>CM057451.1:540762500-542172500 GCA_016271365.2 Neoceratodus forsteri
CCCCGACCACTGGGGGGGAGGGGGGGTCATTCAGCAAGTTGCCTGTGACAAGGCTAGGGTCCCTCTGTCCTCACATCCTTCGGACAAGGACTCTAGGAAAATTGAAAGTATAGCCAAAAAAGGGTACCTGTCAGGGTCTTTGGCTATGCATCAGACTGCCTTCCAGGCATACGCTGCCCAGTATCAAAAATCCCTGTGGCAGTCAGTCCTGGCCATGTCTCAGAAAGCTCCCTCGCCCTTGTCAGATGACCTGGCTGAAACTGCCAGGTTTGGGTTGGAGGCAGCTAAGTACTAATTCCAGATGGCTGCTGACACTAATGACACTGCAGCCAGATGGATGGCGAATACGGGAGCACAGAGGAGGTTTGCTTGGCTCAGAGCTACAAACCTCACTTAGGATGCACAATCAAAGGCTTTGGATTTCCCCCTAGAGGGAAATTCCCTCTCTGGGGAGTCCACTGTGGCATATATGAAGAAGGTGGATGAATACAAGGCCACTTATAGAAGCAACTCTGCCAAAGAGAGAGCTTCTCCATTCACCAGGAAGGGGAGGCTGGGGCAGGTCCTTTTACACCAGGCCCTTCTTCCAACCAGTGGCCTTACCCCAATACCAGCAGTATCCACAACAGGGATACTCCAGGGGCAGGGGCAGAAGGGGCTTGAGGCGAGGATTCCATACTCTGCCTCAGTCACAGACCAAACAGACCCCTTGAACAACAGGCCGCCTCCTCCCTACTTGTCGGAGGCAGACTGTCCCACTTTCTCCAGGCTTGGCTGAACATCACCACAGACAAGTGGGTCCTGGAGGTGGTGGGTCAGGGTCTTACTCTGGAATTCAAGTCCGTTCCTCATCAAAAGTCCAGAGTTTTTAGTTCTCCCTCCCTAGCAGAGAAGATGCTCTTGGAGGCAGAGGTTTGAAACCTGCTACAGTTGAGAGCAGTGGAACCAGTTCCAAAATCTTTGAGAGGAAAGGGCTTCTATTACAGATACTTCCTAACCACAAAGAAAAGTGGGGAGTGGTGGCCTGTATTGGATTTAAGAGTTCTAAACAAGCTCCTGAAAAAAATCAAAGTTCAAAATGGTAACCTTGTGTCCGATTCTGGCAACACTTTAAAAAGGAGACTGGTTGGCATCACTGGACTTGAAAGACGCCTGTTTCCACATCCCAATAAAGGAGTCTTACCGAAAATACCTCGGATTCAGACTCCCTTCAGGTCACTACCAGTTTTCAGCTCTGCTTTTTGGCCTTACTTCGGCCCCAAGGGTGTTCACAAAGTGCCTGGCAGCTGTAGTGGCCCATCTTCGTAGACAGGGAATATCTGTTTTTTCTTACCTGGACGACTGGTTGGTTGTGGGAAAATCTCCCCCACAAGTGCGGCAAGATTTGAAGGTAACACAGGACCTCCTGGGGTCTCTAGGATTCCTGATCAATTACAAAAAGTCAGTCTTCACTCCTGCACAGTTATTGCAGTTCATAGGAGCAGAGATCAATACCTTACAAGCCAGAGCATATCTGCCTCTGGAGAGGGTAAAGAGCATTCAGCTAATAGCAAGCTCTTTCAGGCTGCACAACTTAAAAACTGCAAAACAATTTCTCCAGCTACTGGGCCACATGGCTGCTTCCACAGCCACAGTGCTGGGGTCCAGATTCTACATGAGACATCCAGTTCCACCTCAGGTCTCACTGGTATCAGAGAAAAGATCCATTTTCAAAGCTTATTCCAGTAGCAAGTGCACTGCTACAGGCCCTCCTGTGGTGGAAGGAGGAATCCAATTTAAGGCAAGGAGTTCCTTTTCAGAAAAATAATCCTTCAGTGGTTCTCACAACAGATGCATCCCTTTTGGGCTAGGGCGTCCATATAGGGAAATACACAACCCAGAGCACTTGGTCAGCTACAGAGTCCCTTCAGCACATAAATCTGCTGGAACTCAAAGCAGTTTTGCTGGCTCTAAAAACTTATTTTTCTCTAGCCCAGGGCAGGGTGGTACAGGTCAGAACAGACAGTACCACCACAATGTATTACATAAACAAGCAGTGAGGCACAGTCAGGCCTTCTCTACACAGAAGCCATAAAGATTTGGACTCTGGCCTACTCATTGGGAGTATATCTGCAGGCAATTAATTTGCCAGAGAAGGACAATACCCTGGCAGATGCATTGAGTCAAATAAATCAGGCCCATCACGAATGGACCCTAAACAGGTGATGCAAGTTATTTTCAGAAGGTGGAGCACTCCAGAGATAGACTTGTTCACATCCCACCAGAACCACCATCTGCCACAGTATTGTTGCAGACCACCAGATCAGGGAACGCTTACTCTGGATGCTCTGAGTCTGGATTGGTCAGGAAAGTTCCTTTATGCTTTTCCTTCTGATCTACAGGGTACTGGTCGAGCTCGGATCCCATGCAGCATCACTGATCTTGATAGCTCCAGACTGGCCGAGGCTGCCATGGTACACTCTTCTGCTCTCAGTGTCTGTTGCAAACCCAATACCTCTCCCTCAGAGGCACAACCTACTGACCTCCAACCAGGGAACTCTGTTGTACCCGAATCTCAAGTCCCTCAATCTCAAAGCTTGGCTGTTGAGGACTTAGAATATGCTAATTTAAAATTCTCTCTCCTAAGCTGGTCTCCGGGCTTCCTTACTCCTGGGCTGTGCCTCCTGATGGTGATCCACAGGCAGGAATCAGACCTCTGCAGCAGGGGACATCCAGCCCTCCACTTCCTATTCTCCTCTGTTTACTTCCTGCCTTCAGACTGGCAGGTACTCTGCTAGCAGTGCTCTGTTCACATGGCAGAGCTGAAGACAGCAGACTGTAAGTCAAATTCAATTTTATTGGAGATTAGTAGCTGACTTTTAATGCTCCTGCACGGGCTCTAGTCTCAGCCTTGCAAGCTGTACAAACTGGCCCCATTTCATCAGGGTGTTCTTTTCCCGCGATTTTGGACTGGGCATCTAAACCACCTGACAGCACTAGGTCAGAAATCCAGGAGCTGAAACATGTCCTAGCGCAGTTTTAGCATTTGGGGACTGAATGCCAGCACCGGAGTGCTTATTAACACGCATTCCTTCACAGAGGGCAGCCCCGCGTGTTTCCCATCGACTGCTGGCGCTTTGGGCTCTGCAGCCTCTTGTCGATGGTGCCCCGCTAAGCTAATTCAGCCGCTCCTTGGGTAGTCGACGGCTGGCGCTTTGGGATCCCCAGCTGATCTTCGGGGACATGCTCCGCTAATATAGTATGTGGTTTTTAGGTGAATGAGGTCTTAAATATACTAAGAGGTTACAGAAAACCTTCTACTACAAACATCTATTCTTCCAAATGGAAGAGATTTTCTGTCTGGTGTTCGGGCAAGTCTCTGGTACCAGCCCAGGCTGCATTGCCAGTGGTATTGGATTATCGCACTCATTTACATTCTGTGGGTCTACAGCCCAGTTCTTTGAAGGTTCACCTTGCAGCAGTGTCTGTTTACCTTTCTGCTGGGAAAAGGGTAACATTAGCTTCAGACCCTATTTTTAAAATGTTGTTTATGGGCCTGAATCATTTACATCCCGCTCACAGGCCACCAGTGCCAGTTTGGGACCCAAATGTGTGTATAGCTAAGCTCATGTCTGCTCCGTTTGAGCCCATGGCTACAGCTCATCTAAAATATGTCACTTGGAAAACAGTTTTTCTAGTGGTAATGACTTCTGCAAGAAGAATCAGTGAGCTTCAGGCTCTCTGTATAGATCAGGACTATATCTCTCTTCATAGGGATAAAGTAGTTCTTAGAACAAACAGAAAATTTCTCCCCAAGGTGATCTCTGATTTTCACTTGAATCAATACGTCACTCTCCTGGTCTTTTTCACTGATCATGCCACTTCTGGTGAAAGGAGTCTTCACAGTTTGGAGGTGAAGAGGGCCCTCAGTTATTACATGACAGCCACTGAAGACCTTACACAGGATAGAAAGCAATTGTTCCTGGCTTATGGGGATGTAGGAAAAGGTAATCCAGCCTCAAAAAGATCCATTTCTCGATGGATAGTTCAGTGTATCCAATTCTGTTCCACTAATGCTGGTAGGGAGCCCCCATCAGGACTGAGGGCTCATTCTACAAGAGGGACAGCTGCTACTTTAGCAGTTGCCAGGGATGTCCCATTGGTGGATACATGTAAAGCAGCTACGTGGAAAACAGTACACACCTTTACAAAACACTACAACCTAGATATTTTATCCAGGAGTGATGCTAGGTTTGGCACAGCAGTCCTGCAAAGTCTGTTTCCAAAATATTCCTGTGCCCACCTCCAGGGATACTGCTTGGTAATCTGTATAAAGTTATGAATATACTGAGCGTTTCTGGGGTTGGAAGAACTAAAATACCATAGTAATCTTGTTTCTTCCGAGTGGTGCTCAGATATTAATTTTTTTTGTATCTTTTTATTAGAAATTTTTACCAGACATTTACATAAAATGCAGTTTTTTGAAGGTACAAAAGATGCATTACATTTCTGAGTTCAAATCGGCATCAAAATCAATTTTTTGTTGGTAAATACAGTAGTTGATGACATTGTATTACAGGGGTAGAAATAAGGATTTGGCAGCCAAGAGCCAGGAATAGCTCCTGGGTGTTGGCATTTTCCAGCTGACCAGGAGCTACTCTGGCAAAACCAGGAGCTAAAGGTAAAATATTTTTAAAAACATGGTAAGGCGTAGTGGCCAGTAAGGAGGCAGTGCGGCTACTAGGAGGTACTGGTCTAGTGGTTAGAGCACTGGCTGTGGAAGAGAAGTTGCAAGTTTAAACCCCACTAGATCCAGATACTCACTGTGTGACCCAAGACACTCACCCACCCCATCCTCCAGTCCACCCAGCTATGAAAATAAGTAGAAACTAGGGACCCAACTGTGAACAGGTTGTGGCATTTCGGAAGGAATAATATTCCTGATAATGACTGCCATGGGATGGTGGCTGTAACACTTGTGAATTGTGTATATGCTTCCTCTGGTTTTGTGGGGAGGGGTTAGGAGTTTGGGACACAGCTTTTATGCCATTTTTGTATGTGCAAGCTTTACTTTTGTGCAACAAACAAATTACTGTAGCAATTTGCAGGCATGGAGCAGGCAGCAGAGTAAATGTTTGCACTTCCAAAAACTGCATAAAAGCTAAATGTCTCTTTAAATATGTCCCTAATTGTTTTTTAAATAATAAAGTAACTACAGTATTTCAGCTGCTGCATAGGGTAGTTGGCTGTTACAATCCTTAACTACAACAGCTTCTCCTCTAGCATTCTGTGAATTAAATAGGGTAAATATTCAAACTCTTGCAAACTGTTAAAAAAAAAAAAACATACTCTATACAACCAGTTCCAGCAACATTCTGTTATGTCATATACATTAGGGATTAAGACACTAGCAGCTGCAAGCATAAAGTTTAAATACAGAGCATGTGTTCGCAGTCTTATGTAACATGCTTTGCTCATACTGGTACCGTTCCCTTCTTTCTCCTGATCCCATGCTTTCCTTTGGTCTGCTAATCGCAGGGAGTCTCAGTGGCTCACATTTCAGCACTTCTTTTCCTCAGGTCACACTGCTCCCTTTCTGCCTAGCTCACGCCCCGTTCTCCTTGTCTGCTTTCAGGGGATTGGCTCTGATTTCAGAATTGGGCGTCGCTAACTGTGGAGCTCACACTCCCACTCTCCCTATGCTGCACAGAAAACAGAAACAAATGCACTGCACAGAGACAGGAGCTGCTTGTAGCGCTGCTGACTTGTCATTTCTTAAAGGGGCAGGCACTAATTACCTAAATACAAGCGCGAATTGGCGCTTAGCGCCCCCTTATTTTGGTCCCTGTATTATTCCCATGCTTTGTAAATTGGACAGGGTTGGGACTGACACTCTGAAGATCTTTCACTTGTTAAAGGAGTCCAGATTTAATACCTGGTTTCTCGAAAGGTGTTTTTAACCCCCAGAGTTATAGGAAAACCCACTAATTTCCCAAGAAGAAATTGTTCTTCTCGACCATTAATTATCATGGACCATTGGTTGGACCCGTTTAGGAATTGTAGTTAATCCAAACCTGCCATTTCAAAGCGATGGGTGGGATACGGCCCTGTGACTCAACATTAAACATTTCTGTTTTGTGCATCTCTGACATTATACCCTTCTAATCTTGAATTGTAGGAATTTGATTCGACATCCATCTTCTAGTAATTGCTTTCTTAGCTGCAATAAAACAGATTGGTAGTATGGTTCGACCCCACTGGAGAAGCATGGTCTGGGTAAATTCCATTAAGAATTGTTCTACTGTAAGCTCCATTGGTTCTGAAAATAGGGTTGAAAGCTCATTTTGAAATGAAAGCCAAAACTGCATTAGTCTGGGGTATAGCCAGAATACATGACCCAGAGTTGCAATCAGGCAGCCACAACCCCTCCAGCACCTCCCATACACCTCAGGGAGGTATTTGAGAAGGACCACTGGGGCCGGCCTGGTGGCGCTGAGGGTTGAGGCACTGGACACCACACCTCGCGCTACGTCAGCGGCCCGGGTTCGGGAACCGACTCGGGGGGTCGGTGGGGAGAGGGAGGATTGAACGTCCCAACAGATGCTCTCCTCCCCCAGGGGTGGGAAACCAAGAACGCATCCGCGTTCTGCATCCCTTCCATAGCCGGTGGAAGCACTGGCATCAGGAAGGATGGAAGCGCTCCGACCGCTGGAGCGAGGAGGGACATCGCAGTGCATGAGAGGCGGGCGTGCGTCAGCACGCCACCACTCAGACGTACGTCCCAAGCGCCGACGTCTCAGGGGGTGAGGGACCTAAGGGAGAAAAACGGAAAACCCCTCCGGCAGCCCTGGATGAAGGCCGCTCCAGTACCACCCGGGCCACCGACAAGGGACAGACCCCACTGTGCGAGGAGAAGAGGAGGAGGTACTCTAGGGGCAGATCCCAAGGTAGGTGACTCGGGGGACATGAGTGGATGGAAGGAATGGGCTCCAGAGGTAGACAGGAGGATAAAAAAAAAAGGAAAATTACCAAAAAAAAAAAAGGACCACTGGGGCCCGGAAAAGGCAGGAATGGCATTTCCATGCAAATTTCCCTCCAGTAGGGAGGGACAACTGATTTCCACTCAAGCAGAGAGGATCAAGACCAGTCTTCAAAGGCAATCTCCAGATACAAATCTCTATTCCACCCCACAAGATAGAAGCCGTGGAGTCTTGGAGCTCACTTCTCAGTTCTTTATAGATTACCGCTGTGATTGTGACCCCAAGTTGTCTTTAATTGCCTCTATAAAGAGTTTTAATAGGTCAGGGGTTGTAGATGGTATGGTGGGCTGAATTACCCTATTACGGAGTATATGGTTACGTATTTGAAAGTAGCGGAACCTATCTGAGTTGTCAAGTGGATACTGGGACTGAAGTTTATCAAAAGGAATAATGCCTTTGGGGGAGAGGAATTGAAAGAGGTGCGAGAGGCCAGTCACCCTCCACAGAGAAAAGGTGTGGTCCATATAGATGGGAGTGAACGATTCGTCCTCTGATAGTAGTTTAGAGTATTCAAAAATGTTAAGCAGTGGGCCAGATTTTCTAGTCACCCTCCAAAGCTTATGATGTGATTTCTGTAAAAGCTGAAGGGGCAACTGATCTCTCATCCTAAGAAAACAAGATTCTTTTAGGTGGGCCATAGGCCCTTATCTGCCGACACTGTCTATGTATCTATGTATCTTTTAATGTCGAAAAAGTAATTTAGGTGAAATTCTATTGTTTTCCAAGGGGAGCTATAAGAGTCAGTAAGCCACAGCAACAAAGTTCTTAGAAAGGCAGCTTGAGCATATAAACTGAAATCTGGGAGATTTAGGCCTCCCCGGGAAAGTGACAGTTTTAAGATGGAGAGCCTAATTCTAGGTCGTTTTTTAACCCACAAGAAAGTATGCTCAGATATTCATGACTTCCCTCCCTACCTCTCCTTCCAGAACTTCATCCTCTGCACTCCGCATGCTAGTGCCACCATGTCACAATACACACTTGGAGTGAAATTCTTTCCTCTGCACCTGTATTAGTTAGGTGAACAGAGTTCATTGTGTTTAGCCTTTTGGTATTTTTCTGGCATGTTGTTCTAACTTAATTGTGTATAACTGCTTGGTGAGGCCGCACCTTGAGTACTGCGTGCAGTTTTGGAGGCCGCACTTAAAGAGGGACATTACCCTCCTGGAGAGGGTCCAGAGGAGGGCAACCAAAATGATTTGGGGCTTGGGGGACAGGACCTATGAGGAGAGGCTCGAAGAGCTAAATATGTACACATTGGAAGAGAGAAGGGACCGGGGGGACATGATAGAGGTCTAGGTACATGAAGAGGGTAAATAGGGGAGGAACAGTCAGGGTGCTTCGAAGGAAGGAGGAGGGGGCCACTAGAGGGCATGGGTGGAAGCTGGAGGGGGGAAGATTCAGGGGAGAAAGGAGGAGGTGCTACTTCACTGAGAGGGTGGTGGAGCCATGGAATGCACTGCCTAGGGGGCTGGTGGAGGCAGAGACAGTAGAGGGGTTCAAGAGGGGGTGGGACAGGTACAGGGGAAGGGTTCTGGAAGCAAAATCCAATGCAGCAAGAATATCTGGAACTGGGAAGGGAGAAGCCAGAGGAGGCAAGGGGGGGCAGCAAGGTCAGCACCCAGGGTGGAGGCTGACCAAACGAGCAGACACGAAAGACCGTTAGGCCTATTCTGCTGGCAGTTTAGTATGTTAGTATGTTTGTTCTTGCAATTGGAAGTTTATTTTTTTAGTAAATCCATATTGTTGGGTAACCCCAATTTTAATAAAAAAAATTTTAAGTACTACATTATTCTGGGCCTACCTTTTCAGGCTCCTTTATAAAATGTGAAGAGGTTAGAACACGGGCAGTTAATAGAGGCAGTGTTTGAAAGATGCTCACATGCAGAGAGTTCCATCATTTGCATGTGTTCCATCTCTCTGGGCAGTCCAACCCCTCAGGCTTACTGCATAAAGTTAGGAATATCTGAGCATCACTGGGAAGAAACAAGATTACTATGGTAAGTAATTTTTTCTTTCCTGCAACCCCCCCTTCTAACCCTTCTTCCCTTGTCTTTTGACACACTCTCCTGCTTCGGACTTGTGTAATATTTAGGCTGAACGTGAATTTGTCCCCAGTCTGAGTCTTAGCCCATGGCACTGTCTCCTTCCACAACAGGCACTGCACACCTGACAATTTTTATATTTTTGGTCTCTTGTCCTCTTATAATTGCATGTACCATGCTGCTGTTCACCTACTTGTTCATCATTATATTGCTCTTGTACCAGATATGTTGTCTGCATAATCTCTCGTTAATGTTAGTATTGTTCTAATTGTACTTCCCATCCCCCGAGTCGCACTTGGAAATGAGCTTTGGCTCAGTGTGCCTTTTCTGGTTGCCATGTTTTGAATAAATATGTGAGCTTGGTTCTGCTTTACTCTACATACCTGTATTTTTCCTGTAGAAGGCATATTTTAAATAGTGGTTCCTATTCTGGTGTTCTGTCTTTACTGGCCTTGTAGTAAATTCATTGGTTGCTTCTGATGTATACAGACCATTTTAGAACTGTGTGATGTAGTTTTTCTTTAGGCTCCTACAGTGTTGTGCAAGGCATTGGTACTGTATTCTACTATAGAAGTGTGTGGTTGGAAGGGACAGAATCTACATCATCAGGGTAGTGGATTTCTGGAAGTCTGATTTTGGCAGGATGGCAGACATAGTGAATGAGCATGTAGCCACAATAAGACTAGATATGGACGCCCACCAACAGTGGGAAATCGGTAAGCTAGGCCTGTTGGAGGCAATGAACATGTGCGCCACTAGTACCAGCAAGAAAGTGAGGTCCAAAGAGCCTAGTTGGTGGACTAAGGTAGTACAAGAGAGAGTATGGAGGAAGAGAGTGGCCTTCGAGACAAAGGACTGGAAAGGAGGAAGATAGGGAGGAACTTGTTGCAAGATCTAGGGAGGTGACCAGGATTGTGAGGACAGCCAAGGCGTCGAAAGAACAGAGGCTTGCACAGGGGATAAGGACAGGTGAAAAATAATTATTTAGGTATATAAGGGGAAAAGAAATGTAAGGCAGCAGATGACTAGAATCCGGAATGAAGGAGGGTGGACAGAAAGGGGTGCTAAACAGGCTGAGGTACTAAATGAGTTCTTCTGTTTGGGTTTTACAAGGGAAAGTGACTGACCAACCCCACAGACAAAGGGAAGGATGGGAGAAGGGGAAGGGATAACTGATTGTGACATCCCGATAGATAGGGTACTCGACTCGAGGGCCTGAAATCCATATAGACAGATAAGGCATCTGGGCCAGATGGATTACACCCTAGGGTACTGAGGGAGCCTGCAGAGGTACTGGCAAAATACCCCTGACCGTTTTCAACTCCTGCCTTAGGACAGGATATGTTTTGATGAATTGGAGGATTGCTCATGTGGTACCAATTCATGAGTGGACCTAGAGACAAACCGAGGAATTACAGGCCAGTCAGCCTCACATCCATTGTGTGTAAACTGATGGAGACCATCATAAAAGAGAGATTAGTAATATTCGTGCAGGCGAATGGTCTATAGGATGACCAGCATGAGTTCGTGCAAGGGAATTCCTACCAGACAAACCTGATAGGTTTCTTCGATTGGGGCACTGGATGGAGGCCAGACAGTTGATGTCCTGTACCTGGACTTCAGCAAGGCATTTGACTCTGTACCGCATTGAAGACAGGTGGGCAAACTGGGGTCCTTGGGGGGCTGGAAAAGATTGACTGGATGGATAGCAAGCTGGCTGAAGAACAGGCAACAGAATGGTGCTCTGAGGAGAACTCTGGACACTATGTACAGTCATAAATGGGGTACAACAAGGCTCGGTTTTGGGACCAGTACTCTTTTAACATTCATCGCTGATATAGCAGAGGAGATTGAGAGCAAGTTGAGCCTGTTCGTGGATGATATCAAAATTGGTGCAATAGTGAACGAGGGGGAGGAAGTGAAGGTGCTCCAAAAAGATTTGGACACATTGGAAAGGTGGTCAAAAACATGGCAGCTGGGAATCAGAGTTGAAAAGTGCAAAGTCATGCATTTAGGGTCAAAGAACCCCAGGTACAGGTACCATTTAGGCGGCGAAAAGTTGAAGGTCACCGAGGAAGAGAAGGATCTTGGGGTAATGGTTACATGGAACATGAATCACACAGTTCAGTGCAGAAGGGTGGTTGCTAAGGCAAACAAGTTATTGGGGTGTATAGCAGGAGGAATCACTTTAAGGAGTGAGGAAGTGAATCTGCCACTGGATTGATCACTGGTGAGACCGCACTTGGAGTACTGCGTGCAGTTTTGGCATCCCTGTTTGAAGAGGGACATCAGATTCCTGGAGGGGGTCCAGAAAAGGGCAACCAAAATGATTAATGGGATGGAGAAGACCTGTGAGAATCGGCTGAGTGAGCCTAACGTGTACTCCCTAGAGGACAGGCAAGACGAGGGATATGATTGAGACCTTTAAATACGTAAGAGCCATAAATACTGCTGGTACAGAGGGCGTGTTCTGGCTACAAGGGGAAAGGGGCATGGTATGAAACTTGGGGGGGTGGGGTTCAGAAGGGAGATGAGGCACTACTTCACTGAGTGAGTGAGTGGCGGCATGGAATGTACTCCCCGAGAAGCTGGTCTCTCGGACTGGACAGCTCCAAAAGGTTGGGATAGAGTCAAGGGCAAAATAACTCTAGGTAGTGGCTTGACTCGAGAGGAGAGATCAACCCAGATGAGGAAAATGAGCCGGGGGGTGGTAAACACCACGCTGCAGTTTCAAGCAGACAAGATCGACCATTTTGGTCTGTATCTGCTGGCTTTCGTATGTTTCTCATTCTATAAAGGTACTTATCACGAGTGCGTAAATCAGAAACCCCCAGAGACAGGTAAAGATAGACTAGAAACATAGAATCTAAAGACAGATAAGGGCCGCCTGACCCACCCGGTCTGCCCATAAGAAATGTGAAGGCACCAGAAAGCGCCCGTGGTAGGGACTCTATCGAAACCGGGCAGTTCCATTTTGTAAAGAAGTAACCACTGAGCTGTGGGCCAGCGCGAATAACAGAATTAGAACCAGTATTTAAAATCCAGCTTGGGTATGTTCAGCACAGTTCTTTATAAAGCTGTACAGTAGAATATTGTTACATTGGCAGTTTCTGTTTATTTTGTGGTATCCTCTTACTACGTGACTTCATTATGGTGTTCTGTTGCATTTGTATACCCTGTACCTCACTGCTGACACCATTTATAGTCTAGTTGTGCCTCTGCCGTTCTCCATACTTTATGTAGCTTAAAGTTTTTTAACACTGTATTGTAATACTGTAGTGCTATTGTTGTAACCTCACAGGTTGGGCCTGAACACAGGCATTTTGTCTAGTGCACTTACCTAGTAAATAAAAACTAAAAGCTGCATGGATAAAATTTAATGCAACTCAAATGCTGTTTTACTGTGTGTATGTAGTTGCATTCTGGGGTTCTCTTAAATTCTTTAGTAAGAGCAGCAGGACACAGCTTTTAGTGTGTTTTTAAGTATGCTTAACTTTTTTGTTAGATGTGAGCATGTGGGCAAATACTGGTCTGGAACTAAAAGTGGAGTTACTGCAGCAGCGTGTGGGCCCTAAGAGCTAACTGAAAGTACAGTATAGACGTGTCCTTTCGATCAGGAGGTGTTTTTCAGGAGTGATCTGACAGGTGCTTGTAAGGCCAGCTGCCAGTATCTTCACATGCTCCATGGTGGATGCTGGTTCATATCCCAGTTGAGGCTCCCTCAGCGTTGTTCCCAAGGGACTTGTGATGCTTATGGGGGGTGGGGTTGGAGGCTCTTGTAACTGTGTGGTTACACTCTTTTTCTGTGGGTGGGGGGTGGGGAGAAGTCATGCTTGCAAGTGTGGGGGACATTGACAGTCCAGAGTGGGTCCTGGAGTTGTCACTTGCAGACCCTGTGTAAGTACAGCCTTCTCTTACAGCCATGTTTATGCCAATTCTTACCCAGGTTGCCTTTTCCAAGGTGAACCTGAGAATAAGCTGTGGAGGGCATAAGGTAATGCACGGGCGGTGGTTCCTTACAGATATCCTGCCTACAGGCAGCGGTAGACTGACCTGAAATGGGTGTTGGAGGGAGTCACATGGGATGTCAATTTTTTTTATAAGTAACAGTGAGTAAGATGTTTTTTTTTCCTTTTTAAAGAAAAAGAAATGACTCTGGTTCCCTTTTCCTTTACAGATAGTTCTTGAAAACTCCTCTTGGTCGACACGTATCTAGCTCCACTTTCTATGTCCAGCATACTTAAAAATTTTATACTGATCCAACAAGGTAGATAATACTCAACCTCTATTAATTGTTGGTGTTCATTGGTAAATACTGTCAGTAACTTGTCAGAATATTACAGATAAATGCCAAGTAAAAAAAAAATGTGGTAGCTTAAATAAGTCATGACCCTGATTCTAATTAAAAAAAATATATATAACTTGTTCTTTACAGATACTGTTACAATTTGCTGGCAACCGGAATGCATCTGAACATTTTTTGCAGTTGCTGGAAGTGTATAGAATTTCAATCCAGAGCATGGCTAATGCTCAGCCTTTCCTCACCACCGACTGTGAAGATGTTCTCGTGGTACTTGGACGACTGGCACTGTAAGTTGTATTCTTTGACTGATTAGAGTAACAGAGCAGTGCAGATACAACGGGTGGTTCATTTTTTCAGTTTACATTTTGTGGAGTGGTGATTAGTGCCAGTGGATGATTTTTATGAATTGTGGCATAGCTGTCCAAAGGCCCTGTGTGAAGGTGCCTCTTATTTTGTAGCAAAAGTAAATTAAATAAATTGCCCCTCTAAGCCAGGGTTCTGTATTTGGATGCAGTTAAAAGGACTGGGAAATTTGTGCTATTTGGCAGCTCTTCATAATGTTTCTATTTTCACAAATGACCCGCATAACCTGGAATCATGTTTAACTGTACCTAAAAAAAAATTAAAAAAAAAAAAGTGTACAACTGTTTATTTTTTTCTAGATTACTTGTTTTTCCCTTGTTAAAAGCACTTTTATTTATCACAGTTATATGTTTATTATTCTAGTGTCAAAATGGTGAGTACAGTTACTCTTCAGTGCTAGTTATCTGGGGCTCTGGCTTCCATTAATAAGTGTGGGGGGGTGGAGTCTCTTATACAGATGTTTCACTCCTAATTCCCTTCCCAGGGCTCTGGATTCCAGGGAGGTTGTGGTAGAGTGGTGCTCAAACTGCTTTTGTAAAAGCATTGATGTTTCAGAGGAGGAGGTCCAGACAGAGGCTGGGATCAGCGGAGGAGAGAGGCAATAGAAGAGGGAATTGGGGAGGGGGGGGGCATGCACCAGCTCAGATCAGAATCTAGGATGAAGCCAACACAAGAATGATAAGGGGGTGGTTTAGTCAGGGTTAGCAAACATAGGATTCCTTTTTGTGCTGAACATAGAGTGCTTTGAAGGCTGAGATGCTGACTTTAGATTTTAATTTCAGGGTTTTTTTGCAAGTTATTCCATAGCTGGGGAAGCGCATGGCTAATGGACGCCCAGCCAAAGTGAGATCTGACCTTTTTTACCTTTAAGGTAATACAGGAGGCACTTCTCAGTGCATATCTGCTTAGAGTGCAAGGTGGCAGGCAGACTGAGGTATAGTCAGGCAGTTTATTGACAGTAGCTTTGTATGTCCAGATGGCGGCGTTTCTTTGTCGTCCGAGGGTAAGAGAAGACTAACAAACGATGGGTGGAGTAAGGAAGATCTGTTATGAACCTTAGAGCTCTATGATGGAGCGTGTTGAGTTTTGAAAGTGCGCCGACTGGTCCGTGGCTATAAAGGAAGTCTGCGTAGTCTAGTAGGGGTAGGAAGGTATTTTGGACTAGTCTCATCCTTGCATCTGGTGGGAGGAGATTTTTTTTATCCTAAAGAATAGGCCAAGCCTTTGATGAAGCTTCTTTGTCAATTGTTCTTTATGCTCTATGAAGGAGAGTTTGTGGTCAAGCCATACACCCAGGTATTTGAAGTGAGTTACGTACTCTAACTGTTCGCCCAGGGCAGTGGATATCGAGGAGAGAGACCCAGCTGAGGCTGGGTTAGGTATGTTGGGAAAGGGTGAGAAGAGCATAGCTTTTGTTTTCTTGGTGTTCAAAAGCAACTTTTGATTTAGGAGCTGATGTTGCAACAAGTTAGTCATTCTGGAGGGCTGTACATGCCACCTCTGAGAGGCCACTGGCATAGAGCACAGTGTCGTTCGCAACTCCGCTCTGTCCCAACTGTGCTTGAAACCATCAACTGTTTTATCGCCCACCTCTTCTTTGGCTGGTACGCTGTTCCATGACTCCACCACCCTTTCTGTAAAGTAATACTTCATGTCCCTCCTGAACCTCCTTCCTGTCAGTTTCCACTCATACCCTCATCACCTCAGCTCACAGGTTATATTGGCATCATTCACAGAAATAACACGTCTTTTCCTTTTGCTGCAAGAGGGGTGTGGGTTCCATCGAAGGGGCCTCCACATCGGCACAGTTGTTGATTGGACCCAAAAGCATACCTCCTGCACTGACGATGCAGCTGCCGCCTCTGTCGATTACCCCATCGTCTTATGAGGTGGAATATAATCCTGACCTCATAGTATTGGAGGGGGATTTAGAAGATGAAGGTGGGGATGAGGAACCCTATGATGGACATTTCCCATCCGGCTCAACCTTATCCTGCAGTGAGGACTCTGTGGTATATAATCCCAAGTCTCCTTCAGAGGCTCCCTTTTTCCAGGCTTAGTTTAAACAGGATGTGATGGGATTTGAGTGAAGAACACTCCAGTAAAAGAAACCTGATGAAGGTCTTAGAGGTAACAGTTGCTCCCACTATTGTGGTGCCCCTGTTTACCCTGCATTAGAAGATTCTACATTTGCTGCCTGGCACAAACCTGTCACTTTGCCAGCAGTTTCCAGAAAAGCCAACAAACCATATCCTGCTTGGTATGTAAAGCCCTGTTGTGCTTCTCAGCCTGAAATGGGCTTTGTGGTTATCATGGCTGCCCATGATCACTCTAGAGCTCCTAGAGTGGTGAGCACCCTGCCTCCTGACAAGGAGTCCAGAAAATTGGATTCCATGGGTAAGGGCCAATGCCCTCACTTTGGGCCTTCGTACTGCAAACTATCAGGCTTGTGGTATATGATCTGGTACCAGAATATATAGATACATTGATACTGTGGGCAGATAAAGGCCTATGGCCCACCCAGTCTGCCTGTTTCAGCTTGCAAGTTTCTTTACGTTTTTGTAGAAGTCTGTTGCCCCTGACCGCCAGGATTCCCTTGTGTCTATCCCATGCATTCTTAAATGCTGTGATTGTTTCAGCGCCCACCACTTCCTCTGGTAGGGTGTTCCACTTGTCCACCACCCTTTCTGTGAAGAAATTCTTCCTCACATTTCCTTTGAATCGCCCTCTGTCCAACTTCATCCCATGCTGTGTAGTCCTGGAACATCTTTTTTGTTGGAAAATAGTGTATTCCTGCACCCTGTTCCTCCCTGTAAGGTACTTTATGTATCATGTCTCTCTCCCCCCCCCTTCTCCAGGGAGTGCATATTTAAGTTCTTCAGCCTGTCCTCATAGGACTTGCGATGCAATCCCTATACTATCTTTGTTGCCCTCCTCTGAACCTTCTCCACTCTGTCCTTACGTAGGTAAGGTTTCCAGAACTGTACACTGTACTCCAGGTGGGGCCTCACTAGTGTCTTGTATAGTGGAATTATGACCTTCCTTTTGCTGCTGGTGATGCCCCTGCCTATGCAGCCCAGCATCCTCTTTGCTTTACCTGGTGCTTTGTCACACTGTTTCCCTACCTTGAGGTCATCAAGAGATAACCCCAAGGTCCCTTTCCTGCTTGGTGCATGCTATATCCTCACTCCCCAACTGATACGTTGTTCCTGGATTTTTATGCCCCATATGCATTATTTTGCACTTCTTTGTGTTGAATTTCAACTGCCAAACCCTCGACCATTCTGCAAGCTTTTGCAGGTCCCTCCTCATTCTGTCAACACCCTTTGGCATGTCCACTCTGTTACAGAGCTTCGTGTTGTCAGCAAACAGGAAAATTCTGCCTTCTAGATCCTTCGCAGTGTCACTGATGCAGATGTTGAATAGGACTGGTCCCAGCACTGATCCTTGCCACTCGTCACTCTTCCCTCTGTGGAGTGACGGCCTCTACCACAGCCCTCTCTGTTTTGCCACCCAGCCAGTTACCCACCCACCGCACTGCTGTCCTGCCCACTCCTATATTCCCTAGTTTGTTTAATGGCCTTCTGTGTGGCACAGTGTCAGAGGTCTTGCTGAAGTCCAGATAGGCCACGTCCACTGCCCTCCCCGATCCACCTCCCTTGTCACCCAGTTGAAAAATTAAATGAGGTTGGTCTGGCATAACCTCCCCCCAGTGAAATGATGCTGCCTTGGGTTCTGTTGGCAACCAGATGCTCCACCAATCTCTCCTTCAGTAGTGAATCCATAGTCTTCCCCACTGTCAAGGTCAGGCTGACTGGTCTGTAGCTCCCCACTTCTTCTTTGTTTCTGCTTTTGTATAAAGGGGCTACATCAGTTGGCCTCCAGTCTTTGGGTACCTCCCCTGTTTCCAGTGATCGGTTAAACAGGATTGCCAGAGGTTCAGCCACCACCTCTCTTTAGTTGCTTTAGGACCCTGAGGTGCACCCCATCTGTCCCCATTGCTTTATCGACTCTTGTTCCTTCAGTACTCTTTCCTGTGTAAAGGGACTTGAGTCCATTTCTGCGCCCTTCCCACTCCATGTACTCCCTTCAGGCCCATTACCCTCCTCTTCCTCAGTAAAGACTGAGCAGAAATATCTGTTCAGTATATCAGCTTTACTGTTGTCATCCTTCACACTGCTGCCGCCCTCCCCCTTCAGTCTCACTGTCCCTTCCTTTGCCCTTCTTTATTCACTTCTGTACCTGTAAAAGGTTTTGTCCCCTCTACCCACTGATTTTGCGATGCACCTGTCTGTCCGAGCTTTGGCTTCCCTTACTGACCTCCCTGCCTCACTTTGCTTCTCCTAGTACTTCTCCCTATCCTCTTCTGTCTGCTTCTTTTTGTATTGCCTGAATGTGATATTTTTGGCTTTCACTTTCTCCGCTACTTCCTTGGAAAACCATAATGGCCTCCTCTTCCTTCCCCCTTGCTAACCTGCTTAATGCATAATTCTGTTGCTCGTGTAATCACTGTTTTAAATATTACCCACTTTCCTCCACCCCCGATTCTCATTAGTGCCTCTTTCAAGCATGTTCCCATTTTCCCAAAGTCTGCCCTTCTAAAATCCAGGATACGTGTTTTTGTGCAGTTTGGCTTTGCTCCTTCTGTGATTTCAAACCACAGTAACCAGTGATCGCTATTCCCGCAGGTGCTCCCCCACTATTACTCCTATCGCACTGTCCCCATTAGTGAGTACGAGGTTCAGTATTGCCTTATGTTGAGTTGGTTCCATGACCAGTTGCTTAAGGAAGGCACATTGAAGGGAGTCCAGGATAAATCTGCTCCTGATTGATGCTGCTGGGAGGCTCCAGTCTATGTCTGGAATATTGAAGTCTCCAACCAGCACCACTCCCATTTGTCCGCCGTCCTTTGGATCGCTAGCATTAACTCCCTATCTGTCTCTTCCTCCTGGGATGGTGGTCTGTAGACCACTCCTGTGTGGATGGCTGACCCCATTTTCCTTTCCAGCTTAACCCACAGTATCGCTCTCCACCCACCCCCTTTTCCATTTTGTTCTTCCTGGATCTCTGTGGCCTATATGCCATCTTTCACATAAGGTGCCACTCCTCCCTTCCTGCTGGCCCTGTGTCTTCTGAATATGTTGCAGCCGAGTATGGCCATCTCCCAGTCGTGGTTATCATTACACCAGGTCTCTGTGATGGCCACAATGTCCAGGTCCGACTATGCCATGGCAGTCTTCAGATCATCCATCTTGTTGCTAAGACTCCTGGCATTGGCACACATGGCTTTCCATGATGTGAACTCCCCGGACTGTTAAGCTGTTTTACCCCAGCCCCCTTCCTGTTGTCCTTTATCACTGGTTCTCTGTGCTTTCTGCCCTTCTGTTGTATTTTGCCCCCTTTCTGCCTAGCCACCCCTTGGGGTGCCTATCTATATCTTTTGCACACTGCTTTGTAGAGATGTCTGCTCCTGTTCACTGGTTCCACTGCTAGCTATGTGGGGTGGGCACTTGGTTACCCTCTGGCCTGTTCCCCCTTGGC
The DNA here is from genome assembly GCA_016271365.2 of Neoceratodus forsteri. Lineage (NCBI taxonomy): Eukaryota > Metazoa > Chordata > Ceratodontiformes > Ceratodontidae > Neoceratodus > Neoceratodus forsteri. The sequence continues at coordinate 540,781,769 of CM057451.1, forward strand.
TAGTTTAAATGCTTGTCCAGGTAACATTTAAACTTATCAATGAGTGTTTGGATTCCCCTCCAGGATGGATGCAGACTGGCAGGCTTGAACAAGCCCCCATCCCCTCCAGGTGGGTCTCCAGTCACCAATAAATCCAAACCCTTCCTTGCAGCACCAGTTCTTCAACCATGTGTTAGTTCCTGGTGCGTGTGCCCCTACACTCTCCCATGCCTCTCACAAGTAGCTTCTGAGAAGGTGACGGATGTAGCTACTTGCTTAAGATCCCTTCCCAATTTTCTAAACTCTTCCTGAACTTCCTTAGGCTCCTTATTTGTCAGGTCATTAGTACCTAGGTGGATAGTGACATCCAGCTCACCCTGCTGTCTTGTCGGTGATCCCTAGGATCTTCCTGCCATCCCTCCACGCCGTGGCACCTAGTAGGCACTTCACCTCCCTGTCCTCCCCCTCATGTGTTCCTAGCTGGATCCCTCTTAAAATAGTCCCCCACCAGGATTCACTTCCTCCTCCTCCTCTGGGGTCCACTGCTCTCCCCACTGAGGTCACCTCCTTGGTTGACCTCCACATCCTTCACTTCAAGTTCTCTGGGTGCCTCTGTTTGGTTGTCCTAGTTTGCCAGAGCGGCATGAGTTCTGGAGTGGAATAGGATTTGGGATGTGCCTCTGCCTGACTGTCATAACCCTCCTCGAGCCCACTGTCATCCAAGTGCTCCTCGTTCTTGGCAACCTTTGAGGCAGCAGCGTTTGACTGGGTGGTCTCTGGATAGGGGTGAAGGTACTCCTGACGCAGTTTACTTCTGCTCTGAGTCTGGCTACCTCGTCCCGCAGTCCAGAGAGATGCCTGCAGATAGGGCAGCACCTCTGTGTCCAGAAGGTCTGCCTGAATACGGCTGCCCCGCATCCTCTGCATTGCACCACTCCCCACATTATACTGCACTCCTACTCCAGTAGTTGTCGCTTACTGAAGCTCTCCTAGTTCTCTTTATTAATTTACTGTCCTAAAAATCCTGCCGCTGATCCTCAGATACTTTTTTTTTTTTTTTTTTTAAGAAGGAAAACGGCAACAAAAAATGAGTCAAAACACTTGTGCCGAGGGCTGGCTTCCTCCCCCCTTATGCCTCTCTTACTCCACAGCCACTGCTATTCCCTGTGCTTGGCTCCTGTCAGGTTTAACAAGGCATTTAACTAAGAGTGGGGGAGGGAGAGGAAGGGTTGGCGAAACAATTTGCAGCAAGTCAAAACGGCAAAGAAATAACAGCACACCAAACTCTGTTTCAAATTGTCAACAGCCCCAAAACAATTCTTTGTAAAGACAGCAAAGGAATAACAGCACCATTAAAAGCACACCAAGCTAAGTTTCAGATTTTCAACAGCCCCAAAACCATTCCAAGTAAAGATAGTAGAGAAATAAAAGCACCACTAAAGGAACACCAAACTAGGTTTAAAACAAAAACCTGCTATGAGCAGTTACTGCACTCAAATGAATCTGGATTTTTCTCCCTCTGATCTCTTCTGAGAAACGAAATATCAACCTGCTACCTCAAAACTAGCTGAGGCCAGAGGTCAGAAAATTAGCACCCCTTCCCGAAACTAAAGGGCAAGACAGACGAGATAAAATTTGCAACAAGTAAAGACAGCAAAGAAATAACAGCACCACTAAAAGCACACCAATCTAGGTTTCAGATTTTCAACAGTCCCAAAACAATTCCAAGTAAAGACAGCAATGAAATAACAGCACCACTAAAAGCACACAACAGCCTATGGAAGTCTGCTGTGGCTACGGCAGAGACTCTGCCAGATAGCCCTGCAAAGGCAGAACTGCTTAAAAGCTCTCTGCCGGCCTTGATACTGGTAGGCATTTACTAAGGTCAGCATATGATGCTTCAGATGCTACTGCTAGATCTGTTTCTGGTATATGCTCCAGAAGATAGTCCTGACTTAGAGTGCAGGATTTGCTTCAGATGTCCAACATGCTTACCAAATGTCTTCTTTAGAGTATTTAAGCTGTTATACCAAGATGTGGATAATGTATTGAAGGATATACAGTATTGCAGAATGACTCTCAGGTCTCTAAAATCCCTGAACCCACCCCTAGAATGTATATGGTGGTTGTGGTAGAGGAGGTTTTTGGAAACCTGTGGGCCAAGAAGGCCATAGCTACAATCAGCCCTACCATGAGAGATGGTGGTCCTCCAGCTTGACCTGTTGCTCAGAGTGGTCACTCCAAGGCCCCTAAGGGTTCTTGTTCAGGTGGCCCTGCTGCCCCTGGCACCTTCTGATCCCCCATGCCTACCCCTGGGGTGCAAGTGGGGGAAGAGTCTCCCTTCACCTTCAAAAATGTAGGAAGGGCACCACAGACAAATGGGTCTTGGAAATGGAAAGAGGGCATGAGAAAGTTTTCAGCCTCTACTTCAGAAAAAAGCCATAGTGCCTGTTTCTTCCCTCAAAAATGGCGCCAGATATTCAGAAATGGGCAAATGCAGAATGCAAAGGTTTCCGCTGCACTTGCCCTTGATCCCGAGGATGCTGTAGTCAGTTGGCTAGCACCCCCATACCGGCTGCACCAAGCACACCACCCTGCGACCCCCCCCCCCAAAAGCTCTGTTGCCGGTGCAGCATGGGGGATCCGATATTGATATTTCACCTGTACTCAAAGGACTAATGTGCAAGTTAAACATCAATATACGTTACCAAGTAAGCATAAAATGCTAAGTTTATACATTAAACAAATGGGCTCCATGGGGTTTCATAACAGTGCACTACAGGAGTTGCTGGAATTGCATCATCCTGTTGCACGTACAATGCCGTCACGAGGTCAGATCGGCGCAGTCAGCTTAAAACATTTCCCGATTGCCAACATTATTTTAACGTTGACGTATACATATATAGCCACTGATTTTAAGGTGCCTTCTTATTTTATTTAAAAGTACTCCCTGTGGTCTTAACTTCCACAGGAAGGTTTTTGGAAGTGTACACCAGAAAAAGGGTGTTTAGGTAGTTTTTAAGTATTCCCATGAGGCCAGGGTCTGTAGAGAGCTTAGCAGATTTGAAGGTAAAACAGTGCAATGAGTACTGCAGCATTGCTTCAAATGGGGGCAATCCAGGATCTGCATGCACTCCACAGTGGTGATCCCTATGGAGAGCACCAGCTACAAAGAGACCAGTTTTGTAATACAGGGTGTTGAGCCTGCTTAGGTTTGAGTCTTGTGTGGCCTAAAGCATACAGGCACCATAGAAGAATATGGACAGTAAGATGCTGCCTGTAATGGCAAGGTGAGCCTCATAAGAGAAGTAGGGAATAAAACCCTGTAGAGGAGGCCCAATTTCCGATGCAGTGATCTTACTGTGGCATCCACATGGTGACCAAGTGTTGTCTTGGTCAAGTGAGACACCAAGATATTGCAGTGTAACTTCACCACTTCAAGGTGAGTGCTGGCAGTGGTGGACAACCTAAGCAGGTGTCTCTTGGTGCCTAGCCTCTCCTGTGTCAAGAGCATAGCTTTGATTTTTTTTTTCCCACATTAAGGACAAGTTTATTTGGTAAGAACCAGGTTTCGAGTTGTTGGACGCCCCTTTCCAAGCTCTGTTAATCCATGCAATACCAGCAGAGACCTGCATTAAGATGCCATTGTCTGCATAAAGTTGTAACATGGCTCCTCTGTAACAAGCTCCCTGAAATAGTGGCCTTGATGGAAGAGGGATGCCTGGATATTGTGGCAGTCATAGAAACATGGTACACAGAGAACCATGACTGGGGTGTCAACATAACAGGATACACAATCTACAGGAGGGGCAGGGAGAGTAAAAGAGGAGGAAGAGTAGCTCTATGTAAAATAAGGGATCAAGGCAGCAGAACTAGAGTAAACAGGGAGCAGATGAGGCACTGTGGGTCACCCTGGAGACAGGAAATGGCACCACAATCCACATGGGGGTTGTATACAAACCCCCATCTTGGGGAGGGAATGGACAAGGAAATGATGGAAGGCATCCTTAGAATGGCAGAAAAAGGGGAGATATTGTTGATGGGGGACCTGAATATGCTAGATGTTAACTGGAGCACGTTTGCTGCAGGCACATCCAAGAGCAGGGTCATTCTTGATGCCCTACAGGAGGCATGCCTCAGACAGCTAGTACGGGAACCCACTTGGGAGGGAGCAGTCTTAGACCTGGTACTCTCAAATGGGGGCAGAGAAAGAATCTCTGATTTTAGAAGTGGGTAGCCATCTGGGAACAAGCGACCCCCAAACAGTGTGGTTCACGATAAACACAGCCATAGAGTCAAGCGATACCAAAGCAAGAGTATTGGACTTTAAGAGGGCTGATTTTGGGGAAAATGAGAGTGCCTCAGAAAGCACTAGCAAACAGGCAAGAAGGAGGGGTGGAAGAACAATGGTGAGTAATCAAAACAGCCATCACAGAGGCCACAAGCCTTTTGTGTGAAGCAAATCAACAAAACACAACGAAGGAAAAAAATGCTATGGTTCTCAAGAGGTGGCAGGGAAGATTAAGGAGAAAATGATAGCATTCAGGAAATATAAGGAAACACAGAAGGAGCAGGACAGAGAACTTTATCAGTTAAAGCAGAAAGAGGCAGGGAAGGAAGTCAGAATAGCAAAGGCCCAAACCGAGGAAAGGATGGCCAGCTCTGTTAAGGGGGATAAGACCTTTTATAGGTACATTAGGGAGCGAAAAAAAAACAAGGCAGGGATTCTGAGGCTTAAAGGAGAGGGAATGTGGGCAGAGGGTGACAGTGAAAAAAGCAGGGATACTGAGCGAATGTTTCTGCTCAGTATTCACAAAGGAAGGGGGGGAGGTACCTAAACCAAACACTAAAAAGCACTCTAGATAGTGGGGTCGATACCAGTCCATTCACAGAAGAAAGGGTTCTGAAAGAACTAGTAAAACTGAAGGTGCAAAGCAATGGGGCCTGATGGAATTCACCCAAGAATTCTAAAAGAACTATGGGTAGAACTAGTGACACCACTGACTACTCTCTCTGACAAATCGTGGGAGGATGGGGTGGTACCTGCGGACTGGAGGAGGGCGGATGTGATTACTCTTCACAAAAGTGGGAGCAGGACAGAGGCAGGAAACTACAGACCAGTTAGTTTGACCTTAGTGGTAGGGAAAATTATGGAATCACTTCTGAAGGAAAGAATTGTTTAGTACTTAGAGGCCAGAGGCCAGTGGGGCACAGGACCCGAGGCAGCATAAATTTGCAGCGGGAAGGTCATGTCAGACAAATCTAATAGATTTCTTTGACTGGGTGATCAAAGTAGTAGACCAGGGAGGGGCTGTGGACATGGCCTACCTGGATTTTAGCAAGGCATTTGATACAGTCCCACACAAAAGATTAATATGCAAGTTAGCCAGCCATGAGAGTGGGTCCCAGGGTGGTAGCCTGGATAAAAAATTGGCTGGACAACAGGACGCAAAGGATAATAGTAAACTGAGTCCACAGTGAAGAAAGGGTTACTAGTGGGATACCGAGGGGTTCATTACTGGGGCCGGTCTTTTTTTAATGTCTTTATAAGAGACATTGCAGAGGAACTGGAAGGAAAAATTATGTCTCTTTGCAAATGACACAAAGATCTGCAACAGGGTCGATACACATGGAGTGGAAAGGATGAGAAGAGACTTGGACAGGTTGGAGGAATGGTCAAATGTATGGCAGCTTAGTTTCAATCCAAAGAAGTGCAAGGTAATGCACCTGGAAAACAAAAACCCAGGGAAAGAGTTCACAATGGGGGGGGGGAAGAGATACGGACAACAACAAAAATGGAAAGAGAACTGGGGGTAATTATATCAGGTGACCTAAAGGTGGGCAAGCAATGTGAGAAGGCAGTAATGTGGCCTGGGGGGATACTGTGATGCATAGGGAGAGGCATCAGCAGTAGCAAACAGGAAGTTATCCCTCTGTACAGGCAGTTGTTGAGACCCCATCTGGAGTACTGTGTGCAGTTTTGGAGATCACATCTCTGCAAAGACAGAGTGGAGGCTGTCCAGAGGAGGGTAGCTAAAATGGTGCAGGGTCTGCACCAGAAGACATACAAAGAGACTAAAGGAGCTTAATATGTATACCCTTTAAGGAAAGAAGGGAGAGGGGGACATGATTGAAACTCTTAAGTACCTCATGGGAATCAACAAAGTCCAAGAGGGTAGTGTCTTTCAGAAAAAGAGATTTGCAAGAACAGGGGGGCACAATTTGATGATAGAGGTGAGATGGCTTAGAGGTAACGTGAGGAAGTATTTTTTCATGGAGAGGGTTGTGGATGCATGGAAAAGCCTTCCTGAGGAGGTCGTGGAGTCAAGAACAGTGGGGGGAGTTCAAGAATGCATGGGACAGACATAAAGCAGTTCTAGTGGAGGGTAGGAGGAAGTAGGCTGTTGGTTAACTAGGATCTACAGCTTATCCATCAGGTAGGAAAATGGGCAGACTAGGTGGGCCAAGCGGTACTTATCTGCCATCAAATTCTATGTTTCCTTTTGCCCATCTGGTTAATAAATAAGGAAAATAGATGGGGACCCAGGATAGAACCTTGTGGAGCTTTTATCTTTTATAATCTGGAAAGCTGATAAACTACCTTGCAACTTAACACTGCTTTCTGTTGGTCAGCAAGTAAAGAAACCAGCAACAGGAAAGGTCTCCAACCAGAGATTTCTGTAGTTTAGCCGGGAGGAGGTAATGATTAAGTTGAATGCCTTGGTAAGGTCGACAAAGTTTGCACCTGTAACCAAACCTTTTTCCAAAGCATTCAGTATGTCAGAGATCACGCACCAGTGCAGTGTTGGTACTGTGTGTTTTTTTGTTTTGTTTTTTTTTTTTTTGTGCACGAAAACCATGCTGCAGACTTATGAGGGAGCTTTTATACTCCAGGTAGGCCTGTATTTGGTAATACAACAGTCTCTCCTGCATCTTAGCAAGGATGCAGAGAAGAGTGATCGGCCTGTAGTTCTCTGTTGGTTATTTCTGCCCTCATTTCTGTGTTGCTCCTCATTGTCAGTGGGTAGTCATTACAACTGGGTATTGTGCACCCCTGCTAGGGGAAATGGCATAGACCAAAGCTTTAGAATGTTAGGCACATGAGGATTCTGGACATCAGCAACTCTCCAGTCTTAGCTATGCCATCGAAGGGGAAACCTCTCTAAAGCTTCTCATAGTAGGTTGGGGTTACCTGTTGACAGGTGGCATCCATAAATTAAAATTATGCCTCTGAAGCTGTGGCTTTCAGATTGGCTAACCAGCTTCTCCCATTTCCACTGCGTGTGCCTGGATTGGGGGCCACGTATGCCACACATTTACAGGGCGTTTAGCTTTTAAGAGATCTCCGTTTATTTATATACATACATGCACGCGTGTGTGTGTGTGTGTGTATGTATATGTGTGCATATATACACGCACTGTGTGTGTGTGTGTGTGTGTATGTGTGTGCATATATACACGCACCGTGTATGTGTGTGTGTGTGTGTGTGTGTGTGTGTATATATGTGTGCATATATACACACACACGTAGGTGTGTGTATATTTTTTCTCTGGATTGGAGCTTTTATTCCCGCCATGTTCGGTGGTGCTTTTCTGTGTCTTCGGCCATTTTTATGGTGTTTTCTTTGGCGCATTTGAGCTGCACAGTTTGTCGTTCAGCAGCCTTTTGCGGCCATTGGGCGTGCGTGCCCTGCTCTTTCTCAGCGCAGGTTCTTTTTTGCATGCCACTGTAGTGCTCTTCTCCATTGGCGTCACATCACACTTAGGGTGGTGACGTTACAAGTGCGTCATATGGAGGGCGCGCATGCATGTGCCTGCACTTTTACAGTGCTAGACGTGGAGCTTCTGTTTTTTTCCCCTCTGGCAGTATGTTTTGGTTTTCTTCAGATCGCTTTAGCGCTTCTGAGGCAGTGCCAATCCTTGCCTCTCAACCTTCGGAGAGCAAGCAAAGGTGAGTGAGCTAGGAGTCGGGCACTGCCTATCATGAAAGTACATAATGCTGGGTGGGGGAGTGATGTGTCAGACTACGTATAATTGAATTCAGTGCTAGAAACAGCAATGCTTGCAAAGAGGCGTGGATGATCGGAACATCCTCAACTATTTCATACGCTCTGGTGCTGAGGGTAGCAGCAAGGGGCGGTTCTCTATTTTGGTATAGGAGAAAATGAGCGTTACACATCCAGGAGATGGTTTGATTCCCACAGCTTCCACTTGCACTTCTGTATGGCTCTGAGCAGGTCACTTAACCAGCCCAATGCTCCCGGGTGACCACTAAAGTCAGGCTTTGCCTTACTAGAGTGGGCAAGGATTTTGCACCCTTTACAGTAACCTCAGTCATTTGATTTTTTTTGATACATACTGTGTGACTCTGAGCAAGTTGCATAACCTTCCCAGTGCCCCCGGATTGCCCTTGAAAACAGGCATTTGTAATTAGTGGGCTCTATCTGGTTTCCAAAGAATAATAAAGTCCTGTAGTAAGTGTTTGTTTAAGCGCCTAATCCCGGAGGCTCTGGGCGCTTTACAAAAATAATAGACATACAACATCAACAAACCAAACAAGTCACGATCAGGTTATTAGATAGAATAAATATCCATAAAATAAATCAGTAAAATAAACTACAGCTGGTTTCCAAACGCTTCTCTATATAGATAGGCCTTCAGACCCTGCTTAAAAGCTTCCACCAGTGGAGCCTCCCTCAAAGATCTTGGTAACTAATTCCACTGGGCCGGGCACCTCAAATGCTTGGTATCCTGAAGTTGTCAGCCTGGCTCTGGAAATCGCTAGGAGGCCGTCGGTGGAGGAGTGAAGGGAGCACACAGCGTGGACAGGAGGTCACTCGGGTAACCAGGGCCAGAGCCATATAGGGCCTTATAGGTGAGCAAGCCCACCCTGAACGCAGTCCTTCACCTCATAGGCAGCCAGTGCAGGTCACGTAGGACTGGGGTCACATGGCATGTCTTCGGAAGGCCTGTCAGCAACCTGACCGCTGTGTTCTGCACTAGCTGCAGTAGACTGAGAAATCTCCCCACCCCACCCCACTGACCCCGAGATGTAGAGCATTAGAGTAGTTCAGCCTTGACGTAACAAAGGCATGCACGTGCACGAGTGAGGGCCGGTCACCAGGCGGAATCAAGGCTTTAAGCCTGGTGACTTTCCTTAAGTGGTAGAAACCACTCCGGATGATGGATGACATCTTAGCCTTAAGTGTCAATCTGCTGTCAAGGATGATGCCCAGATTTTTCACCTTGGTGGAAGCTACCAACTGGGTGGGGCCTGAAAACAACCCTGTTCCCAATCCGGCAGCAACAACATCACGCCAGCGACCAGGCTCAATCACTAGTACCTCTTTCTTGTCGGGGTTAAGTCTCAACCAGTTGGAAGACATCCAGTTCTGGATCTCTGCCAGACATTTGTTTAGCATCTCCACTGTACCACTCGTTCCAGGTGCAGAAGAGACATGCAGCTGGGTATCACCTGTGTAGCAGTGAAAACCCAAGCTGTAACATCTAATCTCACCCAAGGGAAAGCATGTACACTGCGAACAACATAGGTGACAGGATCGAACCCTGGGGAACTCCACAAGGCAGGGGCTTCGGGCAGGAGGAGAAACTCCGCATCACTACCCGTAGCGTCCTGCCTGTGAGAAAGGACTCAAACCAGCTGATGACCATACTGGTGAGTCCACAGAGCTCTCTAAGGCAATCCAGTAGCATTATTTGGTCCATAGGGTCAAATGCTGAAGGAGAATAAGAATTGACCAGTCTTCTCTATCTCTCACCCTGAGGAGATAATTTTGCACCCTGACTAACACAGTTTCTGTGCTGTGCTGTGACCGATATCCAGACTGGAATGGCTCATAGATGTTCTAGGCCACAAGGTGTGCCTTGATCTATGGAGAGACCACTTTCTCAACACCCTCCTCCAGGAATAGGAGGTTGGAGATTAGTCAATTCGCCAAGACATCTGGGTCGAGAGATGGTTTCTTCAGGAGTGGTTTCACCGACGCCTCTTTCAGGGCGCCGGAAAAAGACCCCTCCGAGATCGAACACCAGACACTCCTGGCAAACACTGGACCAACGTACTCAACACATCCTGTTAAGGGAAGAGTCAGGCCTGGGTCCACTTCACAAAAGGCGGGCTGCAGCTTCGAGATTACCTCAACCACTCCCACCAGCTTAATGTCACACCAGACAATAGGAGTGCCTCTGACTGCACAAGGCACACCACTGGGGGGATCACTGTCCTAACGAAGGACACTCTGTCAGAGAAGAATTGAGCGTACTCCTTGCACTGGGCAACTGAAACTGCTCTTTGAGGCTGCAGGCAGGATGAAGTAGCCTATCTACAGTCTGAAAGAACAGAGACTTTCTGTTCCTCCCTGCCGCAATCTCCCTGGACAGAAACTCTGCCTTCTTACGGTTGATTGCCCTTTGGTATTCACCATAGTGAAGTCTCAAAGCCAGCTTGTCCTCCTCGGACTGGGTCCTCCTCCAGCAGCACTTCCAGCTTCCAACCCCTGGTCTTCATTGCCTTGAGAGCCCCGTCAAACCATGATGGTCTCAAGCAAGAAGACCTGAGTCTTCTATGGATCAGTGTGACACTGTCGAGCGCCTTGGAGACAGCACTATTACAGGTGGCCACCACCTCGACGACATGCTACACTCACAGTAGAAAAATCCACTACCACCAGCAATCCCTCTGGGGACAGCCCTCCCAGTGGATGGTAGTGAACCATCTCAGTAGGGGAGGGACTGGGGGGTGCCTAACAAGAATTCCACTGTGCAGTGATCAGATCAGTTTTAAGATCAGTGACCTCAAGCCCCAGTGAGAATACGAAGATACGAAGTCCAAGGCGTGTCTGTAGCAGTGGGTCACAGAAGCAACAGCTTGTGCAAGGCCCAGCAGAGTCATCGACTGGAGGAAGTCATGGCCAAAAAGTGAGAGTTCGTCCTTGACCGAGGCATTCAAGTCCCCCTGAATCAACCATTTGGGTGACTCCAACACTGTCGGTGACTAAGTCTGTGACTTCCTGCAGGAATTCCCCCTCGCGACCAGGAGGTCTGTACACGAGGAGGATTCTGCAACCTGCTCCTGGACCTCCGCGCACAGCCACGCACTCCAACGACAAAGCAGAACCCACTGGGTGCACGGCAAAGTTAAAGTCCAATCTAAAACAGATGGCCCCACCCCCACCTTCCCTCATCGGGCAATGCACTCTATATTTATATCTATTAACATCAGCTCATTATTCTTGAACTCTGCAAGGCTACTTTTTATTGGCACCATGGCATATCGAAGACCTCTGCCAATTTAAAGATGCAAGACCTGTATGTGAATAATGGGACCCTTCCTAGTGGATCCCCTTTTTGCAGGCCTCGTTGTGCTTTGCAGGATATGGCACTTTTAGATCCCCCACCGCACCTCTGAGCTGGGTGGGGTGCACCTGGTGTACCATTTGGCAGTGGCAAGTAGAATTGCATACGTTTTTGTTGCTCTTGTGAGAGCTTTGAGCCCTGATGTCCCACAGGACATCTGGTCAGACACACCTGACCTCAAAAAACGGGGCCCTTCAGGTGAGGGGGAAGGGGCCCACACAGGCACAGCCAAGTGCTCCACAGCAGGACAGGGCTGCTTTTTCAGTTCTGCAGGCAAACTGACCATACAGAGGATCAGGTTGAGGTTATCTGGGGTCTTGGGGTTAAAAATATTCCTGACCTAGAGAAGTTCTTGATGAGCCCTTTGAGAAGGAGGAAATAGGGGGTGGACTGAGCCAAAGAGGTTTCTTATCCCTCCTCTGTTTGATTCCAGGTTATTGTCCTACTCGATGACTGAAGCGTGTAGGTATTTTCGTCTCAAGGAGGTGCTTGGAGGCGGTGGAAATCCTGTCCACATTCTTCTTCATTCCAAAGAGAATATCTGAAGAGACCTAAGGTGCAGTGTTTCCCTTTTTGGAACAAAATGCTCGCAAGTAGGAGACTTTCTTTCTCTGGCGGATTAAGCGTTTCATAATTCATTAGATACACCGCTATTCCTATGGAAGGGCCCTGACCCTAATGGATTTTCACATCAAGCGATTGGATGCTGCATGCAGAAGATCCTTCGCCTCCAGTGGCATAACCTGTGCACCTGCTGTACCTCCTTTACTGCTGCTAGACCCTTGAACTTGAGGCTTACGACCCTGGACAGCTTCTTTCTCCCGGATTCGGAGGGGGCGAGCATTTTGCAGTTTTCCATGGCCTCCAACACCTTAAGGGGTGCCACAGTGAGAGAAAAAAAATTTGCATGTTGGCTCACTCGAGCTGTCCTATTGTGTTGGCTATGCAGACTGGCACACTTCGGCATTGAGTAGCTGATCAGGCCTCAAGATCAAGCTGTATGTATTAGCCTTTGACGTAGTCTTGTTGCTTGATTCGGGCCTGGATGATACTCTGGAGATGAAAACAGCCTTCTGCTGTTGCTTGACACTAGAAGGTAGCCCTTTATCCTGAATATCCTTCAAGCAGTCAAGGAGGTGGCCATCAAAGGCAGTTACAAGGGGGTTTTAGTCCCATTCGAATCTTCGGGAACCAGTGGAGTAGAGGAGCCTGCTCTGTTAAGAGCAGTAATAGCAGAGGAGCCCTGGCCCAAAGAGGGAAGGCAGACACAGGGCGAGAACTGGACTCCCCACACTAAGGGCTTTGGAGTAACAATAGAGTTTTTCAGCAATCCCCTCAGTGGCATTTTTCTGCCATTCTGGTTCCAAAGGACCTCATGTAGAACACGAGTGCTTCAGACCCTGGACTGCCTCTGTCATTCAGGTGTGTGCGCCCCAAAAAAAACCCAGTAAGCAAGCCCAGGGGTTCTACTCCATCTATTCATAGTTCTCAGAAGTGTTTTTTTTTTTTTTTTTTTTTGCACCATACCGGATATGAGGCTACTAAACAAGTTTGTTCACCTCAAGACCTTCAGATGGAGTACCTGCGTTCCGTTATCCAAGCTGTCTAGCTGGGAAATCCTCTAACTTCCATAGGTCTGAGGTGTATCTCCACGTGCTCATTCAACAGTCTCATCAGAGGTTCTTCAGGGTTTATGGCCCAGGGACATAACTTCTGATACAGAGTGCCTTTTTTTGGGCTGGCTTTGGCCCCTAGGGTTTTCTCATTGGTGTTCCTAGTCCTGGTAGCTCATCTCCGATAGGAGGAACATCTTGTCTACCTCCCCTGGTCAGTATGCTCTTTGAGCACCGGCTGCTCCATTGGCAAGGAAGTCTGTGATCTGGACTCTGGAAATGTTAGAGTTCCACTGCTGAGTGACTCAGAAGTAAATAGGTGACTGAAGGAGCAGGACATGCTGAGAAAGGCTTCCATTCTCCTGCTGTGGGTAGAAGAGAATCTTCTCTCCCTGGCAGTAGTCCTCTTGGTGGGGGAGTTGTACTTTCAGAAAAACTATGTCACGAAAATGTTCACCCTAGAGAGTGGATGTTGAACTTGGAGGTGTTCGACCTCCTGTGTCAGAGGTACGGTTTGGTTGTTCCTCAGATTGATATACCTGTTCGCCTCCACCATAATGCTCAGCTTCAACTGTTCTTCAGTTGCTACAGGTGTCCACAGACTGAAGCAGTGGTCGTCCTGTCACAGGGGTGGAATTTCGGTAGTGCATTTGCTCCCCCCCCCCCACTGCCTCTCCTCCCCAGGGTCATTCACAAGGGGGTACTCAAGAGGAAGCCTTGTTCTAGTAGCTCTGGAGTGGCCTGGCAGACTGTGGCTCTCGGGCTAGGTGAACCTAGCTCCAAACGCTCCATTTTTGCCTTCTAGTGCAGGGGGACCTTTTTCTCATAAGGCCCTTTCCTGCTTCAAAATCCAGGAGCAGTTCAGCTCGTGGTCTCGCTTTGAGAGGAGGAGACTCCTGTAATTGGTTTTCTCTAAAAAGGGGGTTGACACCCTGATGGATGCCAGGGAGAATTGCATGTAGGCAGCTTAGGCTTGCGTATGAATCATTTTTCAGCTTGAGCCAGGAACACAGTATCGGCCTCGCAAATTCACGGATTTATTTTCTTGTAGAATGGAATTAGGTAAAGGTGTGTCCTTGAGCACTCTGATATGTCTGTTGTAGGCCCTTGGGAGCCTCCTTGGGTTTGTCCTTAGGGTCTAACCGGGAGGTTATTCTTTTATCTGTGGGCTGTCAGCAGGTGTTGGCCTCCGTCCCGATCCCAGTTACCCCCATGGGATCAGAATTCTGGTTCTGATTGCTCTCTGGGAGGAACTTTTTCAAACCATTTTAGTTGGTACCATTGGACGTGCTGTCTTTCTGATTTTTCTTTTTAGTTGCTGGGTGCTCTGCCGTGCAGTTTGGAGAGTTCCAGACCTTTTCCCTTGAAGAGCCATACCTTGTCATGCACAAGGACAAGGTGGTCCTCAGTTTCATTTTCCAGGTTTTCTGTGGCCTTCCATGTGGACCAGGAAATCTGTCTCTTGGCCTTCTGTCTGCAACTTGCTCTTCCTAAGGAGGAGTAGCACAACTTACTCTGCGAAGGGTCGTTAGAACATATCTTAGATGACCAGCTGAGTTCTGGACATCGGACAGGCTGTTCATCCTTCTTGGGTGGCCAAGCAGGGACAGAAATTCTTCACAGCTGCCCTAGCTGGGTGGATGAAGACCTGCTGTGCCTAGGCTTATGTCACAGCAAAGAAAGAAGCCTTCGGTTCTCATCTTGGCTCACGCCACGAGAGCTATGGCCTCTTCCTGGGCGGAATGAGGTGAAGCATCTGTCTTAAGAGTTATGTTAGGCAGGTACAGGTCCTCCAACCACTTTTATTTTTCTTCGAGCACTGCGGTTTGGATTTTCAGAGCTCTGTTGCTGTGGCCTTGGTCGTAGCTTGTTGCAGTCAGCTGTGAGCGGGTAAATTCTTTTCCTAAATGTGGTTGATGTATGGGACCGTATTCTCCCCCACTCGTTTATATGTCTGGGTACTGTTTCTTAGAACCCAGATGTAATGACTACCCAGTGACACTGAGGAGCGCCACAGAAAGAAGAAATTCCTTCATACTTACTGTAATTTCCTTTTCTGTTAGCTCCTACATTGTCAGTGGGGCCCGCCTGGGAGCCTCACTCCTGTGGGAGAATGTTGTTGTTAGTTAGGAATAACCATTGAGCATGCGCTCATTCACAATGACAACCTAGTATTGTCCGGTATGCCGGTGCGGAGATGTCTGGTGTCTTGTTATAAACTCAGATTGTAAACCTGTATTTGACATCTCTATAGTTTATCTGCTACTCTTATGTTTATATAGATATGAAAAAAAAAACAAAAGCAGCTGTTCCACATGAGAATATCAGTTGCTGTCACGCATATTTAGCAGATTCAAATTTGATGCTAACCAGTGGTGCCTCTTTTGTTGCAGGTGAGTGCTTGCACCGCGTGCAGTTTTCTTTGCCATGTAAAAGTCTTTTCTTTAAAGTGGCTTGGGCTGCCGATCCTGCCAGGACGCAAAATGGGAAGAAGAGTTTTTCATCATTTTCCCTCCCTCATCTGACAAGGTAGGCCACTGTTTACTGAATTTTACTCTGACCAGAGTGGCTTATGTGTAGTCATCAAATTTGTGCGCTTTTGGTGTCAAGTCGATGGGTTTGTTTTTTTCTTTACATATTTGGAGATACTGCCAGCACAATAGTAAGTGGAGAGTTGCTGATGTCTGGAATCCTCATGTGCCCAGCATTCTAAATGTTTGGGCTGTGCCATTTCTCATAATGGGGGTGCACAATACTCAGTTGTAATGACTTGCCCACTGACAGTGTAGGAGTTAACGGAAAAGGAAATTACGGTTAAGTATGAAGGAATTTCTTCTTTCGAAGTGGCAATAGTGGTTCGCATTCACATTTTGCAGTGACCATCCCTGAAAGAAGAAATTTACTAGTAAGATATTTAAAGGGAGTGGCGATGATGGCCACATCTGCTATCCAGCTCCAGCTGCTAAACCTTATGCTAACCAGCCAAAAACTTGCTCTGTCATCATAATGGCTGCTTATGATGGGTCTAAAGCACCTAGACACATTTAGATGGTCAATCTAACATCCCTTGTAGGCAAATTAATGGACACCATTCTGAAAGAAAGGCTGGTAAACTTTCTGGAGGTTAACAGTCTCTCCAGCACAATAGGCAGCATGGGTTTGTGATGGTGAGATCCTGCCAGATGAACATGATACAATTTTTCGACTGGGCCACAGGGTCGTCGGACAGGGGCCAGGCAGTGAATGTACTGTACCTGGACTTCTTTAACTCCTGCTGCCTGCACATTATCCTCTAGGTCATATTCCTTTGCTACTTGAGGAAATCCACACTTTGTTTCAGAAGAGGGCAGTAGAACCTGTACCTGTGGAACAGAGAAACACAGGGTTCTACTTTTGATATGTCCTAGTTCCAAAATGGACAGGCGATCTGAAGCCTATTCTGGCTCTCAGGGACCTGAACTTTATTTTTATAAGGTACAAAAATGTTTAGAGTGATCACCCTACAGAACCCTCTCCCACTACTGTAGGTAGAGGATTGGATGTGTTCCCTTGACATAAAGGAATGCCTATTTTCATATAAGAATTTGCAAACCTCACAGGAAATACTTAAGGTTCCTGTTTCAGTGGGAACACTACCAGTTCAGAATATTTCCCTTTGGCTTGTCATCTGTGCAACAAGTCTGCCAAATGCTTGGCAGCCCTTCACAGGGAAGGCCTCTGTGTTTCCCTACCTGGACAACTGGCTCCTGAAAGCTCACTCCAAGGAACAATTCCTGCACATCCTAGCTGGAACAAGATAGCTGTTCTGTGCCCTGGGAGTTACTGTCAATGTCCCCAAGTCTGTTTTGACACCTTGCCAGTACCTAGAGTATATAGAGTCAGTTTTGGACACTGAACACAGCCCAGGGCTCAGACTTCCTGCCTTTGGACAGGAGCGAATGTTTGATTGCACAGGTCCAGATGGTCCATGACAGATGGTATGTCACAGCCAGGACATACCTTCAACTCCTGGGCCTGATGGCAGGGACTGTTGTCATGGTACCTCTGGCCAGACTACACATGAGGATCTCTCAGACCCTAAGAGCCCAGTGGGATCAACTAACAGATGATCTTGAACAGAGGGTTTGGGTAACCTCTCCTGTATGCAAGGTGCTCAGATGGTGGGTGGAACCCAGCAGCCTGTTTAAAGGGGATTCCTTTACTGATCCCCCTCCCCTCAGCAGAGTTTAACTACAGATGCCTTAGATGGGATGGGGCACATTTGGGGCCCCATCAGATGCAGGGGACATGGACCCCATTGGTAGGCACACTGTACATAAATGTACTAGAAATTCAAGTTGTTCTGTATGGCCTGCAGGCTTTCCATACTCTCCTATCCCAAGGTTCTTGGTTGTTAGTACAGGCAGACAACGTCCATGTGATGCATTACATCAACCAGCAAAGGGGAACACGTTCTTGCCCCCTGTGCAGGGAAGCAGTGACGGCCTGTTATTGGAACATGGTCTAGAACTATCAGCAGTACATGTTCCAGGCACCCAAAATGTCTTGGCAGGTCACAGTCCAGAAGCACGAATGGGAACTGCTGACCTCAGTGGTGGAAGATCTGTTCGACAGATGGGGTTATCCAGAGTTGGATCTTTTTGTGTCTCCACATAACACAACTGCCGCTTTTCTGCTTGCTCGTTCCAGGGCCTGGATTGTTTTGGCGAGACGTGTTGTCCCTCTCTTGGAAGAGCAGGTTCCTGTATGCCTTGCCTATCATTCAGAGGGTGCTGCTTAAACTTCAGAAGGATGAGGGCAACGCTAATCCTCATTGCTCCCCTATGGCCTTGACAGGTCTGGTTCCCCCTTCTGCAGCAGAACCACCAGTACCCCTGCCCTTATGCCAGGGACTTCTGTCACAGGAGTAGGGAACCCTGCTCTATCTGGACCTCAGGTGGTTTTACCTTCATGCGTGGCTCGTGAAAACAGCCATTGCTAGATTTTGGGTTTCCCGAAAGATAGCTGACATCTTGGTGGCTCCCAGAAAGCCTTCCACCAGGGCCATTTATTCTATGAAATGGAAGCAGTTTGCTTTGTGGGCCACTTCTCATCACTTGGATTCATTTACCTGTCCTGTAAATCAGGTTCTAGTGTATCTGCTGTCCTTGTCAGATGAAGGCCTGCAGTGTTCTATCAAAGTGCAGTTGGTTGCCATTTCAGCTTTCCATGTACCTATTGAGGGTTGTACAGTAGCCCGTATGTTTTTGAGAGGCATTCTGCATTTGAAGCCTCCTATCTGTAATCCAGTCCTGGCTTGGGACTCCAATTTTGTATTGGAAAGGCTTACTTTGGCCCCTTTTGAGCCAGACGTGACTTTGTGTTTACACTTTCTTTCTTGGAAAGTGTTTTTTGGTTGCCATTACTTCGGCTAAAAGGATTTCAGAGCTATAGGCTCTAGTGTGTGAGCCTCCTTACGTGATTTTCCACAAAGATGGGGTGTCTTTGCATACTAATCCTAAATTTTTACCAAAGATGGTGTCTAAGTTTACGTTAAAATCAAGCCATCCGTCCGTTTATTTTCCCGAGCATGCCAATCCAGAGGAAGCATTGCTCCATCCTCTTGATGTACACAGAATACTCGGGTACTGTATACACCACACAAAAGACTAAAGGAAGTTCTCACAGCTTTTTGTTTCATTCACTCCTGGGAAGGGGGGCCCTCCAGTTTCCAAACAGTGCCTGCCAAAATGGTTAGCAAACTGTAATTTTTATTTTTTTTTACAAGAAGCATGGTAAGGAACTTTGGTCATCCCACTAGAGATATCGCCACATCTGTTGCATGCTTCAGGAATGTGTTTGCTACAGAAATCTGTGTAGCTGCCACCTGAAGTATTGTCTGCACCTTCACTAAACACTATAGTCTGGACATTGCCTCTCGAGAAAGGGTTGGTTTTTGCCTAGCTGTGCTCCAGGTCGTGCTGTCTTAGGCCTGTAGGCTCCTGCCACCCGGACTGTTTATGGTCAGTACTGCTTGATACACATTTCATAGGTGTGGCCTGATGAACGATCTCAAAGAAGATACAACAGTTACATACTCATTGTAACAATAGATCTTCAAGGGAATCTTTCATCAGGCCATGCTTTCCCACTCTCCTTTCCCCTGTCGGATTCTGAGACTGTGGCATGTGCTGTCTCTTCTCCGTAAGGGTCTAGCTGTTGCACTCCGCCACACCTGGTCAGCAGAGCCCTAGGTTCTGTTCCCGGTTCCCTTCAGGGAGGTCCTCCGAGCTTGATCTCCAGTGGGGAACTGAGAAGGGAAGGAGCCTCCCACGTTTATACGGGATAGTTGATGAGTGGCCCCTAGTGGACAGCTTGCAAAAGTTTCCATGTGGTCCTAGTTCCTGGCTTCTTATAGTTCCATAGGTGTGACCTGACGAAAGAGATTGTCTCAAAGATCTACTGATCTTACTTCGAGAGGGTTCCTGCAGTAGGTCTTCACATACAGGACTGCGCCAGCTGGCGTCAGGACTGCACGGCAAACTTGTAGCTAGCAATCATCGGCGGGGACCTCCCCGACGTCAGCTGATGGGCGTCAGTGTGACTATAAAAGGGGCGATTCCCCCGCCCACCCTCTAGTTCTTTCCTGCCATCACATGGTATCGTTTGACCAACGCGGTAGAACAGCTTTCAAGAGGACTTGTTTCTTTAGTGGGGTCAGCCAGATCTAGATTCTCTTTGCCTCCCAATTCAACACAAAACTACCCAGCTTTTGCTCACTCATTCCCGGATGTGGTGCTTTTTGACAAGACACATTGTCTCTATCCTGGACAGGGAGATTTCTGTATGCTTTCCCTCCCTTTCCCATTCTTCAGAAGGTTCTGCTGAAGCTACAAGCAGATGGGGCTCACATGATTCTCATTGCCCTCCTTGGCTTTGGCAGATATGGTTCCCGTTGCTGCAGCAACTGTCACCAGAACATCCAGTACCTCCTCCTCTATCACGACCTTCTGTCCCAGGAGCAGGGCACCCTAGTTCATCCGAGCCTCAAGTCTCCATCTTCATGTGTGGCACCTGTGGACTTAGCGATTTCTTGCTACGTGGTATCCTCAGGGGTTGCTCATGTTTTAGTGGAAGCAAGGAAACTCTCCACTAGATCCACTTATGCTATGAAGTGGAAGAGCTTTTCTATCTGGGCCTCAGTGAAAGGCCTAGACCCCTTTTCTTGCCCGGCCTCCCAAGTTTTAGAGTACCTCTTGCATCTGTTAGAGTTGGGCCTCAGCTGTTCCTCCCTGAAGGTCCATCTCTCTGCGTTTTCGGCCTACCACTTCCCGGTGGAAGGTAAAAAGCCTAGCTCAGCTAGAGGTTTCCAAGACTTTTTTGAAAGGGATCCTTCAGTATAGCGCAGTGGTTTAAGGCTCTGAGCTGCAAATCTAGAGACCTGGGTTTGAATCCCACAACCCCCACTTGCATATTGTGTGACCCTGAGCAAGTCACTTAACTTCCCTGTGCTCCCAGGTCACACCTATAAAAAAGCATTCAGCTTAGTGTGCCACTCCTGGTTAAACAATTTAAAATATATGTACATACACACACACACACACACACACACACACACACACACACACACACACACACATATCAAACCTCCAGTACGGAATCCTGGCCCACCCTGGAATCTCAACTTTGTTAGAAAAGCTTACTTTGCCCCATTTGAACCGGCAGCAAGCTGTGATATGCGTTTTCTAGTGTGGAAGACACTGTTTTTAGTTGCTATCACTTCAGCTCGAAGAGTTTCAGAGCTTCACACTCTAATTTGTAGAGAGCCTTATTTAATTTTTCACAGAGATCAAATGGTTCTGCGGACTAACACGCTGTTTCTTCTGAAAGTGGTTTCGGAATTGACTCTTTCCAGAGCACTCCAACAGGGGGGAATATCTCCTGCACACCCTCGACGTGCACAGGATTTTGAGGTATTACACCTTTGGGACTAAGGAGGTTTGAAAGTCGAACCTGCTCTTTGTAGCCTTTGCCTTCCAGTGCCAGAGCAAGGCTATTATGAAACAGACTTTGTCTAGGTGGCTGGCTAATTGTATCCATTACAACTCCTCCTTTAACGCCGCCTGAGACCTCTTTGCACCCTACTGCAAACAGGTCATCAAAGGTGCAGATAACCCCTGGATGTGTCCATCCCTGCTGGACCTAATGTGCGACCGGGACAATCTCTGGTACATAGCTCTGGAGACCGGAAGGCCTGCTGATGGGCAGCGCTACCGTGAGGCCAGGAACCACTGCACCTGGAGGGTCCGCCAGGCAAAGGCTGAGTACTGTCGAACTACACTCACTGCCTCTTGGGGTACGGGGTGCAAATTCTGGGATTCTCTCAAAGAACGTAGTGGTAAAACCTCCCGGTTGTCCGTAAATGGCTGTATCTCCACAGACCCTGAGATAATGGCAAACACACTGAACTCCTCATTCTCTGACCTCAGTAGTGTGCTCCCTGCCAACTTCTTTGCACCTACCCCCCCTTCCCTGCACCTGTGCAGGTGCCTCCCTTTAGATTCAAAGCTATTTCCCAGCATGATGCTGCCCCTCTCCTGCTAAGGGCACTCAGCAAATCTAGGTTCAGCAACGTTTCCCTTGATCTTAAATTACTGAGGCTAACCCTCACCGAAGTACTCTACCCCCTTACGGCCCTACTGAACCGCTCCCTCACCTTAGGGTGATTCCCAACTAAATGGAAAACTGCCCTCATCACTCCTATCCTTAGAGTGGTGACCATGCCATGCCTGGCAACTATCGTCCCATTTCGATTCTACCCCCTCTCTCCAGCGTACTCGAAAAAAGTCTCCTCCCAAATCAGACTACCTTGCCAAATACAACCTCCTTTGCTCTGAGCAGAATGGCCTCTGCAAAAGCCACAGTACCGCCACTGCTCTCTTGGATTTTACCAATACCCTACATGCGACCCTCTGCGCAGGGCAGATCACTGGTGCTCTGTGTGTGTGATATATATAATCTCAATCAAGTCTTTATTTATCCAGGCGAACACCATTGAGCAAGCTCATTTACAAGGTGGACCTGCATCACACAAGGTCAAGGAACAATACAATACAATTATGTACATGCAATAAATAGGCATTATCATATATAACACTGAGCGGGAAAATACATGCAATACCAAGGTAAATATGATCAGGGGATATCTTGGCTGTAAGAAAAATAGAAAAGGTGAGAGGAAGGGAAGCAGGTAGAGGAAGCAACAGAAGTAGGCCAGTTGTATTACTAGAACTTTTATGGATACAAGTCGGGCTTTAGAAGGTGTGTGTACGGAGCAAAACACCGCCTAGGTGGGAGGTATAGGACAGTCGCTGTATGGTGACCGCTAGGGAAGTGATCTGAGGGCACCTTTGGGGAGATCGGGGGTAGGAAAGGGTAAGGAAAGCAGCATGAGATGATAAATTTAGTAAGGAGGAGGAGGTCGGGGGGGAAAGTGGTATAGCATAGGGCAGGGGAAGGAGTAGGCAAAAGAGCATTTTAGGCACGAGGAAAGCAGTTGCATAACTCCTTAAGTTTTTGCAAACAAGGTTTTGAAAGCTGCGAGACTAACAGGGGTACTCAGTTTCATTGATTTCTGCATTTTATTCTAGATAGAAGGCAGCGTAAAGCTTATGGCTTATAAAACCGTTATATATACACATACATACAGAGAGAGAGGGAGAGATAGAGATTATACATAAATATATATAGGTATATATAAATCTATAGATGTGTATATATAAGATATATATATATGTATATAAGATATATATATAGATAGAAATATAGCTATATATAGATATATAGATATATATAGATATATATATATATATATATAGATATATAATAGATATAGATATATATAGATATATATATAGATATATAATAGATATAGATATAGAGATATATATATCTCTCTAAAGCATTCGACACCGGACATCACTAGCTTTTCCTAGTCTCACTTACCCAAATAGGCTTCTCTCGGGATGCCACTGCCTGGTTCTCTATCTATCTGGCAGAGCCCAAAATGTCAGACTAGCACAAATACAGGCGTCCCCCCTCCAAGTCTCATCTGGGGTCCCTCGGGGGTCAGTCCTCGGCCCCCTGCTATTTACCCTGTATCTTAACTCCTTGCCTAAGGCCTGCTCCGGGAATCTCCTCTTGTACGCATATGATGTGGTGTTATTCATCACTCACACCAACCCTGCTGCCCTCCAGCTAACACTTCAAAGGTCATTAAGTGAGGCAGAGTCCTGGTTTGCCGACCGTAGGCTTCTCCTAAACTGTAAAAAAAAAAAAAAGTCCATGCTGTTTGCGCATGCCCAAAACAAGTTCAGTGGCCACCCCCTGCTCATTCATAACTCCCGCAATGAAACTCTGGAACAAGTTGCTACATTTAAATACTTAGGTGTTGCCCTGGACTCCAGACTCATCTATCATGAGCATATCCGCCGACTGAGCATGGCTGTCAACGTGCGTATTGGTCTTCTCCACCGATACAAGCACAGTCTCCCCACTGAAGCACTCCAACTAGCCATTTCCTCCTATGTCCTGTCACTCATAGATTATGGTATCATTATCTGTGGTGCTGCCGATAGCACATCCCTCAACAAAAACGGGTTGTTCTGAATAAGGCCTGCAGGCTGGCCACTGGCTGTGGACCGGCTCACGCATACCTACACACTCCATGCCAGTACCAAGTGGCTAAACTTCGATTATCGCCTAAAGTACCAGACCTGTCTTTTTGCCAAGAAAATCACAACTGGCCTCATGCCCACTGCCCTTGCCCCACTGCTTCTACCGCCTCCTAACACCAGACGCACCCGTCACTCTGAGAAAACTCCTTACCAGGTCCCTCTTTGTAAAACCTCCATGGGGCAAAGAACCTTGAGGTACCACCGGGCTCCTCTCTGGCTGAATTTACTCCCGAAAACAATCCACATGGAACCTAAACTGGGCCTGTTCAAATCCCTCCTCCATAACCACATCTCATAGGTTTCTGCCTGTAACTGCACCTGACCCCACCCCCCACCCTTACCCACAACCTCTGCTGCACTATGACGATGGGCCCCTCTTGGTCCTGCCGGTAGTGTACTTGTCTCAGTCCACTGTCTGTCACACACTGGCCTGTACTGTATTGCACCTGGGTGTTGTAAATACCCGTTCTACCACATCTGCTGGCTTGTGTTTTTCTCCACTGTAACTATTGTACATTGTTAATTCTTCTTGCACCATTGTTTTGTTTTGCACCTAACTGTTGTAAATATCCTGAACCTCATTGCCTGTATGGACTACACTCTGTCTGTTGTGCGTTGTGATATTTTCCTTGCACCATTGTTTATGCCTTGTAATGTCTAACAATGTCTCACTATTGTATTCTATGACGTGGAGCCTTTGTAAAGGAGTCTCTGACTCAAAGGTATTAATTCCAAGATATTCAATAAATAACATAAATACATACATTTACCAGAAGTACGAGAAACACCTTCCGGGGGTAGTTAAGGGCCACTTCACCAGGAGTGTGGCCACTTCCATTGCCTTTTTCAGGAATGTGTCCACTGTGGACATCTGTGCAGTAGCCATTTGGTCTTCCGTTCATACCTTCACTAAACATTAGTCTGGACATTGTCTCAGTAGGGCTGGCTTCGGCCTTGCAGTCCTGCGAGGTCTTTTGTCTTGAACAGACCTTTAGTTGGCAGACATTTTCCTCCTCCTGGAACCTCATCTCTGACTCCTCCTTTTGTGTTAGACTGCTAGGTATTCAGTCCTATATGTGAAGACCTACTGCAGGAACCCTCTCGAAGTAAGGTGTAGCAGTTACATAAGAACTTAAGGTAACAGTAGATCTTTGAGAGAGGTTCCTGTAGTAGATTGTTTCGTACCCACCTTTCCCCCAGCTCCTGCATTTTCTTTTTATTCCCTGCCCAGGACTCTCTCATATCCAGGGCACAGAGTACCAGGTGTGTGTCACTCCTCTTCTGCTTCCTTTTTATAGGTCTCTGGTGGAAAAGAGCGGGCGGGTGGGGGACCGCTCCTTTTATAGTCATGCTGACGTCTGTCACCTGACAGGGGCGATCCCTGCTGATGATTGCTAGCTAGCTACAAGTTTGTCGTGTGGTCCTGACGCCAGGGGGCGCAGTCCTATATGTGAAGACCTACTGCAGGAACCTCTCTAAGATCTACTGTTACGGTAAGTTCTTACATAACTGCTATTTATGGTGAGTATGTAACTGTTCATCTTCTTCGAGGCAGTCTCTTGCAGCAGGTCATTAGGTGTGGGATATCAGCTGCAGGCGTCATTTCCTCCAGATGACTTTCTCAGCAGTCTACCCTGCGACCTTCCCCTAGCACCACCACATGATGTACACCTGGCAGGTATAAAAGGGGGAGATCCCAGCTACTCCTTAGTTCTGTTCAGCCATGACCTGCATGCAACAAGTCCTCCTTCAGAGCTCCTGCTTTCCTGTCATCAACGAAGAGTTCTACCGACCAAACTTTTATTTGAACTAAGTTAATACTAATGTCTTCAGGTCCCTTTTTTTTTTTTTGAAGTTGTCCCTGTGGCCACAGAATCGCTAAGGAAGACCTCCACGAAGTCTGTGTTCATTGCCTTGGTTCTGAACATGACTCTGGGAGGGGGGGTCTTCTGCAGCAGGTTCAACAGAGCCACAAAATGCCGAAGACTTCAGCAGCTCAGTGAGTTTCTCATGGAGCAGAAAGATCTTACTTTGAGAGGGCTCTTGTAGTAGGTAATTACATAAAGGACTGACGTCGGCAGGCGGCAGGACCCCACGGAAAAATTTCTAGCTAGCAGTCCATGCCAGGTGACCAGCGTCAGACGACGTCGGTATAAAGCGGCGGTCCCAGACGCCCGCCTTCCAGTTCTTTCCCGCCGTCAGCTCATGCAGCGCCTCGCGGTGAAGTTCATAACGCTCAGTCCTGTTGCATCATCGGTTTTTCCGAAAAGTATCAGTATTTTGTATTTTCTTCGTCAGGTGAACGTCGGTATATGTCGTCCCCTTCAAAAAATAAGTGCGACTCGTGCGGCGCCTAACTGTCTCACAAAGACGACCACTCCCTCTGCCTTTTCTGTTTGGGCCCCGACCACGTGGTCGACAAGTGTCCGCACTGCCTACATTTCAACGCGGCCACCCGCAGACGACGCCAGCAGTCTCGTGAAGCCCATCTCCTCAAAAAGATGTCCGCAATGGAGGAGTTGAAGAAACTTCGGCAGGCGTTGACCTCCCCTGAAGGACACAAGAAGCGGGACAAGGAAAGGCACTGGGAGAAGGCCTCCCCCTCCGCGACTCTGGCTGGAGCCACGGACAAGGTAACATCCCCTCCGGGGGATCGCCCGATGGCAGCCTCCAAGGCTTTGGAGGAGGCGTCGGCCCGCCCGTCGGGTTCGCGTTCGAGCCTGCCGGGTGCCTCCGAGCAAAAGGAGGCTTCAGCCCCCAGTACCGCCGCAGGCTTGCGGCCTACAGGTGCGGGCGCCTCCCATAAGCGGACGTCAGCTCCTCAGGCGTCCGCGGGAGAAGGCGCTAAGGCGCCCGACCCGCCCGGGGTGGCGCGCTGGCAGCTTCCCCTCGGACGGGGCCTCTTCCCATCCTCGGCCGCCTCGGACGAGGGACCCCTGAAGTCGGACGCCCGGCCCTGGCTTCCGCCGACTCGCCCATAAGCGCCACGTCTGCTCCTCCGGCGTCCGCGCCGGGCCTCAGAGCCTACGGCAGACCCTACTCCGTCCTGGTCGTGCCAGGCTCCCCGCAGCCCGCTGCCGTCCGGGAGCCAGAGTCCCCCCCTGCCTGACCCCGGGGATTTTTCCCCTCCGTCCCCAGGCGAGGCTCGGGATGCTGGTCCGCCGTCTGATCCCCTTTCTACAGAGCCAGATCTGACACCGGCTCCTCCGACGCTGGCCCCTCAGACGCCGGCTCGGGATATTCCTCTTCCATCGGGCCCTCCACCCCACGGGTCTATCACGGTCGATCCGCCTGTGGAGTTCCCTACTGGTATCTGGGTATCCACCGTCTTATCCGACGCCGACTTACCCGGGTCCTCAGTATCCTGCGCTGCAGTACCCAGCACAGACTCCACCGACGCCGCAGTACCCGACGCAGCAATACCCAGCTCCGGTATTCCCGCAGCTGGGTTACGGATACTCCCCTTACGGATTTCATCCGTACAACTATCCCCCTCCTCCACCGCCCCCTAGGCCACCGGTGGATCTCCAGGAGACTCTGGCCTCCTGGTGGGCTGAGGCCAAGGCTCAGCTCACCAAGAGTCGAAAGCCATCTTACAGGCGGTGCCACCTCCAGCCCCTCGCCCCCAGACGGCACTCCTCTCCACCTCCGGATTCCCGGGCTCTGCCCTCGGGATCTAGAGAGAGGCAGGACACGCATCCAGGGATCCCCCCCTAAGGAACCCGTTCCTCCCCCAGACAAGCTAGGGAGTCTTACTCTGCTTCAAATTCCTCTCCTTCTTCTCTCTGACTCCTCTGAATCCTCCGATGGTTGTTCCAAGAAAGACGACGAGTCTCGCTCTCCGTCCAAGCCCCGGCCGAGGACTCCTCCGGAGGATCCTTCCTTCACGGAGTTGCTCAGGAAGATCCAGGAAGTCCATCAGTGGCGTTCTTTAGAGCCAGATCCTCAGCGGGTTAAACTCGCCGAACATCTGGACTTGCCCCTTACGGCCCCTACTCTAGTGCCACCCTGGATCGAGCCTTATGCCCACCTTGTTTCCACTATTTGGAAACAGTCTGCTTTAGCCCCACTTCCTCGGAAGTCCAACAGGCTATACCAGGCTCCGGAGGGTGTAGACTTTTTAGACTCTCACCCTGTGCAGACTCGGTTGTGATTAGCACCGCTCACGGCCGGTCAGCACACCCGAAACATTTGAGCTCGTCTCCCCCGGATAAGGAATCGCGCCTTCTGGATCAGTATGGAAGGAAGATTTACGCTTCTTCCACATTGGGGATTAGGGCCCTAAATTATGTAGCACATATAGGGGATTGCCAGAAGGCTGTCCTTACCCAGGTGGAATCTAAGATTGACTCCTTACCTGACTCCCAAGGCAAGCAGGAGTTAGCCGACCTGGTCCGTTCTGCTCGTTCGGGCAGTCGTCGCATTCTGAGGACGACCTACGATGCAGTGGACACCGCAGGACGGAGCTCTGCGTTCGCCGCAAGTCTTCGGTGTCACGCATGGCTCCGTGTGTCAGGTCTGGTCCCGGAGGTGCAGTCAGCAATCCAAGAAGCACCTTTCAGAGGTTCTGTGCTTTTTGGTGGTGATGTCAAGGATATCATCACTGACTTGCAGGAGAAGGGGACGGCCCTTAAATCTGTTGATTCAATGTACCGTCCCCATGCCCCGCAGGGACTTCCCTTTCGCAGACGCAGACGGCCTCAAGCGAAACCTCAGGGAAGGTGGGCCAACAAACGTCGGGCCCCCACAGCTGCCAGGCCCCCGCCGTCCAAAAAGGCAGCGGGTGCCCCAGCTGCGGTGCTGCCTCACACCACCTGACTGCTTCCCTCTCCCACCGCCTCCGGACGTCCCGGAGGAACCGGCAGGTGGGAGATTCTCCCTCCACCTTCTGGGTTGGGAGAGGATAACATCAGATTCATGGGTGCTTCAGATCATAGCAGAGGGGCACTCCATAGAGTTTCTGCAGAAACCTCCACGTCACCCCTTTCTGAACTCCTCTTACTCAAGGGACCATCTTCCTTTGGTTAGGGAAGAAATTTCTGCTCTCCTCGCGAAGCAGGCCATAGAGCCCGTCTTTCTTTCCCCCCCCCCCACTGGACGGGTTACTATTCCCATTTCTTCCTTGTACCAAAGAAGACTGGAGATCTCAGACCCATTCTCGATCTCGGCTCCCTGAACCTTTACGTGGAATACAAGAGGTTCAGGATGCTCTCCCTTCAAACCCTCTTACCCTGCTTGGCCCGGGCCAATGGCTTTGTGCACTGGATAGTACAGGATGCATACTTGCACATCCCCATTCAGCCTTCCTTTGAAAGTACCTCAGGTTTGTGTTCCAGGGGACCACTACCAATTCAGGCGCCCTTTTGGTCTTTCCTCGGCTCCTGAGTTTTTACCAAATGCCTGGCGGTGGTAGCAGCCCACCTGCGTGCTTTGGGAGTTCAGGTTTTTCCTTACCTGGACGACTGGCTCTCTGGCCCGTGGCCCAGGAGGATCTCCTACATTTTCTCTCCCTCACCCAGCAGGTTTTCTCTGGCCTGGGTATCACCATCAACCATTCCAAGTCTCACCTGAATCCTTCACAGAGGCTCCAGTTCATCGGGGCAATCCTCGACACGACAATGTACAAGGCCTTCCTGCCTCCGGACAGGGGGGCCTCCCTCCAGTCCCAGATTTCCCTCCTGTCTGAACACAGGAGGGTTCCGGCGAGGTCAGTTCTCTGTCTCCTGGGGCTTATGGCGGCTGCCATCCCAACGGTTCCGCGCGCGCCTCCACATGAGGATCTCTCAGTGGGATCAACTGGTAGATGACCTAGATCATCTGGCACTGATCTCCTCACCGATAAGAGACTTGCAATGGTGGATGGTTCGAGAGAACCTATTCTGGGGGGGTCCCCTTTTTCTCCCCTCAGACTCTGACCACGGACGCTTCAGGCGAAGGTTGAGGAGCCCATCTGGGCCCTCACCGAACCCAGGGCTTATGGTCAAAATTGGAGTTAGTTCTCCACATCAATGTGCTCGAGCTTCGAGCTGTGCTGTATGCTCTCCAGGCCATTCACCAATACATCCTTCCCGGTCACCTAGCTGTCCAAACAGACATGTGCATGGTGTGGTACATCAACAAGCAGGGTGGGACTCGGTCCTACCCGCTATGCAGGGAAGCGATGAGGGTTTGGGAATGGGCGACTCTTCACAACCTTCACCTTACAGCGATCCATGTCCCGGGAGTCGACAATGTCCTGGCGGACAAGCTAAGTCGTTCTTCGGCTCTACCACACGAGTGGGAACTAGATCAAAAAGTTCTAAAAAGCATCTTCCAGATTTGGGGGACTCCACAGATAAACCTGTTCGCCTCCTCCCAAAACGCAAAGCTTCCAGCCTTTTGCTCGCTCCAGAGCGAGGCGCTTTCTGGAGCGATGCTCTGTCTCTAAACTGGAAGGACAGATTCGTCTATGCTTTTCCCCCAATTCCTCTAGTCCCTTGTGTGTTGCAGAAGCTCGCTTTGGAAGGAGCGAGAATGATTCTGATCGCTCCTTTCTGGCGCAGGCAAATCTGGTTCTCTCTTCTACAACAATACTCAGAGGTTCCTCCTCTTCCTTTATCTCGAGGATTGCTGACCCAGGATCAGGGGACCCTGTTCCATCCGGGACTCAAGTCCCTTCAACTTCATGCGTGGCTCCTGCAGACCTAGCCCAATCTCGTTTTGGCGTCTCTCCTAAGGTGGCCGAGATTCTGGTGGAGGCTAGAAAACCCTCCACTAGGTCCACCTATGCTATGAAATGGAAAAGATTTTCCATTTGGGCTGCCTCCAGGAACCTGGAGCCTTTCTCCTGTCCTGTGGCCATTCTGCTTGATTATTTGCGTCATCTTTTAGCCTGGGTCTCAGTCACTCCTCTTGAAGGTTCACATGGCTGCTATTTCAGCTACCATGTTCCCTGATGATAAAACTTTGCCCAATTGGAGGTATCCAAGACCTTTCTCAGAGGGGCCTTCATCTCAGGCCCCCTGTTCGGACTCCAGCCCCCTCCTTGGGACTTGAACTTTGTCCTTGAGAAACTTACCTTTCCTCCTTTTGAGCCTGCGGCTTCCGCAGACTTGAAGTTTTTATCGTGGAAGACGCTCTTCTTGGTGGCCATTACTTCTGCTCACAGAATTTTCGAGCTTCAGGCCCTTATGTGCAAAATCCCTTATCTGATTTTTCACAAAGAACGAGTAGCTCTTCGCACGAATCCTAAGTTTCTCCCAAAGGTGGTAGCGGAATCCACCTTAAATCAGTGTATTGAACTGCCTGCCTTTTTCACGCAGTACCCCAATCGAGAATACTTGCTCCATACCATGGATGTCCATAGGATTCTGAGATACTACACCGATAGGACGAAGGATCTCAGGAAGACTGATCGGTTGTTTGTCTCTTTTGCTCACAAAAGAGAAGGCAATGCTGTCTCCAAGCAATGCCTCTCGAAGTGGTTGGCTTATTGCATCACTTTCTGTTATGACAAGTACAACAAGACCCTACCGGGTCAAGTCAGAGGCCACTCTACTCGAGGAGTAACTGCCTCTGCGGCTTGTTTCAAGAACGTGTCTGTGGCAGACATCTGTGCTGCTGCCACTTGGACTTCTGTCCACACATTTACTAAACATTACAGTTTGGACATTGCCTCTCGCTGTAGAGCCGGCTTTGGGGTAGCGGTCTTGCAAGGCCTTTTTTCTTGAGGTTTGCAAGTTTGTTTGCTACTTCTTGGAGTAGTTCCTCCTCCCGGTGCCTTTTCATTTGTTCCAGACTGCTTGGGATTCAGTCCTATATGTAATTACCTACTGCAAGAGCCCTCTCGAAGTAAGATAGTACAGTTACGTAAGAACTTACCGTAACAGTAGATCTTCGAGAGAGGCTCTTGCAGTAGGTATTACCTTCCTGCCTCCATCCCCCTAGGCTTTTTCAGCTCCTTTTCCATTGAGGGAAATATCTGCTTCTCTCTCGTCCAGGCCTGTGGCGGGAAAGAACTGGAAGGCGGACAGTCTGGGACCGCCTTTATACCGACGCCGTCTGGGCGGTCACCTGACGGGCTGGCCAGGGACTGCTAGCTGTAGAAATTTTTCTGTGGGGTCCTGCCCACGTCAGTCCTATATGTAATTACCTACTGCAAGAGCCTCTCTCGAAGATCTGCTGTTACGGTAAGTTCTTACGTAACTGTACTTTGCCCTCCTGGAGCAGCGGCAATGCTTCTCATCCAGAGGAACCTCGGCATCCCTTTCGGGGTCTCACCACTCTACAGAGGACCCCTCCATGTCGACACAGAGTCCTGGTAAGAAACATGCATCAAAAACTAAGCATGTTTCTACCACTTCCTTGTCCTCGTCAAAATCTACACACAAAGTGAGTATTGAGAAGGTGTAGCCCCTAATATATCATTCTCTGTACCGTCTGTGTATTGGGGTTATCCAAAGCTGCCTCTCCCTTCAGTGCTATCTAGCTGTCGTCCATCCACGATGGCTTCAGGATCGTCGACTATTCTCTCGTCGACGACCTTGCCTTACGGCCTGTCGACAATTCATGGCACTCCATCAATGATCCTGTTGTCGACAGGGGCTTCAGGCCCGTCTACCATCCTGTCGTTGACGACCGGCCTTGCCCCACAGGGCTTAATGCTGGCGCCCTCGTCAACGATCCTGGGGTCCTATACACCCCTTGTCGACAGCTGCATGTTTGGTGCCACTGCTTACTCCCTTTCAGTCAGTGGTTCCCATACACACTGTCCAGTCTGCCAGGGCTACTTCCACTGGACAGGTGGCCGTGATAGATGCCCAGGCTCTGGTAAATACCATCCTGGATCTGACTTAGACACCGCACCCCCCCCCTCACAAATGGAGGGTTCAGCTCTAGTTGCTGCTCCCTCTAGGCCCCCTTCAGCCCAGCAGATTGCTAGCTGTTCCTCTGTCTGACCAGGTCTGTACACCCAGGACGTGGACACGAAGGACCCTTTCCTGCAGGACTGGGATCTGGCTGACCTAGAGTATGGCATGGATCACGAGGAACTCTTTCAGTCCTCCTCTGCCGCTGCCTCTAGTCAAGGGGAACCTACCCCTGAACTCTCTTGTTCTCCGCCAGATGACCCAGCGTTTTCGGACATTATGATCTACCTTCAGAAAACATTTGGTTTCCAGGGCATTGAGCAGCATGCTTCTCGGAAGAAATTGGCTCAGTACCTGGGTGTGCCAGAATGCCCCACTCTAGTCATCTCCACCACCATCCCCCGGTGGATGCTTTTTGAAGAGGCGATCGTGGCTGGATGGAAGCAACCTTTAAAGATTCCCTCAAATCAATGTAAGGCTGATAGAATTTATCAAGCTCCAGTAGATCTCCCCTATTTCATGTCTCCTCCTCAGGCAGACTCGGTGGTGATCAATGCTGAACTTGATAGGTCCTCTAGGCCTCAACACATGAGTACTCAGCCCTTGGATACGGAATCCAAGAAATTGGATGACATAGGAAACAGGTTTTTCCTTGGCCACCTTGTCTTTACGTGTACTTAATTACATGGGACCCCTCCTGAAATATCAGGAAGAAATCTTAAAAGCCTCCCAGGCAACAGTCCAGTCCCTCCTGGCGGGTTCTGTCCAGGAGGAGTTGATGGTGAAACTGTCTACTGTGGTGGCAGTATGCCACCACCTGCTGAGGGCCACTAATGATGCAGTTGATACTACAGCTCATATGTCCTCTGCAGGAGTCTGTCTCAGCCGATACACCTGTCTCAGGGTGTCCGGATTTTACAGGACGTACAGCAATCTATCCTGAATGCTCCTTTTAAAGGAGATCAGCTGTTCAGTTCACAGACCCAAGACATCTTGAAAGATTTACAGGACTCTGGTCGTACCCTTCAATCGGTGCGGACCCTTTACCATCCTAAAGCCAAAACAGCCTTCAGAGGCTCCTCGGGGCCATCCCTCAGCTCAGAGGCAGCCTGCCAATAAGAGAGAACCTCTATTAAAATTGCCAGGTCCTAGAAATGCTCAGAAATCCTGTTACATCCCTGCCCCCCCAGCAGGGCCTGCCTTCCGTTTGAGGTCTTCCTCCGGGTCATGGGCCTGGAGTCCCTACCCATGGCCATCGGGTGGTAGGTTTTTCCTGCACCTGCAAGGGTAGCAGGCTGTCTTCTCTGACAGGTGGCTCCTGCAACTGATCAAGACAGGACACACACTGGAGTTCATGGAGATGGCTCTTATGCCACCCAGGGTCTCTCACTACACCTAGACCAGGCACTGGTCCTACGGACAGAGATCGATGCCTTGCTTTCATAAAAGGCAGTCGAACCAGTTCTTCTTCCTCAGAAGGATGCAGGATTGTACTCCCACTTTTTCCTGGTTCCCAAATGGACGTGGGATTTATGCCCCATTTTGGATCTGAGGTGTCTCAACCTCTATATCACTTACCAAAGGTTCTGCATTGTGTCTCTTCCAACAATTCTCCCTTTGCTGAACATAGGAGATTGGCTCTGCTCTCTGGATATGAAGGATGCATACCTCCATATCATGATGCACCCAGCTCACAGATAGTTTCTCAGTTTTATGTTACAGGGTCATCATTATTAATTCCGGGCCCTCCCTTTTGGACTTTCATTGGCCCCGAGGGTATTTACAGAATGTCTAGCGGTGGTCGCAGCGGCCCTCCGCAGGGATGGCCTCTCTTTCTGTACCTGGACGACTGGCTCCTGAAAGCGTCCTCCAGCCACCAGCTGTCTCTCACGCTTTCTCGAGCCCTTCAGTTGTTCGACCAAGTGGGGATTGTGGTAAACTATCCGAAGTCCAAGATGGACCCTACACAATGTCTCCAATACATCGGAGCCGAGCTAGACACCTCTGTGGGGAAGGCATATCTGCCCATAACTTTGGCACGTAGATTAGAGTCCAGCAAATTAGTCTCTGCACGGGACTACCTCTGCCTCCTGGGACACTTGGTGGCCACAATACCGATTATCCCCAATGCAAAGTAAAAATGAGGGTCCTTCAGTGGTCCCTCAGTCCAGTGGGACCAGAAACAGGACAGTTTTGTTGTCTCTGTCCTGATGTCTTCAGGCTCTACAATGGTGGAAGTCCATGGACAATCTAATGCAAGGCATGCTGTTCCGATCTCCTGTTCCAAGTCTCATTCTGACTACAGACGCCTCCTTGACAGGATGGGGTGCTCATCTCCTGCATGTCAGATCACAAGGATCTTGGACGTAAATGGAAGCCCACCTCCACATCAATATCTTGGAGCTGCAGGCAGTTCTCTACGCCTTACAGGCATTTCAAGACTTACCTCCCTCCAGTTGCCTGCAAGTGCAATCAGACAATACTATGGTAGTACACTACCTAAACAAACAAGGTGGCACCAATTCATGCCCTCTCTGCAGAGTATCGATGAGAGTGTGGTGTTGGGTGATCTAGAGAAGTATTCATCTTTTGGCAGTACACATTCCAGGGGTGGCAAACACCCTGGCGGATACCCTGAGCAGGTTCACTGCCCAGGCCCACGAATGGGAAATGTTATCCGATGTTCTAAACAATGTCTTCCACTTGAGAGGCCGACCGGAGTTGGACCGTTTTTTTACACAAAACTGCCGCTTTACTGCTCTCTCGCACGATGTGGTAGGACATATTATCTCTTTCCTGTACAGGTAGATTTCTTTCCGCCCTTTCTACTCATTGAGAGTACTACTCAAACTGGTCTAGGACGGGGCATCTATGATTCTCATAGCGCCTTTCTGGCCAAAACAGATTTGGTTCCCTCCACTTCTATAGCTCTTGGAACGAGAGCCAGTATCTCTGCCAATTTTCGGGGCTTTACTGTCTCAGGCACAAGGCTGCCTGTTACACCCGGACCTTTGCTCTCTTCACCTGCACGCCTGGCTTTTGAGGATGTAGTCCTTTCATGCTTCAGGGTGTCCCAGAAGGTGGCGGAAGTTCTCCAGACAGCTTGAAAGCCATCTACTCGGTCTTCCTATTCCCTGAAGTGGAAACACTTCTCTATTTGGATGTCTACACTGGACTTGGATCCTTATGAGTGTTCCCCTCAACGCATCTTAGATTATTTGCTTTCCTTGTCAGAGGGTGGACTGAAACATTCCTCTGTGAAAGTCCACCTTTCGGCCATTGCCGAATTTCATTTATCTGTAGGCAACATCCCTTTGTCCCAGTTACCTTTGATTGAAACCTTTTTAAATCAGTATTAATGTAGGTAGTCCACTTATTCATATCCCCTTAAAAAGAGGGGTTATGAGAACACCCATGCTATAACTGATATAAGCATCACAAATTGTGATAATTAAAAATGGTCATGCCACTTTGTAATTACATATCTCCAAGTATGAAAGCCTCAATTAGCTAACTGTGGGAGGCCATACTAATCTAGTTTTCCTATTTCTAAACAAACTAGAAAAAAAACATTTAGGGTTTTTATAGAAAAGATCTATATAACCTTCATTATTTATATCTGTCACTCAAAAGGTAAATAATAAATCCAATGAGAGCAAATTAAATGTTCAGGAATGATTGTCCCGGCATTAACTTTGGTAAGGTACTCGGTCTGACCTCTCTTTAGGCTTAACGAATTTTATAGTGACTTATAACCAAGATCTCTTTGCCCTGGATCTTCCTTATATTAATCCCCTCTGGTCTTTCATGGTTTGTCGTCGTCAGATGAATACTCGCTTTGTTCTGCAATGCGTTTTCTTCTTGGAGCATGACTTTGGACTCATCGATTAGCCTCCTTCAGTTCTGAAAAAAATAAAGATTTTCCCCTGTTGCGTTATCCTTAACCGAGCTGGAAAAATTATACTATGCTGAATCCCTGCTTCACGTAGGAGTACCCTGATACCATTGAACTGTTTATGTCGTTGTCTAGTGGAAAAGCTGATGTCTGGGTAAAGCCGAATGGTTTCACCATCACAAAGCAGTGTCCGATGTTGTCTGGTTAAGGCTAGCAGATAGTCCCTGGTAGCTACACCATCATTGATCGCCAAAACTGTCCGCGGGGCTTCAGGGTTGTCTGGCCTATCTCTAACTGCAATCCTATAGGCCTTTTGTATGCCCTTTATACATGAACAAGCCTCCTCGCCAAACTACTGTTGTAGCCAGCCTTGTAGAAAAAGGACTAAATGGTCTCCTTCGCAGCCCTCTGGGAGCCGTAAGAAACGAATATTTGAAGCCCTAGTTTGGTTTTCCAACCGCATTTGAAACTGCCTGTTTTCTTTTATTACAGCATTAACGGCTCCCATTGCTGCTTCTGAGCATTTTTTGGCATCTGACAATTCCGCTGACACGGAGTCTGTCTTGGTTTCCAGATTTGTTACAGCATTGCAAATAGAGTATCTTTTCAGCCAAACCAGATACAGAGGCAATCAATTTATTTTGAAGCCTAGGGATTACAGAGTTTCCTTCCCTTTGTTTCCTACGTCTGCGGCCTGTTGAGAGGAAGATTGCATGGTGGAAGGAGCGGGAACATTTTTTGATTTTGCTCCTTCGTAAGGAGTACGATCCTTTCGAGGATTTCCCATATTGCTCCTGTAGTCTTCTGATTGCTTTATCTTTGTTTGGATTAATTCGGGAAAGTCCAGAAAATAATTATTTTATCTCCGAAAACCAGTCTTGGTGAGGAGCTCTATTTTCATGCCATATTACTCGAGCTGCTGCTCCCCGAAACCTTTTTGAAATTTTTTCTGCACCTACATCCCCCTATCTAGGATCCAGTCTCTGCCTGGGATTTGAATTTTGTACTTGAAAAATTGACTAGGAGTCCATTTGAGCCCGCTGAATCCAGTGACGTCGGTTATCTTTCATGGAAAACTATGTTTTTAGTTGCCATTACGTCTGGCAGATGTGTCTCAGAGTTAAACACACTAACGTGCAAGCCTCCATACACACAATTTCATAATGACCGGGTGTCTTTACGCACTAACCCAGCTTTCTTGCCTAAAGTTGTTTCTGAATTTACTTTAAATCAGATCATTCAATAACCAGTGTACTTTGCAGAGCCTCAGATTCCAGGGGAAGCCCTGCTTCATATGCTCAATGTGCATAGAACATAGAGCATTTACTTTCTCCGCACTGCAAAGTTGCAAAAAACAGCAGCTTTTTGTTTCTTTCATCCCCTTAAACCAGGACGTTGGTGTTTCAAAGTAGTGCTTGTCCACATGGTTGGCCAACTGCATTATGCTTATTCATGCAAAATACGAAAAACCTCTCACAGGAGTTGTAAAATCCCATTCTACCAGAAGCATGGCCGCTGTACGGTGTTTCCGGGGTGTTTTCTGCCTTGGATATTTGCAAAGCCGTCACGTGGTCTACTGTACATTCTTTTACCAAGCATTACAGTTTAGACATTGCTTCTAAGAGGCGAACCGTTTTTGGACAGGTCATCCTACAAGGACTACTGTCCTAAGCCTTCATTATTCGCTTCCTCCTCCCGCTGGGTAGAATAACTGCTTGGGAATCTTCCCACACACGTAATGACGCTGCTGCAGGAGATTGCCTCGAAGAAGATAGTACTGTTGTGTAAGAACTTGCCCTAACAGTAGATGTTCCAGAGTATCTCTTGCAGCAGGTCATGCAGCCCTGCCCTCCTTCCCCCTTACTGTTGCTTCAGAAGGATTCCTTGCTCCTGTCTTTTATGACTCCACGAGCTGCTACCTTGGTTCCCATTGGAGGCCTGAGATATGTTTACACATTCGATCACCAGGATGGAAAAGAACTGAGGAGTAGCTGGGACCTCCTTTTATACCTGCCAGTTGAAAACCATGTGGTGGTGGTGGTAGAGGGAGGTCCCAGGGTCGACGGCTGAGAAAGTCATCCGGAGGAAATGACGCCTGCGGCTGATACCCACACGTAATGACCTGCTGCAAGAGATACTCTCGAAGATCTGCTGTTACAGTAAGCTCTTGCACAACCGTAATTTCTTTTTATCAAATACTTTCCACATTGCATCTGTGCAGAAGTTTATTTCAGACTTAGTTTCTTAAGTAGTTGTGTTTTTCCTTATGTCTGGCTAGCAGAAACCCTCTTATGATGCTTTGAGGTCTCTGGTTTCTCCCTACCCTATCTGATCTGCAAGAGTTTTATTGTTTTGTCTTTGTTTTACTTGCATGCTCTCAGTGCTGCTGTGTTTTGTGTAAGGGCAGCATTTTGGTTGGGACCCTTTGGCCCATCCCTGAGCACGACAGTCTACACTGTTTAGCAGCTGTTTCTCGTGATCTTCCAATGGTACTAGTGTTTGCATACTTTTGCAGGATAGTAGGGTGCCCTTACTTGCTTGGGACAAGTTCTAGAAGGGGAGTGCGTGATCGGTGTTGCATCACATCATGCATGTGCGTGCTATGTCATTGCATTTGCCCACGCCTCTAACTCTTTTTTTTTTCTCAATTGTTAACCAGGTGAGACACACTAAGCTGAAAGCTTGTTTACAGGTGCAGCCTGGGAGCACAGGGAAGTTAAGTGACTTGCTCAGGGTCGCACAGTATGCAAGTGGGGGCTGTGATATTCAAACCCAGGTCTCCATGTTTGCAGCTCAGAGCCTTAAACCACTGCGCTATACTGCCTCCTATTGAAAGCCTCCTAATTGAAAGCACCATGCCGTAACCCAGAGCACAGTTCTCTGGGTCAGCTTGAGATTTTAGGTAGTTAACGTTTTAGGCCCTGTACACATTAGAGCTGAAGATTTGCACCGGTTTAAAAAACGTTTTTAAAACACTTTTAAACTTACCACAGCAGCCCTTCCAGATCAGTCTTCAACAGAGTTTTAACTCTGTTATACCATAGCCAACTCCCGTCCGCATCTGCCTCCAATAACTTTTTTAACAACGGGTTCTCCATGACCGTTAACACGCTTCCTAGAGGAGCAATATGCAGACGCACGTCCACACTACAGGGCAACACGCTTTCCCTCATCAAACCGTTTTTAAAAACCGACTTGAGACTAGCTCCCAGCAGGGTTTAAGCACAGTTTCCTAACACACTTTGAAACCATGCTCAAATGCAGACGGGCACTGTTTTAACTAGCCTGATGTGTACAGGGCCATGGAGAGCTGCCAGTACTCTGAGCACAATAATGGTTCCTTTTATGAGTGAGCTGAGCAAACCGAAATATATGTTTACCCAGGAGGGGAGTTTTTTACTGGGACTGCTAGTTTTTCTCCTATTTTTATTTAACCAGTTTTTTTGCTTTCCAGCATTTGAGTAAATAGTATTACCTCGTCTTGCCTAGAGGGATCCAATGCCTCATGTTAAGGTGTACGATAATGTAACAGCTTGTTACCATAACATTAGAAACTATGTACATTTTAACAAACATATTTCGAGGTGTAGGAGTCTGACCTATCTTGAACTGGATCTCATCCTCCTGCAGCACATTGCTCTTGCTGAGACCTCTCAGGGAAGTGGGGGAAATAGTTTGTTGAATCTCTAAAAATTCTAACATGCACTGCAGGCTGTTGAATCTCCCCACTGCTGCAGCCCCCTGCCAGCTGCTGGGGATTCTGGGATTTTTAGTTACAGAAAATAGCTTGAAAGTCCGCCAGATCAGTTTGATACAAACTACTCTTCTGCAGTAAATAGTAATTAGGAAAAAAAATGTTTCTGCACACACAGTGCAAATTGGGACCAGTCCCACAATTGTATGTGGGCTGTTAGTGGTAATTGTTCTCCTTAAGGAATGAGATAGGCAATTGAGGGGGATCCAACCAAAGTGGGTGCCAGAGCAAGAGTAGGGAGCAGTTTGGAATGAGGGAAGCTCTTTGTCTCCCACAAAGGAGAATAAAACCGTGTAAACAATGTTCATTTTCTGACAGCCAGCACATGTTAGAACAGTGGGTATTGTATGAAAAATATAAGCGTGTCAAAGGAGAAGTCCACCCAGAATGTGCAAAAACATATGTTATGTAGAGTGTTTTGATATGTATGTTTAGTCCTAGTGTGTCCTTCCCTCTGTCTGCTATTAGGAGTTTTTCCTAAATTAGCCTGCTAGCTATATGGTAGTTTTACGACCCTTGGGGATCTCCATCACAAATAGGTTTATTGGCTCTTTCTCCTACGATGCACCCTGGTTCATGTGACAGTGATGTAGCTATGCCCCTAGATTTAGCGGGGTCTGTCGCAACTCAGCCACAAAGATAGTACTTCTTTCAGAGAAGTCGTCACATTGCTACATTTTGGATGAGTGTAATCATTACTATTTTTTGATACTAGTACCTTGTCCTGCTGTGTTACAACCTATAAGAAGGTGGTCAATTTTTGCTACTTAGTACTGGTGCAAAAACTGAAAGTGACTGAGGAATAGAGTAAACAGTGACATAATTCTCTCACACACACACACACACACACACACACACACACATAGCAGGACAAGGTACTCGTATCAAAAAATAATGATTACACTCACCCAAAATCTAGCAGTTTGTCTTCTCTGGAAGAAGTATTTTCTCTGTGACTGAGCTGTGACAGACCCTGTAACAAGACACAGGCTTCCTGCAGGGGCAATTAGACATCACAGCAAAGGGCACTCTGAGAAGACTAGAGGCCATAAAAGAAACCAGAATGGCAACCTCCAAGGGCAAAAAAACAGGGAAAGTTAGAAAAAAACATCTCTCACAGCCAGAGGAAAAGAAAATGCTGGGAACTGGCTAGAACACAGAAAAAAATACTACATATCTTTTTCTGATTTTAACATTGAGTTTCCTTGTTTCCTATCTTTATAAGAACAGTTTTAAAAAAAAAAGACAAAAAAAAACACACCTTTGTTCTTTCATTATTACAGAAGCTGTTTTGAACTGCTACTTTCAGTACCAGAGAGCGAATTACCTTCTGAAGTTTGGCTTCAGTTCCAGCGGTCTATTCAAGTAAGTGGATTGTTAGCTTCAGGTGTACAAATAGTCCTCTTGCCTAGTTTGTCAGCTTGACTCAGTCTCACGAAGCTGCGTATTTGGGGGTACCCAGCTGCATTGAACTACAATTCTTTTAAAGCGTCCTTTTAATCATGCTACAACCTGGTAAACCATAGCTTGTACTGGTTCCTGAAACCAACTCCAAAATAATAATTTTATTTATCAAGTGCAATTCAAGTATCAAAGCGCTTTACAAGTATACGATCATAACATTTTAAAACACGAATTAAAATCCAAAATACTCAAACAATTCTCAGTAATTCACAAAAGCAAGACTAAATAGACCTAGTTAACTGGGAGATGCGTTTCAAAGTGCCATAAACTTAAAGATAAATGGCAACCTCGGTTTATGGTACTGGGGAATGCATCTCCCAGTTAATAGGTAATTTCGTAGCTGGTTTCAGGAATCGGTACAGTTTATGGTTTACCAGGTTGTAGCATCGCCTACTTGATTTCAGTGGAGATACTTTACTTTCATTCTAAGATGGTGCTGTTTTTTTGGGGGTGGCGCGCTTCAAAACAAGGTGTCTGTTAATTAGTATGCTGTTGTGACCACATGTATACTGCTAAGGGGAGCATCAGTGTGCCATGGGATGTACATTAGTTAACTGAGAGGATTTTGACGTAAATGGGTTTTAATTAACGGTTATCATTTTTTATCCATGGATAACCGTGGTTTTATTCTGTGTTACAACCTCCCGGTTCATCTTTTCCGTTACAGCACGGGAGGTTGTAATCGGTGCCTGCCAATCAAGCTCCATTAAAGAAACCTCATTGGAATTTAGTCCATGAGTGGGTGGGCCAAATATCTCAACTAACATGGTGGCCCTTTTCCTCCATGACTGAACACTGTCGCTTGTCCCTTGCCAGAGCCTCACATTCCCAACAGAGTTCAGTTTTAAATATCTCTCGCTCTTTCCTCATGCCATCATAACCTCACAGATCTGTTTGATCCTTCCCTTTGTACTCCCCTAGTGGGGCTTGCGTACACGGAGTCTGCGTTACTGTAGCACTCTGGACGAAGGGAAAGCCTTTCGCTCTTAACTTTAGAGTGTAAAAATGAAGCTGTCCGCAACAAGCTTTTCTAGTAGAAAATGCATAAATTCCACTAAAACCTCACAGAAGTGCTGAGCCTGTATTTGTTTATAAAAAATTTCTTTCCACTCTGTCCACTCCAAATGCTGGCTCTGCGGGGGCATGACAGACAGTGGCACAGAGCTCAGAAGAAGCCCGTTCATGACCCTGCCACTTCGTTGGCACAAAAATCAAGAAAAAATGAAATGCCTGAACTAGGAAGGAGTCACAGGCTGTGTGTGTGTGTGTGTCTGTCTGTGAGAGACCTTGACAGAACTGCTGCAC
Organism: Neoceratodus forsteri; assembly: GCA_016271365.2. Lineage (NCBI taxonomy): Eukaryota > Metazoa > Chordata > Ceratodontiformes > Ceratodontidae > Neoceratodus > Neoceratodus forsteri. The sequence continues at coordinate 540,824,716 of CM057451.1, forward strand.
TAGCTCAAGTGTACTAAGAAGAAAAAAAAATGACCATTAAATAATACATGGGTGGGGGTGGGGGGTATAAAACCAGAATTTTACACATTCCCTCGGTGTGGGATACTTTTATAAACCTCTCTGACTTTGCCCTTGGGTTTTATGTAGCATCCCACACCTCGGGTGTGTGTACAATTCTGGTTATACACACCCACCTATATATATTATTCTATGTATATTTACTGGTTAGAGTCAGTAAACCACCGCTGGCAGACCCCTGCATGAAATGTGGAGTTCCATAACCACGATTTGCAGAAACAGTCACGCGTCTCCCATAGCACCTCTCCAAGAAGCTGTCCTTGTGCTGGTGGTCCATTCGCGTTGACAGAAAACCGCCAGCATGAAAAAAAAAAAAAACACTTTTCGGAGAACTAATAAAAAAGCTGAGCGCACTATTAACCAGTAAATATGAAAAATAAAACATGGGGAATTAAGGAAATTTGGATTTTATGCACACTTTCATGTGCATAAAATCCTTATAAACCACACTTCTTCATGCATTATTCTATATATACCATATGGAATGGGTTATTGTACCATGTGGTTACTGTTCTGTTCGTTCTCACAACCAGGGAATCGTGCAGCCAGCTTAATGTGATAATTATATCACAGACCTTGATGCTCTTTTCCCTGAAACTGAAAAGCAAAGCTAGAAAGTACAGTTGTAACTTAACTGTATTCATCTGCTTTACGCTTCTGTGACTGATTAAAACATTAGACAACTGTAGTTACAGGGTAGATGACTATTTCTTTCAGGAACTTCAGCATTGCACAAAATGTCCTATTGTCACTGTTGGTGAGAGCTCCATAGTATGTAATAGGAGAAGGGAGAAAATAAATCCTCTTTCATAATGGGCTATTTCATTAACGGTTCTTGCTGGTTTTGAGTACATCAGGAGTTGAAATTAGCTGGAATAGACCATCACTTGATAGCTGTATTGTTTTTGATTGATCACTGTTTTAGACAGCAGTGCTTTGCACAAACTGCCTTTTCTCATTCTGCACAACACTACGTTACCCTTTATAAAAGTGAAGCATCCCATATTCTGATCGTCATTGTTATGTCTGCCAGCTTTAGTGTTTGGACAGACTCCAACCTTTGCTGGGACTGAAACTGTGACAGAGGGCAGCACCTGTGACCATTTAGCTAAAGGTAAAATCCCACTGCCTGGGAGGACAGAGAGCACATTTGACTTTCCACACTTGCTGTCCCATAAATAGACCACTAATAAATGGCTGTATTGCGATTGTCTTTCACTGTTTTAGCTGCTAGATGGCACTGTTTTCAACAGACTGACTATTCTCACAGAGCACCAAAATTGTAGGCTCCTTAATATGGACATTGGCTCACAATAATTTTATTTTGGAAAACAAATAGTTGATTAAAGGTGCACTGAACTGACTGCTTGCTTTCTGGTGTGTTCTGTGGGGGTGGGTCACATGGGCCTGTTTTATTGGCATGGGGAATGCTGGCCATGACACAGGCAGAAACTTTCTCACTGTTCGGTAAGTGCCATGGGATCGTTTTACTTCAGCCTGCACAGTGAGTGACCTGAAATGTGCAGAGGGGACCTCAGTTTAACATCTCATCTGAAGGTAGGCACCTCACCAGTGTAGCAACACCCCCCCCCCCCCGATACTGCACTACAAGGTCAGTTATGAGTATTACCCAAAGTACCTTTTGTGGCGCTAGTATTGATCGAGCGAGCTACCTACCTACTGAGCCACTAATGCTGATGAAACAAGTGCTTGTAGCTCTCCAAACCTATATTAGGATGGTACATTTTCACATCTTTTTGCATTCTTGGTGGTGGTCTGTAAATTATTGTGTACAGTTTTTGGTTGTATGTAGAATGTTTTTTTGTTTTTTTTTTTGTTAACCTCTATTTGTTTCTTGGGGAAAACAGTGCAGTACAATCAAATCTCATGTAGGACACTAAGAACAATACAGGAGCCATTAAGTGGAAAGTAGTCAATCGTGTAGTTTGGAGTAACACTTATGGGAGTTTCTACGTTTTGCAAAAACTAATTGATTTCATTTAATTTGGTAACATTTTTATACAGGAAAAAAATTAGCGAAAAAAAATCCCGATTTTCAACAAGATGCCCTGTACAATCAAATACAATACACATAATTTACATAAAAAAACAAATCACGTAAAAACAAGGTTACACAATGGTGGAATACAGTATTACAACTTTGTCAAGTGTAGCATGTACAGTAGATACATAAAGATTTCCGTAATGCACTCTGAAATTCATGTGAAAAATCTTCTGCCTTTAAATCAGTAGGCACCATATTCCAGCACTTGACCATACTCATTTGTAAAGTAGCATCTCCAGATTTATTTGAACTCCAAATAGGGTAGTGGGTACCAAAAAGTGGTATAGTCCATAAGAGTTAAGGAGCACATCTTCTGTATATTATCCATGACATGTATACTCCACCATTACGTGTTATTACGACCCTTAATGTGGGACAGTTTACATGTAAAGCAGTTCAAGCCCTGCCCTCTACAATGGAAGACCAGAAATAAACACAGGAATAACAAAAAGGTGGCTATATTCTCTGTAGGCAGCTTTACTCTGAGATAAAAAAAAAAAAAGCAACAGCATTGTCATCACCAAATGGGGCATTTCAAAGCAACTGTAATTATCTTGTGCTTTGATGCTCAAAACAGTCAGAACAGTATGTCCTGTAATGGCAGGATCAGTTCAAAATAAATGCAGTTGAACCACAAGACAGGCACCATCATTAGGATAAAAAGGCATGGGAGACAAGATAACCTTACTTGAAACCCCTGGCCCTAAGAAATCCAAGATCTTCCAGGAATCCGTCTTCACTATTTATTCACACTAATGGTTTTAAGATGGACCCCGAGGGAGCAAAGTTTTCTGCAGCCTGGGGGCGGGGACAGACATTGGTGCCAGCACCGCCCAGGAGCCCAACGTAGTCGTGTCGCACACATGAACCAACCAGTAACTGATGCCAGCCCTCTCCCTTTCTCACTTCTGTTTTTACTTTGAGTGTGCACCATGGGAGCAACAGAAGTAGATTTCTACTACGCCATCAGTGTTATCTCCAGAGTTAAATGCTGCTTACCTTTTTTCAATGCCAAACGCCTTCTGGCACTGTTTTACTGCACTGCTTTTTTTTCTCAGTACTGTTTTTTCCCTACTGGTTTGATGCTGAATCCTTTTCTTCTAATGTTTTTATCTGTCACGATACCAAGTTTGAAAGGGCAGGCGGAAGGAAGTCTGCACACCATGCGTATGTGCCTCTGGAGGTAATGTTGTGGCATCAGACTGTCATCCGAAGTGCCAGGCCCGCTTTGGACTGGACCTGATGTTGCTAGGTGTAACGCCTGCTTCTTGATAGATAAGTGAACCCTGAAATTTGTGCATTAAAGTGGGATTTCGTCCCAACCAAAATCATTTATTTATATAACTTTGTTGACCGGTGGGTGCACTGGCAATGAATGCCTTTTTCAGGCACCACCTGGGTGCAAAAGCACAGATACCGGCGGTAGAACATCATGGTTATGACACAGGCACAGGAGGTAGTACATCATGGTTCAGATACATAATACAGAAATATTATGAATACAGCAAAAAATATAAAAAGGCAAGGGTTGTAAAGGAATACTATACAAAATACATAGGAAAAGCTTTCAGTGTACAGTGAGGGGAAGAGGCAGTGCTAAGACTGAAGTAACTGACAAGAGTAATAGGGGTTGTAATCCACAAAAGGGGTGTGATAGCTGGGGAGATAACAAAACAAGTGGCGAGTAGTTGGGCATGTAAGAGAGGAGAAGAGGCATTAACAGAAGCAGTTGCAGGTATAGTATGTGGAATAATGAGCTTTCAGAAGCTTAGCGAAGGCTACCTATGTAGATTGTGTAATGGGGGGGAGGGGGGTATAGAATTCCATATTGAGGCAGCTTGGTAACTGAAGAAGTGTCCCAAATTAGTGCGAAACAGAGGGATGCCAGGTTGCAAGATTTTAACAAGTGTGGCAAGAATTAGATTACCTTTGCGGTCGGCGGGGGTAGTCAGTTTGATATTTAGCAGAAGACAGAGATGAGCATTAAACCCATTACCAGAGGTGAATTTGGCAATTTTATTTTGGAGGGTGTGCTTCTTTTGCAGCACTGATTTGCTGGCAGCGTCAACGACTTTGTCGTAATTAAGTGTTGGGAGAAGATTGTCTTGTGCTATTCGGATCCTTGTTTCAGGTGATAGGAACTTACAAACTCTGAGTGACCCCAGCTTCTAGTGGAGAATTAGTATGCTGGAGATGGGTTTCAAAAGACATTGTGGGATCTGGATGTACTCAGAGGTACTTGAAGGAGATGGTGTTTTCCAGGGAGATGATATTGATAATTGACACTAGAGATGCTAAGGTGATAGGGTCTCTGGACAATTTTTCTAGTTTCTTCGCCAATACTTCTTGAACTGAGGAAGACCAGGATCTCTTCCCCGTGCTCCCCTTGTCAAGATAGGGGTGGGGGTGGGAGGAGTGGTGTTGGTCTGTTGGACTCTTCGGCTTCCTTTAGGGACGGGTTGGGGGTCTATGAGCATCTCCCCCTGTCTAGCTGTCTCCCTTCCAGGGCAGCCGAAGCACCTGGAGGTGACGCTGAAGCTGTACATCCGGTCTGTACCAGTGGGCACCTCTGTCGTGGCCTGATGCCGCCCAGCCTCCTGGTACCACCCCCATTACTGTGAGAGGGGCGACACTGACCACGACAGTAGGTCCTTATCTGGTGCCATTTGTGGTACGAGGAGGAGGGATCAGTCCCAGAAGTGACCTTGACAGAGTCTGAGGTTGTGGTCATCTTCTTCCCGAGCTCCCTAGTGGCCTGGGTGAGGATGCCAACCTTGAGCTGGGGATGATGATGATGATGATGATGTAACTGACCCTGAACCTGTTTGAGTCCGATGCTAGTGATATTACCCCTAGTATCGTTCCTAAGCCTGGCATTGGAGGCAGTGCTGGGACCAGTTCTGGTGCCGACCGCGGTTCTGGTTCCCAGCCCAGTGCTGTTTGTGGTGCCGGGTATGGGGGCAGCTCCATGAGTGATTCTGGCTCTGGAACGGGGCTTGGCTCGGGGGTGGGGGGAGTGGTGCGAGTTCTGGTGAGGGAAAGAGACTTGACATTGTCCTGTGACCGGTGCTGGGGGCAGCACTGGCCGGGGTTCTAGCACTAGCTCAGCAGTTCTTTCTTTCCGAAACCAACGCTGTCACTTGTGGGGATCTGAGCTGCCCTGTGGGACTTGCACAGCTCCACTCCCACAAAGGGCACTGTCTGGGTTGAACCTTTGAGATTGGTCGGCTCCACTCAGGCAAGTTTGCGAGGTTCTTCCCCCTGGAGATGTCCCCTGAGCAATCTCACAGTCCTGACAGAGAACTTGGAGCCTCTGGCTTCCACATCCCTTCCTGGTCCTCTGCCACCCCTCCTTGATCTGCTGGGTATTGTGGGTCCTCTCAGGCCCATGACCTGGCATCAGCAGGTAAGAATGGCTGGTGCTTTCCAGTACCGCCTTCAGTCTGACCAGGCCCGGTTCAGGTTTGGCCTTGGCTCCATCATTCTCAAAGTCCAGCTCCTCGAAGAAAGAGGACTTTTCCATTCACATGTCTGTGGATGCCAAGTACTCTGCATACCAGCAATTCCTCACATAGCTGTTGAACGTATTTTTTTTTCTTTGGGTTCACAGTTCTGCTTCCCCGTCTGAAATTTCCTTGGGGATTTCAGTGATGATTCTTCTGTCACCCCTTCTTGGCCTTGGGCCTTTGAGGAGGCATCCAGGAATGTCTGGCTCCATCCTTTTGCCACTTCTCCAGTCCACAAGGAAGTCCAATGCAGATACTGTGCTTCTGCTGGGTCTGTGAAAACTGTACCTTGCTCCACTTCAAGGATTCAAGTACTGTAGCCCCCCCTGTATCTAAACATCTTGTGCTTAACCACCTTCCCGAGGCTGACTCTACTGAGGTAGATACCAGAGGGAGGAACGTTTTTACCAAGACACTCACCATCATGTGCATTGCTGCACATCAGGCAGCTTACAAGCGCCTGTGGTTGAAGCTAGTGCTGGTCCTAGTCTCAGTGCCTGAGTGTGGGACAACTGGGCAAGCCATTTGTCTTTCTGTCCAGATCCTGGAACTGGGGAGGCACCAGTTAAGGGTGTCATATGATGCCAGGGAGGTTGGAACAGCTGTTTGTATTTGGCAGATGGCATGGCTTTGCCTTAACCTTGTTGACACATCTGGCCCTGTGTAAGGTGCTCAACTCTTATTTCCTGTGGACGCGTTTCTTTTTCTGCAGGGTCAGGTGTGAGTTGTCGGGATGCCCTCTTGCTCCCAGGCAACAAGAGCCTCAGCCTTCCCCTGAACAATCTTGGGTCCTGTCAGCTCCGTAAGGATTCCATGCTCTCGGGTGGTTCTCCCCCACACAGAGGGCTGAGGAATATCTTCCCTCAGGGTCACTAGCCAACTCTTCCCCTCTGTAAGGGAAAGCTTGATCTTTCTTCGAGTGGGCTCTTGCAGTAGGTAATCACCTTGAGGACTGCGCCTCCTGGTGTCAGGATCACACGGAAACTTTAGCTAGCAGTGTCTGACGGGGGGCCGCCTAGCCAACGTCTCTGTGACACTATACAATGGGCAGTCCCCACGCCCGCCTTTCATTTCTTTCCCACTGTTGACCTGAGCACATAGGACCTTGCGGAGATTGTCGCTGCAGTTCGACCACTATTTTCGAATGAGTGTTTTTTTCTTACTTTCTGTAAAACAAAAAAAAAAACTATTTTGTGTGTCTTCACTGTCTTCCATCGAGTCTCATAAAAATAAGTGCGAGTCTTGCGGTGAGCAGCTACTGCACAAAGACTCTCATTCCCTCTGCCTCTTCTGTTTAGGCCTGGAGCACAAGGTCGAGGATTGTGAGACCTGTTTCGGCTTCAACCAGGCCACACGGAAGTGTCGCCAGCAGGCCCTTGAAGTCCATCTTCTGAAAAAGATGATGGTATCCATGGAGAAAGGGCTGCAAAAATTAAGGAGTGCCTCTTCATCGATGACTGACTCCCACAAACATAATAAGAGGGATGAAGAGAAGCACTGGGACCAGGAGCCGTCCTCCCCTCACTGGTGGCTGACCTCGGGTGAACAGCAGCCCTCTTCCTCTGGGAAGACCTCCACGAGCTCCAAGTCTGCCCCACCTTCCCAGGAGCAGCCGTTGGTTCCCCTGCTGCCACTGATTACGGTGGCCGCGGACGCCTCGGCAGAGTCTGAGGCTTCTGCTTCCCTTAGACCCATCTGCACCACCGGGTCTAAGCAGGCTGGCAGGGCCGATAAGCCACTCGGACCCTCCGACAAACGCCCGAGCTGATAAGTCTGGCTCCAGGAACTCTGGTGCCTGCACAGTCAAGATTGATAAGCCGGCCGTCATGCTCACGTCGGGCTCCGTCGTGAGCCCTGAAGTCGTCCAGCCTGACAAAAGCCAGTTGCTGGTCTCTGGACAGCATTCTCGGGTGGGTTCTTCCCATGGAGATGCCCCCTCTTCTCCCTTTGTAGAGCGCCCTCTACCCTCCCCAGACCTGCGGGAGCCGGACGACGGGGGCCATCCGTCTGGTGTCATAGTTCTTGGCTCACCCCAGACCTAACCTTTAAGACCTCGTGGTGCAACGGTAGCGCGTCTGACTCCAGATCAGAAGGCTGCGTGTTCAAATCACGTCGGGGTCAATTTATTACTGAAGGAGAGATTGGTGGAACATCTGGTTGTCAATGGACTACAGGACCCAAGGCAGCATGGTTTCACCAGGGGGAGGTCATGTCAGACCAGCCTCGTTGAATTTTTTGGCTGGGTGACTAGGGAGGTGGATCAGGGGAGGGCAGTGGACATGGCCTATCTGGACTTCAGCAAGGCCTTTGACACTGTGCCACATAGAAGACTACACAAACTGGGGAATATGGGTGTGGGCAGGACAGTAGTGTGGTGGGTAGGTAACTGGCTGGGTGGCAGGACACAGAGGGTGGTGGTAAATGGCTGTCACTCCACAGAGGGAAGAGTGACCAGTGGGGTACCACAGGGATCAGTGCTAGGACGGTCCTGTTCAACATCTTCATCAGTGACTATTGCGAGGACCCAGAAGGCAGAATTTCACTGTTCGCTGATGACACAAAGCTCTGTAACAGAGTAGACACACCAGAGGGTGTAGACAGAATGAGAAGCACCTGCAGAAACTTGAAGAATGGTCAGGGGTTTGGTTGAAATTCAATGCGAAGAAGTGCAGATAATGCATATGGGGCACAAAACCCTGGCACAATATATCAGTTGGGGTGAGGATATAGCATGCACCAAGCAGGAAGGGGATCTTGGGTTATCTCTGATGACCTCAAGGTAGGGAAACAGTGTGACAAGGCAGCAGGTAAAGCAAATAGGATGCTGGGATGTATAGGCAGGGGCATCACCAGCAGGAAAAGGGAGGTCATAATTCCGCTATACAAGACACTAGTGAGGCCTCACCTGGAGTACAGTGTACAGTTCTGGAGACCATACCTACGAAGGCATAGGCAGGGTAGAGAAGGTTCAGAGGAGGGCAACAAAGATGGTGCATGGATTGCATCACAAGTCCTATGAAGACAGGTTGAAGGAACTGAACATGTACTCCCTGGAGGAGGGGAGGAGAGGGGATATGATAGAGACATACAGGTATCTTACAGGGAGGAACAGGGTGCAGGAAAACACTATTTTAAGCGAAAAAGATGTTCCAGGACTAGAGGGCATGGGATGAAGTTGGAGGAGGACGATTCAGAGGAAACATGAGAAAGAATTTCTTCACAGAGCGAGTGGTGGACAAGTGGAACACCCTGCCAGAGGAAGTGGTGGGGGCTGAAACAATCACGGATTTAAGAATGCATGGGATAGACATAAAGGAATTCTGGAGGTCAGGGGTAAGGGGCAACAGACTTCTAGGAAAACAAACTGAACTTACAAGCTCAAATGGGCAGACTGGGTGGGCCATAGGCCCTTATCTGCCGACACTGTCTGTGTATCTATGTATAACATCGGAGCCTCCGCAGGCCCCTTCCCCGGTTCTTCCTGTGGGGCCGTCAGCACCATCGCCGGCCTTGTCTCCTGCCGGCCCCTTGCCTGACTCTGCTCCTTCAGGCCCTTCCAGTCCGAATTTCAGGCCTCAAGGTCTCGCGTCTGCCCCCCACCCCAACGCAGCTCCTCCGGGGCCTCCATTGGGCTACCCTCTGCCCAGTTACCCTCCTTTCATCACATTCCCAGTCCCTTCACCAGGCTACCAGGCAGTCTGGCTTACGGCGTCTGGATAATAACTCCTTATACCTTTGCCAGGTTACCTGTCGTGATGGGTTTAACATGCCTGATACGGGTACACTGGGTTCCAGCCGCCTGCCTCCTCCCCAACCCATACAGACTTCAGGGCCATTCTTCAGTCTTGGTGGTCTGAGACCAAATCTCAGCTTGTCTCAGAACTGGACAGCCGGGCACCAGGTGAGAACCCCCAACACACACACAATTTGCCCAGATCAGACTCCCAAGTCTGCTTTCCCTGTGGAACTGCACCAGTTTACGTCGGGCCTGACGTAAGCTCCTCAGTCGGCCCTGACGTTGGGTAGTGTGTTCTTCCTAGGACTCGCCCGGACGTCTGACTCTCGAACTCAGAATCTGAGTCTGGGTCTTCCTCCTTGGCTTCAGGGTTTGAGACTCCCCCTCCAGAGGACCCTTCTTTCGCAGACCTCCTGAAACAGATTGCAGAAGTTTGAGTGGAAATCTGATGCTCAGGGCCCCAAATGTCAGAGACTTGCAGAGCACTTGGACATCCAGAAACTGCGCCTGTCCTCACACCTCCGTGGCTGGAGCATCACAAGGATTTGGCCTCCACTTTATGTGATGTGTTCCTCTCTTCAAGGCTGTGGTGAAGAAGGCTGATAGGACCTACAGGACTTCTGAGGGAAAGGATCACCTCAGTATCCACCCTAAGGCCCATGATAGATCCACCAAGCCCAGGCACATGAGCACCTCCCTCCTGACAGGGAGTCTAGGTAGCTTGATCAGTTTAGGAGAGTTTTATTCTTCCTCCACTCTCGCCATACATGCCCTTAACTATGTGGCACACATGCTGGTGTATCAGAATTCTCTGTTCCACCAGTTGGAGCCCGTCATTGAGGCAGTGCTGGACTCTGAACTCTGAGGGCCACCTATGATAAAGTGGACTCCTCAGCCAGGGGCACCACTACCGCAGTATGTCTCAGGAGGTTTTCCTGGCTCAGGGTGTCAGGCTTGGCACCCAATATCCAAGTGGTTATCCAGGATGCCCCCTTCAGGGCTTCTGTCCTGTTCGGGCGAGGATGCCCAGGATGATATTACCAGTCTCCAGGATAAGGGCAAGGCTCTGAGATTGGTTTACGCCATGTACCACCCTCGATCCAAGGCCAGACAGCCATTTTGTCTCCAGACCAAGTGGCTGACGAAACAGCAGCATACAGCCAGATGCCAGACCAAGCGTCTGGCACCTTCAGCCGCAGCCACCCCTACCTCAGGTTCACCTTTTGGGGGGGCATTACCAATTCAAAGCCCTCCCCTTTGGCCTGTCCTCGGCACCGTGGGTTTTTACCAAGTGCCTTGCTGTAGTAGCAGTGGCCCTGAGGCACCAGGGCCACTATGTGTTCTCCTACTTCGACGACTGGCTTCTGTCAGCCCCATCGAGGAAGCAGTTGGAACTTTCCCTCTCGGCTACCCTGGCCCTTCTTGCACAAGTGGGGATTACTGTCAACCATCCCAAGTCCCAACTTGCCACATCCCATCACCTCCAGTTTGTTGGAGCAGTGCTGGATACGGCCTGGGGGTATGGCTTTTCTCCCTTTGGACAGGGCTGAAACCTTGCAGAAGGAGGCTCATCTAGTAGCCTCCAGCAGGTGGGTCACAGCCAGGTCGGTTCTCCAGACTCCTTGGCCTTATGGCAGCAGCCATCCCCACTGTCGTCCTGGCCAGACTCCGCTGCAAATTTCTCAGTGGACACTTAGAATACAGTGGGATCAGAGGTCAGATGACCTAGATCTGGTCGTGGTCTCGAGTTCGAAGTAGCAAGATCTTCCATGGTGGCAGGATCTCAACAACCTCAGGTCCATGGAGTATCTTAACTACACCTCTCTGACCTGGGCCCGAGTTACTCTTCAGTGAAGGTTCACCTGTCTGCTATTTCTGCCTACCACACCTTAGTGGAGGGAAAAGCTGTGGCTCAGCTAGAGGTTTTCAAAACCTCCTGAAAGGGATCCTCCACCTGAAACCCACGCCACCTTGGGATCTCAGTTTTATTTTGGAAAAACTGACCTTGCCTCCTTTTAAACCAGCTGGTAGTTGTGATATGCGCTATTTATTGTGGAAAGTGCTCTTTTTAGTTGCAGTCACTTCTGTTCGAAGGATTTCCGAGCTTCAGGCCCTGATGTGTAAGGAGCCTTACTTAATTTTTCACTGGGTGGCTATGCGTACCAATCCTTGGTTCTTACCGAAAGTGGTTTCTGAGTTCACGTTGAACCAGTCTATTCAACTTCTAGTGTATTACCCTGAGATTTCCAGTCAGGGGGAGGTGATTATGCATACCCAAAGCCCCTGGAATTCTACAATTCTGTGGTTGTGGCATTTCCGCAGAACTTGCATCATGCCTCAGAATTCATATAGCGTCGTAGAATTCATTATTTTTGGTGAATTTTCATTCAAATATACAGTTTTTCCATAGTACCAGGCTCCGTATCCATCTCGTTTATCCTGAAGCCCCTCCTCTGTGCTTGGCAGGTGATGTCATCTATGACATCACATATAGACAATGGTAGGACTGCATTATGCCACAGAAATGAATAAGTCATGCCGAAGAAATCAGAAAATGCTGCCATGTAACACTAGGGGCTCTATGCATTCCTCAGATGTTCCCAGAATCTTGCGATCTTACTTCAAGTGAGAGCTCTTGCAGCAGGCTGTTACAGTTAGGACTATGCTGCAGGTACTAGGACCCATCGGAAAGCTTTAGCTAGCAGTCTCCACTGAGGACCGCTACTGACGCCGGCTCCTTCCTGACATCGGCCAATGATATATCAGGGGGCGGTTCCCAGCAACCAGCCCCCCCCCCCCGGTTCTTTTCCCACCACAGACCCACTTCCATCGGCTCTTTGGTTGCCTTTAGAACAAGTTTAGTAGTTTCTAGCAAAGTTTATACCATCTTTTTTTGTCAAAGTCCGCTTTTCGCTTTATTCTTCTACACTGCATGTCGACCTCACAGTCTTCGGTCTCCTCCACTGAAAAGAAGAGGACGAAGTGTGCCTGTGGCCGCCAGATATCAGCGACGGACAAACACAAGGCCTGTGTGTCTTGCCTAGGGCCAGACCACAACACCAAGGTCTACTCGATCTGCAGTGGCTTAACAGGTAGGACTAGAATTTGCCGCCTTAAGGCTCTTAAGGCCCATCTTTTAGAACAGCAGGTGGCCGTGATGCAATGCTTAGCTGCGGAAAAATCTTCCTTCTCCTTCCAGTCCACAAAGCACAAAGAAAAGAAATGGGACTCGGACCAACGTAAGTCCTGTGAAAAGGACCGGGGCTGGTCTAAGGGGCGTTCACGCTCCCGGTCACCACATAAGTTCTCTTCTGGGTCGAATTCGGGAGGTTCGGGCCATTCTTCCTGCCACGCGCAGCACTCCACATGGCGGCAAGACTCTACCACTCCCGCCAAACCATCGATGTCGGGCAGTGGTAGTCAGGTCCCGATCTCCATACCAACCTCTTCTACCCCGAAGGTGAAGGCAGCACCCCTGTGGCCTCCCTCCACCTCGGGAGTTGGGACCTCTGCAGCTGCTGCTGCTTCTTCCGAGGGAACTTTGGTCCCGCTACGTAAGGTCCCGACCTTGGTCGTTCCCGGGACTCTAGGCAAGACCTCAGGGCACAGGAAGTGGGAGTCGGGTTCCAAGCCGGCTTCGGCTCACTGCCCATTGACGGCTCAACCTACAAAATCTAAGCTGTCAACTGTTTCTAAGCCGAATGGCTCCAAACAGTCAACTGTGCAAGAGAGAGGATGAACGCCGGCCAAAGTGTCACCGGTCACTGAACATTCGCTGGTCCGTAGGGCCTTTACACCTGAAGACCAGAAAGACTGTTAGTCTCCCAGGGTCCTACCTGACCTCCCATCCTTGCAGCTCCTCCGACACTGGATAAACCTCGTCACCTGGCAGGGTCTGCAGCTTCGCAGTTTTCTGAAGAGGAGCTTACAGAACTCTTCCAGTTCTGGTAGGGTCAGGTCAAAAAGACGTTTTTCCAACACAGCCGGATCCAACTCCAACCCTGGGGGAAGTAAAGGATAAAGGCTGGGTTGAAAAGCCTTCCTCTCCCGTGCCTAAAGGGTCCTCACCTAAACCCAAGCCTAAGTCTCGGTCATGCACTCCAGCGGATACCTGTGGCCGGACTCTGTGCAAGGAACATTGGCACAGATGATGCTTCAGGTCTCCTAGCACCACTCACCATCGCTCTCCTAGTAGGAGGCAGTCATATAGCTGAAGCTGGTCTGAAAGTTGTTCTGTGCGCTTAACCAGTAGTCGTTGGGTCCCATAGCGGACGCCAGTCTCAATAGGCAGCGTTCTTATGAAAGGAGCAGATCCCAAACTTGTTCCAGATCAGCCGCCTGCTCCTCTGAAGGCCACGGTTTGCATCCCAGTTCTTCTGGGTCTGACTGCTTTCTCACGTGAATGTCCCCGGACGAGGAAGGACACCCCAGATCTCCTCCGAATGATCCAACCTTTATGGACATCATGTGGCACATCCAGTCCTCCAACGGATGGGAGACCAGTTACCTGGATCTGGAGTGCCAGAGGTTGGCAGAGTACCTGAGGCAGAAGGCGCCAAATCCTTTGGTCATTGTTCCTCTTGTGGATATTTTCCAGGATCTTACTCGGATCACTTGAAAGCATCCCTCCACCACTCCAGCTGTTCCCAAGAAATCAGATAGGCTGTATCGAGCCCTGAGGGCAGAGCATTTTCTGGCAGAACATCCTCAGGTGGACTTCATGGTGATTACGGCTGCCCACGATAAATCTAAAAAGCCTAAACGTATCAGTTTCCGGCTTCCCAATGTTAAGTCCAGATTCTTGGATCAGGTGGGCAAGAAGGTCTATTCTGCCTCCACCTGTTCGATCCGATCCTTGAACTTCTCATGCATATGGTCCAGTAGCAGAATGCCATGTGGGAGAAGGGCTTAGAAGTGGCTCGGGCCTTACCAGACACGGCACAAAAGACCGAACGTCAGAACATTCTGAAGTCTGGTTCGGAGGTAAGCACTCATGTTTTGAGAGCCTCATACAACATTGCAGAGACAGCCTCGAGGGCAGCGGCTTCCGACGTTTGCCTTAGACGCCACGCCAGGCTTAGAGTCTCAGGATTCTCCCAGGATCTGCAGACCAGAATCTTGGACCTTCCTTTCCAGGGTTCTGTCTTATTTTGGGGGAGGAGAACGGAGAAACTCATCTCTCGCCTCCAAGATTCTGGAAAGTCCATCTGGTCCATCCGAAAACTGTACAAGGGGGACCAGAAACTTCCCGCAAACGGCCTTTCCTTAAGCCCTAAGGGAAAATTACCCGCGGCCAATTCCTGCAGAAAGGTGGCTTTAAGAGAGAGGCTGCAACCCAAGCTTCTGGGAGCTCTACCTCTAGAGGGCCCAAGTCCTCTCAGCCCTCTATGCTGGTTCCTGGATCTACCCAATGACTCGCTACTGGATCCCCAACCCCACCTCCTCCAGCAGAGGCGATGGAGGCAGTAGGTGGTTGCTTCTCCTTTATCTAGAGGGATGGAGCAGCGTCATGAGACTTCTGGGTTCTAGACCTGATAAGGAGAGGACATACTCGAGTTAGTTTTTTTTATTTTATTTTGGTCTTTGGTAACCGGATAAAGCCCACTAGGCACAAGTGCCTGTTTTCAGGGACGACCTGGGAGCACTGGGCGGTTAAGTGGCTTGCTCAGTCTCACAGTATGCAAGTGGAGGCTGTGAGAATCAAACCCAGGTCTGGTCTGATGGATGTATCAAGCTCATTCACAGCTCATTACTCTTAACCTATAGGTTATACTGCCAGCCTATCCAGATCCCTCCAGAAAAACCACCAGGGTCCTCCCATTGTCCTCCTTCACACATTCCTCTGATAGAGAATGAGATTCAGGCCCTTTTGCTGAAACAGACGATAGAGCCGGTCACCCAGGGACAACAGGGATGGAGCTACTATTCTCATTTTTTTCCTGATTCCAAAAAAGACCAGGGACCTTCGGGCCATCCTGGACCACAGTTCACTAAACCTCGTCATAGAATACAAACGGTTCAGGATGGTCAGTTTGCCAGGCCTCATTCCCATCTTGCACCAAGGGGACTGGCTCTGCTCTCTAGATATGCTGGATGCCTATATGCACATAAGGGTCTTCCCTCCCTATCGGAAGTTCCTGAGGTCCTACTTCCATGGGAGAGACATTATCAGTTCTGAGCCTTATCATTCGGCCTCTCTTCCGCTCCTCATGTCTTCACCAAATGCCGAGCAGTGGTGGCTGCAGCTCTCAGACACCAGGGCCATTACGTCTTCCCTTGCCTAGATGACTAGCTCTTGGCAGCACCTTCCAGGGCTCGGCTACTTCGCAGTCTCGGAGATCACCCTGAACCTTCCAGAGTCTTCCCCAAAGCCCAGTCAGTGGCGACTCTTTATCAGGGTGGTCCTTGACACAGTTCAGGGCATGGCCTTCCTCCCGCAGGACGGGGGGAGGGAGGGGATAGTCTAAGGGGCATATCCATGGTTCCACAGGTCCCAGCCAGGACCTTCCTCAGACTTCTGGGGCACATGGCGGTGGCCATCCCCACAGTTCCTTTGGCTCGCCTCCACATGAGTCCCACAGTGGATGCTCAGGGTGCAGTGGGAGTAGAGGTCAGACTATTTAGACCAGTCGGTTAGGGTCTCCGATCCAGTAAGGAGGACTCTTTCTTGGTGGTTGGACCCCTCCAACCTGGACCGAGGGGTCCCTTTTCAGTAGGAGCTCCCGAGATGGAGCCTAACAGATGCTTCTTGTCTCGGCTGGGGCACTCATCTGGGAGACAGACAAACCCAGGGAACATGGTCTCCAGACGAGCAACCACTCCGTATCAACATTCTCGAGATGCGAGCGGTGCTGAACCTCTTGTGGGCATTTCTGATGGACCTTTCACCAGACCTCCTTCTTATCCAGATGGACTACACATCTGTAGTATTTTACTTCAAGCAGGGGGTACACATTTCTACCCTGTTTGCCGGGAGGCAATGAGGGTCTGGTATTGGGCACTGGAACACTGCCTAGACCTCACTGCTGTTCATGTTCCTGGCATCCAAAACATCTTGTCCTACAGCCTAAGCCGGTCTCTGTCCAAGGCTCACAAGTGGGAGCTCCTCCAGTCAGTAGCAGATCAGCTGTTCGACAGGTGGGGCCGCCCAGAGTTGGACCTCTTTGCATTTCCACTCAACGCCAGGTTGCCCAGTTTCTGCTCATGAGAGCCCATGCCTGGTGTTTTCTGGCCAGACGCGTTCTCTCTGTTGGACAGGGAGGTTTCTGTATGCCTCCACTCCTATTCTTCAGAGGGTTTTTCTGAAGCTACAGGCCAAAGGAGCAGAGATGATCCTCATCACTCCACTCTGGCCTAGGCAGATTTGGTTCCCACGACTTCAGCAGCTGGCGGTGGAACCTTCAGTTCAGCTGCCGTTGAGTTTGCACTTGCTGTCCCAGGATCAGGGAACACTGGTCCGCCCAGACCTCAAATCCCTGCATCTTCGTGCCTGGCTCCTACAGACTTGGTCAAATCCAGGTTTGGGATCTCCCAGGAGGTGGCGGACATTCTCGTGGCAGCAAGAACTCCCTCAACTAGATCCACTTGTGCCATGAAGTGGAAAAGGTTCCGTCTATGGGCTTCACCCTGTCACTTGGACCTTCTCACCTGCCCAGTAAACTGGATCTTAGTGTATCTTCTCCCCTAATTAAATCAAGGCTTGAGCTACTCCTCCATTTAAGGTACATTTGTCAGCAATATCTGCTTACCATGTACCAATGGCAGGGAAAACACTTGCCTAACTGGATGTGTCCCATACTTTTTTGAGGGGCGTTTTGCACATTAAGCCTCCCATCGGAGATCCAGTACCCCCCCCGGGATCTACTATTTGTCCTGGGGAAGCTTACCCTTTCGAGCCTGCCACAGATTGCAAGCTTCACTTCCTTTCGTGGAAAGTGTTATTTTTGGTTGCAGTTACTTATGCTTGGAGAGTTTCCGAGCTTCAGGCTTTGATGTGTAAAGAACCTTATTTAATTTTTCACAAGGACAGGGTGTCCTTGCGAACCAATTCCAAGTTTTTGCCTAAAGTAGTGTCCGAACTTACGTTGAATCAGGACATCAACCTTCTGATATATTACCCAAATCACTTGAACAGAGGGGAAGCACTCCTGCATACTTTGGATGTCCACAGGGTGCTTGGGTACTATCTGTAACGCACTACTCCACATCGTAGGACCGAGCAGTTGTTAACATACTAACATACTAAAATGCCAGCAGAATAGGCCTAACAGTCTTTCGTGTCTGCTCGTTTGGTCAGTCCCCAACCTGGGTGCTGACCTTGCTGTCCCCCTCGCCTTCTCTGGCTTTTCCCTTCCCAGTTCCGGATATTCTTGCTGCATTGGAATTTGCTTCCAGAACCCTTCCCCTGTACCTGTCCCACCCCCTCTTGAACCTCTTGTTCATGGCCTTTGCGTCTTGATGCCAAGAGACTCCACTCCAAACAAACACTGTCAAAGTGGCTGGTCAGTTGTACTGTTTTCTGTTACAAGTACCACAAACCCGTACTGGGCTCGGTTAGGGGTCATTCTACAAGGGGAGTGGCTACTTCCTTTGCATCCTTGTGAAATGTCTCCATTGAAGACCGCTGTGCAGCGGCTATCTGGAGCTCAGTGCATACTTTCATTAATCACTACAGTCTGGACATGGCTTCTAGGTGAAGGGCAGGCTTCGACTTAATGGTCCTTCGGGGCCTCCTATCCTAAAGGTGCCCTTTTTCTAGCACTGTTGCTTACAGCCGCCTACCAGTTACCTGTTCCTTTTTGCGGGACTGCTTGGAATTCAGTCCTAATTGTAATAGCTTGCTGCAAGAGCTCCCACTCGGAGTAAGATAGTACAGTTACACAAGAACTTATAGTAACAGTAGATCTTCGAGAGGAGCTCTTGCAGCAGGCGCTGCTTTCCCTCCTTCCCCATGGTGAGCTGTTTAGCATCTTAATTTATGGCAGGCTTCATGCCTGCGTCCTAACTGGTCTCAGGCGGGTGAACTGAGATGGGGTTGGGACCGTCCCGATAATTCCATTGGTCAGCTTGGTGGGGGGCAGTCCCTGCTAGAGACTAACTCAGGTTTCCGATGGGTCCTAGTGCTTGCGGCATAGTCCTAATTGTAATAACCTGCTGCAAGAGCTCCTCTCGAAGATCTACTGTTATGGTAAGTTCTTACTTAACTGTACTTTATTATACCAGCAGAACCAAGTCTGTACGGATTAGACCAACTTTCTGTTTCTTTTGCATCCAAGAGTCTACTGCTTGCTTCCGAAATGTGTCAGCCACTGACATTTGTGTGACGGCCAGTTGGGAGCTCTGTCCACACTTTCACTAAGCATTACAGTCCGGACGGTGCCTCTAGGTGCAGGGCTGGCTTTGGTTTAGGTGTACTCTAAGACCTCCTGTCATAAACTCTGCTTTTCTGCAGACCTTTCCTGCCTCCCCGTGTTTCAGTTCCTTCTGATTCACACTACTTGGGACTGAGTTCTCAATGTGATTACCTTTACTGCAAGAGCCCTCTTGAAGTAATCTAGTACAGTTACGTAAGAACTTACCGTAACAGTAGATCTTCGAGAGAGGCTCTTGCAGTAGGTAACCTCTTTCCCCCCCAAGTTTCTTAGCTGCTGTTTCTCTGAGCTTATTTTGGGCTCAAGGAGCCTCTTTTTTTCCGTTCTCCTATCGCTCATTCTTGGAGGTCTCCGGTGGGAGAACTGGAAGGCAGGCATGGGACCACCCACTATATTTATTTTTATTTTATTTTATTAAACTCTAGGATTACAAATACCTTTGAGCAGGAACTGCTCCTTTACAAAGGTTCCACGTCAAAGGATGTAGGGCAACATACATACAAGGGTCAACAATGGTTACAGTCTTAAAAACACAAAGATGTCTAAGCATTTATTATACAGCCAAAAATGGAGAGAGACAACATAAGCCAGCTTCAGACAAGTTTCAGGGTGAACAGTAAATAGTCAGCATAGGGTAGAAGGGAGTCAGGAAGAAGTAGGCAGGCTAAAGGGCCATTGTCAGCGGGTAGAGGTGGGTGGCAAAAGTGTGAGGTGAATGGGCTGGAGGGCCCCATATCTGAAAGTGCCATTAGAGAAGGGAGGGGGTGGGTGAGGCAGTGAGGGGTGGGGGGAAGGGGTGAGAGTTTGGGAAACTGGTGCCCAAAAAAGTGGAGCTCTAAGGGAAGTTTTACAGGTCACCTTCGACTAGGGTAAAATGAGGAGGTAGTTACTTAGGAGAGGCAGTCACATTGAGTGGTAGAGGCGAGGAATAGTCAGTTGCCTTTTAAAGGGACCAAGCGTCACAGTTGTAAGTTTTTCTTTGTTAAAGGTATTGTACCACTGAGGAGCCCTGTGCGTGAACGACCTCTGACCCATTGTAGTCCGGCATCTGGGGACCTGGAAGGTTTGATGTAGAGCACTGCGTGTAAGCTGGGTACTGCTGTTGGCAGTAAGGAGCTTTGCCACTCCTGATGGCATGAGCCCGAGGAGACCTTTTTCGGTTAACAAGCAGGTCTGGTATTGTATTCTACTAAGCAGTGGTAGCCATCCAGCCTGGGTGTACAGGTCACAGGTGTGAGTAGGTGGGCGGCACCCATTAGCCTACAGGCCTTGTTGTGTGCCACCAATTATCCTCCAGAGGGCAGTAGGGGAAGCAGAGCCATAGATGACTAGACCATAGTCGATGATGGAGGTGATGGAGTTGTAGATGGCAAGTCTAAGGGCATCAGTGGTCATGCAGTGTTTGTGCTTGTTGAGCAGGCCAGTCCGTATGTTGGCAGCCTTGGCTACATTGCCAGTGTGCTGTGTGTAAGAAAGGGAACTGTCCAAGGTGATGCTGAGATATTTAAACTGAGGAATATGTTCAAGTGAAGTCCCCACGTGGTTCTTGATGGTGAGGGACAGAGGTTATACTTGCTCCGTGCATTGCAGAATGTCATGACCTTAGTTTTGCTGCAGTTCAGAATGAGTTTATGTGAGCTAAACCACTCTTCAGCATGCCTGAAATCACACTGCAGCAGTACTGCATCATCCGCATAGAGTAATATTCTCTGTTGGCAGATGCTAGGGAGACTGTTCAGGAAGAGAGAAAAGAGTAATGGCCCCAGTATAGACCCCTTCGGGACACCTGAGAGGACTGGTTTTTCATCAGAGGTGACGCCAGCAATCCTAACACATTGGACCCTTCCCCCGAGGTAGCTAACAAACCAGGCAGTGCATCCTTGGAGAGCCCAAGAGTGGTCAGTTGCCTGAGTAGGAGTGAGTGGTTAACAGTATCAATGACCTTTGTCAGGTCAATGAATACTGCACCCCCCACACACACACACAAATTCCATGGTCGAAGGTGTCATGGATGAATCCGGTAAATTCCAACAGTGCCGTGGTGCTACTATGCCCTTTTCGGAAGCCATGCTATTCTGGGCACTGGATTTCATATTTGTCCAGGAACTTGACAAGCTGGTCCGAGACTATTTGTTCCAGAGCTTTAGATAAGGGGGAGGAGAGATGGAGATGGACCTGTAGTTGATGTGCAGAGACTTGTCTCCACTTTTGTGTACAGGTATGATAGTTGCCTGTTTCCAGAGTGATGGGAATTGACCCAGTCTTAGAGAAAGGTTGAAGATCTTTGTCAGGGGTTCAAGGATTTCATCTAGGACTAGTACAAGCAACTTCAGGTCGAGTGAGTCACCACTGTAGCCAGTTTTACGCATGGTCTTGCATATATAGGTTCTGGCTAAGTGCATTGGGATCTCTTTGAAAAAGAACTGCAGAACAGTGTGTACTTGGGATGCAGTGTCAGAGGGGGAATGGGTGGTGGGGGCGTTGAAAAAATCAGGTGGAAGGACACTGCCAAGGTTGGAGAACGCATTGTTGAACGTATTGGAGATGGTACTTGGGTCTGTCACAAGTGTTCCATCAATGTTGAGCATGGTGGGTGGTGCCTTAGTATCCTTGCTTGTGAGGTCCTTCAAGTTATTCCAGAATTGTTTCACATCACCCCAGGAGTTGGAGAGTGCCTCCCTAAAATATTTGCTTTTAGCCTTCTGTATAGCTCGGGTATAGCCATTTCTTGCAGATGTGTGTTTTTGAATGTCCCCTTGCACTGATGTGGCTCGAGCACAGTGCCAGAGGTGGTCCCTTTGTTTGAGCCGTGCTACAAGCTCAGAGTTTTTACATGGGTTAGACCTGCCTTTAAACTTCATCTTTTTAAGTGGTGCATGGATATCACAGGCTGCCGTAAAGCGGCTGATGAATAGTTCCAAGGCTTTGTTTGTATCATTGAATGAGTCAATTATCGACCAGTCCAGCCTGCTTAGATGTGATTTTAGCAGCTGAGTGTGCCCCTGCATGAGTACTCTGGTGTGTATTATTTTAGGAGGGGGCTTGGTGAATTTGTTAGCCCAAGAGCAGATAACAGGTGTGATATCATTTAAAGTATCAGGGAGCACAGGCACCTTAGATTCTTTCCGGGCGGTTTGACAGTATCCCGTCAAGTAGAGTGTAGGTCCCCGTCCTATAGTTGCACCTATTGGGGGTGGGGACAAGCTGTGTGAGGTGTTGTGCTGTGACAGCATCCTTGTAGGTGCAGGCCTCAGGTGAAAGCCAGTTTGTTAAAATCACCCAGAATTATGGTCTCTGAATTATGGTGTAGTCCCATGAGGAATTCCATGATGCTGTTGAAACTACTGGCCTGGTCCTTTGGGGGTATGTATACAGAGGCTACAGTAAGATTTTTATTATGGGCCCCTAGGAGAATTTTGATGGCGAGGACCTGAGATGGGGATCCCGGGTTAGAAAATGGGATGACATGTCCCATGAGGGTATCTCTCAGGTAGATGGCACAGCCACTACCCCGTTTTGAAATCCTGTTTTGTCTGAAGATAGAATATCCGGAAATTGCGGCCGCAGTGTCTGGGATCTTGGGGTTTAGCCGAGTTTCAACAATAGAGAGGATGTCAGGATTGTGTTGTTGAATCCAGGTTTGGAAATGATCAAGTTTACTGAGGAGGCTACAGACATTGATTGACACCAATGTGATGCACCCCACCCTCCTATTCTGGGGGTGTGCGGTCTACCCAGCTCGTCCTGGGTTGGGGTGTACGTTTCCGGAGAGCAGAAGTAGCATAAAAAGAATTCTCAGGAGAGAGGTTTTAAGTATTTTGAAAGCTTGCTTGTTTGTTAGGCGTGTCTGCACCTTGGTGCTACGGTACCAGGCTTGTCCAGCCTTGTTGCAGAGAACTGCTAATACTTGTAGGTTCCTTGGAAGGCTGAACGCTTGTAGCTTCAGAAGGTAACCAGTGTGCCAGATAGGGGTGCAGTGGGCCATGGTATCATTGTGTTGGATCCCCGTGGTCATACCCAGTGCATAATGCAGACAAAGGGTGGCACTTGCAGGTAGATTGAGAGGAGGTGACCTCAGGAGAAATAGGACAGTGCAGCACTGTCATCACCACTACTAGCAATGTGGAATGCAGGTTTTAAAGCAGCCCTGATTTGGTTTCAGGAAGGAGAGACAGCTTGGCTGAGAGTGGGCACTGTTAAAGGCTAAAAACAATAGTGTCACGCTGATGTCTGTCACGTGACGGGTGGGCTGTCCCCCATCAGACACTGTTGGCTAAAGTTTCATTGTGGGCCTGATGCCAAGGGGTGCAGTCAAGGTGATTACCTACTGCAAGAGCCTCTCTCTAAGTTCTACTGTTACGGTAAGTTCTTGTATAACTGTACTGTACTCTGACCCATTAGTGTGAATGAATGGTGAAAAGATTGATTCCTGGAAAATATGCAAATTATGTATTCACTGTAATTATTGATCTTCCAGAATATTTTTACCTTTCATTGACATGCCCACCATTCACCGCTTAGTTAAGAGCCTGGGCCTCAGGGTTGCTTACCCTGTTGTGCCTCAGCACACTGGCATCCTTCTTGCCACTTAATTCGGGGGTTGCTATGTGTGTCTCTATGCCCTCTTCCTACCAAAAAAACACCTGGGTGTAGTTCAGTCAATCAAAATCTTTATTTATCTAGGCATGCACCATTGAGCAAGGCTCATTTGCAAGGTGGACCTGGTCATGAATACAAAGTACAGCACAGAAGCAGGTATACAAAAAGCAATAATATACAAGGATATCTCTTAGGCTACATCCCCATTGTTGGTTGTTGCAGCTTTGGCTCCACCTTGTCCATACCTCTACACTTCTGCTGTGTGGCAGTACCTGGTACTTGTGACAAGGTGCTGCTTTTCCCCAATTTCCTGTATGGCAGGGAGAGGCAGATGCAGTAGAATTTTCTGCACTTTTCTCCTCAGCCTGTTGGGCTGGATGCTTATATTCTGCACTCAGCTGTTGGAATTCACATTTTTCACATCCATTATCCTTTTCTTCACTCCTTTTGGAGTAGCAAGAAAATGGTATTTGTCCTTCCGGACTCTGTCGTATGACACTGCTATTTGATCCTCCTGAGGAGTTTAAGGGTAAGGGTTCTTACCTGCTAAATTCTTCTTGGGAGTACAAACACCTTTTGGTTAAAGCAGCAGTGCAATGAAATTGGGCAAAAATATGACCTCTGGTCTCCCCAACTATAAGAGATTCCAAGCATCTTCCGGTTTTATATGGTGGTACAATTTTCTAATTCCACCAAATTTTGAAATATTTTATAAATGTTTGAATTGATTTTTTTTGGTATGAAAAAAGATTGTCTGCTACATTTTGCATAGAAATATCATTGAAGACCTGGCAAGGGTTAGGGCAGAAAACAACAGACATGGTGTGCAGCAGAGGAAGTACCTGGACAAGAACATTTGACCGGTGTGCTAATATTTTTCTTAACTGTAGCTGAAACTAGTTTTTTTTTTGGGGGGGGGGGGGAGACATTTTTTGTTGCATTGCTGCTTTAAGTCAGCATTCTACCGTTTTAACTACGCAGAAGTCCCCAAGGCCCCTGTGCACCAGCCAGAGCTATATGTCAGGGTTGCTGCCCTTCCCTCCTCCACCCACCTGTAGGCATAACCCTTAGTTTTGCCAAGTTTATAGGCTGGTAGTATTGTGTTTTTTATTTCTATAACCTATATCCTTTCCCTTTGGGCTAAGACTCTGTAACCCTCTCTTTTTCTCTCCCATTTGTTCCCCTTTTTTCTGGCAAACAGAATAGAGGAAGGGAGGGGGCAGCATCATTTACTGGCTGGCTCACGTGCACGACATTACTACGTCAGCCTTGTGGATGGTGCTGGCACTGTCGGTCCACTCACTAGTCCGCAAAAAATACTTTTTTCTCCTGCTGGGTCCTAGCGCCAGCAGCCTAGATCCATTAGTGTGAATGAATGGGGAAGACAGTTTAGAATATCAACAATTACGGTGAGTACATAATTTTCATTTGCAACCCCGTTGTGCAAACCAGACATTTTGTCCAATCACCACACACAGTCCACCAAGCCCATTCCCAAAACCACTGCTGTATAAAAGCATTGTACTTCGAGACATCAGTCCTCTCTCTCTCTTCAGAAACGTAACCAGAGTCTCGTCAAAACTCCATAGCCTTCTTCTCTACTCCTTCACCTGAAGATCTGTATATTGACTGGTCTTGCTACCATAATAAATGTGGAGTTTTGCAGGTGCCAGCAGGGAAAGAATAGCCTCCTTTTTTTTTTTTATCCTGTTCAGTTTCATTTAAATGTATAAAATTAAAATTGAATTGTCACTTTAAAAAGGGAAATACTATAATTAGTAGCAATGAATACATGTATACATCGTAAAACCATCACATGACCTCAATTTCAGATTCACATACTATTCCTTACAGTTGTTGCAAATTGTGCCACACCATATATTAACCTTATTTTCATTTGAACGGATCAGATATAAACAATATAATAAACAATTATGAACTGTTTAAAACATTTTATTGATAAGCTCTTGGAATGAAGGGCTGGCCCAGTGGCGTGAAGGACTGAGACGCTGAATGCTTGACATTCTGCCACACCGGCAGCCCGTGTTCAGGAGCAGACTGGTTGCTGGGTGTCGACTGTGGGGGAGGATAGAGTGTCTGGAGGACAGCTCTCCTGTCCTGGGGAGGAGAAGGTACACTGACCCGCTGTTAACTGCCAAATAGTCACGGCTTGGTGGCAGTGCAGGCGTGGGAGACACGGTAGTATATGACGTGTATGCCTCCACATGACCGTTCCAGTCATCTGTACTGCAGCAAGGGGACAAGGGAAGAAAACGGAGAATGTGGCAGTGACATTGTCTAACGCCGCATGCTTGACCCACTCCACTGCTGTGAAGAGACCCCCCCCCCCCAATGTTGGGTATATTCACGCATTGGTGTGTGTGGCGGGGGGGCAGAGACGGCCTTCCCTCTCTTGGCCTGCCACAGGGGAGATAAGTTCCGGAGAGGTGGTTGCTGTTTGGGGTGGTACACAAGTGGTGAACGATAAATCTAGAAAAAAGTAGATGGCTCGGCCCTCATACTCTAGCTGTTGCAATGCCCATGGGGCAGATTGGAAAACATCATGGACATCTGCTTCTGTTGTGACTATTAGGATAATCTGAGGAATCTCCCACTGAGCATCCGTCCACCTGAGAGTAATGCTGTAGGTTTTCTGAAAGTACAAACTTGGCCCATTAACATCTAGTTTAAGTGCCTCAGGCAGCCAGGTGTATAAAAAGTCAGCAAATCCGTTCCCTTCAGGCATTCCATTCAAATGAATATTTGAGAATGCATGGCATATTTCCTAGTGCCTCCAGTTGCTATTTTAACTGAGCATTCTCTTGTACCGGTTTTGTTATAGCTGTTAGGATCTGTGGCTTGAGTCTGTGGATCTTTTGAGGTTGCTAGCTTAATTTAGTGTCTTTCTCCCGCATTTGCTTAAGAATAGAACCAGTGGGCCACCTGATGGCAACAAAGAAGGGAGAGCAGTTGACGATAGCGGTGTGTCCCAGCTGGGGATTTGGAGTTGGCCCGCTCTAGTGTCTCAACGGCTCATGTTAGGGGACTGGGCTCGGGAACTTGTTCTCCTGGCAGGAAAACTGTGCATGCAAGGACTTCCTTTAACACTGCACATACCCCTGGGACAGGGACAAGAAAACATGATGAAAAACCTGTCAGACCTGCATCACAGGAAACTGTACCTGCCACCTTTGTCCCTGGTCCCTGGAAGGGTCTTCCTGAGGGGTGGGGTGGGTGTCATGGGGGTGGCCCGGAAGGCCCCACCATTTAGGGGTAAGCCTTAAGGGACAGAGGATAGGACGAGTACCTGGAGAATATGTGTGGTGGCAGGGGGCAGACCAGATGGGGGCTTGGGCAACGTAGTAGAGTGCTTGAGCAACTGAATTGGATGATACTTGAGTACTGTAGGTAACTCAGTACTGTTAGTAAAGTGATATTCTAGGGACATGGATATGTTGTTCATCCACACTCATTGGCAGTATCCTTGCCGCTTTAAATCTTGCCGGAAGGTCTTCAAGCTTGCTCCTCCCACCCACCCGGGTGGTATAACTCTCGGCTCCGCCCCATGACGCCAGATCTTCCTTACACGCTTGGAAGCTCAGGTTCCTCCTTAACGCTCTGCGTTTCGCGACTGGTTCCTATTTCTCCGTTTGGGTTTAAAAATAAAATTTTGCAAAAGACTTCGTCTTCTATCTCCTCATGACTGCGATGGACAAATCGACTCCGGTTTCGGAGATGCCCATGCGGTAGAAGATGTCTTGGACGGATCCTCACTCCACGTGTATACTGCCCAGGCCGTGAGCACGACCCGCAGGCTTGTGACCTGTGCTCATCTTTCTCGGCCCACGCCCCTCAAGACCGTGCTGCCCTGATTGCAACTGGGCCGCCCGGAGAAGCGCCTCGGTGAAGTCCAAGGAGGCCGGTTAGTGTCTGCGCGGCGAGGCTTCGGGGATCAGCTCGAGCTGATGGTCGCCTCGGAGGAGGCGCACGGGTCAGACCTCGCCGCATTTATCCGCCTCTCTGGGTTCTTCCTACACGGCTTCTTTAAGGAGCTTTTGTCTGTCCCTCTCCACTAAAGGAGAAGGGCCTGCGCTCAGGGACCTTATTCTCGGTCCAAAAGAGGGACAGGGTAGTCCTCCGTCGACGCTCTTGGGAGCGGGAAAGGTCCTTTCCCGGGCCGCCGACTGTCGGCTTTGGCTGACCGCCTGCTTCTGCCACTTGCCTCACGGTGTCCCCGCCAGGTCAGTTGACCGAGACTCCCACCGATGAAGTCTAGATTTTCTCGACCCATTGACGGGCTGTCGCTTTAGCAGCCGAGATTCCCTCCCAGTTCCCCGGAGGAGTTGAGATCCCGTGGCTCGCCTGTGCTCCGGTTCCGGAGCCTCGGATGGACCTCTCGAGCCGGAGGGAGTGCCGGTTCTGCCGACACCTCCCCGCAGACCGACCCCGGAAATTCCGGGACTCGGTCTCGGACCTCTTCGCGGTCCAGCCGTCTCCACCGCCTTAGGCGGTCTCGGGCTCGGCATCATCGGTAAGCGGCGTGCCGCCGCTGGCCTCGCCCTCCTCCTCGGATGAGGGGAGGCTCATGAATTACGCGGACGGGTACGAGACCTTATGTTGCAACAGCTTCCTGGCCGAATAAGCCGACTCGCGCCTTCCCGGCCATTAAGTGGCTGTCACCGAACGCCGACACAACCCCTCGACTTGTCCGAGGAGTTATACCAGGCCGGTTGTTCGGCCAAACCAGCTGCTCCACCGATTCGTGGAACCTCCGCCTCCACAGCCACCAATTGGGGCTCCGACCAATGAT
The DNA here is from genome assembly GCA_016271365.2 of Neoceratodus forsteri. NCBI lineage: Eukaryota > Metazoa > Chordata > Ceratodontiformes > Ceratodontidae > Neoceratodus > Neoceratodus forsteri. Next base: position 540,852,881 of record CM057451.1, read on the forward strand.
TCTCGGCTCGCTAAGGGTTTACCCATCGGTTGTCAGTTACCCTCACTCCCGACCGACCTCGGCAGGTGAAGGGTGGCTCAGGCCAGGCAGCTCTTCGAGGACTCTTCCAGTCCGAAGATGATCCTCCTTCTTCTCAAGCGACTGGACTTGGAGTCTTCAGGAGGTCAGTCAATGGACGATAGCCCGTCGTCCTTCCTAGGACTGCTTCGGCTCATCTCGAGTCTACCGGGATGGAGCTCGAACCTGCTTTCCAAACGGGCTGGTATCCCCTCACGGAGATTCTGGACCGAGGATTCTCCGACGGAGGCCTTTCCGTGGCCGAGGCCATAGTGGGTCGGCACTGGAACTTTGGCAGCGCCCTGCTTCCTGCCCTGCGCCTTGGCCAGGATGGCCAGGAAGTATGCGGTCCACGGTTCCTTGTCCGTTTTGAACACCGCTCTGCTGAGGGTTGGTTACCGACAGCGTTTTCCGGCGCGCCGGCAACGCCAGGGATGTGGACAAACCTCCTGACAAGGAGTCCAAGAAATTGGACTATGTCGGGCGAAAAGTCTACGCTGCGTCCTCTCTCGGCCTTCGTCAGGCCAGTTCGACCGTCCTCATGGCACATTTTTCTCATGCCCTGTTGGGCTCCCTGGATGAGGTCATCCCTCATCTTCCCGCCGATCTGCAGACTACGGTTAAGCAGGTGCGGGACCAGGGCAGGGCAGTGGCCAAACAGCAGCTCCAGACTGCTTTGGATATAGGGGACTCATGTGCCAGATCGGTGCTGGCCGCGGTGGCTATGCGTCGTGAGCTTGGCTGAGGATATCCACCTTTACTTGGATACCCAGCACAAGTTGGCGGATGTTCCCTTTTGGGACTGACCTCTTCGGCCCTGGGGTGGAAGGTCACCTGCAGAGGATCGAGAAGTCCAATGCCACCTTGGACTCGGTCTCTTCCGCTCAGAAGGACAAGGCCGCAACCACAGCCTAAGCCCTTTCGTCCTTCTGTGCCCCGGCCTTGACCCAGCAACGTCAGGGCCAGCAGGCTTGGCCTTGGCATCCCAAACCCAAGCCGCGGCTTCCTCTAACAGGAGGCAGGGAGGAAAAGGCCCAGGAGGTCCCTCGCCGTCCCTCCTCAAGCCTGCCCAGTGGCGGGCTGAGGGGTGTCGCCCCATCCCGTCACCACTGGGTCCCCGTGGGGGACGGCTCCGCACTTCCGTTCCGCCTGGTCGCTGTTACCACGGACAGGTGGGTCTTGGAGGTGGTGGGAAGAGGCCTGCCTCTGGAATTCGAGCAGGCACCACCCTTCAGGGTCGCCCCTCGGGGCTCCCGGGATCCCAGCCTCACTGGCGGCTCTGTCGAGCCGATCGCTCTCCTCCTCCAGAAGGAGGTGGTAAGAGGTGGTGGACCCTCCTTCAGACCCAGGGTTTGTGTCCAGGTACTTCCTGGTTCCGAAGCGGACGGGGGCTGGCGCCCATTCTCGACCTACACGACTCTAAACAAGTTCCTAAGGTCTCGAACCTTCAGGATGGTCACTCTGGCTCAGATAATACCATCCTTGGAACGCGGGCGTGTGGTTCTGCTCTCTGGACTTGCAGGACGCGCTTTTCACGTCCCTATCCGTCCGTCTCACCAGAGATTCCTTCGCTCCAGCGATGCCCTTGGCTTGTCTCCAGCTCCCAGGGTCTTCACCAAATGCATGGCAGTGGTGACAGCATTCCTGCGGCGCCAGGGTCCGGTGTACCCTTACCTGGACGACTGGCTGATAGCAGCTCCTCCAGGGAGGAGGCGGGTGGTCAGAGATCTGGCCCTCCAGGTCTGCTCTCAACTGGGCCTCCTTATCAGGAGGCCAAGTCGGAACTCGAGCGAGCGCAGGTGATTCTATTCATCAGTAGCTTCGACTCTCTTCGAGCCAGGCGCGGCTCCGGCGGACAGGGCGAGGTTCTTTCCTCCTTTGCCCGATCATTTCTGGTTGGGCACTGCGCCTGCCCGGACTTCCCGCGCCTCCTGGGTCTCATGGCGGCCTGCACCAGCGTGGTCCGTTGGGCCCGCTGGAACATGCGTCCTTCAGTGGGACTGGCCAGCCAGTGGTCTGGCGCCGCATCCCTTGGACCAGCTTGTGCTCGGTGACACAGGGATGTGGGACGCTCTCCAGTGGTGGACCGTTCCAGTTCATTTGCAGGAGGGCATCCCGTTCGTCCGCCCCGAGCCGACGGTCTCTCTATCGACCGATGCCTCTCTGATGGGTTGGGGTGCCCATCTGGGGGAACACCGGGCTCATGGCCTCTGGTCCCCGCGGGAGTCCCGATGCCACATCAACCTGCTGGAGCTCCGAGCGGTCCGCCTAGCTCTCACCGCCTTTGCTCCGTTCCTCCGGGGTCAAGTGGTCCGAGTCCAGACGGACAATACCACGACCATGTACTATCTGAACCGCCAGGGCGGGGCCCAGCTCCATGCTTCTATGCAAGGGAAGCTCTCGCATTTGGTCACTCGTCGCAGCCTGAGGCGGATCTCCTAGCCATTCACGTGGCAGGAGCCTCCAACACCCTGGCCGATGCCCTGAGGCGGATAGGGGCTGCATCCCACAGTGGTCTCTCCTGCCGGAGGTAGTACAGCATCTGTTCTCCTTTGGGGCACACCTCAGGTGGACCTGTTTGCCTCCATGGAGAACGCGGTTGAGTCTGTTCCACGCCCGCCCTCAGCAGGGCTCGCTGCAGGGGGATGCCTGCTCGAGGCAATGGACCCCAGGCCTCTTTTACGCCTTTCCCCCATTTCCCTTGATCCACAAGGTGCTTCTCAAGGCGAGGAGGGACAAGGCGCAGGTGATTCTGATAGCCCCAGACTGGCCTCGCCAGTTCTGGTACCAGATCTCCTCAGTCTCAGCTCCAGGACCGCGACAGCTTCCAGCTCGCCCGGACCTGCTCTCAGTCAATCAGGGAAGGTGTTCCATCCGGACCTTCAATCCCTGCACCTGACGGCCTGGTTCCTGAGCTAGAGTTCCAGGCCTTGGGTCTTTCCGGACGAGGTCCTCAATGTAGTTGAGGCGCTCCGTAGGAGTCGACCAGAAAATGCTATGCCTTCAAATGGAAAAGGTTTTCCATTTGGTGTCAGAGCAAGGCTTGGACCCTTCCTCCTGTTCCTTGGCAAGCATCTTGGACTATTTATGGTCCCTTTCTAGTCAAGGGCTTAGGTCGGCGACCCTAAGGGTGCACCTGGCAGCCATCTCTGCTTGCAGGCGCGGGCGGAAAGCAGTCGGTAGGCAGAGGAGAAGGTGGTCTGGCGCTTTTTCAAAGGCCTTGATCACATTTCCCCTCAGTCAGCGGGAACCCCCACCTCCGTGGGATCTACTGCTGGTACTGGCAAAGCTCATGGGCAAGCCATTCGAACCTATGCACAGTGTGTCTCTCTCACCTGTCGTGGAAGACCGCCTTCTTGGTGGCTATCCGTCAGCCAGAAGGATGGGAGGCTCAGGCGCTTTCCATCAGTCTCCTTACCTGGTCTTCCACAGGGACAGGTTGTCCTGCGCCCACCGAAATTCCTTCCGAAGGTGGTGCATGAGTTTCACCTTAACCAGGTGTTGACTCTGCGGTGTTCTACCCCAATCACACCTCGGAGGCCGAATATAGGCTCCATACTCTGGACCCTAGAAGGAGGCGCCGCTTGTATAAGGAGGCGCACGGCAGAAGTCAGGGGAGGTTCGCCAGGCTGTTTGTCACCTACGCTGAAGCCGCATCTGGGCAGACCTGCAGCCAGCGGACGATAAGCAGGTGGGTAACCTCCTGCATAGATCTCTCTATAAGTTGGCGGGCATGGAGCCTCCCAGAGGGATAAGAGCTCATTCTACCCGCCATACTGCTGCAACGGTGGCTGCTTCCAGGGACGTCCCTATCCAGGAAATCTGCAGGGCTGCTACCTGGAAGTCAGCAAACACCTTCATTACCCACTACCACATCGACCTTGAGTCACGCCGGGATGCTGGTTTTGGGGCCTCGGTTCTCCAGTCTCTCTTTCCAAGTAAGTATATGGGGGTGCGTCTTGCCTCCTCCTCCCGGAGAACTGCTAGAGTCTGCCAATGAGTGTGGATGAACAACATATCCATGTCCCTAGAAATACAGGTTACTCACCTGTAACAGGAGTTCTAGGAATGGTATATATTGTTCATCCTACCTGACTCCCTCATTCTCCAGCCGGCCTTTAACCTGAGCTTCCAGCGGCCAGATCTGGCCATGGGCTAGAGCCGAGAGTTATACCACCGGTGGGTGGAGGAGTGCTTGAAGACCTTCCGGCAAGATTTAAAGCGGCAAGGATACTGCCAATGAGTGTGGATGAACAACATATACCATTCCTAGAACTCCTGTTACAGGTGAGTAACCTGTATTTTTTGATGTGTCCGTATGTTCTCTCACTCCTGAGAAACTGCCTCCACTTTGGGGTACTTGAAGCATAGGAACCCTTTTGTTTATTTGCTTAACTGGTAAGTACACTGGAACAATAATTCCATTTACAGATGCGACCCACAAATAGTTATAATACACATTTCAACAAAATTAGGAATGAATATTCCACATCAAATAAAATAGTTCAATTAAAACATGCACATTCAGACATTTTAAGATGTTGTAATAAAGACTTGGAGAAACACAAAATTGTAAGTCGGTTCATTTCTGCTCATAAGAGGAATAAGGTTCCAATTACATGGAGCAATAAAAGCAAAGGTATGTTGCCCACTAAAAGTCCTCATAAAAGGCAGCTTCAGAGCTTGATTATCCACCTTGCTCCTAGAATAAAAACCAGAATCATACTTCTGTAAGTGTCTAAATAAACCCCTAGATGTGCCATAGATTGGCAGGTCCATTGGCTGAAGGTACTTTATAGAAGATGCTGTTGCCAAAGGTGTAAATAGAATAGTTAGAATATCATTTTCCACAAAGGAGAATGAGACATTCATGAAACTGAATGACTAGTAAGAATGACCTGGTAGACTTTAGGAATGGCTGCAGGACCCCAGGCCACATGGATTCAGGAGAAGGTCCTGCCAGACGAATCTTGAGGTTTTTCAATTGTGTCATCTTAATAGACAAGGAGCAGGCAGTTGATATGTAACAAATGGATTGTGGCAGCTAAGGTCCAGACATGTTCTGCCAGTATCAAGTTTAATTGATAACCACACAGATATCAATAAAAGCAGTATTTCTAGGGACGTGGATATGTTGTTCATCCACACTGTCTGGCAGGTTCTTTGCCACTTTAAATCTTGCCAGAAGGTCTTCAAGCTGGCTCCTCCCACCCACCTGGGTGGTAAAACCCTTGGCTCAACCCCATGATGCCAGATCTTCCTTACCACTTGGAAGCTCAGGTTCCCTCCTTAGCGCTCTGCGTTTTAGGCTGGATTCACACTCTTCGGATTTCCCGAAACTAATTTTAAAATTTACAAGACTACGGTCTTCGTCTTCCCTCGCGGCTGCGATGGACAAATAGACTCCCAGCTTCCGTTGGTGATTTTGTGGGCAGATGATGTCCTGGACCGATCCGCACTCCATGTGTGTCCACTGCCTAGGGCTTGGGCACGATCTGCAGGCCTGCGAATTGTGCAAGTCCTTCTCGGCTTCGGTTTTGGAGGACCGCGCTGCCAGACTACTTCTTGGGCGCCCTGAAAAACTGTACCCGCTGGTCAAGTATAAGGAGGCCCGTTGGGCGGTGTCCGTGGCAGCGGGCTCCGAGGAGCATTTGGAGCAAATGATTGCCCTCGAGGAGGAGGAGGCGGCCCAGGCCGCATCATCTTCTTCCTCGGCCATGGCATTTATCCCGCTCTCCTTAGGCTCCTCCTAATCTGCTTCTTTTAAGGAGCTTTGTCAGTCCCTCTCCACTAAGGGAGACGGGCCTTCGGGACATTCCAGTTGGTCCAAGAAGGACCCTAAAGGTAAATCCCACCGTCGACGTTCGTGAGAGCGGGAGAGATCCCCCTCACCAGACTGTTGACTCTCAACTCCGGTCGAGGTTGCGGCCGCTGGCTTCACGGTGTCCCCGTCAGGTCAGCCGGCCGAGACATCCGTCAGTGCGGTCAAGATTTTTCTCCACCCGTTGGATGGTTTGTCAACTGGAGAATCTTTCAACCCTTCACCAGTTCACCAGGTGGTTACCGAGGACTTGCCCGTGCCTCCTGTGCCGAAGTCCCCGGTCAAGGTCCCTGAACCGAAGGAGGGGCAGGTTTCCCACGTCCCCTCTCTGATCCACCTTCTGAATCCCCGAAGGTCTTGGTCTCGATCCTCTTCCAGGTCCAGCTGATCCCGCCGACGTCTGCGGTCTTGATCTTGGTACCATGGAAAGCGGCGTCGCCGCTTATCCTCGTCGTCCTCTTTGGATAGGCCCCGGTGCAAGTTGCGTCGGCACTATGAGGATTTTACGTGGCAGCATCTTTTATTGACCGGTAACAAGCAGACTCCGTCGCCTTCTCTGGACATTAAGTGGCTGTCACCGGAGCGGCCGAAACAACCCCTCGTGGTGATCAAGGAGCTGACCCCGGCGCGGATTGTTTGGCCGAAACTGGCTGCTCCACCTATTGTGGTGGAACCCTCACCTCGACAACCGAAGACTGGGGCCCCGGACCAAGGATTCTCAGTCAGGTCAGGGATTGGCCCATAGATTGTCGGTCACCCTCACTTCCGATCGACCTCGGCAGGTGGAGGGTGGCTCAGGCACTCGGCAGCTGTACGCAGACTCCTCTGAGTCTGACAACGACTCCTCCCTGTTCTCCAGGCCGATTGACCTGGAGTCTGCAAGGGGCCAGTCGGTGGACGAGAGCCCATCCTCGTTTTTGGGCTTGCTTCGACTCATCTCAGAATCCACTGGGATGCAGCTCGAACCTGTTTCAAAACAGGCCAAGTATCCCCTTACGGAGATACTGGACCGCGGGGATTCCCCTATGGAGGCCTTTCCGTTGGCTGGCCCGGCCCTGGAGTTGTGGCAGCGGCCAGCATCTTATCCGTGCCTTGACCAGGATGGCTCACAAAAATGTGGTCCCCACGGTTCCTCTCCCGGTTTCCCGGAGCACCCCTATGCGGAGGGCTTAGTGACCGATGGCGTTTTCCGGCGCTTCCGGAGCGCTCAGGACGTGGACAAACTGCCCAATAAGGAATCCAAAAAGTTGGATTATTCGGGGTGGAAGGTTTATGCTGCTTCCTCCCTAGGCCTCCGTCAGGCTAACTCGGCACTTCTGATGGCACATTTCTCACATGCCTTCATGGGCTCCCTGGATGAGGTGATTCCCCATTTCCCGGCTGACCTTCAGACGACGGTCAAGCAGGTGCGGGATCAGGGAATGGTGGTGGCAAAACAGCTCCAAACTTCGTTGGACATTGGTGATTCTTGTGCCCTATCAGTGGCGGCTGCAGTGGCCATGCGCCGCAGAGCTTGGCTGCAGATCTCCACCTTCATGGTGGACACCCAGCACAAGCTGGCAGACATTCCCTTCCTGGGCACCGACTTGTTCGGGCCGGGGGTGGAAGGCCATCTCCACAGGATCGAGAAGTCCAGTGCCACCTTGGACTCTGTCACATCTGCCCAGAAGGACAAAGGCCGCCAGCAGCAGCGTAAGCCCTTTCGCCCTTCCGGCCCTGCGGCATGTCCGGCCCAGCAGCACCAGGGCCAGCAGGCATACACTTGGCGCCCTAAGGCCAAGTCTGCTGCTTCCTCCAGTAGGAAGCCTGGAGGCAAGGGTCCAGGGGGTTTCTCAGCGGGCCCTTCCTCCAAGCCTGCCCAGTGACGGGTTGAGGGGTGTCGCCCCCAACCTAGTCACTCCTCCCCGGGTTCCCCCCGTGGGGGGGGCAGCTCTGCCACTTTCCACCTGGTCCGCTATTACCACGGAGCACTGGGTGCTCAGTGGTTGGCAGGGTCTGCCTCTGGAATTCGAGCTGTTCCCTCCCTATCGAGCTGTCGCCCCACAGGGGGGCAAAGGGTTCCGCAGCCTCTCTGTCGGCTCATCGAGCCGACATTGCCTTGCTCCTCCAGAAGGAGGTGATCGAAGAGGTGGCAGATCCTCCTCCAGACACAGGGTTTGTGTCCAGGTACTTCCTGGTCCCAAAACAGATGGGGGGCTGGCGCCCCATTCTTGACCTGCACGACCTGAACAAGTTCCTAAGGCCATGCATCTTCAGGATGGTCACTCTGGCTCAGATTATGCAATCCTTGGAACGAGGCCTGTGGTTCTGTTCTCTGGACCTTCAGGACTCATTCTTTCACGTCCCAATCCGTCCGTCTCACCAGCGATTCCTCCGCTTCAGAGCAGAGGGATCCCTTTACGAGTTCTGGGCCATGCCCTTCGGCCTTTCTCCAGCTCCCAGGGTCTTCACCAAATGCATGGCAGTGGTGACAGCATTCCTGCGGCGCAGAGGGGTCCGGGTGTACCCTTACCTGGACGACTGGCTAATTGCAGCCTCCTCCAGGTTGATGGTGGAGCGGTCCAGGAATCTGGCCCTCCAGGTCTGCTCTCAGATTGGTCTCCTCATCAACGAGGCCAATTGGAACTCTTGCCTTCGAAGGTGATTCAGTTAATCTGGGCAGAGCTCAACTCTCTTCGAGCCAGAGCATGGCTCCCAGCAGATAGGGCCGAGGTCCTTTCCTCCTTTGCCCAATCATTTCTGGTTGGGCAGTTGTGCCCTGCCTGGGACTTCCTGCGCCTTCTGGGCCTCATGACAGCCTGCACCAGTGTGGTCCGTTGGGCCAGCTGGCGTATGCGTCCCCTGCAATGGGGACTGGCTAGCCAGTGGTCACAGTGCTCAGGTCCTCTGCACCAGCCGGTGACTGTGACCCAGGAGATGTGGGACGGCCTGCAGTGGTGGCTCATCCCAGCTCATCTGCAGGAGGGTATCCCGTTTGTCCGCCCTGAGCAGACGGTCATGTTAAGACACCTCTCTGATGGGTTGGGGTGCCCATCTTTTGGGGGGGGGGGGTTCCGGGCCCACGGCCTCTGGTCCCTTCAGGAGTCTTGATGCCACATCAGCCTGCTGGAGCTTCGAGTGGTCCGACTAGTGCTCACCGCCTTTGCTCCGTTTGTACGGGGTCAAGTGGTCCAGGTCCAGACGGACAACACCAGAACCATGTACTACCTCAACCATCGGGGCGGGACACACCCCTTGCCTCTGTGCAAGGAAATTCTCCGCATCTGGTCTCTCGTGATCAGCCTGGAGGCGGATCTCCTTGCCATCCATGTGGCAGGAGCCTCCAACAGTCTGGCCGATGCCCTCAGCCAGATAGGCGCTGCATCTCACAAATGGTCTTTCCTGCCGGAGGTAGTACAAGATCTGTTCTCCCATTGGGGCACACCTCAGATGGACCTGTTCGCCTCCAGGGAGAATGCGAAGCTGAGGCTGTTTCATGCCCGCCCCCCCTCAGCAGGGCTCGCTGCAGGGGGATGCCTTCTCGAGGCCATGGACCCCGGGCCTCTTCTACACCTTCCCTCCATTTCCCTTGATCCACAAGGTGCTTCTCAAGGCGAAGAGGGACAAGGCACAGGTGATTCTGGTAGCCCCAGACTGACCCCGCCAGTTCTGGTATCCAGATCTCCAGGCTCCCAAGGCAGCTTCCAGCCCGCCCGGACCTGATCTCTGTCAACAAGGAGAAGGTACTCCATCTGGACCTTCAATCCCTGCACCTGACGGCCTTGTTCCTGAGCGGCTAGAGTTCCGGGCCTTGGGTCTTTCCTACGAGGTCCCCAATGTCGTTGAGGAGTCCTGTAAGGAGTCGACCAGAAAATGCTATGCCTTCAAATGGAAGAGATTCTCCATTTGGTGTCAGAACAAGGGGTTGGACCCTTCTTCCTGTTCCTTGGCTAGCATTCTGTACTACCTGTGGTCCCTTTCTCAGCTATGGCTTTGGTCGGCGACCCTTAAGGTGCACCTGGCAGCCATCTCTGCTTATCGGGCACGGGCCGGCAAGCAGTTGGTGGTGCAGGAAAAGGTGGTCGGGCGCTTTTTCAAAGGCCTTGATCACATTTCCCCTCCGATGCGAGAACCTCCACCTCAGTGGGATCTACTGCTGGTATGGGCTAAGCTCATGGGCAAGCCATTCGAACTGATGCACAGGTGTGACATCTCTCACTTGTCGTGGAAGACCACCTTCTTGGTTGCTATCTCGTCAGCCAGAAGGATGGGAGCTCCAGGTGCTTTCCATTGAGTCTCCTTATCTGGTCTTCCACAGGGACAAGGCTGACCTGCGCCCCCACCCGAAATTCCTTCCGAAGGTGGTGTCTGAGTTTCACCTTAACCAGGTGTTGACTCTGCGGGTGTTCTATCACAGTCACACCTCGGAGGCCGAATATAGGCTCCATACTCTGGACCCTAGAAGAGCGCTTGCTTATTATAAGGAGTGAACGGCTGAAGTTTGGGGAGAGGTTCGCCAGCTGTTTGTCACCTACGCTGAAGCCACACCTGGCAGACCTGCAGCCAAGCGGACGATAAGCAGGTGGGTCACCTCCTACATAGATCTCTGCTATAGGTTTGCGGGCATGGAGCCTCCCGAAGGATAAGAGCTCATTCTACCTGCCATACCGCTGCATCGGTGGCTGCTTCTAGGGATGTCCCTATCTAGGAAATCTGCAGGGCTGCTACCTGGAAGTTAGCACACACCTTTATTTCCCATTACCACATTGATCTTGAGTCATGCCGGGATGCTGGTTTTGGGACTTCGGTTCTCCAATCTTTATTCTCTAAGTAGGGGGTGCGTACCTTGCCTCCCTCCTCCCAGAGAACTGCTAGGAGTCTGCCAGACAGTGTGGATTGAACAACATATCCACGTCCCTAGAAATACAGGTTACTCACCTGTGACAGGAGTTCTAGGAGTGGTATATGTTCATCCACACGACCTCCCCGGCTTCGACGCGCAACCTGGCTTCCGGCGGGCTAGATCTGGCGTCATGGGGCGGAGCTGAGGGTTTTACCACCTGTGTGGGTGGGAGGAGCCAGCTTGAAGACCTTCCGGCAAGATTTAAAGCTGCAAAGAACCCGTCAGACAGTGTGGATGAACACCTACCACTCCTAGAACTCCTGTTACAGGTGAGTAACCTGTATATATGGGGAGCCTAGAGAGCTGAGCTTGAGACAGGATCACTTTCACGGCAGCTCCTGCTCAACGTCTCTGAAAACATTATGAATCTCTCCTTTAAAAAAAAAAAAAAAATTATTATTTTACTTGGAGTCTGACAGTCCTGAGCTATGAACATTTTGATGCAGAGTTCATCGTGGTGTTCCCAAAAGCAGCAGCAGGAATGGGACAAAAGTAGCAGTTGCTGCAACCCAGCCTGGGTCGAGTGGTGGGTCATCCGTAGTGTGTGATGTGTTGCCCTTGGAATCTATCTTTCAGGCTGTACGAGAAATGGACAAAAAATTGAGCGTATTCTCAAGAGCAGCAGTGTGCAGGATGCAAAGATATAATCAGCAGTTAGTACAGAAAAAGATACAAATGAGTTTACAGTCATGACCCAGACAGCGGTTGCCAAATTAACAGAAAATGCCCACTTAAGAGCAAGACTGGAAATGCTAGAAAATGGAAGCATAGCAATGAACCGGAGGGCAGTGGGTCTCCCTGAAGGTGCCGAAGAGGAAGATTCGGGGCTGTGTATAACATGGCTCATAAATGCTTTTCCTGAAGGAACGGTTGAACCATCTGACATAAAAGTGGGCTTGCAGAATATACTTTCTCTGAGCCTAAGCCACAGATGGAGCATCCCGCATAGTCTTGGTTGTTACTTGAGGGCCAGAGATGTGGTGGTAAAATGGCATCCAGATTGGTCCTTTGCTACTCAGACCCTTAGAAAGCAGTTTGATCCGGTTCGCCAGCAATTGAGGAGCCTAGAGATGGTGCATTTGCTGCTGTCACCAGCCTGAGTCTGTATTACCTATGGATGATGGACTTATCAATTTTCAGATCTATCAGAGGCCAGGAAAAACGTGGACAAACAGGTGGAGTATTTCTGGGCAAGATCGCAGTTAGAACCCAGTGAAACTGTGTTGTTGGAGGAGGCCTGAATTGTTTGAGGGAACGCTGTATGTACTTTACATTTGTTAGACAGTACAGTGTCCGGAAATGGTTCTTAGGGTGGCAGGAAAGGCCAGTGAAATGTTGGCATGCATAGGCAGGGGCATTACTAGCAGAGTGAGGTAATAATGCCCCTTTACAAAGCCATGGTGATGCCGCACCTGGAGTATGGGGTTCAGTTCTGGAGGCCACATCTCCACAAGGATATAGATGCATTGGAGAGGGTTCAGAGAAGGGCAGCCACGATGGTGCCTGGTATGCAGGGAAGGTCATACAAACAGAGGTGTAAGGAGCTGGATCTGTACACGCTGGAGACGAGGGAAAAGGGAGACGTGATTGAAACTTTTAAATATGTAAAGGGGCTCAATAAAGTGGTAGAAGAGGGTTTACTTAAGAGGGAGGAGGGGTCAAAACTAGAGGGCACTGCTTCAGACTGCAAGGAGAAAGATACGGGGCAATGTGAGAGGGTGTTTCTTCACGGAGAGGGTGGTGGAGCCCTGGAACAAACTTACCAGTCGGAGTGGTGGGGGCTAAATCAGTGGAAGAATTCGAGGGCATGGGACAAGCATATGGGGCTGAGTATTGGGGGGGGTGGTGCGGGCTGGCAGGGAGGGGTAGGTGTAATGGAGGGAAAAAGGGCAGACTAGATGTGCCTGAATGGTCCGTTTCTGCCGTCAAACTTCTATGATAGTTCCTTGAGTGGTGCTGTTAAGCTTGGACTGTTGGTTACTTTCTGGATTGTACATATGTTTGGGGTGCAGTCGCATGCCTAAAATTAAGCCAGGCATGTTCCCTGTAGACATGTTTATACACCTGGCTCAGAGGCTCCTCCTGCTATCTGGTGATACTGAATCTAACCCTGGTCCCAAACTCTGCACCCCACTCTCTACCTCAACTAGCACTAAAAAAGGCCTGGTACTAGCCCATATGAACATTAGAAGCCTCCTGAGTCACCTGGCTGAACTTGAAGCCTGGGCTAAGTTGGTGGATCCTGACATACTATGCCTCACCGAAACCTGGTTGAAACCTACTGTATCAGATACCTCCTGCCCTCTACCTGGGTATAATATTCTTCGGCGAGATCGATCTGGGTCCAAGGGGGGTGGGAGTCGCTATTACTATAAAAGTCATATGTCTCTTAGCGTCCTACCTAACCCTGATTCCTCATGCTATGTGAGCGCTGCATGCAACCCTGAACTACGGGTCAAAACACCACATATCGTTTGTGTGTATAACCCGCCAACCAGTGGGCTGAGCGGTCTCCGGAACCTACTGCAGATGCTTTCTCAAAATAAAAAACAAATGAAACACTCCTCCTCGGTGACTTGAACCTGAACTGGCTGGGCCCACATCACAATCTCCTTGCATCTTTGATCCAGAAGCACAATTTTCACCAACTTATAACTATCTGCACTAGAACCACGTCTTCACTATCAGGGTCGTTACTGGACTGGATCCTTACAAATAGACCGGATCATGTTTCCAAAGCTACCGTCTGGCTGACTCACTTACAGATCACTCACCACGCTCTGTCACTGGGCGCTCCCTGCCCACGCCTGCTCCTCAACCACGACTGATTACCTTCACGAACTATGCTGCCCACACAAGCCTTCTTATCTGACATATCTGACATAGACTGGACTGACGCTTTTCCACCTCCAATGTTGACACTGTTTAACATATTTCTCACCAGGTTTGGCGAAATACAAAAGAAACACCTCCCAAAGGTAAAAAGAAGAGTCAGAGGTCAGCGGTCAGCAGTCAAAATGGCTAAATAAAGAACTCCTATGTAAGTTAAAAGTCCGAGATAAGCAATGGAAACAATACAAAAAATCTGGGCTCCCCCTGGATCTTATCCTGTACAAGCAGTATAGAAATGATTGCAAAAGGCGCATCAGGCAGGCTAAAAGCATATACTGTCAAAACCTGCTGACTGACTCCTCCAACGACCCTCGAAGATTTTGGAGCCACATTAAAACTTTTTTAGGATCTACGAAGCTGTCACCCCTCAGAAATGGTCCTGCAAGTGTCCACTGTAATGACTCCTTCACTATTGCAAACGCGTTTAACCAGCAGTTTTCCGACCTATCTGCCTACACAGCTTCCCTTCAATCTCCTGCTACACAACTGAACTCAGCATTCCCTGACGATTCACCTACCTCATCTAAACCATTCTACTTCAAAGCGGTCACCTGGCATCAAGTCTTCAAGCTGCTCAAGGCTATCTCTGACGATACCAGCCCCGGCTCTGATGGAATGGAACCCCGTCTATTAAAGATGGCTGCTCACCTCATATCTGGACCTATAGCTAGGATCTTCACCCTATCTCTCTCCAATGGCTCTGTCCCTGAAATCTGGAAGGCCGCCAGAATTACTCCCGTGTTTAAAAAAGGCAGCAAAAATGACACGACCAACTACAGACCAATTGTTATACTATCAGTCCTTAGCAAGATCCTTGAGAAATTAGTCTCTATTCAAGTTACCGAATCGTTGAAAACTCCAACTTACTCAATACAGCACAGCACGGTTTAGAAAACACCACAGCACCATGACTGCACTAGCAAAATCTCCTCTGACATTCTTACCAACATGGACAAAGGGAAGCTAACAGGGGCTGTTTTCATCGACCTCACTAAAGCGTTCGACCTTGTTGACCATCCTTTACTACTTGCCTCCTCAGAAATCTGGGCTTCTCCTACCCTGTCACTACCTGGTTCAGCAGCTACCTTGCCAACAGGACTCAAGCAGTGAAATTCAACTCGTGATCTCTGACAGTGCTGTTATCAATATTGGCGTCCTCAGGGCTCCATTCTCTGTCCTCTCCTCTTCTCACTATTTGTAAACAATCTCCCTGATGTAGTAACCTCTGGCCACTCACTACTTTATGCTGATGACCTGGTCATCTATGCCCACTCGACAATATCACCAACCTGAATGCTGCCCTTACCACAGACTTCCACTTGGTGCAGCCTGGCTACACCCCAACGCCTTGTCCTTAACTCAATAAAACTAAAGCCATGCTATTTGGATCCCCACACAAATTAAGAACCTGCTCTTCTTCTCTCTCTGTGCCTGACATTAATGGTAACCCTCTGGAGTCTGTTAGCTCTTTTAGCTACTTGGGCATTCACCTTGACCAAAATCTTGACCTAAAGCTGCACATCCAGGAAACTTGTAAATCTGTCAATTGTAAGCTAGGGGCTGCTTACAGGACTAACTACCTGCTTACCCCTGCTAAACTGGCAATTGCTAGAGAATCCTGTTACCAACCCTCACCTACGGTTGCTCCCATCCTAACCATGGCCAGCAAAACTGCTCTGCACCAATGGGACACCACCTTCAACAATGTTTGCAGGTATCTGGCTAAGCACCCGCGCCTGAAGCGCCATTGTCAGCTATACAAAGACCTGGGCTGGCTATCTCCCTCCTCCACCAGGCAATATTACCTCTGCAACCTTTCGGACACCATCATCAGAGCATCAAAGCCAGCTGAGCTCTCAAAACTACTCAACCGTTATACCTTCCACGGACCTTAGATCCTCTGACAAGTCCTTATTGAATATTCCTCTCTGCCACACAAAAAAGGGCTCGGGAGCCTTCAGTTATGCTGCCCCTCACTTTTGGAACTTGCTGCCCCAGGGACTAAGAAATGCTCCTTCTCACGATGCATTTAAGCACAATCTCAGAGCTTTCCTTACCTCGATGGACAAATGTGTTTGTTTTGATCCCTCTTAAATCCCATGCTCCTAACCTGTTCTCCTCCCCTCCCCTATTATGTATTATAGGCACTTGCGCTTTTTTTATTCTTGGTTGTTTTTTGCTTTTATGTTTCATGTTTGTTGATACTGTATAACATTGTTGTTCTGATGCCAATTGTAAAGCTCTCAATTACTGCCTAGTCACTTATTGCCCTGCTCCTGAGCTGTTTTCCCCACCTTCATTCCTTATCCTGCACCCTCTGTTCCTGTAACACTTACTTTCCCAGCCCCGCCTCTTCCCTTCCCACTTAGCCATTTCTCCATTACCCTCCCTTTCCTGCCCCTCCACTCTCCTGCTCTTGCCGCCACTCCCCTCTAACCGCCTCCACCCCCCTCTCTGCCGTCTTTCGGTTCCACTGCCCGGTAACAGGTTGCTACCTTGTACCGCTAATGCCGTAACTTCGCCACCCTTCCTACCTTTCTTTCACCTTTCTGCCCTCTCCTGCCAGCTTTCCCTCCTTCTTTTATTCTTCTCTTCTCCTATGCTCAGTCCTCACCCCTCCCTCTCCTATTTTATCCGCCTCCCACCAGTTTGCGTGACTCCCTCTCTCTCCTGCCATCTAGTAGTTCCACCGGCTTTCGGCCGCAGTTACTACTATACCGCCAATGCCGTTTTCACCGCCACGCCTCTTGTCCTCCTCCCTTCTGCTCCGCTGCGCTCTTACTAGGTGCCTCTATCTCTCTACCCCACTCATTTCCCTATCTGTTCGTGCCCTTCATCCCTTTCCCTATACCCTGCCCTTCCCACCCTACCCTTCCCTCCCCATTCCTTTAGTTCAAATCCTCCTCACCCTTGCACCTAGTCCCCCACCGCCTCCCTGCACATCACCCTCTCCCTCTCTATTTTTGCACCCATAGCTTCACTGTCCTGTTCCCGACCTCTCCGTCTCTCTTGCCGACTCCGGTTCACCGTCCCGGCCACAGGTGGTAACCTTCTCCCTAATGCCGCACTTGGCGCCTAACCTCCCTCCTGTCCTCCCTTTTTGCTATTCGCCTACCACCCCTGTCTCCGTCCTCCTGCCCTACCCTTGCACCTGTCCCCACCTCTCCCCTAGTTCTCAACAACTGAATACATGTAATTTTATCCTTATTGCTATGCTTGACTACACTGTGTGACTTTGTCCTTTGCAAATGTATCCTGCTCTGTGTAATTTCTTATGTATCCTGCAAATGTATCCTGCTTTGTATAATCTCTTATGTATCACTGTGTTCTGTAACTGTACCTCCCGGGTCGTGCCTGAAAATAGTCACTTGTTGGCTAGCGCACTTACCCGGTCAACAAAAACTAAATAAATAAATAAAATTTCTGTCTAAACTCTGCATTTTACTTGAGCTTGTTGTCTCTCTGGAAATAGCATCTAACGTGAGGTGGCAGGCACTAAACGAGACTGAGATGTTAAATGTGACCTGTACACCCAGACCGGCTGGCTCCAACTGTCAAACCGCATAAAGTTTCTCACCTGCTTCATGGCGAAAAAAATCTACCTTGGCCTTGCACCTTCTGGGGTCTCAACTCTGTTAAAACACCGAACCAACAAACTGTGCCTTCGGAGATCCACGCTACAGCTACTGAAAGTCCCCCACTGTCACACTTCACAGGGACAACGCTCTTTTGCTTATCGAGCGCCACTCTGGTACAATGGCCTCAGCCCCACCATCTCCTCTCCCCCGACAGTTGGCATGTTTAAAACTAGGCTCCAGGACTATCTCACTACCAACAACTTGTGTGACTGCCCAACTTAACCTTGTTTCTCCACTTTTCTATCTGCTCTAGTGCCCCCCACTGGAGTCT
The DNA here is from genome assembly GCA_016271365.2 of Neoceratodus forsteri. Lineage (NCBI taxonomy): Eukaryota > Metazoa > Chordata > Ceratodontiformes > Ceratodontidae > Neoceratodus > Neoceratodus forsteri. Next base: position 540,870,442 of record CM057451.1, read on the forward strand.
ACCTCACATCTTGGTATACCCAGTGCTGCACTTTTCACCTACACCCCCGTTTGCAATGTCCACATTGTTGTAGTGTCTGTCTTGATGTTCCCCATAATTTGTATTTCTCTGACGTGGAATCTTTGTAAAAGAGCCTTGGATCAAAGGTATTTGTAATCGTAGACTTGATAAAATAAAATAAAAATCCTCGCTGCAGCTGTTCAGCTGGACTTGGCTACAATGAGGGTCAAAATTGGCACCAGCCCACTAACCAAATGTTGGTAGATTTTGTATCTGACTGGTAAGAATTTATCTTAACTAGCTCTGTGAGCTTGTGTTGGAGAAGGTATCATCTCAAGAAGTACAGCAGCTCAGCTTGTAGATTTTCCCAATCACTGGCCCTGCCGACTAGTGGCTACAAAACTTATTTTTTACCCCTGCTACAACATTAAGTCATCTTGTATAGTGAATTTACCAGTCATCCGAAGTATAGTGTTTGTCCTCAAGGTGCGATGAGCTCTACGCTTTATTGCTGTTATGCTGATTTTTCTTTTCAGGTGATTGTAATGTTTGAAAATGTTAACATTGCACTTTTAACAGTGCTACAGTTACAGTGATGAATATGTTGCTGTGGGGTAAATATCTGCCTGTGTATTATCAAGGGTTGTGGGAATAATGGCTTCTAGAAGGCCATGTTATTTAGTTAACATGATATATTCCTGTTTTGGACTTTTCTCTCTCTCAGGTCATAAGTCCTGTAGCCTTTTCTGGAATATACTGAGGAGTAGTCCACTGAGAGACTTGAGGTACCCCACCTGATGTATGCAAGGTTCAGTGGACTTCTGCACTGATTGTTGTGCCAGTTAGGGAGTCCAAATCCTTTGAGTGTATCATTGGCGCAGGTGTGGTGTTCAGAATCCTTCCCATCTGCCGTCCACCTGGGGGTGACGAGCAGTTTCTGTAGGAAGTTGCGGACTTTATCGTTGATATGGTGCTGGAGTGCCCCAGATGAGTGGTGCTGGGGGACTTCAGTGCCTGGGTCGACGATGAACTCTCACAGTTTGGTCAGGACTTAATGAATTTGTTGGGCTTCACACAGGTGATTACCTCTGCGGCCCATATTCATGGTCACTTATTGGATTTGGTCTTCCTACTGGGGATGGACACCTCTGACGTGGTGGTGGAACTGGTCTGATGGTCTGAGCATCACATCATAAGGTTCAATTTCTTGGCTCCCCCCAATAGGGCTGCCCCTGTTGTGATGATCCGGTACCGCCTTTTGAGGGATTTGACCCCAGATGGGCCTGATGGCGGTACTGGATCGGTCAAGCATACAGAATATAACAACTGTAACCTCCCCAGATTAAGGCAAACATACCCATTGAAATGGCGTACCACTAAAATGAAATATCTGGGTATATATATCCTCTCAACCTAAATGTTATGGAACTAGTTAATTATGAACCCCTTTCCATATCGATACAGGCTGACTTAGAAAAATGGCAGAATCTAATTATGACCTTTTTCCAATGGATAGACCATTCACATGAAGATTTTACCCTGGCTCCTGTACTTCTTTCAAACTGTCCACTTTTTCCCGTCCTCATACTTTTTTAAATCATGGGATGGGATGATTTCCAAATTCATATGGAGAAAGTCTCCCCAGATTAAGATTCAGTCCTTAAATTGTCCCGGGGGGGGGGGCAACCTCCCAAATCTCCTGTTATGTGCTAAAGCGGCCTTTTTGCGTAGCCTATTCCTCTGCCTCTTGGATAATTACAAAGCCCTCTGGAAAACATTACAAATCCATATAAATGACATTAAAAAATCTTGCTCTCGTCGAACGAAAGAACCCCGCCATTGAAAGATTTCATGAAGATTACTTCCAGTGTCCCGAGTGTGGTTTGGGCTGAGAGGGAGGGGAGAATTCAAAACCATCTTCGAATACTGCAAATTAATAGCTGAAGATTAACGTTTCCTCCCATCTCATACAGACCTGACCTTGTCCAGATGCAGACACTTGAATTTGGAACATGTCTTCCAGTTTATAGGCCAGTCAGGGGTCTTTTTTTTTTTTTTAACCTACACCCCGGGCATCCTTCAGGAGTGCCCACACGGATCTCCACCCTACTCCCAACCTGAACCCCTCGCATCTCCCAAACTCCCTCCCCCGAACGACCACCGGCAAACCCGACCCCCGGTACCATCTCCGGGGCTGATTCCGCCCTCCCCTCGGTGGCTGCTCCTGAGTGTGAAGGGTCTTACCTGTGAGTTCGTCTGGTCCTCCGGAGGGGTTCTTGGGCATGTCTGGGCCGGTATTTGGGATGTGGGAGGGTCCCAGATGGCCACCGTCATCTCACGGTGAGTAGGAGGCTTTTTCCTTGCTTTCCCCACCCCAGCGGGCTTCATTAGGCTCGACAGCGTGAGTGCCGTAGTTCCATCCTCCTCTTCCCCCGGCATATACCATGCTGCTCAGTCGGCAAACCCTCAGCCACTGCCAGAGGTCGCTCCGTGAGCGGGCAGTCCCCCTCCCACCCCGGGAAGAGAGCAGTCCTCCGACGCCCACTCCGCCCCGGCTCGTTCCCGAACACGGGTCGCTGGCGTGGCGTGAGGGTGGCGTCCAGCGCCAACCTCCGCGCCACCGGGCCGGCCTAGTCATGGGTCTTGACATTTGAAGAATTGAGGGAAACATAACCTCTAAAATAATGATCCATATAGATATTTTCAGGTAAGAAACCACATTCTAAGGAATCGAATACAAGCTAAAATTCCACTCCCCATCCCTCCCTCCCTCATTTAAAAAAAAATATTCATAGACCACATACAAGGCAACCATTGGGGTCACCTCAAGGGATCTCTTTATAAAATTTTGAGAGATTTGACCAAGGATTCCACTGAATCAATTCTAGAAAGCTGGAATAGGCACTTGGAAATTGAAATTTCAAAAGGTAAGTGGTCAGTCTCAGTGCTTTGGGCAGTGAAGATTACTTCCTCTCACATCTGGAGAGAATTCTCCTGGAAATGCAGATCCAGATATTTTTGGCCCTCGGCGACCCTGACCAAGTACCTGTCAGAAAGTTTTGGCCATTGCTGTCAAAAGTGTGGGTGTCTTTTGGCCAGTATAACCCATGTAATGTGGCAGTGTCCCCATCTCATGCCCTTTTTGGATCAGTTTGCAGGAGGAACTGTCACTATGCCTGGGGGAACCCATTGAGCTTACAGCCGAAATTGTACTTTTGGCCATCTATACTGATCACTCGCCCTCCTGGACCAAAACATTGCTCCCCCTATACATATTGGCAGCCAAGAAATCGATAACCAGGAGATGGATGACTTCTAGTATACCTACAGTAAAGGACTGGAGACTGATAATGAAAGAGATATATTATATGGAAAACTTAACTGCCAGTCTCAATGACCAGTCCCGAAAGTTTAGAGAGAAATGGCAAAGATGGATCCTCCACCAGTTAGAGGTTGATCCCAAGTTCTGTCCTTAAGTTGGTATAAGTCAAAGGGGAGAGCCATCAGGAAATGGGCTACATGTGTACTATGGATCTTGGCCTTCCTCAATTTTTGAATCTTTAAACTAATGTTAAGCTGCTGTCAAAAGTTGTAAAAGCAACCTCATTGTGTATTTCTAAAGGGGGGAAAAAGGAAAAACCCAATAAAAATTAAATTAAAAAAAACAAAACATGCAGAGTGTAAGCACGGTCCCAGAGAACCTGCTGCAGGCCTATAATAGGGCTGTGTCGGAGGCTCTGGATTCCGTTGCTTCTGTCCGTGTTCGCCCTCTCACTCTTCACCCTTGGTCCCCTTGGTTTAATGGGACCTTGAGAGAGTTGAGGCGAGTGGGACGAAGGCTGGAGCGATGCTGGCGGTTGTCCGGTCTCTGTGTGGACAGACTTAGGCTGATGTTCCATTATAAGGCTCATCAGTCGGCTTTCTCCTGTATGAAGGCAGAATTCCTGTCCAGGGAGATAGCTGCTGCACAGAACAGACCAGCTCTTCCGGACTGTGGACAGACTGCAGCCCAGCCTGTCTCCAGTCACGGAGAGCATTGTCACAAGGGACATGTGACGAGTTTGCTTGGTTCTTTGCAGATGAGGTTGCCGGCATCAGAACGGATATCTGTGCAGCTCACTGTAATGGGGATTGTGGTGATCGATGGGAGGTTGCGGCTCCTTGGTTTGTTTGGTCGGATTTTAATCAATTGGCGATCACAGATGTCATGAAGATCATCCAGAGTTTGTGGCCATGTTGTAGTTAGGACCTGGGGTCCAACTCGCCTCCTTGTGGGGTATGTTGAGGTCATCGGCCCAGTCCTAGCGGAGATAGTCTGGTGTTCTTTAGAGACAGGTGTGTTTCCGGACACCCTGAAGGAGGCGGTGGTGACTCCCCTTCCTAAGAAATCTTCTCTTGACCCTGACTGTCTCGCCAACTTCTGGCCTGTCTCTAACCTTCCTTTTATAGGGAAGGTTATAGAGAAGGTGGTCACAATGCAGCTGGAGGATCATCTTACCATCCACAAGATCTATGATCCTCTCTGGTCAGGGTTCAGGAAGAGGCATAGTGCCGAGACGGCACTTGTCTGGGTGCTCCATGATCTCCTGATAATGAGATTGGAGGACACGTTCTGTCTTGGTTCTTCTCAGTCTCTCTGCAGCATTTGACACCATGAACCATGGTATGCTTCTGGAGTGCCAGAGGTTCACCTGTGGACTATCGAGTATGGTCCTCAGGTAGTTCCACTTTTACCTAACCAGCAGGTTTCAGAGCGGTGTCTCATTTATTCCTCCAACCCGGTCTCCCTGCCTTACGGGGTCCCGCAGGGTTCAGTGTTGCCAATGTTGTTCGTGGTGTATATGCTGCCGTTGGGGGACATTGTGAGGCTGTATGGGCTGAGTTTTCACTGCTGTGCAAATGATACTCTGCTCTACTTGTCCTTTGTGCCCAGGCAGGATGATGCGATCTCTGTGTTTAACAACTGCCTCGACGAGATCCAGGGCAGTGCCAGTTGGTTGAAGCTGAACCCTGACAAGACCGAGGTGTGGGTTGCAGACCTGGGCCGTCTGGTTGAGGGACAGTTGGCTGGTAGGCCTTCCGGGCTTTGGCTCGGGGGCAGCCAGCTGTTGACCTTGGACCGGGTATGTAATCTGGGCGTTACTTTGCTGAAGGGCTGATGCTTAAATTGCAGGTGTCTGCCATTGTCAAATCCTCTTTTTACCATCTGAGGAATATTGCCTGGATAAAACACCTGGTCCCATCCAATAACCACCTAACTCTGGTCCATGCTTTTGTGACCTCGCTCCTTGTTTACTGCAACTCCATATAACTAGGGCTTCCAGGGGTTGACGTTCACCACTTGCAGCTGGTGCAGTATGTGGCAGCCAGATTGTTGACTGGCTTACCTCGATCTTGCCATTTCACACCTGTTCTCCGCGGCCTGCACTGGCTACCAGTTCAGTGGCGAGTCGCTTCAAGGTCAGTTTGCTGACCTAGAATGCCCTACACTAATAAGGTCCACGCTACTTGCAAGAACTCGTTTCATCGCCCCCTCCACCCACTTTGCTCCGCTGACGCGGGATTGATGGAGATTACCAGGGTCAGTTTGAAGACATCTAGTGCAAGGGCATTGGAGTTTGCGGCCCCGACCCTGTGGAATTCTCCAACTCGTTCGGTTAAGCAGCGCCAGACCGTGGAGTGCTTTGTCTGCCTTGAAAACGTATTTATTCAGTCTCGCTTTTCTGGAATTCAGATAATTTATTGTTCTAGGAATGTGGATATGTTGTTCAGCCTTACCCTTTGGCATGTCCCTTTCCCCTTTAAATCTGGCCGGAAGTCTTCAAGCTGGCTCCTCCCACCGACCCGGGTGGAAAATACCTCGGCTCCGCCCCATGACGCCAGATCTTCCTTTCCGCTGGAAGATTCAGGTTCCCTCGTGCTACTTCTGCAGTATCGTAGGCCCTGGATACTAATCGACTATTTTCACTGCAATCGCGCTCTCTGAAACTTGTAAGAGTTTACGATTCCGATCCGAACGCATCAGACATGGAGGACAAGTCGTCCCCTGGGTTTCGCCGGTATCCCTGTGGACAGAAAATGTCGCTCACCGATCCCCACTCCTCGTGTGTTTGTTTGGGTGTCGTGCATGACACCTCTTCGTGGACCATCTGCTTGGCTTTCCATCCCAACATTCTGGATGACCGTAAGGCGCGCCTTAAGCTGGGGAGACTGGAGCTTTGCAATCCACCGGTGAAATCGAAGGAGGCAAGGTGGGCGGTTTCCGCTGCCGTGGGATCTGCCGAGCAGCTCAACCAGATGGCGGCATTTGAAGAAGCTGCTCAAGCCTCGGCCAACTGAGGTTTTTTTGTGCCACTAAACCTTGGCTCTACCTTCACAGGATCCTTTCGGGAGCTGTGCCAGTCTCTCCCCACCAGGGGTGAGGTGCCCTCGGGCATGCACTCCTCCCGCCTTAGAAAACGGGACAAGGACCCTAAGTCGTCTTCTCGGAGAAGATGTTCCTAGGACCGAGAGAGGTCTGAATCCCAGGACCTTGCAGTCTCTGCCTCGGCTGCCGGCTTCTCGGACCTTCTGTCAGGCCAAGGCAGAGGAAACGGCCGAACCAGCCAAGATATCTCTCGACCCGATCAAGCCGTTGTTGACGACTCTTTGGAGAGGACACCTATCCTATCCTTTTCCTTCCCCGACGGGGAGACCCAGCCCTCAGGTATCCCGATGCAGGGACAGGAGCCGGAACCTCGGTTTTCACCAATGGAAGCTCCATCGGCGTTATGAGGACCTTACGTGGCAACAGCTAATTCTGACTGGTCGTAAGCCGGCTGCGCCGGCTACACCAGCTATTACTTGGCCCTAGCCTCTTAGGCCAACGCCGACCCCTCCGGAACCAAAGACTCTGGTTCTTCCACCGGTAGGACCGACACGCATTCCTGTTCAGCCTGTTCTGGTCTCCCCACCAATATTGGTGGAGCCACCGCCTAAGCAGTCTCAGGGAGGGGCTCCCTCAAAAGAGGACCGGACAGATACGGGCCTGCCCTGTCGTCTGTCCGTCACTGTTGTCCCCGATCGCCCTCGGCGTATTGAAGGGGACATAGGCGGGAGACCCTTATATCCCGACTCTTCGCACTCTAATACCACTGGTCTACACTCACACCCCGATGATGAGTTGTCGGTGACAGACTTGGAGGAAGGTCCTTTCTCTTTCCAGGGCATCCTCCGCCTTATTCAGAGTCAACCATTATGCTCTTGGAGCCTATCCAAAAAAAGGCCTAATATCCTCTCACGGATATCCTTAAGAGGGGGAATACCTCAACGGAGGCCTTCCCAGTGGCCAAAGCTATTGTTGGCTCAGCCCTTGAGCTATAGCAGCGCCCTGCCTCTTGCCCGGCTCAGTCTGCCCACATGGCTCGCAAGTACACTGTACCCATGGGGTCCTTGGCGGGTTTCACAGAGCATCCCTCGGCCGAGAGCCTTGTGACTGCCTCTGTGTTTAGACGCACGGGTAGCTCAGCGAATACCGACCGCCCTCCGGACAAGGAGTCCAAGAATATGGACCATTCTGCCCGGAAGGTGTGTGCGGCCTCATCCTTGGGCCTTCGGGCCAGCTCGGCAGTGATCATGGCACACTTCTCTCACGCCCTCTTGGGGTCGCTAGATGAAGTCCTCCCTCACCTCCCAGTGGACATGCAGACCACGGTCAAGCAGGTGCGTGACCAGGGCCGTGATGTTGCAAAACAGCAGCTCCAGACGGCCTTGGATATTGGAGATTCCTGTGCCCGCTCACTAGCAGCCACAGTGGCCACTCACCGCAGGGCCTGGCTGAGGTTATCCTCTTTCCCATTGGATACTCAGCACAAGTTAGCTGACGTGCCCTTCCTTGGCACCGATCTCATCGGTCCGGGAGTGGCAGGTCACCTCCAGTGCATAGAGCAGTCCAGTGCCACCTTAGATGCCACTTCTGCAAAGGGTTCTTCAGGCAAGAACCAGCAGAAGCGCAAGAAGAAGCCTTTTCGGCACTCTTCTCCTGCGGTTAGACAGTCCTCCTTCCAGGGAGGTCAACAGCACCAGCAGCAACAGCAGGCTCAAGCTTGACACCCTAGGCCCAAGCAGGGTCCCCAACAGCCCTGCAAAAGAGGTCGAGGTGCCGGTCCAGGAGCCGCCGCCTCCTCAGTGACGGGTCGGGGTGGCCACCCCTACACCCGTCACGCCAGTTCTGGGTCCTCCCATGGGGGGCCGGCTCCGCCACTTTCTTTCCGCCTGGTCCGGTATCACTTCGGACAGGTAGGTCCTGGAAGTGGCCGGTCAGGGACTGCCTCCAGAATTTGATCAGTACCCTCCCTGCCGAGCCCGTGCCCCTCGAGAGGAAAGGATCTCAGTTTGCACTCCAGTCAGCCCTTGGGACGACATTGCTCAGCTCCTCCACAAGGAGGTGGTAGCTCCAGTGCCGGATCCTCCTACAGACCCAGGCTTCGTGTCCAGGTACTTCCTGGTGCCCAAGCGGACGGGGGATTGGTGCCCCATCCTAGATCTCCACGACCTGAATAAATATTTCAGGTCTCGCACCTTCCGGATGGTAACTCTGAATCAGATCATACCATCTCTGGAGCTAAACATGTGGTTCTGTTCACTGGATCTACAGGGACGCGTTTTTCCACGTCCCAATCCATCCGTCCCACCAGCAGTTCCTCCGCTTCAGGGTGGAAGGGACCCTTTACGAGTTCCAAGCCATGCCGCTCGGCCTGTCATTGGCCCCTTGGGTCTTCACCAAGTGCATCACCGTGGTGGCGGCTCATCTACGGCATCAAGGGGTTCGGATATACCCCTGCCTTGACGATTGGCTCCTGGCGGGTTCCTCCCTGCAGGAGGTGGAGACTTCCAGGGACCTGGTCCTCCGAACCTGTTCCCAGTTAGGCCTCCTGATCAACAAGGCCAAATCGGAACTTGTGCCGGCTCAGGTGATGGGCTTTATCGGGGCAGAGCTCGACTCTCGGGAAGTTAGAGCTCGGCTCCCAGCGGACAGGGCGGATGTTCTTTCCTCCTTTGCCCAATCATTTCTGGTTGGGCACTTGCGCCCTGCCCGGGACTTCCTGTGCCTTCTGGGTTACATGGTGGCGTGCAACTCAGTGGTCTGGGCCAGATTGCTCATGCACCCCTTCCAGTGGGAGCTGGCCGCTCAGTGGACTCTGCGTCAGGGTCATTTCAACCATCTGGTCACTGTCGCCCAGTAGATGTGGGACGCTGTCCAATGGTGGACCATCCCAGGTCGTCTGCAGGAAGGGATCCCGTTTGTCCGCCCCGAGCAGACGGTCGTTCTAACGACCGATACGCCTCTCATGGGCTGGGGAGCCCACGTGGGGGACAACAGAGCCCATGGGTTCTGGACCCCCGAGGAGTCCCGATGCCACATCAAACTGCTGGAGCTCAGAGCAGTCAGACTGGCACTGTCCGCTTTCGCTCCTCAGCTCCGGGGTCAAGTGGTTCAAGTCCAGACGGACAATACCACGACCATGTACTACTTCAACAAACGGCGGCACGCACTCCCGTCTGCTAGGCAAGGAGGCGCTCCGGATCTGGACCCTCAGCCGGTTGGAGGCGGATCTCCTTGCCATCCATGTGGCAGGAGTCTCGAACCAACTGGTGGATGCTCTCAGCCGCATAGGCCAGACATCCCACGAGTGGTCTCTCATCCAGAGGTAGCTTACAATCTGTTCTCCCACTGGGGCAAACCGTTTGTGGACCTGTTTGCCTCCAAGGAGAAAACCAAGCTGAGGCTGTACCATGCCCGCCTCCCTCAGCAGGGCTCGCTGCAGGAGGATGCCTTCTCGAGGCCGTGGACCCCAGGCCTCCTCTACGCCTTCCCCCCATTTCCCTTGATCTACAAGGTGTTACTCATGGTGAGGAGGGCCAAGGCGAAGATGATCCTGGTATCCCCAGATTGGCCCCGCCAGTTCTGGTATCCAGATCTCCTCAGCCTCAGCTGCAGGGTCCTGGAGCAGCTTTGTACACGGCCGGGCCTGATATCATTGAACCAGGGGAAGATGTTCTATCCGGATCTTCAATCCGTGCACCTCACAGCCTGGTACCTGAGCGGCTAGAGTTCCAGGCTCTGGGTCTTTCCAAGGATGTCTACACAGTTTGACAGGCATCTCATAAGGAATCGACCAGGAAATGTTATGCCTTCAAATGGAAAAGGTTTTCCATTTGGTGTCAGGGTAAGAGTCTGTACCCCTTATCCTGCTCTGTGGCTAACATTTTAGACTACCTTTGGTCTCTCTCCAAAGGGGGTCTACAGTCATCGACCCTTAGGGTGCACCTAGCAGCCATTTCCGCTTACCGGGTGTGGCCTGGTTAGTCGACATTGGCACAGGAGATGGTGGTCGGGCGCTTTTTCCAAGGCCTGGATCACATATCCCTCGGTGCGTGAACCTCCACCTCCGTGGGATCTTTTGCTGGTTTTGGCAAAGCTCATGGCCAAGCCATTCGAACCCATGCACAAGTGTGAGCTCTCAAATTTGTCGTGGAAGACTGCCTTCCTGGTGGTTATCACGTCAGCCAGAAGCACAGGGGAGCTCCAGGCGCTTTCGGTGGTCTCCCCTTATCTGGTCTTTCACAGGGACAACGTTGTCCTGCGCCCCCAACCGAAATTCCTTCTGAAGGTGGTGTCAGAGTTCACCTTAACTAGGTGTTGACTCTGCTGGTATATTACCTAACTACTACTCGGACGCTGAGTACAGGCTCCATACCCTGGACCTTAGACGTGCTCTCTCCCGCTACAAGGAGAGGATGGCGGAAATTCCGGGAGAGGTTCGCCAGCTGTTTGTCACCTATGCTGAAGCCGCTTCTGGCAAACCTGCAGCCAAACGGACCATTGAAAGATGGATTACATCATGCATAGGTCTGTGCTATGAGTTTGCGGGCAAGGAGCCTCCCAGAGGGATAAGAGCTCATTCTGCCTGCCATACTGCTGCATCGGTGGCTGCTTCCAGGGACATCCCTATCCAGGAAATCTGTCGGGCTGCTACCTGGAAGTCAGCAAACACCTTCATTACCACATCGACCTTGAGTCATGTCGGGATGCTGGTTTTGGGGCCTCGGTTCTCCAATCTCTGTTTCCTAAGTAGGGGGTGTGCGCCTTGCCTCCCTCCTCCCGGAAAACTGCTAGGAGTCTGCCAAAGAGTGTGGAGGAACAACATATCCATGCTCCTAGAAAAACAGGTTACTCACCTGTAACAGTAGTTCTAGGAGTGGTATATGTTCATCCACACGCACCCACCCAACCTCCCCAGCTTTAGGTGCATCAGCTTGCTTCCAGTGGGCTAAGATCTTGCGTCATGGGGCGGAGCCGAGGTATTTACCATCCAGGTGGGTTGGAGGAGCCAGCTTGAAGACTCCGGACAGATTTAAAGGGGAAAGGGACATGCCAAAGAGTGTGGATGAACAACATATACCACTCCTAGAACTACTGTTACAGGTGAGTAACCTGTTTTTCATGAATGCTGTTGTTTTTATGTTTTTATACACTAATATGTTTTATATTGCATCTTTATATTTTGTACAAGCGCTTAGATATTTTGATTTGCGCTTTTTATAAATAAAGATGAGTTGAAAGTTGAGTTGAGCTGATGCGAACATATGTACCAGGTGTCCATTTTTTCTATGCCTCTATTACCTAGTTCTATTGACATGTATCATTGGCAAGTGTTTCATGACAAAATGAATAAATACAAAATAAAAAAAAAAAAACAATCTACCGTGATACAATGCTTTTTCAGGGCTGATGATCTGGACTCTTAAGTGCTGCACTCCATTTGTTACATATTGACTTGTCTCATGGTGAGCACTATGTTGATTATACAGCTGCCTCTTTGCCCTTGGCAGTTGATATATTATACCTTGAGTTCCTTTGATTCAGTCCCTCTAAGGAGACTGGTCAGTAAGGTTAGGAACTTTGGGTCAGAGGAAAAGATGGCAAATTTGGTAGAGAGCTGGCGGGGGTACCTTGGGTCAGTATAGGACTGATCATTTTCTTCAGTATTCCTCAGAACTATTTTTATCTGTGACATAAAGATATCAAGGATTTGATCTTCCTCCAGTCACCACAAATGTAGGCACAGAGGTAGAGAGAGGGAATTTAAGGGAGGATGCAGGCAGTTAGCTGGTCCAAGATTTGGCAGTTGAACTTTAATGCTAAAAATTGTAAAGTAATGCACATTGGGAAAAGGAACCCAAGGATGCAAATTGAAATGGGAGGGGTGGTGCTGGATCAGTCCAGAAGATAAATAATTTAGGGGGAGTGATATCGGAGACTTAAGAAGTCTGCATACTACAACAGCTTGTGTGCAAAGCAGACAGAATGCTTGAATGCATAGTGTGGGATGAGCAGTAGATGGTAAGAAGTGATCCTTGCTCTGTGAGGTCATTTTGTATTTTGTTCAGACTGTGGCCTGTGATGGGGCTAAGGGTGCCTTTGGCATCCTGCCCACCAGAAGATTCCAGAAATTGACAGCATAGCCAAAAAGGGCCATCTGTCGGCTTCACTGTCTGTTAGGCAGGCCAGTTACCTCTCATGTACTGCCCAGTACCAGAAGTCACTGTGGCTGTGGGTTCAGGCTATGGCAGGTATGGCCCCTCCTGGGCTATCAGCTAACCTGGTTGTAATGGCAAGATTCAGTTTAGAGGCATCCAGATATCAGTTTCAGAGGGCAGCAAATGCCAGTGACACTGCTGCCTGGTGGATGGCAGTAGTGGGTCTCAGAAGATTTGCATGGCTCAGGGCCACTAACCTCACTCAGGATACCCAGGCGCAAAGGCCATGGATTTTCCTGTGGCAAACTCCCCGTTTAGGGATAAGACTGAAGCTTGTATGAAAACTGTGGATGAATGTAAAGCCACCTATAAAAGCAATTCAGCAGAAGAGAAACCCTGTCTTTCCATTAGGCCACCGGGGGGGGGGGAGCTGGTTATACCAGGCCCTTCTTCCAAGCACAGGCTGTACAACAGTAAAAGGCAGTACCCTCAGCAAACCGGGTACTTCAGGGGTAGAGGCTGGCCAAGCCCAGCCCTTATTTAAACAGAACCCGGATTTATTTGCCAAGGCCTCCTTCCACATTCCAGTAGGTTACAGACTTGCTCTCTACTTCTGTGCGTGGAAAAACATTACCACAGACAAGTGGGTCCAGGAGGTAGTGAGTCAGTGTTTGTCCATCAGTTTCAAATCATTCCCAGTATTAAGAACAAGATTGTTCAGACCAGCTTCAAACTCAGAGGAAGCTGCTGGAAGAGGAAGTGGCAGACCTAGTGTTGCTGAATGCAGTGGAACTTGTCCCCCTACAGTGAAAAGGGGAAAGGCTTTTACTCAAGATACTTTCTCATCACAAAGAAAAATGAGGAGTGGCAGCCTGTTGAAGACCTGAGGTTGCTAAACAGGCACCTGGCAAAGCCAAAGTTCAAAATGGTAACCTTGGCAATACTGCCAATCCTTCAAAAAGAAGACCTATTGGCATCTCTGGACCTAAACGATGCTTTTAGGGACATGGATATGTTGTTCATCCACACTGTCTGGCAGGTTCCTTGCCGCTTTAAATCTTGCCGGAAGGTCTTCAAGCTGGCTCCTCCCACCCACCCGGGTGCTAAAACTATCGGCTTCGCCCCATGACGCCAGATCTTCCTTGCTGCTTGGAAGCTCGGGTTCCCTCCTTAAAGTTCTGCGTGTAGACTGGATCCTAATTCTTCGGTTCGCCCGAAACTTATTTTAAAATTTTCAAGACTTCAGTCATCTTTGTCCCTCGCGGCTGCGATGGACAAATAGACTCCCGGATTTCGGCGGTGCCCTTGTGGGCAGAAGATGTCCAGGGACTGACCCGCACTCCACGCAAGCGCCTGCTGTCTCGGTGAGAACATGACCCGCAGCACTGCGAGTCATGCCGCTCAATTTCGCCAACGCCCTGGAGGACCGCTGTCTGTTATAGCTTGGCGCCCTGAGAAGCGCTACCCACCGTTAAGTCGGGCGAGGCCTGCTAGCGTTACCGCAGCGCTGGCTTGGCTGAGCAACTCGAGCAGATGATCGCCTCGAGGAGGAGGTGGCTCAGGCCGCATCATCCTCTTCCTCGGTCGCGGCATTTATCCCGGCTCACTGGGTACCTTGTATTCAGCTTCTTTCAAGGAGCTTTGCCAATCCCTTCGACGAAGGAGAGGGGCCATCGGGACCTTCCTCTTGGTCCAAAAAGAAGGACTCAAAGGGTAAGTCCCATCGTCGGCGTTCGTGGGAGTGGGAGAGGTCCCCTTCCCCGGACAGTTGACTTTGGTTGAGGTTGCGGCTAAGGCTGCTGGCTTCACGGTGTCCCCGTCAGGCCAGCCGGCCGAGACACTCGTCGACACGGTCGAGATTTTTCTCGACCCGTCGGACAGGCTGTCGACTGGTGAGTCCGACAACCCTTCTTCACCGGTTCTGCCGGTGGAGACTGAGGACCTGCCTGCACCCCCGGTGCTGCGGTCCCCGGTTAAGGCTTCCGAGCCGAGGGAAGAGCAGGTGTCCCTGCCCCATCCCAGACCCGTCCTCGGAAACGCCGAGGGTCTTGGTCTCGGACATCGTCTCGGTCCAGCCGATCCCGCAGACATCAGCGGTCTCAGCACTGAGGTATGTGGCGCAGCCGCTCGTACTAGTCTTCCTCCTCGGAAGAGTAGCGGCTTTGGCGCAAATTGCGTCGACGCTACGAGGACCTGATGTGGCAGCAGTTACTTCTGTCCGAGAACAAGCTGACGCCGTCGTCTTCCCCAGCCATCAAGTGGCCGTCACCCGAGCGGCCTAAACAACCCCTCGCTGTAGCCGAGGTGCCCAAGCCTGGGCCGATTGTTCGGCCGAAAGCAGCTGCCCCACCGATTGTGGTGGAACCTCCGCCTCCACAACCGAAATCGGGGGTGCCGACCAAGGACTCTTAGTCGGGTCAGGGCCTGCCCCACAGGTTGTCGGTCACCCTCACTTCCGACCGTCCTCGGCAGGTGGAGGGTGGCTGACGCCCCAGGCAGCTCTTCGCGGACTCCTCGGAGTCCGACTCCTCCTCCCTGTTCTCCAGGCCCATTGACCTGGAGTTCTCAGGGGGCCAGTCGATGGACAACAGCCCATCGTCCTTCATGGGTTTGCTTCGGCTCATTTCGGAGTCCACCGGGATGCAGCTCGAGCCCGTAGCCAAGCGGGCCAAGTATCCCCTGACGGAGATACTGGACCGAGGGGATTCACCCATGGAGGCCTTTCCGGTGGCTGAAGCCATTGTTGGCCCATCCTTGGAGCTCTGGCAGCGGCCTGCTTCCTGTCCTGCGCCTTCGGCCAGGATGGTCAGGAAATATGGCGTCCCTACCAGCTCTTTGCCCGGTTTTTCGAACACCCTCTGCCGAGGGTTGGTCACCGACAGCGCTTTTCGCCCGAACGCTAGAGACGTGGACAAGCCCCCGACAAGGAGTCCAAAAAGCTGGACTACGCCGGGCGCAAGGTGTACGCTGCGTCCTCCCTTGGCCTCCGCCAGGCCAGCTCGGCCGTGCTGATGGCACACTTCTCCCACGCCCTCATGGGCTCCCTGGATGAGGTGATCCCTCATCTCCCAACCGACCTGCAGACCACAGTCCGGCAGGTGCGGTGACCAGGGTAGGGCAGTGGCTAAGTAGCAACTCCAAACGTCTCTTGACATCGGAGACGCCTGTGCTAGATCGGTTGCGGCCGCTGTGGCCATGCACCGCGGGGCATGGCTGAGGATATCCACCTTCACGGCGGATACCCAGCACAAACTGGCGGATGTCCCCTTGTTGGGGACCAACCTCTTCGGCCCTGGAGTGGAAGGTCACCTCCAGCAGATCGAAAAGCCCAGTGCCACTCTGGACTCGGTCACCTCCGCCCAGAAGGACAAAGGCCGCTGACAGCAGCAGCACAAGTCATTTCGTCCCTCTGCGCCTGCGGCACGTCCAGCTCAACAGCACCAGCACCAGGGCCAGCAGGCTCGCGCTTGGCATCCCAAACCCAAGCCCGTGGCTTCCTCCAACAGGAAGCAGGGAGGTAAAGGCCCAGGAGGTCCCTTGGCCGGTCCCTCCTCTAAGCCTGCCCAGTGACGGGTTGAGGGGTGTCGCTCCCAGCATGGTCACTCCCCGTTGGGTTCTCCCCGTGTGGGGACGGCTCCGCCACTTCCTTTCTGCCTGGTCCGCTATCACCACGGACCGTTGGGTGTTGGAGGTGGTAGGAAAGGGCCTGCTCCTGGAGTTCGGGCAGGCCCCGACCTTCCGAGCCATCTCCCCTCGGGGGGGGGGGCTACGGGGTCCACAGCCTCTGTCGGCTCGCCGAGCTGATATTGCTCTGCTCCTCGAAAAAGAGGTGATTAGGAAGGTGGCGGATCCTCCTCCAGACCCTGGGTTTGTGTCCAGGTACTTTCTGGTCCCAAAACGGACGGGGGTCTGGCGTCCCATTCTCAACCTGCACACCCTGAACAGGTTCCTAAGGTCTCGGACCTTCAGGATGGTCACTCTGGCTCAGATAATCCCATCCTTGGAACAAGGCGTGTGGTTCTGTTCTCTGGACCTTCAGGACGCGTTCTTTCACGTCCCAATCCATCCGTCCCACCAGAGATTCCTCCGCTTCAGAACGGAGGGATCCCTTTACGAGTTCTGGGCCATGCCCTTCTGCCTTTCCCTAGCTCCCAGGGTCTTCACCAAATGCATGGCAGTGGTGACAGCATTCCTGCGGCGCCGAAGGGTCCGGGTGTACCCCTACCTGGATGACTGGCTGATTGCAGTCCCCTCCAGAGCGGAGGTGGAGTGGTCCAGAGATCTGGCCCTCCAGGTTTGTTCTCAGGTTGGCCTCCTCATCAACGAGGCCAAGTCTGAACTCGTGCCAAAGCAGATGATACAATTCATCAGTGCAGAGCTCGACTCTCTACGAGCCAGAGCACGGCTCCCTGCGGACAGGGCCGAGGTTCTTTCCTCCTTTGCCCAATCATTTCAGGTTGGGCAGTCGTGCCCTGCCTGGGACTTCCTGGGCCTCATGGCGGCCTGCACCAGCGTGGTTCGTTGGTCCCGCTGGTACATGCGTCCCCTTCAGTGGGGGCTGGCCTGCCAATGGTCACAGCACTTCGATCCACTGGATCAGCTAGTGACAGTGACCCAGGGGATGTGGAATGCTCTCCAGTGGTGGACCATTCCAGCACATCTGCAGGAGGGCATCCCGTTTGTCCGCCCCGAGCTGACGGTCTCGCTATCGACTGATACCTCTCTGGGTTGGCGTGCCCATCTGGAGAAGCACAGAGCTCACGGCCTCTGGTCCCCTCGGATTCCCTGATGCCATATCAACCTGCTGGAGCTTCGGGCGGTTCGTCTAGCCCTCACTGCCTTCGCTCCGTTTCTACGGGGTCAAGTGGTTCAGGTCCAGACAGACAATACCACGACCATGTACTCCCTAAACTGCCAGGGCAGGACGCGCTCCATGACTCTGTGCAGGGAAGCTCTCTGCATTTGGTCACTCGTCCGCAACCTGGAGGTGGATCTCCTCGCCATTCATGTGGCAGGAGCCTCCAACACCCTGGCCGATGCCCTAAGCCGGATAGGGGCTGCGTCTCACGAGTGGTCTCTCCTGCTGGAGGTAGTACAAGATCTCTTCTCCCACTGGGGCACACCTCAGGTGGACCTGTTTGCCTCCAGGGAGAATGCGAAGCTGAGACTGTTTCATGCCCCCCCTCAGCAGGGTTCGCTGCAGGGGGATGCCTTCTCAAGGCCGTGGACCCCGGGCCTCTTCTACGGCTTTCCCCCATTTCCCTTGATCCACAAGGTGCTTCTCAAGGCGAGGAGGGACAAGGCGCAGGTGATTCTGGTAGTCCCAGACTGGCCCTGCCAGTTCTGGTATCCAGATCTCCTCAGTCTCAGCTCCAGGCTCCTGAGGCGGCTTCCAGACCGCCTGGACCTGATCTCAGTCAGTCAGGGGAAGATATTCCATCCGGACCTTCAATCCCTGCACCTGACGGCCTGGTTCCAGAGTGGCTAGAGTTCCACGCCTTGGGTCTTTCCGACGAGGTCCTCAACGTCGTTGAGGCGTCCCGTAAGGAGTCGACCAGAAAATGCTTCGCTTTCAAATGGAAGAGATTCTCCATTTGGTGTCAGGGCAAGGGTCTGGACCCTTCCTCCTGTTCCTTGACAAGCATTCTGGACTACCTGTGGTCCCTTTCTCAGCAAGGGCTTAGGTCAACGACCCTTAAGGTGCACCTGGCAGCCATCTCTGCTTACCGGGCGTGGGCCAGGAAGCAGTTGGTGGCGCAGGAGAAGGTGGTCAGATGCATTTTCAAAGGCCTTGATCACATATCCCCTCTGGTGCGAGAATCTCCACCTCCGTGGGATCTACTGCTGGTATTGGCTAAGCTCATGGGCATGCCATTCGAACCGATGCACAGGTGTGACATCTCTCACCTGAAGTGGAAGACCGCCTTCTTGGTGGCTATCACGTCAGCCAGAAGGATGGGAGAGCTCCAGGCGCTTTCCATCGAGTCTCCTTATCTGGTCTTCCACAGGGACTCGGTTGTCCTGCGCCCCACCCAAAATTCCTTCCGAAGGTGGTGTCGGAGTTTCACCTTAACCAGGTGTTGACTCTGCCGGTGTTCTACCCCAGTCACACCTCGGAGGCCAAATATAGGTTCCATACTTTGGACCCTAGAAGAACGCTCGCTTACTATAAGGAGCGGACGGCTGAAGTTCAGGGAGAGTTTCGCCAGCTGTTTGTCACCTACGCTGAAGCCGCACCTGGCAGACCTGCAGCCAAGCGGACGATAGGCAGGTGGGTCACCTCCTGCATAGATCTCTACTATAGGTTGGCGGGCATGGAGCCTCCCAGAGGGATAAGAGCTCATTCTACCCGCCATACCGCTGCATCGGTGGCTGCTTCCAGGGATGTCCTTATCCAGGAAGTCTTCAGGGCTGCTACCTGGAAGTCAGTACACACCTTCATCACCCACTACCATATTGACCTTGAATCACGCCGGGATGCTGGTTTTGGGGCCTCGGTTCTCCAGTCTTTATTCCCTAAGTAGGGGGTGTACGCCTTGCCTCCCTCCTCCCGGAGAACTGCTAGGAGTCTGCCAGACAGTCTGGATGAACAACATATCCATGTCCCTAGAAATACAGGTTACTCACCTGTAACAGAAGTTCTGGGAATGGTATATGTTGTTCATCCTACCGCTACCTCCCTGGCTTGACGCACAGCCTGGCTTCAGCGGGCTAGATCTGGCGTCATGGGGCGGAGCCAAGAGTTTTACCACCCGGGTGGGTGGGAGGAGCCAGCTTGAAGACCTTCCAGCAAGATTTAAAGCGGCAAGGAACCTGCCAGACAGTGTGGATGAACAACATATACCATTCCTAGAACTCCTGTTACAGGTGAGTAACCTGTATTTACTTCCACATCCCCGTAAGGGAGTCTCACAGAAAGTACCTCAGATTCAGACTCCCATCAGGTCACTACCAATTTTCGACAATGCCATTCGGCCCCAAGGGCATTCACAAGATGTCTTGCAGTGGTAGTGGCAGGTTGTAACCATCTTCCTTTACTTGGACGGCTGGCTAGTAGTGGGAAAATCCACACAACAGGTAACAGTCTCTAAAGACGACCCAGGACTTGCTGGAGGCCCTAGGCTTGCTGGTAAACCTAAAGAAATCAGTTCTGCAACCTGTGCAAGTGTGGCACTTCATAGGAGCAGAGTTGGACACACTGAAGGAAAGGGCATTCTTACCCTGGGACAGGGTAAGTAGCATCCTTAAGATTGCAGTATCTTTCAGACTAAACTAGTCAAGTCCGACAAGTCAGTTCCTAGGCCACATGGCAGTAGTAACAGGGGATATTACTTCTAGAGGGCTCTTGCAGTAGGTAATTACAAATAGGACTGATGCCAGCAGGCGTCAGGACCCCACGGAAAAAATTCTATAGCTGGCCATCTCTGGCGAGGGACCGCACCCACGTCAGGTGACTGGCGTCAGGAGACATCAGTATAAAGGGGGGTACCACATGCCCGCCTTCCAGTTCATTCCCGCCGTTAGCTCATGCCAGCAATTCGCGGTAAAGTTCCTTGCTCGTTAGCCTCTATTGTCGGTAGTTTTGACCAAGTATTTTTCAATTTTTGATCATTTGTCAGGTATTCGTCGGTGTATGTTGTCCCCTACACCCTCCGAGCACAAAAACAAGTGTGACTCGTGCGGCGCCCAACTCCTGCACAAGGACGGCCATTCCCTGTGCCTCTTTTGCCTAGGCCCTGACTATCCGGTGGAGAAGTGCCAGCACTGCCTCAAGTTCAGCGTGACCACCCGAAGATGGCTGCAGGAGGCCCATATTGAAAAAGAAAATGAGCTCCGTGGAAGAGGAGTTGAAAAAGCTCTGGCAGGCGTCCACTTCCCCTGAAGGCCATCGAAAAAAAGAAAGACAAGGAGAAGCACCGGGACAAGGGGTCCTCATCCATCATGCCTCTTTGGGAGTTGCAGGTAACATTCCCCTCCCCGGGAGACTGCTCACGTTGGCACGCCTGTCTGGCTTGGGCCCTTTGGGCACCTCCGGGCTTTTGAAAGCCTCCGCTCCTGGTGAAGCCTTCTGGTGTGAGCGGCTCCGGTAAGCCGGACGTCGGCTCCTCCGCCCGCATGGAGAAGGTCGGTAAGTCACCCGACCCTTCAGGTCAGCGCACGGCCCCTATCCCGCCCGACCAGGCCACCCCTCCATCGCGGCCTGCCTCTGGCGAAGGGTCCGTCAAGTCAGACACCGGGTCCTCCAGCGCCCGCCTGGATCACGCTGATAAGTCTGACATCGGTTCGCCCAACGTCCACACAGCGGAAGAGCCGACACCGGACCCTCACATGTCCGTCGTCCCTGGCTTTCCGCAGCCTTCGCTGCCCTCCGGGGACCCTGGGTTTCCTCAGCCTGACTCGAGATTTTCTCCCCATCCCCAGGCGGCGTTGAGGTTCCTGTTCCGCCCCGTCAGACCGTTCATCTGCTGGTCCGTCCGATCTGGCGGCGGCTTCCAGACGCCGGCACCGATGCTGGCTCCTCGGTCGCAGCTCAGACTCCGGTATTGCCGGCCAGCGACATCCCTCTCCTGGATGGTGCCCCAATGCCGCCGCCCCACTGGGCCATCTGCTCCGGCAGGGCCCACCCCCCACGGTGCCCAGGTATCCGCACGAGTCTTACGGGCCACAGTACCAGATGCCGCCTATCTGGCACCTCAATACCAGACGCCAGGCTTCCCGCCTTCAGGTTACAGATGCACGCCTTGCGGGTATAATCCATACCTGTATCCCCCTCCTACTCCTCTACCGGCCCCCCCCAGCTGCTGGTGGACTTGCAGGAGACTCTGGCCTCCTGGTGGGTTGAGGCCAAGGCTCACCTCCCCAGAGAGGTGGAGAGTCTTCTTCAGACCATGGTGCTGGTCCCGGTTCCTGTACATCCATGACGACAAACTCCCTCCCCACCTCCGGACACCAGGGCTATACCATCTGGGTCCAGAGAGGGGCAGGACACGCTTCCCAAGGGGTTTGTTCCTCCCCCTCGCCGGGAGAGGGAGTCTTCTTCATCACCATCTTCTTCTTCAGACGCCTCAAAAGACGGTTGTTCCGTGGGGCCGACGAGCCATACTCTGTCTAAGCCCTGGCCAAGGACTCCTGAGGAGGATCCTTCTTTTACGGAGTTGCTACGCAAAATCCAGGAGGTCCATAAGTGGCAGTCCTTGGAGCCAGATACACAGCGTAAAAAACTCGCTGAGCATCTGGATCTGCCTGTGACGGCCCCCACCTTGGTGCCACCCTGGATCGAGCCTCATGCCGACCTTATTACCATCATTTGGAAACAGCCGTCAGCTTTATCCCCACTTCCTTGTAAGTCGAACAAGTTATATCAGGCTCCCGAGGGTGTTGACTATTTAGATTCTCACCCTCGAGGTGACTCTGTCGTGACAAAGAATCCCGTCTTCTGGACCAGTATGGCAAGAAGATTTTCACTTCTTCCACTCTGGGTATTAGGGCCCTGAATTATGTCGGTCACATGGGGGATTACCATAAGGCAATTAGTGAGGTGGAATCCAAATTGGACTCCCTTCCAGACTCTCAAGTCAAGCAGGAAGTGACTGACCTCGTCCACTCTGCATGTTCGGCCAGTCGACACATGGTTCGTGCAATCTACGATGCAGTGGATACTGCTGGCAGGAGCTCAGCTTTCGCCGTAGCCTTACAACGTCATGCTTGGCTCCGTGTGTCAGGGTTGGTCTCGGAAGTGCAGTCCGCTATTCAGGAAGCGCCCTTCCGGGGTTCAGTGCTGTTCGGTGACGATGTCAAGGACAT
The DNA here is from genome assembly GCA_016271365.2 of Neoceratodus forsteri. Taxonomy (NCBI): domain Eukaryota; kingdom Metazoa; phylum Chordata; order Ceratodontiformes; family Ceratodontidae; genus Neoceratodus; species Neoceratodus forsteri. The sequence goes on from CM057451.1 coordinate 540,892,768, forward strand.
CATCACCGATCTGCTGGAGAAGGGGACGGCACTAAAATCTGTTGACTCCATGTACCATCCCAATCAAATGCAGCGCCGTCCCTTTCTCAGACTGAATTGGCCAAAGGCGAAACCCCAAGGAAAGCAGGCCACTAAACGCCGGGACCCCCCAGCTGCTAAGCCCCCTCCCATCCAAAAAAGGAGCAGGTGCTTCAGCTCGGGCACTGCCCCACACCACCTGACTCCTTCCCTCTCCCACAGCCTCCGGGCTTCCCGGAGGAACCGGTAGGAGGGAGGTTTTCCCTCCGCCTCCCGGGCTGGGAGAGGATAACTTCAGATTCATGGGTGCTCCAGCTAATCGCAGAAGGACACTCAATAGAGTTTCTACAGAAACCACCTCGTCACCCTCCCCCAAGGTCCTCGTACTCTCGGGAACATCTTCTCCTGGTCCAGTAAGAGATTTCATCGGTTTTACTGAAAGAGGCGATAGAGCCCGTCCCCCTTCCTCTGCAGGGAACGGGTTACTATTCCCACTTCTTCCTGGTCCCGAAGAAGACCAGAGATGTAAGACCTATTCTAGATCTCAGTTCCCTGAACTTATTCGTGGCATACAAGAGGTTCAGGATGCTTTCCCTGCAGAGTCTCCTGCCCCTCCTTCGGTCGGGACAGTGGCTGTGCGCTCTGGATATGCAGGATGCTTACCTGCACATACTGTATCTATCTGTCCTTCCCACCGCAAAACCTTCGTTTTGCGTTCCAGGGGGGGCCACTACCTGTTCAAAGCACTCCCATTTGGTCTTTCCTTGGCTCCCCAAGTATTCACCAAATGCCTTGCGGAGGTAGCGGCCTACCTGCGTACCCGAGGGGTACAGGTTTTCCTGTACCTGGATGATTGGCTCCTGGCAGCCTTGTCCAGGGAGGAACTCCTGCGCTTCCTCTCTATTACTCAGCAGGTCTTTACCTGCCTGGGTGTTACCATCAACCATTCCAAGTCTCACTTGATCCCATCCCAGAGGCTCCAGTTTATCGGGGCGATCCTGGACACAACCCTGGGCATGGCGCCCTGCCACCGGACAGGGTGACCACACTCCAGACTCTGGTAAGCCTGTTGTCCGGCTGCAGGCGGGTCAGTGCATGGTCGGTTCTTCGCCTCCTCGGGCTTATGGCTGCTGCTATCCCAACAGTCCCTCGCTCTTAGCTCCACATGAGGGTCTCTCAGTGGACACTTTGCTCTCAATGGGATCAGTTGGTGCACGACCTGGACCAGTTTGTCCTAGTCTCCTTCCCCATGGTTTGAGACTTGCAGTGGTGAATGGTTCGAGAGAACCTTTTTCCGGGAGTTCCATTCTGCCTTCTTCCCCCCTCACAGACTCTGACCACAGACTCCTCGGGCGAAGGTTGGGGAGCCCATCTCGGACCTCGCAGGACCGAGGGCTTTTGGTCCAAGCTCGAAAAAACGCTTCATATCAATGTGCTTGAGCTTTGGGCAGTGCTTTATGCTGTCCAAGCTCTACATCTGCATCTTTTTCCCGGCCATTTAGCCGTCCAGACAGACAATATGTGTGTGGTATGGTACATCAACGAACAGGGAGGGACTCTGTCCTACCCTCTTTGCAAGGAAGGGATGAGAGTTTGGGATTGGGCAGCACTGCACAGCCTTCACCTCACGGCAAATCTTACTTCGAGAGGGCTCTTGCAGTAGGTAATTACATATAGGACTGACGCTGGCAGGCGGCAGGACCCCACAGAAAAATTCCTAGCTAGCAGTTCCTGGTGAGGGACCGCCCCCACGTCAGGTGACCGGTGTCAGGAGTCGTCGGTATAAAGGGGCGGTCCCAGATGCCCGCCTTCCAGTTCTTTCCTGCCGTTAGCTCATGCAGCGCCTCGCGGAAAAGTTCATGCTTCGTCAGCCCTACCTTCGTCGGTTTTTTTTTTTACCGAAAAAACTTTATTTTTTCGACTAACGTCGGTGTATGTCGTCCCTTACACCCTCCGAGCACAAGAACAAGTGCGATTCATGCGGCGCCCAACTACTGCACAAGGACGGCCACTCCCTGTGCCTGTTCTGCCTAGGCCCTGATCATCAGGTCGAGGAGTGCAGGTGGAAGCCAAGCTGGACTCCTTGCCTGACTCCCAAGTCAAACAGGAGTTGGCTGATCTCGTCCGCTCTGCTTGTTTGGCCAGTCGCCACATGCTACGTGCGACATACGAAGCAGTAGACATTGCTGGGTGGAGCTCAGCTTTCATCGTAGGCCTACGGCGTCATGCTTGGCTCCACATGTCAGGTCTAGTCCTGGAGGTGCAATCTGCTATCCAGGAAGCACCTTTCCGGGGGTCGGTGCTTTTCGGGGGTGATGTCAAGGACATCATTACCGACTTGCAAGAGAAGGGGACGGCTCTGAAATCAGTTAATTCCATGTACCATCCCCATCAGCAGCAGTGCCGTCCCTTTCGCAGACGGAATCGGCCAAAGGCGAAACCCCAAGGAAGGCGGGCCACAAAACGTTGGGCCCCCCACGGCTGCTAAGCCCCCCTCCGCGCCCATAAAAGCAGCGGGTGCTTCAGCTGCGGCGCTGCTCCACACCATCGGACTCCTTTCCTATCCCACTGCCTCCAGACTCCCCGGAGGAACCGGTAGGAGGGAGGTTTTCCCTCCACCTTCTGGGATGGGAGAGGATAACCACGGATTCTTGGGTGCTCCAGCTCATAGCAGAAGAACACTCCATAAAGTTTCTTCAGAACCCCCAAGTCGTCGTATTCACAGGAACACCTTCCTTTGGTCCAGGAGGAAATCTCGGCTCTTCTGCTGAAGCAAGCGATAGAGCCCGTCCACCTTCATCTTCATGGGGATGGGTTACTATTCCCATTTCTTCCTGGTCTCCAAGAAGACTGGAGATCTCAGACCGATTTTGTAGATCTCAGTTCCCTGAATCTTTAGAGTACAAAAGGTTCAGGATGCTCTCTCTGCAGAGCCTTCTGCCCCTCCTTCGGCCAGGTCAATGGCTTTGTGCCCTGGATATGCAGGATGCTTATCTGCACATTCCCATTCGCCCATCTCATCGCAAATACCTTGGTTTTGCATTCCAGGGGGACCACTACCAGTTCAAGGCGCTCCCGTTTGGTCTGTCCTCGGCCCCCCGAGTATTTAGCAAATGTCTGGCAGTGGTGGCGGCCTACCTGCATACCAAGGGAGTACAGGTGTTCCCTTACCTGGACGACTGGCTCCTGGTGGCCTTGTCCAGGGAGGAACTCCTGCGTTTCCTCTCCCTCACCTAGCAGGTTTTTGCCTGCCTGGGTATTACCATCAGCCATTCCAAGTCTCATCTGGACCCTTCACAGAGGCTACAGTTTATTGGGGCGATCCTCGATACGACCATGGGCAAGGCCTTCCTGCCTCTGGACAGGGCGGCCTCCCTTCAGACCCAGATAAGTCTGTTATCCGACTGCAGGATGGTCTCTGAGAGGTAGGTCCTTCGTCTTCTCGGGCTCATGGCAGCTGCTATCCTGACGGTCCCTCGCGCTCGACTCCACATGAGGATCTCTCGATGGACTCTACGCTCTCAGTGGAATCAACTAGTGGACGACCTAGATCACTCTGTTTTGATCTCATCGCCAATGATGCGAGACTTACAATGGTGGATGGTTTGAGAGAACCTGTTTCGAGGGGTTCCTTTCTTTCATCCTTCCCCCTCCCAGACTCTAACCACAGACGCCTCAGGCGAAGGTTGGGGAGCCCATCTAGGCCCTCATCGGACCTATGGCTCCTGGTCCAGGCTAGAACAAGCTCTCCACGTCAGTGTGCTCGAGCTTTGGGCAGTGTTGTACGCTCTCCAAGCCCTTCACCAATACATCCTTCCTGGCCACCTAGCCGTCCAGACGGACAACATGTGCGTAGTGTGGTACATCAACAAGCAGGGAGGAACTCTGTCCTACCCTCTATGCAGGGAGGCAATGAGCAACACAACACGACCTTCACCTCACGGCGATTCACGTTCCAGGAGTCGACAACACCCTGGCAGACAAGCTAAGTCGCTCTTCTGCTCTGACTCACGAGTGGGAACTGGACCAAGGGGTCCTAGACAGTATCTTCCAACTTTGGGGGACACCACAGGTCGACCTGTTCGCATTCCCCCAAAATGCAAAACTTCCCACCTTCTGCTCACTCGCTCCAGAGCGAGCCGCTTCTGAACGACGCCTGTCTCTAGACTGGAAGGACAGATCTGCCTCATGCCTTTCCCTAATTCCTCTTATCCCACGAGTCTTGCAGAAACTAGCTTCAGAAGGAGCGAGAATGATTCTGATCGCTCCTTTCTGGCCCAGGCAAATCTGGTTCTCTCGTCTACAACAATATTCAGAGGATCCTCCTCTTCCTCTTCTTCTGTCTCCAGGTTTGTTGACCCAAGATCAGGGGACCCTGGTCCGTCCAGACCTCAAATCCCTTCAACTGCATGCATGGCTCCTGCAGTCCTAGCCCAGTCCCGTTTTGGTGTGTCTCCCAAAGTGGCAGAGATTTTAGTGGAGGTCAGAAAACCCTCCACCAGATCCACTTATGCCATGAAGTGGAAAAGATTCACTGTTTGGGCCGCCTCCAAGAACGTGGAACCTTTCTCCTGTTCAGCGGGGCTTCTGCTGGAGTATCTACGTCATCTGTTCGACCTGGGTCTCAGCCATTCCTCTTTGAAGGTACACATGGCGGCCATCTCGGCCTATCATGTTCCATTCGCAAACAAGGCCTTTGCTCAACTGGAGGTCTCCAAGACCTTTCTCAGAGGGGTTCTTCATCTGAGGCCCCCCATCCATACTCCTGCCCCCCCTTGGGGCTTGAATTTTGTTCTCGAGAAACTTACCCTTCGAACCTGCAGCTTCTGCAGATTTGAAGTTTCTTTCGTGGAGGATGCTCTTCTTGGTGGCCATTACTTCGGCTCGAAGAATCTCCAAGCTCCAGGCCCTGATGTGTAAAATCCCCTACTCGATTTTTCAAGGAACGAGTTGCTCTTCGCACGAATCCTCAGTTTCTTTCTAAAGTAGTAGCAGAGTCTACTTTAAATCAGTTCATAGAGCTACCTGCCTTTTTTACGCAGTACTCTAATCAAGGGGAATATTTACTCCATACTATGGATGTTCACTGTGGATTCTGAGATACTTCACCAACAGGACGAAGGATCTCAGAAAGACTGATCAGTTGTTCGTCTCTTTTGCTCACAAAAGTGAAGGCAATGCAGTTTCCAAGCAGTGCCTGTCTAAGTGGTTGGCTCATTGCATCACTCTCTGTTATGACAATACCACAAGACCCTCCGGTCAAGTCAGAGGCCACTCCACAAGAGGAGTAGCTGCCTCTGCTTGTTTCAAGAATGTGTCTGGCAGACATATGCGCTGTTGCCACCTGACTTCCGCCCATACTTAAAACACTACAGTTTAGATATTGCCTCTTGTCAGAGCAAGCTTGGCTTCTTTGCAAGGCCTCCTGTCTTGAGGCTTGCATGGCTAGAGACTACTTCGGGTAGTTTTCCTCCTCCCAGTACCTTTCTTTGTTCCAGACTGCTTGGGATTCAGTCCCTATATAATTACCTACTGCAAGAGCCCTCTCAAGTAAGATAGTCAGTTACGTGAAGAACTCACCGTAATAGTATCTTCAGAGGCTCTGCAGGTAATACCTTCCTGCCTCCATCCCCTAGGCTTTTCAGCTCCTTTTCCATATAGAGAAATATCCGCTCCGCTCTCTCGTCCGGCCTCTTTCGGCCTGTGGTGGGAAAGAACTGGAAGGCGGGCGTCCGGGACAGCCTCTTTATACCGACGTCTCCTGACGCTGGTCACCTGACTTGGGGGTGGTCCCTCGCCAGGGACTGCTAGCTAGAAATTTTTCCGTGAGGTCCTGCCGCCTGCCAGCGTCAGTCTTATATTTAATTACCTACTGCAAGAGCCTCTCTCGAAGATCTACTGTTACGGTAAGTTCTTACGTAACTGTACTTTCATGTCCCGGGGGTCGAGAACACCTTAGCAGACAAACTGTCGCTCGTCTGCTCAAGCTCATGAGTGGGAACTGGATCGGGGGTCCTAGACGATATCTTCCTACGTTGGGGAATGCCACGGGTGGACCTGTTCGCCTCACCTCTAAACGCAAAGCTTCCCGACTTCTGCTCACTCGTTCAAGAGCGAGGCATTTTTTGGAGAGACGCTGTGTCTCTAGATTGGAAGGGCAGATTTGTCTATGCTTTCCCCCCGATCCCTCTGAGCTCACGAGTCCTGCAGAAACTAGGTTCAGAAGGAGCACGAAAGATTCTGATCGCTCCTTTCTGGCCCAGGCAAGTTTGGTTCTCTCTTCTGCAACAATACTCGGAGGAACCTCCTCTTCCTCTGTCACGACTTTTACTGACCCAGGATCAGGGGACCCTGGTCCATCCAGGTCTCAAGTCCCTTCAGCTGCATGCATGGCTCCTGCAGACGTAGCTCAAGCCCGATTTAGGGTTTCACCCCGAGTGGCTGAGATTTTGGTGGAGGCTGGAAAACCCTCCACCAGGTCTACCTATGCCATGAAATGGAAACGGTTCGCAATCTGGGCCGCTTCAAAAGATTCTGATCCTTTCTTCTACTCTGGGCGGCTGCTGGAGTTCCTGCGCCATCTCTTTGATCTGGGTCTTAGTCACTCGTCTCTGAAAGTACACGTGGTGGCCATTTCGGCCTACCATGTCCCTTTTGCAGACAGGATGTTTGCTCAGTTGGCAGTCTCTAAGACCTTCCTCAGTGGGGTTCTCCACTTGAGACCCCCTGTCAAGAGTTCCCGCCCCTCCTTGGGATTTGAATTTCGTTCTTGAGAAGCTTACCTTGCCTCCTTTTGAACCGGCAGGCTCAGCAGACATGAAGTTCCTTTCATGGAAGACGCTCTTCCTAGTGGCCATTACTTCCGCTCGGAGGATTTCCGAGCTCCAGGCCCTGATGTGTAAAATCCCGTATTTGATTTTTCACAAGGAATGTGTTGCTCCGCGCACCAACCCTAAGTTTCTCCCCAGGGCGGTAGCGGAATCTACATTGAACCAGTCCATGGAGCTACCCGCTTTCTTTTTGCAATACTCCAATCAAGGGAAGTACCTATTACACACTATGGCCGTTCACCGGATTCTGAGATACTGCACTAACAGAACAAAAGATCTCGGAAAGACTGATCAACTGTTTGTCTCTCTTGCCCACAAAAGAGAAGGCAACACTGTTTCTAAGCAATGCCTGTCCAAATGGTTGGCTCTTTGCATCACTTTCTGGTATGACAAGTACAAGACCCTTCCGGGTCAAGTGAGAGGCCACCCCACCAGAGAAGTCGCTGCCTCCACGACGTGTTTCAAGAATGTGTCAGCAGCGGACATTTTGCGCTGCCACTACTTGGACTTCCGTCCATACGTTTACAAAACATTAGTTTGGATATTGCCCCTCGCCATAGAGCAGGCTTCGGGCTTGCTGTTCTGCAAGGCCTCCTTTCTTGAGGCCTTCACAGCTAGAGGATCTATTTTGAGTAGCTTTCCTCCTCCTGTTTGCTTCTTCTTTTTCCAGACTGCTTGGGACTCAGTCCTATTTGTAATTACCTATTGCAAGAGTCCTCTCGAAGTAAGATAGTACAGTTAAGTAAGAACTTACCATAACAGTAGATCTTAGAGAGAGGCTCTTGCAGTAGGTAATACCTTCCCACCTTCCACCCACTAAGCTTTTCCAGCTCCTTTTCCAGTGAGGGAAATATTCGCTTCTCTGTCGTCCGGACTCTTTTGGCCTGTGGCAGGAAAGAACTGGAAGGTGGGTGTGTGGGACTGCCCCTTTATACCGATGTCTCCCAATGCCGGTCAGCTGACGTGGGGGCAGTCCCTCGTCAGATTGCCCTACGCACAGAGGTAGTGAAGGTTTGGTCTCTGAACTACTCAATTTAGGCCTCTCTAATAGCCATCCATCTGTCCGGCAAGGACAACACCCTGGCAGATGCCCTGAGTCGAATCAACTAGGACCATCACGAATGGTCCCACAGCTGTACTGGAGGTAGTATTCGGGAGATGGGGCACTCCAGAGATGGATCTCTTCATATCCCACTGCAACCACCAGTTGCCAAAATTCTGTTGCAGACCACCAGTGGTGGGCACTGTTCCACTGGACTCCCTGACACTGGACTGGTCGGGAATGAAGCTTTATGCATTTCCTCCTTTTCCTCTATTGCTCAGGGTATTGATCAAGCTCGGGTCCCAATCTGCATCAATGATCTTGGTTGTTCCAGACTGGGCCAGGCAGCCATGGTACTCCATACTGCTCTCCATGACTGTGGCACCTCTTGTTCACCTCCCAAGGAGGCACAACCTATTGACCTCCTCCCAAGGGAGAATCCTGTATCTGAACCTCAAATTCCTCAGACTCAAGGCTTCGCTCTTGAGGACTTTGATTATGCAGGCCTACATCTCTCTGAAAGTGTTTTGAATGTATTGAGAGGGTACAGGAAGCTCGCCACTAAGAAGACCTATGCCTCTAAGTGGAAGAGATTTTCTTTATGGCGTTCGTCTAATGATGTAGTCTTCTCACAGGTAGAGGTGCCAGCCATGCTGGATTACCTTGCCCATTTGCACTCCCTGGGTCTGCAGCCCACTACACTGAAGGTGCATTTGGCTTCTGTTTTAGCATATATTTCAACTGGTAAAGATGCATACTTGGCTTCCAATCCTATCCGTAGGAAGTTCTTTAAAGATCTGGCCCAACTGCACCCACCTCATAGGGAGCCGCTGCCTTCCTGGGACCTTAATGTGTGCATTGCTAAGTTCATGGGACCACCATTCGAAGCAATGGTATCAGCCAGCCTGAAATATGTTGCATGGAAAGTGTTCTTGGTGGCTATCTCTTCAGCCAGAAGGATCAGTGAGCTTCAGGCTTTGTGTGTCGAATATGACTACATTTCTTACCACAGGGACAAAGTAGTACTCAAAACAGATAGGAAATTGCAACCTAAGGTGGTGTCTGATTTCCACCTTAACCAGTCTGTTACTCTACATGTGTTTTTCACTGAACATTCTAGTTCAGGTGAACGCAGACTTCATAGTCTTGATGTCAAAAGAGAGCTTTGAGCTATTACATGGCTCATACTAAGGACCATAGGCAGGACAGACGACTGTTCCTGACCTGTGGGGATGTGGGTAAATGAAAACCACCATCTAAAAGAACCATTTATCATTGGATCGTTCAGTGTATCCAACTTTGTTACTCAAATGCTGGAAAGGAGCCCCCAGTAGGATTAAGGGCTCATTCCACAGGGGTCACAGCCTTCTACCATAGCAGCTGCCAGGGATGTCCCATTACTAGAAATCTGCCAAGCAGCTATATGGAGGAGAGTACATACTTTCACAAAGCTTTACTGTTTGGATGCCCAGTCCAGGAGTGATGCTAGGTTTGGCATAGCAGTTCTGTAGAGCCTATTCCCAAAATAGGTTATGTGCCTGCCTCCAAAGGTACTGCTTAGTACTCTGCAAGAGTTAGGAATATTAAAGAATCCCTGGGGTGAGAAGAAAAAATGACATGCCATAGTAATTGGATAATGATTGCATCCAGGGAACGGTGGTGCCCGGTCAAAATTAAAAAAGTAAAGTTAGCGTGGGTGACCAGCACACACCTAAATGTTCACTACTGTGTTACTCCTATAAGAACCAATATGGACACCAAAAGATTCCTTTGAAGTGCAAAAAACATCAATGCAGGACAGAATCAGTCACTCACACACACAATGTCCTTAGAATGCAGTGTGAATACATTCGATGGAGTAAAGTCCAAGGTTCAACACAAGAAACTCAAAGCAGGTCCGGCTCAGGGCTGGTACAAAACTTGTTACAGTCAGCATAGGGTGGAGGGGTCCGCCTCCTGATGTCACCTGACGGGTTTTGTACTGTGGGCAGTACTTTCTCAAAGGTGGAGTAAGTACTGCCCACAGTATGAAACGCGACAGGAGGCGGACCCCTCCACTCTATGCTGCTTTAATACTTTTAATTGATAGTGAGTTCATTTGGACTGGGGGTTGGAAGGTGATGGTAAAACTACTACAGTCTGATCAGGGAATATTGCACCTCCCTAGTAGCGAGATTGGAGTTTGCTGTTTTATCAGGGGCAGCCTAAGACCAGCCACAAATATGGTTGAAGCATGCATGTTGGTAATACCTCTGATAATTCCCAGTGCAGCCTTTGCCTTGAATATGGGCATGTGAACTTCCACTGCCCAAATCCTATAATATGCAGTTTGTGCGAGGATACTGAGCACACCTATAGTGTCTGCATGCATCCCATAATAAAACAGCAGGCCTACATCAGATGAATATGGTAACAAAAGCACTGCAGAAAATGACTGAGAAGGATACGGTGGTAGTGGAGCCTGAAATTGTTACTCCACTCCCTCTGGAGGAAGCTGCTATTGTTTTATTTATTTATTTAAATAATTGATAACTGGGAAAGGCATGCTGAGCCTAGGCTCGATTCCCGGGGTACATACAGTGTGCCACAATATACAAATAAAACAGCAGTATTACACACAAGTGGATTGAATTGGAAACAAAAGGTGAGGTTGCTTGCAGGCTATCAGAAAGAGCAAAGTTTGACATAAACAGTGGATAGACCAGAACTGATTTGTTTCTGGTCTGTCTTACAGTTCAGCAAAAGTTAGTGATTTCAAACTTACGATAGAGTTGGTCAGTCTTTGCAGTGAGAGCGCCAGGAGGCAGAGTTTACATGTGAAAGAGCTCACATAAGGGAGAGTAGTAAAGTAAATGCAAAATAGTTGGCTGAGGGCACGAGGGACAGGTGCAAGAGGAGGGGTCATCTGGGGCAGCGGCAATGTGGAGGAGGAAGGGAGTGGAGTTGGTACTTGCAGGCAAGGTACGAGGTGGTATTCCTTATGTTTGGGGCAGGCTTATTCCACAGACTGGGGAAGCGGGAGGAAAAAGCAGCCTGCCCAAAAGTGGAGGAAAGTTGGGGTATGCAAAATGAGTGCTCGTTTCTGTGTCTCATTTCATAAGGGGAGTCAGTGGCAGGGGAGAAAGTATCCGACAGGTAGGAGGGTAGCATGTTGAACCAGTATTTGGATATGAGATTGAGGGGATATCGCCTGTGGGTCAGTCCAAGAGAGGGGTAGAGAGCACAGTGGTGTGTTATAGAGGGTGTGTTTGTAGCAAGGCGGCGGCAGGAGTTTAGGAGGGTGCCAAGTTTGGATAGGGAGGTTGCGGGGGCAGTGCAGTAGACCACGTCCGCATAGTCAATAATGGGGAGGATCATTTTAGTTACGATTTGAATTCTTGCAGGAGGAGTAAGGGCGTCTCTATTCTGGTATAGCCTACAGAGTTTGGGACGAAGTTTGGCTACAGCTGCATCAATTTGGGATGAGAATGATAGGTGGGGGTCTAGCCAACGCCCATGTATTTGTATTTGGAGACCTGATTGAGAGGGTGCCATCAAAGGGGGATCTGCTGAGTTTTTGAGTGGTGCCAAATAGCATAGATACCGTTTTGGAGGTATTTAATTTTAGCTAGTTTTGGTTGAACCAGTGCTGAATATTGTCAGTCACCTTGGAGGGTGGTCTGGACTTTGCTAAGTGAGGGGCCTGAGGTAAAGAGGATTGTAACATCTGCATACATGTGAATATTGGAATTTGTACAGGAGGAGGGAAGGTCATTTATGAAAAGGGAGAAGAGGATTGGGATGAGGACTGAGCCTTGTGGGGAAGAAGGCATTTTGACAGATTGTGATCTGTTTGAAAGGTAGGGGTTGAACTACTGTAGGGTGATAGGAGCAAGACCTGCAGCTTTTAGTTTTGTTAGGAGGAGTGGGTTGGAAACTGAATCAAAAGCCTTTGCCAGATCTACAAACACAGCAGCAGTAAGGAGCCCTCTATCAGAGGCTGTGTGGACAAGATTTATTGCACGCAGGAGTGAGGAGATAGTGGAGTGCTGCTTCCTGAATCCGGACTGGTGTGGTGTTAGGATGTTAGGTAATCAGACAGCCTTATGTGGGCCAGGGACTCCTGAAATTTGGCAAGAGCTGGGAGAAGTGAGATTGGTCTGTAATTTCTGACTGGGAGGGGTCACCACATTTGTGGAGAGGAATGACAGAGGTGGGTTTCCAGGCCAGGGGTACTGTGGCTATCGAGAAGGAGAGAGAGATTGAGTAGGTGGGTGAGGGGCCTGGTAATTGCTGGAGCTGAGATGCGTCAGAAGTTAGGGGAATCCCATCAGGGCTCGATTTTTTGATATTTAGCAAGCAAAGGGCTGCGAACACCTCTTGTTCAGAGATTGGAGGGAATGTTGAAGGTGTTATGACAGGGAGTAGGGGGAACAAAGGATTGAGGCGGGCCCTGTGGCAGAGCACAGGATGTGAAGAATTTGTGTTTCTGCAGTGCCAATGGAGTCTGTGATAGGCTGGCCATGTTTCGTAAAGGCAGGCGAGCCGGGTTGTGTGGGTGGGTCTAGCAGAGAGTGTACAACATTCCAGAAATTGGAAGGGTGAGCTTGGGCCAGTTGCGTCTTGAATTAGTCCACTTTCTCCAGTCTGATAGCCTTGGTGCATAGGTTGTGGAGTAGTGGGTTTGGGTGAGCTTTGTAGTCGGCCCAGGCTTTGTCCCTCGCTTTGCATTTGGTGAGCAGGAGAGCAGTTATCCATAGATGGTGGCGCTTTTTAACCTGAGTTTTCAGAGCATGGGCATCCCGGACAGCCATGAAAGTTTGCAGGAAGCTGGAGAGGGCTATGTCTGTGTTTGGGGCTGTGTACACCTGGCTCTGGTCGGCGAGGTCTAGGCTAGTTAGCACGGACTTGGTGTTTAATATGTTTAGGTAGCATGTGTTAATATACTTGGTGGCTGACCTAGGCATGTGAGTCTTTCTGATGCAGTAGTCACTTAGTGCATTTGCTTAAATGCCTGAAGAGGTTATTCTGTGGGGGTAGGTGGTGAGGATCCAGTCAAGGAGGGAATGTTTTTGGGAATGAGGGATCTTACTTCGAGAGGGTTCCTTCAGTAGGTCATCACATATAGGACTGGTGCCACCTGGTGTTGGGCCACACGGCAGACTTTTCTAGCAATCCCTGACGGGGGACCGCCCACCCAACGTCACGTGATTGACATCAGCGTGGCTTTATATAGTGGTCAGTCCCCATGCTCGCCCTGCTGTTCTTTTCTGCCGTCGCCTCGTGTCAGTTGCATTGCAGACTTCCATACAGCGATCGTCGTGTAAAGTTCTTGCGTCAGAATTTTTCCTTTGCCCTACTTTCTTCACCTTTAGTTTTTCAAACTTGATGTCTTCACCTAAGTGCTCATCCTGTGGCACGCAGATCCCACATAAGGACGGTCTTAAGTGTGTCATCTGACTGGGCTCAGACCATCCTGTTTCCTCCTTCCCGGAGTGCCAAACTTTCAACCAGACTACCAAGAAGCAGAGATAGCAGGCTTTGGAGGCCCACCTCTTAAAGACCCACTCAGCATCTCTTGAGAAGCAGATGGCTCGTATTAGGGAATCCTCTTCCAAAAAATCGTCTCCTTCAAAGAAACACCACAGGGAAAAGTCTCGGGAGTGATAACGCTCCGCGGAAGAGGCCATGCAGCCCTCGACATGCAAGGCCCGGTCACCGCCCAAGAAGTCGGACGGTAAGTCTGGTAAATCCTCCGCGGGTCAGCTGGTCGTTGGCTCCTCTGGGGACCGCACGGATGCTGGTAAGGCGGCTCCCAGCCTTTGAGACCCGCCTGACACCCATCGATGAGCGGTCGGTTAGCCCTCCCCACGCCTGATAAGATGCCCGCCCCTGACGGGCCGGGCGGGTTCGCCAGTCGGGCATAAAGCAACGCCCACCTGACGGCTGGCAGGACCAGGGGGAGAAGGCCCCTTCCCCTCTTTCTTCGCCTGTATGCTCCTCTTCCCCGATGGGTACTTCAGGCGAGGACAGCGCTGAACCCCTCGACGTCATCGAGGCCTCAGGGTCCATCCCTTGCTCTCCTGATGAGGTCACTGAGAAAGAGGCTGCTCCTCGGCTGTCCGGCCTTCCAGTGGAGGCCCCTCCTCTTCCTCCCTCTGGTGAGATTCCTATCAAGCTGGCACCGGCTCCAATCCCACCGTCAGACCCGGCGAACCCTTTGCCGACGCCGAATGTTCCGACGATTGTTCTTCAGCCAGGCCCCAGCGGTCGGCTTCAGCAGTTGGCTCCAGCACCAGACTCAGTCCCGTCAGATCCCCTTCATCCGGCAACGATGCCGGTCCCTCCCAACACCGGATCCCTTTCCGGCGCCAGTCCTCCTGACAATGGCTATCCCAATGCCGGATCTCCAGCCTATCTACACTACTGCGGGTCTGACGTGGGTACCCCCGCCGTCTGACCTGACTGGGATTTACACATGACCCCGGACTGTCCCACATTACCCTCTCAGGTATCTTGGGACCATTTCCCAGCTATTCTTCCTCTGGACTGGAGTTCGTATGGGCAGTACCACCCTGGTTTCCACCCATACCATTACCAGGGTTACTGCTACCCCACCCCTCGCCAAAACCGGTCATATCCCCTCCTCCACCCCCTCAGCCCCAACCTCCTTCTCCGGCCACGCCGGACTTTGACTCTCATCCAGTTTTGGTGACGGGTGCATTGGGACTTAGTGTCTGACCTGGAGACGAGACTCCCGCTTCCACGGTCTCCATGGTCTCTGTCTCCGAGCAGTTCTTCTGTAACCACAGTGCATGTCTGGGGGAAAGCTCATCAGGACATTACACTTCCAGATGTCCATCATGACGAAGGGCAGGCGATGATTATGATGAGGGGCCGATGAGTCGCGGAGAACATCTTGGAGAGCCGAGGGTCCATCAGGCAGGTTTCCTAAGTTCCCCAAAAAACTCACCCTTCTCGGACCTTCTGAGGTCCATGAAGGATTTCTTCGACTGGGAGTTGGAGGAACAACACCCCATGAGACGGAGACTAGCCAAGCACCTGGACCTAGAGTCTCTGTCTCTGGTCCCCATTCCTCCATGGATTGGACCTCATCAGGACCTCCCCTCTACAGTCTGGAAGATGCCTCATTCCCTCCCGGCTGTCCCCAAGTGGGCGGACAGACTTTACCGGGCACCGAAGGAGGCCCCTTTTCTTAAGGCGCACCCTAAGGCTGACACTGTGGTCATCTCCGCTGCTCATGACCGCTCCGCTGCACCCAAGCACATGAGCGTCTCTCTTCCGGACAAAAAGTCGAGGCAGATGGACCAGTTCGGGAGAAAAGTTCACGCTTCGGCCACATGCGCCCTTCGGTCCCTCAATTATGTGACCCACATGGTGTCCCACCAGAAAGCTACCTTGGCCAGGCTGGAAGCTTGGGTCCAGTCTATGGAACCCTTGAGCTTGAAAGAGGAGCTTGCCAAAGATCTTCTCCTCACCTGCTTTTGTTGTAGGCATGCCTTGCGAGCTACATACGACTGTCGATTCTGTGGCTCGCACCTCGGCAACTGCCATGGCCCTTAGATGGTACTCCTGGCTTCACCTTTCTGGACTTGCTAATGAAGTTCAGTAGGCGATTCAAGATTCCCCCTTTAGGGGCTCTGTACTCCTTGGAGGGGACACCAAGGACATTATCACTGACCTACAGGACAGAGGCCTCGCCCTCAGGTAAGTGAGGTCCATGTACCGATCGGGCAACCAACAGCGGCCCTTTCGGAAAAGGACCTGGAGGCAGAGGAAGCAAGCCCTGGTTCGACACCAGGGCAAATGTAAGTCCACAGGTTCAGCCACTCTTCCAACCTCCAAGAACCAGAGATGAACAGGGGGCCCTCCCCCGAACTACCAGCCACTTCCTGACTTGCTGTTCCCACTGCCTCCTCAGTCTCTCGATGGGGAGCAGGTGGGGGGAGGTTTGCCCACTACATGCAGGAGTGAAGGTCAATAATGTCCAACGAGTGGGTCCTGCAGCTAGTGGCTGTCGGACATACAATAGAGTTTCTGGAATTCCCTCCAGAATCTCCACCAAAAAGATCCTCCTGTTCAAGGGATCGGGCTCTTCCTTTCCGAGAAGAGGTGCACAGCCTCTTGCTCAAGGAAGCAATAAAGCAGGTTCCTTTCCGGGAAGGGGGTTTTACTCCCATATTTTTCCTGGTTCCAAAAAAGACTGGGGACTTCAGACTCGTCCTCGATTTAAGCAACCTAAATCGGTTTGTCGAGTACAAAAAAATTTTGGATGTTGACACTCCAAAGCCTCCTTCCACTCCTTCTAGAGAATCATTGGCTGTGCGCTCTGGACATGCAGGATGCTTAGCTGCATATCCCCATATTCCTCGGCCACTGCTGATTCCTACGGTTTCAGTTCCAGGGGGAACACTTCCAATTCCGGGCGCTCCCCTTTGGTCTGTTATCGGCACCGGTGTTTACCAAGTGCCTGGCAGTGATTGCGACTTTCTTACTGACATACTTGCAATCTAGATTTAGTATTAGCTGTATTGGTCCTTGCAAGAACAGATCCAGAAGCAAATGATTTGATACCTTTTAATGAACCAACATAGATGTAACAACCAGAACAAAGTGCTCTAGCTTTTGGACCAGCCAGTCCTCCTTCAGAAGCCTAATGGCAGTTTAGAACAAACAATACTTTTAACAGCTAGATCATGCAGGAAAAAACAGAAAGAAAATCCCCATTGGTTTAAAATGCTCATTTAAAAAAAAAATACAGATGATAGTGTCAGAGAAATTTAACAGTACCATGTTACCTTCAGCTGGGAGAGTCCCAGGGGTCAAAGGTGCTTTGTGCAAAACACATACAAAGAATCCTACTGCATATAAATTAAATTGACACAGGATAACACTGCTGGAGCAGATGACTCTTAAATCAAGCTACGAGTGTCACAGTGTGTATAAGAATGTGATTACTGAAAAACCACCCCCACTCAGATTAAAACGTGACACTATTTAACCGTAATCCTATCTGTGTAGTAACATTTCCAAGAATTCTGAATAGAACCACAATGTGACACTATTTAACCTTAATCCTATCTGTGTAGTAACATTTCCCAGGATTCTGGATAGAACTACAATGAAATAAAACTGCCACCCTCCCCAGGGTAAGGTAACTAGAAGTAAATATTAAGTACGTGTGTAAAACCAGAGGTCTAACATACCTACGTATTCACATCACTACAATATTAGCCTAATGTAAAAAGATCTGTCCAGGACCCCCATGCAAATGAGATCTCCAACATTTCCAAGGATTCTGGATAGAACATTTCCAAGGGTTCTGGATAGAACTTGCAGTAATTGATGTAATATATGAAAAATGTATCAGAAATATCCAGTTCATACACAGAGGCGTCTTTTCCTTCAAAATCGAGGCTCCTAAACTTGCCCCCCACCCCTGTCAGGAGTACGTACGTTGCCTTACGGAAAGTAAGACATTGGGGTGATTCTGAGGCTTTGTCTCTCCTTCCATGTCTGCAGGATGATTCTATGCCAGGGACCTCAGCCTCTAGGAAAGGATGAACTAAGTTGCAAAGATTAATGAAAGGAATTTTAGGAGTGTCTATTTTTGGTGTTTTCTTATGGCAGAGGTAGTCTTAACTTTGACCATGTTTACTCAGAATGTGCATAATATTAAAACGTACAAAAAAGGTTGCCAACTGTTTAGTCTTTGCACTTCACTAGCAGTGACATTTCTGTTACAAGATAATAGATTAAAAACTTAAGTTACTTGGGAGAAGAAACAATTGAACATTTGGAAGTTCATTTTGGTTGGCAGGTATAAATAGATAGCTGCGATGGGGTCACTATTTTGTTCAAAGGGTGTGACTGAGTTTCCCAACTATTAGAAATACTGTATCATGTGGTAAAACATTATTGTTGAATGTGGAACTCTGGTCAGTTTGATTCTGCATTATCTGTACATATGCTTCATAGACAATAGCAGCTATGACAGCATTATTTAGGGATATTCAGCCATACTTATACACATCTAAAATGACTGTGTGTGCGTCTATGTATGTATGTGTGTATATATAGATATAGAGATCATCTAAATATATATATATATGTGTGTGTGTGTTTTTTGTTTTTTTTTGGGGGGTGGGGGGCTTACGTATTGTGGATTGACTGTCACCAATAGAGGACTGCAGGCTCTCGTGATTCTCTGTTAGCCAATAGTATCCACACCATGGCATTGCTTGATGCTTATTGGGTTTTGCGTAAGGAGGGTGGTTAGACTTGTGTACAGGGCAAAAGGCTACCAAGATTGATAATTTGTTTCTAAGTCCCTTAAGATATCAGCCGCTGACACACTCCTTTAAGAAATATCAGACCACCTGTGCTTAAAATGTGTGATAGCTTTTTTCAGGCTTCTCAACAGAAAGGAGAAATGAGGTTGAAGTTAAAAGGAAAGTCCCCTCAACCTATTTTCTGTATACCTATGTAGATTGTAGGCATGCTTGAACAATGGTTCCCTCTCTTGCATCCTCTGGGGTCCTGTCCACACTGGCAACGGTAGTTGGGTAATGTTTTCAGTAACATTACAGGACTTAACATGCTAAAGTGTCCACACTGCCATATTCAAACAACATGAAGTCTTGCTATATTATAGACATTAGCAGTTCGATCCAGCTCTAGAACTGCCCCGGAGTGAAATGGTTAAAACCATTCCAAAATAGAATTTTGGCACGAGAGCAGCTCTATCTGTGTCATTTCAAACTTGAATTGTCAGATTCTTTACTCCTCCTCAGTGAACAGTCGCTCCGGAGATTTCTCCTTCTGCTCGGTTCATTTCTCGGTTTAAAAAGTGTTTTCTCGGTTGGATTTAACCGAGAATAGTTTTATTTTAACCGCAAAACTGTTCGGTTCAAGCTCTGTCTGTGGTAACCGTAAGTAAATGAAGGTTTTGTCTGTGTGTGGATATTCCAGAGTCTAGGAGATTGTCTATTCCTTTACATAAGTCTTTTAGGAAACAAACAATTAAAATTTTAAAAGCTCCTAATTATGTGCCTCCTGTAGATAAAAAGATGGACAGAAGGTATACTTTATCAGGCCCTGATACAGAATTCCTTTCTCAGCAATGCAGTCATGTTGGGGTAGTTCAGGCTGCTGCCTGTGATAAAGCTAATATTCCCTTGGCTTCACATCCTCCTGACAAGGATTCCAGGAAGATTGATGCCATGGCAAAAAACAGTATATGGCAGCCTCTCTGGGACTCAGGCAAGCAAATTATATGGCTTATGTAGCTAGGTATCAGAAATCTAGATGGGATACTGTTATGCAATTGGCCAAGCAGGCCCATGGCCAGCTGGCTAGTGAACTAGAACAGGTGGCTGCTAATGGCATTGAAGCCTCTAAGGTTCAGTTTCATGCTGCTGTGGATGTTAATGATGTTTCCTCTAGGGTCATGGCCACATCTGTAGCTTTTCGTAGGTTGGCCTGGCTCAGGTGTACTAGTTTGTCACAGGATACCCAGACTAAGGCTATGGATTTTCCTGTGGGAAATTCTCTGTTTGGAGAGCAGACAGAGAATTACATGAAGAAGATGGATGAATATAGGACTACTTACAAGAGTGCCTAGGCTAAGGAGTGGCAAGCCACTCCTCAAAGGCATGCCCCCAGGGGTAGGGGTAGGCCTTTTCACAGGCCTTTCTACCAGACTCGGGCCTCCTCTGCCTGTGCTCAGAGGGGCTTCTTCAGAGGCAGGGGCAGACGAGGGGTGGGCAGACCTGCTCCCACCCCCCAGCCTAAAGCTCCTGCGAAACAGGCACCCTGATGGGGTGCCCAGGGCCGATTCTCCTGTACCAGTGGGGGGCAGGCTGGCTTACTTCAGTCAGAATTGGGCTTCTTTAACCTCAGACAGGTGGGTTCTGGAAGTAGTAAGCCAGGGTCTGGTTCTCAGCTTCAAAAGTTTCCCAAGTTGAGAAGCAGACTTTTCTACCTGCAAGTGCTTCAGAGACCCTCGCTCTGGAAACAGAGGTCTCATCCCTGTTAGCTCTCAGAGCAGTAGAAAGGGTTCCTCCCTGCATCAGGGCAGGGGTCTGTATTCAGATACTTCCTGACCCCAAAAGACAGGAGAATGGCGGCCCATTTTAGATCTCAGATACCTGAACAAGCATCTTTTGAAACCAAAGTTCAAAATGGTAACTGTGGCAATGATTTTACCTTCCCTAAGGCCAGGGGACTGGCTAGCCTCCCTGGACCTCAAGGATGCCTATTTCCATGTCCTAATCAGAAGATCCCATCGAAGTACCTCAGATTCGAACTGCCCTCAGGTCATTACCAGTTCAGAGCAATGCCCTTCGGCCTTACCTCTGCCCCAAGGGTATTCACAAGTGTCTAGCAGTGGCAGTGGCCCACTTAAGGAGGCAGAGGATTGCTGTTTTCCCTATCTAGACGACTGGATCATTGTAGGCCAGTCCCCAGAACAGGTAAAATCTCACCTGCAGGTCACCCAGCAGCTTCTCACCTCCCTGGGTTTTCTGCTAAACCTACCAAAGTCGGTTCTGGAACCAGTCTAGGTACTCACCTTTATAGGGGCAGAATTGGACACAAGCTAGCCAGAGCCTTTCTTCCCAGAAAGGGTAAGGAATTTAGTGGCTCTGGCCTCTTCCTTCACTCTGCAGGTCTCTCGACCAGCAAGACACTTCTCTGCAGCTCCTGGGCACATGGCTGCATCCACAGCTGTTGTGCAGGGAGCCAGATTTCAGATGAGAGATATTCAGTTTCACTTGAGAACCTTTTGGTCTCAGAGAAGAGACCCCTTTCCAAGTTGGTCCCAGTGATTCAACCTTGATCCTAGCTCTCCAGTGGTGGCAGGATCAGAGCAATTTAAGAGCGGGTCCCTTCATTTCCTTCTCACGACTTGACTCTCACTACAGATGCTTCCTCTGGGTTGGGTAGCCCACATGGGCAACCTTTCCACTCAGGAGTTTGGTCCCCAGGAATCTCTGCTCCACATCAGTTTGCTGGAACTCAGAGCTGTCTTTTTAGCTCTTCAAGCTTTTTCTGCATCTGTCCACGACAAGGTGATACAAGTCAGAACAGACAACACCACAACAATGTGGTACATCACAAACAGGGGGGCACTCGGTCTTCGGCCTTGTGCACCGAGGCAATGAAGTTGTGGTCTCTGGCCTATTCCCTGAACACTTCCCTCATAGCAGTTCATCTTCCAGGAAGGACAGTGTCTCAGCGGATGCCCTCAGCAGGATTTCCCAGGCCATCACTAATGGTCCCTGGATCCTCAAGTGCTGGGGATAGTTTTTGCCAGGTGGGGCATCCCTCAGATAGATCTTTTGCAGCCCCAGACAATCACAAACTTCCTCTGTTCTGTTGCAGGCCTCCAGTGCTGGGCTCAGTTCCCTGGATGCCCTTCTTCTGGATTGGGAGGGGAAGTTCCTCTATGCTTGCCCTTTCCTCTCCTATTCAAAGTACTAGTCAAAATCAGATCTCAGCCTTGCAGGGTGATTCTGATTGCCCCGGATTGGGCCAGGCAGCCCTGGTACCCACTCCTTCTGTCTCTGACAGTCCATCTTCCCCTGTGCCTCCCCAGAAATCACAATCTGTTGACTTGTGCCCTGGGAAGGGTTTGGTATCCGGACCTCAAATCCCTCAACCTCAAGGCCTGGCTCTTGAGGAGTTAGAGTTTGCTGATTTACAC
Organism: Neoceratodus forsteri; assembly: GCA_016271365.2. NCBI lineage: Eukaryota > Metazoa > Chordata > Ceratodontiformes > Ceratodontidae > Neoceratodus > Neoceratodus forsteri. The sequence goes on from CM057451.1 coordinate 540,914,363, forward strand.
CTCTCTCAGGGTGTTCTTGAGATCCTAAAGGCTTCCAGAAAGCCTTCCACTAGGGCTACTTATAGTTCTAAATGGAAAAGGTTTTCCATTTGGTGTGCTGGGAAAATATTTCCCAGAATCTGCTGAATTGCCCATTTTGTTAGATTACATGGTACATCTTAATTCCTTGGGTCTCAGACCAGCTACCCTGAGAGTTCATTTGGCAGCTGTGTCTGCTTTTGTGTCAGCAGGAAAGTCGTCCCCCCTTTCCTCTCATCCTGTGTTTTCCAAGTTTTTTAAGGGATTACTCCATACTAATCCTCCCTTTCGGGAACCGGCCCCTGCTTGGGACCTTAATGTTTGCATTGCCCAGTTAATGCAACCCCCTTTTGAACCTCTGTCTTCTGCAGAGCTTAAGTACCTAACTTGGAAAACTGTTTTTTTAGTGGCTATCACTTCTGCCAGACGCATAAGTGAATTGCAAGCCTTGTCAGTGGAGACTGACTTTATTTCTTCCACAGGGATAAGGTAGTCCTTAGGACTAATAGGAAGTTTTTGCCTAAGGTGGTTTCAGATTTCCATCTTAATCTATCTCCTTCCAGTATTTTTCACTGATCACCCTCTTCGGTGAGAGGAGGTTGCACAGCCTGGATGTTAAGAGAGCTCTTAGTTATTATATAGAGCTGCACTAAAGGTCACAGGTTCGAATCCCCCAACTTTTCCTTACCTATGGTGAAGTTGGGAAAGGCAAACCTGCCACTAAGAGATCAATAGCCAGGTGGATTGTCTCTTGTATCCAGTTTTGTTATCAGAAAGTGGGCAGAGCCCCCGGTTTGAGGGCTCATTCTACCAGGTGTACAGCTGCGTCTCTAGCTGCTGCCAGAGATATCCCTTTATTAGAGATTTGCCAGGCTGCTACTTGGAAAACGGTACACGCTTTTACCAAGCATTACTCCCTGGATGTCCAGGCCAGGAGAGATGCTCGGTTTGGCACAGCTGTTCTTCAGAGCCTATTCCCTAAGTAGGTTCTGCTCCTCCATGGAGGTACTGCTGTGTATTCTGCTAATGTCTATAATATAGCAAGACTTCATGTTGTTTGAAGAAAAAATTACTCACCTTAGTAATGTTGTTTCTTCTAATGGAGTCTTGCTATATTATAGACCTCCCCAACCTGCCCCTCTCAGAACCTCTACTTGGTGGGGTGCGGGCAACTTAGTGTGGGCACTACTTATGTCCTGTTAGCATTTTGTCCCCTTTGGGACTTTGTGTGTGTATGTGTACGCGCGTGTGTGTTTTATTATACTTATGTTCCATTTTCATATTATTAGAATGGTGTTAGTATTTCTGGTCCCCTGACTTGAGTCTTGGGTGTTGGGACCATCAATGGTTGTTATTATTTAGGTAGCCATTTGGCTAGTGTAGGTTACAGCTTCCACACAGACCTTAGTGAGTTTGGCTCGTAAAGATCTGACTGTTCAAGTTTGAAATGACACAGATAGAGCTGCTCTCGTGCCAAAATTCTATTTTGGAATGGTTTTAGCCATTTCACTCCGGGGCAGTTCTAGAGCTGGATCAAACTGCTAATGTCTATAATATAGCAAGACTCCATTAGAAGAAACAACATTACTAAGGTGAGTAATTTTTTCTTCCATGCGTTCTTTGCTTCCACGCTCTGGAATAAACCATGTTAAGGAGACACTATTTGTAAAGGGTGCTGTATCGTGTCTCATCGGCTGTCCCATACAGTCACCAAGAAACACGCCACAGACTCCCATCCACACCATTGAGGTAAGCGTGTTTCAAGCAGAACCGTGTCACAAACCATGCTAAAACCCTGATAGCATCAGGGTTTGATCAGTTTTCAAATACAGTTATGTAATGTTTTTATTGTGGGCGCACACCATGTTTAGAGGCTCCTGTAATGTTTCCACTTGCCTGTAATGTTACAGGACCCCTAGTGTGGACAGGGCTTTAATGTCATTCTAAGTTAACTATAAATGAAATTGCTTCACTGTTTTGCTCTGTTGTGAAAACCCGTTTGTCTCCATTCCAAATGTCATGACCCCACACATGCAAGGCATCATGAGAGTTGATACACAAATGCACAAGCCAGCAGAAGTTGTACTTTTTTTCTAACTTGGATACTCTTCAAACTACAGAAAACTGCAGGGCACCCATTATGCCTTGAAAAGTTTCATGGCCAGCATCAGACAAGAGCATAGGGACTGCAGACCACAGCAACAGCAGTAACTAATACAGTGTAACTACTGCAGGCTTTAGCACCAAAACATCATAAAATTCCAGGATGCGTTACAAGAATCTGGTCATGAGCTTTGCAATGAAACCAAACAGCTTTTCACACCAGATTTAAGTACCTTCATTTACATTTAAATCCTGATGAAATTAGGATGGTGCAACAGAGGCAATCACTGTGCATGCCTACAAACTACTGTATACAGGGGAAACGGAATAAAAGATTGAGTGGATTTTCCCTTTAAGCGACAGCGTGCTATCTGGTACTGTGCTTCAAAACAAATGGCATGCATTATTTTCTGTACGGCTCTCTGTGGCTTATACGTGTGATGATTCTGCAGAATTGTGGAAGGACACAAAAAGAACTTTTAAATCCCCCTTTTCAGAATTTTTCCATTTAGAAAAGCAGGACTAAATATTAAATATTTAGAATTATGCTCTCAACTATATACATTGATTTCAGCCACATTCACCCATAAAACTGCATATTGAGACCAAACACAGAGAATCTGGACACAGATGAGACCTTCAGTATGATAGGGCCATTTCTTTGTGATGAGAGAATGCAGTCTGACGCTCTGAATTTAAGGCAAACGTTTGACCCCTTTAAGGAGTGTCAGCAAAGAGCCGACAATAGGATAATGATATCCGCTAGGGAGGATGGTAAGGAGGTTACAGTTATCCCTTAACTGTCACTGATGGTGCGCAGGTATATAAGGCCACTTTTGGTACAAAGATTCTGCTAATTTTTGAAGTGACTTTCACCCACCTCCACTACCTGCTGCAGTTACACAGAATCTATCCATGCTTATTTCTGCTGAAGAGGTTGAGAAAGTTACTAACATACTAAAATGCCAGCAGAATAGGCCTAACGATCTTTCGTGTCTGCTCGTTTGGTCAGCCCCCACCCTGGGTCCTGACCTTTCTGCCCCCCTCGCCTTCTCTGGCTTCTCCCTTCCCAGTTCCGGATATTCTTGCTGCATTGGATTTTGCATCCAGAACCCTTCCCCTGTACTTGTCCCACCCCCTCTTGAACCCCTCCGCTGTCTCTGCCTCCACCAGCCCCCTAGGCAGTGCATTCCATGGCTCCACCACCCTCTCAGTGAAGTAGCACCTCCTCCTTTCTCCCCTGAATCTTCCCCCCTCCAGCTTCCACCCATGCCCTCTAGTGGCCCCTCCTCCTTCCTTCGAAGCACCCTGACACTTCCTCCCTATTTACCCTCTTCATGTACCTGAAGACCTCTGTCATGTCCCCTGGTCCTTCTCTCTTCCAATGTGTGCATATTTAGCTCTTTGAGCCTCTCCTCATAGGTCCTGTCCCCCAAGCCCCAAATCATTTTAGTTGCCCTCCTCTGGACCCTCTCCAGGAGTTTAATGTCCCTCTTTAAGTGTGGCCTCCAAAACTGCACGCAGTACTCAAGGTGTGGCCTATCCAAGCAGTTACACAGAGGGAGTATCACTTCCCTCCTTCTGGAGGTGATCCCCCTAGCGATGCATCCCAGCATCCTGTTGGCCTTGGCTGCTGCCCTTCTGCAAGTCTCAGAGTTGTTCATCTTGACATCCACCACCACCCCCAGGTCCCTCTCAGCCAGCGAGACTTGTAGCATTCCCCCCCTCCAAGGGTGTACATTTGGCCCGGGTTTCTGGCCCCCAGGTGGAGTACCTTGCATTTCCCTGCATTGAACCTCAGCTTCCACTTTCTAGACCATCTTTCCAGAGCCTCCAGGTCCCCCTGCATCACTTGTATCACTTCAAAGAAGTAATACTGTGCCAAGGAGTGATGGAGTTAACCACTGATCTGACTTCGAGAGTGTTCTTGCAGTAGGTAATAACCTTGAGGACTGCGCCCCCTGGCATCAGGATCACATGGAAACTTTAGGTAGCAGTGTCTCATGGAAAAATGCCCAACTGTCGTCACGTGAAGGAGTGCAGCGTGACACTATATAGTGGGCGGTCCCCACGCCCACCTTCCAGTTCTTTCCCGCCGTCGACCTGTGCACTTCTGACCTCGTGAAGACTGTCGCTACAGTTCAACTGCCATTTCTTGGATGAGTATCCGTTTTTTCTTTACAGTTATTTCTCGAGTATTTGCATGTCTTCTCCATTGTCCAAGTTGCATAAAAACAAGTGCGATTCTTGCAGCCCATAGCTCCCACACAAGGACTCCCATTCTGTTTGCCTCTTCTGCTTGGGCCTGGAGCATAACACCGATTGTGAGGCCTGCTGAGGATTCAAATAGGCCACACGGAAGCACCGCCAGCAGGCCCTCTAAGCCCATCTCCTAAAGAAGATGGCGGCATCCATGAAAAAAAAGCTGCAAAAGTTGAGCGCTTTTTCTACGCCCACTGATTCGTACAAACACAAAAAGAGGGACAAAAAGAAGCACCGGGACCAGAATCTGTCGTCCTGTCACCTGCAGCCACCCTCTGGCCCTTTGGGTGTACTATGTCCCTCTTCCTCTGGGAAGCTTGCCGCTGCTACCAAGTCTGCCCCACCTATCCAGGAACAGCCCTTGGTCCTCCCACCGCCACTGGTTATGGTGGCCGCGGGCGCCTCGGCAGAGTCCGAGGCTTCCGCCACCCTTAGGCCCATTTCCACCACTGGGTCTCAGCTGGCTGGCGGGGCCGATAAGCCGCTTGTCGGGCCCTCCAATGAATGCCCTGCCAGGGTCGATGAGTCTGACTCCGGTTCCCACACGGCCAAGGTCAATAAGCAGATCGTGGGACCCTCCAGCGACCGCCCGACTATTCCCATTCACGTTGGACTCTGGCGCAAGCCCCAACGACATCCAGCCAGCCGAGCGCCAACTGCCGTTTTCTGGGCAGCATTCTCCGGTGGGTTCTACCTATGGAGAATATACCCCCTCTTCTCTCGTTGTGGTGCCACCTCCACCCTCCCCAGACCAGCGAGAGCCGGAGGACGGGGGTTGTCCTGGTGTCATTGTTTCTGAATCACCCCAGACCAGACCTTGGAGCTTCCATGCACCTCACAGGACTCTTTCCCCACAGTTTTTTTCTGGCAGGACTGTCTGCGCCGCCACAGGAGTTGCCTCCGGGTCCTTCTGGGCTGATTTTCCGGCCTCTTTAAGGTCCCATGTTGGTCCCCACAATTCCTCTGTTGGGCTACCCTCTGCCCACCTACCCAACCTCTCAGCATGTCCTTGGGTACCCTCCATCAGGCTACCAGACATCAGGTTTCATGACGTCTGAGTATGCGCCTTCGTACTCTTGGCCGAGTTACCAGATGCATGGATACCACATGGGATACTTGACAACAGGGTACCCTTCGGGGTTCAGCTGGTCTGCCAGCTTCCTCCGCCCCCTTCTCAGCCCCAGGTGGACTTTCGGGCCATCCTCCAGTCCTGGTGGTCTGAGACACCATCTCAGCTTGTCTTGGAGCTAGGCAGTCGGCACCCGGTGATAACCCTTTCCTCCGTCTACATGGATCAGACTTCTAGGTCTGTTTCCCTGCCGGAACCGCGCCAGTCAACGTTGGGCCTGACAGAAGGTCCTTTGGCCCTGATGTATGTCAGTATTCCTCCCAGAACTCAGGTGGTCTCTCATTCGGACATCAGGCCTTCGGATTCTTCGGACTCAGAATCTGGATCTTCCTCCACAGTTTCAGGATTTGAGACTTCCCCCTCCAGAGGACCCTTCATTCGACGACCTCCTGAAAAAGATTGTGGAGATCTACGACTGGAAGACTGTTTAGGATCCCAAGCGTCAGCGGCTTTCTGAATGCCTGGACATCCAGGAGACACCTGTCCTCACACCCCCGTGCTAGAGCCTCACGAGGATTTGGCCTACACTGCTGTGTATGGATGATGCCATTCTTCATTCCGGCCATAACGAAGATGGCTGATAGGACCTATAGAACTCCAGAGGTTAAGGATCACCCAAGTATCCACCCTAAAGCCAACTCTGTAGTTATCACGGCGGCCCACAATAGGCCCTCCAAGCCCAAGCACATGAGCACCTCCCCGCCTGACAAGGCATCAAAGCAGCTTGATCAGTTTGGGAGAAAGTTTGTCTTCCTCCACTCTAGCCATGCGTGCCATTAACTATGTGGCACACATGCTGGTATACCAAAGTTTGCTGCCAGTTGGAGCCTATTATTGAGCCCATGCCGGACTCGGAGTCCAAGACTGTATTGACAGACAGTTAGGTTGACCAAAGTCGCCTGTCGCCACTCTCTGAGGGCCGTCTATGATGCGGTGGACTCTTCAGTCAGGGGCACCGCTATGGCAGTATGTCTCGGGAGTATTTCCTGGCTCAGGGTGTCATGCTTGGCATCTGATGCCCAGGCTGCTCTCCAGGATGCCCCCTTCAGGGGTTCTGTCCTGTTCGGGGATGATGCTCAGGATATAATTACCAGCTTCCAGAATAAGGCCTTGAGGTCGGTTCACACCATTTACCATCCTAGATCCAAGGCCAAGATGCCTTTTCATCACCGGACCAAGATCAGACAAGGCAGCAGCAGATGACCAGATGTCAGACTGTCAGGCCCCTTCAACATCAGCCACTCCTCCGGCCAAGACACAGAGAGCCTCGGGGCCGCTTTTCCCATCCCTCCCTCCATCTCTTGACTCGTGGCCCACCCCCTCTTCTCCTTTTCCATCGGGGAGCTGGTGGGCGGAACATTCACCAGTCATGCGGGAGGCAGCCACCACAGACTTATGGGTCCTTCAGTTGATGAGACGAGGCCACACTTTGGAGTTTCTCGAGAGACCCCCTAGACAACCCCCTGCATATCCCCCAGGGGTGTCTTATCCATAGGCATAAGGGAAGAACTTGAGGCTCTTCTGCAGAAAGAAGCAATAGAACCCGTTCCATCGAACCGGGAAAGAAAGGGGTATTACTCCCACTTCTTCCTGGTTCCAAGGAAGACGGGAGAGTTGCATCCAGTTTTGGACCTCAGCGCTCTAAACCTGTTCATAGAATACAGTTCTGAATGCGGACTCTCCCAGGTCTGCTCTCCCTCCTGCACAAGAGACAGTGGCTCTGTGCCCTGGATATGCAGGATGCTACCTGCACATCCCAGTCTTTCAGGCCCATCGCTGCTACCTCACGTTCTCCTTTTAGGAGGAACATTAGCAGTTCAAGGCACTTCCTTTGGCCTGTCCTCTGCACCCTGGGTGTTTGCCAAGTGCCTTGTAGTAGTGGCGGCAGCCCTGAGGTGCCTGGGCCACTACATGTTCCCTTACCTCAGTGACTGGCTTCTGTCAGCCCCGTCGAAGGAGCAACTGGAACTTTCCCTTTCAGCTACCCTGGCCCTTTTGAGCACGTGGGAATTACTGTCAATTATCCCAAGTCCCAACTTGCCCCCCTTCCAACGCCTCCAGTTTATTAGAGTAGTGTTGGACACGGCCCATGGTATGGCCTTCCTCCCTTTGGACAGGGTGGAAACAGGCTCATTTAGTAGCCTCCAGCAGGTGGGTTCCGGCCAGGTCGGTTCTTAGGCTTCTTGGCCTTATGGCAGCAACTATCCCCACTGTCCCTGTAGCCGGGCTCCACAGGGATCAGAGGTCGGATGACCAAGACCACATGGTCATGGTCTCCAGTTAGATGCAGCGGGATATCCTATGGTGGCAGGATCTCAACAACCTCACCAAGTGAGTTCCCTTCCAGTCTCCTCCTCCCACCCCGACTCTGACTACAGATGAGTCGGGGACAGGCTGGGGTGCTCACCTAGGGAGCCACAGGACTCTAGGGCTGTGGTCTCTGTCAGAGTTTTCTCTGCACATCAGTGTGTTGGAGATGAGGGCAGTGCTCTGTGCTCTTAAAGCCGTCCAGCACTTGCTCCACAAGGGCCCACTATTAGTCCAGTCGAACAGTATGTGCGTAGTCTGGTACTTCAAACCAGGGGGCACTCGCTCATATCCCTTCTCCAGGGAAGCGATGCGGGTGTGGAACTGGGCAGTTCTGCACCAGATGCACCTCTCTGTGGTTCATGTTCCAGGCATGCAAAACATCCTAGTGGACAGTCTTAGCCACACCAGAGTAAGAGCCCATGAGTGGGGGCTCAAGCAAGCTGTGGTCATTGACATATTTGACCTATATCATTCAGACCTGGATCTGTTTGCCTCTCCATACAATGCAGAACTACCCAGGTTTTGCTCGCTCACTTCTGGGCATGTTGGTTTTTGGCGAGACCCGCTATCTCGTTGCTGGACATGGAGGTTTTTGTACACGTTCCCTCCCTTTCCGGTACTGCAGAGGGTGTGTTAAAGCTTTCAGTGGAGGGGGCTCACATGATCCTGGTCGCCCGTATTAGCCTCACCAAATATGGTTTCCACTTCTTCAGCAGCTTGCATTGGAGCCTCTGGTTCCCCTGCCCCTCTGGCATGATCTCCTGACTCAGGAGAGAGGCATGCCGGTCTAGTCAGGCCTGAAATCCCTTCACCTTCACACATGACACCTCATAACATAGCTGCTTCATGTTATGGAGTTTCCTCTAGAGTAGAGCAGGTCCTTGTAGGGGCCAGAAAGCTTTCTACAAGGACGACATATGCTATGAAATGGAAGCGTTCTAGGGACATGGATATGTTGTTCATCCACACTCATTGGCAGTATCCTTGCCGCTTTAAATCTTGCCGGAAGGTCTTCAAGCTTGCTCCTCCCACCCACCCGGGTGGTATAACTCTCGGCTCCGCCCCATGACGCCAGATCTTCCTTACCGCTTGGAAGCTCAGGTTCCCTCCTTAACGCTCTGCGTTTGTGACTGGTTCCTATTTCTCCGTTTGCGGATTTAAAAATAATATTTTGCAAAAAGACTTCAGTCTTCGATCCCTCGCGGCTGCGATGGATAAATCGACTCCCGGATTTCGGAGATGCCCATGCGGGCAGAAGATGTCTCGGACGGATCCACACTCCACGTACCGCAGGCCTTGAGCACGACCCGCCGGGCTTGCGACCTGTGCTCATCTTTCTCGACCTCGTCCTCGAAGACCGTGCTGCCCGATTGCAACTGGGCCGTCCCCGAGAAGCGTTCCCTCGGTGAAGTCCAAGGAGGCCCGGTTGGCGGTGTCCGCGGCGGGCTGGCGGATCAGCTCGGCGGATGGTCGCCCTCGAGAGGAGGCGGCCTTGAGCCGATCTTCCTCGGCCGCGGCATTTATCCGCGCCTCTGGGTTCTTCCTACACGCTTCCTTTAAGGAGCGCTTTGTCTGTCCCTCTCCACCAAAGGAGAAGGGCTGCGTGCTGGACCTTTTTCTCGGTCCAAAAAGAGGGACAAGGGTAAGTCCCTCCGTCGACGCTCTTGGGAGCGGGAAAGGTCCCTCTCCCCGGGCCGTCGACCGTCGGCTTCGGTCGACCGCTCGGCTTCGGCCACTGGCCTCACGGTGTCCCAGTCAGGTCAGTTGACCGAGACTCCCACTGATGAAGTCGAGATTTTTCTCGACCCATTGGACGGGCTGTCGCCTTTAGCAGCCGAGATTCCCCTCTCCCCGGTTCCCCCGGGAGGAATTGAGGATCCCGTGGGCTCGCCTGTGCCTCGGTTCCAGGAAACCCCTCCCGGATGGACCTTCCGAGCCGAGAGGATGGCGGTTCCGGCCGACACCTCCTGCACCGACCCGGAAATTCCGGGACTCTCGGTCTCGATCTCGGACCTCTTGGCGGTCCAGCGTTCCCACGTCATAGGGCGGTCGGTCTGCGGCAGCAGTAAGCGGCGTGCGCTGGTCCTCATCCTCCTCCTCGGATGAGAGAGGCTTCGGCGTAAATGCGTAGAAGCGATGCGAAGTAGCTTATGTTGCAACAACTCCTCCTGGCGGGGAATAAGCCGACTCCGGCGCCCTCACCATTAAAGTATTTTGTCACGGGCGGCCGACACAACCCCTCGACTTGCCGAGCCTATACCCAGGCGGTTGTTCGGCCAAAACCAGCTGCTCCACGATTGCGGTGGAACCTCGCCTCCACAGCCACCAGTTGGGGCTCGACCAAGGATTCTCGATCGGCTAAGGGTTTACCCATCGGCTGTCAGTTACCCTCACTCCCGACCGACCTCGGCAGGTGAAGGTGAGCTCAGGCCAGAGAGCAGCTCTTCGAGGACTCTTCCGAGTCCGAAGATGATTCCTCCTTCTTCTCCAAGCGATTGGACTTGGAGTCTTCAGGAGGTCAGCCAATGGGCGATAGCCCGTCGTCCTTCCTAGGACTTCTTGCTCATCTCGGGTCTCCGGGATGGGCCGAACCCGTTCAAAGCGGGCCAGGTATCCTCACGGAGATTCTGGACGGGATTCTCAGGCGAGGCCTTTCCGGTGGCGCGAGGCCATAGTGGGTCCAGCACTGGAACTTTGGCAGCGCCCTGCTTCCTGCCCTGCGCTTGACCGAGGATGGCCAGGAAGTATCGCGGTCCCCTACCGGTTCCTTGTCGGTTTTTGAGACACCCCTCTGCTGAGGGTTTGGTTACCGACAGCGTTTTCAGTAGCGCCCGGCAACGCCAGGGATGTGGACAAAACCTCCTGACAAGGGGTCCAGGGAGTGGACTATGTCGGAGGCGAAAAGTCTCACGCTGCGCCCTCTCTCGCCTTCGCCAGTCAGGCCAGTCGACCCTCATGCACATTTTTACTCACGCCCTGTTGGGCTCCCTGGATGAGGTCATCCCTCATCTTCCGCCGCATCTGCAGACTACGGTTAAGCAGGTGCGGGACCAGGGCAGGAGCTGGTGGCCAAACAGCAGCTCCAGACTGCTTTGGATGTAGGGGACTCATATAAGCAGATCGGGTGGCGGCCGCGAGTGGCTATCGTCGGCGGGTTTGGCTGAGGATATCCACCTTTACTTCGGATACCCAGCACAAGTTGGCGGATGTTCCCTTTTTGGGGACTGACCTCTTCGGCCCTGGGGTGGAAGGTCACCTGCAGAGGATCGAGAAGTCCAATGCCACCTTGGACTCGGTCTCTTCCGCTCAGAAGGACAAAGGCCGCAAACCACAGCCTAAGCCCTTCGTCCTTCTATGCCCCGGCCTTCCATCCAGCAGCTGTCAGGGGCCAGCAGGCTCGGCCTTGGCATCCCAAACCCAAGCCGCCGGCTTCCTCTAACAGGAGGCAGGGAGGAAAGGGCCCAGGAGGTCCCTCGGCCGGTCCCTCCTCCAAGCCTGCCCAGTGACGGGCTGAGGGGTGTCGCCCCCATCCCCGTCACCTTACCCCTGGGTCCCCCCGTGGGGGGACGGCTCCGGCACTTCCGTTCCGCCTGGTCCGCTGTTACCACGGACAGGTGGGTCTTGGAGGTGGTGGGAAGAGGCCTGCCTCTGGAATTCGAGCAGGCACCACCCTTCAGAGCCGCCGCCTCGGGGCGCCGGGATCCCAGCCTCACTGGCGGCTCGTCGAGCGACATCACTCTCCTCCTCCAGAAGGAGGGTGGTAAGAAGGTGGTGGACCCTCCTTCAGACCAGGGTTTGTGTCCCAGGTACTTCCTGGTTCGAAGCGGACCGAGGGGGCTGGCGCCCCATTCTCGACTCTACCACGACCCTAAACAAGTTCCTAAGGTCTCGAACCTTCAGGATGGTCACTCTGGCTCAGATAATACCATCCTTGGCACGGACGTGTGGTTCTGCTCTCTGGACTTGCAGGGCCGTTTTTCACGCCCCTATCCGTCCGTCTCACCAGAGATTCCTTCGCTTCCGGCGGAAGGATCTCTCTTGAGTTCAAGCCATGCCCTTGACTTGTCTCCAGCTCCCAGGGTCTTCACCAAATGCATGGCAGTGGTGACAGCATTCCTGCGCCGAGGGTCCGGTGTACCCTTACCTGGACGACTGGCTGATAGCAGCTCCCTCCAGGAAAGAGGCGGAGTGGTCAGAGATCTGGCCCTCCAGGTCTCTGCTCAACTGGGCCTCCTTATCAGCGAGGCCAAGTCGGAAACTCGAGCGAGCAGGTGATTTTATTCATCGAGGCGCAGCTCGACTCTCTTCGAGCCAGGAGCGGCTCCCGGCGGACAGGGTGCGGTTTCTTTCCTCCTTTGCCGATCATTTCTGGTTGGGCAATTGCGCCTCTGCCGGGACTTCCTGCGCCTCCTGGGTCTCATGGCGGCCTGTACCAGCGTGGTCGTTGGGCCCGCTGGAACATCACGTCCTTCAGTGGGGACTGGCCAGCCAGTGGTCCTGGCTCACGATCCCTTGGACCAGCTTGTGTGCCGGTGACACAGGGGATGTGAATGCTCTCCAGTGGTGGACCGTTCCAGATCATTTGCAGGAGGGCATCCCGTTCGTCCGCCCGGACGGCCGGGTCTCTGTCGACCGATGCCTCTCTGATGGGTTGGGGTGCCCATCTGGGGAACACCGGGCTCTGGCCTCTGGTCCCGCGGAGTCCCGATGCCACATCAACCTGCTGGAGCTCGGCGGTCCGCCTAGCTCTCACCGCCTTTGCTCCGTTCCTCCGGGGTCAAGTGGTCGAGTCCAGGCGGACAATACCACGACCATGTACTATCTAAACCGCCAGGGCGGGGCGCTCCATGCTTCTATGCAAGGAACTCTCCGCGTTTGGTCTTTCGTCGCCTGGAGGCGGATCTCCTAGCCATTCACGTGGCAGGAGCCTCCAACACCCTGGCCGATGCCCTGAGCCGGATGAGGGCTGCATCCCGAGTGGTCTCTCCTGCCGGAGGTAGTACAGCATCTGTTCTCCCTTTGGGGCACACCTCAGGTGGACCTGTTTGCCTCCATGGAGAGCGAAGCTGAGTCTGTTCCATGCCCGCCCCTCAGCAGGGCTCGCTGCAGGGGATGCCTTCTCGAGGCAATGGACCCGGGCCTCTTTTACGCCTTTCCCATTTCCCTTGATCCACAAGCAGCTTCTCAAGGCGAGGAGGGACAAGGCGAGGGTGATTCTGATAGCCCCAGACTGGCCTCGCCAGTTCTGGTACCAGATCTCCTCAGTCTCAGCTCCAGGACTCCATGGCAGCTTCCAGCCGCCGGACCTGCTCATCAGTCAATCAGGAAGGTGTTCCATCCGGACCTTCAATCCCTGCACCTGACGGCCTGGTTCCTGGGGCTAGGTTCCAGGCTTTGGGTCTTTCCGACCAGGTCCTCAATGTAGTTGAGGCGTCCCGTAAGAGTCGACCAGAAAATGCTATGCCTTCAAATGGAAAAGGTTTTCCATTTGGTGTCAGGAGCAAGGGCTTGGACCCTTCCTCCTGTTCCTTGGCAAGCATCTTGGACTATTTATGGTCCTTTCTAGTCAGAGGCTTAGGTCGGCGACCCTAAGGGTGCACCTGGCAGCCATCTCTCTCGCTTACGATGGCGGGCGGGGAAGCAGTCGATGGCATGAGGAGAAGGTGGTCTGGCGCTTTTCAAGGCCTTGATCCATTTCCCCTCAGTCTTGAGAACCCCCACCTCCGTGGGATCTACTGCTGGTACTGGCAAAGCTCATGGGCAAGCCATTCGAGACCTATGCACAGGTGTGCTCTCTCTCACCTTGCGTGGAAGACCGCCTTCTTGGTGGCTATCCGTCAGCCAGAAGGATGGGAGAGCTCCAGGCGCTTTCACTCCAGTCTCCTTACCTGGTCTTCCACAGGGACAAGGTTGTCCCTGCCCCCCACCGAAATTCCTTCCGGAAGGTGGTGTCGGTTTCACCTTAACCAGGTGTTGACTCTGCCGGTGTTCTACCCCAATCACACCTCGGAGGCGAATATGAGGCTCATACTCTGGATCCCTAGAGGCGCTCGCTTATTATAAGGCGCCTGACAGCTGAGGAGGAGGAGAGGTTCGCCAGCTGTTTGTCACTCTACGCTGAAGCCGCGATCTGGCAGACCTGCAGCTGCTGACATAAGCAGGTGGTAACCTCCTGCATAGATCTCTGCTATAAGTTGGCGGGCATGGGCCTCCCAGAGGGATAAGAGCTCATTCTACCGCCATACTGCTGTGAGTGGCTGCTTCCAGGGCGTCCCTATCCAGGAAATCTGCAGGGCTGCTACCTGGAAGTCAGCAAACACCTTCATTACCCACTACCACATCGACCTTGAGTCACGCCCGGGATGCTGGTTTTGGGGCCTCGGTTCTCCAGTCTCTCTTTCCCAAGTAAGTATATGTAGGTGTCGTCTTGCCTCCCTCCTCCCGGGAGAACTGCTAGGTCTGCCAATGAGTGTGGATGAACAACATATCCATGTCCCTAGAAGCCAGGTTACTCACCCTGTAACAGGAGTTCTAGAATGGTATATGTTGTTCATCACCCGACCCACCCGACCTCCGGCTCGACGCACAACCTGAGCTTCCAGCGGGCCAGATCTGGCGCCAAGGGGCGGAGCCGAGTTATACCACCCGGTGGGTGGGAGGAGCAAGCTTGAAGACCTTCCGGCAAGATTTAAAGCGGCAAGGATACTGCCAATGAGTGTGGATGAACAACATATACCATTCCTAGAACTCCTGTTACAGGTGAGTAACCTGTATTTTCTCCACTTGGGCCACTTCGGAGGGTTGGGACCTCTTTTCATGCCCCGTTCCTCAGGTCATGGAGTAGTTACTACACCTCTCTGAGCTGGGCCTGAGTTGCTCTTCGCTGAAAGTTCACCTGTCTATTTCTGCCTACCACATCTTGGTGGAGGGCAAAACTATGGCTCAGCTGGAGGTTTCCAAAACCTTTCTGTAAGGGATCCTCCACCTGAAACCCCCAGTGCAGGGTCCCACGCTACCTAGGAATCTAAATTTTATTTTGGAAAACTGACTCTTTCCTCCTTTCGAACTGGCCAGTAGTTATGATATGCACTATTTATCATGGAAAGCACTCTTTTTAGTTGCAGTTACTTCTGCACGAAGGATTTCTTCAGGCCCTGATGTGTAAGGAGCCTTATTTGATTTTTCACAAACTGGGTGGCTCTGCATACCAGTCCTCAGTTTTACGAAGGTGGTTTGAGTTCATGTTGAATCAGTCTATTCAACTCCCAGTGTAATACCCTGAGTATTCCAGTCGGGGGCAGTTCTGCATACCTTAGATGTTCACAGAATCTTGTGTTATACTACCGAACTAAGTCTGTCCGTAAGACAGGCCAACTTTTTGTTTCGTTTGCACCTGAGAGAGAAGGTGTGGCAATTTCCAAACAGTGTTTATCTAAATGGTTTGCAAACTGTATTGTGTTCTGTTACCAGAAATGTGGTAAACCCTCCCGGGGGAGGTTCAGGGGCATTCTACCAGAGGCATGGCTACTTCTAATGCTTCCTTCAGGAGCGTGTCAGCCGCTGGCATTTGTGCCGCGGCTGACTTGGAACTCTGTCCACACTTTCACCAAGCATTATAGTCTGGACATTGCCATTAGGCACAGGGCTGGCTTTGGTCTAGCTGTCCTCCAAGGCCTTCTCTCCTAAATAATGTGCCTCCTGTGTTTCAGTTCCATCTGAATCACATTGCTTGGGACTCTGTCTTCAAGGTTGTTACCTACTGCAAGAGCCCTCTCGAAGTAAGATAGTACAGTTACATAAGAACTTACCATAACAGTAGATCTTTGAGACAGGCTCTTGCAGTAGGTAACTTTTTCTCCTTCTCCCAGCTTCTGCTGCTCTTCTTCCTTGACTCTGTCTTGGCTCCAGGAGCCTAATTTTTCCATTCTCCTGTTGTTCCCTTTAGAGGTCTACGGTGGGAGAACTGGAAGGTGGGCGTGTGGGCCCCCCACTATGTAGTGTTGCGCTGATGTCCATCACGTGACGTCGGGTGGGCGGTCCCCTGTCGGGCACTGTTGGCTAAAGTTTCGATATAGTCCTGACACCAGGGGGTGCAGTCCTCAAGGTTATTACCTACTGCAAGAGTCTCTCTCGAAGATCTTCTGTTACGGCAAGTTCTTGCGTAACTGTACTTTTTTGGTAGACCCCTGAGTGGGGTGTTAGTGAAGGTTTATAACCAAATCCTAGTCTCTGTTTTGCCTGGGTCTACGCCAGAGCCGCTCATGATTTTCCTGTTTGAGAAAGGGTCTAGACAAGAGCTGACTACTTGGAGGCCTTTGAGGTTACTTAATGTTGACCTTAAAATTCTCTCAAGATTTTGACAGCAAGGCTTACAGGGATGGCCACCAATGTTCTCAGTCCTTTCCAGTCAGGTGCTCTTCCTAATAGGACTGTTTTTGGTAATTTGTTAATGTTAAGAGAAGTTTGTGAAATTGGGGAGGTTGGGGATGTTATCTGGGTTTATACTTTCACTAGATAAGGCCAAAGCTTTCAATGGCTTATCCTATGACTACATATTTGCAGTTGTAAGTATGGAGTACCACCAGTGTTTATAGAATGGATTTTGTTATACAGGATGGGTATTGTTATCCCTGTGGTTAATGGATGGCGAGGTACCCTTGTGTGAGTATTGCATAGGGTCTGCCAGGGCTGCCTCCTGAGCCCTCTTTTGTTCGTCCTGTTTCTGGACCTGCTCCTTCAGCGCAACGAGTCACATCCAGATAATTAGAGACAATACGCAGGAAAAGGTATCTGATGGCCTATGCAGATGATATTATGTGTACTGTTATGTGATAAGGACTTGGATTGTGCTGTTTTTGGAGCCTTACAGACTTGTTCAGAAGCTTCAAGGTCACGTAATAATCAAAAGTAAAGGTATTGTGATTGATAATATCACTGAACCATCTCCTCAGGACTTGGCTTATGTTCCCATAGTAGATGCCCACATTAAAATTTGGGGGCTTATATGTGACAAAGGGGGACCGGCAGGCAAGGGTGTAGACAGGCATACTCACTGTACACATTTGTGTACAGTTTTGTTGAGTGCCTATCACAAACCATAAGCCACTCTGTTAATATTATCATTCTAATCTGTAGTATTTGGGTTAGTGTAGGCCACTGAGCAGGGTCTGATACATGTATAACCTCTGTAGAGAGTAGGGGAATCATCTGACAACAATCTGACTTGTTGGGAAGGGGGTGCCATTTGGAAGGGATGTATACATTTTTTAATTGGAGGGGTGTAACTGTTGGAGACTGTGTACAAAATGGAAATTTCTGGCTACACTCCTGCCGGCAGGAAATAAACTGGGACATGATTTTACAGCAGTCTAGTTGGAAGGTATCCTTTTGGAAGAATTGGACACTTTCTAAACGGAAGAGAATACCTTGTGATAACATTAACCTGTATTTTTTTAAGTCTGTAGTGTTTTCCCCGATCTATTATAGAAATAGTAGAGTTTATTTTTTGCAAGCAGTTTGGAGATGTTGAACCCCATGAAACTGGATGAGTTATACAAGGATGTTGCCAGGGGTGGGCGAGGTAGCTGCACGCTGTTTTTTTTTTTTTTAATAAGAATATTAGTCTTGCACTGTTACACAAACAGAACATTTGGGTACCTATGGTGCTGCATTGGTTAGACTCTTATCCCCCCATGGCAGGCTGGTAATATACGATTGACACAAAATATGCGATTGATGTTACCTTGTTACATTTTAGACCCTTTGAAAAAAAAAAATAAAGGTTTGCATCTCCGTTTTGATCAGGTTCAGCTGGCCTCATGAAAGAAGTTAGTTCGTTTTAGGTCCAGTAGTTGAACCAGATGTGGAGTTCTGTAGATGGCCTGTCTCCCAGAGGAAAACTTTGTTGGACTAGTTGCAAAGGGGGGAAAAAAAAAAAAAGGTTGCCAGTATGTACTTTGGCTCTCTTGTCATGGCCATTTAGGAGTTAAGAATACCCATAAACATAAAAAAGCATGGTCTGAGACCCTGCCCACATCCATGGTGTATAGATATACATGAGCGCAGGAACAGCTTTATCTAGGAAGTTCATATATTAAGGGAATTTGGAAGTCATTGTCTACCTTGTGGAAAGAGTCTGGATTTTTGACATTGCAATATGAAACCTTGTTTTTTGGTATTTAGTCCGATAGTTGATCACAGTGTAGTAGAGGCATAGGTCAGGAAGCATAGATCTACCAAGAGAAGTTAAGAAAATTGAAAATATCACTTCTTTAGAAAGCCCAAAAGAAAGAAATCCCCTCAACTCTGTCTGCTGTTGATTTATCTGACCTATAATCTGTGTTAACCCTTAGGCTGCCGACAGAATTAGAATGTATAGAAATTTTGGACTGATGTATCAGTTTGTGGCCCTGCAAGGGATAACTGGCTCTCCCAGATGGGCACTGTCCATATACTACACACTACTGTTTCCTCACACCTCTTCCTCCGCTTTATCGCTGTACCAGAATTTCACCAGCTACTCAAATAGTCTATAATACTGTTGCTGTGACAACTCCCTTGGTCCCTATGTATCCTCTCTGTAAATTGTAAACCTGTATTATACTGTTACATGTGTTTTATACCATTGTTTATTTCAGTATTCCTGTTGTGTAACCTGTCCATTCATGACTAAGCTCCAAAAGAGACAATTATGTCTGTATGTCTCTTCCTGGTGTGGAACCTTTGCAAACGAGCACTGGTCCTCATAGGTCTTGTCTGATTTTTCAAATAAAAAAAAATCAATTCACAAGTAGCATTATATTATCAATACCAATAAAATAGAATAAAGTTGTACAGGATAGCTCTTCATACAGACAGTACAATGTCCTACATTTGAGGGTCTCTTGAGAATCTGTCTCTCTAGCTTCCTAAACAAAACATTGCTCTCGTTTTATGACACCCTTTCCTGGCAGTTTAGAGACTGCATTGTGTTCTTTTCCTGTGGACAGCCTGAAGAACACATCTAGTCTTAACAGGTGCAACAAAATAGTTCACCCTGTCCTACAACTGGTCTCTTGTTGACAGTTCTGTAAACAAGCTTGTGGAGGTCTAAATGCATCTCAAGGTTTAATCCCCCGTGTTCCAGATAAACCCAAATAGCTTTCTGTAAGCATTTCAACAATATAATTACATGCACTTGCAAACCAACGGATCCCAGTTTCATATAAAGATTCACATATTTTTTTTTAAACCACAGAGAGGCAGTGGGAGAGACAGAATAGAAACAGCACAGCAAGTGAAGGAAGGGAGATAACAGGTGGAAATTGCAGGACCATCTGTGTGGCCAGTTCCTAGATGTCACAAGAAAAATTTGATTGTGCCGTCAGGCAAGATAAAGACAAATGGCAGAATAGGAGATGGCAAAATAGATCCCTTCTTTTAACTCTCGCTGTCTGACAAATGGGACTGGGTCTTAAGTAAGCATTAATCACCGACAGAGGAGGGCTCTACCGGTGGATTAATGCCGCTGGAGGGTTGGTGCACAGAGCGAAGCCGAGGTTCCACCAAGCGGGCGATAATCACCGGTAAACAACTCTGGAGGTGATTACGCCTGCTCTTGTAACACGGCAAGCGCGACGGGGACATTGTGCAAGCCGTAGATCACTCGCAAATACAGTACAGTTGCCAAAACCCATACTAGTTTTGCCTGCATTGTAGTCACTGTGATACAGTGCCTGGATGTGCGTTCCTGATGCAGGCTTCACATTCTTTTACATTATGGCGCCTATGTGGGACCCGGCAGCAGGAGGCGACAACTCTCTAACACACGCAAGAGTGGTGCATTTTTGTGCTCAGAGCAAGCTGTTCTACGATTTCTCCGTGGACGGTATATGCCGACTGCCGCTGGAAGCAGTGCAGTATGGGCAAGGTATTCAGTGCAGGTATGACATATTGACAGTGATTAGTGGTCTGCTGGGGTACTCTACCTTGTGTCTGTGTGTGCCACCTTAGCTCGATCTTCCGCATGTGTTTCCATTCACCCCCTGCTGTGTGTCACATCCTCTGATTCAGGGGGGGCTGCGTGCGACTCTGCCGGCCACTTCATTGCTGCTCACTCACTGCTGTCGCCCTCTGCCGCTGCTCCCCCGAGCGCTCCCAATGGCATCTGCGGGCTGTTTCTTGCCTGCTCAGTGCTGCACCCTCTGCCTCCTGGACACTCTGGGTACTGACCCAGCAGGCTGCTACCCTCGGGTGCCTCCATGGCCACAGCTGGTACTGACCGAGTGGACGTTATGTGTGGCTTAATTCCCGCTTCCGGTTTCAGTCAGCTGTGGCCCATTGGCCAATCCTCGCGCTCCTTTCCGCCACCCGACTGAGAGCTGTGTTACAACCAGCCGTGTCGCACACATTATCTGTGCAGTACAGTATGGATACTTTTGCTGTGTTGAACTATCATGTGTGGCAATCACGTTGTGCTTACACTACTGAACAGTGGATAGTGGACCATAGGGAAAT
This sequence comes from Neoceratodus forsteri, assembly GCA_016271365.2. Lineage (NCBI taxonomy): Eukaryota > Metazoa > Chordata > Ceratodontiformes > Ceratodontidae > Neoceratodus > Neoceratodus forsteri. The sequence goes on from CM057451.1 coordinate 540,934,680, forward strand.
TGTTTCACATGCCAGTAATGGACTTTCTCGAGTGTATATTAAGGAGCAGCCTGCCAGAAGAACTGTGAGCAGACGACAGCTTTGGAAGGATGCAAAACGGTTTGTGTTCATTTATGTGAGGTTAGAGCACATGACTTGTGTGGATTGTTCCATTATTATTCATGCTTTCTGATACGCTCTTTATCCTGTTAGTGTGTGACAGGGAGCTCCTGCCACTCTTGAGGACCGACCTTTTCTTAACTCTGTTGCGCAGTTCTATTTCTTAGCCTAGTCTATTCTTTACAATTTCAAGTCCATAAGGGTGGCCAACTATGGGCACCCACTTTCCTTTCTTGACTGTGCTATAGTGTCCTCTTTAATTTTCCTTTTCAGGTCCTCATACAGGGAGGTTATTGTGACCTCCGAGCTGATATAAAACAGGCTGCTGTGTTCTTCGTTGGATTTAGTATGCAGTATCACCATGTCATAAAATACTTTAATGTATATGCCTTATGTGTATAAAACCTGTAAATGTTGAAAATACCATGGCACTAGGTGTTTTTGATAAAGGTAAAACGTTACTAGGGGACTGTATGATAAAAATTAAGTTAGTTGTGCTATTTAAAATGCATGTAAAGTTGCTGTAAGTTGAAAAAGTCTGACATTTCATGGTGATTTGCATATATCTCATACTTTGCATTATGGAAGTGTGTGTGATGTGTTTCTTTTAAACTTGGCTTGTCAGTGCCATTTGGGGTAACCCTTGTTTAGTGTTTCTGCACTGAGGTTCTTTGTCTTTAGCTTGTTTTTTTTTTTTGTTTGTTTTTTGTTTTGTTTTTTTATTTGAGTTCCCACCACCCAAGCAAACAAGACCCACATAGGGGAGGCTAAATCTCAACAGATAAATTGCATCAGAGATTAGCAAGTCAGTAGGTGCTGGCTAAGTGTAGAGGAAAGACTTGCATAGTCTGTTGCTACAAACTGATGTACTGAAGAAGGGATATGATATTGCTGAAGGTTATCTGCTGCATTTTGAATAAACATCACTCAGAGATTGTGTGTTGAACTTGAAATTCGCTGTCTGGTTCATCTGTAATCCCACAACCCCTCCACAGACTTGGTGTGAGAAGTGGGATAATTTGCTGGAAGCATCTGAACTGGCCGAAGAGGGACGTTTTCTGGTAGATATCACCTAAATATCCCAGTTGGACCGATGCACCAGGAGTTGCCAGAGGAGATTCCGGAGAAGAAAGTCCGTGGAGTTCTGACTAGAACCATGACCGACAGACTGGGAGAGAAGCTGCTGCCTGGACTGGACCTGGGAGCTTGGAAGAAGGCCAAGCCTGAAGACGAAGAGATGCAAGAGGACGTGGAAGAATTGAGGGAACTGCCTCCTCTTGACGCTTCATCTGAGGACGTAGGGGAGTTGTTGAAATGGCTCTGCATAAAACGGGTGCAAATGGAAAGAGATGGACATTGAACGGCAAGAGAGACATTGAGCGGAGAAGTCAAGATGCCAAATGGGCTGATACCGTGAGGGTCTTGCATGCCATCAGTGCAGGGCAAACAGAGAGCCAGTAGCCCAAAAGACATTGAACTGTCTAAACTTTCGGACAGTAATAACATTGAGGCCTACTTCACAACGTTTGAGAGGATCACTCTAACATGCACATTGCCAAGGGAACAGTGGAATGTTCGACTGGCACTGCACCTGACGGGTAGTGCCCAGTTGGTCTATAGCCACATGGACTCCCGAGAGGCAGAGGACTGTGACCGTGTGAAGCAGGAGATCTTCAGGCGCTATGACATGAACAGTGAAACCTATCACCAGAAGTTTAGGTTTCTTAAAATACAGTCACTGGATAATGCCCCCCCAGACTTATGCCCGTCTCAAAGAGCTCTGCTACAAATGGTTACAACCGGAGAACAAGAGCCAACTTCTGGAGGCAGTGATTATTGAACAGTTTATTAAAGTTTTACCCCAGGATGTAGAACGTTGCGTTCAGGAGCATAAGCCGGATTCTGCTGATAAAACCTATCATGCTGGCGGAAGACTTCCTGGCAGCACAACCATCCAGACTCAGAGTTCAAGGGACATCAGCAGCTGTGATGACAAGCAATCCGTAAGGAACCCTTTTACTAATAAACTGAAAAATCCAGCCCCAGAGAAACAGGACTTGGGCATTCCAGTAGCTGAGATTGTATGTCATGGGTGCCAAAAGAAGGACATTATGTAAGAAACTGTCATAATATAGAGACAGCTCACGTAGCCTTGGTGAACTTGGATCACTTTATGGCTACTGTGCAGATTGGATCACAGCAGATTATGGGACTGATTGATTCAGGGAGCTACCAGACTCTTGTGCTAGCAGAGCTGGTGACTCAGAATAATGAAGGACCGAATACAGCAGTAATCTGTGTGCACTGTGATACCCATCGCTACTCCTACAGCATCATGCAAATGACTGTTCAAGAAAAGACACATGAGGTAGAAGTGGGGTTGGTGCCTCACCTACCTGTGCCAGTTATCGGGAATGACCACCCAGACTTTGCTTCATTTATACATTGTCATGCCGCTAGGACTCTGCTGTAGTTGCCGTAATCACCGGAGCTCAAGGGAAGAAGGGACATTTACCCTCTGTGTTCCCATTTGATGATGATTTTGAGGATCCTGGCAAGGAACCATAAAACTAAGCAGAGAAGAGGAAGCTAAAGAAGGACTGGATAGATACTTATGCTGGTGTACAGCCAGACTTGGGACATACTTTTTAAATGATATGCAGCATGAGCAAAAAGTAGACACTTCACTTAACCCTTTTTTCCCCACAGGTGGGGAAGGGAGTGGAAAAAGGTGCCCCTCAGTTTGCTGTAAAACAAGGAATACTGTATAGAGAATATACTAACCCCAGAACTGGAGAGGTAGTAGACCAGCTAATGGTTCCAGAAAAAGTTTGCTCCCAAATCATGTATCTGGCACATGACATCCCTTTAGCAAGCCATGCAGGCAGAGATAGCACCCTGAATGGGTAGGATATTACCCAGGTTTTATTGGCCCTTTATCCATGAGAACAAAGCTGAGTGTCAGAAGGCAGCTCAGGCAGGAAAAAGGGATAGAGTACCACTACAACCCATCCCCATTGTGACTAACCCCTTCGACAGGATAGCCATGCATGTAGTGGGTCCCCTTGAAAAGCGCTCCAGGGGTAACTGATTTGTACTGGTCATATGTGATTATGCTGCCTTCTACCCAGAAGCTATCCCCATGAGAACTGTCACCACCCCAAGGATAGCAGAGGAGCTAGCAAAGGTATTTAGCTGCATGGGAATCCCTCAGGAAATACTTACTGATCAGGGGAGTAATTTTAATGCACACCTGCTAAAAGTGTACCGTCTGCTGGATGTGGTAGCAGTGCGTACTTCCCCATACCACCCACAGACTGACGTCCTCATAGGTTTAATCAGACATTAAAGAGAATGTTGAAATGTGTAAAAGAAGGTAAAGATTGGGATAGGTACCTCCTCTATTTACTTTTCGCTTAGAGAAATCCCTCAAGCGGCCACTGGTTTTTCGCCTTTTTCATTATTGTATGGGAGGAACCCGAAGGGGCCACTGGATGTGGTTAAAGAACATTGGGAAGAAGGTGAGACATCTTAATGTCAAAGAGTACATGACTCGGTTATGCAGACTCCTGGTGAGGTATGTCAGCTTGGCGCACCAGAGCTTAGAACAGAAGCAAGACTTGAAGAAAGAAAGATACGACCAGGGTTTGAAGACTAAAACATTTCAGTCGGGGGACAGTGTTACTCCTTCCCTCCAGGGAGAATAAACTACTCATGAAATGGCAGGGCCCCTTCACTATTTTGAGGCAAACGGGAGCAGTGAACTGTGAGCTTAGCATACCCGGAAAGAGACCAGCTGAGAAAATTTACCCTGTGAACCTCCTTAGGAAATGGTGTGAGAAGTTTAATCCCTCCCTTTATATCTATCCTGAAGTTAGGGAGTCGGAGCTAGATGTTGCCTGTAAAAGGCTAGAGCAGTCTGGATCGTTGGAGGAGATTCAGATGAACCCTGAATTGGAGCCTCAGCAACAACAAGATTTGCAGGGAGTATTACAAGAATTTGAGCCCATCTTTATAAATGTCCCGGGGCGGGCCAAAGGAATTGTGCGCACCATAACTGCTACGCAAGACAAGCCCATACACCAAAGCCCTACAGACTGCCCATGAAGTGGAGGGATGAGATGATTCATGAAGTCAAAAAAAAAAAAAAAAAAAAATGGAGCAGTTAGGCATAATTGTGTCCTCAAAGAGAGCATGGTCTTCACCCATGGTCATAGCGGACAAGAAAGAGGGTGGGATACGTCTGTGCCTAGATTTTAGAAAGCTTAACAGTGTGTCAGTATTCAATGGCTACCAAATGCCCTGAATAGATGACATCATTGACAGGCTCGGCAATGTACAGTATATCTCCACCCTGGACCTTACTGAAGGATATTGGCAAATCCCCTTGTCACCTGATTCACAAGATAAAACCGCATTTAGCACCCCAGTCGGTTTATACCAGTTTATCATAGTGCCATTTGGATTACGTGGCGCCCCAGCCACTTTCCAGCGTTTTATGGACCACATACTAAGACCACACACTGAGTACTGTGCGGCTTATTTGAACGATGTGGTCATATTCCGTTCTGACTGGGAAACCCATATATGAGACACCTGTCCCAGGTATTGCAAGCAATAAAGAAGTAAGGAGTGACTATTAGCCCTAAGTGTGCCTTAGCAAAGACAGAGATAAAATACCTAGGGTTCATTTTAGGAAACGGACAAGTGAAGCCTGGGGTAGATAAGGTTACAGCAGTAGGAAACGGCCCAATACCCACCACAGAAAAGCATGCGAGAGCTTTCCTAGGCTTGGCTAGTTATTTACTAGAGATTTATTCCTAATTTCTCAGCCATTGCTAGACCTTTGACTGATCTCACTAAAAGTAGATGCCCCGAATAAGGTTCAGTGGACCCTTATTTGTGATGAGGCATTTAGGAATAAGGCAATTCTATGTACAGCTCCTGTATTGAAAAGCCCTGACTTTAACCGAGTGTTTTGAGGTTCAGACCAGTGCATCAGAGAATGGTATTGGGGCAGTCTTATCTCAGAAAATAGATGGGGAAGAACATCCGATCATGTATATCAGCAGGAAGCTACATGAGAGGGAGAGAAAATATGCTACCATAGAGAAAGAATGCTTAGCTCTGAAGTGGGCTATTGAGTCTCTGAAATATTACTTGTGGGGAGCTGAATTTAAGGTTGTAATTGATCACAGCCCCTTTTGCTGGTTGCACCAAATGAGAAAAAAATCCCCGTGTAATGCAGTGATACTTGACTCTTCAACCTTATCGAGTTACTATGTCCCACAGGGCAGGGACAAAACATGTGAATGCTGATTTCATGTCTAGATGTGGTGCAGGGATTGATGTCAGTGAAATATGATGTACTTTCCCTAAAAGGAGAGAGTTTAGGGTAGGGATCAACAAATTTTAAAATTCACTGGTAGTCCAAGGACAAGTGGCTTGTCTAAAAGTAGTAGTCCTCATGTTGAAGCTGGTAGTCCAGTTAAAAAGGGGCATATTTTTAAGAAAGATAAATGAAAGTAAAGAACAAAGTGTTTTTGTGGGGTTTTTTTGGGGTGGGAGTGTTAAATACTAATATGTTAACACTGACGGTCTGAATGTTTCATTTCTGTTATAGATAAGACAGAACCAGTATAAGGAGAGGGGAGAGTCTAGGTCAAGAGGACAGAGAACGCAGCAGTACATGCCAGGGTGCACTACACACAGTCAGGCAAATCAAATCACAACTCATCAGTCAGAATAGTGAGGTGGAGAAGAACCATCAGCAAGTGTCAGCCGGAGCAGTTGGAGAAGGAGCATCATCGTCAGCAGTAGCATGGCCATGGCCATGAACATGACGTGTGCCTGGACCAGAGAGGAGCCAATGGTCGATAGCAGGATCCGGGTCAAAGCTTTCTAAATCAGGACCTTCCACTGCAATTTGCAGAAGTGACTGGAGTGTTTCGTCAGCCAACCTTGTTCTTATTTTGCTTTTAATAAGATTTTGAATAGAAAACTCTCTCACATTTTGCTGTGGACACACTCATAACCATTAGCATTTCTATGAGGTCAATAATGTGAGCAAGTTGTGCCGGTCTCTCTGTCAGCAATCTTGAATAGACTACCAGATATGGGTTATCACCTGCAGTTTTTAGTAGTGCTTTTAATGCAGCATATTCTATTTTCATACAGCTTATCTGCTCTTCTGTGAAAAACGTATGAAAGTATTCTAACAAGTTGGATAAGTCACTAGTCCCAAATTCAGCTAGTTATTCTCGGGGCAGGTCAAAATGTTTAAAATCTGAACACTTGAACCATTTAAGTGGCTCCTCTGAGAAGTTCTGAAATCTCTTGTCAATGTATGATATTGCTGCATCTGTTAAACTGTGAAGTTGTGAATCAGTGGTAAAATTTATTTCAGGACAATTGCCTCTGAAGGTAAATGGAACAATCCTTTTTCTCCCCATACTTTGAAACAATATAATCTATGCATTTCTCTTCATGATTGTATTGTTTCAGAAAGGATGTCATGAATTTTCCAGGCTTTACTTTTAACTCCATTAACTGGAGAATGCATGTCTCTGAGTTGTGGGACTACCAATAAAAGCAGGTCATCTTTTGCAAGCGACAGATGTTTCAGAATGGGCAAGACATCTTGTAGTATGAACAGAGATTTGACATTGTGCAATCTGGACATCTCTTAGAAGTGCCTTTGCTTTAGCACCATCATCACCAGCAGAGCTAGACATGTTCAAGATGCTGAACTACTGTGGGCAGATTGACTTGGACAGCGTGAACAGAACTTCTGTGTCTTACATGCAAGCCAACAAACCTGCTTAATTGTACTGAAATGTGCAAGATCTGTCTGTGACATGGGCTATTTCCTGCAGTTCTTAGTTTCTTAGGGCTGCAGTGGTAGAATTTAAAAATTCCTTTGAGTGTTTTTGACTTTATTAACAAAAGGAATTTTTTTTCATGGCATCTGGGACTGCCAACTCCAGTTTGAGCCATACAATGCATAGGCATAACAGTTGGAACATGTTCTTACTTTTGCTGTGGTTCCACCTGTATGGCCCATCATAGCACTGGCTCCATCAGAGTTTGCTGAGATGAGCACCGGCCCAGGCTTGCTCACATCATTGAGGTCTATAAAAGAAAGATTCATGGAGCCCAGTGCTGTGCTTATTGCTGTAAACGCGTCTTCTGCATGAGACTATTCTAGTGGCACTGCTTTAGTAAAAATTGTTGTGACCTGTTTTGACGTGTTTCCACAAAGCGGAGCAATACATTTTTCCACTCAATGAAATTTGCGTCAGTACTGCCATCAGCAAGAATGGTATCAGACTTTGTGTTTCTGTCTGAATCTGAGTTTGACATGACAGCTCTGATATTGATGTACAGAAGCCCCTGGCTCCCTTGTCATTAGATAATAGCTTCTTAGTTTAATGCCATTTTTGTGTTGTAATGCACATGGCCTCTCTATATTGGAGAAGGAACACAAATTTTTAGCTGTGACCTATGCGGTGTTAAATAGGTGTCTCATTTTGGTTTTGGTGGACTCTTCTATTTTAGCAAATGCATGATATAATGCAGTTTCAGTAACATCAGTGCTAACTGCATGGTGGCCACTGTAATGCCTGATCTTACTTAGAGAGGGCTCTTGCAGTAGGTAATTATATAGGACTGACGCTGGCCGGTGGCAGGACCCCATGGAAAAATTTCTAGTTAGCAGTCCCTGACGGGGACCGCCACACATCAGGTGACCCGGTATCTGACCCCGGTCGGTATAAAGAAGCGATCCCAGACACCCGCCTTTCAGTTCTTTCCCGCTGTCAGCTCGTGCAGCGCCTCACGGTTAAGCTCTTATCTCTCAGTCCTGTTACTTCGTTGTTTTTTCCGAATAGTTTCCGAATTTTGTTCCTCTTTCGTCAGGCGAACATCAGTATATGTCGTCCCCTTCAAAGAATAAGTGCGACTCGTGCGGCGCCTAACTGCCTCACAAAGATGGTCACTCCCTCTGCCTCTTCTGCCTAGGCCCCGACCACGCGGTCGACAAGTGTCCGCACTGCCTCCGGTTCAACACGGCCACCCGCAGACGACGCCAGCAGTCCCTCGAAGCCCATCTCCTCAAAAAGATGTCTGCGATGGAGAAAGAGCTGAGAACTTCGGCAGGTGTCGAACTCCCCTGAAGGGCACAAGAAGCGGGACAAGGAAAGGCACGGGGAGAAGGACTCCTCTTCTGCGACTCCGGCCGGAGTCGTGGGCAAAATAACATCCCTTCCGGAGATGCAGCAGCAGCCTCCAAGGCTTTGGAGGAGGTGTCGTCCGCCACGACGGGTTCGAGTTTGGGCCGCGGGCAAAGAGACTCCTGCCCCAGTACCGCCGCAGGCCTCGTGGCCCACTGGTGCAGGCTCCTCCGACTTATGCGGAAAGGCCTCTAAGTCGCTCGACCCTTGGCGGCACGGGCAATGTCCCCCTCGGACCGGGCCTCCTCTCTTCCTCGGCCCGTCTCCGGCGAGGTACCCCGAGCTGGGCGCCAGCTCCTCTGGCGTCTGCGGGACTCGACCCATAAGCCACATGCCCGGCTCCTCCGGCGTACCAGGCCAAGCCTACAAGCGGAACCTGCGTTTCCATCATTCCAGGCTCCCGCAGCCTTCGCTGCCGTCAGGAAGCCCCAGTCCCCTGCCTGACCCGAGGTTTTTCCTCGTCCCGGACGAGACTCGGGACCCTGGGCTACCATCGATCCTCTTCCTGATGAATCGGATCTGATGCCGGCTCCAACGCCGACGCCGGTTCCGACACCGGCCCCTCTGACGCCGGCGGGGGATTTTCTTCCTCCTTCTGGCCCTCCACCCCACGGGCCTATCCCGGCTGATCCGCCCGTGGAGTACCTGGCTGGGCCGGCAGCTCCTCCAGTGCCTGGGTATCCGCCGTCGTATCCGACCCCGGTCTTCCCAGGTCCGCCGTACCAGTGCCGACTCGCCCGCGCGAGTGCCCGACTTCGGGATACCGCACCGGGTTATGGATACTTCCCCTCGGTTCCTCCGTACAACTATCCCTCCTCCTCCTCCACCGCCCCTAGGCGCGGTGGATCTTCAAGACTCTTGCTTCTTGGTGGGCTGAGGCCAGGCTCAGCTCACCAAGAAATCGAAACCATCTTCTGACAGGGCCACCCCGGCTCCCGTCGCCCTAGATGGCACTCTCCCTCTCCTCCTCCGGATTCCCTGGTTCTGCCCTCGGGGTCCAGAGAGGGGCAGGACACGCGTTCTGGGATCCCTCCCAAGGAACCCCTTCCTCCCCCTAGACGGGTTAGGGAGTCTTACTTTGCTTCAGATTCTTCCTCCCCTTCTCTCTTGGAATCCTTGGACGCTTCCGATGGATGTTCCGAGAAAGACGACGAGCCACGCTCTCCGTCCAAGCCCCGGCCGAGGACTCCTCCGAAGTCTCTTCCGGAGGATCCTTCTTTCACGGAGTTGCTCAGGAAGATCCAGGAAGTCCATCAGTGGCATTCCTTGGAACCAGATCCTCAGTGGGTAAAAGTCGCCGAACATCTGGACTTGCCCCTTACGACTCCTACCTTAGTGCCACCCTGGATCGAGCCTCACGCCCACCTTGTTTCCACTATTTGGAAACAACCGTCGGCTTTAGCCCCACTTCCCAGGAAGTCGAACAGGCTATACCAGGCTCCGGAGGGTGTAGACTTTTTAGACTCTCACCCCTGTGCAGACTCGGTTGTGATTAGCGCCGCTCACGGCCGGTCAGCACGCCCGAAACATTTGAGCTCGTCTCCCCCAGATAAGGAATCTCTCCTTCTGGATCAGTATGGAAGGAAGATTTACACTTCTTCCACACTGGGGATTAGGGCCCTGAACTATGTAGCACATATGGGGGATTACCAGAAGGCTGTCCTTACCCAGGCGGAATCCAAGATAGACTCCTTGCCGGACTCTCAACTCAAGCAGGAGTTGGCCGACCTGGTCCGTTCTGCTTGTTCGCCAGTCGTCACATTCTGAGGGCGACCTCGGCGCAGTGGACACACGGGGCCGGGCTCTGCGTTACGCCGTGAATCTTGCGTGCGCATGGCTCCGTGTGTGAGGTCTGGTCCGGAGGTGCAGTCAGCCATCCAAGAAGCACCTTTCAGGGTTCTGTGCTTTTCGGAGGATGTCAGGACATCATCACTGATTTGCAGGAGAAGGGATGGCCCTTAAATCCGTTGATTCAATGTGCCGTCCCTATCCCCCAGGCGCCATCCTTTCGCAGACACAGCCCGGCCTCAAAGCGAAACCTTAGGGAAGGCGGGCCACTAAACGTCGGGCCCCCACAGCTGCCAGGCCCCCGCCGCCCAAAAAAGCAACGGGTGCCCCAGCTGCGGCGCTGCCTCACACCACCTGACTCCTTTCCTCTCCCACAGCCTCCGGACGCCCCGGAGGAACCGGTAGGATGGAGGTTCTCCCTCCACCTTCCAGGTTGGGAGAGGATAACTTCGGATTCATGGGTGCTTCAAATCATAGCAGCGGGGCACTCCATAGAGTTTCTTCAGAAACCTCCACGTCACCCCCCTCTGAATTCTGCTTATTCAAGGGACCATCTTCCCTTGGTCAGGGAATAAATCTCAGCGCTTCTTGCGAAACAGGCTATAGAGCCCATCCCTCCTCACCCCTACGGGACGGGGTACTATTCCCACTTCTTCCTTGTACCAAAGAAGACTGGAGATCTCAGCTCCCTGAACCTGTATGTGGAGTACAAGAGGTTCAGGATGCTCTCCCTTCAATCCCTTTTGCCCCTGCTTCGGCCGGGCCAATGGCTTTGTGCACTAGATATGCAGGATGCGTATCTGCACATCCCCATTCGCCCTTCGCACCGAAAGTACTTCAGGTTTGCGTTCCCAGGGGGTCCACTACCAATTCCGGGCGCTCCCATTTGGTCTTTCCTTGGCTCCCGAGTCTTTACCAAATGCCTGGTGGTGGTGGCAGCCCACCTGCATATTTAGAAGCTCAGGTTTTCCCCTACCGACGACTGGCTTCTGGCGGCCCGTCCAGGGGAACTCCTGCATTTTCTCTCCCTCACCCAGCAGGTTTCACTGGCTTGGGTATTACCATCAACCATTCCAAGTCTCACCTGGATCCTTCACAGAGGCTCCAGTTCATCGGGGCAATTCTCGACACAACTTTGTGCAAAGCCTTTCTGCCTCCGGACAGGGGGGCCTCCCTCCAGTCACAGATTTCCCTCCTGTTGGAACACAGGAGGGTCCCGGCGAGGTCAGTGCTCCGTCTACTGGGGCTTATGGCGGCTATCCCGACGGTGCCGCGCGCATGCCTGCACATGAGAATCTCTCAGTGGACTCTTCAATCTCAGTGGGATCAACGAGTAGACGACCTAGATCATCTGGTTCTGATCTCCTCGCCGATGGTAAGAGACTTGCAATGGTGGATGGTTCGAGAGAACCTCTTCCGGAGGGCCCTCTTTTTTCATCCTCCCCCTGATCAGACTCTGACCACAGACGCTTCAGGCGAAGGTTGGGAGCCCATCTGGGTCCTCACGAACCAAGGCCTTTGGTCAAAGTTGGAGATAGTTCTCCACATCAGCGTGCTCGAGCTTTGAGCAGTGCTGTATGCGCTCCAGGCCCTTCACCAATACATCCTTCCCGGTCACCTAGCTGTTCAAACGGACAACATGTGCGTGGTGTGGTACATCAGCAAGCAGGGAGGAACTCAGTCCTACCCGTTGTGCAGGGAGGCGATGAGGGTCTGGGATTGGGCTACTCTCCACAACCTTCACCTCACGGCGATCCATGTTCCGGGAGTCGACAATGTCCTGGCAGACAGACTGTCGCTCGTCGGCTCTTCCACACGAGTGGGAATTGGACGAAAAAGTTCTAAGAAGCATCTTCCAGATTTGGGGGACTCCTCAGATAGACCTGTTCGCTTCTTCCCAAAACGCAAAGCTTCCAATCTTTTGCTCGCTCGCTCCAGAGCGAGGCGCTTTCTGGAGCGACGCTCTATCTCTAAGCTGGAAGGACAGATTCGTCTATGCTTTTCCCCCAATTCCTCTGGTCCCTCGTTTGCTACAGAAGCTGGCTTTAGAAGGAGGCGAGAATGATTCTGATCGCTCCTTTCTGGCCAGAGCAAATCTGGTTCTCTCTTCTACAACAATACTCAGAGGTTCCTCCTCTTCCTCTTCCTTTATCTCCAGGATTGCTGACCCAGGATCAGGGGACCCTGGTTCATCCTGGACTCAAGTCCCTTTAACTTCATGCATGGCTCCTGCAGACCTAGCTCAATCTCGTTTTGGCGTTTCCCCTAAGGTGGCTGAGATTCTGGTGGAGGCTAGAAAACCCTCCACTAGGTCCACCTACGCCATGAAATGGAAAAGATTTTCTATCTGGGCTGCGTCCAGGAACGTGGAGCCCTTTTCCTGCCCTGTAACCATTCTGCTTGAGTACATGCGTCATCTTTTCGACCTGGGTCTCGGTCACTCCTCTTTGAAAGTCCATATGGCGGCTATCTCAGCCTACCATGTCCCTTTCACTGATTAAGGCATTTGCCCAGCTGGAGGTATCCAAAACTTTCCTCAGAGGGGTCCTTCATCTCAGGCCCCTTGTCCGGACTCCAGCTCCGCCTTGGGACTTAAACTTTGTCCTCGAAACTTACCCTTCCTCCCTTTGAGCCTGCGGCTTCCGCAGACTTGAAGTTTTAATCGTGGAAGGCGCTCTTCTTGGTGGCCATTACTTGCTCCAGAATTTCCGAGCTCAGGCCCTGATGTGCAAAATCCCTTATTTGATTTTCACAAAGAGCGAGTAGCTCTTCATGCGAATCCTAAGTTTCTTCCGAAGGTGGTAGCGGAATCTACCTTAAATCAGTCTATTGAATTACCTGCTTTCTTACGCAGTACTCCAGTCAAGGAGAATACCTGCTCCATACCATGGATGTTCACAGGATTCTGAGATACTACACCGATGAGACGAAGGATCTCAGAAAGACTGATCAGTTGTTTGTCTCTTTCAGCTCACAAAAGAAGGCAATGCTGTCTCTAAGCAATGCCTATCAAAATAGTTGACCCATTGCATCACTTTCTGTTATGACAAGTACAATAAGACCCTCCGGGTCAAGTCAGAGAGTGACTCCACTCTCGTGGAGTTGCTGCCTCTTGACTTGTTTCAGAGCGTGTCTGCGGCAGACATCTGTGCTGCCGCCACTTGGACTTCAGTCCATACCTTTACTAAGCATTACAGTTTGGACATTGCCTCTCGCCGTAGAGCAGGCTTCGGGTTAGCTGTCTTGCAAGGCCTCTTTTCTTGAGACCTGCTAGAGTATTTGCTACTTTTTGGAGTAGTTCCTCCTCCCAGTGCCTTTTCACTTGTTCCAGACTGCTTGGGATTCTGTCCTATATGTAATTACCTACTGCAAGAGCTCTCTCGAAGTAAGATAGTACAGTTATGTAAGAACTTACCGTAACAGTAGATCTTGAGAGGCTCTTCTGATAAACTCTGCTCCGCCCTCCATCCCCTAGGCATTTTCAGCTCCTTTTCCATTCAGGGAAACATCCGCTTCTCTGTCTTCCGGACCTGTGGCGGGAAAGAACTGGAAAGCGGGCGTCCGGGACCGCCCATTTATACCGATATCGTATGACGCCGGTCACCTGATGTGGGGTCCTGCCGCCGGCCGGCATCAGTCCTATATGTAATTACCTACTGCAAGAGCCTCTCTCGAAGATCTACTGTTACGGTAAGTTCTTACGTAACTGTACCTTCTGATTCTCTCAGATATGTGGACTTGATTTCTCATGGGCTCGAAGTGATTCTATTTTAAAATTATTTGAACCATTACCAGAGACATTCGGTTTCTTTGAATATGCAGGAACTGCAAATGAAGGACATTTTTCACACATTTTGCAAAACATTAAGCATTTTTTATCATATCTTAGCCAGTGAGTCTGTAATGATCTAGCCCTTTTTTCCCTGGTCATATCTTTTATCTTTGCTTTTTTTTCTCCTCGACCGAGACCATGGTTGCATCTTCTAAAGGTTGTTTTTTGTTTGCCTGCGCAAGAAACATTATACGGCAGCTTAGGAGAGACGTGGGTTGTGGAGGTGCGGCACTATGGCAGCCAACAGGGGCACTGCATTTGGGGCTTGGTACTGGTGGACCAATACAGGCCCAGTGTCCTGATAACACTGGTTCAACAAAAGTGCCACCAAGTTGAGACGTTTTCGCCTCTGCAATCAGGGGCCGCCTCGTCAGTGCAGCGTCAGCCACCATTTTGCTGCAATGAGGGAGCAACCCATCATTGCAGGGCAGTACCTTGCCGTCTGCATGTCCCCGACCCAGTACATTTGCCAATGGGGAGCCGGCATACTGTAACCCCCTTCCCCATTTGTTGTGTGCCGTGAGGGTGCCCAATCCCCCTCAGCATCATGCGCCGCCCCCCCAACAGTCTTTCATTGCCGACGGTGGCCCCAATCCCTGTCTGCTTCAGTTCCCACCCTTCCTAGTAAGTTTGCTGACAGGGGAGCCCACTCCCCGTCAGCATAATATCCCAAAAAAATCGTGTGCTGACAGGGTGCCCAATCCCCGTCTGCTATAGCGCCCCAAAAACTGAGGTGGCACGCTGGGGTGGATGTCCCTGTTGAAAACACTGTGGGACTTTTTTTCTTTTCCTTTAAACCTGTAAAACAGAAAACGGTCCCTCGTTGAGTCCAGTGGCCCATCCCCCAACCTGCGCCCACTCTCTGAGCACCCCGCCTCCCCACACCCACCCCATACTTGCCTCCGGAGCCCAGCGCGATGATCTTCGGTGTACCGGGAACACGTCTGCACTCTTCAAAGCCGACTGTGAACTGAAGAAATGCCAGTAAGCTGTATAATGACATAAATAGGTTTTTTTGCAACTTTGGTGCATATCTCGGGCATTTTTGGGAATTTTGGCACCAGATGTTCAACATGGGGTTATTGGGGCCCCTCCTCATGAATTCAGCCACTGTCATGGCGTTATATGGTCCTGAAAGGTGATTTTGCGGTCACAGCCTGTGTTGCAAATTTGGTGAAAAAAATCCCAAAAATGACTGTTTTACTAACGTGCAGTGCGCAGTTTCCATGCACGCTCATAACTTTGCCAATTTGTAATATTTTCACTTCAGATTTTCAAAACTGGCATTTTTCCACACCTTCTTATGAACAGTACAGCTGTCATTTTACACATGCTGGCCAAAATGTGTTTTCACTTCGGCACAGAATAAGCCTTGATAACATGAAATCAGTTTTAGGGATAGAGTGAGAAAATGACAGTAATACTGTTCATGAGCAAAGCTCCAAAATGCCTATGTTGAAAATTTGGCGACAAAAGTCCATAAAATGACTGTTATAAGTGTGTGTTGCGCCGGTTGCCATGCCTTGTAACCGAAATCTGTAATATTTCACCAGATTTTCAACCGACCATTTTTCACACCTCATATGAACAGTACAGCTGTCATTTTCACATCCTGGCCAAAATGTGTGTTTGCTCTTCTGGCGCAGAATAGCGCGGGCACTGTGGGAAATCAGTGTTTGGGACAGATTAAGGTAGAGCGAGTGAGAGTGGGAGTGAACGAGCTCGGCTGAGCTCTTTTGGGACTGCTGCGGATTTCTTTGTGGGCAGAAAAAGGTGCTAACGCAGGCAGGAGCCCAGTACAAAAGGGCAGCCTGCAGCGCCAGGAGAACCAGAACGAGTGAGCGAGCTCAATGGAGCTCTACCGGGACTGCTGAGGATTTCTTTGTGGGCAGAAAAAGGCGCCAACACAGGCAGGAGCCCATTACAAAAGGGCAGCCTACAGCGCCGGGAGAAATGGAATGAGGGAGGGAGGGGGAGTGAGCGAGCTCAACAGAGCTCTGCCGGGACTTTAGAGTTGTCCTCCCTCCCGCCCAGTGTCCTCTGTGGTCCTATATTACAGCAGGGTCTCTAGAGTGGAGACAAAGCAGTGATTGGATACTTTGAGGAGTGCTGTAATAATACAGATTAAGTTCTGTTTATTTCTCTAACTGAGCTGAGTAATACTTGGAGTGCAATAGGATTTCTAACTGGGCTAAGTGAAACAGCTAGGGGAAAAGAGAGTGAGGACAAAAGGGTAGAAGGGGGGCTAGTAAGGAAGGAGGGGCAGTGACTGGAGGAGAGAAGGCTATGGGAAGGATGGGAGGGGCATCACTATCGGGGTATAAGGGAATGGGGGGCTCTAAATCAACAACAGCGGGGATAGGAGAGTGGTTGGAAATCCAATGGGGAGGAAGGGAGGTCGACAAGGAAAGCCCAGTAGGAAGTAGTTGAGCTGGGAAGGGGTTCAAGGGGGACTGGAGGAATAAGGCAGAGAAAAGGGGTGCGGCGGAAGTAGGGGGTACAGATACAGAAGCCACAGAGGGTGCAGCTGGCGGGGGTAAGGGGCAGGGAAGATTGAATATTGGGGTGGTGGAAGGGGCATTAGAAGAGAAAGGGGCTAAGGGATGGGGGTACTCATCCTTGGGGATTCTTTACTGAAAGGGGTGAGATGGGGCGAAAGGGGGGAAGGCACAGCTGTATTTAGGTTGAAGCTATCCCCAGGCTGACTGCAGGAGTGGCAGGGCAGGCACTGCTCAAGTGTGCAGCGAGTGGGAGGAAGAAACCTAATTTACTGTTGTATGTGGGTACAAACAACTTGGCGGGGAGATTGTGGAAGTAGTGAAGGGGACGGTTGAGTAGTTGAGCAGGCAGTGTGAGGGGGTGGGGAGTCGGTGGCATTCTCAGAGGTACTCCTGATACCTTGTGCAAGCATAGGGAGGAAGGATAGGATTGAGGAGTTCAGAGAGGGGCTGAGGGATTGGGTTAGTGACTAACTGGGGTAGGGTCTGGGAAAATAGTGACTTGTACGCAGGGGACAGGGTACACTTGAGTGGGGAGGGGAGTATTAAAGGCAGGATTAGAGGGGTATATCTCTACGAAGGTGGATTTAAACTAGTTGGGGGGGTGGACTGAGGTTAGTAGAAAGGTCCAGACAGGGGAGCCTAATGAGCTCACCCCCTAGATATAGGTAAAGGAGGAGGCATAGTAACCCTTGGAAGGGGAGGGCAGAGTGGTCTGAGTGTAATACAGAAGGCACCACCACCCGGTAAGAATAAGGAAAAAGAAAGGGTGCGGATTACCGGGAGGAGGGACACAGGCCATGGCAGAGAAGAGTAAGGAGAAGGAGGGTTACGAGTGGAAGGTGGTCTCTCAATGCAAAAAGCCTGGGGAACAAAATTGCAGAGCTTCAGGCACTCCTTTCAGAAAGGAAGGTGGACATTGCTGCAGTGGCAGAGACTTGGGCCACAGAGTACCATGATTGGGGTTTGGCAGTCCCGGAATACGGGTTATACAGCAGGGACATGGGGGGTTGGGGGCAGGGTTTGCATTGTATGTGAGGGAAGGGATTAAATGCATAAAGGATGAGGGCTAAGAGGAGAGGACAGAGGCGCTTTGGGTGCAGCTCCTGGACTGCAAGGGCAGAAAGCTAAGGCTGGGAGTGGTGTACAGACCACCAGTCCAATCCGGGGAACTGGATAGGGAGTTGGCAGAGCAGATAAGGAGGGTGTGTAGAAGGGGGAGTGTGGTGATAGTATGAGATTTTATCCTACCACGGGTTAACTGGAGCACCCCGGCCACTAGCAGCACCAGAGAGCAGGTGCTCCTTGATGCATTCCAGGATGGCCTTCTGACGCAATTGGTAAGTGGGTCTACAAGGTTTGGTAGCACTCTAGACCTAGTACTGGCAAATGGGGAGGGAGGTAAGGGTGGAGGACCCACTAGCAGGTAGCAACCACCAAACGGTGTGGCTCGTCGCGCTGGGCAAGGAGACAGGAGGCACGGGCAGTAAGGTGGTGGACTTTATTAGCCTGGAGGTTAGCAAAGAAAAGAAGTGAGAGAGGGCTTTGGGAAAAATATCGAGCTGCACGTAATCTATATATTACACAAATAAGGAAAGCAAAATCAAATTTCTATTTGACTAGTCTGGGAACTGAATAGTCTAAAAGACTTAGGGATTTTTGGAATACGGTTAAAAGATTACAAGGTAGTATGATCTCAGTTACCTCATGCTTTCATGGTAAATACTTATTCAGTGAAGCTATCAGACGAGTTAGCTGCCGTGTTGAATGAGATGTTTATTGACATGGGGTCTCCTCAGATCAGTGTATCTTCCCTTTCTGGTATGGCACAGCAAAAGGGAGATCAAGATAAAAAGGTTGAAGAGGGATTAGATTTTAATTTTGAAGATATTACATCTGATCAGGTTTTCAGGGAATTAATGGGTTTGAAAATAAATAAGGCTCAAGGCCCAAATGGCATTACATCTTTTTTGCATAAAATTGCTGCACCATTGGTAGCTCCAATATTAGCTGACCTTTTTAATTTCTCTTTAAAAACTGGTTCTTATCCACTGGCATGGAAGCAGGCGGAAGTGATTCCAGTGTATAAGGGAGGCCAGAAGAATGATGTGCGGAATTATAGGCCAATGTCATTGCTCTGTTACCTCAAAATGGTTGTGTCGGACATTCAGGTGGCCATGGACAAGGGCCTCCTGGTTGGGGCCATATTTATAGATTTGTGGAAAGCGTTTGACACTTTAGACCATTTGGTCTTGATCGATAATTTGCTATCTATAGGCCTCAGCCAGGGGGCCCCTGGATTGGTTCCATGGCTACCTGACTGGAAGACAGCAGAGAGTTAAACTGGGGAATAATTTTGTGTCCAGCTATCTAGACGTTAAAACTGGTGTACCACAGGGATCAGTACTGGGTCCTGTCCTATTTAATATGCATATATACACAAATGGTGTCTGACATCTGTTAGATGTCAGACACCATTTGTATGCTGATGATACTATATTGTGTATTGAGGGTAAATTTGTAGGGCATGTGCAGGAAAAAATTAAAAAATCTTTTAATTTATTGCAGACTTATTTTTGGGGAATATGGGCTGGTTCTAAACCCTTTAAAGTCACAGGTTATGTTATTCTCGAACAAAAAAAGTATCTTTGAATTTAGATATAAAAACACTGCACAGGTGCATCTTGTCCCTTGTGGACTGTTATAAATAATCTGGGAGTTTGGATGGACTCCCACTGTAATTGGGATGTCCATGTTGATAGCTTGACACAAAAATTAAATAAGCTGGAGGCATTGTATAAGCATAGAAAATGTCTTTTACCTGAAACCAGATTAAAAATTGTGAACTCAATGATAATCCCACATTTTGACTATGAATTGCATTTTGACTATGAATTGTGTATACTGGGGCTGCTAAGGGTACATTGGGTAAGTTAGATTTTGTCTCTAATAGATTTGCACATTTTGTCTTAGATGCACCTGGGAATACACACCATTGTATTCTTTATAAAACCTTAAATTGGATACCTCTAATGGATCGTCGTAAAGTTCATGTGCAGTGTTTGACCCATTGCTGTTGCCTTAAAAAGGCACCAGAATATTTAATAGAGCTTCTCAAGAAGTGGAATGTTAAGGAGGGATTATGATCTGCTGGGGAAGTAAGTTTTAGGGTGCCATTTATGAGCATAGCGAGGGGCCAGCACTATGTGTATGAAGGCCCAAAATTATGGAATTCATTGCCAGGCCATTTGAGGTCACGTACATATAAAACATCTTGGAATGAATTGAGATCATGGCTTGAAAAGGTTGCATTGTCACCAAGAAGCTGCTGTATTTAAAACTTTGATCTGTTGTATAAATTGCTGATTTGTATGTATGATTTTTATTTATATGTATATTATTTGTAATTGTCTTTTATGAAACTGATATTTTTTTGTACAGTAGGACCCCATTGTAAATTAGCTTTTGCTAAATTGGTTATCCTGTTTCTGATATCAGAAATAAACTTTTTACTACTACTTTATTAGGGTGGACTTTTGGGGGTGGGGGTGGGAGTAATACTGCAGGAGACTTCAAGATATAAGGCCGGGAATGGATGCAGAACAGAAGTGGGGACTCAAAGACTGGGCTAACAGAGGCCACAGTAGCCTGCACTAGGGCCAGGAGTAAGAAGAGCAGAGGCAAGAAACCATGCTGGCTGAACAAGAAAGTGCTGCAAGGGGTGAGGGCAAAGAGGGCTGCATACCGGCAGTACAGGAGAACATGGAAGGGAGAGAATAAGGATGCTTTCGGGAGTTGGTCAAGGGAGGTTGCCAGGAGGGTGAAAAAAGCTAAGGCCTTCAGGCAATTAAGTTCCGCACAGGGCATAAAGGGAGGGGAAAAGGACTTTTTTTTAGGTATGTCAGGGAAAAGAGAAAGTGCAAGGAACATAATGTGAGGATAAAGTGGGGAAGGGGTTGGGTGGAAAAGGCGGAGGAACAAGTGGAAATTCTAAATGAGTACTTCTGCTCTGTTTTCACTAAGGAGAGGGATGGCCCACTACCAGAATGGGCTGGGGGGTGGGGAAGGGAGGGAGGAGGTGACTGACAGTGATCACAGGAAGTAGGGTGCTAAAGGGGCTGAGGGCAATAAGGGTGGACAAGGCACCAAGTCCCGATGCCATCCACCCCAGGGTGCTGAGGGAGATGGTGGAGCTGTTGGCTGAGTCACTGGCAGATCTGTTTAACACCTCCCTGGAAACAGGGTGTGTGCCCCAGGACTGGAGGGTGGCCCATGTAGTGCCCATACACAAGAGTGGGCCTAGGGAAGAGCCAGGAAATTATCGTCCGGTAAGTCTCGCGTCCATAGTGGGTAAGCTTATGGAGGAGGTACTGAAGGAGAGGCTGGTGGCATTCCTAGACAGTAATGGCCTCCAAGATGGGCGGCAGCACAGGTTCGTCTCAGGGAGGTCTTGTCAAACCAACCTTAATAGAGTATTGTGACTGGGTGACGAGGGAGTTGGACAGGGGCCATGCGGTACATGTCCTGTACTTGGTCTTCAGTAAGGCCTTTGATACAGTGCCTCATGGGAGATTGGGAGGGGTAGCTGACGGCAGTGGGGATGGGGGAAAAAGCTGACTAAATGGATAGAGAACTAGTTACAGGGAGTGGTGGTGGTGGGGGAGCTCTTGGCACCCAGAGCAGTGACAAGCGGGGTGCCGCAGGGGTCAGTGCTGGGCCCGGTGCTAGTTGAGCTTTTTATCTCCGATATAGCACACCAAATGGGGAGCAGGGTTAGTCTGTTCGCACATCATACCAAATTGGGGGCGGTGGTGGACGAAGATGACAGATGGGAAAAACTGCAGGGGGACCTAACCAAACTAGAGACATGGTTGGTGCAGTGGCTAGGATTCGATGCAAAGACGTGTAAGGTGATGCACTTTAGGGCTAAAAACCAGAAGAGGGACTATTGGTTGGGGATCAGAGAGGAGGAGAAGGACCTAGGGGTGTTGGTAACAGGGAGCATGAACAACTCAGCCCACTGCACAAGAGCAGCAGCGAAGGCAAACAGGATGCTGGGGTGCATCACAAGGGGTTCTCATCCAGACACAGGGATGTGATCCTACCTCTCTACAGATCATTGGTCAGACCACACGTAGAGTACTACGTGCAATATTGGAGGTCATAACTGAGGAGAGATATAAAGTTACTGGAGGGGTGCAAAGGAGGGCAACAAATATGTTAAAGGGGATGGAAGGGAAGGAATATGAAGTTAGGCTGAAGGAGCTGAACATGTACACACTGGAGGACAGGGGGATATGATTGAAGCGTTTAAATACCTGGGGTAACTAAACCTAGCACCGAGGAGGTGTTTAAACTGAATGGAAGAGACGAGGAGGCATGGACTAAGGTTGAAAGGGGGACATTTCAAGAGGGAAATGAGGAGGCACTACTTCTCTGAGAGGGTGGTATCTAGTTGGAATGCGCTGCCAGAGGGGGTGGTAACATGTAGGACAGTCAACAGCTTTAAGGAGGAATGGGATAAAGGAAGAGTCAGGAGGCAGGGGCTGGGACAAGCAGGAGGAGGCTGGGGCAGCTGCAATCTAGGATGCTAGCTGCACATTTGGGCAGACTTACATAGATCGATTGGTGTGTTCTGCTGGCAAATTTGTATGTTCATATGTTTGTATGTATATTCGTATGTAAAATCAGTGACTCTGTTCATGAGCAGAAGTCCTAAAATGCCTGTGTTGAAAATTTGGTGACAAATCTCCATAAAATGACTGTTACAAGCGTTTGTCATGCAGTATCCACGCACCCTCGTAACTTCACAAATTTCTAGTATTTTCACTCCAGATTTTCAACATTGGCATTTTTTCAGACCTCCTTATGAACAGTTCAGCTGTCATTTTTCACATCCTGCCCGAAATATGCGTTTACACATCTGGCGCAGAATACCGCGGTTGCTGTGGAAATCAATGTTTGGGACAGAGTAAGAAAATCATAGTGACAGTGTTCATGAGCAGAGGTCACAAAATGCCTGTGTTGAAAATTTGGTGAAATAATTACACTAAATGACTGTTATGCTCATGCGTTGTGCAGTTTCCACGTACGCTCGGAAGTTTGAGCATTTCTAATACTTTCACTACAGATTTTCAACATTGCCATCTCTTCACATTTCCCTATGAATGGTACAGCTGTCATTCTTCACATCCTGCCCGATCTGTGATTTCGTACATCTGGCGCACAATGGCATGGTCGCGTGGAAACTCAAATTTTGGGACACATTGACAAAATTACAGTGCCACTCTTCATGAGAAGAGGTCCCAAATGCTTTCATGAGGTGGGGGCCACAAAATGGCCATGTTGAAAATTTGTACTGCAAATACCAACACGTGCCCGGGGTGTTACGGTTCTTAACCATAACGTCCCACCCTGTACAGACTTGACGGGCATCAGGGGTGTGCCTTTGGATTGCTGACCATAATACTCATGCCATTCCAACCCCACCCCTGCACCCACTGACAGGGATCGAGCTGTGCCTTAGACTCTTCAGCCCCACAGTTCACCCCATTCTGTATTACACCCATTTCAGCGTATCTCCTTATGGAGTGGGGTGACTGTAAAGCCGAACACCCCAAGGCATACCTCAACACTTGTCAGTGTCTGCAGAATAGGGTGAGGTGAAATGGCATGAACGTTATGGGCGACAACCCAAATGCATGCCCCAATGCCTGTCCATCTCTGCAGGGTGGAGGTGGGGTTGGCATGAAGTTCAATACTTCACTGCCATTCCTACTTCCCATCTGTCTAACTCCTGCATTTCCAGTGCTAATACCAGCAAGCAAACATTCGGCATTGACGAATGCTTGTTTAAGTAGCTGCAGTGACTGTGATGTTAATGCCACCAAACAGGTGCTACTGTCATTGTCAATGTTTTGTAAAACTGTGCAGTTAGATTGTGACTCATAGTAATGATCAGCTATCAAATCTAATACCACAGAATCAGAATCACCAGTCTTTTGGTTGTTTTCCTGACATGGGCTTTGGGAGGAATGCACTTTATTAGGGTCTATTCCAGATAAAGTGGAAGATGGCCTGGGGGAGATGAAATGGGATTTCCAAAGGGAAATGAGGGTCCTTTGCTTTGTTTTCTTATTTTTCTGCATACTGTATATTATGAATTAAATAATATACGAAATAAGTATCAGCAACAGTTCAGGTTTATTGCTCTAACTTCTGCACTGACTACAAATAAAGAAATATGGATTTCTTCAAATCTGACTGCTTGTTTTTTATTATGTCTTTTTTTTTTCCGCTATCACAAGTCTGCCGTAGTAGGAGTTACAACACACTAGGGGGGCAGGTCATACACAATGCAGTCTCCTTTCTGCCAGCAGCCCACACCACACAGTTAAGTTAGGCTCCTCTTATTTTACATTCTTTTTTTAAGTAACTTTTTTTTTTTATATGCGTCTTTCCCAAGCCAGCTGGCCACAGGTCACCCCTTCACTGTCTCCAACACAATCTATCCTCGAGGCTCTCTCCCAGCAGTGCGCAAGCCAGCCAGCCACAGGACACTCGTGGGCAGGTCACCCATTCGCTCCTTCCCTTCCAACACAGTTACCTCCCTTTCAACAGACCACACATACAATTGAGGATAGGCTCCTCTTATTTTATTTTCAAGTTTTTTGTTTCTAGTCAAGCTTTCTGATTTTTTTTTTTGGGTCTGTCACAAGCCGGCTGGCCACAGAAGGGACACACTGGGCAGGTCAGTCAGGACATACCCCTTTCCACATGAGACGCCTCTCTAGTATCCCAAGAGAGCCCACACACACAGTTATAGGCTTCTTATTTATTTTTTTATGTAAATCTTTTTTTTTATTATTTAAATAGCTTTCTCTTTTTCTCATCTTTCACAAGCCAGCTGGCCACAGGACACTGGTCACCCCCACTTTCTTTCACTCCTTTCCACAGACTGACTGTCACCTCTCTTAAAGCACTCACTCAGTTACTTAGGCTCCTCATTTTCTTAAAATCTTTTTTCTTTTCTTTCTGTAGGCAGTTACACTTCCACCCTTTTACTAACTTTATTTTCTTATTACTGCTTAGATGCAAACTGCAGGTGACAGGTTAGGTTTGTGACAGCTAAAAACAGCACTGTGACTTATCCGCTGTCAAAAGCAAGCAGCCACCCTAACTAATTCACTTAGGCAGGACACTTACAGTATATATAGGCAGAAAGAGTACTACAATACAATATACATTAGCACTGCAGCCGGTATTGCTAAATGGGTCAGAAAGAAGCCAGGTAGTAGTTGAATCTTAGTTAATATATCTTATTTAGATTAGATTTTTTCCTCCAACCTACTGAACTTGGTTTGTACTGTCTGTCTTAAACTGTCCTAATCAGGCAGCAGGGGTCTCTTTCTCTCCCCCCCCCCTTTTTTTTTCCTTCGATCAGACTGCCTCTCAAAGGCCCCTTAAGGGCACTTTTTCCAAATTCCAGGTAGAGGTCAAGGTCGTCAAGAAAACAAACTTGTTTTATATATATTTTTTTTTTTTTTTAATATTAGGTCACACACACCACGAGGTCAGGACAGTTAACTCTGCCAACTTGGAATTCTCCCTACCTTGTCTTATTCAGTGCTTCTCTTTCAGGTGTACAGTAAGTACTTCTTCAGTTCAAGTTCTTTTTTTTTAACCCCCACCACGGTCCACAAAGTTCAGTACTCGACTCTAGTTGTAGTAGTAATAGCACAAGCCCAAGCAACACGTTTCACTTCTCAGTTCTTTGACCGTCAGTCTGACTGACCGAGTCAGAAGAAGCCCCCTCCCACCAAACTTCAAAGTGACAAATCTCAGTTGCTTCACTCCCGTCTCTCAAGACTTTATTTCAGATATCCCGATTTTTTTTTTTTATTTTTTTTTTGTATATAAGATCTTATGTATATTTAAAAGTTCAAACTAAATTGCACTGCTGTTGCTGAGGTAATGTGGATGCACTGATGCACAACGAACTGAGCAAGAAACACGCTCCCTCTGCTACTGCAGTAAGTAAGGAAATGGCATTTTGGGCCCCAACCTGCTTCCGCCCCTTCCACCACCACCACCACCACAGCCAATTCCCAGGACTGACAGGTACTCCTCCCCCATCAGTTTGCTGACTCACCTGTCAGTCCTGTATCCAGCAGAGCTGTTCTGTTGCCCTGATACATGGAGAGGGATAGGGGAGGGTCCAGGACTGCGGGACACAACTTCTTGGTAAGTGCATGCTACTGTGCTTGCTCGCTCCGATTCTCTTGCTCCTGGCCACCCACATGATTACATCCTCAGGTGACCGTGTGACGGCAGTGAGCAGCACGATGATTGATGCGGCAGCACCTAATGGTCGGTGGGTGTACAGCATTTATTTAAAAAAAAAAAAAAAAAAAAAATGTATGCGTCAGTTGCTTGTCCTGGGACAACAGGCATCCCAATCAGTGCTTGTCTGGTAAATTCCTAAAATCCTGGACAACTACCGTCCCATAGCTATCCTCTCTGCTGTCAGCAAGCTCCTGGAAAAGGTGGTCGCCAAACAAATCTCTGAGTATATCCACTCCGATGGTCTGCTGACCCCAGCCCAACACGGCTTTCGTAAAGGGCACAGCACTTCCATGGCTCTCATCTCAGTCTCTTCCAGCATCAGAGCTGCTATGGATCAGGAAAACTCTCAGGTGTGGTATCTATTGACTTATCCAAGGCGTAGACTCGTTGACCACGACCTGCTTGCCCTGCAGATGAGGTCCTTGGTTTGTCCCCACCGCCCTAAACTGGGTCTCTGACTACCTATATGGCAGAAAACAACTAACTAAATTCAATAAAGTCTCTCTGCCCCGGCCTGTCACCTTTGGTGTCCCTCAGGGCTCCGTGCTGGGTCCCTACTCTTTCCCTGTTCATCAACAATCTCCCTGATGTGGTCTCTAGCTGCCGTGTCATCATGTTCACGGATGACCTGGTTCTCCTGGCCCACTCCTGTGATACAGCCACACTAAACCGTCACTTATCTGAAGACCTCTGGAACATCCAGGCATGGCTCTCCAACCATAAATTGGTCCTAAATCAAAACAAAACCCAGGCTATGCTCTTGGTTCCTCTGCCAAAATCTGAGCCTCTTCAACTCCCCTACATATCAACTATGAAGATGGCTCCCTCTCCCTACGTGACCTCCCTCAAATATCTTGGGTGGCACTGATCCCCAATTGGACCTTGGTAGTCATATCCATAATGCCTGCAGTGGGGTAAACCGCAAACTGGGGATGGCCTACTGAGCTGGTACACAACCTCACTCCAGTGGCTCAGCAGCTCTTGCCAGGGAGTACTACTTCCCTCCCTCAGCTACGGCTCCCTCCTTATTTGCTCATACTTCCTAAGACCCTCCTAAACAAGTGGAGCACAACGTGCAACAACATCTGTCGTTTTGCCCTGGCCGCCCCCCGCCTCACCCATCACTGCGAGCTCTACGAGAAGCTTGGCTGGCTATCCCCGCTCAATCACCTTAACTTTAGCACTGGGTGCCTCGTGAGTAAAGTACTTAGCTCCAGCACCCCTCCGGAACTGGCCTGGTTTCTTGCTCCTGCTGACCTCTCCCCCTACCTGCTTAGATCCCAAGGCCCCGGCCTACTAAGTGTACCTACTTCCCGCACCAACATGGGGGACCAGAGTTTTGCTGTCCATGGCCCCAGGCTCTGGAACTCCTTTCCTGAAAGAGTCCGTACTGCCTCCTTTCACAAGAGTTTCCGGACCTCCCTGTGGGATCATCTTAAGGTGGTTTCTCGCTGTGAATGTCCTAAGCCTCCTTAGCCTCCCGGTGTCCACTGGTGCCGGCTTCTTCTCTCCTGCTCTGGCGTCACCAATCTTGCACTATGTCCTCGTCCAAATCCCCCCTCCCTTGCTTGACCGACGCTGTGATGTTACTATGCTCATAATCCTCACCAGCCCTGTTGGTCATTGAATTTATCTCTAACTTATACCTTGCCCCAGCACTGTATCTGGGTGTACCTTCCACGTAAATGTAAAAACTGTAAAAATGGTCTTTTCTCCTATTTTTGTACCTGAATGTATTCGTCTGAACCAGTTACTGTATCAATGTACCTGTTGTACCCTTTTGTACTCTCCCGGGTCGTTCCTGAAAATAGGCATAAAACTTGTCTAGTGTACTTACCCGGTAAACAAAAACTAAATAAAATAAATAAATTCTTGTAGACCGGGGTGTCAGGCTATAGGATTTGTCTACTTCTGGTTCAGGGAAGGTACAGCTAGTTTCTGTTGAGAAATGTGTTAATGCTTCAGGGTAAAGGATAATGATATCCACTATGTTTATGATAGAATGTTCATCGTTAATAGGGACCCTGAGCCAGAGTTTTTGAAGATGGATTGGTGGAAGCTCCAACATTTCCTGGGACAGGAAGGTGGTAAGCAGTCTGCAATAACTGCTTCCCTCTTAAGGTGGGGATTATGTGACAGGGAGCTCCTGCCACTCTTGAGGACCAACCTTTTCTTAAAACTGTTGCAACAGTTATATTTCTTAGCCTAATCTATTCTTTACGATTCCTAGTCCATAAGGTTCGCCACCTATGGGCACCCCCTTCCCTTTCTTGACTGTGCTATAGTGTTCTCTTCAATTTTCATTTTCCCTCTCGGGTCCTCTTACAGGGAGGTTATTGTTGTGACCTCTGAGATGATATAAAACGGGCTGTGTTCCTCGTTGTTGGATTTAGTATGCAAAGGCACTGTCACAAAATATTGTATATATCTTATATGTATAAAACCTGTAAATGTTGAAAATACCATAGTACTAGGTGTTTTTGATAAAGGTAAAAAGTTACTAGGGGACTGTATGATAAAAATTAAGTTAGTTGTGCTATTTAAAATGCATGTAAACTGCTGTAAGTTGAACAAGTCTGAAATTTCGTGGTGATTTGCATATATCCCATGATGCTTTGCATTATTGAAGTGTGTGATGTGTTTCTTTGAAACTTGGCTTATTGTCAGTGCCATTTGGGGGTAACCCTTGTTTCAGTGCTGCTTCTGCACTGAGGTTCTTTGTCTTTAGTTTGTTTTTGTTTTTTTGTTTAATTATTTGAGCCCCCACCACCCAAGCAAACAAGGCCCACGCAGGGGAGGCTAAATCTCAGATATATGAGATCACAGATAGGGTTGCCACCCCTGGATGGGGCAAAAACCTTATCCTAAGCTCCGTCCCAGCCTCACCCCTTTTCATGACTCATGCATTCTTCCTCCTAGAAAGCCATTTGTTATATCAATAAAAGACAACACTTGAAGCAGCAGTTCAACAAAAATTTTAAGATACTGTACCTGTTAGTTACTTTCCTAGGTTCTTCCTAGTTATTTATTTATGTATTTATTCATTGACATTGGTTTACAAAATAAACATACAGAGATAAAAGAAATATTTACAGATATGATCTGGGGGAGACAAGGGAAATGCTATAAATAGCATACAACAGTTTACATGGTATATAATAATACATAAGAAACTGTTTCCTGTAATGTGTACTTTATATCTTTTTCTTGCTCCATTTCCTTTTCATGTCCACAGTACTATTTTGAAGCCAAAGAGGTAACCATACTTTTTTCTTGAGGAAAAAAAAATTGAAAACATTTTAAAATGCCTAAATTCTGTTAGAGATAAAACTGTTTACCAGCAAATGAAAGTGGCAGACAACTGGCTCTGTTACTGTTACAAAAGGTGGGGGCAGCTGTGTTGCCATGCCACTTTAAGATGCAGTGGAAAAGATTAGGTTAAGTAAGTGCTAATGGTGTTAATGGCCAAACTTTACACCTCCCAGGCTGACTGCTTTCACAAACAAAGGGCTATATTGACAACAGAACTTGTTTGTAAGCTGGAACAATGAATAATATGGCAGCATTTGTTTCAAAAGTATGTGAGCACTCAAAATAGTTCAAAAACCTGACCAGCACACAGCAAAACCGGATTACCTGATAGGGACCCAGAAAACCTGATCACCAGGTAAAAAACCTGACAGGTGGCAACCCTACAGATCAGTGAGTCAGTAGGTGCTGGCTAAGTGTAGAGGAAAGACTTGCATAGTCTGTTGCTACAGACTGATATACTAAAGAAGGGATATGCCATTGCTAAAGGTTTGTTACTTAACCTCTGTGAAATAGGTGTCTGAAAGGAAGGAAGGCATTCCCTGGGGTGGAGGGTCAGAGTTGTAGTTGATTGTTTCTGGAGGGCACAGGTTTACTCCCACCCACCCTGCCCCTCACCCCACCCACCCAAATGTATAACTTCCTTTATAGCAGGAGTTCTGACATCACTTCCCCAAAACTGCTAACGTACACCTGTTCATATCCTTATATGCACTGCACACCGAATAGAGGGTAGAGACACTGAAAAGCATGCACACACTAAAACAAGAACAAAGGGAAAAAAATCTGTAACAGAAAGGAACACATACATGTAGGAAGTGGTGCAATGCACTGGATGTGGAGCACTAGTTTTCCGGGACACATTCTGGAGGCTGCATTGCTGCCCTATTTGCAGGCACCTCTCTGGTCTGAGGGAGGAGGTTGTTCATCTCTATGCTGAACTGGCAAGGATTCAAGAAACCAGCTCCCACACCCAGGGACCCGCAGGCCACCGCCATTACCTCAGAGGTTGTCAAGAAAGAGGAGTGGTTGGACCATGGTGGGCTCAGGGAGGGTGAGGGTGGTGGAACAGAGGCACATCCCTCCAGTTGTACCTCTCCACAATTCATTCGCTACTCTGGCAGAGTATGGTTCCTCTACGGAGGCACCCGCAGTGAAGACCGAGGATGCCGGGAACCTCCACAATGGAGACCCACAGGAGGGTGGCACAGGATCCCACAGGGGAAGGAAACAACTCCTGGTGGGGACTCCTTTGTAGAAGTGGGAACTGGGGAGGGAGGGAAAGGAGGTAGAAGCCTGCCTGGTGCCATGGCTTGGAGGGACAGGAAACGAATCCTCAGGCTCGTGGGAGCAGCTGCAAGGGAGAGTGAGCTGGATGTCATTATCCACCTAGGGCAAATGACCTGGCTGGGAATGAGATCAGAGCAGTGCAGCAGGACTTTATGGAGTTGGGCAGGGGCCTTAGACAAGTAGCACACATGATAACTTTCTCAGAAGTACTACCTGTCTATGGCATGGATGAGGCTAGGGTACTCCACACCATGGGATTCAATGACTGGTTGAAAAACTGGGGCAGAGCTCATGGATTTGGCTTCATGGGGGACTGGGGCTCCACCTGGAGGGATGCAGGCCTATACTGGCGCGATGCTCTGCATCTATCCAGGAGGGGAACCAGGATCCTAGGTGAAAGGTTTATATGCTTCATTGGCAAGCATTTAAATTAGCCAAGGGGGAGGCACTGAAAAGAAGGGAAATCCTAGCGCGCCCCCCCCCCCAAAAAAAATCAGAGTAGTTAGTGAGGTAAACGCCAGGATAGAGCAGTCAATAGGGAGAAGGGCAGGGGTAAATGGAGAAAAAGGCAGTAAGGACAGGGATGGGGCAAAAAGAAATAAAGCCATAAATAAATGGAGGGTAATGAGTACCAATGCCCGTAGCCTAGGTAAAAAGCTCCCCGAAATGGTAGCCTTGATGGAAGAGAGATGCCTGGATATCGTGGCAGTCACAGAAACATGGTACACAGAGAAGAACCGTGACTGGGATATCAACATACCAGGGTACACAATCTGCAAGAGGGACAGGGAGGGAAGAAGAGGAGGAGGAGAAGTAGCTCTCTATGTAAGGGAAGGGATCAAAGCAACAGAACTAAAGGGTAAACAGGGAGAAGAGGAGGCACTGTTGGTCACCTTGGAGACTGGAAATGGAACCACAATCCGCACAGGGGTTGTATACAGACCCCCATCTCGGGAGGAAATGGACAAGGAAATAATAGGCATCCTTAGGATGGCGGAGAAAAGGGAAATATTGCTAATAGGGGACCTGAAAATGCCAGATGTTAACTGGAGCACCCTTCTGCAGCCACATCCAAGAGCAAGGCCATTCTCTATGCCCTCTGGGGAATACCTCAGTTAGCTAATTTTGGAACCCACTCGGGAGGGAGCAGTCTTAGACCTGGTACTCTCAAATGGGAATGGAGAGAGGCTCTCCAATCTTGAAGTGGGTAGCCATCTGGGAACAAGCGACCACCAAGCAGTGTGGTTCATGAAGAACTTAGCTGTAGAGTCAAGTCATACAAAAGTGAAGGTACTTGACTTCAGGAGGGCTGATTTTGTCAAAATGGGAGCGTGCCTCAGAAAAGCACTAGCAAACAGGCAAGAAGGGTGGGGTGGAGCAACAATGGGGAAACTTCAAAACCCCTAACATTAAAACTCCTATCACAGGGGCAACAAGCCTTTGTGTGAAGCAAATAAATCAAAACGAAAAAGGAAAAACTATGGTTCTCAAAAGAAGTGGTGGGGAAGGTTAGGGAGAAAAAGATAGCATTCAGGAAGTATAAGGAGAAACAGAAGGAGCAGGACAGAGAACTGTACCAGTTAAAGCAGAAGGAAGCGGGGAAGGTAGTCAGAATAGCAAAGGACAAACCGAGGAAAAGATAGGCAACTCGGATTGTAGGTACATTAGGGAACAAAGAAAGACTAAGGCAGGGATACTGAGGCTGAATAAAGAGGAAGGTGGTTGGGCAGAGAGCAACAGTGAAAAAGCAGGGATACTGAACAAATACTTCTGTTCAGTATTCACAGTGGAAGAGCAGGGGGAGATACCTAATCCAGTCAATATAAGCACTCTGGATTGGGGGTTGATATTAGTCCTTTCACAGAAGAAAGGGTTCTGAAAAACTTTTAAAACTGAAGGTGGACAAAGCAATGGGGCCTGATGGGATTCACCGCAGAATTCTAAAAGAACTAAGGAAAGAACTAGTAACACCACTGACTACCTTTTTTAATCATGGGAGGATGGTGTGGTACCTGAGGACTAGAGGAGGGCGGATGTGATTCCCCTTCACAAAAGTGGGAGCAAGACAGAGGCAGGAAACTACAGACCTGTCAGTTTGACCTCAGTGATGGGGAAAATTATGGAATCACTTCTGAAGGAAAGAATTGTTGAGTACCTAGAGGACAGTGGAGCACAGGACCCATGGCAGCATGGATTCGCAGCAGGAAGGTCATGTCAGACAAATCTAATTGATTTATTTGACTGTGTGACCAAAGTAGTAGAGCAGGGAGGGGCTGTGGACATAGCCTACCTAGACTTTAGCGAGGCATTTGACGCAGTCCCACACAAAAGATTAATAAATTAGCCAGCCTGTGGGGTATGTCCCAGGATGGTAACCTGGGTAAAACACTGGCTGGACAACAGGACACAGTGGGTACTAGCAAATGGAATCCACAGTGAAGAAAGGGGGTTACTAGTGGGGTACCGCTGGGTTCAGTACTGGGGCTGGTCCTTTTTAATGTCTTTAAGTGACTTTGCAGAGGGGACTGGAAGGAAAAAGATGTCTCTTTACAGATGACACAAAGATCTGCAACAGGGTTGATACGCAAGGTGGGATGGAAAGGATGAAAAGGGACTTGGCAAGGTTGGTGGAATGGTCAAATTTATGGCAGATTAGATTCAGTGCAAAGAAGTGCAAAGTCATGCACATGGGAAACAAAACCCAGGGAAGAGTACACGGGGAGGGGGAGATACTGACAACAACAAAAGTGGAAAAGGACCTGGGGGTAGTCATATCAGATGACCTACAGGTGGGCCAGCAATGTGAGAAGGCAGTAAGGAGGGCTGGGGGATACTGGGATGAATAGGGAGAAGCATCACTAGTAGAAAACAGGAAGTTGTTGGCCCTCTGTACAGACAGTTGGTAAGACCACATCTGGAGTACCGTGTACAGTTCTGGAGACCCAATCTCTGCAAAGACATAGACAGGGTGGAGACTGTCCAGAGGAGGGCAACCAAAATGGTGCAAGGTCTGCACCAGAAGACATATGAAGAAAGACCAAATGAGCTTAAGATGTATAGCCTCGAGGGAGAGGGGGGACATAAACTTTTAAATACCTTAAGGGAATCAAAGTCCAAGAGGGTAGCATCTTTCAGAAAAAGAATGTGCAAGAACAAGGGGGCACAATTTGAAGATAGAGGGGGACGGCTCAGAGGTAATGTGAGGAAGTATTTTTTCACAGAGAGGGTTGTAGATGCATGGAACAGCCTTCCTGAGGAGGTTGTAGAGTCAAAAACAGTGGGGGAGTTCAAGAATGCATGAGACAGTCATAAGGCAATTCTAGAGGATGGAGGCAGGAGGAAGTAGGCTGTTGGTGAACTAGGATCTGCAGCTTATCCGTTAGGTAGGGAAATGGGCAAACTAGGTGGGCCAAGCGGTCCTTATCTGCCGTGAAATTCTATGTTTCTGTGTATCTGCTTCCTTTTGAATAAACATCATACAGTGATTGTGTTGAACTTGGTGGTGTCTGGTTCATCTGTTATCCCACAACCCCTCCACACAGTGGTCATTTTTTTTTTTTTGGTTTCCCCCTACCTTATATTTTTTGTCCGTTGCTTTCTGTTCTTGATTTTTTTTGTGAAATGTTTATTTTTGATGCTATTTTTTTTCTTTTGCTCACATTATTTAATACTCTACTTGATTTTTTTTTAATTTGTATTCTGTATGAAGTTTTATTTTATTTAAATAAACATTTATCATTTTATTTAGTTTTTGTTTACCAGGTAGGTGCGCTAGCCATAATAACTATTTTCAGGCATGACCCGGGAGCGTACAAAACAAACTTCAGGAACTAACAGTAACAGTACATTATTAGAAGTAGTCAAGATAATGGGTACATACAAGCAGGTAGAAACATAGGCAGTACAGTATCACAGGTGAGTGTTGTTAACACTGTCAAATTGCAATAAAATTAGGGCTTAATGACTATTTTGCAGACCTGACCCAGGAGAGTTTCAAACAACTTCTGGAAGTAGACAGTAATAGTACCTTGTTTTTAGAAGTAGTCAAAGTAGCAGATACATACAAGCAGGCAGTAACATAGGTAATACGGTATCACAGGTAAGTGTAATCATCGCAGACAGTTACAAAAGAACATTAGGGCTAAATACTAACATGGGGAGGAAATAGATTATAGAAAGAATGCAGTGTCTCTTAGGCATTCAGTAACTGGGTAGCTTTGTGGGGGGGGGGATGGTGGGACAAGTGGTGTGAGGTAGACTTTGGCGATCAGAGCGTGTCAGGAAGTAAATAGTAGCCGGGGTCTGAGGACGAAAGCAGATGGGGGGTGTGAAGGAGAAAAAGGGATGATGAAGTGCAACAGCAGCAGGGTGATGTGCAACCCTGTCTGAGGTAGAGAAAGTGCTGAAGTAGAAATGTGGTGAAACTAAGAGGGCGGCGAGGAGAGTCCAAAATAGTGATTGCATCTATGGAGGTTTGAAACAGGAGCAACTACAAGAAGATATGAGATCATGGCGCAGTGCTTTCTTAAAGGAGGTGTGGGAAGAGGCTTGACGAGTGGCTAGTGGGATGGAGTTCCAGAATTGGGGAGGGGGGCCTGACCGGTAAAAGCACTAGAGCCCTTGGTGGTAGCATATTTAGGAATAAAGACAGGGGCATTGTCCACAGAGCGAAGGTAATAGCGGGAGACCTGGCTTTGGAAGAGTTCCGCCAGGGGTTTGGGTATTTGAGTCCTAATTATATTGTCAATGATAGAGCCGAAAGAAAAGGACCTTGACGCCTGCAGAGGGAGCCAACCAAGGTCAGAGTAGAGGAGGCAGTGGTGTTTCAGCCAATGAGATGAGGATGCATAGTGACATATACTATTGTATGTGACATCCCATTTGTGAAGACTAGATTTGCTTGCAGACATATAGATGGCAGCCCCATAGCTAAGTGATGGTAGAAGTATCCCATGGGCTACTGCAAGCCTAGCTGATGGGGTGAGGGCATAGCTGGTTCTATAGGCTGCTCCAAGTTTAGAGTTTACTGATTTGCAGGTCATCTGAATATGGAGATCATAGGTTAGTAGTGGGTCCAGTGTGACCCCCAGGTACTTGAAGGAGTTGACAACTTCTACTGAGGTGCCGCTAGTCGTGGAGACTTTGAACTTGTGCTGGGCGTGTTTGAGTTTAAAATTTGAGCTGAAGAGCATGGCTTGGGTTTTTGCTTCGTTTAGGAGTAGTTTGTGACTGACAGCCACTGCCAGAGTAGTTGGAAATCATGGGAGTGCTTCAGGTTTATATCCTCAATACATTTAGCACTAGTGTAGAGCACTATGTCATCCGCATACAGCAGGGAGCTGATTTTCATGAGGTTTGAGGTGATGCTGTTTATAAAGTTAGAGAACAGTAGAGGGCCAAGTATGGACCCCTGGGGCACACCAATGTTAGTCGTGGCCTTGTCAGAGAGAGTGGAGTTGTACTTCACAAATTGTGTTCTATCAGTCAGGTAGCTCTTAAACCAGTTCATAACGTTGGGAGAGAAACCTAGTGATTGGAGTGTGGCAGTGAGGATGGGGTGGTCAGTTAGGTCGAAGGCCTTGGTCATATCTATGAAAATGGCCCCTGTGAGAGAAGCAGAGTACATGGCCATCAGGGCATCAGATGTGAATTTGAGTAGTGCTATGACCTTTTCGGAAACCATGCTGGGCTGGGTTTAATAGGTCCTTTTCCTGGAGGAATTTGATAGTTTGGTTAGCTACGAGCTTTTCGAGGATTTTACCGAGGACCGACAGGATAACAATTGGCCTGTAGTTTGAGAGGTCCTTTGGGTCACCTTTTTTGGAAACGGGGGTAATCCTTGCCATTTTCCAGATATCTGGGACATGACCCTGGCATAAGGAGAGGGTAAAGATTTTGGCTAAGGGAGCAGCTAGTTTAAGAAGTTTGGGTTTGAGTCTGTCAGAACCGGAAGCAGTATGCTCAGAGATCTTAAGCAATTTCAGCACATCGAGTCTAGAGACGGATTTAAAGAAAAAATTTGATCCAGTGGTGTTAGTTTGGTATGTTAAGTTCAGGTTGGAGGGGAAGGTAGAGGTATAGTTAGTTAGGCCAGAGAATTTGTCATTGAAAAAATTGGTAATCGTGCGTAGATTGTTGCAGTGGACTCCATTTAGCACCATTTCATTGGGGGAGGAGGATAAGTTTGAGCCAAGGAAGAATTTGATGTGGGACCAGAATTTCCTGGAGTCTCCATAGGAGTTCCTTAGGAGGTCTTTGCAGTAGGAGCTTTTGGCCTGTTTGATCTCCTTTTTGCAGGTGTTGCGCATAGTCCTGTAGGTGACAAGGTCAGCAGCCAGGCCAGTGCATATGAAACGGCGCCAGCTTTTATCTCTTTGGTGAAGTTTACAGAGTAGATCAGATTTTAACCATCTGGTTTGCCTGTTTTTTTTTTTTTACCTGTCTTGTTACTTTGGGACAGTGCTTGTCCTGCAGCTCTTGGAAATGGGTCAGAAAGAGTCCAAGGGCAGATTGAGTATCACTAGCCTCATAGAGTGAGGACCAGTTAATGCAAGCAGCGTCATGTAAGAAAGACTGAGAGTCAAAGTGGGCATTGTCGCGAAAGGAGATGTACCTGGGCTGTGTAGGTTCTGTCCTCTGTTTACCCCAGACACAGAAAGTGGGGGAGTGGTCCGTGATGGTGTTGGCTAGTACGCCTGAGAAGACTGTGTTCCGGGTGATTAGTCGTCATCCAGTCCAGTAGAGTACTGACATTGGAGTGGGGTACAGTCCTAGTGGGTTCAGAGATCAATTGGAGCAGGCTTGAATATTGAAGTTTGGATAGGGATAGGGCTTGGGAGTTTCCCAGCCAGTTAATGTTTAGGTCTCCAAGTATGAGAACCTCATTTCTTCCGGATAGGAGTGAGGTTTGAGCCAGTAGTTCTTCCAGGCCTCCTTGACCACCTTTAGGGGGGTTGTAAACACAGACAATATGAAGTAGCTTGGCTCCTAGGGTGAGGCGGGCATGAAGTGCTTCACAGTGCAGGAGGGGAGAATAATTTATAACTGCGAGTTGAAAGTGATTTTTAAAATGGATAGCTGTGCCTCCACCTCTCTTGGCTGCTGGTCAGTTCTGTCTTAGCAGATTGTAGGATGGGAGGGAGCACACAGTATCAGAGGCAGAGGGTTTGAGCCAGGTTTCAGTTAGGCAGATGTCAGGCTTGTAGAGGATGGTCCAAGCTATTGTGATGCACAATTTTTAGCCCTTTTGCATTGCCAGTAGGGTTAGTTGTGAGGTAAACAGGCCCTGGGTTTGGCTGTACGTCACCAGAGAGCAGGACTGTCATCAGGAGTAGATACCAAGGTTTGAGGTACAGAAAAGGGTAAAGGGTCTGTAAGCGAGGGTGGTAATTTATAAAGACATGAGTGATGATCTTGAACCACGCCTTACGTAGTGGAAATGGAGTGGAGTCATAGTAAGCATTTGGCACCACTAAAAGGTTAGAGAAATAGAAGTCATTGGGCGGGGGAGAAGAGAATTCTTGTGTGGCTGTATTTAACAGTAGTAGGTGGAGTAATGGGATAGAGGAGACAAGGAAAAACAGCATCAGGCACTGAGTCATTGTTAGCCGGCCGGCGTGATAGGGTAGTGTGCCTGAGAAGAAAACAGTTATGCTTCTGGGAGAAGAGACAGTGATTGGGGGATTATGTGGTTAATAGGTATTTGTCATTGCCCTGGAAGTCTAGACGGGCGTTTCGAGGAGAGGTCAGGTGTCCAGAGAGAGAGAGACTGGTGGAGAGGGCAGGGCTGGTAATTCAGCAACACACAGATGGGGAGGAGAGACGGATCAAGTAACCAAATAGAAGTGAGCTACAAGAGGAGGGTGGGGCTGGGAGACTATTTAAAGGTGGCCTGGGAGGGGTGGGGGGAAAAAACAACTAACATGGCCCCTACTATCCAGTAAGTGCCATGGGATGCAAACATTACTTACCATAGTAATATTAGTAATATGTTTTGTTCCAGGGGATCCCTCAGTGTGCTTGCCTTATGCAATTATGCCAGCTGGGTTAGGTGCCCTGGAGGTGGAGTTTATGCTAATGATGCCAAAGAATTAGACCAGTCCGGTTGCAGTAAGAGTGCTGCGTGTAGCTGGAGCTGTGAGTCAAGTCGGATTTGTTTCGAAGCTTGAGGGGCCAAAGGCCCCAAATCTCAAAACTGTCCTAGCAAAAAAGAATAAGGAAAAAGAGAACTTGCCTGTTGGTGAACTGTGTACACCATGGAAAACTGTGAAACATTATACATGCTGAAACTCTATAGTAAGAAATTTGGCCAAAGGCATGGACTGCAGAACTATTCTAAGCCAGGTTATGAGAGGGGAGGCCGGGTGGGAGGTAAAGTGTACTGAGGGATCCCCCGAAAGAAATATTACTAGAGTGAGTAATTTTTTTCTTCTCATCCCAGGAATCCCTCAGTATGTTTGACCAGTGCAGACTACAGAGCAGTGTAGTTGGGAGGAGGAAACAGGATCTACAGGACTACAGTGCCAAATCTGGCATCAGATCTGGACTGTACATCCAAGCAGTAGTGCTTTGTGAAGGTGTGTACAGTCTTTCAGGTAACTGCTTTGCAGATGTCTAGCAAGGGGATGTCCCTTACTGCTGCCACAGAGGCTGCAGTGCCCATGTAGAGTGGGCACTGAGGCCTTGAGGTGGCTGCTTGTCAGCCTTACTGTAACAGAACTGGATGCAAGAGACTATCCAGCGCAAGATAGTTCTCTTAGAAGCTGGCCTGCCCTTGCCCACCTCGACATGTGAGGAACAACTGCGTATGAGAGGCCCTGAGCTGCTTAGTATGCTCCAGGTAGTAGGTCGGTGCCCTTTTTAATATCCAGGGTGAGGAGCCTGCCTTCCCCAGTGGCGGATTTGTCTGTGAAAAAGGAAGCATTACGAATTGATTCAGGGGAAATTTCTGCATCACTTTGGGAAGAAATTTCCTGTTGGTCCTGAGGACTCCTTTATCCTTGTGGGAAATAATGTAGTTGGGTTCAGTAGAAAGAGAGCTTGCAGCTCAGAAATCCTTTTGGCTGAAGTGATTGCCACTAGGAAAACTAGTTTTCTGAGTGACATACTAACAAGTCTGCAATAACCATGGGCTCAGATGGAGACTCCAGGAGCTTGGCTATACACGGGTTCAAGTCCTCGGGGAACAGGTTCCCTGAGTGAGGGTTGAAGGCAGTGACAGTGCTAACATGCACCAAAACGGCAAAAGTTGCATCCTTTCTAAAAGTGACCCCTCTCTCCTTTGCCAGTGGGTCCAAACTGATGCACCTACTCTCTAACAGTATCTAATGGAAGGGAACGTGAACTGTTCAAAATCTGCCACTGATTACATTTTGACCCAGTAGGTTCCTCTAGACTCACATTTCTTACACCAGTGGGTCCAGAGTTCAGCCCATGTTTTAAGCCCCATCACTGGTTAACGGTGCAGCAAGTCTTTAAAAAAATTTCCTAAAGATGGGATGAGAAATTAGATTTTTCCTTGTCAGCAGGGAGGTAAGCCGAAATGGCTGCCAGACAGACTTTCAGGGATGAGGCTGTAAGGCCTGATGCTTGTAAATGTACCAGATAATTCAGACTAGGAGACAGGCTAGCTTGCAAAGGATCAATGAATCTGTCTTTACACCAGAAAAAGAATCTCTTCCATTTGAAAGTGCAAGTCTGTTTGGTACTCGGCTTTTTGGCGAGTCGAAGGATTCTCATGACTTGTTGTAAATACTTGAGTTGGAATTCTAGCTCCTCAAGTACCAAGCTTTGAGGCAAATGGACTATGTTGGGGGTAAGGTACCCCTGTCTGAGGCAGGATCAGGAGACTGTGGGTCGAGGGCAGGAAGTAGTGTGTACCAGGGCTGCCTTGCCCAGTCTGAAGCCATTGGAATCATTGTTGCTTACTGGCTTCTGAGTTTGAGTAGGACCCTGAAAATCTGTGGAAATGGAGAAGGCAGACAGGAACCTTCCTGTCCAATCTAGAGACAACACATCCACTGGCACCGAGCCCAGAGCTGGAGGCCTGCAGCAGTACAGGGGAATCTGGTGGTTACAGTTGTAGGCTAAGAGATCTATCAGTCTCCCCCATCTCCTGAAAACTGTGGCCAGTACTTGCTTGTTTAGGATCAAGTCGTGGTGGCCCTGACTGATGCAGCTCAGGGAGTCTACCAGCACATTGTCTGTGAATGGCAGAGAGCTGCATGTCCAGGGAGTAGGCCAGAGACCAAAACTTCATGGTCTCTGTGTAGAGCTTTGTGAATCTTGTCTCCCCCGCTTGTTTATGTAAAACATAGTGGTGTTCTGTCCTGATTTGGGCAGACTGACCTTTTAGCTGGGGGCATGGGCTTTGATTGCCAGGTAAATGGCTCTGAGCTCAAGGAGATTTGTGACACCTGGTCTGGACTGTCCAGATCATCACACCCCACTTATGGACTGGTCTGCCAGGTGTGCACCCCAGTCTAGGAGGGAAGCAACTATCGTGAGCACCTTAGAGGGCTCCATTTGCTGAAAGGGAGTTCCTTTCCTGAGGTTTTCCTTGTATTTCCACCAGTCCAGGGCTTGCAGTAGGGTCCTTGTGACTGGAATGAGCTTTGACAGAGACCAATGAGCTCTCAGGTGGTATTGTATGTCCCTCATCTGAAACCTGACACTTGGAACTACAGCTGTAGTAGAGGCCATGTGCCCTAGGCGCCTGAGGAAGTGTCTGACTGGCCTTGGTTGGCCTAGAACTATTGAGTATGCCAGGGTTTGGAGGTGTTGCACCCTGTCTAGTGGGAGCACAGTTTTGCCTAGCTGAGTGTCTAGTTCTGCTCCAGTGAACTCCTGTTGCTGAATTGGCTTGAAGTGGGACTTTTCTGTGTTGATTAGGAAGCCAGGGACTCCAGGTTGTGTTGTGAGAGGCTGAGTGTGTCTGATTTTTTTGGGGGGGGATTTGTCCACTGTTGGTCAGTCATCCAGATGGGGGAAGACAGACGCCTCCTGTCTTCTGAGGTAAGCTACCACCACTGCCAGTAAAGACCCTGGGAGCTGAAGAAAGGCTGAATGGTAGAGCTGCAAACTGGTAATGGCCAGAGGGCAGTCTGAGTCTGAGATACTTTCTGTAAGAGGGCCTGGTTGGAATGTGGAAATAGGCATCCTTCAGGTCATAGAATCATAGAGGCTTGACTGCAGAAAAGGACCATACCGGCCCATCTAGTCTGCCCTCCCCTCACATACACACACCTCCCCTTCCCTGCCAGCCCCACCCTTCCCCTGTCCCTGTTGTAAGAATGGGATTACCACCGACAGGGTGACCATCTTAAATTTGGGATTGAACAGGTGTTTGTTCAGGTACCTTAGATCTAGAATGGGTTGCCAGTCCCCATTTTTATTTTGTGTGAGAAAGTATCTGGAAAAGAGGCCTTTTCCCCCATTGGGAGAAAGGGACACTATCCACTGCCTTTGCTGACAGGAGAGCTTTGACCTTGAACTCCAGCAGAATTCTTTTTGTGGGAGTCAGAGGGTTTAGACTCTTGTGGGCCTGCTGAGTGGGAAATTTTTTTGAGCTGCAGGGTATGTCCTAGACTCACTACCTCCAGCACCCACTTATCTGTGGTGGTAGATTGCCAGTGGTTGAGGTAGTGGGTCAGCCTTCCTCCTACTGGTAGAGGGGAGACGACTTGGGACTCGAAATCATGAATTTTGTTTAGTTTGAGTTTTGGCTGAAGGGGTAGGATCAGCACATTTCTGGGCCCTTCTTCCTCTTCCCCTGAAGAAACATCTCATTTGAGAGTAATCCAAGGGCTTGGGCACTGGCATAGGATAGAAGGCCCTGAGATAGTAACCCCTTCCACCACCCCCACCCTGGGGTTTGTTAGAAGTAGAGGCTTTCTCTTTAGCTGTGTTACTCTGATGGGTGGTTTTGTATTCCTCCACCTTTTTCATGTATGCCTCTTTTTTTTGTCCCCAAAGAGAGACTTATTCTCACAAGGAAAGTTCATAGCTACAGTTAGCTACATAGCATTCTTCTCCAGCTGCAGGCGATGGAGATCCACCCCCAGTAACCCTAGATATACAGCATTGCAGTAGTCTAGACGAGAGGACACAGGCGTGAACCAGTACAGGAAGGTCATCGTGCGGAACAGGTGTTTTGTCCAGGCCATGTTCCTCAGATGGTAAAATGAGGACTTGGCAACCGCTGACATCTGTGTTTTAAGCGTCAGCTCGTTGTCAAGCACTACGCCCAGATTCCACATCTGTTCAGAAGGTCTCAACTGGTTACCCCCTAACACAAGGCCAGAAGGAAGCCCAGGAGTCAACTTCTCTACACACTGACCTGGGTCCACCACCAGCACCTCAGTCTTGTCCGGATTCAGTCTCAACCAGTTAGCACTCATCCAGTCCTGAATCTCAGTGAGGCGGTTGTTAAAGACCGAGATTGCATCATTTTGTTCAGGTACAAAGGACATATAGAGCTGAGTATCATCTGTGTAGCAGTGAAAACTCAGCCCATAATGCCTTATGATGTCTCCCAACGGCAACATACTGTATACACCATGAACAACATGGGGGAAAGCACAGAACCCTTTGGCACCCACAAGGCAGGACAAAGGGAGCTGAGGAAAACATTCCTGACACCACCCTCTTGAGTTCTGCCTGTGAGGAAAGAATGGAACCATCTGAGGCATGTTCCCAACAGTCCACAGAGTAACCGCAGGTGTTCCAGCAACATTCCATGGTCCATGGTCTCAAATGCTGCAGAGATCAAGGAGGACCAAGATCGAACGACTCCTCCGATCTCTCGCTATTAGGAGATTATTCAGTACTCGAACCAACACTGTCTCGGTACTATGCCTCTTCCTGAAATCGGACTGGAGAGGATCATAGACTTCATGGGTGGTAAAGTCCTCAAGCTGCAATGCAGCTACTTTCTCAATAACCTTGCCCAAAAAGGGGCTTCCAAGGCAGTTCTAACAGTTTCTGCTAGGTCCTGAGCTACTCTCTGTGGGGCTTCTTGGCTAATAGCCTAGACAGTTCCAGGGAACCTTCTGATATTGAGCAGTGTATGCTATGTATGTAGAGAGGCGCAGCAGTAGAGAGGCTGTGGTGTAAGATTTCTTACCCGTAGTATCCAGTTTTCTAGATTATTTTTTTGGAGGCTGGGATGAAAGATGCATCTTAACTTTATCATACGCTGTAGCCTGTACCACTCCTTCATGATCTAGGTGTATGTAGAGTTACTCAGCATTAGCTTTTTTCTAGCTGGTACTTTTTCTCTGTTATCCACCCCAGGGATGGAGGTGGGATTCTGAAGTAGGTTGAAAGTAGCCCTGCAAAGGGATTTATGGATTGGAAGGAGTACATTTTTGGAAGGAGGGCGATCCATCATATCTAAGAAGTCTGCGTCCTCATCCCCATAAGTGGTCTCTTGGATAGAGAGATCCAGACTGTCTGCCATATGCTGGACAAAAGTATAGTGAGAAGAGAAATCCTTCTGGCCATTGGAAGGAGTGCCAAACTCCTGGTCAGGGAATACATCTGGTTCCAAGGGTTCACCTTCCTTCTCTTCATCACCTTCCTCAAAGTAAATATCCTGGCCAAGGCCAGGGTGAGAGGGAATAGGAGCAGTAGGACCAGGTGGGAAGTTAAGGAGGGTGCTCACAGCTTGTAAAGTTTGATATAGCTACTAAATGCGACAGGGTGACCCCTGTCATGAGTAGGGGCCCTGATAGTCTTACAAATACCCCCCAAAAAAAAAAAAGAAATGATAGAGAATAGTGTGGCTGTGAAGGTAAAATAAATGGCATTAAATGACTATACAAAGGCCTTTATCTTTAAATACTGCTGTATAGCAGGTAAATGGCTAC
The DNA here is from genome assembly GCA_016271365.2 of Neoceratodus forsteri. Taxonomy (NCBI): domain Eukaryota; kingdom Metazoa; phylum Chordata; order Ceratodontiformes; family Ceratodontidae; genus Neoceratodus; species Neoceratodus forsteri. The sequence goes on from CM057451.1 coordinate 540,978,940, forward strand.
ATATGCAGTGTACAGGACAGGAACAATTTGGTTAATTCTGTAACTCTGTCCCTGCTGTTGCATTTTCGGTGGCTTTTAGTAAAAAGAAAGCCAGTTAGAATGTCAGCGGCTCTTGCCGCCCTATTTTGTATTGTAAAATAATTATGCCTCTATATTAGGGAGAAGTGCATGTTGTGCTGTTTATTAGAATTCCCCGGATGGCAGTACATGGAAAGAAGGCACTGTTCGCGCTTTTTTTTATAGAACCCTGATGCCAGCATTGTTTTAAAAAGGAGAGAGAATAATTATGTTTACAGGTAGAGCACCTTCACTCCTTGAAACGCCCTTCTCGCTGAGCTGTAAAACAAAAGGAGTGGAGTAAGTGGCTGACATAGCGCCAGGTCTGAAGTCTCTGCTACCACTCTGTTCTTTTAGGTGCATCCCTGCAATGAATGGCCAGGTGCGCTCCAAAGAAATGCGCATAAGAGCAATGTGGCATCTCTTCCTGGATCGGAGCATAATCATGCTCCGGAGCGATAGGATGCACCGCCTGTTGCGGTTTTAAAAATACTAAACCAAAGTAGAAGTTCATTACATCAAAGAAAGGGACTGGGGCGTCCCTATGAATAAAATATTTAAAGTGGCCCCCTGATAGGATAGACCCTCTAAGGAGTCAGAACAAGGGGGAAAAAGGAGAGGAAAGAGCTGATGTTAGTCAGATAGGAGCGGCCTTGCTCCTAGCGCTGTCTCTCACTCCATGCAGTATTGCATGTCAGAACGGGCGGCAGGTCAGTTTCAGCCACCTAGCTCAAATGAAAACATAATGCTATGCGTTCAGAAGAGCGCTGCCGTAAAACCCTGGACTGCAGCCTGAAAATAAATGAAGGGGCTGGGAAAAGGAAATACAAGGAAGGTTTCGTCACCTATTTAGATGAAATGTAGCTGCTAGGCAGCTGTAAAGTGGTAAAATTGAGCTGAGTGGTTTTGGGCTTTAAAAATAGATAGGAAGGCCGAATTGCAAAGTGAAGCTGACAGGCTGTTTCAGCTGTCGGACATAAATGTACACTAAGTGGGGAGGGAGGGGGACAAGCATGCAATAAAAGTAAACCTGCTGTCTACACAGAGTGTTAAAATAAAGGAATGCTTATAGCATAACAACATTTCCCTGGTGTACAAGGTTTACTGAGCTGGAGAGAGAAGGGAAAGGAGTAGTTCACCCTCATTTTCTTATTCCCATTGCCAACTCAGGGACTCTTAAAACATGTACAAAATAAAAGCAGAAACAAATTAATTACTGATACAGTGAAGCAGTGACTGACCTGCTGGCAAGTATTTCTGTTCTGGGTGATTCCTGTAGGGAAACAGTGGCCCCTAGAGGGCTATATTTATACACAGCTGTTGTATCATTCATCATGTAAAAGGAGGCAGACTTCTTTAACAAGAATAATTAAGGTTTATTTTATGATAGAAGCCTAGAAAAAGGCATATTATGAAAGATTGGTTCCCTGGGAACATAGCCTAAACAAAAAGGCTTAGAAATAACCCTTTACATTTTATATAGGCTGGGTTATTAGCCTAAGGGGACCTTACAGAAGTTAGTTGAACATTTACAGGTAGATCACCTAACAGTGATGTCACCCTGGGTGGATATAAAAAGGCTACCACCAGGGGTGTTAAAGTAGATAGAGATCCAGATAGGATTGTCAGTCTTGTACTACTGGTCTGAGGAGCAAGACCTTAGAAGAAAGAGTGTGGGTGTTCCCACTAAGCCAGTAGCGGCTAAGTACTGCTGGGTGCAGCAGTTGATCTATCTGTTGTTGCTGAACTAATGACAGTTTTTTTTTTATTTTCTGTGATATCCTGAATCATTTTATGGAGAGCAAATAAATAGAATAATAGATAGGTTCCTGTGCATTACAATGTAGTAATTCCATCGAGAGGTTCTGGGGACATTGGGAACCTCGAGAGCGAAGCTCGAGAGGTTCCATGTCCCCAGAACCTCGAGATGGATTTACTACATTGTAATGCACAGGAACATATTTTTTATTTTTTTTAATATATGGATGCGATTTTCGTTTCTCTGAGGCAGTCGGCAGCTGCAGCCCGAACAAGTCTCTCCGCTCTGGCCACGCACCACACTGTCTCACTGCTCGTTTTGTTTTTGTTTTGTTTTAGTGAAGAAAAGCCTACCTTTTCCATATCTGGGGAACGCAAGGTCAGCTTGATATCTGTATTTTTCAGGTATTTTTTAAAAAAAGCTGTGAAATGTTACGGTTGGGAAACTCTCGGTAAGCGAGACAGTGGCCGCCATGTTTTTCGAACTGTTCTGCCCGCCCTAACAGGAAAAGTGGCCAATTGGAAGGCACATTTTAAAAGACGTTGGGAGCTGGACTAGCGCATGCGCTGTTGTGATTTGGTGATACTATCGTTCAGGTACCCAACGATAGTATTACGGCACCTGAACGATGGTATTTATCACTCCTGAAGTGTAGTATTATCACTTTGGGAGTGATACTATTATGAGGAATTTTTTGTATGCTTTTGTACTATATTATTTTCATGATCCATATATTAAAAAATGATAAATGCCAACCTGGCATTTTTTATGCACTGATTTTGTCTGCCTGCATTTGTCTCCTGAACTATCGACCCTACAACACCAAGACTTAGCCATTTTCTCCACAGAGGGTACATCTTGTTGCTACACTGGTGTCTCCCTTTGCTTCTCATCGGGAGAGGCAGTGATATGTTTTTCCTTTTGTTTAGTTTTTAACAGGCACTGGATCAGAAACCTGCTCAATATGCCTTTTTTTTTTTTTTGGCTTGGTCATTATTATTTTTATCAGCCTTATTTTCTGGGGTGTCCTTGGAGGACCTGTCTAGATTTTTGATGAGAGGAGGATCCCTCTTCTGAGTTTTTATTAGAGGGGGAAGCAGACTAAGAAGCCATCGTTTCCAGAGTTTTGGCTGCATTTCTAACTGTTTTTGGACAAAATTTAGTGCAAGTTCACAGATAGTTAAAATATGGGCTGGACCCAAATAACTTAAAGGTTGTGGCTGTCTGCCTTGGCTACGATTTTAAAGCGCTTCATGCAGCTTTTTAAAACCATTGGGTCCAGTCCTCTTTTTAGGTCTGTCTGACTTGCCAGTTTGTCAGAAGACCTTGGAAAAAAATGATTCTCTGAAAGGGGAAAAAAGAAATTTCTGTAAGATTCCCAAATGCTGTGGAACCATTAGAAACTGTTCCCCACAAAGAAAATATAAACAAAAAGTATTGGAAAACACGGTTCCCTTCAAATATAGGGAGCCACAGAAAAAGTACTATTAAAATATAAAAAGCACTAATTTTTTAATTTTATTTCAGAAACGGTATTTTTAGTAGGAGAAAAAAGCGCAGGAACCGAGAATGGAACCGTTAGGGGGGAAATCATGGTTCCAAGGAACAAAAGGGAACTGCAGAAACGCACAGAAAACATTAAACACCACTGAAGACAGCACTAACTTTAAGAAAATACTGACTTTGAAGGAAAATGACTGCTTTAAGAGAAGATTTGAAGAGCGAGCTCCAAGGCAGACTTGTCCGGTCAGCAGAAAAATGAATCAGACTCCTCCGCTCCCGCTACAGGCAGCACTCTTACTGCAACCTGATAGGCTAATTTGGGAGGTGGTCCAGGATCTGGCAGTTTGGCTTCAGTGCCAAGAAATGCAGAGTTATGCATACTGGAGCCAAGAATCCCAGGACAGAGTATAATTGGGTGGAGTCCGGGTATCTGTATCAGAGGAAGAGAAGGACCTGGGAGTGATGATCACTAATGACATGAAGCCTCCACACAGTGCAAGAAAGCAACAGCAAGAGCAAACAAGATGCTGGGATGCATAGCTAGGGGGATCAATAGTAGGAGAGCAGCGGAGGTTATACTGCTCTTGTACAGGTCACTAGTGAGGCTATGTTTAGAGTACGGAGCTCAGTACTGTTGCCCACACCTCAAAAAGAACATTAACGTGCTGGAGAAGGTCTAGAGGAGGGCTACAAAGATAACTGGTCAGCAGGGTAAGGCATATGAGATTGAGGGTACTGAACATGTGCTCCCTGGAGGATAGAGAGCGAGGGGACATGATTGGGACTTTCAAGTACTTGAAAGGAATAAATAAGGTGGATAAGGAAAGTATCTTTAAAGAGCTCCTGACATTGTCTAGTGTGTAGACTGTCACTTTGAGACAGGCTTTATAGAGTAGCCGGTATCTTAATTATTTACAGATCCCATATTCCTAGTTCTGAGAGCAATCGCCATGCCACCCATGACCATTGTTGTTTTCCGACGGTTTGCTAATGCTGCCAGGCTGAGTGATGTTGTATGTATGTGTAGACTGAGCCGCTGAGTAGAATCTGTGATATTCAGAAGCGGCTGCTGGCCTGTCAGGTGGCTATAGAAATGAGCAAAAACCACACCAAACTGAACTTTATACACTGCCATCTCAGTTGGTCTATGCTGTGTATAAATAAAACTGAGACGCAAATTTGGCAGACTACTATACTGAATGCTTGAGAAATATAACAAACGCCGAAAACTCCCAGCCCCCCTTTGCTGGGAATGTTGATACCCATCAATGCCTTGCCCTCATTCAGTAACTCCTAAATTTTTTTTTTTTTTTAAAGTTCCTCATTGATTGTACCCTAAATCGTCCACTACACAGACCTCACCCAGTCGCCGGAGGTGGCATTCCAACCTGGTTATGCGATCGTGTTTTCGGTTATCAGGACTGCATTGTTAGCAAGAGACAGTCTGTGTTTGTGAGAACGGGAAAGGTTAAAAAAAAACAGTGCCAGAATGTGGGAGAAACTTCATGAAACCACTCCTCTGTAGTTAAATTAAACCTGAAGAGATCACAAACCTTACGAGCCTTTCCTTGCATTCACAGAAATGTAACAGGTTGCTGCTGTTTCTGACAGCATACAAATTGTAAAAAACAAAAACAAGGCGCTGCGTCAGCATGTGGTCTAAAAGCAAAACAAAATGGTTATATTAAATGCACGCTGAAAATAGAGTTAAAAATCTACATTTCGACCTTGGGTCGTCTTCAGGAAATATCTAAAAGAGAAAAAAAAAAGTTAGTGTAGCGGAGAGGTAAAATGAGAGATATATATGTGGAGAAAGAAAAAAGGGTAGGCTCGGGGAGAAGAAGTGATAAATGGTAAGATTAAGAGAGAATCTGTGAAACAAAAAGGTGATGATGGGAAAGATAAAGCATAATGGGAGTGAAAGAGCTGGGGAAGTTCCCAGGTGGGGACTAATTAACAGGGCCTAGTAAGAAAGCTGAAAGGTGACAAATGTGTGGGAAGGAGACAGAAATGGAGACTTATGGTGAAAATGAAAACTAAATTAAATGAGTACAAAAAACAAATAGACTTTAGGGGGAAAAAAAGGGATGGCTGAAAGATGTTAGTGGAAAATAAGTATCATTTACAACAAGGGCTGCTGGGAGCCAAGGCGGATGATCAGCTTGGCTTCCATGTTTTTCTATGGTCAGGATCCCAGAAGCCCTGCTGAAGGACACAAACAGAAAGGTCATTGACTTTGTGGTCCCTGGAGATAAAGTGGGATACAATGGGTTTAGCAGTTTCACCATTCCTGACTGCTCTGTAATGTTCCCTGAAACAGTCAGCAAGATGCCTACCAGTTTCTCAGATGTAAATAGCTGTACACTTCCTGCAAAGAATACAATACACCACGTTAGTGGAGGTGCATGAGAAATCCTTGGTGATGTGAGAAACACCTGTAGGCCCCCGAATCTCAGTCACACTGGAAATAAATTTGCAGGTGTAGCAGCGAGTCCTGTTGCAAGGTTTGGTACCTGGGAGGGAGGAACTGTTAGGAGTAGGTAGGCTGCTTTTAACCAGGAGATTCCGCAGGTTAGGTGTCCAGCGGTAGGAGGCAATAGGTGGTTCTGCAAAGGAAGCACCAATGTTAGGGTCAGTTTGCAAAATTGGAAAGTTACTAGTGATGATCCTGTGAAGAGAAGGTGTGCTGTGATGGAAAGGAAGAATTAGTGGAATTAGCCGTTGTTCCTGTGTGACAGTATTCCTCCTGGGGGGGTCAAGGTTACGGGGCATGTTACTGACCCGGGAGAGTGCTCTGTCCACTGTGCTTTTAGGGTATCCCCTGTTGATAAAAAAAACCATGCATCATTTGGGTCTGCTCAGCAAAATCATCCTCTTCACTGCATAACCTGCGAAGTCTAAGAAACTGTGAATAAGGCAGGCCATTCTTGACATGCTTAGGATGGAAGGAGCTGTGGAGGAGGAAACTGAGTCAGTGGGTTTGTAATAGACTGATGTCTTCAGACCAGTGTTCTGGACTGACAGCTGGATATCCAGAAAAGGCAGTGTAGAGGAGGATACCTCAACAGTGTACTGAAGGGAAAGATGGGCCGTGGTAAACTTGTCAAGGAAGACTTGGAGGGTCTCGCTGGAGCAGGAGGTGGCCCCCACACAGTCAGCAGTGTAGCGTTTGTAGAGTTCGGGCACAGTCCCTGTGAATGAGAGAAAAAAACGTTCCTCCACCCAACCCACAAACAGATTAGCAAAGCTGGGACCCATCTTGGTACCCATGGCAACTCCACTGACCTGCTGAAAAAAACTGTTATTAAAAGAAAAAGCATTGAGTGTAAGAACCAGTTCTGCCAGACAAGTTAGTGTATGTGTGGGTGGCTGCTGGACTTCCCGCTTATTCAAGAAGTGCTGCAAAGCTGTCAGACCATCATCATGGGGGATCACTGTGTAAAGAGATTTGATGTCCATGGTGAAGATGAGCTGATGAGTCACTGAATCTGAACCTGTCAAATAACTGGAGAGCATGGCTAGTGTCTTTAACATAGGAGGGCAGGGACTCAACAAGGGGTCTCATGAGGCCGTCCAAAAATGCCAAGATGTGGGGCAGGAGCAGGCGGACACTATGGGACGACCCGGGTTACCTGTTTTGTGGATTTTGGGAAGGAGATAAAACCTGGATGTCTGGGGATGCTGAACTACGAGTCTCTTAACAGAAGCAGGGAGCTCATTGTTTTCAATAGTAGAGGTGATGGTGGTGGTGACCTCAGTCTGATAGTCAGCAGTGGGGTCCTGTGGAAGAGAAGAATAAAACCTGGTGTCAGAGAGTTGCTGTGTGGCTTCAGTGATGTATAGCTCCTTTTGCCAGACCACAACAGTACCTCCCTTATCAGTTGGTTTAATAACAATGTCATTCCTACATTGTAGAGATCTGAGGGCTGCAAGCTCACCAGGTGTCAGGTTGGAATGGTTGTGCCTGCAATAAAGATTAAAGTTACTGGTGTTTTCCATGCATTGGTTAACAAAATAATCAACAGCAGCAAAACGTCCTGGAGGGGGTGTCCATGCACTTCGCTGGGGATTGATGTCATTGATTGTTCTGGTGATACTGTCATCATCTGTGGGAAGAGGAGTCATATTAGAAAGATGAGCTGCAAGGCATACTCTACGATAGAAGCACTGCAGATCAACTTGAACCTGAGGTGCATCAAGATATCTGGGTGTGGGCACAAAAGAGAGACCTTTGCTAAGGAGTGATTGCTCATCTTGTGTCAGGGGAAGGTCTGGAGGAATACAAAATACCAAATTGTTAGGTTGTGTCGAGGGCTCATGTTGGTTGTTGATCTGCTGGGTGAGACTGGAGTTTTGCAGATTTGGTGTCCTTGAGAAACTGAGAGTGGAGTTAAGGTTTTGGATGCAGTGCTTAATAAAAGGAAGGTTATGTGGAGCCGTTCACTGCAGGAAATCCTTTTGCCTTTGGATGGTTTTGTCCACAGAGATCAGCTGTGTTTCGATGGAGAAAATGGTGTGCATGATAAGTTTCCTAGAGAAAGTTTTCAAAAGTTTATTAGTAGAGAAAACATGCGTCTCCGATCCAAATGAACAAGGATGAAATTTCAAACAGAAACCTTTAGGAATAATACCCAGGTGGCAGCATTTGGAAAGAAACTGTGTGACTGCAGAGTTTAGTCTTAGAGCAAATGGCAGAAAATAATTCAAGAGAAGGCTTGGAAATATGAGAAGGGAATGCAGACATAGATGAAAGGGACCACAATGTCAATGACCTTTCTGTTTGTGGGCTTCTGGGATCTTGACCATAGAAAAAACATGGAAGCCAAGCTGATCATCCGCTTTGGCTCCCAGCAGCCCTCTGGTTTAAATGATGGACTTATTTTCCACTAACATCTTTCAGCCATCCCTTTTTTTTTTTCCTAAAGTCTATTTGTTTTTGTACTCATTTAATTTATTTTTCATTTTCACCATATGTCTCCAATTTTATCTGTGTCAGTCTTCACCATTCATCACAGATGGGCATCTGTCCGGAAGTCAGGACCCCCGCGGGAGCTTTTTTTTTAAAAGGTAGGCGGAGCCGACACGCCATTGGCGCCGCCCTCGAGGCCGGCGTACTGCGTGGGCGCGCGGGTTTCCGTGGGCTTCGCTCACCTGCCTGCCAGTTCGCTCTCCGCCATCGAGGTCACCTCGGGAAGCTTGAAGAGATTGCAGGCCTGATTTCATCCCATTCCTTCAGCGTTAAGTCCGTCGGTTTCCTGCCGGTTCTGTTAACTGCCTCTACTCGACATCGCCCAGTAAGATCTTTCCTTATTTTTTGAATTTTGCGATGTCGAGTCTGTTTTGGTGTTTTTTTCCGTAGGTCATGTCTCGGTCGGAGGGCAAGAAGTCTTTGAAGATGGGTCGGCCTCCCATGCGACAGTGCCCATGCGGCCGAAAATTCTCCGTCACCGACCAGCACAACCGGTGTCTTTCGTGTCTTGGCCCGCTTCACGACATGGATTCGTGCGACGCCTGCTTCTCCATGGACCGCCAGGTCCTTGAACAACGAGCGCTGAAAGTGGAGTGAGCTCCGCCGACTTTCAGGGGTCGGGTTTGCACTCGTCTGGCCAAGCCGCGCTCTCTCGGCCTTTCCTCCAGGTCCCCTCCCGGTTCTATACGGACCGAGGAGGAGGGAGCCTCAGCTACTTGTAGCCTAGCCATTGCCGAGGCTTCTTCCGCGGCACAGGAGGCCCGCCCTGCTCCCTCCCTGGGGCGGGCGGGCGCTGCCATGGCAGCCCCTTGGGGTGAAAGCTCCCCAGTGTCGTTCGCGGCTCAGAAGGCCCGGGTCGGCGCGCGTCCTCGACACAGTTGGTTGGAGCCAAATGGCGCGTGGGCCCTGGCAAGGGCAGCGCGCGACTTGCTCGCACTGCGCCGTGGGCTCGGTCGACGCCGATCGTGGCACCAACATTATTGCGCGCCCGTGGAGACCCCACTCCGTCGCCCTTCGCCATGTCGAGTGCTCGCGCCGTGGGGCTCGGTTCCATCTGTCGGTGCCGTCGCGAGTCGTCCCCCACTCAGCGAGGGCCGGCGCGCCCATGTTCGCACTGGGTCTGCTCGGGCCACGGCGGCGCTGCATGGTCCTGGCGGCGAAACTGGTGGTGCCGGCGCCGTCCCTGTCCTTGGTGCCGCTCCCGGTGCCGGTGGATCGGATGGTACCACGACTGGTCCTGGCATTGGCCCTCTGGCTCGGGCTGGGGCCATGCCTCCCTCGGATCCCACTCGCGGGGTTGCGGGGGGTACTGGCACCGACTCGGGCACAGCGGTGGCATCCGGGCCTGGTGGTAGGGATAGTTCTGCCCGCCCTCCTACGGTTTGGCTCAGGGCCTCGGACTCTACTTCTTCAGAGACTGAGTCGAGCTCTGAGTCGGACATGCAGTCACACCCCTCGGGGTTGGCTACGGATGTGGGCAGCACGGTGGTATCATCGAGTTGGAGCCAGCCCCCTTCTGAGGAGAGGTCGGTGGCTTCCAAGACTAGGGTCTGTGGTGCTGACCAGTAGGCAGTGGTGCGTGCCACCATAGCTCTGCAGCCTGGTCTTGGGGGTTTCACCGATCCCTCAGTTGTGGTACCCCCCTCCGGTGGTGTGCCTTGATCGCCTGACTTTGGGGCCCATCGAGGCACCTGCAGGGGGGGAGGGTACTGCTCCCTGGGTATCCCCTTCGGGGGCTGCCCAGAGATGCCAGCTACCTAGGCTGGCCCTCTCAAGGAGGAGGACTCTTTCGGACTCCAAGGGATGTGGGATCGGCGCGTCGGCCTTTTTCTGGGGTCCACCCGGGCCCTGGGAGGAGCCGTAGTGCAGATTTCCAATCTTCCCCCTCGGTTTCTTTGAGGGAGTCCCGTTCTTTTGAGGTAGGGGACCATCCTTCTGGACCTGTATAGCCCCGATCGCCTCACTGGGGGGGATTCTTCCAGGTGCAGCCAAGGCAGTACCAATGTGGTTGTGCAGCTGTCGTCTATGGGGTCTTCTGGTGCATCTTCTTCCACGGGTGCCCACGGTCCGCTCCCTAGCCCAGGCGGAGGTCAGCCGACATCTCTTCTCGGCTCTTCCCCCCATCCCTCTGCCACACTCTCCTGCGCTCCCAGGCATCCTCAGTCCTAGCGGCCCTGTCACCTGGGAGCAGTTCAGAGCGGTGGTTGCCTGGTTCCCTGCTTACATTAGGGCAATGGACAGCCAGGTTTTTCAACCTCCCCCCATGCAGCCACCCACTGAACAGATGGTGACCTCCAGCTCCTCATCCCCCTCTTCAGGGGGAGAGGAACCTTCTGTCCACATCTCTCCGGCTGCTGATCTCTCGGAGTATCAGTGATTCCTCATGAGGATGTTGGAGGATTTGCACCTTTTACCTTCCACTGTCAGCAATCCTGAACACGCGGCGCACGCCTTTCTAGGCAGTTTTGGCGAGGCCACCCTTGTGGTGCCGCCCTGGCCGGCTCTCTTTCGGGAGGCTTCGTTGCGTTTCTGGCAGAGGCTCTTCTCCAGAGTTCCTGCCCCAAGGGATCTCAGCCAGAGTTATTGCGCACCCCCAGAGTCTCCAGGTTTCATGCCTCATCCACAGTCTGGTTTGACGCACTTGGATACTCCTGATGGGCTTCACGCCCTTCACCGTGACCGGCCCCCAGATCAAGACTCCTCAGATTTTTATTTCTAGGGGAGGAGGACCTTCTACTCGGCACGGTTACTCCTCTCTACTTCTGCACATCAGGCCCACTATGCAGCCTACAACAGGTTCTTGTGGTCCAGGCTAGGTCAGCTCCTAGCCTCATTGCCTGACTCGGAGCAAACCAGACAAGCCATCGCACACTTTGCACGTGGCCTGAAGCTACCAAGGCACCAAGCGAGGGCATCTTATGACGTCAGTGAGGTAGCCAGCAGGGTCGTAGGGACAGCGATCTGCACTAGGCGATCGGCATGGCTACGTCTTTCCCGGTTGTCACCCTTGGCCCGGCGTAGGGTGATTAACTCTGCCCACCAGGGAACCTACCTTTTCTCCCGCAGAGTGAGACGGCGCTTGTCGGGGCAACTTCCTTCCCCCTCTGGGGGAACTCGGTCTCTCTCTCCCCACTCTCGGACCTCTCCAGGCCCTGAAGGTTCCCCCCACTGAGGGCTAAGGGACTTTATCCCTTAGGGTGTAAAGAAACAACTCCCTTCAAGGGGGCTTGGTACTCACTCATCTGTGATGAATGGTGAAGATTGACACAGATAAGATGAAAAATTACGTACCTACCGTAATGCAGATCTTTCTTCTTCACCTTCATCTAACCCCACCCACCATCCCCCTGGGGCCTCAGTCTCTGGGTCCCCCTCCCTCTCTGTGACTCCCCCTCTCCTCCTTAGGAGTGGGGTAAAGTAGGGACACACAGGGAGTATTTTTCCAGGAGAGCGGACAGCTCGAGCGGCACTTCTTCTCTACTACTTTGTCTCCACCCCTGTGGGGTGGGAGTTGGTAGTTGCCCTCCTTCTCTCCTCCTCCTGGTTTCCATCCAACTATTTCTCCTAAAACAAAACAAACAAACAAAAAAAAAACCTTTTTCACCAAACATCTTTTCTTGAGAGAGTACTGAATCCCTGTACCCTGTCCTTCTTCCAGAATAGCCGACTCTGCTTTCTGGAGTATTTGCCAGTTATTCCGTGCCTTGAATTCTGGCAGACAGCTTTGCTACTCCTTGCAGTCCCTATACAATCTGGAGACGGACAAGGGTCTCGGATATCTTAATACCTCTTCCCTCTCTCCTTAATTCTTTACCCACCCTACCCTTCTTCCTCTTCCAGAGATTGGGGCCCCTCCCAATCCCCTTAGTCTAACCTCCTCTTTGCTGTCCTCTCAGTCGTTATTTCTCCTTTTAGTTCAGACATCCTTTCCTTTTTCTGTCCCTTGGACTCTCTTGTCCCACCCTCCATCCCTTCCTCTTACCTCTCTGGTGACTCAGAACTGGCAGGCAGGCGGAGTCGACACAGCCTAACGGCCAACCCGCGAGCGCCACGCAGTATGTCGGCCTCGAGGGCGGCGCCGATGGTGTCTGCTCCGACTACCTTTTAAAAAAAAAAAAAAAGCTCCCGAGGGGTCCTGACCTCCGGCCAGATACCCATCTGTGATGAATGGTGAAGATGCACAGAAAGATCATAATTACGGTAGGTACGTAATTTTCATTTTCTGTCTCCTTCCCACACATTTGTCACCGTTCAGCCTTCTTACTAGGCCCTGTTAATTAGTCTCCACATGGGAACTTCCCCAGCTCTTTCACTCCCATTATGCTTTATCTTTCCCATCATCACCTTTTTTGTTTCACAGATTCTCTCTTAATCTTATAATTTATCACTTCTTCTCCCTGAGCCTCCCCTTTCTTCTTTCTCCACATATATATCTCTCTCATTTACCTCTCCTCTACACTAACTTTTTTTTTCTCTTTTAGATATTTCCTGAAGACCTAAGGTCGAAACGTAGATTTTTAACTCTCTTCTATTTTCAGCGTGTATTTACTATAACCATTTTGTTTTGCTTTTAGACCACATGCTGACGCAGCACCTTGTTTTTGCTGTTTCTGACACTCACTCTGTGGCAGGGACAGACAGCGGCTCAATAGAAAACATTTTTCCCACATTCTGACACTATTTTTTTTTTTTTTAACCTTTCCCGTTCTCACAAACATAGACTGTCACTTGCTAACAAAGCAGTCCTGATAACGGGAAACACTATTGCATAACCCGGTAGGAATACCACCTCTGGCGGCGTGGTTGGGTGGGGTATTACAGTACGTCTGGGGCTCGGGTCAGATTTTCGGTGACTGATGGTAGGGGGGAATCACACTTGATGTCTTTAGTCGCAGAGCTGACTGTTGCCTAATCTTCCTTAGACACAGACAGTTCAACGATTGATCAGCCTCCCTTCTTTGCCAAATCGGAATTGCGGTGCAGTGGAACAGCAGAGTAACTGCTGCCTGCTGGCGTTCTTCCTAGGCTGGCACACACTAACTTCTCTCCTACTCCTCGTCTGCTGCAGCTGAATGTAGTATACCGGAGCGGTCTGTCGAACCAACACCTCGCCGATGACAGCAATGTTCAATAAACAACAAAGCAGGCTAGTAAATCGTATGAGTCGACAAGAGTTACTCAATACAGCAATACTGAATACTGGCGATTTATGGTACAATCAGTGAGGAACTTCAAAAATAAATAAATAAAGTTTAGGAGTTACTGAATGCATGCTAGGCATTCTTGGGGATCAACATCCCCAGTAAAGGGGGTCTGGTGGTTCACGCGTTTGTTCTACTTCTCAAGCATTCAGTATAGTAGTCTGCCAAATTTGAGCGTGTCTCAGTTTTGTTTATACCCAACATAGCCCAACTGAGATGGCAGTGTATAAAGTTCAGTTTAGTGTGGCTTTTGCTCATTTCTATAGCCGCTCCTTGACAGGGCAGCAGCCACTTCTGAATACCACAGATTCCACTCAGTGGCTCAGTTTACACCTGCATATGACGTCACTTGTAGTTAAGCCTGGCAATGTTGGCAAACCAAGGTAAAACAGTGGTCATGGGTGGCATGGCGATTGCTCTCAGAACTAGGAATATGGGATCTGTAAAAGATAACCAGCTACTCTATAAAGTCTGTCTCAGTGTCACAATCCACACACACTAGACAAATAACATCAGGAGCTCTTTAAGCTGAGTGACGGACACAGTCTTAAGCTGGAGGGTGGTCAGGAAGAAAAAATTACTCACCTTAGTAATTGCTTTTCTTCTCATGGAGTCTTGCTATATTATAACATTAGCAGTCAGCCACTGCAGCTGAACTGCCCTGGAGAGGAAGGAGTTAACTCCAGAGGATCTGGAGTTCTACAGCGCGAGGGCGCTGTGCCCAAAGCTTCCATCTGGCAGTTTCAAATGAAACTGTCAGATCTTTTACGCCAACATCAAAGAACAGAAAGTCTGTGTGGAAAACTACACTAGCCCATGGCTACCTACTAGTAGTAGTAACAACAATATAAACAACAAAGAAACACCCAGAACCATAATAACAAAAATTGATGGTATTATGGTTCGTTTTACCACCCTTGACAAGCACATTATGAACCCCCCCTTCCCCCCAAGACTCAAGTCCAGGAAGGGGGCAATATAAATAACCTAAATGAAAGCAACCAGATCCCTAACCCAAAGGGATAACTACAATGGCATGACACAGTGCTTGCACCAGTTCGCCACCCCTACCCAAGTAGAGGTTCTGAGAGGGGCAGGAGGGAGGGTGGTTATAATATAGCAAGACTCCATGAGAAGAAAAGCAATTACTAAGGTGAGTAATTTTTTCTTCAAACACCATGAAGTCTTGCTATATTATAACATTAGCAGATTACACAGCAGTACCTCCATGGAGGAGGGTCAGAACCTACTTAGGAAATAGGCTCTGAAGCACAGCTGTGCCAAACGAGCATCTCTCCTGGACTGGACATCCAGGGAATAATGCTTGGTAAAGGTGTGAACTGTCTTCCAGGTAGCAGCTTGACAAATCTCCAGAATGGGAATGTCCCTAGCAGCCGCTAGAGACGAGCTGTACCCCTGGTGAGGGGCTCAATCCTGAGGGGGTACTCTACCCAGCTTCTGATAACAGAATTGGATACAAGAAACAATCCACCTTGCAATTGTTCTCTTAGTGGCAGGTTTTCCTTTACCAACCTCGCCATAGGTAAGAAACAGTTGGAGGATTCAACCTATGACCTCTGGTGCGCTCTAAATAGTAGCTTAAGCTCTTTTGACATCCAAGCTGTGCAGTCTCCTCTCACCTGAGGAAGAATGCTCAGTAAAAATACTGGAGAGAGATAGATTGATTCAGGTGGAAATCAGAAACCACCTTAGGCCAAAACTTTCTATTAGTCCTAAGGACTACCTTATCTCTGTGGAAAGAGATAAAATCTTCTTCCACTGACAGGGCCTGTAACTCACTTGTCTGTCTGGCAGAGGTGATAGCTACTAGAAAACGGTTTTCCGTTAAATACTTGAGCTCTGCTGAAGACAGAGGCTCAAAGGGGGTTGCATTAACTGAGCAATGCAAATATTCAGGTCCCAGGCGGGAGCTGGTTCCGAAAGGAGGTTAGTATGAAGTAACCCTTTAAAAAACTTGGAGAACACAGGGTGAGAAGAAGGGAGGCAGGCTTCCCTGCTGACACAAAAGCAGAGACAGCTGCCAGATGAACCTTCAGGGTAGCTGGTCTAAGGCCTAGGGAATTCAGATGGACCAAATATTCCAGAAGAATGGGAAGATCAGCAGATTCTGGGATAATCTGCCTCTCAGAGCACCAGATGGAAAACCTCTTCCACTTAGAATTATAAGTGGCCCTAGTGGAAGGCTTCCTAGAAGCCTTTAAAATATCCATGACACCTTGAGAAAGGTGTAAGTCAGCAAATTCTAGCTCCTCAAGAGCCAAGCCTTGAGGTGGAGGGATTTGAGGTCCGGATACCACACTCTCCCTGTGCACAGGCCAGTAAGTCGTGGACTCTGTGGTAGGCTCAGGGCAGGGTGGACTGCCAAGACAGAAGCAGAGGGTACCAGGGCTGTCTGGCCTCAATCTGGGGCAATCAGGAATCACTCTGCAAGGTTGAGATCTGATTTTACTAGTACCCTGAAAAGAAGAGGAAAGGGAGGAAAGGCATACAGGAACTTCCTTTCCAGTCCAACAGAAAGAGCGTCCAGAGGACTGGGCCAGTACTGGAGGCCTGCAACAGAAAGAGGAAGTTGATGGTTGTCTGGGGCTGCGAAAAGATCTATCTGAGGAGTGCCCCATCTGGCAAAGATGGACCCCAGCACTTGTGGATTCAAGAGCCCATTCGTGATGGCCCTGAGAAATTCTGCTGAGGCGTCCGCCAGGTTCATTGTCCTTCCTGGGAGGTGAACCGCTATCAGGGAGGTGTTCAGGAGTAGGCCAGAGACCACAACTTCATTGCTTCGGTGCACAAGGCTGAAGACCGAGTGCCCCTTGCTTGTTGATGTACCACATTGGTGGTATTGTCTGTCCTGACTTGAACCACTTTGTTCTGGACAGAATCTGAAAACACCAAGAGCTAAAAGACAGCTCTGAGTTCCAACAGATTGATGTGGAGCAGAGATTCCTGAGGAGACCACACCCCTGGGTGGCAAGATCGCCCAGGTGAGCCCCCACCCTAAGAGGAGGCATCCATGGTGAGGGTGAGGAGTGAGAAATGGGAATGAAGGGAACCCCTGTCTTAAATTGCTCTGGACCTGCCACCAGTGGAGGGCTAGGATCAGAGTTTGAGTAACTGGAACCAGCTTGGTAAGGGTCCTTCCTTTGAGACCAATAGGCCCTCAAATGGAACTGAATGTCCCTCATCTGGAATCTTGCTCCCTGCACGACAGCTGTGGAAGCAGCCATGTGCCCAAGGAGTTGCAGAAAATGCCTTGCTGGTCGAGAGACCCGCAGGGTAAAGGAGGATGCCAGGGCGATGAGTCTGTCCACCCTTTCCGAGAAGAAAAGCCTGGCTAACCTTGTGTTCAGTTCTGCGCCTAGAAAGTTGGGCCCTGAACCGGTTCCAGAACTGACTTTGGTAAGTTTGCTAGGAATCCCAGGAAGTGAGAAGCTGCTGGGTGACTTGCAAATGGGTTTCACCTGACCTGGAGACTGACCCACAATGAGCCAGTCGTCCAGGTAGGGAAACACAGCAACCCTTGCCTTCTAAGTGAGCCACTACTACAGCGAGACATTTTGTGAATACCCTTGGCGCAGAGGTCAGGCGAAGGGCATTGCCCTGAACTGGTAGTGGCCTGAGGGCAGTTCGAACCTGAGTACTTTGGTGAGAGGCCTGATCAGAACATGAAAATAGGCATCCTTGAGGTCCAGGGAAGCTAGCCAGTCCCTGGCCTTGGGAAGGCAATATCATTGCCAAGTCAACATTTTGAACTTTGGTTTCAAAGATGCTTGTTCAGGTACCTTAAATCTAGAATGGGCCTCCATTCTCCTGTCTTTGGGTAAGAAAGTATCTTGAATAAAGCCCCTTGCCCTGATGGCAAGGAGGAACCCTTTCCACTGCTTTGCAGTCCAGAAGAGAAGAAACCTCTGCTTCCAAAGCAAGGGCTTCTGAAGGATTTGCAGGTGGAAAATGTCTGGCTCTCATCTTTGGAAAGTGTTTGAAGCTGAGAACCAGACCCTGGCCTATTACCTCCAGAACCCATCTGTCCGTGGTTGGGACAGCCAGTTCCGCTGAAATAGGCCAACCTGCCCCCACTGGTACAGGAGAATCGGCCCTGGGCACCCCATCAGGGTGCCTGCTTAGCAGCAGCCTTAGGCTGAGGGGAGGGACGGGCTCCACTTGTGCCTCGTCTACCCCTGCCTCTGAAGAAACCCCTCTGTGAGACAGCAGAGGAGGCTTGAAATTGGTAAAAAGGCCTGGAAAAAGGCCTGCCCCTACCTCTGGGAGCATGCCTTTGTGGCATGGCATGCTTCTCCTTAGCCTGGGCACTTTTGTAGGTAGTTCTGTATTCATCCATCTTTTTCACATAGTTTTCTGTTTGCTCCCCAAACAGAGAATTTCCCAGATAGAGCTTTAAAACCGAAATGCGGTAAAAATAATGACTTTTGCCGGTTCAAATGACCGAAAAATACTCGCTTGAACCGAGAATGAACCGAGCTGAAGGAGCTGATCTCCGGAGCGACTGTTCAGTGAAGCGGAGTAAAGAATCTGACAGTTTCATTTGAAACTGCCAGATAGAGCTTTGGGCACAGCGCCCTCGCGCTGTAGAACTCCAGATCCTCTGGAGTTAACTCCTTCCTCTCCGGGGCAGTTCAGCTGCAGTGGCTGACTGCTAATGTTATAATATAGCAAGACTTCATGGTGTTTGAAGCACTTCTTCACAGAGAGGGTGGTGGACACTTGGCATGCGCTGCTGGAAGAGGTGATCTCGTTGAAGACAGTGGGCAACTTTAAGAGAGGCTGTGATAGGCACTGGGGAGGTAAGCATCATGGATAGGGAGGATGTGGGGGTGGGGGCAACGACTTTAGCTCAAGCTGTGGCCCCTGCAGTATGAGCAGACTAGATAGACCAAATGACCTTCTACTGGCTTCTTCCTATGGTTGTATGTAATTCTTTGGCATCATTAGTATAAACTCCACCTCCAGGGCAGCTGAACCCAGCTGGCATAACTGCATTAGTCAAGCATACCGAAAGATTCCTGGCATGAGAACTTTTACTTCCACCTGAAGAGTGACCAGAGATATGCAGACTGGACCTTGGTTTAACATCTCATCTGACAGACACAGTGCCCAGCTCATGCCTGACCCTTAGCACAAACACAAGAATAATAATAATAAAAAAAGTCTACATTAGCACTGATTGTGTCAAGTCAGTAAAACAGATTGGTATGGGGGTTCGGGAAGACCTTGCTGCATCAGACTTGTGGGCTCAATCCAGTGTGACGGTGAGCCATGTGCTTTCTCTATGGATTTCTAAGCCGGAATAAAAGACTTTTAAGTGCATTTGTGAGCAGCAGTCCCTTCAAGTACCAAGTGCTGAATCACATTTTGGTATGCACTGTATCCGAGGTGCGTGACCATCAGCCTGTTATGGTGCTGTAGGCTGCAGCTGAGTTTCTCCTGTTGCACCTTGAGGTTTTTCCGTCACTTCAAAACTTGGTCCTCGGGAACTATGAATTAAACTCTTCAGAGTAGTGTAAAAACTATCTTGGTTATGAAAAAATAAACACCCATATAAGTAGTTATAAATCTTCAACAGCAGGAGCCCAGATGGACTATATCTGCTCAGTGGTAATAATGCTCAACAGTCCCTTGTGTATATATGCCTAACCATTGGACATTTATGGAATATTCCATTTCTTGACGGTACAGTTACTGTTGGATCTTTCTGTAAAAGCTCCTTCTTAAATTTTTATATACTCCAGTTCATCACAGTGACAAGGATTACTCTGACAGAGACAAAAGATCCAGAAAAAATGAGATGATTTGATACCTTTTATTGGACCAGCATAGATGTCACAAGAGTCCTGCATCAAACTAATGCCAGTTGTAGTCCGAAAGCTAAAGCACCTGTTTTCATTTGTAGCATCTATGTTGGTCCAATAAAAGGTATAAGTAGAGACCCGTGTTTTTCTTAAATAAGAAATGTCAAGAAATAAGAAATTTAAGGTATAAAAAGAAATAAGAAATTCGGCATATAAAAGGAATAAAACAAAAAAAATGAATAAAGTGGAAAAAAAAAAAACACTTTTTGGCAGGCAAAATCTAAATAAATGATTGCAGCAGTTGTTGTTTAGGTTCTGTTGTTACCACAGAGACGGTTCACAAGGAAGCGGCAGCAGAATTGTTTCAGTCACACAATCTTGCAAGACCATAGCATAATGCTGCTTAATACAATGTAGTATACTAGGAATGTGATTTCTAGTGTGTGTAAGTTCATTTTGAGGTAGTTTATGAATGTAAATGTGATAACAAGAAACAAAACTAAATTTTCAGTGAATAAAAAGAAATAAGAAATTCCAGAAAAATAAAAAAAAATTATAACAAATAAAAAGAATGTCACGGGTCTCTAGGTATCAGATCATCCCCCTTTCTTTTTCTCTGGATAGCTGGTCACAAGGACCAATACATCAACAAAACTAATTTTCTGTGTCTGATCATTACACACTAATTATTTTTCCAGTTAAGCAGCGTGTTTTAACAATTAACATGGTGGCAGGCACACACACACAGGCCCCTCTGATCACAGGAGAGCACAGGTATCCTCAGACTTCATTAACTTGCAGTAAGTGCAATAGCGTAGCCTTTCATTGGCCTCCCAGTGACAATGAACCTTTGTAAACTAATACTTCTGCTCATAGGTACTTTCAGAATAACTTGATACATCAGTAAATAGATGTGCCATTTGTGATACTCCCTCCCAGTGCACCAGGTGAGAGTAATTTACTCTCCAGTACTGAAAATACAGTAAGTAAAACAAAAGTTGGATGCGTACAAGTGCTTTAAATCTGTAAACAAACAAAAAAACCAAAACTGCTAATTCAGAATCACCAGTGGTGTTATGAAGCACAATTCTATGGGAAGTGAGCATTTCCAAGTGTTGAGCTATCTGTACTCATTAAAAACATTTTCTGAAGAGTTATTTCTTAAACTTGAGGGAGTAAAACAGACCATTACCTTACCTAGAGCACTGCTCCTGCCCCACCCACTGTTGTAATGTAGTTATTTGCATTAGCCAACGCAAGTCACCATAAAGTTTGGTGTTGAGCCCAATGTTGCCATAGGGGAGGAAGCATCTTTGGCCCCAGCAGTAGATGCAGGGGGTCCGATCATACAGCACCCTTTTTTTTTTTTTTGCATGATCTCAGACTTGGCATGCTGAACTTTGGTGCCTTTGGCAGTTTAGTGACAAATGTATAGAACACCCTAGTATGATAAATGAAGTAGTTAGTAGTTGTTGCTTGATATTTATATATTCTTAGTTCATAACTATAGTTCATAAATTGTGTGTAATGTATGATGAGCTTTTACTTGAAAGCTGACCATTATTGTGACTGTTTCTATCCTATTGTTTTGTTAAAACAAATACTGATCAAAAAAAAAAAATTGGCATGATTCAGAGTGTAGCACTAGAGTTTACTAGTGATGTCGTACCGTTCTGCAGTCATCTCAGCCCTGATTTGTTGCTCCAAAAATAGAACTTTGAATGTGTCAGCTCAGATTCTGCTTTGTAGTCTACTGTCTTCGGCATCTAGCAGATTTATTAATGCACTCAAAAGTGCAGATGCTTTCTGGAACCTTAAAACTGCGGTTTACAACATTTCTTCATTTGAGGAACTGGTACCGATATTTAAGTAAGCATTAATCCCCTCTGAAGGTGGCATCTAATGGGGAGTTAATGCATGGTTGGGACCATTGTGGCTCGAGGCCGGAGGTCAAGTGTGTACAACGGTCCAACTATGCATTAATTCTCCATTAGATGCCACCTTCAGAGGGGATTAATGTACTTGTAACATGGCAAGTGCAAGTCTATTATTGGTCAGATGGTGTTTTCAAACAACATGAAGTCTTAATGTATTCTGACATATTGCAGTGATGTCCAACCTTTGAACTGCCCCGGAGATGAAAGAGTTAACTTTCCATGCTAGGCATAGAACACTGAGCTCGGTTGAGACTGTCTGTTGCTGTTTGAAGTCAAACCGTCAGATTCTTTACTCCGCCTCACTGAACAGTCGCTCCGGAGATTTCTCCTTTGCTCGGTTCAAGTTTGTTGGTTAAAGTACCATTTTTCTCTGTTTTCGACCGAATTTAATCCGTAACCTGTCGGTTCAGTCTCTGTCTGTGGTATCGTGAGTACTAGATAGGTTTATTTTCTTGTTCTTCTGTGTGGAACTTGTAAACGTGGGATCGGTTCGGTTTGAACCGATCAGGTTGTTCAAAAAAAGTCTATTCTACTTTTAGAGTGTGGTAATTGGTCCTTATCGGTTCTAAAAAAAAAAAAAAAACAAATTTCATTACTGTTTTTTCCACGACCCGTAACACGGTCAGGAACCGATAAGGGTGTCTTTCCTGACAGATTGCTGAAAAAAGGGTAAGTTTTGGTTAGGACTGGCCATGTCTGAGAAACCCAAAAGAAAAACCGGGCCCACTGGGTTTCAACACTGTAGTGTGTGTGGGGAAGCCTTTGCTAAGGCTGACCCACACACCACCTGTGTTTGTCTGGGGTTTGACCACCTCGATTCAGACTGCCGGATTTGCAAGAATTTTCCTGAAGCTGCCCTGGAAAAGAGAGTTGGTAGGCTCAGGGAAAGGGAGGCCAAGAAGTCCGCTGACCTGGACCAACCGAACCAGGAGTGCCCTCTGACCAGGGCGAAACTTATTCGGGCAAAAGGAGAACTGACTCCGAGGAGTCAGTTCTGGTTAAAAGAAAAAGAAGGGATAAATCAGCCGGTGCGGATCCACAAATTCTTTCTCCAACCGCTGATGAAATAGCCAAAGCGATAAGGATTGTTCAGTCGCTAACCCCGGTTCCGACCGAACCGGCACCATCAGGAAGGGGCTCGGTTCGGTTGGTTCCCCCAGTTACAGATTATAATTTAGAAGATTTTTATGAACCGGAGGAGGAGGAAGGAGAGTATGAGGATAGTGATGGTGATTACGAAAGTCTGGATGTGCCTATTGACCCGGACATCTCCCCAGACAGACCTTCAGGGGTTTCTCCTCCTAGGCTTTGAGTCCCCTTCCCATTTTATGTTCTACAAAAAAGTGGCTGAAACTCTTCAGCTTCCTATGGAAGAAGCTGTGGACGACCAGGAGGAGCCTGACTATGTTGAAATGATGGATATCCCAGAGTCCAGGAGGCTGTCTATTCCCCTTCATAAGTCCTTTGGGAAACAATTTTAAAGACTTCTAATTCTATACCTCCTGTGGACAAGAGGTATACTTTCTCAGGCTCAGATACGGAGTTCCTTACCCAGCAATGCAGCCATGTTGGGGTAGTGCAGGCTGCTGCTTGTGATAAGGCAGATATACCCTTGGCTTCACACCCCCCACATAAGGACTCCAGGAGGATTGATGCCATGGCAAAGAAACAGTACATGGCAGCATCCTTGGGACTCGGGCAGGCTAATTATATGGCCTATACAGCAAGATATCAGAAATCTAGATGGGACACTCTAATGGCTTTAGCTAAACAGGTCCCTTGCCAGCTTGCCAAGGAGCTGGAGCAGGTGGCTGCGGATGGTATTGAGGCATCCAAGGTGCAATTCCATGCTGCAGTGGACTCCAGTGATGTTTCATCTAGAGTTATGGCTACATCTGTGGCCCTTCGTAGGATGGCTTGGCTCAGATTTACTAGCCTGTCTCAGGATACCCAGACTAAGGCCATGGATTTTCCTGTTGTATGTAATTCTGTGTTTGGGGAGCAAACAGAGAACTACATGAAGAAAATGGATGAATACAGGACCACCTATAGGAGTGCTCAGGCCAAGGAAAGGCAAGCCACTCCCCAGAGGCAGCATTCCAGGGGTAGGGGCAGGCCTTTTCATAGGCCTTTCTACCAAGCCCAGGCCTCCTCTTCTGCTTATGCTCATAGGGGGTTCTTCAGAGGGAGAGGCAGACTGGTACAAGCAGGCCTGCTTCCACCCCTCAGCCTAAAGCCCCTGCCAAACAGGCACCCTGATGGGTTTGCCAGGGCCGATTCTCCTCCACCGGTAGGGGGCAGGCTGGCTTACTTTGTCCAGGACTGGATGTCTTTAACATCAGACAAATGGATCCTGGAAGTAGTAAGCCAGGGACTGGTTCTCAGCTTCAGAAAATTTTCCAAAGATGAGAACCAGATCCTTTCCACCTGCAAATCCTTCAGAGGCACTTGCCCTAGATGCAGAGGTCTCTTCCCTCTTGGCTCTCAGAGCCATAGAGAGGGTCCCACCCCTACACAAAGGGAAAGGATTGTACTCCAGGTACTTCCTAACCCCTAAAAAGACAGGAGAATGGCGGCCCATCCTGGATCTCAGATATTTAAACAAGCACCTTTTAAAGCCAAAGTTCAAAATGGTGACTCTGGGAATAATTCTACCCTCTCTCAGGCCCGGGGACTG
This sequence comes from Neoceratodus forsteri, assembly GCA_016271365.2. Classification (NCBI taxonomy): domain Eukaryota; kingdom Metazoa; phylum Chordata; order Ceratodontiformes; family Ceratodontidae; genus Neoceratodus; species Neoceratodus forsteri. The sequence goes on from CM057451.1 coordinate 541,002,868, forward strand.
GCTAGTCTCCCTGGACCTCAAGGATGCCTATTTCCATATTCTCATCAGAAGCTCCCACCGAAAGTACCTTGGGTTCGAGCTGCCCTCAGGCCATTACCAGTTCAGAGCAATGCCCTTGGGCCTAACTTCTGCTCCAAGGGTGTTCACAAAATGCTTGGCAGTAGTAGTTGCCTTCCTAAGGAGAAAAAGGATCTCCATCTTTCCATACCTGGACGACTGGCTCATAGTAGGTCAGTCTCCAGACCAAGTCAAGTTACACTTACAGATAACTCAGCAACTGCTCACTTCTCGAGGTTTCCTTCTGAATCTTTCAAAGTCAGTTCTAGAGCCTGTGCAGCTCCTCACCTTCATAGGGGCAGAGCTGGATACAGTAAAAGCAGGAGCCTTCCTTCCCCTGGACAGGACAAGGACCCTTATCTCACTGGCCTCTTCATTCACCCTCCAGGTGTCTCAACCAGCAAGGCATTTTCTGCAGCTCCTGGGACACATGGCTGCCTCTACAGCAGTGGTGCAGGGAGCAAGATTTCAAATGAGGGATATTCAGTTCCACTTGAGAGCCTTCTGGTCTCAGAAAAGGGACCCTCTGACCAAACTAATTCCAGTGACTTGAACCCCGATCCAGGCGTTGCAGTGGTGGCTGGATCAGGACAATCTAAGACAGGGAGTTCCTTTTGTCACTCAGTCTCATTCTCTAATCCTTACTACAGATGCCTCCCTCTTAGGGTGGGGAGCGCACTTGGGAGACCTGACCACCCAAGGGTTGTGGTCTCCTCAGGAATCTCTGCTTCACATCAATCTATTAGAACTCAGAGCAGTGTTTCTAGCACTTCAAGTTTTTTCCAAGTCTGTTCAGAACAAGGTAGTTCAGATCAGGACAGACAATACCACCACAATGTGGTATATCAACAAGCAAGGGGGCACTCGGTCTACGGCCTTGTGCACAGAGGCAATGGAGTTATGGTCTCTGGCCTATTCCCTGAACATCTCTCTTACAGCAGTACACCTCCCAGGCAAGGACAATGTCCTGGCAGATGCTCTCAGCAGGATATCTCAAGGCCATCACAAATGGTCCCTGGATCCCCTGGTTTTGAAGGTGATCTTCTCCAGATGGGGCACCCCACAGATGGATCTTTTTGCAGCCCCAGACAATCACCAACTTCCTCTCTTTTGCTGCAGGCCCCCAGTGTTGGGCTTATTCCCCCTTGATGCCCTATTTCTCAATTGGGAAGGGAAGTTCCTGTATGCTTCCCCTTCCTCTCCTGTTCAAGGTGTTAGTCAAAATCAGGTCTCAACCCTGCAAGGTGATTCTGATTGCTCCAGACTGGGCCAGACAGCCTTGGTATCCTCTCTTGTTGTCCTTAGCAGTCCACCTTCCCCTGTCTCTTCCCAGGAATTACAAACCTGTTAACATGTGCTCAGGGGAGGGTTTGGTATCCGAATCTCAAATCTCTCAATCTCAAGGCCTGGCTCTTGAAGAGTTAGAGTTGCTGATTTACACCTCTCTCAAGGTGTTATTGATATCCTAAAGGCTTCTCGGAAGCCTTCCACCAGAAACACTTACAACTCCAAGTGGGAAAGATTTTCTATATGGTGCTCTGGGAAGCATATTTCTCCAGAGTCTGCTGGCCTGCCCACAGTCCTTGACTATATGGTTCATCTTAATAGCTTGGGACTCAGACCAGCTACACTAAGAGTGCATCTGGCAGCTGTCTCTGCATTCCTTTCAGCAGACGAGTACTCTTCCCTTTCAGCTCATCCTATATTTTCAAAATTTTTCAAGGGATTGCTTCATACCAATCCTCCATTCAGGGACCCTGCCCCTGCTTGGGACCTTAATGTTTGCATTGCTCAGCTTATGCAACCCCCTTTTGAGCCTCAGCAGAGCTTAAGTAGTTGACTTGGAAAACTGTTTTTTTGGTGGCCATCACTTCTGCCAGACGCATAAGTGAGTTACAGGCCCTGTCAGTGGAGCCTGATTTTATCTCTTTCCATAGAGATAAGGTGGTCCTCAGGACTAATAGGAAGTTTTTGCCTAAGGTGGTTTCAGATTTGCACCTTAACCAGTCTGTCTCTTCCTGTTTTCTTCACTGACCATTCCTCCTCTGGGGAGAGGAGGCTGCACAGTTTGGATGTGAAAAGGGCCCTTAGCTACTACATAGAGCGCACCAAGGGTCATAGGTTTGACTCCCTCCAACTCTTCCTCACTTGTGGTGAGGTTGGTAAGGAAAAACCTGCCACTAAGAGATCTATTGCCAGGTGGATTGTCTCTTGCATTCAGTTTTACTATGAAAAACTAGGTAGGATCCCACCCTCAGGCCTGAGGGCTCACTCTACCAGAGGTACAGCTGCTGCAATGGGATATTCCTATCTTAGAGATTTGTCAAGCAGCCACCTTGAAAACAGTACACACTTTTACCAAGCATTACTCTCTGGATATCCAGGCTAGGAGTGCTGCTCGGTTTGGCACAGCAGTGCTTCAGAGCCTATTTCTTAAGTAGGTTCTGTCCCTCCTCCATGGAGGTACTGCTTGGTAGTCTGCAATAGTCAGAATACAGCAAGACTTCATGTTGTTTGAAGAAAAAATTAGTCACCTTAGTAATGTTGTTTCTTCTACTGGAGTCTTGCTGTATTCTGACCTCCCCCCGCCTTCCCCTCTCAGAACCTATGTTTTTGGGATGTGGGTGGGCAGTGGCAGTGTTGGCACTCAGGAGGTGCCCCACCTTGTTGTTTTCACCCCTTTTTTCTTGGGTGAGTGGGTGTTGTGTTTTCATTTTTTGGGTCTCCTGACTTGAGTCTTTGTTTTGGGACCAAAAAATCTGTTTTTATGTTTAGTAACCAGTTGGCTAGTGTAGGTTTACAGCTTCCACACAGGACCTTAGTGAGTTTAGCTCGTAAAGATCTGACTGTGTGAGTTTAAACAGCAACAGACAGTGTCTCTACCGAGCTCGAGCTCAGCGTTCCATGCTTGGCATGGAAGGTTAACTCTCATCTCCGGGGCAGTTCGAAGGTTGGGACTCACTGCTATTGTCAGAATACAGCAAGACTCCATTAGAAGAAACAACATTACTAAGGTGAGTATTTTTTTCTTCTAGTCTCAGTGAGCCTACGCAGTCAACAAAATTCAATAAATAAATGTTTTCAGAAGAAAAGGTGCTCAAGAGCAAGGGGGCATGATACGAAGCTGGAAGGGGGCAGATTCAGGAGAACTGTTAGGAAGTACTTCACAGAAAGTGTGATGGATTTCCTGGAATAATCTTCTGGCGGAGGTGGTGAGATGACAGTAGTGGGTTCAAGAATGCATAGATAGGCACAAGGGAATCATAGTGGAAAGGAAGCGGGGCAGGGTGTGCGGTAAGTGTAGGGTGGGGGGGAAGGGGAAAACTGGATGGGTCAAGTGGTGCTTATCTGCTGTCAGATTCTTTTTCTATGTTTCTATCCACTGTGCTGGGAGTTTGGTATTGGACTCTAGTGCACGGTCTAGAACTATCAGCAGTACATGTTCCAGGTGCCCAAAACGTCTTTGGCAGACAAGCTAAGCAGGTCCCAATCCAGAATACACGAGTGGTAACTGGTGACTTTGGTGGTAGACAGCATGTTCAAAAGATGGGGTAGTCCTGAGCTGGACCTTTTTGCATCCCCACACAATGCAAAACTGCGACTTTTTTGCTCGCCCCAGGGCCTGGAGTTTTCTGGTGAGACGCATTGTCGCTGTCTTGGAAAATGGAGGTTCTAGGGACATGGATATGTTGTTCATCCACACTTATTGGCAGGTTCCTTGCCGCTTTAAATCTTGCCGGCAGGTCTTCAAGCTGGCTCCTCCCACCCACCGGGTGAAGTAAAACTCTTAGCTCCGCCCCATGGCCCAGATCTTCCTTACCTTGGAGCTCAGGTTCCCTCCTTAACGCTGCGTTTAAGACTGGTTCCTAATTCTTCGAAAGTTCGAAATCAAAAAGGTTTTTGCTAAAAAGACTTTGGTGGTCTTCTCCTTGCGGCTGCGATGGACAAATAGACTCCTGGTTTTCGGAGGTGCCTTTGCAGGCAGAAGATATCTAGGACGGATCCGCACGACCCGCAGGCCTGCGACTTGTGCTCTTCCTTTTCGGCCTACGTCCTTGAAGACCGTGTTGCCGATTACAACTGGTGGCCAGAAAGAATTCCACGGTGAAATCTAGAGGCCCGATTGGCGGTGTGTCCGCGGCGGCGGTTTCGGCGGATCAGCTAGAGCAGATGATCGCCCTCGAAGAGGAGGCGGCGCGGGCCGCTTCTACCTCTGCTGCGGCATTTGTCCCGCTCTCTTTCGGTGCCTCGTACTCTGCTTCTTTTAAGGAGCTTTGTCTGACCCTCTCGGCCAAGGGTGAGGGTCCAACTTCTTCAGGACCTTTTTCCAGGTCCAAAAAGAGCAAACGTAAGTCTCTCCGTCGACACTTTTGGGAGTGGGAAAGATCCCCCTTCCCTTGTCGACAGTCGACTTCAGTCGACCCCTCAGCTTCGGCCACTGGCTTCACGGTGTCCACGTCAGGCCAGTTGACCGAGACTCCCGTCGACGCGGTCGAGATTTTTCTCGACCCGTTAAATGAGTTGTCGACTGGAAGCTGAGAATCCCCTCTCCTTGTTCCCCGGTGGGAGTTGAGGATTCCGTCGGCTAGTCTGTGCCTCCGGTTCCGGAGCCTTCGGTGGGATCGTCCGAGCCAAGGGGAGTGCCGATTTCCGACACTTCTCCTCGCCTTCCTCGGCCTAGTCGAGACTCTCGGTCTCTGACATCCTCGCGGTCCAACCGATCCCGCCGCCATAGGCGGTCTCGGCACCGCGGCAAGCGGCGCCGCCGCTCTTCCTCGGACGAGGGGAGGCTTCGGCGCCAAGTTGGTCGAGTCACGAGGAAGTTGTGTCAACAGCTCCTTTTGACCGGGAATAAGCCGACCCAGTTGTCTTTCCCGGCCATTAAGTGGCTGTCACCGGAGCAGGCGAAACAACCCTCGTAGTCGAGAGCCTGTTCTCAGGCCAATTCCAGCTGCCCACCAATTCTGGTGGAACCTCCGCCTCCACAGCCATTAGTTGGGGCTCCGACAAAAATTCTTGAGTCGGCTTTGGGTTTGCCCATAGGCTGTCTGTCACCCTCACTCCCGATAAACCTCGGCAGGTGGAGGGTGGCTCCAGGCCGAGCAGCTCTTTGAGGACTCTTCTGGAGTCCGATGATAGTTCCTCCCTCTTCTCAAGCGCATGGACTTGGGTCCTCGGGAGGGCAGTCAATGGACGATAGCCTTAAGTCCTTCTTAGGGTTGCTTCGACTCATCTAGGAGTCCACGGGATGAAGCTCGAACCCCGTTCCTAAGCGGACCAGGTATCCCCTCACGGAGATTCTGGACAGAAGATTCTCCTCACGGAGGCCTTTCGGTGGCGAGAGTCATAGTAATCCGACCTTGGAACTTTGCAGCATCCTGCTTCCTGCCCTGCGCCTTGACCAGGTTGGCCAGGAAGTATCACGGTCCCCGAGGTTCCCTGTCAGTTTTGGAACACCCCTCGGCGAGGGTTGGTTACCGACAGCGTTTTCCGGGAGCGCCAGGGATGTGGACAAACCTCCCGAAAAGGAATCCAAGAAATTGGATTATGCGGGCGAAAAAGTCTATGCTGCGTCCTCTCTGCCTCGTCAGGCCAATTAGGCCGTCCTCACTTGCTTATTTTTCTCACGCCCTGTTGGGCTCCCTGGATGAGGTTGTCCCTCATCTTCCCATGAATCTGCAGACTGCGGTCAGGCAGAATGTGGGACAAAGGGCAGGGCAGTGGCCAAACAGCAGCTCAGACTCGTTAGACTCGAGGACTCATGTGCCAGGTCTGTGGCGGCCGCAGTGGCCATGCGTCGTCCGGACTTGGCTGAGATATCCACCTTTCGGATACCCAGCACAAGTTGGCGGATGTTCCCTTTTGTGGACTGACCTCTTGACCCTGGGGTGGAAGGTCACCTGCAGAGGATCGAGAAGTCAATGCTACCTTGGACTCGGTCTCTTCCGCTCAGAAGGACAAAGGCCATAAGCCACAGCCTAAGCCCTTTCGTCCTTCTACGCCTGCCTTGGCCGGCCCAGCAACGTCAGGGCCAGCAGGCTCGAACCTGGTATCCCAAAACCAGCGTCGGCTTCCTCCAACAGGAGGCAGGGAGGTAAGGCCAGGAGGTCCCTCGGCGGTCCTCCTCAAGCCTGCCCAGTGCCGGGCTGGGAGTGTCACCCCATCCTGTCACCTCACCCCTGGTTCCCCGTGAAAAGCCAGCTCGAACACTTCCTTTCCGCCTGGTCCGCTGTTACCACGGACAGGTGGGTACTAGGTGTGGTGGGAAAAGGCCTACCTCTGGGTCAGGCAGGCCCACTCAGAGCCGTCGCACCTCGGGGGGCCTCGGGGTCCGCAGCCTCACTGGCGGCTCGCCGAGCCGACATCGCTCTCCTCCTCCAAAAGGAGGTGATCACAGAGGTGGAGGACCCCCCTTCAGACCCGAGGTTCGTGTCCAGGTATTTCCTGGTTCCGAAATGGACGGGGGGCTGGCGCCCCATTCTCGACCTACACGACCTGAACAAGTTCCTAAGGTTTCGAACCTTCAGGATGGTCACTCTGGCGCAGATAATACCATCTCTGGAACACGGCGTGTGGTTCTGCTCTCTGGACCTACAGGACGCGTTCTTTCACGTCCCTATCCGTCCGTCACATCGGAGATTCCTCCGCTTTCGAGCGGAGGGATCCCTCTTCGAGTTCGAGCCATGCCCTTGGCTTATCTCCAGCTCCAGGGTCTTCACCAAATGCGTGGCAGTGGTGACAGCATTCCCTCGGCGCTGAGGGGTCAGGTGTACCCTTACCTGGACGATTGGCTGATGTGGCCTCCTCCAGGCCAGGGAGGTGGGCAGTCAAAGATCTGGCCCTCAGGTTTGCTCTCAAGTTGGCCTTCTCATCAAGCGAGGCCAAGTCGGAACTCGAGCCAAAGCAGGTGATCCTGTTCATCGGGGCAGGCTCGACTCTCTTGAGCCAGAGCACTGCTCCACGCCGGACAGGGGCCGAGGTTCTTACCTCCTTTGCCCAATCATTTCTGGTTGGGCATCGCTCCCTGCCCGGGACTTCCTCGCCTTCTGGGTCTCATGGCGGCCTGTACCAGTGTGGTCCGTTGGGCCTGGCATCGCCCCCTTCAGTGGGACTGGCCAGCCAGTGGTCAACGCTGCGATCCTTTGGATCAGCTAGTGATAGTGACCCGGAGATGTGAATGCTCTCCAGTGGTGGACCGTTCCATTCCATCTGCAGGAGGGCATCCGTTTGTCCGCCCGAGCAGCTGGTCTCTCTCGACCGATGCCTCTCTGATGGGTTGGGGTGCCCATCTGGGGGAACACCGAGTGACTGACCTCTGGTCCCCACGGGAGTCCGATGCCACATCAACCTGCTGGAGCTCGGCGGTCCGCCTAGCTCTCACCGCCTTTGCTCCATTTCTCCGGGGTCAGTGGTCCGAGTCAGACAGACAATACCACGACCATGTACTACCTGAACCGCCAGGGGCGGGCCGCGCTCCATGCTTCTATGCAAGGCTCTCGCATTTGGTCACTCTCGTGCGCAGCCTGGAGGCGGATCTCTAGCCATTCATGTGGCAGGGCCTCCAACACCCTGGCCGATGCCTGAGGCCAGATAGGGGCTGCATCTCAAGTGGTCTCTCCTGCTGGAGGTAGTAAAGATCTGTTCTCCACTGGGGCACACCTCAGGTGGACCTGTTTGCCTCCAGGGAGGCAGAAGCTGAGGCTGTTTCATGCCCCCCCCTCAGCAAGGCTCGCTGGGGATGCCTTCTCGAGGCTGTGGACCCCAGGGCCTCTTCTCGCCTTCCCCAATTTCCCTTGATTCACAAGGTGCTTCTCAAAGCAAGGAGGGACAAGGCGCAGGTGATCTAATAGCCCCAGACTGGCCCGCCATTCTGGTACCAGATCTCCTCAGCCTCAGCTCAGGCTCCCGAGGCAGCTTACAGCTCGCCGGACCTGCTCTCCAGTCAATCAGGGAAGGTGTTCCATCCGGACCTTCAATCCCTGCACCTGACAGCCTGGTTCCTGAGCAGCCTAGAGTTCCAGGCCTTGGGTCTCTCCGGCAGGGTCCTCAATGTTGTTGAGGCGTCCCGTAAGAGTCGACCAGAAAATGCTACACCTTCAAATGGAAGAGATTCTCCATTTGGTGTCAGAATAAGGCTTGGACCCTTCCTCCTGTTCTGTGGCAAGCATTTGGACTATTTATGGTCCTTTCTAGTCAAGGGCTTAGGTCGGCGACCCTAAAGGTGCACCTGGCAGCCATCTCTGCTTGCAGGCGGCGGGCCGGGGGCAGTCAGGTGGCGCAGGAAGAAGGTGGTCGGGCACTTTTCAAGGCCTTGATCATTTCCCCTCAGATGCGAGAACCTCCACCTCCGTGGGATTTACTGCTGGTACTGGCAAGCTCATGGGCAAGCCATTCGAACCAATGCACAGGTGTGATCTCTCTCACCTGTCATGGAGAACCGCCTTCTTGGTGGCTATCACGTCAGCCAGAAGGATGGGAAAGCTCCAGGCGCTTTGCATCAGTCTCCTTACCTGGTCTTCCACAGGGACAAGGTTGTCCTGCCTACTCCCGAAATTCCTTCCGAAGGTGGTGTCTGAGTTTCACCTTAACCAGGTGCTGACTCTGCCGGTGTTCTACCCCAATCACACCTCGGAGGCCGAATATAGGCTCCATACTCTGGACCCTAGAAGGGCGCTCTCTTATTATAAGGGCGCACGGCTGAAATTCGGGGAGAGGTTCGCCAGCTGTTTCAAACAACATGAAGTCTTGCTGTATTATGACAATTGCAGTTTGTCCCACCATTAGAACTGCTCCGGAGGTGAAATAGTTAACTCCATTCCATGAATGGAACTTTGAGCCCGAGCTCTAAAATAGAAGCTCTGTCTGTGGAGATTCAAACCTGAACTGTCAGATTCTTTACTCCGCCTCACTGAACAGTCGCTCCGGAGATTTCTCCTACTGCTTTGTTCATTTCTCTGTTTAAACAGTATTTTCTCAGTTAAATTAAACCATGAGTATAATTATTTTAACATAAACCCGATCGGTTCAAGCTCTGTCTGTAGTATTGTAAGTAATAGACAGGTTTTATTCTTATGGAACTTGTAAATGTTTATCGGTTCGGTTTGAACCAATCAGGTTAGTTAAAACCTTAAAGAGTAAACATTTAAAGCTTTTAGAGTCGCGGTTCCAGTTCTTATCGGTTCTAAAAACCGGTTCATTACGGTTTTCCATGACCCGTGACACGGTTGGGAACCGATAAGGGTGTCTTGCCTGGCACTGCCGTTAAAGGGCAAGTTTCTTGGTTAGGCTGGCATCATGTTTGAAACCCAAAGAAAAAAAAATGGGCCACTGGGTTTCAACACTGTAGTGTCTGTGGGAAGCCTTTGCCAAGGCTGACCACACACTACATGTGTTTATGTCTAGGGTTGACCACCTCATTTCAGACTGCCAGATTTGTAAAAATTCCTGCAGCCACCCTGGATAAGAGAGTGGGCAGGCTCAGAATGAGGCAAAAGTCCGCTGACCGGATGGCCAGCCAGGTTCGGTGCCAACCGAACCAGAGGAATAACCCTCTGACCAGAAGTGAGACTTCCATGGGCAAAAGTAAACTAAAAAAAAAAAGAAAATCAACAGGTATGGAGTCAAAATTCCTTCTCCAACTGCTGCAGACTAACAATAGCTATACAAATTGTACAGTCACTTTCTCGGTTCCGTCCGAACCGCCACTGTCTGGTAAAAGGTTGGTTGGCCGGTTCCTGATTCAGGAATATGATATTGGAGATTTTATGAACCAAGAGCATGGGGGCATGATGATCAGTGTGAATGTGACTGGAGAGTCTGGGTGTGCCCACTGAACGGACGTCTCCCAGACTGACCCTTACAATCTCCCCTATACTTTGAGTCCTTCTCTTTTCTGTTTTATAAAAGGTTGCTGAATCCCTCCAGCTCCCATGGGAGGAAGCTGTGGATGAGCAAGAGGAACCTGATTTTGTAGAAATTATGGATATACCAGAGTCTAGGAGATTGTCTATTCCTTTGCATAAGTCTTTTAAGAAACAAACAATAAAAATTTTAAAAACTCCTAATTCTGTGCCTGCTGTAGATAAAAAGATGGATAGAAGGTACACATTGTCAGGTCCTGATACAGAATTCCTTTCACAGCAATGCAGTCATGTTGGGGTAGTTCAGGCTGCAGCCTGTGATAAAGCTAATATTCCCCTGGCTACATCCTCCTGACAAGGATTCCAGGAAGATTGATGCCATGGCAAAGAACAGTACATGGCAGCCTCCTTGGGACTCAGGCAAGCAAATTATATGGCTTGTAGCAAGGTATCAGAAATCTAGATGGGATACTGTTATGGAATTAGCCAAACAAGCCCATAGCCAGCTGGTTAGCGAACTAGAACAGGTGGCTGCCGATGGCATTGAGGTTTCTAAGGTGCAGTTTCATGCTGCTGTGGATGTTAATGATGTTTCCTCTAGAGTCATGGCCACATCTGTAGCTTTTAAGTAGGTTGGCCTGGCTCAGGTGTACTAGCCTGTCACAGGATACCCAAACTAAGGCTATGGATTTTCCTGTGGTGGGAAATTCTCTGTTTGGGGAGCAGACAGAGAATTACATGAAAAAGATGGATGAATATAGGACCACTTACAAAAGTGCCCAAGCCAAGGAGACAAGCCACTCCCCATAGGCATACCCCCAGGGGTAGGCCTTTTCACAGGCCTTTTATCAGACTCAGGCCTCCTCTGCTTATGCTCAGAGGGCTTCTTCTAGAGCAGAGGCAGGCGGGTGTGGGCAGGCCTGCTTCCCACCCTCAGCCTAAAGCACCTGCTAAGCAGGCACCCTGATGGGGTGCCCAGGGCCATTCTCCTTTACCAGTAGGGGCAGGTTGGCTTACTTCAGTCAGAACTGGGTCTTTAACCTCAGACAAGTGGGTTCTGGAACTAGTAAGCCAGGGTCTGGTTCTCAGCTTCAGAAAGTTTCCCAAGATGGGAACCAGGTTTTCTACCTGCAAGTTCTTCAGAGACCCTTGCTCTAGAAGCAGAGGTCTCAACCCTGTTAGCTCTCAGAGGCAGTAGAAGGGTTCCTCCCTGCACCAGGGCAGGGGTCTGTATTCAGATACTTCCTTACCCCAAAAAAGACAGGAGAATGGCGGCCCATCTTAGACCTCAGATATCTGAACAAGCATCTTTTGAAACTAAAGTTCAAAATGGTAACTCTGGCAATGATTTTACCCTCTCTAAGGCCAGGGGACTGGTTAGCTTCCCTGGACCTCAAGGATGCCTATTTTCACGTCCTAATCAGAAGCTCCCATCGAAAGTACCTCAGATTCAACTGCCTCGGTCATTACCAGTTCAGAGCAATGCCCTTGCCTTACCTCTGCCCCAAGGGTATTCACAAAATGTCTGGCAGTAGCAGTGGCTCACTTAAGGAGGCAAAGGATTGCTGTTTTTCCCTATCTAGACGACTGGCTCATTGTAGGCCAGTCCCCAGAACAGGTAAAATCTCACCTGCAAGTCACCCAGCAGCTTCTCACCTCCCTGGGCTTTCTGCTAAATCTACCAAAGTCGGTTCTGGAACCAGTCCAGGTACTCACCTTTATAGGGCAGAATTGGACACAAACCTAGCCAGAGCTTTTCTTCCCTTAGAAAGGGTAAGGAATTTAGTGGCTCTGGCCTCCTCCTTCACTCTGCAGGTCTCTCGACCAGCAAGACACTTTCTGCAGCTCCTGGGGCACATGGCTGCATCCACAACTGTTGTGCAGGGAGCAAGATTTCAGATGAGACATTGTTTCACTTGAGAGCCTATTGATCTCGGAAGAGACCCCCTTTCCAAGTTGGTCCCAGTGACTCGAACCTTGATCCAGGCCCTCCAGTGGTGGCAGGATCAGAGCAATTTGAGATTGGGGGTTCCCTTCATTCCCCCTGCTCACACTTTGACTCTCACTACAGATGTCTCCCTTCTGGGGTGGGGAGCCCACATGGGCGACCTCTCCTCTCAGGGAGTGTGGTCTCCCCAGGAATCTCTGCTCCACATCAATTTGCTGGAGCTCAGAGCTGTCTTTTTAGGTCTTCAAGCGTTTTCTGCATCTGTTCAGAACAAAGTGGTGCAAGTCAGAACAGACAACACCACAACAATGTGGTACATCAACAAGCAGGGGGGCACTCGGTCTTCGGCCTCGTGCTCCGAGGCAATGAAGTTGTGGTCTCTGGTCAGTTCCCTGAACACTTCCCTCATAGCAGTTCACCTTCCAAGAAAGGACAATGTCCTAGCAGATGCTCTCAGCAGGATTTCCCAGGGCCATCACGAATGGTCCCTGGATCCTCAAGTATTGGGGATAGTCTTTTGCCAGTTAGGGCACCCTCAGATAGATCTTTGCAGCCCCAGACAATCACCAACTCCACTGTTCTGTTGCAGGCCTCCAGTGTTGGGTTCAGTCCCCTGAACGCCTTCTCCCTGGATTGGGAAGGAAGTTCTTTATGCTTTCCCCCTTCCCTCTCCTATTCAAAGTGTTAGTCAAATCAGATCTCAGCCTTGCAGGATGATCCTGATTGCCCTGGATTGGGCCAGGCAGCCCTGGTACCCACTCCTTCTGTCCCTGACAGTCCATCTTCCCTTCCTCCCCAGGAATCACAACCTATTAACCTGTGCTCAGGGAGAGTTTGGTATCCAACCTCAAATCCCTCAACCTCAAGGCCTGGCTCTTGAGGAGTTAGTTCACTGACACACCTCTCTCAGGGTGTCCTTTAAATCTAAAGGCTTCTAGGAAGCCTTCCCTAGAGCTACTTATAATTCTAAATGGAAAAGGTTTTCCATTTGGTGTGCTAGGAAGCATATTTCCCAGAATCTGCTGATTTGCCCATTGTGTTAGATTACATGGTCCATCTTAATTCCTTGGGCCTCAGACCAGCTACCCTGAGAGTTCATTTGGCAGCTGTTTCTGCTTTTGTTTCAGCAGGAAAGTCATCCTCTCTTTCCGCTCACCTTGTGTTTTCCAAGTTTTTATGGGATTACTCCATACTAATCCACTTTTTTAGGATCGGCCCCTGCCTGTCTTAATGTTTGCATTACCCAGTTAATGCAACCCCTTTGAACCTCTGTTTTCTGCAGAGCTGAAGTATCTGACTTGGGAAATCTGTTTTCCTAGTTGCTATCACTTCTGCTGGGACATAGGTGAGTTGCAAGCCTTGTCAGTAGAAACTGACTTTATTTCTTTCCACAGGGATAAGGTAGTCCTCAGGACTAACAGGAAGTTTTTGCCTAAGGTGGTTTCAGATTTCCATCTTAACCAATCTGTCTCCCTTCCAGTATTTTTTCTCTGAACCTCCTCTTCTGGTGAGAGGAGATTGCACAACCTGGATAAGAGGGCTCTTAGTTACTATATAGAACGTACCAAGGGTCACAGGTTCAGATCCTCCAACTTTTCCTCACTTTTGGTGAGGTTGGGAAAGGGAAACCTGCCACTAAGAGATCAGTTGCGAGGTGGATTGTCTCTTGTATCCAATTTTGTTATCAGAAACTGGGCAGAGATCCCCCATCTGGCTTGAGGGCTCATTCTACCAGAGGTACATTCGCGTCTCTAGCTGCTGCCAGAGACATCCCTATATTGGAGATATGCCAGGCTGCTACTGGAAAAACGGTACACACTTTCACCAAGCATTACTCCCTGGATGTCCAGGCTAGGAGAGATGCTCGGTTTGGCACAGCTGTTCTTCAGAGCTTATTCCCTAAGTAGGTTCTGCCCCTCCTCCGCGGAGGTACTGCTGTGTAGTCTGCAGTTGTCATAATATAGCAAGACTTCATGTTGTTTGAAGAAAAATTACTCACCTTAGTAATGTTGTTTCTGCTAATGGAGTCTTGCTATATTATCCTCCCCAGCCTGCCCTCTCAGAACCTCTACTTGGGTAGGGTGTGGGCAACCTAGTGTGGGCACTGTTTTATGCCCTTTTTTAAGCGTTTCACCCCTTTTTGGGGTTTGGGGTGTGGTGTTTTATTATTCTCTTGTTTTACTCTCATTTTGTTAAAATTGTATTAGTAATTCTGGTCCCCTGACTTGAGTATTGGGTGTTGGGACCAGCAATGGGTGTTATTATTTAGGTAGCCAGTTGGCTAGTGTAGGTTACAGCTTCCACACAGACCTTAGTGAGTTTTTGCTGGTAAAGATCTGACGGTTCAGGTTTGAATCTCCACAGACAGAGCTTCTATTTTAGAGCTCGTGCTCAAAGTTCCATTCATGGAATGGAGTTAACTATTTCACCTCCGGAGCAGTTCTAATGGTGGGACAAACTGCAATTGTCATAATATAGCAGGACTCCATTAGAAGAAACAACATTACTAAGATGAGTAATTTTTTCTTGTCACGTACGCTGAAGCCGCATCTGGCAGATCTGCAGCCAAGCGGACGATAGGCAGGTGGGTCACCTCCTGCATAGATCGCTGCTATAAGTTGGCGGGCATGGAGCCTCCCAGAGGGATAAGAGCTCGTTCTACCAGTCATACTGCTGCATCGGTGGCCGCTTCCAGGGACGTCCCTATCCAGGAAATCTGCAGGGCTGCTACCTGGAAGTCAGCACACACCTTTATTACCCATTACCACATCGACCTTGAGTCACGCCGGGATGCTGGTTTTGGGGCCTCGGTTCTCCAGTCTTTATTCCCTAAGTAGGGGGTGTGCGCCTTGCCTCCCTCCTCCCGGAGAACTGCTAGGAGTCTGCCAATAAGTGTGGATGAACAACATATCCATGTCCTAAAATACAGGTTACTCACCTGTAACAGGAGTTCTAGGAATGGTATATATTGTTCATCCACACGACTATCCGACCTCCCGGCTTGACGCACAACCTGAGCTTCCAGCGGGCAGATCTGGCGTCATGGGGCGGAGCCGAGAGTTTTACCACCCGGGTGGGTGGGAGGAGCCAGCTTGAAGACCTTCCGGCAAGATTTAAAGCGGCAAGGAACCTGCCAATAAGTGTGGATGAACAACATATACCATTCCTAGAACTCCTGTTACAGGTGAGTAACCTGTATTTACTGTATACCTTCCCTCTAATTCAGAGTGTTGCTCAAGTTCCAGATGGAGGGGGCAACTCTGACGCTCACTCCTTCTCTATTGCCTAAACAGATTTGGTTTTCCTTACTGCAACAGTTAGCGGTGGAACCCCCAGTGCCTCTGCCCCTGTGCAAGGGTCTACTGTCACAGGAACAGGGAACCCTGGTTCATCTGGACCTGAAGTCACACCATCTGCATGCATGACTCTTGAATACATTGCCATTGCTTGTTTTGGGGTTTCTGAAAAAGTTCATGTGCTAGTGGTTCCTTGAAAGCCTTCCACCAGATCCACTTATTCGCTGAAGTGGAAGTGGTTTAATTTATGGGCTGCTTCCCACCACCTGGATCTGTTCACCTGTTCAGTTAATCAGGTTCCAGAGTACCTGTTGTCCTTATTGGGTCCAGGCCTGCAGTATTTCTCCATCATGGTGCACCTGTTGCTATATCAGCTTTCCATGTGCCTATAGAGGGTTGTACAGCTGCCCAGCTGGAGGTGACACGCATGTTATTGAGAAGCATTCTGCATCTGTAGCCTTCCATCCATAATCCAGTCCTGGTGTGGGACTTGAATTTTATTTTGGAAAAGCTTACTTTGGCTCCTTTTGATCCAGTTTCAACTTGTGGCTTACGCTTTCTTTCTTAGGAAGCATTATTTTTAATTGCAGTCACTTCTGCTAGGAGGATTTCAGAGCTACAGGCACTGTCAGCCTCTTTATTTGATTTCCACAAATGCATCTGTCTTTGCGTACAAATACTAAGTTTTTACCAAAGGCAGTGTCTGATTTTACTTCAGATCATCCACCTGCCAGTTTATTATCTTGAGCATGCCAATCCAGGGGAAGTATTGCTCCATACTCAATTTGAATTTATGGCTTGTTTGACTGTTACTTGCTACCACATTATTATATGTATTGCACTGTTACTTGTATGTATTGCACTGTCTTATTGTCTTATGTGATATTGTCCTGTGTTATGTTCAATGCTGTTACTGTAAACTATATACTATGTGCCATCGGTCGTGACTGAAAATGGCCCTTGGGATCAGTGTTCTTACCCAGTTCTCAAACAAATGAACATAAGTACTCTAGATGTATACAGAATACTCGGGTACACTCTACACCACATGAAGGATTGCAAAGTTCTTGCAGCTTTTTGTTTTGTTCGCCCCGGGAAAGAGGGCCCCACAATTTCTAAACAGTACTTGCTCAAATGAGTAACAAACTGTATTACTTTCTGTTACAGGAATTAGGGTAAGGAACTTCCTGAGTGGTTCGTGGTCATTCCACCAGAAGCATGGCCACTTTTGTTGCTTGTTTTAAAAATGTTTCTGCTGCAGACATCTGCAGCAACTGCTACCTGGAGTAGTGTCCACACCTTCACTGAACACTACAGTCTGGACATTGTCTCTCGTAGATGGACTGGCTTTGCCATAGCTGTACTACAAGGCCTATTTTCTCCAGCCTGTAGGCTCCAGGCACCCAGATTGTTCACTGCCAGTACAGCTTGGTACGCGCTCCATAGGTGAGGCCTGAGGAAAGAGAGATCCTCGAAGATAGAATGGTTACATACTTACCATAATGGTATATCTTCGAGAGAATCTATTTCATCAGGCTATGCTGACCCACCCTCTTTTCCTCATATGGGCCTGTAGCTCTAGCTTTTGCAGCTTCTAGCTCCATTCTATTCACCTTATAGGCCCCTGCCTCAGCTGGTTCGCAGAGTGCTGGATTATCTCCAGGTTCTCTACAGAGGGGTCCTCAGAGTATGCTCTCAGGCGGGGAACTGAGGAGAGGATGGGCTGCCCACATTTATGTATGAAGTGATGTCTGACGTCTTCATGGGCAGCCCCTGGCTGACTTCTTGGAAAAATATCCGTGTGGTCCTAATGCCTAGAGGCTATTAGTTCCATCGGTGTGGCCTTAAAGAGATCCTCTCGAAGATGCAATGTTATGAGAAGTACATAACTGTTTGTAGTGCATGCACGGTCACTGCTCCTGTGGAAGGTCCCAGCGTATAGGGTAGATGGAAGTTGACAGAACAAGAAAGGTGGAGGGGACTCCTCTGTGAGCCTGGGATGTGAACATTAAGTTTAGGGGAGCAGATTCGGATATCACACTCATAGCAGTCCGCTCCACTTCGGCGGCAGGATATAGAACATGCGATAACTTTAATTGGAATCCCTACTTAAGGCTGCTTGGATGGCTTGCTTGGTACCAGTTGTTCCAAACTGCCTTAATAGACCTGACCTGCAGAAATTGGGCCCTTTGAGGCCTATGCTTCTCTGTGCATTTGTGTAAAGGAGAGCAACTAATAAACTTAAATACCTTTCATTTATTTATTTAAAAAGTTTCACCAGGAAAGGCATACTGAACTACAGTAGCTCATTTCCAGATGTGTACCGGGTTGGGGGGGGGATAAACGGCAGCTGAACATGCAGAATAGACAAAGGAGCATTATATCTGTACATATATACTTAGAGCAGTCTGCAGACAGTACATGACATCTTGTGAAGGCTATTGGAGATAGCCAGTTTACATAGTACATCCATATTTTATATACATATTGCACATGCCAGATTAAGGAATAGCCGATACATGAACAGTATCACATTTGGTTAGAGCCAGTGGTTATACAGTGGTTATCTAGGAGAGGAAGACTGAGCACCTTAGATGGGGATTGATACCCTAGGTGTGTAGTATGAGAACATTTGCTGGTACATACATTTGGTGTGGAAATTGAGAGCCTTTGGCTCCAGGGAGAAGATTGGGCAGCCAGATGGGCCTGAACCCCTTTGGGATGTAAGAAACCTATACGGGGTACGGCAGGGTTGGTTGGGATAACTTGGTTATAAATCGGGGGGGGGGGTTGCCAGAGTACTAACCGAAGGAAGGGAGAGTTGGGCGCAAGTGCAGCCGGGGGATGTATATTGACTGAGCAAATGTGGTAGTGAATGCAGAGAAGTAGCAGAGCGGATGTCTAGAGGGAGGGAGGGAGGAGTTCCACATGGTAGGAAAGTGATAAATGCGGCTCTGCCTGAAGAGGATGACTGGGAGGAGAGGGCGAGGGTCCTTTAGGTGAAGTTGCTGAGAGGGTAGGGGGGACAGCAAGGAGGGAAAGGAGGTAGGGTGGCAGAGAACCAAGCCAGAATGTAGCAATTAAAGAGGTGCTATTTGCAATGCATCTAGCACTAAGACAGGGTAAGGAGAGAGAGAGAGGTGTAATGGTCACAGTGGTGGGTAAGAGGGGGACAGCCAAGAGCAAAACGGCAGGAGGAGTTGAATAGTGTGTCCAGTCTGGAGAGGATAGATTTGGGGGCAGAGTTATAGACTATGCCTCTAAAGTCAAAGATTGGGAGGATTATCTTCTGGACAATCTCCCTGCGGGCCGGAGGACGAAGGCGGCTACAGTGTCTTTACAGAGCACAGAGTTTGGGAAGAAGCTTCTTGTGGATAGCGTCCACATGTACAGCATAGTTGAGATTCTTGTCGCGCCAGAGCCCAAGGTGTAGGGAACCGTCAAGAGTATGGAAAGAGGGGGTAGGCAGCAAGCCTGGCAAGCTTTTGCCTGGTGCCAAAGGTAATAGAGACTGTCTTTTTGTCATTTAACAAGAATTGATTGGTGCTGAACCAGCACTGGACATTGTTGAAGTCCACTTTTAGACTGGACTTTTCCTGGTATGAGTAAAATTCACCAAGGGCCCTTACCTGCCTCAGAGTCCAAAGATGTTAAAGAAAAACATTTTTAATGCAGGGTTTTCAAGATGGAAGGGATCATATTTTGGCTTCGTGGAGCCGAGCCACCAGTCCCTTCCACTTCTTGATTTGCAGCTGCTGCACCTCTGCGCTCTCACATTTTATGATATAAGAACATGGTGAGGGTGGGGGTCGCGCTCCATAGGCATGTATAGTACTGGCTTTTTTAACTACTTGTTTCAGTACTTTAACATGCCAATTCAAACAATTCATGCTCACCGCTCAGCTAAAATGGGCCATGTTAATTGAGCGGTGGCCCTGATTTATTGGAATATGCATGTTAAAGTATTCAAACATTATTTAAAAAAACAGCCCTATACACGTCTGTGGAGCGTGGCCCCGTATTTTCCATATTCTTGCATCATAAAACATGAGTGCACAGGGAGGAGGCAGAGCTGTGAATCAGGAAGTGGAAGGGATTGGTGTCTCTGCTCCACAGAACCAAAATACAGTCCCTTCCCTCTTGAAAACCCTGCATTAAAAAAAATAAAAATAATTTAACATCCTTGGACACCGGGGCAGGTAAGGATCCTTAATGTCTCTTTGAGCGGATTTTGTGAAAGTGCGCGAAAGGTGCTCTTTAAGCAGGCCTTTGACTTAAAGAATTCAGATCACTTTAGGTAACTCTAAATTAGGGCACACAGCCGGGCTAAGAGTGTAAACAAACAGGAGTCGCACCCAGTCAAACACTTTTTGGCAACCCTGGAAGCCATACTTAAGGGTGAAATCTCTGCTGGATGTGAAATATCTGTCCTCTGTAAAGCCCAGTGAGGCCTGAACTCAGACTTTGCAACCAGTATTAAGCATAAGTGGCAAGGGGGGGATGAGATGACACTTACAATACAGAGTGATCTGC
The DNA here is from genome assembly GCA_016271365.2 of Neoceratodus forsteri. Classification (NCBI taxonomy): domain Eukaryota; kingdom Metazoa; phylum Chordata; order Ceratodontiformes; family Ceratodontidae; genus Neoceratodus; species Neoceratodus forsteri. The sequence goes on from CM057451.1 coordinate 541,022,562, forward strand.
ATCCTTCCGGATTGCCTTCCAAACAGCTAGTGCACTGTTACAGCAAGTGTTTTCCTGGACGGTGAGGACCTGTTTCTTCTGTACCTCTGTAATTCAAGGCAGATGGGCACAGAATGTCTTTACAGGCCTGTTGGAGGTAGTGCTCTGAAACTATAGGACATAATACAGATATATATTTGGTCCTGCCCAAAACTGTCCACTTTCTGGGAAAATGTAATGACCAGCCTTCGGGAGCTGTTGGATGCCCCACTTACAATGCAGCAAGCTGTCCTGGGCCTTCTCTCAGCTGGGGTGAGGAGCAAAACCACTCCCAACTGTGGCACATGTTGTTGCACACAAAGCCATCAGTAGGCACTGGCTTCAACCGCAGCCTCCCAAACACAACCAGTGGTTGGATATCATAGAGGAGATCTAATTTATGGAGGCGATTACCTTTCAGATAAACAGAGAAACCAGTTTCTCAAGCAGGTAGTCCCGTTGCATGCTATATTCCGAAGGGTGGGCCCTGGAAGTAGTTGCATAAACACACCTTTCCAGACATGACCCCAGAGACCAACTCATACCTCATTGGGGTACATACCCAGGTGCATTCCATGGGAGAACTGTCACGTTTTCTGCCGGCAGAATTGCCCCAAATCATATGTACTGTGTCCTGTACTACTCTTCTACACACGTTATGATTGGTACACTGTTTCTCATTACGTACAACAAAATGTGACTGGTTGCAGATACTGCTTTACTTTTTACTGTACCTTGCAACCATGTTGTTCAATAAACTTGAATTAAAAAAAAGAAAAAAAGTAATGAGCTGTGAAGGAGCTTGGTACATCCAGCAGACCCCGATCTGATTCCCATAACCTCCACTTGTGTACTGTGCGACTCTGAGCAAGTCACTTAACCTCCCTAGTGCTCTTGGGATACCCCTGAAATCCCGCAGTTGTGCCTAGTGGGCCTTACCTGGTTACCAAAGAATTAACAAACACAAAAAAAAAAAAAAAACAGACTCGGGAGCCTAGGGTAGGTAGGAAATACTCAGTTTGGGGCTCGGGAATCGGGTACAGTTGCAGGAAGGGAAGGAAAGTCACAAAGCGGGGTCTTGAAGGAGGTGGCTGAGCAGATAGACGAGAAGAGGGGACCAGAGCTTAGGAAAACAATATAAGATAGCTTGTCTCACAGTAGTTTTTCTGGATGGGAGAGGAAGAGGAGGGTGCAGTGTTCTGAAGAGGATAATATATGGAGGGATAGAAGGGCTAAAATATGAGGGAGAGAGCCAAGCTAGAATTTGAAGGTGAAGGATACCCAGTGGGACTGGCATCAGGGGAAGGAGAGGGAGGAACAGAACAGTGGAGAGTATGGGGAGGGCAGCCCAAGGCAAAAACAGAATGAGTGAAAGGGGGATCCAGTCTGGAATTAATGGATATTAAGTGGCTCTTGGTATTAAATAAGCCGGAAAAACTCATTTGCAGTTTTGCATGCTAAAGTGCTAATCAGCTATGAAAAGAAAGAGCACTTGGCACAGAGTGGTTAGCAAAATTTAAAATATGTATAGTTTTTTTGTTTTGTTTTGTCCACTGTGACATGGACTCGCTCAAAAAATGGTAAGCAGTTTACTGCTACTCATTTCTAGAAATGGTTAGCAATACCCCCTGTTGTGCATGGCATTTTGCTATACCAGCTGTGTAATACACTGAATTGGGAGCTGTGCTGTAGACAGTGTCACCAAAGCTGAAGACATGCACCACTGCAGACTCAGTTGTTGGCACCCTCACTAAAAAGTTTGACTACTGCTGGGGTCCTAGTGTTTCTGACCGTTAAGACTAAAGTGTGTGGCTGTGTGGAAAGAGACGCAACTTTTTCGTGAATTTCAACCCAGCTGTTTAAAACGTGTCTTCAGCCAGCTATATGGCTATGAATGTTACTTGTGGTCCCAGGTTTTTTTTTTTTTTAATGAACTGTATCTTGAGATTGCATACCTTTCTACATTAGATTTGTCCTAACCTAATCTCCGGCAGGCTGATGGTCCAGTGTGTTCCCTCAGCAACACGACGTCAACCAGATAGTAAACTCATGCTCTGACAAGTTTCTGAATTTCCATGCAGTGTTAAATAAAACCTTTTTTATAGTATGTGTTCAGCTAAGCTATGTAAACTTAGACCAGTGTTTTAAACAAGCACTGAAACCCTGTTAAACGTCTGACTAAAGAGTGAATCCGTGATTCTGGGCGTGCGCGTTGTCCGGTGTCTCGGCTTCACTTTTTAAAACGGACATTTACTGGGTTCCAGCACTTGCTTAAACACTGGTCTCAGTTTATATAGCTTAGCTGAAGGTATGCAATAAAAAGTCTTAAGATTTAACATTGCATGGAAAATGAAATAAATTTACCTCTTGAATGTTATATTGAATGTAATTTGTTTTTTTGACACAGACAATTTGGAAATAGATCTATGACCTAAAGTTTGCTATCCTGTATAAAAAGTAAAATTTTTACAAATTTTTTACTACTACTTCCATCGGGACAGTTGCAGATGGGGAGGTGGAGTAGCCCTGTACATCCACCAGTCCCTCTCATGCTCGGTCTCCTTTAATGAGACCGTCCCGTCTTCACATGAGTTAATTATAGCCAAGCTTACTATCCCAGGCACTCTTCCCTTACACATTTGGGTGCTATACGTCTCCCCTAGACTCCCTTCCGCCTCTTTGATTACACACATCTCAATCTCAATGCATACAGTGCCTTCAGAAAGTATTCACCCCCCTTGGATTTTGTCACATTTTGTGATGTTGCAAACTCAAATTAAAATACAATTATATGGGATTTGTTGTCACGTATCTACACAAATTACACTCTGATGTCAAAGTGGAATGAAACTTCTGGAATTTTTTGTACATGTAATTTAAAATAAAAACCTGAAATGTCTTGATTTGATAAGTATTCACCCCCTTTGCTATGACACTCCAAATTGAGCTCAGGTGCATCCAATTTCCTTGTGAGATCACTCTGAAACTTGAATGGAGTCCACCTGTGGTCAGTTCAAATGGTTGACATGATTTCAGAGGAAATACACCTGTCTATATAAGGTCCCACTGTTGACAGTGCATGTCGGAGCAGAAACTCTACCATGAAGACCAAGGAGCTGTCTGTAGAACTCCATGATAGAATTGTGAGAAGGCATAGATCTGGGGAGGGGTATAAAAACATTTCTAGGGTGTTGAAAGTTCCCAGGAGCACAGTCAAGTCTATCATTAGGAAATGGAAAGATTACGGAACCACCAAGACTTTACCTAGAACAGGCTGTCCTCCCAAACTGAGCAACCGGGCAAGAAGGACCTTGGTCAGGAAAGTGACAAAGAACCCAGTGACCACCCTGACAGAACTACAGAGTTGTGTGGCTGAGATGGGAGAACCAGTCCAGAGGACAACAGTCTCTGCAGCACTTCACAGATGTAGCCTCTATGGGAGTGTGGCTAGACGGAAGCCACTCCTGAGTAAAGGGCACATAATAGCATGCCTGGAGTTTGCAAGAAGGCACGTGGCAGACTCTGAGACCATGTGGCAAAAGATTCTCTGGTCTGATGAAACAAAAATTGAACTCTTTGGCCTGAATGCAAAGCGCTATGCCTGGAGCAGACTGAACACAGCTCATCACCCATGTAACATCATCCCTACCATGAAGCATGGTGGTGGCAGCATCATGTTATGGGGATGCTTTTCAGCGGCGGGGACTTGGGCACTTGTCAGGATAGAGGGAACAATGAATGGAGCCAAATACAGGCACATCCTTGGGAGAACCTGCATCAGTCTGCAGTAGACCTTGGACTGGGGCGAAGATTTACTGTTCCAACAGGACAACGACCCCAAGCATACAGTCAAAGCAACACTGGAATGGCTTCAGAACAAGAAGGTGAGTGTCCTTGAGTGGCCCAGCCAAAGCCCAGACTTGAATCCCATTGAGAATCTGTGGAAAGCCTTAAAGATGGCGGTTCACCGACGCTCCCCATCCAACTTGACAGAGCTTGAGCAAATCTGCAAGGAAGAATGGGCGAAAATCCCCAAATCCAGATGTGCAAAGCTGATATAGACATACCCAAGAAGACTCAAAGCTGTAATTGCTGCCAAAGGCACTTCTACAAAGTATTGACTCGGGGTGAATACTTAAGTAAACAAGATATTTCAGTTTTTAATGTTTCATAAATTTTTGTTACACAATAAAAATATTTTTGGCCCTTTAAATTGTTGAGTATGCTGTGTGAATCAAGGGGGAAAAATCATTTCAATGCATTAAAAATTCTGGTAGTAATGCAACAAAATGTGACATAATCCAAGGGGGGGGGTGAATACTTTCTGAAGGCACTGTATATCCTGCTTGGTGACTTCAGTCTGTACTGGTGCTCCTAATCCTCCAAGCCCACACTACACAACAGAACTACTGATCTCTGAATCTCACCCAGCTCATTAAGGAACCAACACTGATAAATCCTCGCTCATCTAACCACTTGCTATTCGACTGAGTACTTTCCTCAACACACCCCCACCGTAGTATTGTCTCATGCATCCTCCTTAACCTTCTTTAGTGACCATTGCCTAACGTATTTTGTCAGGAAGGTGCGCCTCCCCCACACATTCCCCAAATACATTTGGCACCACTCCCTCAGGACACATGGCAACAATGCCCTCCTATTAGACTTGTTCGGCACAAACTGGTCCCAAGTGCTTTCAGCTACCAATGTCAACACAGCTCTTAGTGCTTTTACCAGTGTCCTGACAAAAGTATCGAACTTTCATGCTCCCCTGAAAAAAAAACATGTGTCAAACATATCCACCACCCTTGGATAAACGTCACCCTTATTGCCCGATGCAAACTGTTTGACCAAGCATGGGCCTCCTACGAGTCCACTCTGTCCCAGGCTGACCTCCAGGCATTTAGGACATTAAGAAACAAGTGCACTAAGGCTGCCCGTGCAGCCAAAGCAAATTACTTAAGGGAACTCCTCCATTCCACCCAAAACTCTTTCCCCCAAATTTCCGGAAAACCATCCACTCCCTCATGGATTTCCCCCATCCAGTCAATTTCCCCATTCCTTTCATAAACTGGTCCACTGTCTCAGACTCTGCCTCTGTGGCAGACATCCTAAACTACTTTATCTCCTGCACTATCCACGACTCCTCTGCTACAGCCCACCCTGCCCCGCTCTCCAAATGGACACCAATCCCCCCCTTCTTCTAGCATGAAGTATGCTGTCCCTAAACCTAGCCAAGAGCATGCCTGATGGCATGGACCCCAATATCCTTAGAATCTCCTCCCTGCTGTTGCCTTCCTCCTCCGCACCTATTAAATCTCCCCCCATGTAGTCCCCCAGGTCTGGAAAACAGCCAGGGTTATCCCCCTCCACAAAGGTGGTGACCCATCCAGCCCTGGGAACTGTTGCTCCATCTCCCTCCTCCCGTCCCTTGCAAAACTCCAAGAATCACTTGTTTACTCCAGGGTCTCCAGATTCCTCACCGCCTTCAACACTCTCTCACCGCTCCAAGCCAGTTTTAGGAATAACCGCTCAATCACATCCTCCCTACTGTGTGTCACAGACTCCATTCTTTCTGGTGTATACTAGGGGCACATTACTGCAGCCATTTTTACAGACTTGGCAAAAGCATTCCATTCTGTGTCCCATCTACTCCTGCTTTGCAAGCTCCGCACTATTGGCTTAACTATCCCTGTAGTAAACTGATTTAGTTCCTACCTTAAGAACCGGTACCAGTCTGTTTAGGTAGGCTCCGCCCTATCTTTTCCCCTCCCAGTCCTTGCCGGGGTCCCCATCTTATTCTTCCTGTGTATTAATGATCTCCCCTCAGCTTGCTCGCACATGCATATCCACATGTATGCGAACGACACTATCTACACTACTGGACTCTCAACCCTTAATGTTGTGACCCCCTCCAAAGACATTTTAACAGCGTGCTTAACTGGTTCCTGGCTTACAACTTGTGGGTAAATAGGAAAAAAAATTCTCCATGACCTTTGGGTCAAGGTAGAAACTCCCAACTATTCTGTCTCCCTTGTCTTTTACACCCCTGACGGTTCCTCCCTCGAAATAGTTTCTACATACAAATATCTTGGTGTTTGGCTAGATAAAATAAACTTGATTACTCAGTCCACATTGATACATTGCATGACAGGTTGCACCCAAAACTGGGAGTAATGTACCAAAATAAGGATTTTGCCTCTCCCTCTCTGTGCACCATGAATTGGTCACCAAAACTATCTTCCCTGTGTTTGACTATGCAGACATTGTCTATGGCATAGCCCCTGCCTCCTCTCTTGCTAGACTTGACACCCTCCTTAATTCCTTTTGCCACAGACTCCCCATTCCACACTCGCCACTGCTCCCTCTACTCGTTGCTATCCCCCACCACCACCACCACCACCATTGTCAGATGCACTCCTTAGCTTTTATTGCCAAGTACTGGTTTGGACTACTACCTTCCTCTTCCTGTCTCTCCTCACTTCTGTCCCCAGCTAACCTCTCCCCTTACCACTCTGCTCTGGGTGCGAACTGTTCTCTCTTCTCGGCCCCCATTCCACGGCAGGTCAGTCTGCTTTCTCCTTCCATCCACCCTTCCTCTGGAACCAACTTGCGCTGTGAAAGAGGCAGACCCCCCAATTTCTGTTTTGTGTGTTCCTTATAGGAGTGGTAATGGACCTAAATGTACTTCTGCTTTTGTCCTTGTCTTGTGGGTTAAATGTTTGTTTGTTGGGCTGGCCACCCATTTTGTTGTAAGTATATGTTTGTCTATTCATGTGAATCTTTTTCTTCTGTACATTAAGGTCCCATTGTCATCCCTATAATAAAGGAAACATAGCTTTAAGCTACTGACGTCAGGACTAAGTTTATTACATCACCTTGTGATTAAAAACATCCATAAAAGGATTAGTTTCTGCAGAAACTTTTTGTTTTCCCTTCTATACTTATAGTATAGGGCTTCAACCCCCTTCCCTCCTCTTATATGGTACCAGTTGTAGATAGGTATAAAACCTTAGTAAATGCAAACAGGAGATGGGGCTAAACAAGCTTAATGAAGCCCCCTTTGGCTTTAATAACAGGGTTCTAATTTTTTTTTAAGAACCCCTGCTTTAAGCCCTATACAGCCATCTTTCCGATTTTTATTTTGGGATGAGAGTTAGATTTAGATGGCATATTTAATAATTGTAGCCTCCTAAAGCTGTTTCCTTTGGAGCGCTCGTAGTAATCTCTGTTTTCCCCTGGTTTTTGTGTCTAAAACCCTCTCGGCGTATCGATCGCCGGTAAAATTACCGTGTTATCGTACATATCCAAGAAGGCTGCCATCAAGCCACCCCAAATAAGGAGTCGTCTTGTATTTTAAGCCAAAAACATCCCTGCATACCTGAATGATGTAAATTTAAGAGTTACAACTCTTAGGGACATCTTGAAGAGTCGAGGATTTCTGCAGTAAAATGCTGGCTCCCCGTTGTATTCTTGTGCCTTGCTATGAATGCAGTGAGCTTTCTAGGAGCTGGCTGGCCTTTCTGTAGCTAGTTTTATGGGCTGGCTTAAAGGGGCGGTACCTGTTTCTGCTGCGTATACTCTTAAGTTCATTAAAAGGAACTGTTTATTATTGGTTAACTTTAGAATATGTTTTTGTATAATAATAGAAAGATTGTAGTAATGCAAATAAAATGTGTTGTATTTAAAGATTTTGGAGCCAGAAAAGGCTCAAGGGGAAGAGTTGGGCAAGCACATGACTCCTGGACAATATAAAAATGCTGTGTTCCCAACTCAAGTCAGTCAGTTGGTTTTGAGAAATCAGACCTGGAAGTGCTGTTATAAGCCTCCTATGAAACTAGTGTTTGCTAGTTCATGACGCTGTTATTTTTGTTTGTTTGCTTCTGTTACTTTGACGTATTCAGTTCGCTCCCTAATATTGAAATAAGCAAGTTTTTTTTTTTGGATTTACTTCATCTACTGCCTCCTTGGTCCATCATTTCCCACAGCCTGCGACATGCGCCTACTCTCAAACTAGTCACCTCTCTTCCGGCACCCAGGCTTCTGCTCCAAAGCGAACCAGCTGCTTCATGCCTCTCCGCACTCTAAGCTGTAGCAAATCAGGGCCATGACCTTCTTTTCTATTTTCTGCTTTAGCCTATACCAATTTAATTTTGCACAGCTGTATTTATTGAATTGCACTCCTGATTTTTTTTAACTGATTGTATTTTGTTAGTTCGTGCTGTTTCTCGTTATTGCACTTTTTGTTATGAACTGCACTCCTGAGTGTATTATTAAATGTTAATTCGTTTATGTAACATTCTTTCTGCTGCTATTTCCCTCTTGTTTACCCTTCCCTGGGTCGCACCTGTGAACGAGCCCTAGCTCAGTGTGCATTTCCCGGTCACAAAGTTAATAAATTTGAAAACACGCCTGTGCATGTGTTTACTATCTGGTAGTCGCCATGTTACTGCAGGAATGTGCTGGACCATCGGGCTGCCAGAGATTAATTGGGTCAGGATGATTCTAACTTTAAAAAGGCATGAAATCTCAAGATATGGCTGATAAATACATTAATCTGGGACCACATGCATCATTTATAGCCACATAGCAGGCTGCAGATACTATGTAAAAGGGGTCAAAATTCAGAAAAAAGGGTATGGTAAATTATTTTCCTGTTGAACCCTGATAATCTTTGCTTCTGCAACCTAATCTAGAAGCATATTTCACCCATCCACCATCTTTTTGGTCAGATACTAGTTTTCTGATGTCTTTTGTATCTCCCCTTTCCAGCTTTTGCTGTTTCTCGTATGAAATAAACTTGCTGTGTTTATTCTCTTGAACTGTTTAATGAACTGGTAAGTTTCTATCGTGGTTCCTCTCTCCCTTCTATTCTCCAGTGAGTACATGTTCAGACATTCCAGTCTTTCCTCATACCTTCTGCCTGGTTCCACATATCTACTGTCTTTTACTTGTAGGTATCTATCATGTCGCGTCTCTCACGCCTCTTTTCCAGATGTGCATGTTGAGATCCCTCACTCTCCTCGTAAGACTTCTCACGCAATCCCTGCAGGATTTTTGTTGCTCTCCTCTGGACTGCTTCCAACCTATCTAGTTTTTTTCCTTAGGTGAGGTCTCCAATGAATGCCCTCTCAGCATTTTTGTGTGCTACGGACAGTGTGCTGAAATAAGTACCCGGAAAATACTGTGCCCTTTCTCTCCAGTTCTTCTGCAGTGTCCCTGTGAAGACACTGAGACTAATTCCAGTACCAAACCCTGTGGTACACTGCTTGTCACTGTCTCTTCTTTAGAGTGAGTGTTGATCTAGTTCCCTGGTCACCCAGTCAAATCTGTTTGGTTTGTTTGGTATGACCTTCCTCCTGTGATTCGGTGGTGTTTGTGGTCCTGAAGCCTGTTGGATTCTAGATGTTCAACCAGTCTTTCTTTCAGTAGGGTTTCCATTAATTTCCTCACCACTGCCGCCTCCTTGCTGCCACTCTTGGGTGTGATTCTGGAGGACTAGAGAAAGGCTAACGTCCTCCCTCTGCATATTTCCAGAGAGCTGTTGAAGGCTGTCAGCAGGGCAGCTAGCACCTTCCTGAGCTCTTTTAGTGCCAGAATGTTCACTGGGGATCGGACCCAGGACCCCTTCAGCTGCTGGCACAGAGCTTTACCACAGTATGCTATCATCTTACATTACCGGTAGTATAATCTAGACCTCATGGAGGAGTATGAAGAGGAAGATGACCTGCCACATGGTGGGCCCCAGTTGTACGCTGTCATCCTGTAGTGAAGATAGGGTGAAATATAATTCTTGCTGCCCCACCTTCCCCGAGGATGCCTTTTTTCTGGCAGCTGCAGGAAAGTCTGGGCTTCACAGCTGAGGAAGAGGACTCCTCCAAGAAATATCTACCTGACTTTGTGAAAGTTTCTTCCTTGTCTGCTGTGATCAGTACTCTGCTCTGTTCTTCTCTGGAGGATGCCACTTTGGGTGCCTGGCACAGGCCTTGTGCCTTTCCTGCAGTACCTCAAAAGCAGATGAGCAGTATCCTGCACCGTCTGCCAAGCCTTGTGCTTCACAACCAGAGACCCACTGCTCATGATGGCTGCCTAGGACTGGTCTAAAGCACCTTGTCGTATGAACTCTTTCCACTGGACTGAGAATCAAGGAAATTGGATGTGATGTGGGCAAGAGGATGTATATTTTTCCATCCCTTGGCCTTTGTATTTCCAGCTATCAGGCTTCTATGATTAAATACTAAAATAGCCCATGGAAATGATGGCATCTGTGGCTGACAGGCTGCCTGATGGACCAATTACTCACGTGGGTAGCTGGTCTCTCAACACTATTCCACATGAGCAGAAGGAAGCCATATGTCCTTCCAGTGATAAATCTTTATTCAAAAGTACAACAAAGTAAAAACACACCCCACACGTACACCCACAGGAACCTCTGTTTCAAGCTGCTTTGGCTCTTTGTCAAGGAGTTGAGTGTTGGAGATCAGCTACCCTTGTGAGTAACTGTTCGGTTATGCTGTGGAACCACTTGTTTCACTATAGAGTGGTCTTTTTCCTTTGTGCCTGATGGGCCAGTCAAAACTGGGATCCAGCAAACTGTCACCATGGCTTACAAGCTGGTAGGCATCTTCTGAGATCTGCTTATGATACCTTTGATGCTTTGCCTTGTGCTGCAGCCTCTATTTGCCTTTGCAGGCATTCTTTGCCACGGGTCGCTGGCTTTGTAGAAGATGTACAGCTGTTGGTCCCTAATGGTCCCTTTTAGGGTAAACAGCTTTTTGGACTTGATTTTGAAAATTTGTTGTAGGAATGACAGACTTCAAAAATGTCTCGTCATTCCCTGCACAGTCCAAATCTTCTGCCTCGTGTTTAAGGTGGGGGTTCCTTTCGAGGGCCCTATTTCCGTCCTGGTGGAGCCCTTCCTTATTCTGATGCATAACTTAAGAAGGTTCTGGTTAAACTGAGGGTGGAGCCGGACACCGTGACTCTTATGGCCACATCATGGCCCATACAAATGTGGTTCTCTCTGCTACAACAGTTGACAGTAGAACCTCCGGGCCTGCTCCCTCTTCGAGCAGGGTTCCTGTCACAGGATCAGGGCTTTCTGGTGCTCCCAGATCGCCAACCTCTGCAGCCCCCTGCCTGGCTCCTGGGGGCATAGAATTTTCTTTTGGGTTTTCCTCTGTGGTCGCAGCTCTTCTACTGGTGGCTCATAAGCCATGTAAACAGTATACCTACTCCCAGAAATGGAAACGTTTCACAATCTAGTGCATCTCCCTTCAGCTGGGCCCTTTTATGTGTCCAGTCACTCATGTCCTGGATTACTTTATGGACCCAGACCTCCAGTACTGTATTGTAAAAGTGTATTTAACTACAGTTTCGGCTATTCATGTACTTGGAGATGATTGAACTATTGCCTAACTTGAGGTGTCTCGCAGATTCCTTAAAGGAATACTGCTCCTTCACCCCGATCTGTGACGGTGCCAATGTGGGACCTTAACGTAGTTCTAGAGACCGTTATGGCACCTCCCTCTGAGCCTGACACTGCTTGTGAAATGCACTTCCTCGACTGGAAGATGCTCTTTCTTGTAGCCATTACTCGCTAGAAGAATTTCAGAATTGCAGGCTCTTGTTGTGGAGCCACCTTAGCTTTTCTCCCACAAGAATAATGTTACCTATATTAATAATGTGTACAGGCCACCATCTCAGACGGAGGAGTTAGACAGGGAACTAGCGGGACAGATCAGGAGGACCTGCGAGAAGGGTAGTGTGGTGATTGTGGGGGACTTCAACATGCCAGGAGTGGACTGGAGCACCCCAACAACCAGGAACAGAAGGGAGCAGGTACTGCTGGATGCCTTCCAGGACAGCTTCCTGCTGCAAATGGTCAGTGAACCAACCAGGTTAGGGAATACCTTGACCTTGTGCTGGCAAATGGGGACTTTGTGAGAGAACTACAGGAGGAACTGGCTGTCAGGAGTGACCACCACTCAGTATGGCTCACATTGATATGGGCAAGGAAGGAGGAATCTGGCACAATAGCTGGACTTCAGGAGGGTCGACTTTGGGAGGATGGGGAAAGTGGTAAAAGGGTACCTGGCCAGAATTCAATCTAGTATGGACACTAACCAGAGGTGGGAGCTCATAAAGCTGGGGATAGTGGAGGCAACCAAAACCTGCTGCAAAGCCCAGAGCAAGAAGGCTAGGGCTAAGAAACCGACCTGGTTGAGCAAGGAGGTCATGGAAAAGTAAGGAGGAAAAGAGCTGCCTTTAGGAAGTACAAGAAAACAGGGAGGGGGAGGACAGGGAGGAGTACTTGACAGAATCGAAGGAGGTGACAAGGGCAGTAAGGGGAGCCAAAGCATCTACGGAACTCAGGCTGGCACAAGGCATTAAGAAGGGGGAGAAGGACTTCTTTAAGTACATCAGGGAGAAAAGGAGCTGTAAGGACCACATAGTAAGGATTAGGAAGGAGGGGGGGTTGGGTGGAAGCAGGGTGCGATAAGGCGGAAGCACTAAATGAGTACTTCTGCTCAGTATTTACTAAAGAGAAGAGGGTGACATCCAAGGTGGGAGAAATGGCAGAGGGTGGGAAGTGGTGACAGATGGGAAATCATGGAGAGCAGAGTTCGAGAGGGTTTGAAGGCACTGAGGGTGGACAAGGCGCCAGGCCCAGATGGCATCCACCCCAGGGTACTGAAGGAGCTGGCAGAGGTCCTTGCAGGACCTTTGGCAGACCTATTTAATGCCTCACTACATTCGGGGTGTGTACCTCAGGACTGGAGGATGGCTCATGTGGTGCCCCTCCACAAGAGTGACCCCAAGGATGAACCTGGAAACTACAGACCAGTGAGCCTCACATCCATCGTGGGTAAGCTAATGGGGACTATCCTGAAGGAGAGGCTGGCGGCCCTCCTAGAGGCCAAAGGACTACAGGGCAGCAGACAGCATGGCTTCATATGTGGCAGATCCTGCCAAACCAACCTGGTCAAGTTCTGTAACTGGATAACTAGGCAACTGGACAGGGGCCATGCAGTGGATGTCCTGTATCTGGACTTCAGTAAGGCATTCGACTCAGTGCCACATGGAAGGCTGGGAAGGAAGTTAGGAGACACAGGGGCGGGTGCAAAGCTGGTGAGATGGGTAGGGAACTGGCTGCAGGGAAGGCAACAGAGGGTGGTGGTGGGTGGGGAGCTCTCACACCCAAGGGCAGTGACGAGCGGTGTTCCACAGGGCTCGGTGTTGGGACCAGTGTTGTTTGGGATATTCATTGCAGACATATCATGGGACATCAAGAGCAAGATCAGTCTGTTTGCTGATGATACCAAGGTAGGCGCGTGGTGGATGACCTAGGGGATGGCAGGGTTGCAGGATGATCTGGCAAAGCTTGAAACCTGGTCAGACACCTGGCAACTGGGTTTAATGCCAAAAGTGCAAGGTGCTGCATTTTGGGATGAAGAACCCAAGGGGAGTTACCAGCTAGGGGAGTGCAGCTAGCCCAGACAGAGGAGGAGAAGGATCTGGGTGTGCTCATTAGAGTCAATGAACAACTCGGCACAATGTAGGAAGGCAGCTGCAAAGGCCAACAAAATGCTGGGTTGTATTGCAAGGGGTATATCCTCGAGGAGGGAGGAGGTGATTCTGCCACTGTATAGGTCATTAGTTAGACCACACCTGGAGTACTGCGTGCAGTACTGGCATCCGTATCTGAAGAGGGACATTAAGTTACTGGAGGGGGTGCAGCGCAGAGCGACAAAGATGATCAAGGGGCTGGGGGACTTATCATACGAGAGGAAGTTGAAGGAGTTGAACATGTACTCACTGGAGGAGAGGAGAGACAGGGGTGACGTGATTGAAACCTTTAAATACATGAAAGGAATAAACAAGACTGGTACAGAGGAGGTGTTCAAAGTAAGGGAGGGGAGGGCCACCAGGGGCCATGATATGAGACTGGAGCGAGGAAGGTTCAGGAGGGAGATGAGGAGATACTTTTTTACAGAGAGGGTGGTGGATGGGTGGAATGCGTTACCTGCTGAAGTGGTATGCAGTAGAACAGTGGACTGCTTCAAATGAGGATGGGACAGGACAAGGGGAAGGGTGGAAGGGAGGGGCAGCTGCAGAATAAGGGGTGCTAGCTGCACATTCGAGCAGACTTGATAGACCTCTAGGCCTTTATCTGCTGGCAAATTTCATATGTTCGTATGTACCCAAAGGACCAGTCCTTGTTTTCTGTTGGTCTGTTCTAATCGCACACTATCAGACTGTTGGCCTTTCAGTGTTTTTTCCACTCCCACGAATAGTGGGAAATGTCTACTCCATACGCTGACCCTCTGCAGGATGCTGTGTTGGTACCTGCTTATACTAGTCGAAGATCCTGTCAACTATCTGTGTGTCTTGCCCCAGGCTGGTGGGCTCCCCTGTTTCTAAGCAAATGCCTTTCTACATAGTTGGTATCCCATATTCAAACAACATGAAGTCTTGCTATATTATGACTATTGCAGTTTGTCCCAGCCTTAGAACTGCTCCGGAGGTGAAAGAGTTAACTTCCATGCAGAGCATGGAGCTTAGAGCGCGAGCTCGGTTCAGAAGCTCTGTTAGGCTGGTTTCAAACCGAAACCGTCAGATTCTTTATCTCCTCACTGAACAGTCGCTCCGGAGATTCCTCCTGTTGCTCGGTTCATTTCTTCTGTTTAAAGCGCTTATTTTCGGTTTAATTTACCCGCATTTAATTATTTTAACGAAAACCGATCGGTTCAGGCTCTGTCTATGGTAATCGTGGGTAATAGATAGGGTTTTTCTGTGTGGAACTTGCAAAGTGTTATCGGTTTGGTTGAACCGATCGAATTTACTAAATATAAGTTTAAAGCCTTTAAGGCTTCTTAGAGTGCGGTTCCCTGTTCTTATCGGTTCAAAAAAAAACCAGATTTCATTACGGTTTTTTCCACGACCGTGACACGGTTTGGAACCGATAAGGGTGTCTTGCCTGGCACTGCCATTAAAAGGGCAAGTTTGTTGGTTAGGCTGGCATCATGTCTGAGAAACCCAAAAGAAAAACCGGGCCCACTGGGTTTCAGCACTGTAGTGTCTGTGGGGAAGCCTTTGCCAGGGCTGACCCACACACTACATGTGTCTATTGTCTGGGGTCTGACCACCTCAATTCAGACTGCCAGATTTGTAAAAATTTTCCTGCAGCCACCCTGGACAAGAGAGTGGGCAGGCTCAGGGAACGAGAGGCCAAAAAGTCCGCTGACCCGGATGGCCAGCCCGGTTCGGTGCCAACCGAACCGGAGGGAGTGCCCTCTGACCAGGGCGAGACTTCCTCAGGCAAACGAAAGCTGGCTTCTGAGGAGCCAGTTCCAGCAGATATCCCAAAAATCAGCAGGTTTGGAGTCCAAAATTCTTCTCCAACTGCTGCAGAGATAGCTGTGGGCAATACAGATTGTCCAGTCTCTGTCCTCGTTCCTCCGAACCGCCACTGTCTGGCAAAAGGTCGGTTCGGTCGGTCCCAGTGGTTCAGGATTGTGTATATAGAAGAGTTCTGTGAACCAGAGGAGGGGGATGAGGATTATGATCAGTGTGAATGTGACTTTGAAAGTCTGGATGTGCCCATTGAACTGACATCTCCCCAGACAGACCTTCAGGGTGAGTCTCCCCAGGCTTTCTGAGTCCTCTTCTCATTTTTTTGTTTTATAAAAGTTGCTGAGACCTCCAGCTTCCTCAGAGGAGGCTTTTGGATGAGCAAGAGGAGCCTGACTATGTGGAGATGATGGATATCCCAGAGTCCAGGAGGTTGTCCATCCCTTTACATAAATCTTTAGAAAACAAACAATAAAAATTTTAAAAAGCTCCTAATTCTGTGCCTCCTGTGGATAAAAAGATGGACAGGAGGTACACTTGTCAGGTCCTGATACAGATTTTTTTCACAGCAATGCAGTCATGTTAGTAGTTCAGGCTGCAGCCTGTGATAAAGCTAATATTCCACTGGCTTCACATCCTCCTGACAAGGATTCCAGGGAAGATTGATGCCATGGCCAAAAACAATACATGGCAGCATCCTTGGGACTCAGACAAGCAAACTATATGGCTTTATGTTGCAAGATACCAGAAATCTAGATGGGATACTGTCATGGCCTTAGCCAAACAGGTCCCTGGCCAGCTCGCAAAGGAGCTGGAGCAGGTGGCTCTTGATGGTATTGAGGCATCTAAGTGCAATTCCATGCTGCAGTGGATTCTAACGATGTATCCTCTAGAGTCATGGCTACATCTGTGGCTTTTCGGAGATTGGCCTGGCTCAGGTGTACTACCTTGTCACAGGATACCCAGTCTAAGGCTATGGATTTTCCTGGGGTGGGAAATTCTCTGTTTGGGAGCAGACAGAGAATTATATGAAAAAATGGATGAATATAGAACCACTTACAGGAGTGCACAAGCCAAGGAACGCAAGCCACTCCTCAGAGGCAGCCCCAGGGTAGGGGTAGGCCTCACAGGCCTTTACTCAGACCCAGGCCTCCGCCTCTTCAGCCTATGTACAGAGGGGGTTCTTCAGAGGGCTGAGGCAGACGGGCCTCGAGCAGGCCTGCTCCCACCCCTCAGCCTAAAGCCCTGCCAAACAGGCACCCTGATGGGATGCCCGGGTTGGCTCTCCACTACCTGTAGGGCAGGTTGGCTCACTTTGTCCAGGACTGGCAGTCTTTAACTCAGACAGGTGGGTCCTGAAGTAGTGAGCCAGGGTCTGGTTCTCAGCTTCAAGAAATTTCCAAAGATGAGAGCCAGATCTTTTCCACCTACAAACCCTTTAGAGACTCTTGCTTTGAAACAGAAGTCTCAACCTCTTGGCTCTCAGAGCTGTAGAAAAGGTTTCTCCTTCACCAGGGCAAGGGTCTGTACTCCAGGTACTTCCTTACCCCAAAAAGACAGGACAGTGGCGCCTATCCTGGATCTAAGATATCTAAACAAGCACCTTTAAAGCCAAAGTTCAAAATGGTGACACTGGGAATGATTTTACCTTCCCTAAGGCCAGGGGACTGGCTAGTCTCCTGGACCTCAAGGATGCCTACTTCCATGTTCTTATCAGAAGCTCCCATCGAAAGTACCTCAGATTCGAACTGCCCTCAGGCCATTATCAGTTCAGAGCAATGCCCTTCGGCCTCACTTCTGCCCCAAGGGTGTTCACAAAATGTCTGGCAGTAGCAGTCGCTCACCTAAGAAGGCAAAAGATTGCCATTTTTCCCTACCTGGACGACTGGCTCATTGTGGGTCAGTCTCCAGACCAGGTCAAGTCACACCTGCTAGTTACCCAGTAGCTGCTTACCTCTCTGACTTTGGAAGATTGAGAAGAAATCCCAGTTTTGGAACCTGTCCAGGTACTCACCTTTATAGGCGCAGAACTGGACACAAAGCAGGCCAGAGCCTTCCTTCCCTTGGAAAGGGTAAGGACCTTAGTGGCCCTGGCCGCCTCTTTCACTCTGCATTGTCTCCCACCAGCAAAGCATTTCCTGCAGCCCTGGGCACATGGCTCTGCAGCTTGTGGTGCAAGGAGCAAGATTTCAAATGAGGGACATCCAGTTCCATTTGAGAGCTTTCTTGGTCTCAAAGAAGAGATCCTCTATCCAGGTTAATCCCAGTGACTCAACTCTGATCCAGGCCCTTCAGTGGTGGCAGGATCAGGAGCAATCTGAGACAGGGGTGCCTTTCATCCCTCTGTCCCATTCCTTGACCCTTACTACAGATGCATCCCTCTTGGGATGGGGAGCTCACATGGGCCACTTCTCCACCCAGGGATTATGGTCCCCTCAGGAATCTCTGCTCCACATCAATCTGTTGGAACTCAGAGCTGTTTTTCTAGCACTTCAGGTTTTCTCTGCATCTGTTCAGTACAAGGTGCTACAGGTCAGAACAGACAACACCACTACAATGTGGTACATCAACAAACAAGGGGGCACTCTGTCTTCGGCCTTGTACCCTAAGGCGATGAAGTTGTGGTCTCTGGCTTACTCCCTGAACACTTCCCTCATAGCAGTTCACCTCCCAGGCAAGGACAATGTCCTGGCAGATGCTCTCAGCAGGATTTCCCAGGGCCATCACTAATGGTCACTGGATCCCCAGTACGCGCGATAGTGTTTGCCAGATGGGGCACCTCAGATAGATCTTTCGCAGCCCCAGACAATCAGCTCCGCTGTTTTGTTGCAGGCCCCCAGTGTTGGGCCCAGTTCCTGGATGCCTTTTCTCCTCGATTGGGAAGGAAGTTTTTTAGCCTTTCCCTTCCTCCTGTTCAAAGTACATTGAGTCAAAATCAGGTCTCAGCCCCTGCAAATGATCCTGATTGCTCCAGACTGGGCCAGGCAGCCCTGGTACCCACTCCTTCTGTCCTTAGCAGTCCATCTTCCCTGTGTCTCCCCAGGAACCACAATCTGTTAACCTGTGCTCAGGGAGAGTTTGTATCCGAATCTCAAATCCTCAACCTCAAGGCTTGGCTCTGAGCAGTTAGAGTTTGCTGATTTGCAACTTTCTCAAAGTGTTCTCGAAATCCTGAAGGCTGCTAGGAAGTTTCCCACCAGGGCTACCTATAACTCCAAGTGAAAAGGTTTTCCCATATGTGTTCTGAAAGCATGTTTCCCAGAATCTGCTGATCTACCCACTGTATTGACTACATGTCCATCTTAATTTTGGGACTGAGACCATCCACCCTAAAAAGTGAACTTGGCTGCTGTCTCTGCCTTCATTTCAGCAGGGAAGCCTCTTCTTTCTGCTCATCCTGTATTTTCAGTTTTTTAAAGGATTGCTTCACACCAATCCTCCATTCAGGGACCCTGCCCCAGCTTGGGATCTTAATGTATGCATTGCTCAGCTAATGCAACCCCTTTGAGCCTCTGTCTCGGCAGAGCTAAGTATTTGACCTGGAAAACTGTATTTCTGGTAGCCATCACTTCTGCCCAGGCGAGTAAGGAGTTACAGGCTTTATCAGTAGAAACTGGTTTTATTTCCTTTCACAGGGGATAAAGTAGTCCTCAGGACTAACAGGAAGTTTTTTGCCCAAGGTGGTTTCAGATTTCCACCTTAACCAATCTGTTTCACTTCCAGTGTTCTTCCTGACCATTCCCTCCTCTGGTGAGAGGAGGCTGCACAGCTTAGATGTTAAGAGGGCCCTAAGTTACTACATAGAGCGTACCAAGGGTCACAGGTTTGACTCCTCCAACTGTTTCTCACTTATGGTGAGGTTGGGGAAGGGAGACCTGCCACTAAGAGATCCATTGCCAGGTGGATCGCTTCTTGTATCCACCTTGCTATCAAAAGCTGGGTGTTCTCCCTCAGGCCTGAGGGCTCACTCTCCTCAGAGGTACAGCTGCATCTCTAGCTGCTGCTAGGAGACATCCCTATCTTGGAGATATGTCAGGCAGCTACTTGAAGACAGTACACACTTTCACCAAGATTACTCCCTGATATTCAGGCCAGAGGGATGCTCGCTTTGTACAGCCGTGCTTCAGAGCCTATTCCTAAGTAGGTTCTGTCCCTCCATGGAGGTACCTCTGTAGTCTGCATGGTCATAATATAGCAAGATTATGTTTGAAGAAAAAATTACTCACCTTAGTAATGTTGTTTCTTCTAATGGAGTCTTGCTATATTATGACCTCCCCAAGCCTGCCCTCTCAGAACTCCTACTTTGGGTATGGGGTGGGTAGTCCTCTGTTGGCATTTATTGATGCCCCTTTCATGTTTGGGTGTTGTGTTTATTTAGTTATTTTATCTTATTTTCTGGTCCACTGACTTGAGTCTTGTGATGAGCTAGGAAAAATGTATTAATATATTAGTGGCCGTTGGTTAGTGTAGGTTACAACTTCCACACAGAACCTTATTGAGTTTTTGCTCGAAAAGATCTGACCGTTTCGGTTTGAAACCAGCCTAACAGAGCTTCTGAACCGAGCTCGCGCTCTAAGCTCCATGCTCTGCATGGAAGTTAACTCTTTCACCTCCGGAGCAGTTCTAAGGCTGGGACAAACTGCAATAGTCATAATATAGCAAGACTCCATTAGAAGAAACAACATTACTAAGGTGAGTAATTTTTTCTTACTGTTTTACTGGAAGTGCGGTAAGCAGCTTCCCTTGTTCGTGCACACCCCACTCGTGGCATGGCCGTGTCAGTGGCCTGTCTTCACAGTGTGTCCACTGCGTACATCTGCATTGCTGCCACCTGGAGTTCTGGTCACACATTCACTAAACACTACACTTGGAACATTGTCTGTTGTAGACATGCTGTCTTTGGCCTCACAGTTCTGCAAGTCCTCCTGTCTCAGGGTCATTTGGATCTTACTTCGAGAGGGCTCTTGCAGTAGGTAATTACATAATAGGACTGACGACGGCCGGCGGCAGGACCCCATCGAAAAATTTCTAGCTAGCAGTCCTTTCATGGGACCGCCCCTTCAGGTGGACCGGCGCTATACGACGTCCGGTATAAAGGGCGGTCCCACGCCGTTTTCCAGTTCTTTTCCTTCGCCGTTAGTACGAGTAGCACCTCGCGATTAAGTTCGTTGCAGTTCTGTCTTCGCTGCTTTTTTCTGAAAAGCTACAGTTTTTCTGTTCGATCGTCAAGTGAGCGTCACTTATGTTGTCCCCTCTAAAACAAGTGCGATTAGTATGCGCTCGACTGCCACACAAGGACGGTCACTCCCTTTGCCTCTCTGCCTAGGCCCCACCACGCGAGTGGATAACTGTCCGCACTGCCTCGGTTTAACACGGCAGCCCTCAGGTTACGCTAGCAGTCCCTCGAAGCCATCTCCTGAAGAAAAGATGTCTGATGGTGGAGAAAGAGCTGAGAAAGTTAAGGCAGGCGCCGACTTCTCCAGAAGGGCATAAAAAGAAGGACAAGGGTAGGCACCGGGAGAAGGCCTCCTCTTCCGCGACTCCGGCCGGGGTCGCAGGTAAGGTAAGTTCCCCTCCGGGGGATCCTCCGACGGCAATCTCCAAGGGTTTGGAGGAGGCGTTGGCCTGCCCTTCAGGCCGAGTCTGGGCCTGTCTGGTGTCTCCAGGCCAGTGAGACTCTAGCCCCAGTAAGTGCTCGCACTGCCTACTGGTGCGGGCGCTCCCATAAGCCGCGGCCGGTTCTTCGTCCGCCGGGAGAAGGCCCCTTAGTCGCCCAACCTTCGGGCGGCGCCAGGCTGTCTCTCCCTCTCACGGGCCTCTCTTCCTCCTCGGCTCGTCTCGGACGGGAGAGCACAGAAGTCCAGTCGGATGCTGGCTGGGTCCGTCCTCGGCTCACCCATAAGTCACATCGCCTGCTCCTCCCGACGTGGCGCCGGGGTCCCAGAGCCCACGCCGAACCACCTCTTCCGTCGTGTTAGGCTCTCCGCAGCCTTCGCTGCCATCAGGGGAGCCCCAGTCCCCTTGCCTGAATCAGGGATTTTCACCACCTTCCCTAGATGAGACTAGGGATCCTGGGCTTCTGTCAGATCCCCCACTGAGAACCTGGATCTGGCGCGGTTCCCCGACTCGGCCTGCCCTCCGGCGCGGTCGAGCCTGCCTTGGCCCTGCTGTCGCTGGACCCGACAGCCTCTCCGGCGCCAGCGAGATTTTTTCCTCCTCTGGGCCCTCCACACCCAGGGGCCTTTCTGGCTCATCCGCCCCTGGAGTGCCCGGCTGGGCCGTCTGCTCCGCAGCGCCTTGGTACCCGCCCGTACATCGCCTGCGGTCTCTCCCAGGCCGCAGTGCCCCGCGCCACCGTACCCAGCGCTGAATCCTCCAGCTCCGCAGTACCAGACACCTCACTACCCGTCTCCGACTTATCCGCAGACGGGTCTTGGGTACTCTCCCTACGGATATCCTCCATTTCACTATCCCGCTCCTCCTCCTCCACCGCCCCCCAGGCCGCCAGTGGATTTGCAGGAGACTCTTGCCTCCTGGTGGGCTGAGGCCAAGGCTCAGCTCACCAGAGAAGTCGAGAGCCGTCTTACGACGACTGTGCCTCCACCGGTTCCCGTACGCCCTAGACGGCGCTCTCCCTCCCCTCCTCCAGTTCCCCGGGTCCCCTCAGGTTCCAGAGAGGGGCAGGACATGCGTTCTGGGACTCTTCCCACGGAACACGTTCCTCCCCCTAGACGGGTGAGGGAGTCTCTTTCTGCCTCAGATTCTTCCTCTGTGGTCCTCTCTGACTCCTCGGAAGCCTCCGCGGGAGTTTCCGATAAAGACGACGAGCTACGTTCTCCGTCCAAACCCCGGCCGAGGACTCCTCTGAGGTCTCCTCCAGAGGATCCTTCTTTTACGGAGTTACTTAAGAAAATCCAGGAGGTCCATCAGTGGAAGTCCTTAGATCGCCGAACATCTGGATTTGCCCCTTACGGCCCCTACTTTAGTGCCACCCTGGATCGAGCCTCACGCTCACCTTGTTTCCATTATTTGGAAAAAACCGAGGCTTTAGCCCCACTTCCTAGGAAGTCAAACAAGCTATACCAGGCTCCGGAGGGTGTAGACTTTTTAGATTCTCACCCCCGCGCCGACTTGGTCGTGATCAGCGCCGCTTATGGCCGGTCCGCACATCCTAAACACTTGAGCTCGTCTCCCCCGGATAAGGAATCTCGCCTTCTGGATCAGTTTGGAAAGATCTACGCTTCCTCCACACTGGGTATAAGGGCCCTGAACTATGTAGCTCACATGAGGGATTACCAGAAGGCTGTCCTTACCCAGGCAGAATCCAAGATCGACTCCTTGCCGGACTCCCAACTCAAGCAAGAGTTGGCCAATCTAGTCCATTCTGCTCGTTCGGCCAGATGTCACATGCTAAGGACGACATACGATGCAGTGGACACCGCTGGACGGAGCTCTGCGTTTGCCATCAGCCTTTGGCGCCACGCATAGCTTCGTGTCAGGTCTGGTCCCAGAGGTGCAATCCGTCATTCAAGAGGCACCTTTCAGGGGTTCCGTGCTTTTCGGCGGTGATGTCAAGGACATCATCACTGACTTGCAGGAGAAGGGAACGGCCCTTAAATCCGTGGATTCACTGTACCGTCCCCATCCTCCGCAGCGCCGTCCCTTTCGCAGACGCAGCCGTCCTCAAGCGAAACCCCAGCGAAGGCGGGCCACTAAACGCCGGGCCCCCACAGCTGCCAGGGCCGCACCGCCCAAAAAAGCGATGGGCACTCCAGCTGCGGCGCTGCCTCACACCACCTGACTCCTCCCCTCTCCCACAGCCTCCAGACACTCCGGAGGAACCGGTAGGAGGGAGGTTCTCCCTCCACCTCCCGGAGTGGGAGAGGATAACTTTGGATTCATGGGTGCTTCAAATCATCGCAGAGGGACACTCCATAGAGTTTCTGCAGAAACCTCCACATCACCCCCTCTGAATTCCGCTTATTCAAGGGACCATCTTTCTCTGGTCAGGGAAGAAATCTCAGCTCTTCTTGCAAAACGGGCTATAGAACCGGTCCTCCTCCCTCTCCGGAACTGGGTGCTATTCCACTTCTTCCTTATACCAAAGAAGACTGGAGATCTCAGACCGATTCTCGATCTCAGCTCCTTGAACCTGTTTGTGGAATACAAAGGTTCAGGATGCTCTCCTTCAATCCCTTCTGCCCTGCTTGGCGGGCCAATGGCTTTGTGCACTGGATATGCAGGATGCATACCTGCATCCCCATTCACCCCCTTACATACCATAAGTACCTCAGATTTGCGTTCCAGGGTCCATTACCCAATTCGGGCGCTTCATTTGGCCTTTCCTCGGCTCCTGGTCTTTAACAAATGCCTGGCGGTGGTAGCGGTCCACCTGCGTTCTTTAGGGCTCAGGTTTTCACTACCTGGACGATTGGCTCCTAAGCGGCTCCGTCCAGGGAGGAACTCCTATGTTCCTCTCCCTCACCTGGCGGTTTTACCAACCTGGGTATTACCATCAACCTCTCAAGTCTCTTCTGGAGCCTTCTCAGAGCTCCAGTTCATTAGGCGATTCTCGACACAACTTTGTGCAAAAGCTTTTCTGCCTCTGGACGGAGGGTTTCCTCCAGTCACAGATTTCCCTACTGAACTTCAGGAGGTTCTGGCTGAGTCGGTGCTCCGTCTACTGGGGCTCATGGCGGCTGCCATCCCGGCGATCCCACGAGCACGCCTCACATGAGAATATCTCAGTGGACTCTTGATCTCAGTGGGACCGAGTAGACGACCTATATCTTCCGATCCTGATCTCCTCGCCGATGGTCAGAGACTTAAGGTGGTGGATGGTACAAGAGAACCTATTCCGGGGGTCCCCTTCTTTCATCCTCCCCGATCAGACTTTGACCACGGACGCTTCCGGCGAAGGTTGGGGGGCCCATCTTGGTCCTCATCGAACTCAAGGACTTTGGTCGAAATCAGAGGTAGTTCTCCACATCAGTGTTCTTGAGCTCCGAGCGGTGCTTTATGCACTCCAGGCCCTTCACCAATACATCCTTCCCGGTCACCTAGCCGTCCAAACGGACAACATGTGCATGGTGTGGTACATCAACAAGCAGGGAGGAACTCGATCCTACCCACTGTGCAGGGAAGGGATGAGGGTCTGGGAGTGGGCCACCCTCCACAACCTTCACCTCATGGCGATCCATGTTCCAGGAGTAGACAATATCCTAGCAGACAGGCTAAGTCGCTCGTCAGCTCTTCCACCACAGTGGGAATTAGAGCAGGAATAGTCTAAACAGCATTTTCAGGCTTGGGGGACTCCTCAAATAGAACCTGTTACTCCTCCTCCCGAAGCATAAAACTTCCAATCTTTTTGCTCGCTCGGCTCCAGGCGGGAGCTTTCTGGAGGCGCTCTGTCTCTAAGCTGGAAGGACAGATTAAGTCTATGCTTTTCCCCAATTCCACTGGTCCCACGTGTGTTACAGAAACTGGCTCTAGAAGGAGCAAAAATGATTCTAATTGCTCCTTTCTGGCCCTGGCAAATTTTGTTCTCTCTTCTACAACAATACTCAGAGGTTCCTCCTCTTCCTCTTCCCTTATCTCCAGGATTGCTGACTCAGGATCAGGGGACCCTGGTCCATCCTGGACTCAAGTCCCTTCAACTTCATGCATGGCTCCTTCAGACCTAGTTCAATCTCGCTTTAGAGTATCCCCTAAGGTAGCCGAGATTTTGGTAGAGGCCAGAAAGCCCTCCACTAGGTCCACTTATGCCATGAAATGGAAGAGATTTTCCATCTGGGCCACGTCCAGGAACGAGGAACCCTTTTCCTGTCCCGTAACCACTTTGCTGGATTACATGCGTCATATCTTCGACCTGGGTCTCAGTCACTCCTCTCTGAAGGTCCACATGGCAGCTATCTCAGCCTACCACGTACCTTTCGCTGATAAGGCCTTTGCCCAGCTAGAGCTATCCAAAACCTTCCTTAGAGAGTCCTTCATCTCAGACCCCGATCGGACCAGCTCCACCTTGGGACTTAAATTTTGTCCTCGAGAAACTTAACCCCTTCGAGCCTGCGGCTTCTGGAGACTTGAAGTTTTTATCGTGGAAGACACTCTTCTTAGTGGCCATTACCTCAGCTCGCAGAATTTCCGAACTTCAGGCCCTTATGTGCAAAATCCCTTACTTGATCTTCCACAAAGAGCGAGTAGCTCTCCTCAAACCCTAAGTTTCTCCCAATTGGTAGCTGCATCTACTTTGAATCAGTCACTAGGAATGCCTTCTCACTGTACGTACTCCAATCATGGAGAATACTTGCTTCACACCATGGATGTTCACAGGATTCTTAGATATTATACCAATAGGACGAAGATCTCAGAAAGACTGATCAGTTGTTTGTCTCTTTCACTCACAAAGAGAAGGCAATGCTGTTTCAAGCAATGCCTGTCAAAGTGGTTGGCTCATTGCATCACTTTCTGTTATGACAAGTACAACAAGACCCTACCAGGTCCAGATGAAGTCCTCCCACTCGTGGAGTTGCTGCCTCTGTGGCTTGTTTCAAGAATGTGTCGCGGGAGACATTTGTGCTGCCGCCACTTGACTTCCGTCCATACCTTCACTAAACATTACAGTTTGGACATTGCCTCTCGTCGTGAGAGCAGGCTTGGGTTAGCGGTCTTGCAAGGCCTCCTTTCTGAGGTTGCAGAGTTTTTCCTACTACTTATCTGAGTAGTTCCTCCTCCGGTGCCTTTCTTGTTTGTTCCAGACTGCTTGGGATTCTGTCCTATATGATTACCTACTGCAGAGCCCTCTCAGTTAGATAGTACAGTTCGTAAGAACTTACCATAACAGTAGATCTTGAGAGAGGCTCTTGCACTCAGCTCGATACCATTCCACACCATCCCCCTCAGGCTTTTTCTCAGCCTTTCCATTGAGGGAAATATCTGCTTCTCTCTCTCGTCCGGGCCTTCCGGGCCTGTGGCGGGAAAGAACTGGAAGGCTGGCGTCTGGGACTGCCCCTTTATACCGACGTCTTATGATGCCGGTCACCTGACGAGGGGGCGGTCCCACGCCAGGGACTGCTAGCTAGAAATTTTTCCATGGTGTCCTGCCACCGGCCGGCGTCAGTCCTATATGTAATTACTTACTGCAAGAGCCTCTCTTGAAGATCTACTGTTACGGTAAGTTCTTACGTAACTGTACTTTCTTTCTGCCTCCCACAGTGCTTAGGGAATCTTCCATGATGTGGCTTAATGGAGGGAGATGTCCTGGAAGAAAACAGATTGAAGAATCTGCTCCATTGAGACACAGTTCACCCTCCCACCTTCCCCCTTTTTTCTCAGTAGTTGTTCTTGCTTACTTTTACATGCTGGCTTTCCTCCCTCTGCTGGATTAGGACATGGTTTATCTCCAATTCCATATCCTCTGCGGCATGCCTGATTTGTTCCAGGTTGCTTCTAACACTTCTGGCACAATGATCCTCTGAGCTCCTCTCTGGCATGGAACTACAGCGTGGTGTGGCCACCAGCTAGATAGATGGCAACGGTGCACGCTGACGTAGCAGGACATAGCTAGCTGAAGTTTCCAGGAAGTCCTGAAGCTGACAACATACAGTTCCATGATGTGGCTCAATTGAGAAAATTTCCTCAAAGATCTACTGTTAGGGTAAGTAACTGCTCTTCTGATAATATTCTGTTCCCATCCACGTGGCCCAACCAAACTCCCCTTTCAAGGCTTGCTTTCAGTACTAGTTTTCCTGCATGCAGATCTCAGAGCAGTGGAGGCAGAGGACCAGGGTGGGACGAATTGGGTAGCTCGGCGACTAAAAAAAATTGGTTTGGTTACTAGATTTTGAAAGTTACTGCCCAAGTGGCTACCTGCCCACAAAGTGATTTTTGAGCCCTTAAGGATAGCCACTAAACAGTACTGATTTGGCTACCAGATTTTGAAAACTAGTGGCCGAACTATCAGTTCAAAACTTTGTCCCACCCTGCAGAGAACACTGATTTTGTGGTATGATGAGTCAAACTTGAAGACTGTTTGTGAGCATACTCAATGGAAGACTAACAAATTGTGAATGTGAACCAAGTAGTAGTAGAACAAGTTATCAGTAATTAACAGGCCCTGACATCTGGTCCAATGAATGATCTTTTGGAGCAGGCAGCTACTTGGGTTGGGGCACCTGGTCCGTCTGACTCAGTCAGAAGGCCCTGTGGTCTGGCAGCCTTCCAAGGTGGACGCCGCCCTTTACTTGGGTGGAGGAGGTTAGTGGGGACACTCGGTATCCTGGCGTCTGGAGGAGTTGCTCGACCTGAAGGACAACCCTGCGGTCTTGTGGGCAGAGGAATCCAACTTCTGGCCCTGAAGAAGACGCCTGTCCCTCTGGTTTAGACCCATGTGATGGCTTATGAGGCCTTAGAGCCAGGGACACGAGGGTGGATGAACGTCCATGGCTGGAAGACTCTTGCTGTGAATGGGAAGAGGCTGAGGTCGTCTTAACGGTCGCCCCGGGAAGGGTTAAAGAACCGGGGGGTTGGGGGCAGACAGGCTCCGACCTCCTGCCAGAGGTCCTGTGAGGGGACCGAGGATGGGACTTTGACCTGGCTCGATCCTTGTCTTTATGGTGGTGTTTCCCACCTGATCTCTTCTGTTTAGTGGAGGAGTCCCTGGCTGAGGAAGAAAAGCTGTGTACTGACTGGGCCTTCTTCATGGCGGCCACTTGTTGTTCCAAGAGATAGGCCTTCAAGGATTTGTGGCAGCGAATGAGAGTAGTCTTGTTCAACTTCTGACAGTGGAGGCAGTCATCCGGCTTGTGGCCCGGGTCCAAGCAGATGAGGCAGGCCGAATGGCAGTCTATCGCCAGGATCTGCTTGCCGCATGCACACTTAGACCTCCTTCACTGTCTGGATGGAGAAGACATGCACTGAAATGTAGATTAATGCAAGGAAACGAATGATGTCAGAGTGCATAATGGCCGTCTGCTACGATGGAGGCGTCCGTGGAGCCGATATTAGCAGGTCGATAGTGGGAAAAGAACTGAGGTGGTGCCGGGGGACTGCCCCCTTTATGCCATATGGGATGTCAGGGCAGGGCCGATGTCACAGGGCGGTCCCCCACCTTGGACTGCTAGCTAGAGGCTTTCCTTGGGATCCTGGTGCCTGGCAGCGTAGTCCTATAGGTGTTACCTGCTGCAGGAGCTCCTCTCAAAGATCTACTGTTACGGTTAAGTTCTAGGATCGTGGATATGATGTTCTGTCCAAACTTGTTGGCAGGTCTGCCTTTTCCTTTAAGGTTACTGGAATGTCTTCAAGCTGGCTAATCCCCAGCTGGCCCAGTGGAACAGTGTGTTGTGGTGCTGGACGCCACACCGCGCGTCATTCCAGTGACCCGTGTTTGGGAACAAGCCCGGGATGCCGGGGATCGGCAGGGGAGAGAGAAGATCAAGCGTCCGGAGGACTGCTCTCTCTCTTGAGGCGGTGAAGGGGATCAGGGCTTGCCCAGCACCGCAGCAG
Source organism: Neoceratodus forsteri (assembly GCA_016271365.2). Classification (NCBI taxonomy): domain Eukaryota; kingdom Metazoa; phylum Chordata; order Ceratodontiformes; family Ceratodontidae; genus Neoceratodus; species Neoceratodus forsteri. The sequence continues at coordinate 541,051,437 of CM057451.1, forward strand.
CGGTGGAGACTGGAGGCACTGCAGCTTCAGGTCACCAGTAGTGGAGGCAGCAGAGCTGTGTGAGGCGTCCTTGGCATCATTGAACACTTGGGCTGTGGGGTGGGGGGCGGAGCGTGACAGAAACAAGACATAGAAAAGCCCTCTGCCTTCGGATAAGTGAATGAGGAATTGGGGTCAAACAACCACGCCAGTGTCTGCTCTTCGCTTGTCTCTGCTCTCCTCTGTTCCTGGTTGCCTTTCTAGATAGAGTACCAGGAGGAGCCATCTAGTGGTCCCACCTGGGCGCCTTGGTGGAAGGCGGGGCCCAGAGAGAAATGAGCAAGGGCTTCAGGCAGGTAGGATCAAGGCAGGCTCAGCGGCGACCTCCGGAGGTCAGAGTGATAAATATGTGGGGGGAGGGCTGGCTCCTCCCACCCACCCAGGTGGTAAAACTCTCTGCTCCGCCCCATGACGCCAGATCTTCCTTTCCGCTGGAAGGTTCAGGTTCCCTCCTTAGCGCTCCCGCATGTAGTAGGCCCTGGTTCTTGAATCTTCAGATTTGCTTCCAAAACTAACTCTTAACTTTTTCGAGTTTCATCGTCATCGTCTTCTCTTGCTACCACAATGGAAGATAAAACCGTCCCTGGGTTTCGCCGGTGCCCCTCTTGATCAGAAGATGTCTGCACCTTTCCAACCCTCACCGCGTCACATCGTGTACTGCCTGGGACACAACCACAATCCACAGGCCTGCAATTTTTGCCAGTCCTTCACCCCATTGGTTCTTGAAAACTGCGCTGCCCAACTCCAACTGGGGCGAGCAGAAAAACATTACCCGCCGGTTAAATCGAAAGATGCCCATTGGGTGGTCTCCACGGCTGTGGGGTCTGCTGAGCACCTGGAACAACTCAAGGCCTTTGAGGAGGAGGAGGTCCAGGCTGCAGCTAGCCCTTCTTCGACTTCGGCCTTCATTCCGCTCCAGCTGGGTTCTTCTTATTTGGCTTCCTTCATAGAGTTGTGCCAGTCTCTCTTGACTAAGGGAGAAGGCCCTTCTGCGTCGCATGTTTCGCGCTCGAAAGGAGGAGTCTAAGAAGGAAAAGTCTCAACGACTGTGCTCTGGGACCGGGGTGGTCCTGCTCCAGAAGGTTCCTGTTGCGACTTGGTGGAAGTCGCGGCGGGGCCACTGGTTTCCACGGTGCCCGTCAGTTGATCTGCTATGAGCCGCCTATCGTATGACCGGATTTTTCTCAAACCCGATGGGGGTTGTCGTAGCGACTCTTTGCTTCCAGACAGCGGATGCTTCCGGTTACCTCGAGTGGCTTGGTCTAGCCTTCTGGGTCAACCCGCCCATTAAGGAGCCTGACCAGGAGCCGCAGGTTTCCCTGGCTCCTTCAAAAGTCCCCCACTTGGCCCCACCGACGGTCTCAGTCTTGATACTCCACCTCAGTGTCAGACAGGACATGCAGTCACCGGCGATCTCGATCCCGACATCGTGGTAAGCAGCAGCGCTGCTACTTGTCTTCATCGTCCTCAGATGAGGAGAGGCTCCAGCGCAAGTTGCGTCGGTGCTACGAAGATTTGATGTGGCAACAGTTTTTGTCCGGGTTGAAACTGATTTTGGCGTCTACCCCGGCCATCAAGTGGCTGTCGTCTGAGCGACTGGCTACCGCCATCAACACCTCCACAGAGGTGCCGGCTCGGCTGAAGTCAGCTTCTCCATTGATCCAGGTGGAGCCGCCACCCGAGCAACTGAAATCTGGTGCTCTGACCAAGCTCTCTCGGTTGGCTCAAGGTTTGCCCCATCGGTTGTCTGTTACTCACTCCCGAATGCCCAAGGTGCACTGAGGGTGACACTGGTGGCCACCTGCTTTACATGGTCTCCTCGCTACTCTCCCATCCCATCAACGTTGAGTCTGCTGGGGGCTTTTTCATCGATGAGGATCCCACCTCGTTAATGGGCATTTCTAGGGACATGGATATGTTGTTCATCCACACTTATTGGCAGGTTCCTTGCCGCTTTAAATCTTGCCAGAAGGTCTTCAAGCTGGCTCCTCCCACCCACCGGGTGGTAAAACTCTCGGCTCCGCCCCATGGCCTTGAATCTTCCTTACAGCTTGGGCTCAGGTTCCCTCATAGCAGTTAAGCTTAAGACTGGTTCCTAATTCTTCAGAAAGTTCAAATGTGAAAGTTTTGCAAAAGACTTGGTCTTCTTCTCCTCATGACTGCGGACAAATTGACTCCCAGATTTCGGAGGTGCCCTTGAAGAAGATGTCTAGAACCGGATCCTCACTCCGCGTCGTCTACTGCCTGGGCCTTGAGCATGACCCTTGGGCCTGCGACTTCTGTGCTCTTCCTTTTTGACCCTCGTCCTTGAAGACCGTGCTGCCCGATTACAACTAGGCGCCCGAGAAAAGAATTCCACGGTGAAATCTAAAGAGGCCCGATTGGCGGTGTCCGCGGCCGGTGGCAGCGGATCAGCTAGAGCAGATGATAAGCCCTCGAAGAGGAAGCGGCGGGCAGCTTCTACCTCGGCTGCGGCATTTGTCCGCTCTCTCTGGTGCTTCTTACCGGCTTCTTAGGAGCTTTGTCCACCCTCTCGACCAAAGGTGAGGGTCCAACTTCTCGGGACCTTCTTCCAGGTCAAAAGAGCAAAAGTAAGTCTCTCGTCGGCGCTCTTTGGAGGCGGGAAAGATCCCCTCCCTTGTCAACAGTCGACTCTGTCGACCCTTCAGCTTCGGCCACTGGCTTCCACGGTGTCTCCATCAGGCCAGTTGGCGAGACTCCCGTCCGGCGCATGATCGAGATTTTCTCGACCCGTTGGACGGGTTGTCGGCTAGAAGCTGAGAATCCCTCTCCCGGTTCCCCGGTGGGAGTTGAGATCGTCGGCTGCCTGTGCCTCGGTTCGAGCCTTGATTGGGATCGGTCGAGCGAGGGAGTGCCAATTTCGACACTTCTCCGCCTTCCTCGGCCTGGTCGAGACTCTCGGTCTCTGACATCCTCATGATCAACCGATCCCGCCGTCATAGCCGATGATCTCGGCTTGCACTCGGCAGGCAGCTGCTGCTCTTCTCGGACGAGGGCTTGGTATAAGTTCGTCAGAATACGAGGAACAGTGTAACAACAGCTCCTTTTGACGGGAATAAGCCGACCCAGTCGTCTTCGCCGCCATTAAGTGGCTGTCGCGAACGGCGAAACAACCCCTCGTTGCAGTAGGAGCCTGTTCTCAGGCGGTTGTTGACCAATTCCAACTGCCCCACCGATTCTGGTGGAACCTCCGCCCCAGCCATTGGTTGGAGCTCGACCAAACATTCTTGGTAGCCGCTTTAGGTTGCACCATGGCTGTGGTCACCCTCCTCCCGATAAACCTCGGCAGGTGGAGGGTGGCTCAGGGCTGAGCAGCTCTTTGAGACTCTTCTGAGTCCGAAGATGGTTCCCCCTCTTCTACAAGCGCATGAGCGTGGAGTCCTCGGGAGGACAGTCAATGGGCGATAGCCCGCCGTCCTTCTTAGGGTTGCCGACTCTGTCAGTCCACGGGATGAAACTCGAACGCCCGTTCCGCGGGCCAGATATCCCCTCCGCGGAGATTCTGGACGAGGAGTCTCCTGGAGGCCTTTCCGGTGGCGAAGCCATAGTAGGTCCGGCCTTGGAACTTTGGCAGCGTCCTGTACTCCTGCGCCTTGACCGAGTTGGCCAGGAAGTATCACGGTCCCTACCGGTTCCCCTGTCAGTTTGGAACACCCCTGGCCGAGGGTTGGTTACCGACAGCGTTTTCCGGCGTGCGACGCGCCAGGATGTGGACAAACCTCCGACAAAGGAATCAAGGAAATTGGATTATGCGAGGAAAAAGTCTATACTGCGTCCTCGACGGCCGTCAGGCCAGTTCGGCCATCCTCATGGCACATTTTCTCCGCCCTGTTGGGCTCCCTGGATGAGTTGTCCTCATCTTCTGCAGATCTGCAGACTACCGTCAGAGCAGGTGCAGGGGCAGGGCAGTGGCTAAACAGCAGCCCCAGACTGCGTTGGACGCCGAGGGACTCATGTGCCAGGTCTGTGCGTGGCCGCAGTGGCCATGTGTCGTCGGGCTGGCTGAGGATATCCACCACTTCGCCGGATACAACTTTAAGTTGGCGGATGTTCCTTTTGGGGACTGACCTCTTGGCTCAGGGTGGAGGTCACCTGCGGAGGATCGAGAGTCCAATGCTACCTTGGACTCGGTCTCTTCCGCTCAGAAGGACAAAGGCCGCAAGCCACAGCCTAAGCACTTCGTCCTTCTGCGCCCGCTGACGGCGCTTGACCCAGCAATGTCAGAGCCAGCAAACAAACCTTAGTATCCCAAGCCCAACCGTCGGCTTCCTCAACAGGAAGCAGGGAGGTAAAAAGGCCCAGGAGGTTCCTCGGCAGTCCCTCCTCCAGCCTGCCGGAAATCGGCGGGCTGAGGGTATGGCCCCCCCCTGTCACCTCACCCTGGTTCCCCGTGAGAGGAGGCGGATCAGGCTACTTCCTTTCACGCCTGGTCCACTGTTACTACAGAACAGGTGGGTACTGGAGGAGTGGTGGAAAAGGCCTACCTCTGGGAATTAGGCAGGCCCCGCCGCTTCCAGGCCGTCGCACCTCGGGGACATAGAATCGCAGCCTCACTGGCGGCTCGCCGAGGCAAACACGCTCTCCTCCTCACACAAGGTGATCACGAGTGGAGGACCCCCCTTCAGACCCAGGGTTACGTGTCCAGGTATTTCCTGGTTCGAAGCAGACGAGGGGCTGAGCCCATTCTCGCCTACGAGCCTGAACAAGTTCCTAAGGTCTCGAACCTTCAGAATGGTCACTCTGGCGCAGATAATACCATCTCTGGAACACGTGTGGTTCTGCTCTCTGGACCTACAGGGCCAGCGTTCTTTCCGTCCCTATCCGTCCGTCACATCGGAGATTCCTCCGCTTTGACGGAGGATCTCTCTTCGAGATTCCGACATGCCCTTGGCTTATCTCTCCAGCTCCCAGGGTCTTCACCAAATGCATGGCAGTGGTGACAGCATTCCCTCTTGGCGCCGAGGGTCCGTAGCACCCACCCACCTGGGCGATTGGCTGATAGCAGCCTCCTCCAGGCAGGAGAGGTGGGAAGCGGTCAGAGATCTGGCCTCCAGGTTTGCTCTCGGCTTGGCCTTCTCATCCATGAGGCCAAGTGGAACTCGAGCAAAGCAGGTGATCCTGTTCATGGAGCCCAGGCTCGACTCTCTTGAGGCAGAGCATGACTCGGCGGACAGGGCCAAGGTTCTTACCTCCTTTGCCCAATCATTTCTGGTTGGGCAGTGCGCCCTACCGGGACTTGCTCGCCTTCTGGGTCTCATGGCGCCTGTACCAGCGTGGTCCGTTGGGCCGCTGGCACATCGCCCCTTCAGTGGGACTGGCCAGCCAGTGGTCTGGCAGCTGTGATCCTTTGGACAGCTAGTGATGGTGACCCAGGAGATGTGGAGCGTCTCCAGTGGTGGACCGTTCCATTCCATTTGCAGGAGGCATCCGTTTATCCGCCCGAGCCGACTGTCTCTCTATCGACCGATGCCTCTCTGGGTTGGGGTGCCCATCTGGGGGAACACCGAGTGCACGGCCTCTGGTCCCCGCGGGAGTCCCGATGCCACATCAACTTGCTGGAGCTCTGAGCGGTCCGCCTAGCTCTCACCGCCTTTGCTCCGTTTCTCCGGGGTCAAGTGGTCAGAGTCCAGACGGACAATACCATGACCATGTATTGTCTGAACCGCCAGGGCGGGACGCGCTCCATGCTTCTATGCAAGGAAGCTCTCCGCATTTGGTCACTTGTGCGCAGCCTGGAGGCGGATCTCCTAGCCATTCATGTGGCAGGAGCCTCCAACACCCTGGCCGATGCCCTGAGCCAGATAGGGGCTGCATCTCACGAATGGTCTCTCCTGCCGGAGTAGTACAAGATCTGTTCTCCCACTGGGGCACACCTCAGGTGGACCTGTTTGCCTCCAGGGGCAGCGAAGCTGAGTCTGTTTCATGCCCGCCCCCTCAGCAGGGCTCGCTGCAGGGGATGCCTTCGAGGCTGTGGACCCAGACCTCTTCTCGCCTTTCCCCATTTCCTTGATTCTGAGGTGCTTCTCAAAGCAAGGAGGGACAAGCGCAGGTGATCTGATAGCCCAGACTGGCCCGCCAGTTACCGGTACCAGATCTCCTCAGCCTCAGCTCCGGGCTCCGAGGCAGCTTCCAGCTCGCCCGGACCTGCTTTCAGTCAATCAGGGAAGGTGTTCCATCCGGACCTTCAATCCCTGCACCTGGCCTGGTCCTGGTTCCTGGCTAGAGTTCCGGGCCTTGGGTCTTTCCGGCAGGGTCCTCAATGTTGTTGAGGCATCCTGTAAGAGAGTCGACCAGAAAATGCTACACCTTCAAATGAAGAGATTCTCCATTTGGTGTCGGGGCAAGGGCTTGGACCCTTCCTCCTGTTCTGTGGCAAGCATTTTGGACTATTTATGGTCCCTTTCTAGTCAAGGACTTAGGTTGCTGACCCTAAAGGGTGCACCTGGCAGCCATCTCTGCTTGCAGGCGCGGGCGGGAAGCAGTTGAGTGGCGCAGAAAAGGTGAGTGAGCGATTTTTCAAAGGCCTTGATCACATTTCCCTCGGTGCGAGAACCTCCACCTCCATGGGATTTACTGCTGGTACTGGCAAAGCTCATGGGTAAGCCATTCGAACCAATGCACAGGTGTGATCTCTCTCACCTGTCGTGGAAGACCGCCTTCTTGGTGGCTACCACGTCAGCCAGAAGGATGGGAGAGCTCCAGGCGCTTTGCATCGAGTCTCCTTACCTGGTCTTCCACAGGGACAAGGTTGTCCTCCACCCCACCGAAATTCCTTCTGAAGGTGGTGTCGGAGTTTCACCTTAACCAGGTGCTGACTCTGCGGTGTTTTACCCAATCACACCTCGGAGGCCGAGATATAGGCTCATACTCTGGACCCTAGAGAAGCGCGCATTATAAGGAGGCACGGCTGGAAATCGTGGAGAGGTTTGCCAGCTGTTTGTCACCTACGCTGAAGCCGCACCTGGCAGACCTGCAGCCAAGCGGACGATAGGCAAGTGGGTCACCTCCTGCATAGATCGCTGCTATAAGTTGGCGGGCATGGAGCCTCCCAGAGGGATAAGAGCTCATTCTACCCGTCATACTGCTGCATCGGTGGCTGCTTCCTGGGATGTCCCTATCCAGGAAATCTGCAGGGCTGCTACCTGGAAGTCAGCACACACCTTTATTACCCATTACCACATCGAGCCTTGAGTCACTGCGGATGCTGGTTTGGGGCCTCGGTTCTCAGTCCTTATTTCCCAAGTAAGTATGGGGGTGTGTGCCTTGCCTCCCTCCTCCCGGAGAACTGCTGGGGTCTGCCAATAAGTGTGGATGAACAACATATCCATGTCCTAGAAATACAGGTTACTCACCTGTAACAGGAGTTCTAGGAATGGTATGTTGTTCATCCCACATTTCCCGACTTGACGCACAACTGGAGCTTCCAGCAGGCAGATCTGGCGTCATGGGGCGGAGCTGAGAGTTCTACCACCCGGGTGGGTGGGAGGAGCCAGCTTAAAGACCTTCCGGCAAGATTTAAAGCTGCAATGAACCTGCCAATAAGTGTGGATGAACAACATATACCATTCCTAGAACTCCTGTTACAGGTGAGTAACTTGTATTTTTCTTCTAGTTTCCGACTCCACGGGACTGGAGCTCGAGCCTGTTCAGAAATGGGCCAGATATCCCCTAACAAAGATTCTGGACAAAGGGGATAGTCCTTTGGAGGCCTTTCCTGTGGCTGAGGCCATTGTTGGCCCAGCCTTGGATCTGTGGCTGTATCACGCATCTTGCCCTGCGCCCTCTGTCCGGATGGCCTGCAAGTATGCAGTCCCAATCGGGTCCCTTTTGGGATTCTTGGTGCACCCCTCGGCTGAGAGGTTTGCGGTAGACTCCGTCTTCCGGTATTCGGGCAATAAAGGGGACTTTGATAGACCCCCGGACAAGGAAACCAAGCAGTTGGATCACTCTGGTAAAAAGGTCTACGCAGCTTCCTCTCTCGCCTTCGTTGGACCAGCTCGGCCATGCTGATGGCACACCTCCCACTCCCTTTTGGGCTCCCTGGACGAGGTGATTCCTCACCTTCCAGTGGACTTCCAGACCATGGTCAAGCAGGTCCGGGACCAGGGGAGAGCAGTGGCGAAGCAGCAACTCCAGTCCGCTTTAGACATTGGCAGTTCTTGTGCCTGCTCAGTAGCAGCTGCAGTGGCCGTGCGTCGCAGGGCTTGGTTGTGCATCTCTACGTTTATGGCTGATGCCCAATACAAGCTGGCAGATGTCCCCTTCTTGGGCACCGCCGTGGAGGGCCACCTCCAACGTATCGAAGTCCAATGCTACCCTGGACTCCTCAACATCTGCCCAGAAGGACATGGGCTCTAAGCACCAGAACCGCAAGCCCTTTTGCCCTTCCACTCCTGCAGCCAGACCAGCCCAGCAGCAGGGCTAGCAGGTGCAGATGTGGCGAACACGGGCCAAATCAGTGGCCTCTTAGGTCAGGAAGCCTGGAGGGAAAAGTCCCAGCAGCTCCTCAGCCGGGTCCTCCTCCTCTAAGCCTGCTCTGTGACAGGCTGGGGGGTGCCTCCCGTCACACCTCCCCTTGGTCCTCCGGTGGGTGGCCGGCTCAGCTACTTCCTTTCCGGCTGGTCCACTATCACCACGGACGGTGGGTTCTGGAAGTGGTCGGCCGAGGCCTGCCTCTGGAATTCGAGCAGGTTCCTCCATATCAAGCCCGCGCCCCACGGGGGGGATCTGGTGTCCGCAGCCACTCAGACGACATAGCTCAGCTTCCTCCGCAAGGAGGTGGTGTGCAGAGTAGTGAACCCTCCTTCAGACCCAGGGTTTATTTCCAGGTACTTCCTGGTACCAAAACAGATGGCGAGCTGGCGCCCCATTCTGTCTGCACGACCTGAACAAGTTCCTCAGGTCCCGCACCTTCCGGATGGTAACTCTGGCTCAGATCATACCATCCCTGGAGCAAGACATGTGGTTCTGCTCCCCAGATCTTCAGGACGCATTTTTCCACATCCCAGTTGTCCGTCCCACCTACGGTTCCTCCGCTTCAGAGCCGAGGGGAACCTCTACAAGTTCCAAGCCATGCCCTTCAGACTGTCTTCGGCCCCAGCGTCTTCACCAAATGCATGGCAGTGGTGGCAGCTTTCCTGAGGCGCTGGGGTGTCCGGGTGTATCCTTACCTGGACTGGCTGCTGTAGGTGGAGTGGTCCAGGGATCTGGCCCTCCAGACTTTCTTCTGCCTTGAACTCCTAATCGAGGCCAAGTCTGAACTCGTGCCCTCGCAAGTGCGCAAGTGATTCATTTCTTCGGGGCAGAGCTCGACTCCTGCCGAGCCAGAGCTTGGCTCCTGGCGGACAGGACGGAGGTTCTCTCCTCCTTTGCCCAGACATTTGTGGTTGGGCAATTGCGCCCTGCCAGGGACTTCCTTTGTCTTCTGGGCTACATGGCGGCCTGTACTAGCATGGTCCGATGGGCCTGCTGGCATAAGCGTTCCTTTCAGTGGAAACTTGCCAGCGAGTGATTTCAGCGCTCAGGTCATCACAACCAACTGGTCACCATGACCCAGAGGATGTGGGACGGCCTCCAGTGGTAGCTTTCCCCCGGCTTATCTGCAGGAAGGCATCCCATTTGTCCGCCCTGAGCCGACGGTCATCCTGACGACCGACGCGCCTCTGGGTTGGGGTGACCATCTGGGGGAGCACAGAGCCCACGAGCTCTGGTCCCCCTCAAGAGTCCCAATATGACATCAACCTGCTAGAGCTCTGAGTGGTCCAGTTTGCCCTGACCGCATTCACTTCATTCATTCAGGTTCAAGTGGTCCAGGTCCAGACGGACAATACCATGACCATGTACTATCTCAACAAGCAGGGCGGGACGCACTCCTTGTCTCTGCAAGGAAGCTCTCCGCACGTGGACCCTTGTGCTTAACTTGGAGGTAGATCTCCTAGCCATTCATGTGGCAGGAGCCTCAAATCAGCTGTCCGATACTCTCAGCCACTTGGGCGAGGCATCTCACAAGCGGTCTCTCCATCCGGAGATTGTGCAAGATCTGTTCTCCCACTGGGGCACCTCTCAGGTGGACCTGTTTGCTTCCAGGGAGAACACGAAGCTGAGGCTGTTCCATGCTCGCCCCCCTCAGCAGGGTTTGCTGCAGTGGGATACCTTCTCGAGGCTGTGTACACCAGACTTCTCCTGTGCCTTTACAGGGTGCTCAACAAAGCCTGGCGGGACAAGACACGGGTGATCCTGGTTAGCCCCATACTGGCCACACCAGTTCTGGTATCCAGATCTCCTCAGCCTCAGTTCCAGGCTCCCGAGGCGGCTTCCAGCACGCCCGGACCTGATCTCCATCAGTCAGGGGAAGGTTCTCCATCCGGACCTTCAATCCCTGCGCCTGACAGCCTGGTTCCTGAGCGGCTAGAGTTGCAGGCTTTGGGTCTCTCCAAGGTCCTCAATGTCGCTGAGGCCTCCTGTAAGGAATTGACCAGAAAACGCTATGCCTTCAAATGAAAGAGAGTTTCCATTTGGTGTCGGGGCAAAGGGTTGGACCCCTCGTCCTATCCAGTGGCTAGCATTTTGGATTATCTGTGGTCCCTCTTCCAGCAGGGACTTCAGTCGACTACCCTTAAGGTGCACCTGGCAGCCATCTCTGCTTACTGGGCGCGGGCCAGTCAGCAGTCAGTGGCACAGGAGAAAGTGGTCTGGTGCTTTTTCAAGGGCCTAGATCCCATATTCCCTCCGGTGTGTGAACCTCCACCTCCGTGGGATCTACTGCTGGTTTTGGCAAAGCTCATGGGCAAGCCATTCGAACTAATGTACAAGTGCGACATCTTGCATTTGTCGTGGAAGACTGCCTTTTAGGTGGCTGTCACGTCAGCCAGAAGGACTGTGGAGTTGCATACAGGTGCTCTCCATTGAGTCTGCTTACCTGGTCTTCCGCAGGGATAAGGTTGTCCTGGGTCCATACCCGAAATTCCTTCCAAAGGTGGTGTCGGAGTTTCACCTTAACCAGGTGATTACTCTGCCTGTGTTTTACTCCAGTTACACCTCTGATGTCAAGTACGATCTCCATACTTTGGACCTGGCTGACTCGCCTACTACAAGAGCATACCGCGGCCGTTCGGGGAGAGGTTCGCCAGCTGTTTGTCATCTACGCTGAAGCCGTGCCTGGCAGACCTGCAGGCGATTGGCAGGTGGATCACTTCCTGCATTCATCTCTGCTACAGTTTGGCTGTTAGTGAGCCTCCTGTAGGGCTTAGGGCTCATTCCTCCCACCTTACATCTGCATCGGTGGCTGCTTCTAGGGACGTCCCTATCCAGGAAATCTGCAAGGCTGCTACCTTGAAGTCGGCACACACCTTCATATCCCATTACCACATCGACCTTGAGTCACGCCGGGATGCTGGTTTTGTAACCTCAGTTGTCCAGTCCCTGTTCCCTGAATAGGGAGGGGGTGTGCATCTTGTCTCCCTCCTCCCAGACAACTGCTAGGAGTCTGCCAAGAAGTGTGGCTAGAACAGTATATCCACAATCCTAGAAAAACAGGTTACTCACCTGTAAGAGTAGTTCTAGGAGTGATATGTTTTTCATCCACACTGACCCACCCTACCTCCCCAGCTACGACGTACAAACCTGGCTTCCAGCGGGCTAAGATCTGGCGTCATGGGGCGGAGCTGAGGGTTTTACCACCCGGGTGGGTGGGAGGAGCCAGCTTGAAGACATTCCGGTGACCTTAAAGGGAAAGGCAGACTTGCCAACAAGTGTGAATGAACAACATACACCACTCCTAGAACTACTGTTACAGGTGAGTAACCTGGTTTTTTACATAACTGTACTTTATCAGAAATTAAACTATTCATTTTGAAGTCTCAGTGAGTCTCTGTAGCCTTTTCCTGAAACAATGGAAACCTTTAATCAAAGTCTTCATAGTATAAGCTGTTTAAAGAGGAACATTCATGTACAGTGGCCCAGAAATCTAAATGCACATGAAAACCTCCTCTAAACAAGGTACTGGGCTTACCTGTAACTGGAAGCAGTTCAGAGATATAGTTTGAGTAAAGGCGCATGTACACGACCTTGTGTGCTATTTTACAGTCTCCTTCACTCAGCTGTCACTCCACCGACACTGTTCCCGACGTGCGTTTAGACTGGACTCTCGTGCAAAGGCGCTGGGTGCAGTTTCGGTCTTCTGGTGTTGTGAGGTGCATTTCTGGGGTTGGGGGGAGCAGTGCATACTGTGAAAAGGGGGGGCAACTGCATGCCTTGACAAAGTTGCTCCTCTCTCTGACATAATCAGTCAAGGTGAAGTTTCTGAGATACAGAAATACAGGCCACGAGTCTAACAAGTGCTTACTCTTTCAAGAATATCACTGGAACATTTCACAAAGCATGTTGTTGCACATAGTTTGAAGTTTTATCACCTTGTCGTACTGATTTATTTTACCGGCTGCACTTTGGTGAGCTGTCAGGTTGGGTGACAACTGGCCTATTGTGGGGCTTCACCCGGTGCAGGCAGAGCAGCGTATTCACACGCTGCCATTAAACTCCTACACGATCCCAAAAAAATGGATCGCTGTAAGCCACAACAGAGCAACTTAAAGTGCCCCAGCAGGTGTTTACACACCAGGATTGCACCGGTGCTTCTCATCACTGCTTGCAGTGGAGCAGACCCTGGTATATAAAGGCAAGTTAAATGTGCCCTATATTAACTCTGCATTCCCTCTGTGTTATGGAACCTTGTGATGTACATATAGTCAAGCATAGCGTGTTCCTCCATGGTATCAGAAGGTTCAATTAAATGGTGGCAGGGTAGTATTAATTTATGGCAGACTTGGCAATATATCTGGACGACTTTCAGTCACAGTATATTAAAGCAATAATACATGACAGGGTGTGATATATCATGATATCATCACACTTTGAGTGCATTGTGAGGCACAAGGCTGCAGGCAGCGTCTCATACCCCTGAAAAAGTGATATCTCATGATCTACCTGGAGTGTATTAATGCAATTATTAAATGGCCCCTAAAGGGTTAGTAAATAACTGATCTTGGTACTCAAACTTAAGACCGTGATGATATTGTGAGATATCATGGGTCAAAGACTGCTTCAGCCAGTCAGCTTCCAGGATTTCTCCTCTCCATTTTATAATTAAGCCTAATACCGAGTTTAAAAGAACTTTTCGTGGGCTTTCAGATGGTGTGGGCCACAGTACATTAATGTAGTCTGGTTGTTGCTTGCCTTCATGGAAAATAATACGAAAGTAATTTCACTCTGTAAGTGATCCCTTTAGGTATGGTGGAACTCTAATGAAAATCAAGGTTTTAAGCGTGGTGATGTATTTTTTTGGGTTTCTTTTTTGTTGACAGGAATCCCATGATGTCCTGTTGGAGTTCGGAAATAATGACTTACAGTCTCTGGTTGATATTACCAGGGAGGGAGGTGTGTGGAAAAACCCAGTTCTCCTCGGCATTCTTTCCCAGACTAAGGTGGAGGCAGAAGAAGGTAAGATGCTAAGAGTAGCGAAGTAAATATTGATTTTTTTTTTGCTGACTTAGTGGTTCTGCGGCAGCACCTACTGTTAAGGTGCCTGAGTGCTAGAGCAGATCATGGCTTCCAGACCCAAGGTTGGAGGGGTTCGAGCATTAACTGACTGTGATTGATGGATGTGATCTCAGATAATTTGGGGGGGCTGGACACTTCTTGACCCCTCAGCCAGGGAATTTCATTTCTGTTTACCGCCCTGAGGTTGGTAACCTAGAATACAAATATAATTATAAAATATTATATACAAAAAATAGATGCACAGACTTGCACGTTGTGTTTGAAGTTGATTCTAGGATGTCGATGAAATGGAATAATTTGTTTCATACAAAAAATGTCTTCTTAGTGAACTCAGTATAGAAGTACTGGCACAAAAAGTCCAGTTAATGTTTTTAAATTAAGCCTGCTTGATTCACTAGCCCGATGTCACTTTTTACCATAGCAGCTTCAGCCTCAAGGTTACTTTTGTTGATATGGCTGTTTCCAGTGCAAAAAATACCTTTAACTCCGTATTCAAGAGCGTTGTTTTTACCTTCAGTAGGAATAATTTCCATACAATGGAGTTCATGCAAAATCTTTGGAGTGTGTATTTCTTTCAGTCCTACGTTTACCTTTGTAGCTTTTCTCAGCACATAAGCTTTAGACGGTAGGCAGTCTTTTAAATCGTTGCTTCCAAAAGTGCTGTGAGCATAAAGAGGTAGGGCTATAAACTGTAAACCTGCCCGGGAATATTACATAAGTCACGGATAAAATTTTTTTAGTTATCAGCTTTAACCCCCTAAAGAAATAACGTTTTAACCATTTAGCCAAGATGTTAATCTGCCTGTTTCCAGAGTTGTTTGCATTAATATTATTTATCTTTTATTTTTATTCAAAATTTGGTTACCAGGAAAGGCACACGAGCCGAGGCTCTTTTCCATGTGCGCCCTGGGGTTGGGGTAAAAATGACACTTGGTACAGAACACAACAAAAATTGAAGCATAATGAGCTTGGGTGGTTACAGACAATATTGCAGGATGCATCACAGTGTAAGACGGTATCAAATTTAAGCAATTGACATGACATTTGTAAACAGTTGGGATCTAGTGGCCAGTTGGCCTTTACCTTGAATACTGTACTATTGAAGAGAGGGGACATGGGGGGGGGGGGCATAAGTGCTGTTTGAGGGATGACTAGGAGGGAAGGTTCCGGAGTTGGAAACACTGGAAGTTCCATAAAGCTGGGAGTCTGTAGGAGAAGGCAGCTTTGTCAGCAGGCGATAAGGGGCAGGGAAGGAAGAAGATGCGGGCATCCCTGTTGCTTAAGTCATAGGGTGAGTTGGCTACTGGGGAGAGCATAATCTAATAGGTAGAGTGGAAGTAGGCTGAACCAGAATTTGAGACTGGATAGTGCGCCTATGTGCTGAAGGAGTGAGGCAGAGGTAGGAGTAAAGGTGGCAATGGTATGTCCGGGGGGGGTTGGGGGTTGGAAGCAAATTGGCAGAAGGAATTTAGCAGGATGTCTAAGCAGGAGAGTGAGGAGGCTGGAGCTAAGCTTTAAATGACATCCGCATACTGGGTGGGCCAAGCGGTCCTTATCTGCCGTCAGTCTGTTCCTAAGCATGGTCAGAGATTGGAGTTATTGTCTTTGCAACTAGTTCACGACTTGTGGAGAGAGGTAGGGAGTCCTTATTGTGATACAGAATGCAGAGCTTAGAGGTGATGGCATAGATTGAGTAGAGAAATTAGGGTGGGTAAGAAGCCAGACCCTTAGGAATTTGTATGCCGAGACATAATCTAGAGGAGAACCTTCCAGGGTGGTGAAAGCTGAGGGGGGGAGGTGTATTCTTGCCAGGTTTTTGGATGAACCAAAGACCATGGAAACTGTCTTGGAGATGTTTATTTTTAATTGTTTTTTTACGGTACCAGGATTGCATCTTAAGTAGGTCTTGTTGGAGTGCGGGCGGGATATCAGAGATGGTTGGGCCAGAGACACATAGAATGGTGTCATCTGCGTACATATTTATTTGGGAGCCGGAACATATCGAAGGGAGGTCATTTATGAAGGCTGAGAACAGGATGAGGCCAAGGATAGACCTCTGTAGTACTCCTACTAGAATGGGGAGGGGTGAGGCGGAGGAGCTACCCACCCTAACTGACTGCTGTCTGTTTTCTAGGTAAGATGTAAACCAAGCTACCGAAAGGCATGCTAAGCCAGCTGCGCCTAGCTTGGTGAGGAGGAGGGGGGTGAGAGACCGAGTTGAAGGCCTTGGTCCATGGCTGAGTGGATGCCTTCTGTGACTCGGAGGAGGGATGAGATGGTAGAATGGTGCTTATGAAAGTCAGATTGGCATTGGGCTAGGAAGCAGGTGGAAATTAGATACTCTCTGACAATCTGGAGTGAACTAAGGTTTCTTGCAGTTTGGCTAGGGCAGGGAGGAGAGAGAGATTGGGCAGTAATTACCTGGTATTGAGGGGTCACCACCTTTGTGGAGAGGAATCACTCGAGTGATTTTAGAGACCTGGGGGACTGTTCCAGATGAGGAGAGATTTAGGATATGGGCTAGTGGAGCAGCAGTTATGGGGGCAGACATTCGAAGGAGTTTGGGGTGTATCCAGTCTGGGCTGGATTTGTTGGTGAGGCTTCTTGGGGGTGTAAGAGGTAAGAATAGGAAGGTGATGTATGAGGGGTTAGGGGGATGGTAGGGTGGTTGAGAACGGCATGTGTTGTAAAGAACTTACTTAGAATGTCAGCAACACTTACAGGGTCCGAGATAAATTGGCCGTTGTGTTTTAGGGCCGTGACTGTTGCTTGAGCAAGGGGGGGCAGGCAAGGAGTGGATCATCTTCCAGAAGGAGGCGGTGTTTGTGGTTTGCAGGTTCTTTTGAAAGTATTCAGCTTGACAAGACAGATTGCCTTGGTGCAGGCGTTCCTGAGGGATTTGTATTCTTGCCATACTTGAGGGGATAGGGAGGATTTGTAGGTTGACTAGGCCCTGTCACGGGCCTTGCACTGGTCTGTCAAGGGTGGTGGCTTTTCTTTTCTCTGGTTTTTGAGTTGGGGGAGAGTCCTAGATCTGGGTAAGTGTGGATAGGAATCTGACGATGGCAGAGTCCACATCAGAAGCAGAATAGCAAGGGTTCCAGTCTGCTGTGCTCAAGTAGTGTAGGAAGGCATTAATGTTTATTGAGCGGAGTGAGTGAATATTTATGTATTTGGGTGCTGATTGAGGGAGATGTTTTCCTGGTGCAGAATGTGACACAATGATTGCTTAGGGCATCTGACCCTACTCCAGGAGAGAGGTAATTTTATTTTGGGGGGGGTGGAGAGAATCCAGTGTAGGAGTGAGTGGTTTGGGGAATGGAGGTTGTAACGGGTGGGTTCCTTGATCAGTTGTGTGAGGTTGAGGGCTTCAATTCTGGTGAAGGAGGATTTAGAGGAAGGGGAGAGCCAGTCCAAGTTATAGTCGCCTAATAGAATTAGCTCACCATTGGCAGATTTGACAGGCATGATTCAAGCAAGTCTGGGGGAGGTGTATATCACTCCTTGGTAGATGGTAGGGACAGTTGGACGAGGAATAATTTGTAGGAGGGATGGGCAGGATTCTCGCTTGATGATAGAGGATAAGAGTGAGTGGCATATATAGAGTGTGACCCCTCCTCCCCACTTGCCGAGGTCTTTGCGAAAAGTAGAGCAGCCAGGGACCATTAGGGAGGAGTCTGGGGTCTTGGACAAGAGCCAAGTTTCAGTAAAACACAGCACATCTGGGAAGTGTTGCTTTACTCAACATATAACGAGGTCCAGTTTTGGTAGGAGACTTCAGATATTGATGTGAAAAATGTATAGTCCCTTAAGAGAGTTGGCTGATTGGGATGTCATGCAGGATTTGGTTCAATATTGCCAGCGATGAGTAGGGTGAGAAGTTAGGCAGAGGTGGCTGGGTATTTTCATCCCCTAGGGTTTAGTGTGGAGTTAGGAGAGGAATGGAAGCACCAGCGGAATATGTAATTCTAGGGACATGGATATGTTGTTCAATCCAGACTTATTGGCAGATTCCTTGCCGTTTTAAATCTTGCGGAAGGTCTTCAAGCTGGCTCCTCCCACCCACCCACCCGGGTGGTAAAACACTCGGCTCCGCCTAATGACGCCAGATCTTCCTTACCGCTTGAAGCTAGGTTCTCCTTAGCGCCTATGCTTAGACTGGATCCTAACTCTTCGTTCGTCCGAAATTGGTTTTGAAGTTTTATCTTCTCTCACGGCCGCGATGGACAAATCTATTCCTGGCTTTGGGTGCTCTTGCGGGCAGAAAATGTCCAGGACGGATCCGCCACTCCGTGCGTCTACTGCCTAGGCCTAGATCACAACCCAGCAGCCTGCAAGTTGTGCCGCTCTTTCTCGGCCAATGTCCTGGATGATCGCGCTGCCCAATTGAAGCTCGGGCGCCCCGAGAAGCGTTTCCCACCGGTAAAATCAAGAGGCTCGTTGGACGGTGTCCGCGGTGGCTGGCTCTGCTGAGCAGCTCGAGCAGATGATCACCCTCGAGGAGGAGGCGGCCCAGGCCGCATCTTCCTCCTCCTCGGCCGCGGCATTTATCCCGCTCTGTGAGTTCCTCATATACGGCTTCGTTCAAGGAGCTTTGTCAGTCCCTTTCCACGAAGGGAGAGGGGCCATCGGGACATTCTTCTCGGCCCAAGAAGAAGGAGTCGAAGGGTAAGTCCCACCATCGGCGTTCGTGGGGCGGGAGAGGTCTCCTTCCCCAGACAGCCGACCGCCGATTTCCGGGTCGGAAGCGGTCAGCCCTCTGGTTTACGGTGTCCCCGCCAGGCCAGCTTCCGCCGAGACTCCGCCGCGCAGTGGAGATTTTCTCGATCCATTAGACGGGCTGTTGATTAGTGAAGCCGACAACCCACCTTCACCGGTTCCCCTGGTGGAGACCGAGGATCTGCCTGTGCCTTCGGGGCCGCAGTCCCCGGTTAAAGTGCCCGAGCCGAGGGAAGAGCGGGTGTCCCCCGCCCCTTCCCAGACCCGCCCTCAGTCTCCCGAGGGTCTCGGATTTCATCTCGGTCAAGCCGTTCCCGCCGACATCGGCGATCTCTGTCTCGATACCGAAGTAAGCAGCGACACCGTTTCTCCTCTTCCTCAGATGAGGGGAGGCTTCGGCGTAAATTATGTTGGCGCTACGAGGAGCTTATGTGGCAGCAGCTGCCGTTGTCCAGGTCTAAGCAGACTCAGGTCCAGACCCCGGCCATCAAGTGGCTGTCACCCAAATGACCGAAGCAACCACTCGCCTCAGTCGAGTTGCCCGTCCCAGGGCCGGTTGCTCGGCCAAAACCAGTTGCTCCACCGATTTGTGGTGGAACCTCTGCCTCCACAACCGAAGTCTGGGGCACCGACCAAGGATTTTCGGTCCGGTCACGGCCTGCCCCACAGGTTGTCAGTCACCCTCACTCCCGACCGTCCTCGGCAGGTAGAGGGTAGCTCAGGGCCGAGGCAGCTCTTTGCAGACTCTTCGGAATCCGGCAGCTCCTCCCTGTTCTCCAGGCAGGTCGACCTGGAGTCCTCCGGGGGCCAGTCATTGGACGATAGCCCATCATCCTCCTTGGGCCTGCTTTGACTCATCTCGGAGTCCACCGGAATGCAGCCCAAGCCCGTGTCCAAACGGGCCAAGTATCCCCTGACGGAGATACTGGACCGAGGGGATTCCCCCACGGAGGCCTTTCCGGTGGCTGAGGCCATTGTTGGCCCTCCTTTGGCAGCGGCCTGCTTCCTGTCCTGCGCCCTCGGCCAGGATGGCCAGGAAGTATGCGGTCCCTACCGGCTCTTTGCCCGGTTTCTCAGAGCACCCCTCTGCCGAGGGGTTAGTCACCGACAGCGTTTTCCTGCGTTCCGGTAACGCTCGGGATGTGGATAAGCCCCCCGACAAAGAGTCCAAAAAGCTGGACTTTGCCGGGTGCAAGGTGTAAGCTGCATCCTCCCTCGGCCTCCGACAGGCCAACTCGGCCGTGCTGATGGTACACTTCTCCCACGCCCTCTTGGGCTCCCTGGATGAGGTGGTCCCTCATCTCCCGACCGACCTGCACACTACGGTCCGCCAGGTGCAGGACCAGGGTAGGGCGGTGACTGCTCTGGACATAGGTGATTCCTGTGCCAGGTCAGTAGTGGCCACGGTGGCCATGCGCTGCAAGGCGTGGCTGAGGATATCCACCTTCATGGCGGATACCCAGCACAAGTTGGTGGACGTCCCCTTCTTGGGGACTGACTTCTTCGGCCCTGGAGTGGAGGGACACCTCCAGCGGATCGAAAAGTCCAATGCCACCCTGGACTCTGTCACCTCCGCCCAGAGGGACAAAGGCCGCCGTCAGCAACAGCATAAGTCCTTTCGTCCTTCGGCCCCTCGGCCCCTGCATCTCGACCGGCCCACCAGCAACAGAGCCAGCAGGCTCGCGCTTGATGTCCCAAACCCAAGCCGGCGGCTTCCTCCAACAGGAAGCGAGGTAAAGGCTGAGGAGGTCCCTCGGCCGGTTCCCCCTCCAAGCCTGCCCAGTGACGGGTTGAGGAGTGCCGCCCCCAGCCTCGTCACTCCCCCCTGGGTTCCCCCCGTAGAGGGACGGCTCCGCCACTGCCTTTCCGCCTGGTCCGCTATCACCATGGACCACTGGGTGTTGGGGGTGGTAGGAAAAGGCCTGCCTCTGGAGTTCGAGCAGGCTCCACCCTTTCGAGCCGTCGCCCCTCTGGGGGGCCACGGGGTCCGCAGTCTCTCTGTCGGCCTTCCGAGCCGATATTTCCCTGCTCCTCAAAAAAGAGGTGATCAGGAAGGTGGCGGATCCTCCTCCAGACCCGGGGTTTTTGTCCAGGTATTTCCTGGTCCCAAAACGGACGGAGGGCTGGTGCCCCATTCTCGACCTGCACGACCTGAACAGGTTCCTAAGGTCTCGGACCTTCTGGATGGTCACTCTGGTTCAGATAATCCCATACTTGGAACGAGGCATGTGGTTCTGTTCCCTGGACCTCCAGGATGCGTTCTTTCACGTCCCAATCCGTCCGTCTCATCAGAGATTCCTGCGCTTCAGAGCAGAGGGATCCCTTTACGAGTTCCGGGCCATGCCCTTCGGCCTCTCCCTAGCTCCCCGGGTCTTCACCAAATGCATGGCAGTGGTGACAGCATTCCTGCGGCGCCGAAGGGTCCAGGTGTACCCCTACCTGGACGACTGGCTGATTGCAGCCCCCTCCAGAGTGGAGGCGGAGCGGTCCAGAGATCTGGCCCTCCAGGTTTACTCTCAGATTGGCCTCCTCATCAACGAGGCCAAGTCGAAACTCGTGCCGAAGCAGGTGATACTCTTCATCGGGGCAGAGCTCGACTCTCTTCGAGCCAGAGCTCGGCTCCCAGCGGACAGGGCCGAGGTTCTTTCCTCCTTTGCCCAATCATTTCTGGTTGGGCAGTCGCGCCCCTGCCCGGGACTTCCTGCGCCTCATGGGCCTCATGGCAGCCTGCACCAGCGTGGTCCGTTGGGCCCATTGGTACATGCGTTCCCTTCAGTGGGGACTGGCCAGCCAGTGGTCACAACGCTGCGATCCTTTGGACCAGCCCGTGACAGTGACCCAGGAGATGTGGAACGCTCTCCAGTGGTGGATAGTTCCTGCGCATCTGCAGGAGGGCATCCCGTTCATCTGCCCCGAGCCGATGGTCTCTCTATCGACCGATGCCTCTCTGATGGGTTGGGGTGCTCATCTGGGGGAGCACAGAGCGCACGGCCTCTGGTCCCCTCGGGAGTCCCAATGCCATATCAACCTGCTGGAGCTCCGAGCGGTCCGCCTAGCTCTCACCGCCTTTGCTCCGTTTCTCCGGGGTCAAGTGGTTCAGGTCCAGACGGACAATACCATGACCATGTATTGTCTGAACCGCCAGGGTGGGATGCACTCCATGCTGTTATGCAAGGAAGCTGTCCGCATATGGTCCCTCGTGTGCAGCCTGGAGGCGGATCTCCTAGCCATTCACGTGGCAGGAGCCTCCAACACCCTGGCCGATGCCCTAAGCCGGATAGGGGCTGCGTCTCACGAGTGGTCTCTCCTGCCGGAGGTAGTACAAGATCTGTTTTCCCACTGGGGCACGCCTCAGGTGGACCTGTTTGCCTCCAGGGAGAATGCGAAGCTGAGTCTGTTCCATGCCCGCCCCCCTCAGCAGGGCTCGCTGCAGGGGGATGCCTTCTCGAGGCCGTGGACCCCGGGCCTCTTCTACGGCTTTCCCCTATTTTCCTTGATCCACAAGGTGCTTCTCAAGGCGAGGAGGGACAAGGCACAGGTGATTCTGGTAGCCCCAGACTGGCCCCACCAGTTCTGGTATCCAGATCGCCTCAGCTCCGGGCTCCCGAGGTGGCTTCCAGCCCGCCCGGACCTGATCTCAGTCAACCAGGGGAAGGTATTCCATCCGGACCTTCAATCCCTGCACCTGACGGCCTGGTTCCTGAGCAGCTAGAGTTCCAGGCCTTGGGTCTTTCCGACGAGGTCCTCAACATCGTTGAGGCATCCCATAAGGAGTCGACTAGGAAATGCTACACCTTCAAATGGAAGAGATTCTCCATTTAGTGTCAGGGGAAGGGCTTGGACCCTAACGCCTGTCCCTTGGCAAGCATTCTGGACTACCTGTGGTCCCTTTCTCAGCAAGAGTTTTGGTCGACGACCCTTAAGGTGCACCTGGCAGCCATCTCTGCTTACCGGGCGTGGGCCAGGAAGCAGTTGGTGGTGCAGGAGAAGGTGGTCTGGCGCTTTTTTCAAAGGCCTTGACCACATTTCCCCTCCGGTGCGAGAACCTCCACCTCCGTGGCATGTACTGCTGGTATTGGCCAAGCCATTCGAACCGATGCACAGGTGCGATATTTCCCACCTGTCGTGGAAGACCGCCTTCTTGGTGGCTATCACGTCAGCCAGAAGAATGGGAGAGCTCCAGGTGCTTTCCATAGAGTCTCCTTATCTGGTCTTCCACAGGGACAAGGTTGTCCTCCGCCCCCAACCGAAATTCCTTCCGAAGGTGGTGTCGGAGTTTCACCTTAACCAGGTGTTGACTCTGCCGGTGTTCTACCCCAATCACCTCGGAGGTCGAATATAGGCTCCATGCTTTGGATCCTAGACCAGCGCTCGCTTATTATAAGGAGCGGACCGCTGAAGTTCGGGGAGAGGTTCGCCAGCTGTTTGTCACCTACGCTGAAGCCGCACCTGGCAGACCTGCAGCCAAGTGGACGATAAGCAGGTGGGTCACCTCCTGCATAGAGCTCTGCTATAGGGTGGTGGGCATGGAGCCTCCCAGAGGGATAAGAGCTCATTCTACCGCCATACCGCTGCATCGGTAGCTGCTTCCAGGGATGTCCCTATCCAGGATATCTGCAGGGCTGCTACCTGGAAGTCGGCACATACCTTTATTACCCATTACCACATCGACCTTGAGTCACGCCGGGATGCTGGTTTTGGGGCCTCGGTTCTCCAGTCCCTATTCCCAAGTAAGTATCAGGGGTGTGCGCCTTGCCTCTCACCTCCCGGAGAACTGCTAGGAGTCTGCCAATAAGTGTGGATTGAACAACATATCCATGTCCCTAGAAATACAGGTTACTCACCTGTAACAGGAGTTCTAGGAATGGTATATGTTGTTCATCCACATGACCCACCCGACCTCCCCGGCTTCAACACACAACCTGGCTTCCGGCGGGCTAGATCTGGCGTCATGGGGCGGAGCCGAGAGTTTTACCACCCGAGTGGGTGGGAGGAGCCAGCTTGAAGACCTTCCGGCAAGATTTAAAACGGCAAGGAACTTGCCAATAAGTGTGGATGAACAACATATACCATTCCTAGAACTCCTGTTACAGGTGAGTAACCTGTATTTTTTAGACATGGCACTTACTTGGGTATCAGGAATTGGTGCAAAGGGAAGTGGGAAAGGTGGGAGTGGGTCTGTAGGGCGTGAAAAGGGAGAATTTGGGGGTGGGGATGTGAAGGGAGCAGGGAATGAATGGCTGGTGGGGGAATGGGGGGGTTGAGGATACAAGGGAATCGGGGGAAGTACCAAAACATCTTTGGTGGCACTCGCGCAACCCAGTGATATCCTCAGGTTGAGAGGGAATGGGGGAGCGGGTTCCGCTGGAAGGAAAGAGATAAGTGCAAAAGGTAAGCAGGACTAGACAAATGAATGGAGCAGCACATCACTTGTTTCACCAGGTGTGCAGGCTGTCTTTAGGTATCCAGTCCCTTGGGCTGTATTGCTAGCCTGTAGTCGAAACTGCTGTGTAGCAGTGTTGGAACTATGTAACTGCTGGCTCCAGTTTCCCTAATTAGGTGTGTAACTCAGTCTGAGGATGGAGGGGAAATGTTGGGAATAGCTTGTATGCAGCCTCCCTGACTCAAGCCCAGCATACCAAGAGCAGTGAATTTTGGAAGGTTGTATACGAATTAAGTACCGGTACATGAGCTATGCTCACATATTTGAGTAAATGGCAAAAAGAGATATGACGGTGTATGAAATAATGTAGTAGATGAGGTGCCGAGGTTGTAGCACTTAAGAGGGATTAGAGTGGGTAAAGTACTGTCTGGAACCAAACTAAGGGTGGAGGAGTGTACTGGAGTAAGAGGGAGGAACCACACATGGCCCAACAAATGGGGGGTGAAAAGTGGACTGTTTTCAGTAGCTATAGCTAAAATCTGATTTACGCTCTTGTTTATTGTGGTTGTGTTGGAGAGCAACTGAGGAGAGAGTACGACAGGAATCTGATCATCTGTTCCGGGTTTATCACAATCTTTGTGGATATGTCAGGAAGGAATGGAAGCAGCCAAGTGATATATAGGTGTGGGGGGGGATCGTAACATGTGTTGACACTCAGCAGGGGTAAAAGTCTACTGATTTGGTTCAGATGGTCTGAAACAAACGTGCAAAGTGATGGCAGAAAGGGGACCACAAGGTCCTTCTAGTCTGCCCAAGAACCTACCTGGTGCTATTCCCCGTCACCTACTTTTCCTTTCCGTATGCTACCTTTGTCTGTTCCATGCGTTCTTGAACTTGAGTTACCGTTTTGGCCCCCACTGCCTCCTTGGGTAAGCTGTTCCACCGGTCCACCACCCTCTCTGTAAAGAACTTCCTTGTATTACTCCAGAACCTCCTTCCCATCAGCCTCATGTCATGCTTTCTCGTTCTCCCACTCTTTCAATTGGAAAAGCTCCTGAATGTTAACCTGATTTGACCCTTATATATTTAAAAGTCTCAATCATGTTGCCCCTCTCCCTTCTCTGTTCCAGGGAGTACATGTGAGTTCCCTCCGCCTGTCCTGGTATGCCATATGGTGCAGTCCCTGAATCATTTTCGTGGCACTCCTCTGCACTGTCTCGATTCTGTCTCTTTTGAGGTGCAGTCTCCAGTACTGCATGCAGTACTCTTTAAGTGGGGGCGCACCAGCACCCTGTGGAGTGGTAACACCACTTCCCTCCTACTCATGATTCCCTTCCAAATGGAGCCCAGCATGCACTTGTCTTTAGTGCCGCCTTTATGCACAGTTTACCCATTTTCAAGTCTTCTAATATAATGGGCCCTAGGTCCCTCTCCTGGCTGATGGAGGCTAGCTTCTCTCAGGTAGTAATCTTCTTTGGGATTGTTTCTGCCTAAGTGCATGACTTTGCATTTTTTGGCATTGAATTTCAGCTGCCATGTTTCCAACCACTTCTCCAGTCTCTTCAAGTCTGAGGTCAAACTCCTCACACCCTCAGGGGAGTCCACTCTGTTGCAGATTTTAGTGTGGTCAGCAAATAGACACGCTTTACCTTCCAGCCCATTTGCAATGTCTGCTATGAACACATTTAAGAGTAGGGGACCCAGTACCGAACCCTGTGGTACCCCGCTGGTCATCTCCCTCTCAGCTGAAAATACCCCGTTTACCTGAACCACCTATGTTCTTCCTCTTGGCCTGCTACTCATCCACCTCCGTGCCCAGCTTCCTTACCAGCCTTCTGTGTGGAACGGTCAAAGGCTTTGCTAAAGTCACCACTCCCTGATCTACTATCCTTGTAACACAGCGAAGAAGTAGACCAGGTTAGTTAGGCAAGACCTACATGCTGTGAACCCATGAAGTTTAGGGTCTTGCTGCCTGCTAGATTCCAGATTTGTTACGATTCTCTTAGTGTCTTCATCAGCTTCCCTACCACGGATGTGAGACTTACTGGATGGTAATTGCCAGCCTCCTCCCTGCTTTGTGAAGCGGGACCGCTGTTGCCCTTTTCCAGTCCTCTGGACTGGATAAACACCACCACTTTAGGCTGGGCGGCAAGTGTTTAGCGGTGCCGTGCAAAGCGTGGCAGCACTTCCTGTCCTTTGTTCCTGAATACCTGGGTTAATGCTGCTGTTTTCCTGGGGTGGGTAGGGTGACTTCGAAATGGGCCTTCATGGTCCTTGCAGGGCAGGCTGTTCACCGGTGAATCTGGGACAAGCTACGAGGAAGAGAGAATTTTGAGATAAGCAAAGGAGGCGGCCAAGATGCAAAGGCAGGTCTGTGGGAGGGACAGGCTGGTAAGAGAAATGTTTCTAAGGCTGTGTTACAAGCACAGAACTGATGTTTTTTTGCTCTAAACTGATTATAGCACCGACGGGGAACGCTGCTAAGTAGGCTTGAAAAACTTAATATCTTCGGGGGTTATCTCAGTCATCAGGTAACACCATAGGAACTTCACCGTCAGTGAAGGGGAATCCACACAGAAGATTTTTAGCAGTACAACTGAGGCCACCCACGCCGTCTATCTGTCAACATCATCAACCCTATAAAGGAGTGAGCGCCCCGCCCCCTCCTCAGTCCTTACCAGCCGTTGACTTGCTCGCATAGGTCTACGCGAAATCTCCGTTGCAGTATCCGCGCCTTTTTTTGCCTACAGCTTTTGTAGCTTTATTTTTAAGAATCTTTCTAAAGAGATTCCTACGACTTGTTTGTCTTAACTCGTTTCTTAGGTTGCTGCCACTGCAGAAAGATTACCTCCATAGATGCACTCTGTATCTGCTGTCTTGGACCTGACCATGAAGTTTCTAACTGTGAGCTCTGCCAGAAGTTTAACCAAGCAACCCTGAGGTGATGCAGAAAAGCTCTCAAAAATTTCCTCATGAATCCAAGAGGTAGCCATTTCCGGGCAGGGGTTCTCCGGGGTCCCAGTCTCTCTGTCACCTACTGGACCTTTACGCTCCCAGGCCTCCGAGGCCCAAGACAAGTCCTCTGGGAAATGTCACAAAAAAGACAGATTACAGACGCTTTCCTGGCATGAATCTCATTCCCCTTCTGCCTCTCCTCCTTCTGGGGGATCTTTGTTGGCTGCACCAGCGAAGAAATCTGCTGTCCACGTCCCTGTGCCCACCAGACCCATACGGACAGCATCCACGCCTAATTCTTAGGCTATCAACCTCCAGGTCATCTGCCCCTCCTTCATTGGGCTCATTGTCGATGGCTTTCCCATTGAGGCCGGCCCCCTTCTCAAGCTATAGGCTCTTTGGATTCTCAGGGCCCAGCTGGTGGGTCATCGACATCTGTGCCGATGAACACCATCGACCTAAATGAAATTCTGGTCAAATTTACCAGTGTGATTGTGCAACAGCTGCGTGCCCTTAGGCTCTCCTTACCAACGCAGTAGATGGCCGCGTCGTTGTTTAGGCCTACTCATTGGCCACAGGAAGGCCCCCCGTAGGCCATTATCAGCGCATTCGACTCCGGACCCAGACTTAAAGGAGGTCAATGTCGAGGAGGAATACTAACCAGATTTTATTCTTCCTGAGGATGAGGTGGAAGAAGAGGAAGAAATCCTTGTCTCTTGACAGGTCCACTACTTCCTCTGTCCATGAGGATTCGGTGAAGCACACACACCTAGATCTTCTAAGAGACCCCACATTCATCAGTGTGAAGCAGCTGTCCTCAGCCATGGGCTTCCACACTGAGGAAGAGGATGCCACCAGAAAATAATTGGTGGACTTCCTGGAGATTCCAAAATCTCCCCCAGAGATCATTCCTCCGATCTTGCCATCCTTGAGGAATGCAGCCATGGCAGCCCGACAGAGACCAGACATGGTGCCAGCTATGCCTTGCATGGCAGAAAATGTTGTTATGCCCCTCAGGGTTTCTTGTTATGCTGCCTAGTCCAAGATGGACTCTGTGGTCATCAAGGCAGCTCATGACAGGTCTAAGGCACCTAAGCACTTTACTTCCCTTCTCCTGATAGTCTCGCAGAATCTACCTCTGGGGTAAAGGAGTATGTGCCTCTTCTACTGTTAAGTTTGAGGATTGCAAACTGTCACACATGGCAACGTACCAGAATGCCTTCTGGAGGAAGGGCAAGGCTGCTGCCCATGCCCTTCCAGATGGCGCTCAAAAGCAGGAACTGCTTCAGCGTCTTTAAGCTGCTGAGGGTGTTAGTAAGCATCTCTTCAGAGCCCTGTATGACATGGCCAGGGCAGCTGCCACGGGCATATGCCTACATAAGCACTCCTGGCTCAGAGTATCTGGTTTAGCAGCTGATGTGCAGCAAAAGTGCATAATGCCCCCTTTAATGGCACTAAGCTGTTTGGCCCTGATGTTCAGGACATCATTAATGATCTACAAGCCTCTGGCAGGGGCCTCAAGTCTGTCCACTACCTCTACCACACCCAACCAAGGAGTAAAGGACACCCTCCATTTCACGAACAGAACAGGCCGAGGACTGCTCCCCAGCCTCAAGGAAGACACAGAGCCCAGGCTGCCTTGCCTGTCCCTCTACTGCCGGAGCAGTGGCCAAGCGCCCCAGAAGTGAGGGACCAGCCCCTGCGGCTGGCTCCACCTCTGCTTGACTCCTTGCCAGACCTCCCTCTTCCGGTCCTGGACCAGGAGGCGGTGGTCTGAGGTAGGTGGTTCTTCCATCTGAATCCATGGAGAATCATAACTTTGGATGTATGGATTCTGCAGCTCATAGAAAGGGGACACACCGTAGCCGGCCTGGTGGCGCTGGACACCACACCTTGCGCCACGTCGGCGACCCTGGTTTGGGAATTAGCCCAGGCTACCAGGGGTTGGCAGGGGTGAGAGAGGATTGAGCATCCGGAGGACTGCTCCCATCTGTCGGGGAGACCTGTCATCCTTTGCTGACTGCCCTCTTGCGGTGGCTGGAGGGCAATATGGGTCAGGAGACGCATGCCAACATCACTACATTCGTAGGGAAGGAAGAAAAGTCGAAAAATTGAGCCTGACAGCTTCTGTGATGGCGCCAACGTCTGTGGGGGTCAACACCGGTGTATCTGGATTTGTGTGTGGGGTGGAATCAATCCACGGGAGATTGGTCTGGGTCGGTGATACAGGGACGCAGGAAAGAGCTGGAGAGTGAATCTCCCCACAAGGAATGATCGCAGCCACCTGTAAGGGCTCCCAGGAGGAAAAACAGCTCTATGGAAAAAAAGAAAGAAAGAAAGAGGGCACACCTCTGTGCTCTCTGGGAAGAGGTACAGTCCCTTCTGCGCAAACAGGCCATCGAGCCAGTGCCCAGGCACCAGAGAAGCTGGTTTTACACCAGGTTTTTCCTGGTCCCCAAAAAGACCGGAGATCTGAGGCTTATCCTGGATCTAAAGGACCTCGATTTGTATGTACAGTATAAAAAGTTCCGGATGGTAACTTTGCCAGACCTGATGCCCCTTCTCAAAACTGGAATGGCTCTGCTCATTGGACATTTGGCAAGCCTGCTTGCACATCTGTCATTCCTCCTCATAGGAGGTTTCTCAGTTTTGCCTTTCAGGGTGAGCATTATTAGTTCAAAGTGCTATCCTTGGCTTATCCCCTGTGCCAGAGAGGCTGTATGTTTTCCCTTATCTGGATGACTGACTCCTAAAGGCCCCATCCAGGGAACAGCTTTTGCTGGCTCTGGAGCAAACTCTCCAGCTCTTCCACTCCCTGGGCATCACTGTCATTCTGCCCAAGTCAGTTCTGGTACCGTCCCAAAGGTTGCAGTATAATTAGGTTGGTTCTGGACGCCGCACGGGGAAGGCCTTCCTGCCCCAAAACAGGGAAGAGTGCCTCATAGCTCAAGCTCAGGAAGTTGGCCAAAGTCACTACATTCCTACCGGGGTATACCTCAGATTGCTAGGCCTGATGGCAGCTGCCATACCCACTGTTCCACTAGCCAGACTTCATATGCGCTTCCTCCAGTGGACCCTCCAGGTAAAATGGAACCAACACATGTACAGGTTAGATCAACCAGTCCTGGTCTCCTCTTTAGTACGCAGGGTGCTGCAGTGGTGAATGGACCCCTTGAATGTGCTACAAAGCGTCCCATTCCAGATCTCCTCGCAACAGATCCTAACCATAGATGCCTCAGATCTGGGCTGGGGAGTGCACCTGGGTGTCTTCCAGACCAAGGGCTCTTTGTCAGAGTGGGAGACCTTCCGACATATGTGTCCTAGAGATGAGGGTGGTACTCTACGCCATGCAGGCTTTTCATGAGCACCTCACTCCAGGTCGCTGCTGGCGCAGTCAGACAATCTAAGCATAGTATACTACGTCAACAAACTGGTGGAACTCGTTCGTACCCCCTTTGCAGGGAGGCCATGAGTGTGTGGTACAGGGCGCTGGATCACAGTCTGACACACACTGCAGTGTACGTGCCAGGCATGCTAAACACACTGGTGGACAGCCTCA
Source organism: Neoceratodus forsteri (assembly GCA_016271365.2). Classification (NCBI taxonomy): domain Eukaryota; kingdom Metazoa; phylum Chordata; order Ceratodontiformes; family Ceratodontidae; genus Neoceratodus; species Neoceratodus forsteri. The sequence continues at coordinate 541,081,667 of CM057451.1, forward strand.
GCAGGACTCAGTCCAGCATACACGGATGGGAGCTTCTCTCATCTGTCGCAGAAGACTTGTTCGACAGATGGGGTCATCCAGAGTTTGATCTTTTTGCATCCCCACTCAACACAAAACTGCCCAATTTCTGCTCACTAGATCCAGCGCCTGGCGTTTTCTGGCGAGATACCTTGTCCCTCTCCTGGAGTGGGAGGTTTCTGTACGTCTTCCCTCCATTTCCTCTAATTCAGAGGGTGCTAATCAAGTTGCTGATTGGGGTGGGGGGGCGCCAGCATGATCCTGGTAGCTCCATTATGGCCCCTACAGATCTGGTTTCCCCTGCTTCAGCAGATGGTGAAGGAACCTCCGGTCCCTCTCCCTCTGCAGGAATCTGCTTAGGGGACCCTGGTCCATTCCAACCTCAGATTTCTCCGTCTGCATGCCTGGCTTCTGAGGACATAACCATCGCCAGGTTCAGGGTCTCTAAGAGGGTGGTGGACATCCTAGTGGCTGCCCGGAAGCCTTCCACTCGAGCCACATGCGCCATGAAGTGGATGCGATTTTGCCATCTGGGCTGCCGCATATGGTTTTGATCCTTTCACCTGCTCAGTGAACCATATCTTGGACTACCTGATCTCAGTCTCTCTCTCCCCCGGCTCGGGTCTCCAGCCCTATGTGGGGGGGGGGGGAGTTTTTTTAATGCACCTTTAATGTTTTTGCTTAAAAAAAGGTCATGCATTGTACTCACACAAACCCCAAAAATGCACTGTGTGAGAAACCACTAGGAATGTTCCAGTCCTCTACCTTGTTGGCTGTAGATCTTGTACCTTTACGTGAAAGATTTTGGATCATTGCTGTGGTGTTTGGTGCCGGTTTTGTTGTTTTTACTAAGTCTATAAGGATGAGTCTACTGATATCCAAGCAGGCATTTGCTGTAACCAAGAATTGTATACAACTGTCATCACAGCTGGATTGCAGCATTGGGAGATTGAGTAGGCATCAGTGCATGTTGGAGCTTTTACAAGCTCCATTTATCTGTTTGCTGGCCCATTGTTCAGGGGCGAAGTATAGTCCTCTGTGACTGGTCGGATTTGTGGATTCTTGAGGTCTGGATAGTGAAAAAAAACTGAAAATTCACCACTTTTTGCAGTTTTCCACAAACGGTGTTGAATTGTGGTCTGAAGTTTTATGGTAGAAAGAGCTTGGATCACAGAATAGCCCAAAGTTTATCTGATGAAAAAATATTAATCCATTCCAAAGTTATTGCATTTGTAAGATCCCTTTATTTTCAAAGGGATTTTCATTTTTCAGGTTAGATTACTGGAACAAAAAAGGAATTTGGCCTGACAAACAAGGATCCTTTCTCTTGAAGGGCCAATCCTTGTTTGCCAGGAAAAATTCTATTTTGTGAGCACTTGATCTTGTTTTCCTCATAAAAAAAAGGGGATGTCTGTTTCAGACATCAAAGTAAATGTTTCTTGCTCATGGGGAGTTGATGAGCAGTTCTGTTGATTTCCAAACTTTCTGTGTCCCTAGAAATTTTTTTTTTTTTCCCCCTTTCTTTGCCGCTCGCTAACTTCCTTTTTCGGCATGAAAAAAAAGTTTCTGTTGCCGACCAGATGGCGCTTTGCCAGCCAGATGGCCCTGTTGGTAATCATTGTGTGCCAGCTGATTTCGCTTCATCGCCATGACGAGAATTCATCTGGTGAAAAAAGTACTAGCAGGGACATCTGGTCCTCAAGGACATCTGATCGAGAAAAAACTAATCCTTTTTCACCATGATGCAAAAAAATGGCATAAAATTTTTCTTACAGCCATTTGGGTGGGTGTTTAAAAAAAAAAAAAAAAAAAATGGAGCCATCTGCTCCTGTATGGTCACTGAATATCCCTGGTGTCTAGTGGGACCCCCACCCTCATTCCCGATATGTTTTTTTTTTGTGTGTGTGTTTGTATTTTTTTTCCCCCGAGCCTCTTAACCCTTATGGGGATGGCTTAAATGGCTGTCTGCTTTATTCCTGGTGTCCAGTGATACCCCTCATCCTCCAATTCCCATTTTTATCAGCTAGTGATATCCCCCCACCCTCTGTTTTCATGTTTTATAGCTGAAAATAAGAAAACAGTCCCTCAATGTCTTTTGTGATTTTTTTTTTTTTTTTTTTTTTTTTTTAAAAAGCCTGTGGGGGAAAAAATCCATTAATGGTCACGCCTGTACCCACCACCCAACCTCCCACTGTGCACTCACCTCCCATGACACCGTCACAGACCCTTACTCACTTGAAGAGGTCCCAGGTCTAAGACCTGCTCCGCAGATTGAAGACAAGTCTTACTGCTGGAACTGGCAACTGCAATATGAGAACTAAAGTAAATGTGCTTTATTGTATTTCAGTAAGGGTTAGAGTCATCTGGTCTGCTTAGCATTGTGGATATGCCTGGTGTCTAGTGGGACCCGCATCCTCAATCCCCATGTTTTTTTTTGTAATATATTTTTTACATTTTTTTCTTCATGTTTTTATATATTTTTTTACAGTTGTGGCTTTAGTCCATCACCGATCACTCCCGATCCAGCACCCAACCACCTGCTGTGCACCCATTCTCCCCCCCCCCCAAACCCTATACTTACCTCCTAAGGTCATCTGCTGTCCTCTTCTGTGGGCCAGGACATGTCTGCACTCTTCAAAGCCGAACCGCAAACTGAAGAATCAAGGTTAAGTCCCATATAACGTATTTCAGTGGCGTTTTAAACTTATGTTGATATCTTTGTCATTTTTAGGTATTTTATCACCAGATTTTCAACATGGGTGTTTAGGAACCCAACCTCATGAACACCATGAATTGGGCTCAGAAGGTGATTTCTGCTGCATGAAATCACCTTTCGGGACAGATTAACGAAATGACAGTGCCAGTGTTCATGAAGCGTGGTCCCAAAAAACCTATATTGAAAATTTGGTGAAACAGTTCTTAAAAATGGCTGAGTTACGTGTGCTCGTTGAAAATTTTCTATGCGTGTGCGTAACTTTGGTAATTTTCAGTATTTTGATTCCAAATTTTCAAGTCAGTTTTTCACACCACCTCAAACTCTACAGCTGTTTTTTTTTTTTCTTCAACATCCTGTGAGAAACATGTTATCACACCTGTGGCGTGAAATGGCATTTTGGCACGGATTTGAACATTTTCACCTATGGGATTTATGAGGTAGGATCATAAGACTTTGTTGAAAATTTGGGGTCAAAATATGAAAAAATGCCAGTTATGACCATTTGTAGCAATTTTGCTACACCTGCTCATAACTTCAGAGATGTTAAATATTTTGAACCCAGATTTTCACCGTAACCTTCTTATTACCTCACATCATGTATGTCACAGCTGTCATTTTTCAAATCCTGGCCAATATGTGTTTTCGCACCTGCGCTGTGGATTGGTGTTGTACCTGCGTGGAGTTACGTTCTGGCGGGGATTGAAAAATTTTCTGCACAGAGTACATGAGGTGGGGCAATAACGTGGCTATGGTGACAGTTTGGTGATTATTGTCCTATAACTGGAAGCACAAGGGCCAGAGGTCCCTGTGCTTCACAGGTAGATACTTGTATGCATCTATGGAGGGATGGGAGCGTAGGGTCCAAAGGACCCAGCGCTCCCATAGCAAAATAAGGATACTGTTATACCATCTTAAAAAGTAAGGAAATAAATTGCAAAAAACTTTCAGTGCATCAGTTAGGGTTAAACCGACACGTAGGAAAATGTGGCGTTGGGGTCTCCAACCCTAACGCTCTGTTCCCCACCCTGCTCAGACCCTCGGGGGTCTGTCTTGGGGCCATCAACCCTAATGCTCACCCCATTCTCCTGTGCTGTACCCATGTCACCTTATTAGGGTTGACAACCCTCCCCCCCCCACACACACACACACATCTGGGGTCTTTGCAGGGTGGGGAATGGGGTGTTAAGGTTGGAAACCCTAACTCCACATTTCCCTATTTTTGTCTGTTTAACCATATATATATTTAAAAAAAAAAAGAGGGGGGTGCAATTGTAACTGGCAGTTGTATGTTAAACCCCAGTTTTTGCACTTTAATAAAATTGCAGCTGTTTAACGGATTTGCTTGAAATTTTGCATGTGTTGTTTTGTGGGGTAGATTTCTGCATGTGCCATGTTTTGTTCCGGCTGGATGTGCAGTTTAAATTTTTGTAAGTATTTTCCCATTGGTTTTAATGGGTTTTCGTTTGTCCACTGTACAGCCCAGACTGTTTGAAATTTTGGTCTGAAATGCTCATGGTTGAAAGGGACTGACCCACAGATGTCTTGTGCTGGTTTGGTGAAAAAATATGAATCTGTTCCAAAGTTACTTAATTTAAAAAAAAAAAAAATTAATAAATTTATTCTGAGCATGCTCAGTAAGCACCTCAAGATAGTTGTTTGATACAAATTTATTTTTTTCATATTGACCTCATCCTTTTTCGTTTGAGGAAAATCCTTTTTTGTATAGCCGCCATCTTGTTTTCTGTTTTGCTTAGAACTTCAAATGATAAAACCCACAAAAATGTCATTGTTGGGAGGGATCCACACGTTTATCAGGACCCCATTAACTGCTTTCTGTACTTTACTATTTCAGAAATGCTGTGAAAATATTTTTTATTTCACGTTGTAGATCTTTTCTCATATTGTGTGATACAAAAAAGATCCTTTTTCATGTCACGAGATAGGAAAAGAAAGACTTTTTCCTGAGGGGAAAAAAACATTTTTGGGAGTGGGATCCTAGTGTCTTGTGGCACCCCTCACCCTCCTGTGACCCTGAACTAAGTCAGTTAACTTTCATGCTTTTATGTGGGGCCTGGAAACAAGCTTTGGCTTATGTGCCTTTCCTGGTTAAACATTTTACCCTTTCCCTGGTGTCTGCTGGCCACCCCCCCCAATCACCGTCCCTGTTGTTTCGTGAGTGTGTAGTGGCACTCCACCCTCCGATCAGTGGCCCTGTGTGGGTTTGAATCCCACAGCCCCGAGCTGTGTACTGTGCGACTCTGAGCAGTGGCACCCCCTACTCTCCATTCACTGTCCCCATTGTTTTTGGTATTATCCCTGGTGTCTCGTGAGATCGCCGTGCCCATTAATTTTTTTTATGTCCATTAATAATTTTTTTATCCCTGGTGTCTAGTGGCACCTCCAACTCACCGATCGCTGTTGTCTGTTTCCTTGGTGTCTAGTGACACCTCCCATCTGCTAATCGCTATCCCTGTTGTCTAATGGCACCCCCTCACCCTCCCATTTGAGGCAGAACCTGAAAAAGAAGAAAATGGTCCCTCTGTTTATCTTGTTTTTTCAAATCTGAAAAAAAAAAAATGCTTCCTAGCCAATCAGCCCCCCCACCTCCCACTACTCAACATCCCCCAGTACACCCCCACACACCATCACTCACCTGAACAGGTCCTGTGTTCGAGATCCACTCTTCAGTCGAAGGCACATCTTGCTACTGGAACCAGCGACTGCAAAATGAGAAACTTAAGTTACTGTAAATGCAGTTCAATGTATTTCAGTGGGTGTCTCAACATTTATGCATAACCTAGCCATTTTTTTAGATTTTTGTCCCCAGATTTTCAGCTTGGCCTTTGGGGGGCCCCACCTTATGAACAATATGACTGTCATTATGCAACTTCCGCCCGAAAGGTGATTTTTACAGTCACTTGACGAATTCACCTTTCGGGCAGGATTTGAACATTTTTCCTGCCTTTGTTCATGAGTTGGGGTCATAAGAAGGCTATGTTGACAATTTGGATCAGAATATATCAAAATGTAAAGGTGGTGTCCATTCATTGCAGTTTCACTTCACATGCTCTTAATTTTGGAAATTTGTAGTATTTGACCCCAGATTTTCAACACAGCCTTCTTATTACACCAACTCATGTATGTGTCAGCTGCCATTTTTTTCAAATCCTGGCCAAAATGTATGTTTGCACCTTTGGTGCGGAATGGCGTTGCACTTGCACAGAATTGCGTTTTGGCGGGGATTAAAAACTTTTCTGTACCGGATACATGAGGTGGGGTAATAAGATGGCTATGCTGACAATTTGGTCACAGTTGTCCTATAAATGGAAGCGCAGGGCCCAGAGGGCCATGTGCTTCCACAGTTACATACATATACACATCTATGGAGGGATGGGAGCGCAGGGCCTAGAGAGCTCTGCGCTTCCACAGTCAAATAAGGATGCGATCATACTGTCTCAAAAAGTAAGGGAATAAATTGCAAAAAACTTAGCAAATGCATCAGTTAGGCTGGGTTACTGCCACAAAAGTAGGGAAATGTGGTGTTAGGGTTCCCCACCCTGTACATATCAACAGGTGTTGGAGGTGTGCCTTAGTCATCAGCCCTAACACAACATTCGTACATAAATAAGCTGAGATGGGTACAGTATAGGAGAGTGTTGGGGCAGTTTATCCATAGGCACACCCCTGACACTTGATGGTGTGTGCAGGGTGGGGTGTTAGGGTTGGAAACCCTACTTTTGTGGTGGCAGCCCTAACTGATGAATTAATGACGTTTTTGCATATATATATATATATATATACACATACATACATACACACACACACACACACACACACACACACACACTCTTGTACCGTACCTGTGAGTATATTTGTAGCCAAATGACACTAATATTTTTGTTTGTTAGGGACCTACTCTGAAAATATCAAATATTTCACTGTAGGTCCAAACATATCTATAGTAGGTCCGCATTGGTTCATTCAGAACTCCTTTGCAAATTCGACCTCAGTAACTGTGCTAACTGTATTCAAATGCAAATAATTTTAAAATGAAAAGTGATAGCATGTTATGGTTCGCTCGAACGTTTGGCACAAAAATATCTATAAAATGAATTTCATTTTTTGCTAACTTTTCATTTTTGTTAGCAAAAAATGTAATTTAAAAAAAAAAATTTGTCAAACAAATGTAAACTTTAAAATGAAAAACACGGTACTTTGAGCATGAAATTTGTTCTGCACAAAAATATCTATAAAATGAGTGGTTTCATTTATAGATAAGTTTTTTATAATTGGCTCAAAAATCAGCAGAAAGCTCAATTGTTTTCACGTTTTGCAACAAATGTGAATAACTTCAAAATGAAAAATAACATGGTACTGTGAGAACAAAATTTGTTCAGCACAGAAATACCTACAAAATGAGTGGTGTTTCGTTGATGGATACCACGTCGGTTTTTTTTTTCATAATTCGCAAAAAAACAGCAGAAAATTCAATTTTTTCACTTTTTCCAATAAACAAAAGTGTATAACTTTAACTTTAAAATACAGAATGATAGCATTGCAGTTTGAGCACAAAAGTTGATCAGGACAAAAATATCTACAAAATGACAAGTGTTTCATTTATAGATAACTTTGAGATTTTTTATGATCTGCAAAAAATGGCAAGAAATGACTTTTTTTTCTTTTACTTTTTGTAGGTATGGCATAAATGTAATATGCAACCCCCCACTGGAAATATTGTCGATATTTTCTTGTTGTATCAGTTGACTTTATGATGTCACAAGTGATGTTATCGGGTCAATTGGCACTTAAACAAAGGATAGCAACAGTATTTCGGCGGGGGGGGGGGTCCCACATATATCAGACTTCCATTTTTACATTCTCATGTTGCCTAACTGGCACAATTGATGTTTTCTGAACTAATTTATACTTTAATGGGGGAACAGTCAGCACTAAGACCTCAACACCCAAGTGTGGGGCTGGTCCCAGTTTTATTTATGTATGTGTGTATGTATATAATACTGTGTGTGTGTGTGTGTGTAATATATGTGTGTGTGTATAAATAAAATTGGGACCAGTTGAGGTGTTAGTACTGACTGTTCCCCTTTAATGTATAAAGTAGTTCTCAAAACATCAATCGTGCCAGTTGGGCAACATGAGAATGTAAAAATCGAAGTCTGAAACAACTCATTGTAAACCAGTTTTTCAAGAAATAAGGGTTGATAACGCAGAGTTGCCATTAACATGTACCAAGGAGCAATAAAATAAAAAAAAATTGTTCTGCACCAGTTTAGCCAGTGAAGTGCATCATTAAAGCAGCAGTGCATGAATGTGATGAAAATTTTGACCTATACTTTTTTATTCTAATTTAGATTACCCTTTATCTACTGACTTGTAAGATACCCTCTTTCCACAATTTGAGTCCACTTTAGTACTTTATTGTCACATCTGAAATAATAAAAGGAACGTTCCTTTTAAAATGGCTTGGACCAGGTTTCATCAGTATTCTCTGCTGTTTTTGTGCATCAGTTTAAAATAATTTCTTTTGTGACTAAAATGAACTAGCATGCAGCAGGCATTTTGTAACTGGGAAAGGAACACTTAGTCAGGGATCATTTACAGGTGCGATCCGGGGGGAGGCTAGGGAAACAATAGGATAGTATACAAAAGAAAGTAACGTAATAAATGAACGGCTAAAATACGGTCAAGTACATTTTCAGGAATGCAATATACACAAATTCAAATGTGCAAATTACAATTACTACTAACGTACTAAAATGCCAGCAGAATAGGCCTAACGGTCTCTCGAGTCAGCTCGATTTTCAGCACCGCACTGAGGGCTGATTTTGGTGTCGTCCCCCTTGGGTGATACTGCCCCCAGTCCCAGATGTTCCACCTGTATTGTGCCTGGTCAGATTTATCCTCCCCTTGTACCGGTCCCGTCCCCTCTTAAACCCGTCCACAGTCTCCATCTCTACCAGCTCCCTGGGCAGTGCATTCCATGGCTCTACCACCCTTTCAGTGAAATAACGTCTCCTCCTCTCTGAGCCTGCCCCTTTCCAGCTTACACCTGTGACCTCTTGTTGCCCCACCCTCCTTCCTTTGGAGCACCCTGACTGGGCCTCCTTTATTAATCCCTTTCATGTACTTAAAGACCTCTATGATGTCCCACCCATCCCTCCTCTTCTCCAGGGTGTACATGTCAAGCTTCTTGAGCCTCTCCACATAGGTCCTCTCCCCCAGTTCCCAGATCATTTTGGTTGCCCTCCTTTGGACCCTCTCTAGGAGTGTAATGTCCCTCTTTAAATGTGGTCTCCAAAATTGTACACAGTACTCAAGGTGTGGCCTAACCAAGCAGTTGTACAGTGGAAGGATCACGTCCGCCTTTCTGGAGGTGATCCCCCTGGCGATGCATCATAGTTGCCCTTGCCGCTGCCGTCCTACAGGTCTCAGTTCATTTTGACATCTACCACTACCCCCAGATCCCTCTCACTTTCTGTAACTTGAATCATGTCTCCTCCCAGGGTATACCCCTGTCCTGGATTTCTGACTCCCAGGTGCAGAACCTTGCACTTCCCTGCATTGAATTTTAGTTTCCATTTTCCCGACCACCTTTCCAAAGCCTCCAGGTCCTCCTGCAAGGCCACCCTCCCCTCCTCCCCATCCACCACTGCACCTAGCTTTGAGTCAACTGCAAAGAGACTCATCTCACTCCTGATCCCCCTCCTAATATCTGAGATATAGGCGTTGAACAGGAGTGGCCCCAGCACTGACCCCTGGGGAACCCCACTAGTAACCCACCTTGGGGATGAAGCTAACCCTCCAACCACCACCTTCTGAGTACGCTCAGAGAGCCAATTTGCTATCCATCTTAGCAACTGTCTCCCTACCCCCATTTCCTTCAGCTTAGCCAGAAGGCCACTGTGGGGTACTGAATCAAATGCCTTGCTAAAATCCAGAAAGAGGACGTCCACTGGCCTACCCTGGCCAGGGCCCTCGTCACCCAGTCATAGAACTCTAACAAGATTTGTCTAGCACGATCTTCCCGTGACAGTCATGCTGCCTATTGTCCAAGTCCACAGTTTGCTCCAGTAACCCCCGCTAGCCTTTCCTTGACAATGCCCTCCATCACCTTGCCAACCACCGATGTCAGGCTAACGGGCCTGTAATTTCCCACCTCCTCTCTTGATCCCCTCCTGTGGATCGGCACAGCATGGGCCACCCTGCAGTCTTGGGGCACCCACCCAGTCCTCAGAGAGATGTTGAAAAGCTCTGCTAGAGGAACTGCCATGACATCTGCCAGTTCCCTCGGCACCCTGGGATGTATTTCGTCTGGCCCAGATGCCTTCTCCGTCCGAAGGGACCTGAGGGCTTCCCTTACACTCTCTACTGGGATTTCAGCTTCGTTCTCCCCCGTTTCACCATGCACTGCTGGGGCCCCACCTGTCTGTACTGGCCACTCCCTTTCCCCAGACCCATCAGAGCCCTTGGTCTCTACCGGTCTCACCCCTTGCTCTGGTTTGCCCCCACTCCCCTCACAAGACCTAGCCCCTCCATCCCCCCTGGTATAAACTGAGGCAAAGTACTAATTTAGGACTTCTGCCTGTTCCCCCGCCTCCTGTGCCCAACCATCCCCTACCCTTATCTTACTGATCTGCCCCTTTACTTTCCTTTTTTGCCCTATGTAACTAAAGAACCCCTTGTCCCCCCTTCCGGATCCCACTGGCCAAGGACTGCTCCTTTTTTGCCTTAGCTGCTCTCACCACCCTGGTGACTCTCTTGGCTGTCTGCTGATATTCCTTCTGGTCCCTTTCACTCCTTGACCACTTGAAGCACCTATAGGCCACCTTCTTTTCCCTCACCACCTCCTGTACCTCCCGGGTCGACCAGCAGGGTTTTCTGGCCTTACCGAACTTACGCTTTTCCCTTGCGCAGGATCTGGTAGCCTCCTGTATTCCCCTCCTAATGATCCCCCACCTGCTGTCAGCATCCATATCCAGCCTTATCCTGTCTAGATGATCTTTAAGGATCCTTCCCATCTCCCTGAAGTCTGCACCCCTAAAATCTGTTACTACAGTCCTTGTTCAAACCCCCAACCCGGTCCAGGAAGAACCAGATTGTGGCGAGATCACTCCCAGCCAACGAGTCCCTCACCTGTAGGCCACTAATCTGATCACTGGCTGCCAGGACCACGTCCAGTGTTCGGGCCTCCCTAGTTGGCTCACCCACCTGTTGTGTCAGAAACGCATCCTGGAAGACATCGAGCAGCCTCTGCTCTCTGGCAACTGGGGATGTCATAGTCCCCCAGTCTGTTCCTGGCCTGTTGAGGTCCCCCATTACGATTACCCTTCCCTTTCCTAATCTACAGTGTCCCTCAAGATTTGCCACCAAGATTTGATATAAGCAAAAGAATAGTCAGCGTAGAATAGACCTTATGGAACTGTAGGTGTTAAGAAACGGCTGGGAATTGTGACAAAAACCTGGTCTGGGCCGTATTAAAAAGAGCACGCCTTTTATTTCAAATGTAAAAAGTACAAAATTTACTCAAAACAGAGAGGGAAGGGTATTATACAAGTTAGGAGATAAGGGTCGATCTAAAATAGCATAAAAAAGTATAGGCCGGAATTTTCACTGGATTCATACACTGCTGCTAGGCTTCCAGAAGATCTGAGTGTATAGGTTTTTCTAGGAGCGTGGATATGTTGTTCATCCACAATTCTTTGGCAAGTCCCTTTCCCCTTTAAATCTTGCCGGAAGTCTTCAAGCTGGCTCCTCCCACCCACCTGGGTGGTATATACCTCGGCTCTGCCCCAACACCAGATCTTCCTTTCCACTGGAAGATTCAGCTTCCCTCGTGCTACTTTCCAAGTACCGTAGGCCCTGGAGTCTAATTGATGGTTTTCGTCACATTTGCTTTCTTTAAAACTTGTAAGTTTACGAATCTGATCCGAGCGCATCAGGCATGGAGGACAAGTTGTCCCCTGGTTTTCGCTGGTGTCCTTGCGGACAAAAGATGTCTTGTGCGTTTATTGCTTGGGTGCCGTGCATGACACCACTGCTTGCACTATCTGCCTGGCATTCCATCCCAACGTCCTGGATGATCGCAAGGTGCGCCTACAGCTGGGGAGACCGGAGCTTCGCAATCCACCAGTGAAATTGAAGGAGGACAGGTGGGTGGTTTCCGAGGGATCCGCCAAGCAGCTCTAGCAGATGGTGGCTTTTGAGGAGGAAGCTGCCCAAGCTTCAGCCAGCCAAAGTTTTTTTGTGCTGCTCAACCTGGGCTCCGCCTTTACTGGGTCCTTTCAGGAGCTGTGCCAGTCTCTCCCTACCAAGGGTGAGGCACCCTCGGGCTCGCATTCCTCCCGCCCCAAGAAAAGAGACAAGGACCCCAAATCATCATCATCATCTTCTGGCCGAAGAAGACATTTCTGGGACCGAGAGCGGTCCGATTCACAGGACCAGGCAGTCTTTGCCTCGGTCGAGATCGCTTCCTTGGCCGCCGGCTTCTCAGACCATCCATCAGGCCGAGGATACGGCCGAACCAGCCGAGATTTCTCTCGACCCGATCGAGCTGTTGTCGCCGACCCCACTCGACGACTCTTTGGAAAGGACTCCTATCCTTTCCTTCCCCGACGAGAGACCGTCCACGAGCATCCCGATCGAGGACAGGAGCGGATCCTCTGTTTCCACAAATCCGGTCTCTCCTGATTGACTGAGCCAATCCCGTCGGTCTTGATCGAGGAGTAGGACCCCGTCAGTCGAAAAGCCGGAAAAGGGTCACAAACACTCCTGGAAGAGGCGCCGACGCCACTCCTCATCCTCCTCGGACGAGGAGAGACTTGGACGGAAGCTCCAACGTTATGAGGACGTTATGTGGCAGCAGCTCATTCTGACCGATCAGAAGCTGGCAACTCCGGCTACACAGGCCATTACTTGGCCCCAGCCTCTTCGGCTGACACAGACTCCTCCGGTAACGAGGACTTCAGTTCTCCCTCCGGCAGGACCAGCATGCATTCCTGCTCGGCCAGTTCCGGTCTCCCCACCAATTCTGGTGGAACCACCGCCTAAACAGCCTCAGGGAGGGGCTCCCTCGAAGGAGGATCGGGTAGATAGGGGCTTGCCTTGTCGTCTGTCCATCACTGTAGTCCCTGATCGCCCTAGGCAGATTGAAGGGGATGTAGGCGGGAGATCCCTGTATTCTGACTCGGATACTACTGGTCTTCACTCACACCCTGATGATGAGTTGTCAGTGACAGGCCTGGAGGAAGGTCATTCTTCATTCCAAGGCATCCTTCAACTCATATCTGAGTCCACGGGTATGCCATTGCAGCCTATCCAAAAGAAGGCGGAATATTCTCTCACGGATATCCTTAAGAAGGGGGATACCCTGACGGAGGCCTTCGCAGCAGACGAAGGCATTGTTGGCCCGGCCCTTGAGCTATAGCAGCGCCCTGCCTGGCTCCGTCTGCCTGCATGGCTCGCAAGTACACTGTACCCATGGGGTCCCTGATGGGCTTCACTGAGTGTGCCTCAGCCAAGAGCCTTGTGACTGCGTCACTGTTTCGGCGCATGGGTAACTCCACGGACACTGACCGCCTTCCGGACAAGGAGTCCAAAAACATGGACCATTCTGCCCGGAAGGTATATGCAGCTTCATCCTTGGGCCTTCGTCAGGCCAGCTTGGCTGTTATCATTGCACACTTCTCTCATGCCCTCTTGGGATCGCTAGATGACGTCCTCCCTCATCTCCCAGCAGACATGCAGTCCATGGTTAAGCAGGTCCGTGACCAGGGCCGTACTGTTACAAAACTGCAGCTCCAGATGGCCCTGGACATTGAAGATTCCTGTGCCCGCTCCTTAGCAGCCGCAGTGGCCACTTGCTGCAGGGCATGGCTGAGGTTATCCTCTTTTCCTGCAGATACTCAGCATAAATTAGCTGACGTGCCCTTCCTTGGTATCGACCTCTTCGGTCCTGGAGTGGCAGGTCACCTCCAGCGCATAGAGCAGTCCAGTGCCACCTTAGATGCTACCTCTGCAAAAGGTTCTTCGGGCAAGAACCAGCAGAAGCGCAAGAAGAAGCCTTTTCGGCATTCTTCCCCTGCAGTTAGGCAGCCCTCCTATCAAGGAGGTCAGCAGCAACAACAGGCTCAAGCTTGGCGCCCTAGGCCCAAACAAGGTCCCCAACAGCCCCGCAAAGGAGGCTGAGGTGCCGGTCCAGGAGCCGCCTCCTCCTCTAAGCCTGCACAGTGATGGGTTGGGGGGTGGTCTAACCTACTCCCGCCATGCCAGTTCTGGGTCCTCCCGTGGGGGGCTGGCTCCGCCACTTTATTTCTGCCTGGTCCGATATCACTTCGGACAGGTGGGTCCCGGAAGTGGTCGGTCAGGGACTGCCCCTAGAATTTGAGCAGTACCCTCCCTGCCGAGCCCGTGCCCCACGGGAGGAAAGGATATCAGTTGGCGCTCAGTCGGCCCTTCAGGACACCATTGCTCAGCTCCTCCGCAAAGAGGCAGTAGCTCCAGTGCTAGATCCTCCTGCGGACCCAGGCTTCGTGACCAGGTATTTTCTGGTGCCTAAGCGGATTTTGGGGGGGAGGGTTGGCACCCCATCCTAGATCTCCACAACATGAATCAATATCTCAGGTCTCGCACCTTCCGGATGGTAACTCTGACCCAGATCATACCATCTCTGGAGTGAAACATGTGGTTCTGTTCACTGGATCTACAGGACGTGTTCTTTCATGTCCCAATCCGTCCGTCCCACCAGCGGTTCCTCCGCTTCAGGGTCGAAGGGACCCTGTACAAGTTCCGAGCCATGTCATTCAGCCTGTCATTGGCCCCATGGGTCTTCATCAAATGCATTGCAGTGGTGGCAGCCCATCTACGGCGTCAAGGGGTTTGCATATACCCCTACCTCGATGATTGGCTCCTGGCGGGTTCCTCCCTGCAGGAGGTGGAGAGGTCTAGTGGCCTGGCCCTCTGAACCTGTTCCAGATTAGGACTCCTGGTCAATGAGGCCAAGTCGTAACTTGTGCCCTCTCAAGTGATGGACTTTATCGGGGCAGAGCTCAACTCCCGTCAAGCCAGAGCCCGGCTTCCGGCGGACAGGGTGGAGGTTCTTTCCTCCTTTGCCCAGTCATTTCTGGTTGGGCACTTGCGCCCTGCCTGGGACTTCCTGTGCCTTCTGGGTTACATGGCGGCGTGCACCTCAGTGGTCTGTTGGGCCAGGTTGCAGATGCATCCCCTCCAGTGGGAGCTGGCCACTCAGTGGACTCAGCATCGGGTCCTTTTCGATCAGCTGGTCACCCAGAAGATGTGGGACACTCTCCAATGGTGGACCGTCCCAAGTCGTCTGCAGGAAGGGATTCCGTTTGTCCGCCCCGAGCCGACGGTCGTCCTTACAACCACTGCCTCTCTCATGGGCTGGGGAGCCCACATGGGGGACCACAGAGCCCACGGGTTCTGGACCCCCGAGGAGTCCCATTGCCACGTCAGCCTGTTGGAGCTCAGAGCAGTCAGACTGGCACTGTCAGCTTTCGCTCCTCAGCTCCGGGGTCAAGTGGTTCAAGTCCAGATGGACAATACCACGACCATGTACTACCTCAAAAAACAGGTGGCACACACTTCAGTCAGCTATGCAAGGAGGCACTTCGGATCTGGACCTTAGTCAGCCGGTTGGAGGCGGATCTCCTTGCCATCCATATGGCAGGAGTCTCGAACCAAATGGCGGATGCTCTCAGCCGCATAGGCCACACATCCCACGAGTGGTCTCACCATCCAGAGGTAGCTTACAGTCTGTTCTCCCGTTGGGGCAAACCGTTGGTGGACCTGTTTGCCTCCAGGGAGAACACCAAGCTGAGGCTGTACCATGCCCGACCCCCTCAGCAGGGCTCACTGCAGGGGGATGCCTTCTCGAGGCCGTGGACCCCAGGCCTCCTCTCGCTTTCCCTCCATTTCCTTGATCCACAAGGTGTTACTCAAGGTGAGAGGGACAAGGCGCAGGTGATCCTGGTAGCCCCAGATTGGCTGCGCCAGTTCTGGTACCCAGATCTCTCCTCAGCCTCAGCTGCAGACCCCGGACCTGATATCGTTGAACCAGGGGAAGGTATTCCATCCGTACCTTCAATCCCTGCACCTCACAGCCTGGTACCTGAGCAGCTAGAGTTCCAGGCTCTGGGTCTTTCCAAGGATGTCTACACCGTGGTGGAGGCATCTTGTAAGGAATCAACCAGGAAATGTTATACCTTCAAGTGGAAAAGGTTTTCCATTTGTTGTCAGGGTAAGAGTCTGGACTCCTTATCCTTTTCTGTGGCTAACATTTTGGGCTACCTTTGGTCTCTCTCCAAAGGGGGTCTTCAGTCATCGACCCTTAGGGTGCACCTGGCAGCCATCTCTGCTTACCGGGCGCAGGCCGGTCAGTCGACATTGGCATAGGAGACAGTGGTTGGGGCGTTTTTTTTCCAAGGCCTGTGTCACATATTCCCTCAGGTGCATGAACCTCCATGGGATCTTCTGCTGGTTTTGGCAAAGCTCATGGGCAAGCCAATCGAACCCATGCACAAGTGTGATCTCTCACACTAGTCGTGAAAGATGGCCTTCCTGGTGACTATCACGTCAGCCAGAATTACAGGGGAGCTCCAGGCGCCCTTGGTGGACTCCCCTTATGTGGTCTTTCACAGGGACAAAGTTGTCCTGCACCTCCCCCAACCCGAAATTCCTTCCGAAGGTTGTGTTAGTTTCACCTTAACCAGGTGTTGACTCTGCCAGTATATTACCCTAATTACACCTTGGACGCCGAGTACAGGCTCCATACCCTGGACCTTAGACGTGCCCTCTCCTATTACAAGGAGAGGACGTCGGAAATTCTGGGAGAGGTTCGCCAGCTGTTTGTCACCTATGCTGAAGCTGCTTCTGGCAGACCTGCAGCCAAACGGACTATTGCAAGATGGATCACATCATGCACAGGTCTGTGTTATGAGTTGGCGGCAAGGAGCCTCCCAGAGGGATAAGAGCTCATTCTACCCGCCATACTGCTGCATCGGTGGCTGCTTCCAGGGACATCCCTATCCAGGAAATCTGCCGGGCTCCTACCTGGAAGTCAGCAAACACCTTCATTACCCACTACCACATTGACCTTGAGTCACACTGTAATGCTGGTTTTGGGGCCTCTGTTCTGCAATCTGTTTCCTAAGTAGGGGGTGTGCGCCTTGCCTCTCTCCTCCCAGAGAACTACTAGGAGTCTGCCAAAGTGTGGATGAAAAACATATCCACGCTCCTAGAAAAACAGGTTACTCACCTGTAACAACAGTGCTAGGAGCGGTATATGTTGTTCATCCACACGCACCCACCCGACCTCCCCGGCTTCAGGTGCACCACCTTGCTTCCAGCGGGCTAAGATTTGGTGTCTTGGGGCAGAGCCAAGGTATATACAACCCGGGTGTGTGGGAGGAGCCAGCTTGAAGACTTCGGCAAGATTTAAAGGGGAAAGGGACATGCCAAAGAAGTGTGGATGAACAGCATATACCACTCGTAGAACTACTGTTACAGGTGAGTAACCTGTTTTTAGGACGTGTTATACACGCCAGCGGCACAAGGGTCCATTTGAAAGGAAAGAGCAAGAGCGCTCAGCAGATGCTCTCCAAGATGCTGTAAAATCCTATTTCTTCACTTTCTAACAACCGTGTTTTCATCTGCTTACATCATTAAACACTTGTTCAATGCTCTGGACCATCAGAATAGTTTGAACCAGTCCAAGAACTGATTACGCGACCCGAACCTCAGATGTCCGATCATTCTAGCAACAAGATTGTGTGCAGTATGGAAGCACTCTGCCTGACATTTTGACAGCAGATTTATATCTCCACTGAAGAGATCAAACACCCCAGAGCCTTGTTCTAGTCACTGTGGCTGAGTTTTGTTTTCCTCTTTTTAAGTTTGAGTTTACAGTATAATAACCCTGTTTATCTTAATCCCAGCTAACTAAAAATCTTAGATTCAAACAACATGAAGTCTTGCTGTATTCTGACATATGCAGTTAGCCCCAGCACTTGAACTGCCCCAGAGATGAGAGTTAACTCTATGCAGAAGCATAGAATGTTGAGCTCAAGCTCAGATTTCAGACCTCTGTCTATGGTGCTTCAGAGTGTAACCGTCAGATTCTTTACTCTGCCTAACTGTGAAGTCGCTCCAGAGATTGCTTCTTCGCTCTGTTCGGTAAAGTGTCATAAAGAGTGTCGGTTTTAACCGATTTATTATTTTTTTGGTATGTTAGGTCTCTGTCTATGGGTACAGTAAGTGTGTAGTAGGTAGTGAACTGTTTTTTGATTTCATTCTGTGGAAATTAATTTCTTCGGTTCCCTAGCGGTCGGTCCGGTTGGGAACAGACTGTTCTAGGGACATGGATATGTTGTTCATCCACACTCATTGGCAGTATCCTTGCCGCTTTAAATCTTGCGGAAGGTCTTCAACTTGCTCCTCCACCCACCGGGTGGTATAACTCGGCTCCGCCCCATGGCCAGATCTTCCTTACCCGCTTGGAAGCTCAGGTTCCCCCTTGCGCTCTGCGTTTGCGACTAGTTCCTATTTCTTCGTTTGCGGTTTGAAAATAATATTTTGCAAAAGACTTCAGTCTTGATCCCTCATGACTCGCGATGGATAAATCGACTCGGTTTGGAGATGCCCATGCGGGCAGAAGATGTCTCAGACGGATCCACACTCCACGTGTGTCTACTGCTTAGGCCTTGAGCACGACCCGCAGGCTTGCGACCTGTGCTCATCTTTCTCGGCCTACGTCCTCGAAGACCGTGCTGCCCGATTGCAACTGGGCCGTCCCGAGAAGCGTTTCCCTCCGGTGAAGTCCAAGGAGGCCCGGTTGGCGGTGTCCGCGGCGGCGGGCTCGGCGGATCAGCTCGAGCGGATGGTCGCCCTCGAAGAGGAGGCGGCGCGGGCCGTATCTTCCTCGGCCGCGGCATTTATCCCGCTCTCTCTGGGTTCTTCCTACACGGCTTCCTTTAAGGAGCTTTGTCTGTCCTCTCCACTAAAGGAGAAGGGCCTGCGTCTGCTGGACCTTTTCGGTCCAAAAGAGGGACAAAGGAAAGTCCTCCGTCGGCGCTCTTGGGGCGGAAAGGTCCCTCTCCCGGACCCGTCGGCTTGATCCGACCGCTCGGCTCCGGCCACTGGCCTCCATGGTGTCCCGTCAGGTCAGTTGACCGAGACTCCCACTGATGATCGAGATTTTCTCGACCCATTAGAGCGGGCTTGTCGCCTTTGGCAGCGAATTCCCCTCTCCCGGTTCCCCGGAGAGGTTGAGGATCCCGTGGGCTCGCCTGTGCCTCTGGTTCCGGAGCCCTCGGATGGACCTTCGAGCGAAAGAGTGCGGTTCGGCCGACACCTCCCGCACCGACCCGGAGAATTCGGGACTCTCGGTCTCGGTCTCGGACACTACCGGCGGTCCAGCCCGTTCCCACCGTCATAGGCGGTCTCGGTCGGCACCCAGCGGTAAAGCGGCGTCGCCCGGCTCGTCCTCGTCCTCCTCCTCGGATGAGGAGAAACCCGGCGTGGGAGTACGTCGGCAATCGAGGACCTTATGTTGCAACAACTCCTCCTGGCGGGAATAAGCCGACTCGGCGCCTTCCCGGCCATTAAGTGGCTGTCACGGGCAGCCGACACAACCCCTCGACTTGTCGAGGCCTATACCCAGGCAGTTTGTTCGTAGGAAACCAGCTGCTCCACGATTCGGTGAGAACCTCGCCTCCACAGCCACCAGTTGGGGCTCCGACCAAGAGATTCTCGGTCGGCTGAGGTTTCACCCATCGGCTGTCAGTTACCCTCACTCCCGACCGACCTCGGCGGGTGAAGGGTGGCTCAGGCCAGAGGCAGCTCTTGAGGACTCTTCGAGTCCGAAGATGATTCCTCCTTCTTCTCCAGCGACTGGACTTGGAGTCTTCAGGAAGAGTCAGCCAATGGACGATAGCCCGTCGTCCTTCCTAGGACTGCTTGGCTCATCTCGGAGTCTACGGGATGGAGCTCGAACCCGTTCCAAAGCGGGCCAGGTATCCCTCGCGATTCTGGACGAGGATTCTCGGCGGAGGCCTTTCGGTGGCGAGGCCATAGTGGGTCAACACTGGAACTTTGGCAGCGCCTGCTTCCTGCCCTGCGCCTGGCCAGGATGGCCAGGAAATGCGGTCCCTAGGTTCCTTGTCCGGTTTTTGGAACACCCCTCTGCTGAGGGGTTGGTTACCGACAGCGTTTTCAGCGGCGCCGGCTAGCGCCAGGGATGTGGACAAACCTCCTGACCAAGGGTCAGGAATGGACTATGTCGGGCGAAAGTCTCGCTCGTCCTCTCGTATACGTCAGGCCAGTTGGCCGTCCTCTGGCGCATTTTCTCATGCCCTGTTGGGCTCCTGGATGAGGTCATCCCTCATCTTCCCGCCGATCTGCAGACTACGGTTAAGCCAGTGCGGGACCAGGGCAGAGCAGTGGCCAAACAGCAGCTCAGACTGCTTTGGATGATGGGGACTCATGTGCCAGATCGGTGCGGCCGCAGTGGCTATCGTCGGCCGGCTTGGCTGAGGATATCCACCTTCTCCGGATACAGCACAAGTTGGCGGATGTTCCTTTTGGGACTGACCTCTTGACCCTGGGTGGAAGGTCACCTGCAGAGATCGAGAAGTCAATGCCACTTGGACTCGGTCTCTTCCATCAGAAGGACAAGGCATAAACCAGCCTAAGCCCTTTAGTCCTTCTGTGCCCAGCGCCCGTGCTGCGTCAGGGCCAGCAGGCTCGGCCTTGGCATCCCAAACCAAACCGCGGCTTCCTCTAACAGGAGGCAGGAGAAAGGCCCAGGAGGTCCCTCGGCGGTCCTCCTCCAAGCCTGCCCAGTGACCGGGCTGTCGTCGCCCTCCCGTCCTGCCACCTGGGTCCCCATTAGAGGGCAGCTCCAGCACTTCCGTTCCGCCTGGTCGCTGTTACCACGGACAGGTGGGTTCTTAGAGTGGTGGGAAGAGGCCTGCCTCTGGGTCGAGCAGGCACCACCCTTCAGGCCGTCGCCCCTCGGGGCTTGGGATCCCAGCCTCACTGGGCGGCTCGTCGAGCCGACATCCTCTCCTCCTCAGAAGGAGGTGGTAAGAGGTGGTGGACCCTCCTTCAGACCCAGGGTTTGTGTCCAGGTACTTCCTGGTTCCGAAGCGGACGGGGGCTGGCGCCCCATTCTGCGACCTACCGACCTAAACAAGTTCCTAAGGTCTCGAACCTTAGGATGGTCACTCTGGCTCAGATAATACCATCCTTGGAGCGGCGTGTGGTTCTGCTCTCTGGACTTGCAGGGGCCGCTTTTTCACGTCCCTATCGTCCGTCCTCACCAGAATTCCCTTCGCTTCGGCGGAAGGATCTCTTTGAGTTCAAGCCATGCCCTTGACTTCCTCAGCTCCAGGTCTTCACAAATGCATGGCAGTGGTGACGCATTCCTCGGGCCGAGGGGTCAGTGTACCCTTACCTGGACGACTGGCTGATAGCAGCTCCCTCAGGAAGGAGCGGGTGGTCCAGAGATCTGGCCCTCAGGTCTGCTCTCAACTGGGCCTCCCTTATCAAGACAAGGAAGACCGAACTCGAGCGAAGCAGGTGATTTTATTCGCCGGGCGCAGCTCGACTCTCTTCGAGCCAAGCGCGGCTCAGGCGGACAGGGCGAGGTGCTTTCCTCCTTTGCCCGATCATTTCTGGTTGGGCATTGCGCCTACCGGGACTTCCTCCGCCTCCTGGGTCTCATGGCGGCCTGTACCAGCGTGGTCCGTTGGGCCCGCTGGAACATCGTCCTTCAGTGAGACTGGCCAGCCAGTGGTGCAGCACTCGCGATCCTTGGACCAGCTTGTGTCCGGTGACACAGGGATGTGGAATGCTCTCCAGTGGTGGACCGTTCCAGATCATTTGCAGGAGGGCATCCGTTTAAATCCGCCCGAGCGACGGTCTCTCTGTCGACGATGCCTCTCTGATGGGTTAGGGTGCCCATCTGGGGAACACGGGCTCATGGCCTCTGGTCCCCGGGAGTCCCGATGCCACATCAACCTGCTGGAGCCCGAGCGGTCCGCCTAGCTCTCACCGCCTTTGCTCCGTTCCTCCGGGTCAAGTGGTCCGAGTCCGGCGGACAATACCACGACCATGTACTATCTAAACCGCCAGGCGGGCCAGCTCCATGCTTCTATGCAAGGCTCTCCGCATTTGGTCACCGTGCGCAGCCTGGGCGGATCTCCTGGCCATTCCGTGGCGGGAGCCTCCAACACCCTGGCGATGCCCTAGGCGGATAGGGGCTGCATCCCAGTGGTCTCTCCTGCCGGAGGTAGTACAGCATCTATTCTCCCTTTGGGGCACACCTCAGGTGGACCTGTTTGCCTCCATGGAGGCAGCGAGCTGAGTCTGTTCCATGCCCGCCCCATCAGCAGGGCTCGCTGCAGGGGATGCCTTCTCGGGAGCAATGGACCGGGCCTCTTTCACGCCTTTCCCCATTTCCCTTGATCCTGAGGTGCTTCTCAAGGCGAGGAGGACAAGGCGCCAGGTGATTCAGTAGCCCCAGACTGGCCTCGCCTGTTCTGGTACAGATCTCCTCAGTCTCAGCTCAGGACTCGCGGCAGCTCAGCTAGCCCGGACCTGCTCTCAGTCAATCAGGGGAAGGTGTTCCATCGGACCTTCAATCCCTGCACCTGAGCCTGGTTCCTGGCGCCAGGAGTTCCAGGCTTTGGGTCTTTCAGCGAGGTCCTCAATGTGGTTGAGCGTCCCGTGAGAGGAGTCGACCAGAAAATGCTGTGCCTTCAAATGGAAAAGGTTTTCCATTTGGTGTCAGGAGCAAAGGCTTGGACCCTTCCTCCTGTTCCTTGGCAGAAGCATCTTGGACTATTATGGTCCCTTTCTAGTCAAGGGCTTAGGTCGGCGACCCTAAAGGTGCCTGGCAGCACATCTCTGCTTACAGGCGCGGGCGGGAAGCAGTCGATGGCGCGCAGAGAGGTGGTCTGGCGCTTGCTCAAAGGCCTTGGTCATTCCCCTCAGTCTTGGGAACCCCCACCTCCGTGGGATCTACTGCTGGTACTGGCAAAGCTCATGGGCAAGCCATTGACCTATGCAGGTGGCTCTCTCTCACCTGTCGTGGAAGACCGCCTTCTTGGTGGCTATCACGTCAGCCAGAAGGATGGGGAGAGCTCCGGGCGCTCACATGGGTCTCCTACCTGGTCTTCCACAGGGACAAGGTTGCCTCGCCCCACCGAAATTCCTTCCGAAGGTGGTGGCCGAGTTTCACCTTAACCCGGTGTTGACTCTGCGGTGTTCTACAATCAACCACCTCGGAGGCCGAATATAGGCTCCATACTCTGGATCCTGAAAGGCGCTAAGCAATATAAGGAGCGTACAGCTGAAATTCGAGAGAGGTTCGCCAGCTATTTGTCACCTACGCTGAAGCCGCATCTGGCAGACCTGCGTAAGCAGGACGATAAGCAGGTGGGTAACCTCCTGCATAGATCTCTGCTATAAGTTAGCGGGCATGCAGAACCTCCAGAGGATAAGAGCTCATTCTACCGCCTACTACTGCTGCAACGGTGGCTGCTTCCAGGGGCGTCCCTATCAGGAAATCTGGGGCTGCTACTGCAAGTCAGCAAAACACCTTAATACCACTACCATCGACCTTGATCACGCGGGATGCTGGTTTGAGACTCGGTTCTCAGTCTCTCTTTCCCAAGTAAGTATATGGGTGTCGTCTTGCCTCCTCATCACCGGGATACTGAGAGTCTGCCAATGGTGTGGATGAACAACATATCCATGTCCTAGAAATACAGGTTACTCACCTGTAACAGGAGTTCTAGGAATGGTATATGTTGTTCATCCTACGATACCTCTGTTCTCCGACCGACGCTTTAGCCTGAGCTTCCAGCGGGCAGATCTGGCGTCATGGGGGCGGGCAAGAGTTGCTCACCAGGTGGGTGGGAGGAGCAAGCTTGAAGACCTTCCGGCAAGATTTAAAGCGGCAAGGATACTGCCAATGAGTGTGGATGAACAACATATACCATTCCTAGAACTCCTGTTACAGGTGAGTAACCTGTATTTTCTGTTTGAATTCTTCTTTCGAGTTTGTAGTGGTGTGCTGGTTCCAAAAAAAACGGACTTTTTACCAGTTTCTTTCCACAACCCGTAACATGGTTGGTTACAGATCAGAGAGTATTACCTGGCTTAACAGCTGTTAAGGGTAATTTTTGTTAGCCTGGCCATGTCCGAGAAACCCAAAATGAAAACTGGGCCCACTGGGTTTCAGCACTGTGGTAAGTGTGGGGAGGCTTTTGCTAAAGCTGATCCTCACATCATCTGTTTATTGTCTGGGGTTTGACCACCTCAAAACAGACTACCAAATCTGTAAAAAAATTTTCCCAAAGCCACTATGCATAAAAGAATGAGTAGGCTAAAGGAAAAGGAGGCTGAGAAGTCCGCTGACCCGGATGGCCAGCCCGATTTGGTTGCGGCTGAACCTGAGGAGGTGCCCACTGACCTAGGCAATACCTCCTCAGGCAAAAGGAGATCCGACTCGGACAGGTCGGTTCCAGCGAAAAGAAAAAGAAAATCGGCTGGTTCTGATCCAGAACCGCTGATGAGATAGCCAAAGCGATAAGTATTGTTCATTCGCTTTGATTGGTTCTGTCTGAACCGATGCCTTCAGACAGGCGGTCAGTTCGAATGGATCCTACTCCCATGGGATCACGATCCGGATGCCTCTTATGAATTGGAGTAGGAGGGGGACGAAGACTATCCAGAACAAGACGAGGAAGATGATAATGAATTAGAAGGTCTGGATGTGCCCATTTATCCTGACATCTCCCCCAATGTCTCCCAGGCTTTGAGTCCCCTTCCCACTATTTGTTCTACAAAATGTTGGCTGAAACTCTCCAGTTCCCTTTGGTAGAAGCTGCAGAAGAGGAAGAGGAGCCTGATTTTTGTTGAGATGATGGACATCCCAGAGTCTGAGGCTGTCTATTCCCCTCCACATATCCTTGGGGAATCGGACAAAAAAGATTCTTCAGACACCAAACACTTTACCTCCAGTGGATAAAAGGATGGACTGGAGGTATATGCTGTCAGGCTCAGGTACGGAGTTTTTCTACAACCGTAGCAGCCATTTTGGGGTAGTGCAGCTGCAGCCTGTGACAAGGCTAACATACCTTTGGCTTCACACACCCTCAGATAGACTCCAGGAAGGTGGATGCAATGGCCAAAAAATATTTGGCATCCTCCTTGGGACTCAGGCAGGCAAACTATATGGCATATGCAGCCAGGTACCAGAAGTCCAGGTGGGATACTGTTCTGGAACTTGGCAAGCAGACCTCCCCCCAGCTGGTCAGAGAGCTGGAGGAGGTGGCTGCTGATGGGATTGAGACATCAAAGGTACAATTCCATGCTGCTGTGGTCTCAAATGATGTGGCATCACGAGTCATGGCTACATCTGTCTCTCAGATTTGCTTGGCTCGGCTGTACTAGCCTTTTTGCAGGAGACACAGGCTAAGGCCATGGGTTTCGCTGTAGTAGGTAATTCTCTGTTTGGGGAGCAGACAGGGGCTTACATGAAGAAAATGGACAAATCCAGGACTACATACAGGAGTTCTCAAGCCAAGGAAAGGCAAGCACTCCTCAGAGATAGCAGTCTAGAGGCAGGGGCAGGCCTTTTCACAGGCCTTTCTACCAAGCCCAGGCCTCCTCTTCCTTCCAACAGAGGGGGTTCTTCCGAGGGAGAGGCAGGAGGGGGATGAGCAGGGCTGTATCCTCTTCCCAGTCTAAGGCTTCTGCCAAGCAGACACCCTGATGTGTCAGCCTGGGTAGACTCCTCAATTCCAGTAGGAGGCAGGCTGGCTTACTACTTCCAGGCTTTGAAGTCTGTTACCTCAGACAGGTGAGTCCTGGAGGTAGTGAGCCAGGGATTGGCCCTCAGTTTCAAAAAATTCCCCCAAATGAGGGTCAGATCTTTTCCACCTGCAAACATCTCCTAAACCATTGCTTTAGAAGCAGAGGTTTCCTCTCTGTTGGCTCTCAGAGCTGTGGAGAGAGTTCCTACTCCACATAGGGGCAACGGTCTGTACTCCAGATACTTGCTTACCCCAAAAAAGGCAGTGGAGTGGCGACCCATCTTAAGGTATTTGAACAAGCAGATTTTAAAACCAAAGTTCAACATGGTGACTGTGGGAGTAATTCTTCCCTCTCTAAGGGGAGGAGACTGGTTAGCTTACCTGGACCTCAAGGGTGCCTATTTCCATATTTCCATCAGGTGCTCCCACAAAAAGTACCTCAGGTTTGAGTTGCCTTCAGGCCATTATCAATTCAGCGCTATGCCTTTCGGCCTAACATCAGCTTCAAGGGTGTTTACAAAGTGTCTTGCAGTGGTAGTGGCCTTCCTCAGAAGACTGGGCATTTTCCTATTTCCATACCTGGACGACTGGCTCATTGTAGGGCAGTCTTCCGACCAGGTCAAGTCAGTTCTATAGGTCATTCAGGATCTGCTGAGTTCCCTGGGGTTCCTTCTCAACTTGCCAGTCAGTTCTCGAACCAGTGCAGCTTCTCGCCTTCATAAATACAGAGTTGGATACTGTTCAAGCAAAGTCATTCCTTCCACTAGCAAGGGTTCAGGCCCTTACAGATCTCGCTTCCTCTTTTCATCCTCTGGTTTCTCGTCCAGCAAGACATTTTCTTCAGCTCCTAGGCCACATGGCGGCTTCCACTGCAGTGGTACAAGGGGCCAGGTTCCAGATGAGGGACATTCAATTCCATCCAAGATCCTTTTGATCTCAGAGGAAAGACTCTTACCAAACTGAATCCAGTGACTCAGACTCTGGGCCCAAGCTCTCCAGTGGTGGTTGGACCAAGACAATCTCAGGCAAGGTGTCCCATTTCTCAAGCAAATTCCTTCAGTAGTTCTCACCACAGATGCTTCTCTCTTGGGCTGAGGAGCCCACCTGGGAGCCCTCACAGCACAGGGGCTCTGGTCCCCAGAAGAGTGTCTCCTTCATATCAATCTTCTGGAACTCAGGGCAGTATTCTTGGCCCTTCAGTTCTTCTCGGATTCTGTGAAGAACAAGGTGGTTCAGTTCAGGACAGACACCACCACCACCATTTGGTACATCAACAAGCAAGGGGACAGTCCGTCTGTGGCCTTGTGCACAGAGGCCATGAAAGTATGGTCTCTGGCCTACCCCCTTCAGACTTCCCTAATAGCAGTCCACCTCCCAGGGAAGGACAATGTGCTAGCAGATGTTCTGAGCAGAATCTCCCATGGCCATCACGAATGGACCCTGGATACTCTCATCCTGAAAGTAATCTTCTCCAGGTGGGGCACTCCAGAGATGGATCTCTTTGCAGCCCCAGACAATCATCAGCTTCCCCCAGTTCTGCTGCAGACCTCCAGTCCTGGGGACTGTTCCCCTAGATGCTCTGATGTTGGATTGGGAAGGCAAGTTCCTTTACGCCTTTCCTCCCTTTCCCCTGTTGTTCAGGGTTGTAGTCAAGATCTGGTCACAACCCTGCACAGTGATTGTAATTGATCCAGACTGGGCCAGGCAACTGGGGTATCCTCTGTTGTTGTCCTTAGTAGTCTCACTTCCCCTGTCTCTTCCAAAGAGACACAATCTCTTAACCTCCCCTCAGGGGAGGATCTGGTACCTCAATCTCCAGTCTCTCAATCTCAATGCCTGGCTCTTGGAAGAGTTGAGTACGCAAGCCTGCATCTCTTTCAGGGAGTTTGACTTTCTCAAGGGTTCTCAAAAACCCTCTACCAGGAAAACTTATAACTCCAAATGGAAAAGATTCAGCCTTTGGTGTTCACACAGGAACACCCTACCAAATGCTGCAGGTATTGCCACAGTCTTCGATTATCTGGTTCACCTTAATGGTTTAGGCCTTAGGCCAGCCACTTTAAAAGTTCACCTATCAGCTGTTTCTGCATTTTTTTTCAGCAGGGAAGAGCTCCTCTCTGGCATCCCATCCTGTTTTTGGAAAGTTCTTTAAAGGTCTTATCCATGTCAGCCCTCCTTTTAGAGCGCATACCCCGGCTTTGGATCTCAATATCTGCATTGCTCAGCTTATGCAACCACCCTTTGAACCGTTGGCTTCAGCTGAACTTAAGTACTTGACCTGGGAAACTGTTTCTGGTAGCTGTCACTTTTGCCAGGCGAATTAGTGAATTACAAGCCCAGTCAGTTTAACCTGATTTTATTTCATTCCATAGAAATAAGGTGGTCCTCAGAACCAATACGAGGTTCTTAACCAAAGTGGTTTCAGATTTCCATCTGAACCAGTCCATAACCCTTCCTCTGTTTTTCACTGATCATTCCTCTTGAGGAGAAGTAAGGTTACACAGTTTGGATGTTAAAAGGGCACTTGGCTATTATATAGAGCATACTAAGGCACATAGGAATGACTGTCTTCAGTTGTTCCTCACTTATGATGAAGTGGGAAAAGGTAGGCCAACTACTAAAATAACTATTGCCAGGTGGATTG
The DNA here is from genome assembly GCA_016271365.2 of Neoceratodus forsteri. NCBI lineage: Eukaryota > Metazoa > Chordata > Ceratodontiformes > Ceratodontidae > Neoceratodus > Neoceratodus forsteri. The sequence goes on from CM057451.1 coordinate 541,109,901, forward strand.
TAGCCTATATACATTTCTGTTAAACTGGGTAAAACACCCCCCTCATGCCTGATGTCCCACTCGACTAGGGGTACAGCAGCTTCTCTGGCTGCTTCCGAGATATACCTCTACTAGAGATATGCAAAGCTGCCACCTGGAAAATGGTTCATACATTCACCAAGCATTACTCTCTGGATATCCAGGCTAGGAGTGATGCTAGGTGTGGTACAGCAGTACTACAGAGCCTATTCCCAAAATAAGTTCAGTACCATCCTCCATGGAGGTACTGCTTGATAGTCTGCATATGTCAGAATACAGCAAGACTTCATGATGTTTGAAGAAAAAATTACTCACCTTAGTAATTGTGTTTCTTCTAATGGAGTATTGCTGTATTCTGACACCCCCCTCCCCAGCTCCCCTCTCAGAGCCTAGTTTTTGGGATGTGGGCTGGCAGGTAGTGTTGCACCTCATATATATATATATTTATATAGATATATATATAATTGGTTCTCAACTTGTCTTTTTGGGACCTAAAAAATTTGACCTGTTAATTTATTAATTACAATTTCCACACCAGATGTGTAGTTAGTTGCTCGTAAGAATCTGACGGTTACACTCTGAAGCACCACAGACAGAGGTTTGAAATCAGAGCTCGAGCTCAATATTCTTTGCTTCTGCATAGAGTTAACTCTCATTTCCGTGGCAGTTCAAGTGCTGGGGCTAACTGCATATGTCAGAATACAGCAAGACTCCATTAGAAGAAACACAATTACTAAGGTGAGTCATTTTTTTCTTTTCTTTGAGGATATCTCTTTAATCGGGCCACACCTTTTGAACTATAACCATGTGACCACTAGGACCACATAAGAACTTTCGTAGGCAGTCAGCTGGGGGACGCCCGTGATATCACATATCAGCATGTGCATAAATGTGGGTGGCCCCTCTTCTCCGCTTTTATTCTCAACCTTGATCATTACATACATAGATGATCTTACAATATTTCATACATTTGTAAACCTTATTTACAATTATGATTGAGGAATATAGCATATTAAAACTGAACTCGGGTATTTATACTTATGTAGCAAGAGCGTGTAGTATGATTTCTAATAACACTTAAGTATCTACAGGGTGTAAGCAGAAAGAATGAGGGGAGGATTAAAGACCCTCATCAATGTTGTAATTGCGAAGCACTGCTCCTCAGGCTTGTTTAAATTTTTTAGTTTTTGCTCCGTGTCGGCCGCTCCTTCAGGTCGCCTGTGTCTCCCGCTGGCACCCCTGCCCCGATGCCAACCACCTCCACCCCACATTGCAGCCCCCAGGGTAATCCAGCGTGCCCCTTTGCCGGAAGAGTCGCCCCCCCCGAAGGAGATGGACACCAGTGGGGGACAGCCAGCACACTCTACATTTCACCCCGGGTGCTGCTGAGGTGGTTCTTGGGCTACATCGGGGACTCAGCGGCAGCGGAGACCGGTGACTCATCTGGCCGGCCATGAAGCATTTTTCCTGTTTGCTCCCCGAGGGCGTGGTGTGCCACGAATGTCTAGGCATACACTGATGTTCCCTTGTAGGTCTTCGGGACCCAGCGCTTTGCCGTAGTCTCAGCCTCCGCTAGGAGTCGGCAAGCGCCAGGTCCGTACTCTGGCTTCCCTCCCTGGCCGGCCCTTCAGCTTCCCGGGTCCATTCCCGAACCTGGGTCACTGGCACAGCAAGCGGAAGTCCAACCGCTGCGCCGACGGGCCGGCCTGTTTCAATTTTAATTGTTAATGATCCTTCGAAATTCCACAGATTTAATATAGTCTGTAAAGGGGATCCAGAGACTATTATATAACTTCAACTGGTTGCTAAAACAATACTGTACTTTTTCTAATCGATAACTGATTAGAGAGGCATTTATGTAACATCTATAATTTATTTATTTTATTTAAACAGCAGTTTGGAAAACCTTTGAGGCATAGGCTCATTTACAAAGGTACCTTGTCACAGTAAGACAAACCAAAATACACAGTATAGCAGTACAACACATAAGTATAACAGTAAAATTAAGACATAGATACAAACAAGCTGGTACAGGTAGGATGGATGCAAACAATACCAGAGTTATGTCGTCCTTAGCAGCTTAGTAATAAGCTTTGTCATAAGTATTGAGTACGGCTTTGACTAGTGGCAGTTACAGCATCGGGTGTTAATAAGGTGGTTACGTAAGGAGTTTTGAAGCACGATATAGGTGGAGCTTCGGAGATGGAGGGGGGCAGTGTGTTGAACCAGGAGGGGGCCCTAAAGCTGAAGGCTCTTTGGCCGTGAGAGGTCCTAGCTCTAGGGATAACAAGAGAGGTTTTCCCAGAGGTCCGAGTATGAACTAGTGGGACAGAGCGGCGTATGGTGGTGGTCAATCCTGGTGGGGAAAGCCCAAGGAGGGTCTTTTTTGTAAGGGTACAGGTAAGATATTTGAGGCGCTCGTCGAGATCAAGTACCAGCGCTTTAGCATACAGTAGACAGGTGTGTGTCATCCTAGGTGCTCCAGTAATTAACCTGCAGGCCTTATTCAGAGTAGTGCGAATTTTATGGAGTGCGGTCTGATCAGCAGCACCATACACGGCAGTCCGTAGTCCACTAGGGACAGGATAGAGGAGGTGATCATGAAGTCAAGAGCCTCGGGGAGGCAGTGTTTATACCGATGTAAGATGCCCAATCGGATATTAGTGGCAGTGGCTAGGGCAGCGATGTGTCCATGGAAGGAGAGGGAGGGGTCAAAATGGATCCCTAGGTATTTATAGGAGCAAACTTGTTCGAGTGGGAATGAGGACCCAGAGTGAATGAGGAGTTTGAAGTTGCAGGACTTGTTTTGGGGATGAGTGAAGAACATGTTTTTGTTTTTTAAGAGTTATCACCAATCTATGTTCCTTGAACCAGCCCTCGGCTTCAGTGAAGGACTTCTGCAGCGAGTCCTGGAGGGCAGTAGGGTTACGACTTGAGGCAAAGATGACTGCATCATCAGCGTACAATAGAATGTTCCCGAGCAAGGCGTGGAAGGTGTTAAGGTAAAGGAGAATAGTAAGAGGCCCAGAATGGAGCCCTGGGGAACCCCAGAAAAGATGGGACAGATGTCTGAGTAGGTCCTTTAATTTTACACGCTGTGAGCGGTCAGACAGATAACTGGTGCACCAGGAGATAGGCCCAGCAGCAAAACCAGAGAGACTAAGGGCATCAAGAAGGAGGGGGTGGGAGACCGTGTCGAACGCTTTCGAGAGGTCAATGAAGACAGCACCAGCCAGAGAACCAGTGTCTAAGGAGGAGTGGAGAAAGTTGGAGAACTCTAGGAGGGCAGTGTTGGTACTGTGGCCCGCTCGGAAGCCATGCTGCTCAGGACAAAGGACATTGTAGGTGGAGAGGTAGTCAGAGATTTGAGAGGCCACCACTTTTTCCAAGGCCTTGGAGAGAGGAGAGAGAATGGAGATCGGTCGATAGTTTCCAGCCACAGTCCTATCACCACCTTTAAAGATAGGGTGACAGTGGCGATTTTCCATGCAGTTGGAACCTTCCCCAGGCAAAGAGAGTGGTTGATGAGGCATGTGATCGGGGTAAGGACTGTCTAAGACCAGCTGTAGGATACACGGATCCAGGGTGTCACTGCCTGTACTATTACTCTTGAGGGCAGTGACAAGGTGCAGCCTAAGTTCTTGGGCAGAAACACGGCGGAGGAGAAAATAAGGGCGAGAAAGATTTATGGCAGGTGCTGGGGGAGGAGGGTCAAAAAAATTTGTAGGGAGGATAGGGCTAAGGTCAGTGAATGAGGTGTTGAGGTGGTTGGTTATGAGGGCTGGGTCTGAGGAGATCACACCATTAATGTTGATCTGGGTGGGTGGAGTGTGCACTCCCATTTAACTGTTTAATGTTATCCCAGAAGGTTCCGGATTCCCCATGAGGCAGTGAGTGAGGACCGATAGTGCTCAGACTTGGCCTTTCTGATGGCCGAGTGCACTTGTTTGAGCGGCAGCATATAACCGCCTGTCATTGGGCCGGCCAGTCTCAATGGCACGGTGCCATAGGTTGTCCCTATGTTTGAGCTGGTGGATCAAAGCTGGGGTAACCCAGGGGGCATTCTTCCTTTTAGAACGGTGGGTCAACACTGGGGCAAAGATATCACAGGCATTATTAAAAGTTTGGAAGGGCCTTGTCTTTCCAATGCATTAGAATATTTTTAAATGCTAATAATAAACTAATAAAATAATAAACTAAGTCTAACAAATGTCTGTCTTTTCTTATCTATTTGGTTCAGTGGACCCCCATTACAGAGTAGAAACATGGAATTTGATGGCAGATAAGGACTGCTTGGCCCACCTAGTCTGCCCATTTCCCTACCTAATGGATAAGCTGCAGAGCCTAGTTAACCAACAGCCTACTTTCTCCTACCCCCCCACTAGAATTGTCTTATGTCTGTCGCATGCATTCTTGAATTCCCCCACTGTTTTTGATTCCACGAGCTCCTCAGGAAGGCTGTTCCATGCATCCACAACCCTCTCTGTGAAAAAATACTTCTTCACATTACCTCTGAGCCGTCTTCTCTCTATCTTCAAATTGTCCCCCCCCCCCCTTGTTCTTGCACATCTTTTTCTGAAAGGTGCTACCCTCTTGGACTTTGTTGATTCCCTTGAAGTACTTGAAAGTTTCTATCATGTCCCCCCTCTCCCTCCTTTCCTCGAGGGTATACATATTAAGCTCCTTTAGTCTCTCTTCGTATGTCTTCTGGTGCAGGCTCTGCACCATTTTGGTTGTCCTCCTCTGGACAGCCTCCACCCTGTCTTTCTTTGCGGAGGTGGGATCTCCAGAACTGCACACAGTACTCCATATGGGGTCTCACCAACTGTCTGTACGGAGGGATAACAACTTCTTGTTTTTGCCTCTCTCTCTCTCTGCATTCCAGTATCTCCCAGCCCTCCTTACTGCCTTCTCATGTTGCTTGCCCAACTTTGTCATCTGATATAAGTACCCCCTGGTCCCTTTCCATTTTTGTTGTCAGTATCTCACGCCACATTGTGTACTCTTCCCCTGGGTTTTTGTTTTCCAGGTGCACTTCTTTGCGTTGAATCTAAACTGTCATACATTTGACCATTCCTCCAACCTTGCCAAGTCCCTTCTCATCCTTTCCACCCCACCTTGGGTGTCAACTCTGCTGCAAATCTTTGTGTCGTCTGCAAAGAGACATACAGTACATTTCCTTCCAGTCCCTCTGCAGTGTGTACTTATAAAGCTATTAAAAGGACCGGGACCCAGTACTGAACCCTTTAGTACTCCACTAGTAACCCCCCCCCCTTCACTGTGGACTCCGTTTACTATTGTCCTCTGTGTCCTGTTGGCCAGCCAATGTTTTACCCAGGCTAACACCCTAGGACCCACTCCCAGGTGGGCTAATTTGTTAATCTTTTGTGCGGACTGTGTCTAATGCCTTGCTAAAGTCTAGGTAGGCCATGTCCACAGCCTTTCTCAGGTCTACTACTTTGGTCACCCAGTCAAAGAAATCTCTTGGATTTGTCTGACATGACCTTCCCGCTGTGAATTCATGCTGCCTTGTGCCCCACTGGCCTCTAGGTACTCAACAGTTCTTTCCTTCAGACGTGATTCTATCATTTTCAAACAACATGAAGTCTTGCTGTATTCTGACAATTGTAGTTAGCCCCAGCCTTTAAACTGCCCCGGAGAACAAAAGGGTTAACTTTTCTATGCATGGCATAGAATGTTCATCTCGAGCTCAGTTGAAGCCTCTGCCTGTTATTCGAACTGCAACCGTCAGATTCTTTACTCTGCCTCACTTAACAGTCGCTCCAGAGATTTCTCCTGCTGCTCGGTTCAAGTGTTGGTTTTTCTACCGAAATTTTTTTTTTCTGCATAGTTGGTTCAAGTCTCTGTCTGTGGTACCGTGAGTACTAGATAGGTTTTGTTCTGTTTTCTGTGTGGAACTTGTAAAAGAGCCGAACCGATCATTTTCAGGTAAAATTTGTACTTTAGTGTGTGGTTACCGGTCCGTATCAGTTCTTTAAAAAAATAAATAAATAAATAAATAAAACGGTTTTAGTATGTTTTTTTTTTTTTTTTTCAAGACCCGTGACACAGTCAGGAACAGATAGGGGGGTCTTGTCTGGCAGTTGCCGAAAAAAGAGTGCGTTTGATTAGGTTGTCCATGTCTGAGAAACCCAATAAAAAAAACTGGGCCCACTGGGTTTCAACACTGCAGTGTGTGTGTGTGTGGGGGGTCTTTGCTAAGGCCGATCCCCACACCACCTTGTGTTTATTGTCTGGGGTTTGACCACCTAGATTCAGACTGCCAAATTTGCTAAAATTTTCCCAAATCTACCCTTGAAAAGAGATTAGGTAGACTGAGGGAGAGGGAGGCCGAGAAGTCCGCCGACCTGGATGGCCAGCCCGGATCAGTTCCGACCGAACCAGAAGGAGTGCCTTCTGACCAGGACATTACTTCTTCAGGCAAAAGGAGAGCCGATTCCGAGGAATTGGTTCTGCCGAAAAGAAAGAGAAAAGACAAGTCTACCGGTTCGGATCCAGAATTTCATACTCCAGCCACCGATGAAATAGCCAAAGCGATTCGTATTGTGGAATCGCTTCGATTGGTTCCGACTGATCCAGCACCTTTTGGCAGGGGCTTGGTTCGGTCGGCTCCCACGGTTCCAGATTATACCCTGGAAGAATTTTATGAACCGGAGTTTGAGGAGGAAGGAGAGTTGGAAGATGATTATGGTGATGGTGAAAGTCTGGATGTGCCTATTGACCCGAACATCTCCCCAGACAGACCTTCAGGTGTTTCTCCTCCTAGGCTTTCTGAGTCCCCTTCACACTTCATGTTTTACAGAAAGGTGGCTGATACCCTCCAGCTTCCTGTGGAGGAGGCAGTGGAGGATCAGGAAGAGCCTGACTATGTAGAGATGATGGACATCCCAGAGTCCAGGAGACTGTCTGTTCCCCTCTACAAATCTTTTGGGAAACGGACACAAAAAATTCTCAAGTCTCCCAGTTCCATACCTCCTGTGGACAGAAGAATGGACAAGAGGTATACCCTTTCAGGCTCAAATACGGAGTTCCTTTATCAGCAGTGCAGTCACGTTGGGGTTGTACATGCTACTGCCTGTGATAAGGCAAGCATTCCCTTGGCATCACCCCTCCCCAGACAAGGACTCCAAGAAGATTGATGCCATGGCAAAGAAGCAGTACATGGCATCTTCTTTGGGACTCAGGCAGGCTAATTATATGGCTTATGCAGCCAGGTACCAGAAGTCCAGGTGGGACATTGTACTGGCACTGGCTAAACAGGCTTCCCCCCCAGCTGGCCAAGGAGCTGGAGGAGGTGGCTGCAGATGGGACTGAGGCATCGAAAGTTGTTTCATGCTGCTATAGACTCCAGTGATGTATCATCGAGTCATGGCTACATCTGTGGCTCTTCGGAGAATGGCTTGGCTCAGATGTACTAGCCTCTCACAGGATACCCAGGCTAAGGCCATGGATTTTCCTGTAGAGGGTAATTCTCTGTTTGGGGAGCAGACAGAGAATTACATGAAGAAAATGGATGAATACAGGACCACTTACAGGAGTGTTCAGGCCAGGGAAAGGCAAGCAGCTCCTCAAAGGCAGCAGTCCAGGGGCAGGCCTTTCCAAAGGCCTTTTACCAAGCACAGGCCTCTTCTTCCTTTTCTCAGAGGGGGTTCTTCAGAGGGAGAGGCAGAAGGGGGATGAGCAGGCCTGCATCCAACCCTCAGCCTAAAGCCCCTGCCAAGCAGGCACCCTGATGGGTCTGCCCAGGTCGATTCTCCTATCCCAGTAGGGGGCAGGCTGGCTTACTTTGTCCAGGACTGGATGTCTGTTATATCAGACAAGTGGGTCCTGGAAGTAGTAAGTCAGTGACTGGTTCTCGGCTTCAAAAAATTTCCCAAGATGAGAGCCAGATCTTTTCCACCTGCAAATCTCTCAGAAACCCTTGCCCTAGAGGCAAAGGTTTCTTCTCTTCTAGCTCTAAGAGCTGTAGAGAGAGTGCCTACCCTACACTGGGGCAAAGGATTGTACTGCAGGTACTTCCTAACCCCCGAAAAAGACAGGAGAGTGGTGACCCATCCTGGACCTAAGATACGTGAACAAACATCTTTTAAAGCCAAAGTTCAAGACGATAACTCTGGGAATTATGCTGCCTTCTCTCAGGCCCAGAGACTGACTAGCCTCACTGGACCTCAAAGATGCCTACTTTCACATTCCCATCCGGTGCTCCCACAGAAAGTACCTCAGGTTCAAGTTGCCCTCAGGCTACTATCAGTTCAGAGCAGTGCCCTTTGGCCTAACATCAGCCCCAAGGGTCTTCACAGAGTGCCTGGCAGTAGTTGTTGCCTTCCTAAGATGACAGAAGATTTCCATTTTTCCATATTTGGATGACTGGCTCATAGTGGGCCAGTCCCCAGACCAAGTCAGGTCACACCTGCAAGTGACCCAGCAAGTGCTCACTTCTTTAGGATTTCTTCTCAACCTACCAAAGTCAGTTCTCGAACCAGTGCAGCTCCTCACTTTCATAGGGGCAGAGCTGGATACGGTAAAAGCAAGAGCCTTCCTTCCCCTGGATAGGGCAAGGGCTCTCATGGAACTGGCCTCTTCATTCAACCTTCAGGTGTCTCGAGACAGCAAGGCACTTCCTTCAGCTATTGGGCCACATGGCAGCTTCTACAGCAGTGGTCCAAGGTGCAAGATTCCAAATGAGGGACATTCAGTTCCACTTAAGAGCTTTTTGGTCCCAAAGAAAGGATTCCCTTACCAAACTAATTCCAGTGACTCGAACCCTGATCCAAGTCCTCCAGTGGTGGCAAGATCAGGACAATTTGAGACAACGGGTTCCATTTGCCACTCAGTCTCATTCAGTGGTCCTCACCACAGATTCTTCCCTGCTCAGTTGGGGAGCTCATTTGGGGGAACTTACCACCCAGGGACTGTGGTCGCCTCAGGAATCTCTTCTACACATCTGTCTCTTGGAACTCAGGGTAGTGTTTCTGGCACTGCAAGCTTTTTCCAATTCAGTGCAGAACAAGGTGGTTCAGGTCAGAACAGACACCACCACGTGGTACATCAACCAGCAAGTAGGCACTCTGTCTACGGCCTTGTGCACAGAAGGAATGAAGTTGTAGACCCTGGCTTATTCCCTGCAAACCTCTCTGATAGCAGTTCACCTTCCAGGAAAGGACAATGTTCTAGCAGATGCACTGAGCAGAATATCCCAGGGCCATCACGAATGGGCCCTAGATCCTCTGGTATTGAAGGTGATTTTCTCAAAATTGGGCACTCCAGAGATGGATCTTTTTGCAGCCCCAGACAATCACCAACTTCCTCTTTTTTTGTTGCAGACCCCCAGTCTTGGGCTCAGTCCCCCTGGATGCTCTGATTCTGAACTGGGAAGGGAAATTTCTGTATGCTTTTTTCCCCCCTTCCCTATCCTGTTCAAAGTGTTAGTCAAGATAAGGTTACAACCGTGCAAAGTGATTCTGATTGCTCCAGACTGGGCTAGGCAGCCATGGTATCCCTTGTTGCTGTCCCTAGCAGTCCATCTTCCCCTGTCTCTTCCCAGGAATTACAACCTGTTAACATCCTCTCAAGGGAGGATTTGGTACCCCAGTCTTCAGTCTCTCAATCTCAAGGCTTGGCTCTTGAAGAGTTAGAGTTTACAGATCTGCATCTTTCCCAAGGGGTTCTGTATATCCTTAAGGCTTCTCGAAAGCGTTCCACCAGAAAGACTTACATCTCCAAATGGAAAAGATTCAGCATTTGGTGTTCTAAGAAGAATATTTCTCCAGACTCTTGCTGAATTGCCTAAGGTTCTGGGTTATATGGTCCATCTCAATGGCCTAGGTCTCAGACCAGCTACTCTCAAGGTACACTTGGCAGCTGTTTCTGCTTTCCTGTCAGTAGGCAAGTCTTCCTCACTGTCATCCCATCCTGTATTCTGTAAGTTTTTCAAGGGATTGCTTCACACCACGCAGCCCCCTTTTGAGCCTTTGTCCTCGGCAGAGCTTAAGTACTTGACTTGGAAAACTGTGTTTTTGGTAGCAATTACTTCTGCTAGACGTATCAGTGAATTGCAAGCCCTGTCAGTGGAATCCGATTTCATCTCTTTTTCACAGAGATAAAGTGATCCTTAGAACTAACAGAAAGTTCTTGCCTAAAGTGGTCTCAGATTTCCACCTGAACCAGTCTGTATCTCTCCCTGTTTTCTTCTGATCATTCTTCCTCGGGAGAGAGGAGGCTACACAGTTTGGATGTTGAAAGAGCCCTTAGCTACTACATAGAAACATAGAATTTGACGGCAGATAAGGACCGCTTGGCCCACCTAGTCTGCCCATTTTCCTACCTAACAGATAAGCTGCAGATCCTAATTAACTAACAGCTTACTTCCTCCATAGAGCGTACCAAGGGTCACAGGTTTGACTCCCTCCAGTTCCTCACTTATGGAGAAGTTGGGAAGGGCAAACCTGCCACCAAGAGATATATTGCCAGGTGGATTGTTTCTTGTATACAGTTCTGCTATGAAAAACTGAGTAAAACTCCACCCTCAGGCCTGAGGGCTCATTCCACAAGAGGTACAGCTGCTTCCCTGGCTGCTGCCAGGGATATCCCTCTTTTAGAAATTTGTCAAGCAGCCACCTGGAAAACAGTCCATACTTTTACCAAGCATTACTCTCTGGATATCCAGGCTAGGAGTGATGCTCGGTTTGGCACAGCAGTACTTCAGAGCCTATTCCTAAAGTAGGTTCTGTCCCTCTTTCATGGAGGTACTGCTTGGTAGTCTGCAATTGTCCGAATACAGCAAGACTTCATGTTGTTTGAAGAAAAAATTACTCACCTTAGTAATTATGTTTCTTCTAGTGGAGTCTTGCTGTATTCTGACCCCCCGCCTCCCCTCTAAGAACCTAGATTTTTGGGATGTGGGTGGGCAGGCGCAGTGTTGGCACCCTAGGTGTGTCCCCTTTTACACCCTCTTTTTTCTTTGGGTGGTATGTTATTTCATTTGATTGGTTTTTGTTTTTAGGTTTCCTGACTTGAGTCTTCCTTTGGGGACCCAAAACATTGTTTGTCTGCCAGTTGGCTAGTTAAAAGTTTTACAGTTTCCACACAGAACACCTAGCGAGTTTTGCTCGTAAAGATCTGACGGTTGCAGTTCGAATAGCAGGCAGAGGCTTCAACCAAGCTTGAGATGAACATTCTATGCCATGCATAGAAAAGTTAACCCTTTGGTCTCCGGGGCAGTTTAAAGGCTGGGGCTAACTGCAATTGTCAGAATACAGCAAGATTCCACTAGAAGAAACATTACTAAGGTGAGTAATTTTTTTTCTTGCCTACCACTGAGGTCACTGTCTGTGTGGCTAACCCTTGATGCCCAGGGCAAGGGCCTCACACTTGTCTGTCTACCCCAAAAAAAAAAAAAAAGAGAACAAGCCAGAGGCTTTAGAGTACTGCATGAGCAGCTAACTGATCTTCACTCCGACAATGAAGTCATAGTTCTGGGCGATTTTAAATTGGTTATCACAAGACACTGCCACCATCAAGGGCGCAGTCTCCTCAGTCAACTTCCGACAGCTAGTGGACCAACCCACTCAAATAAATTGTAGAACGGGCTCCTGTACTCTGCTAGAGTGGATATTAACAAACCACCCTGAGCGGGTCTCCCGTCTAAAAGTCTCCCAGACTCCCTAAGTGATCACTCACCAGTCGTCATCTTCTGGTAGAACAAGGCTCCTAAACTGCCAGCAAAGGTCATAATATCCCACATGCTAAAAAAGGGCGCGCTTTGAGCTGGGCCCCAGTCCTAACTACTGACGACGTCGATACAGCACTAGCCAAATTCATAGAAATTTTCAACATTGTCTGCACCACCTATGCACCCCCCATCCGAAAGAAGTCAATGGCACTCACAAAACCTAGATATCACCACACCTACTTGCCCTGATGAGCTCCAGGGACCTCCTCTGGTATAAATACAAAAGCACCCTCTCAGATCGTGATAAGCAAAACTACAAGGCTGCATGAAATAAATGCCCCCTGGCCATATGCCAGGCCAAAGCCAGTCACTGCAGATCTGAGCTAAACTGCTCCTTGGGTGAAGGCTGTAGATTCTGGGCGAACATCAATATGGTCATTGGGAAGCGGGATACCTCTATACCTGCGCCCTGTTGAGCTATGAAGGGACCACTACACAAGACACCAAATCTACCACTGATATCTTTAATAAAGACTTCTACCTTAGTACTGTCTCCCCAAAAAAAAAAAAAAAAACATCCTCGGCTCCGCAAGGAACAACCTACAAAACCATCAACGAACACTACCAATAAATCATGACCCCCATTCTACCCTAAGGCAATTTCCAAAGCTGAAGTGAAATAATACTTTTCCAAAGTCATGGGGAGAGTCTAGGCACAGTGCTGAGGGCCTAGATCTAAAACTGATCTCCCTTACACTTGAAGAACTGCTAACTCCCCTAACCAGAATCATTAACCTGTCCCTCACAACTGGGACCTTCCCAAAACTGTGAAAAGCAGGTAGCATGACTGACCATACCAACTACCATCCAATATCAATACTCCCCCCAATGTCAAAAGCTCTTGAGCATATAGTGTTCGACCAACCTGTCGACCACCTTGAAAAATATCAGCTCCAGTGCCAACAACAGCATGGCTTCCAAAAACTCCACAGCACTACTGCAGCGTCGCTGGATTCCACGGGATTCATTCACAATGCCTTTGATCAAAGGCACTTGGTGGGTGCAACCTTCATTGACCTCACCAAGGCCTTTGACACAGTCAACCATGACTTACTCCTAGCTGAACTAGATGCAACAGAACTATCAGCCGATTCCCTGGGTTGGTTCTGGAGCTACCTCACAGGCAGTGTACAAAGGGCAAAAATAAGTAACACGCTCTCGGATCCCCTGCAAGTTTCCACCGAGGTCCCCGAAGGCTCCATCCTGGACCCCCTCCTATTTAGCCTTTTTTTTTTTATATATATATATATAAACAGCCTTCCATAAGCATGTCAACATAAGACTCCTCTATGCTGATGCGGATATCTACTCCAGCCACTCTAACCCAACCACCCTAGAATGTCTACAGCAGGACTTTAACAAAGTGGAGGACTGGTTTGTCGAAGCCAAGTTACTTGTTAACCACAAAAAAAAAGTCCATGCTCTTTGCCCCAGCCCATAGCTGCCACAAGACGTCCACAATAAATATCCATACTAAACAAAGTGTAGCCATTGAAATAGTCCATAGCTTCAAGTAGCTAGGGCTCACGTTAGACAGCTCTTTCACCTTCTCTTCTCACGTGGACCACGTCGCCACATCAGCTAACAGAAAGATGGGTCTTCTGTATGAACACTACAACTGCCTCACCAATTAAGCCCTTCAGCTCGCCATCACCAGCTCAGTCTTCTGAACCATTGACTATGGGCTCGCTATCTATAAGCGTCGTTCCAGACAACACCTTCAAGCGGCTCACCACCACACTTAATAAAGCCTTCAGACTAGCCCTAGGAGCACCATGTCTCAATCATACCTGCAATCTTTATTCACAAGTGGGTTGTCTAAACTTAAGCGACAGGGCCCGCTGCCAAGTCTACCTTCTTGACAAAAAAGCGGTCCTGGGCCTGCCGCCCCCTGCCACCAGTTACCTCCTACAACAGGTCGAACCAACCAGGACTACAAAGACATCTAACAAACCCTCTGTCAGGGTTCCCTTCCGTCGCACCTCTCAAGGGCAGTGCTCCTTTGAATACCGAGCACCACTCTGGCTCAGCTCTCTCCCACCTGAGATGGTCTCCATCAGTAAACTAGGCCCTTTCAAATCTGCACTTAAAACTCACCTGTCCAGCCGTATGCAATGCTCCTGCTACCACAGACCACTGCCTCCTGGAACACATCCTGCTTACCCCAACTGTACTCTTCTATGTGGCCCAACAAGCTACTTATCCACACTTTCCTTCTTCCCCCAGCCCCCACTCTTTCCCCTTCCCTCTCTTATTCTACCTGGGTACTCTTACCTCCCCTTCCTCAGTTGCCCCTACCTTAGCATACCCTCCACCCATCTCCAGACAATGTTTCCCAAGCCCAAGGAACCGCTACCTCTCACCTCCACTCTCTCCTACTCACCACCTCCCTCTCCCTGTACTCCTCTACATCAGCTCTGCTTAGTAGCTGCTAAACCTGTCAATCCATTGTTACCCCATCCCCTCTGCTACCCATATCAAGGACCTGTACTGTCAGTAGTTTCTAGCACCTGTATATGCCTGTGATTCTTTGTAACTAATTTGCTCTTTTTTGCCCCTGTGTCCTGACGTGGAACGTTTGTAAATGAGCTGGTAGCTCAAAGATTGTAATCCGAGAATTCAGTAAAGAAATAAAAAATGATACTGTAGGTCTGTAGTTTCCTGCCTCTGTTTTGCCCCCACTTTTGTGAAGGGAATCCTATCCACCCTCTTACAGTCCTTGGGCACCACACCATCCTCCCATGGTTTGTTAAAAAGGGCAGTCAATGGTGTTACTAGTTCTCCCTTTAGTTCTTATAGAATTCTAGGGTGAATCCCATCTGGCCCCATTTCTTTGTCCAGCTTCAGTTTTAGGAGTTCTTTCAGAACCCTTTTTTTCTGCGAAAGGACTGATATCGACCCCCCCTTATCCAGAGTGTTTCTACTGACTGGATGAGGTACCTCCCCCTCCTCTTCCTTTTGTGAATACTGAGCAGAAGTATTCATTCAGTATCCCTGCTTTTTCACTGTCCCTCTGCCCACCCACCCTCCTCTTTATTCTGCCTCAGTATCCCTCCTTTGTCTTTCTTCACTCCCTAATGTACCTATAAATGGTTTTATCCCCCTTCTTAAGCGAGTTGGCTGTCTTTTCCTCGGTTTTGGCCTTTGCTATTCTGACTGCCTCCCTCGCTTCCTTCTGCTTTAACTGGTACAGTTCTCTGTCCTGCTCCTTCTGTTTCCTTATACTTCCTGAATGCTATCTTTTTCTCCCTAACCTTCCCCGCCACTTCTTTTGAGAACCATAGTGTTTTTTTCTTTTGTTTTGATTTGTTTATTTGCTTCACAGATTAAAGGCTTGTTACCTCTGTGATGGCGGTTTTGATGTTTCCCCATTGTTGCTCCACCCCTCCTCCTTGCCCGTTTGCTAGTGCTTTTCTGAGGCACTCTCCCATTTTGACAAAATCAGCCCTCCTGAAGTCCAGTACCTTCACTTTTGTATGGCTTGACTCTACAGCTGAGTTTGCGAACCACACCGTCTGGTGGTCACTTGTTCCCAGATGGCTACCCACTTCTAGTTCTGAGATCCTCTCGCTGTCTCCATTTGAGAGTACCAGGTCTGATTGCTCCCTCCTGAGTGGGTTCCAACACTAGCTGTCTGAGGCATGCCCCTTGTAGGGCATCGAGAATGTCCCTGCTCTTGCATGTGGCTGCAGCAAAGGTGCTCCAGTTAACATTTGGCATATTCAGGTACCCCATTAGAAATCTCCCCTTTCTCTGCCATCCTAAGGATGCTTGCTATCATTTCCTTGTCGTTTTCCTCCCCTTTAGAAGGGAGTCTGTATACAATCCCTCTGCAGATTGTGGTGCCATTTCCAGTCTTCAGGGTGATGCACAGTGCCTCCTCTCCTCCCTGTTTACCCTTTAGTTCTGTTGCTTTGATCCCTTCCCTTACATAGAGAGCTGCTCTTCCACCACCCTCCCTGTCCCTCCTGTAGATTGTGTACCCTGGTATGTTGACATCCCTGATATGATTCTCTCTGTACCATGATCTGACTTTGAGGGGGGAGCTCTTGCAGCAGGTAATACTGTTAGGATTAATGGCGTTAGGACCCCACAGAAATCTTGTAGCTAGCAGTCTGTAGTGGGGGACTGCCCCGATGTCGGCTCCACCCGACATCAGACGTGGTATAAAGGGGACGGTCCCCCGGCGCCATCTCCATTCTTTTCCCGCCATCGACCCGCTTAGTTCGGCTCCACAGATGCTTTCTTTTGCAGTCGACTGCTATTTGAGAAAAGTTCTTCTAAAGATCGTTTCCCCCAATGTCTAAGATGTTTTATTTCTATTCTGTGTATATCATGGCCCTCTGCTGCGGCGAAGTCCATGTGCACGGAGGGAAGCAGATCCCGCAAGACATGGCCACACGACCTGCCTAGTCTGCCTAGGTAGGCCCCGACCATCAGCCCAGCGATTGCCCGCACTGCCGCAAGTTTAATCAAAAGGCAAGAATCAGGAGAGCCAACGCCCTCAAAACATACCTCCTTTGAGCAAAACATGGCGGCTATGCAGCTTACCTCAGAGCACAGCTCTTCTTCTCCCGCTAGGGACTCCCCACCCAAGGAAATATTATCCAGAGGGAAGCACCACCACCAGGAGAAAGATAGGGCCAGGCCCGAGTGACACCTGCGATGCCCTCTTCGACCTCCGGCTGCAGGTCGGGCTCGGTTCCAGTCCAGGCCACAGTCGACCACAAAAGTAAGCCTGCTCCTGCCTCCCAGGGCAAACACTGGGAGCCAGCCTCTTCTGGGCACTCGCCTTCCATGATACACCGATCCCACAAGTCTACCTCAGGGTCGACCCAAGATGGCCATTCCTCAGAGAAACAGAGAGAGAAGTCCGGTTCGTCGAAAAAATGCAAACGCACAAATGAACCTGAAGGAAGACGGGAGGCCGTGAGACACACCCTCCACCGGCCAAGGTGCACCCCTCTACTGACAAGCGCCCGCCTTCACTGCTGTCCAGCACTCTGACTCCTGATACGAGACGGTTGCTGGTGGAGGAACGGACACCTGCCCCTCCGGAGGGTCGGTCGCCAGAGGGCCGCCCTCCTACTCCAGATGCTAGCTCCCCTGGCAATGGCAATGCCAGATGCCCGGACAAGGGCTTCCGGACCCCAGACACCCAGTCCTGCAAACCAGACGCCCAGCGGTCATCTCTGTGGTGAACATTGGGTCTTTGTCCACATCATGGTGGAACTCTCTGAAGGAGGATCTCCTCTGTAGACCCCCAGTGCCCACTATAGCTCCACCACCCATGGGTCCTCCTCCAACCCCACCTACTCCTGTTGGAGATGAGGGTTCCCACCTGGACACTAAGGGAATAGATGTTTCTCTCCCAGTCCTTCTTCAACCGGACGACGAGGATGCCAGCCCATCCTTTCCAGATTACTCTGGTGAGGAGAACTTTAAACCACCTTCACTGGGCCCCAAGGACTCTCCAAGGTTCGCCCCCCTCAGAGGACTCCTCATTTTTAGATGATATGCGGCCTTTTCAATCTATCTAGGAGTGTGATACCGAAGAACTGGATCCAGAGCGCAGACGCCTGGCCAAATTCTTACGGTCCAAGGAGCCAAAGCCCTTGGGTATTCCGCCTCTGGTCAAGCCTTTTCAAGATGTGACCAGAATTACATGGGGCAAGCTGTCTACCTTGGCTGTTCCAAAATGGCAGACAGGCTTTATAATCCCCCCCAACCAAGGTGGAGCGATTTTGGGGGGAACAACCCAGGGCAAGCTCGCTTGTGTTCACTGCTGCACACGGCTGCAGCAGTCAGCCCAAGCATCTGCACTCCCAGCCTGTGGATCCTGAATCCAAGAAGTTGGATAGCTGGGGCCGCAAGGCTTATTCCTCCGCAACAGGTTCCTTCGGGTCTCTGAATTTTGCCGCCCATATGGTGACTTGCCAGCAGTTCCTGTGGGAAAAGGCCATTAAAATGGTCAAGACACTGTCAGAATCAGACACCAAAGAAGTCTTAGCCTACGCCCAGTCTGGTCTGGACGTTGACAAACATGTCCTCCGCTGCTCATATGATGCGGTGAACATAGCCTCTCAGGCTGCCGCCTTGGGAGTGTGTCTGAGGAGGCATTCTTGGCTGAGGCTGACTGGCTTTCGTCCTGACCTCCAGGATTCTATTCTGGACTCTCCCTTCCAGGGACCAGTATGTTTGGCCAGGAAGTAGAAGCCCTGGTCAAGCAATTCCAGGAGTCGGGGGAAAGCAGTTATGGATGTCCATCGCATGTATAAATCAGAGCCTCAAGGACCCCGTCGCCGTCCCTTTCGTACAGGACAGAGAGGTAAAAATCCCCAGGGCAAGGGATTCTAGAGTTGGGGTCACCCTGCCCCCAAGGCCCTCAGCAGCTCAAAGCTCCTAGGGTACAGGGCCACTCTACGCCCACCGCCTGACTCTCTGCCTCTCCCTCCTCTTTTACGGGAGCTGCAGAACAAGAAAGTCGGGTGGGAGATTTTCCCTCTATTCTGCCGAATGATCCAGCATAACATCAGACCAGTGGGTGTTGGAGACACCATTCGCAAAGGATGTGTGATAAAATTTCTTTCTGTCCTTCCGGACAACCCCCCCCCGTACATTGTCCACCGATCCATGCCCAGTTTCTAGCAGAAGAAGTTGAACAGTTTCTGGAGAAAAATGCCATCAAGCCAGTACCTGTGGCCCAGAGGGGCAAGGGTTATTACTCCAGGATTTTTTTTGTTTGTTTCTGTTCCCAAAGAAAACAGGAGACCTTCACCCTATTCTGGTCTTAAGTCAGCTCAATCTCTCGGTCAAATACCAGAAATTTCGGATGGTAACTCTGACAAGTCTGTTTCCCTTGCTTCGTCAAGGAGAGTGGTTATGCTCCCTAGACATGCAGGACGCTTACATGCGAATCAGTCCTGCACTCTCGCAGGTTTCTCCAGTTCAGGTTTCAGGACCAGCATTACCAGTTTCGGGTTCTGCCCTTCGGCCTCTCATCTGCGCCCAGAGTTTTCACCAAATGTCTGGTGGTGGTTGTAGTAGCCCTTCGAAGGCAGGGCCACTTCGTTTATCCCTACCTGGACGACTGGCTCTTCGCTCCTTCGGTGGATCAACTTGTAGTCGCCCTAAAGGAAACAGAAGAGCTCTTCCATTCCTTGGGGATAATAATAAACTGGCTAAAATTGCAACCCTGGCCCTCCTAGAGGTTGCTATACATGGGGGCGATCCTGGATACAGTTCAGAGAAAGATTTTCCTGCCCTCTTTCAGGGCAGATCGCTTGAGGGATCTGGCAAGCAGAGTTCAGGTAGCCTCTTCAGTCTCTGCACGGGTAATTCTTCAGCTTCTGGGCCACATGTCAGCTGTCATAGTCACAGTACCCCTCTCCAGATTGCATATGAGGATCCTCCACTGGCACCTCAGGGTTCAATGGGAGCAAACGGATGACCTGGATCAGCCGGTCCGGGTTTCTTTGGCAGTTCATCGCTCCCTCAACTGGCGGCTCTGCCGCCCACACGTAGAGGGAGGAGTCTCCTTTCAGAGGACCCCCCCCCGTCTCAAATTCTGACAACGGATGGCTCATTGTTAGGTTGGGGGGCTCACCTAGGGGAACATAGGACCCGAGGATCTTGGTGTCCTATAGAACGCTCTCTACACATCAGTGTTCTGGAAATAAGAGCTGTCCTGAATGTTCTCGAGGCATTTCGAGACCAACTGTCTCCGGGTCCCCTTCTGGTGCAGACAGACAACACTCCAGTTGTCTTCTACATCAATAAACAAGGGGGCACTCACTCTTACCCCCTTTGCAGGGAGGCCATGAGAGTGTGGGACTGGGCAGTAGAACACCTTCTAGACCTTACAGCAGTACACCTGCCAGGTGTCCAGAACGTTCTCGCCGACAGTCTCAGCTGCTCTCGATAACTCCGTCATGAGTGGGAATTGCTCCAGGAAGTCACAGACCTCTCTGGTCGCTGGGGCCATCCAGAGCTGGACCTCTTTGCGTCCCCATGCAACGCCAGACTGCAAAAGTTTTGCTCGCTCGATCCAGGGCCTGGTGTTTTTTGGCGAGACGCATTGTCCCGCTCCTGGACAGGGAGGTTCATGTACGCTTTCCTTCTCATTCAGAGAGTACTGCACAAATTGCAGTTGGAGGGAGCCAGGATGATTCTGGTAGCTCCTCTGTGGCCTCGTCAGATTTGATATCCGCTGCTCAACAGCTGTCATTGGAACCTCCAGTACAGTTGTGCCTCTCCTCCCACTTGCTCTCACAGGAGCGGGAGACGCTCATCCATCCTGCTCTGTGTTCTCTTCACCTGCACGCATGGCTCCTGCAGTCTTAGCAGAAGAGAGATTAGGAGTGTCCAGCAGGGTGGCAGAAGTTCTGGTGGCAGCGAGGAAGCCTTCCATGAGAGCTACTTACACTATGAAGTGGAAACGTTTCTGCATTTGGGCAATGGCTCGTGCCCTAGATCCCCTGGATTGTCCAGTTCATCACGTGCTAGACTATCTTCTCCACCTCTTGGACCAGGGGCTCAGCTACTCTTCCATTAAGGTGCACATGTGTGCCGTTTCTGCATACCACGCACCGTTTGGGGAGAGAACTCTAGCACAGCTTAATGTCTGTAAGACTTTCCTTAGAGGGGTCCTACACATCAGACCTCCCAGGAGAGATCCTGTCCCTCCTTAGGATTTACTTTATGTTCTTGAAAAGCTCACACTGCCTCCCTTAGAACCAGCCACATCATGCAAACTACGTTTTCTCTCTTGGAAAGCGCTTTTTTTTAGTTGACAAAGAACCTCTGTGCATAAACACTGAGGCAAGGGCCTCACCATAATATGGTTCACCATAATATATCCCAGGCACACTGCCTTAGGGGTAGCTGGTCCATTCCACTGGGGTGTCAAACAGACGAGGCATACTGATGAGTCCTGGTAGGACGAAACACGTGTCTGTCTTCTGTTAGCACCCTTTGCAAACTGTGTGAGAGGCCTTTCGGCACCATGCAATTCTGCTTAAAGTTGGACCAGCATAACATTCTGTGGTGATTTGCATATGCAGCCCATGGTGCTTTGCATTGTGGGGGCATGTGTGATTTTGTATTTGCTTTTTTTTTAGTTGCTGTTACTTCTGCTCAAAAGGTTCCCGAGCTTCAGGCCCTGATACGTAAGGAGCCTTGTATTATTGTCCACAGAGACAGGGTGACCCTGCGTACGAATCCAAGTTCTTACCGAAGGTGGTGTCAGTATTGACTCTGAACCAGGACATCAACCTTCCGGTTTACTATCCTGAGTTTGTAAATCAAGGAGAGGCTCTGTTGCATACCCTGGATGTTCACGGAATCCTGAGGTATTATCTCCATAGGACTAGACTTTCTAGGAAGACGGACCAGTTGTTAGTCTCCTTTGCAAAAAGGATGACAGCGGCTTCTGTCTCCAAGCAAGTCACTAGCCTGTTGGCTGGTGCACTGCATCTCCTTTTGTTACCAACACCATGGTAAACCCCTGCCAGGACCCATCAAGAGTCACTCCACCAGGGCTGTGGCTACCTCATTTACCTCCTTAAAAAAACGTGTCTTCGGCAGATATCTGCTGCCATGACCTGGAGCACGGTCCACACCTTCATCAGGTATTACAGCCTATACATTGCCTCTAGGAGGAGAGCAGGTTTTGGACTGCCTGTCCTACAAGGCCTACTTTCATGAGGCTGTTCTGTTACTAATTACCTCCCCCTCCCTGTCAGACCTGGGCCTATCTTTGGGTACTACGTGGAACTCTGTCCTAATGGTACTACCTGCTGCAAGAGCTCCCCCTTGAAGTCAGATAGTACAGTTGTGTAAGAACTTACCAGAACAGTAGATATTCGAGTGGAGCTCTTACAGCAAGTGGCTTTCCCACCCTCCATTCCCCAGGAGTCTGTGTTTTTACCCTTATCCAGGGTTGCGGAGTTCCTGCTCGGTTCTCCAAATCTTTTCACCCGGGTCTCCGGCGAGAGAACTGAGATGGCGCCAGGGGACCGCCTCCTTTATACCACGTCTGATGTCTGGCAGAGCAGACGTCTGGTGCGGTCCCCTGCTACAGACTGCTAGCTACAAGATTTCCGTGGAGTCCTAATGCCTGGCAGCATTAGTCCTAAAGGCATTACCTGCTGCAAGAGCTCCTCTCGAAGATCTGCTGTTACGGTAAGTTCTTACGTAACTGTACTTTTCTGTGACTGCCACGATAGCCAGGCATCCCTCTTCCATCAAGGCCACCAGTTCAGGGAGCTTGTTACCTAGACTACGGGCATTGGTACTCATTACCCTCCATTTTTTTGATGGCCTTACCTCTTTTTGCCCCATCCCTGTCCTTACTGCCTTTGTCTGTTTCTCCATTTACCCGTGCCCTTCTCCCTATCAACTTCTGTATTTTGGTGTTTACCTCACTAACTACCCTGATTTCTTGGGTTGGTTAGATTTCCCTTCTCCTTTTCAGTGCCACCCCCTTGGCTAGTTTAAATGCTTGCCAGCGAAGCATTTAAACTGATCACCTAGGATCCTGGTTCCCCTCCTGGACAGATGCAGACCATCGCGCCAGTATAGGCCTGCATCTCCCCAGGTAGACCCCCAGTCCCCAATGAAGTCAAAACCCTGAGCTCTGAACCAGTTTTTCAACCACTGATTGAATCCCATTGTGTGGAGCACCCTAGTCTCACCCATACCATAGACAGGCAGCACCTCCGAGAAGGTTACCATGCGTGCTACTTGTCTAAGGCCCCTTTTCAACTCCACAAACACCTCCTGCACTGCTCTGATCCCTTTCCCAGCCAGGTCATTTGTCCCCAAGTGGACAATGATATCTAGCTCCCTCCCCCGTGCAGCTGCTCCCACAATCCTGAGGATTCACTCACTGTACCTCCAAGCCATGGTGCCAGGCAAGCACCTTACCTCCCTACCCCAGTTCTACCTTCCTAACAGTGGAGTCCCCCACCAGGAGGAGTTTTCTTCCCCTGTAGGGTCCCATGTCTCCCTCCCTCCTGTGAGTCTCCTTTGTGGAGGTTCCCAGCATCCTCCTTGGTCTCCACTGCGGTTGCTTCCATAAAGGAACCATACTCTGCCAGAACGGCATATCAGTTGTGGAGAGGTACAACTCCACCACCCTCACCCTCCCTAAACCCGCTGTATTCCAACCACTCCTCTTTCTTGGCAACCTCTGAGGCAGCGTTGGTGGCCCTGGTGGTCCTTGAGTTGGAAAGGCTGTCCCCCGAATCTTGACCAACTCAGCCTGGAGATGGGCAACCTCCTCCCTCAGCCCAGAGAGGTGCCTGCAGATGGAACAACACCGCATCCTCCAGAACGTCTCCCGGAAGACTGCTGCTCCACAGTCACTGCACTGCACCACTCCCATCATGTCTTATTTCTGGCCCCTTAACTGTTGTTTGGAATATTTACTCTTTCCTCTATTTTTTTCTCTCCCTACTTACTTACTGCCTCTGTGCCCTTTAAGCTCCTGATCTTCCTGTTCTGAGATGAGAAGTTCCTCTATTCCTCTGTAGTCTACTTCTTGCTTGCTTGGAGTCAGACCTCCAGCAGCTGGAGGGATGGGGTGGGGTGGAGAGCTACCCTTTTCCTTCTAGGATGGTGCGTCTTTTGTACGTTTGAGATCACTCCCTTCCTGCTCCCAAACAGGAAGTTTCTGTTGTCAGTCAAATCCTGTGCCTATAAAAATAGAACCGGTTAAGGGTGGGGGGATGGAGGGCAATATAGTCCCAGTAAAGTTCTGACAGCTTGCTGTTCTCTGCCATAAGCTATCTAGGTCACTTTTTAAATGCAAACACCTGGCTTCCTTCTTTCTAAGCCACTCCCCCTAATTTACAGATCTTACTTCGAGAGGGCTCTTGCAGTAGGTAATTACATATAGAACTGATGCCGGCAGGCAGCGGGACCCCACGGAAAAATTTCTAGTTAGCAGTCCCTGGGGAGGGACCGCCCCCATGTCAGGTGACCGGCGTCAGGAGACGTCTGTATAAAGAGGTGGTCCCGGACGCCCGCCTTCCAATTCTTTCCCGCCGTTAACTCGTGCAGCACCTCGTGTAAAAGTTCATGCTTCATCAGTTTTTTAACGAAAAATCGTTATTTTTTCGACTAACGTCAGTACTAGTGTCGGTGTATGTCGTCCCCTACACCCTCCGAGCACAAGAATAAGTGCGATTCGTGTGGCGCTCAACTACTGCACAAGGACGGCCCCTCCCTGTGCCTGTTCTGCCTCATCCGGTCGAGAAGTGCCAGCACTGCCTCAGTTCTAACACGGCTACACAGAAAAGGCGGCAGCAATCCCTAGAAGCCCATATTCTAAAAAAGAAAATGAGTTCTATGGAGAAGGAGCTCAAAAAACTGAGGCAGGCGTCCACTTCCCTCGAAGGCCATCGGAAGAAGGAGGAGAAGGAGAGGCACCGGGACAAGGGCTCTTCCAACGCGTCTCCCTCAGGAGTCGCTGGGACGCAGGTATCATCCCCTTCGGCGGATCGCTCTTTGACTGCTGCTTCGGAGGTTTCCGAGGTGGCGTCGGCCCGCCCATCTGGCTCACGCTCAGGCTTTGCGGGCGCCTCCGGGCAGTTGGAGGCCTCCGCCCCTGGTTCGGCCGCAGGCTCGCGGCCTACCACTGTGGGCGACTCCGGTAAGCCAGGCGTCGGCTCCTCTGATGTCCGCCCAGAGAGGGACGGTATGATATCCGACCCTCCCAGGCGACGCGCGGCCCCCTCTCCACTGGACCAGGCCGATCACTCTACTTGGCCTGCCACCGGTGATGGCTCTCATAATGACATCGGCTCCTCCGGCGCCCACCGAGAGCTCGCCACTAAGCCTCATGTCGGCTCGTCCGACGTCCAGCCGGCGAAGGAACCGACGACGGACCCCCACACACACACACACACACGTCCTTCGTACCCGGTTCCCCGCAGCCTTCGCTGCCGTCTGGGGAACCAAAGTCTCCCCAACCCGTCCCCGGGAACTTTCCCCTCCGTCCCCAGGCGAAGCTGGGGATCTTTTGCCTCCGTCAGTCCTTCCTCCACCTGGAGTGCTGGACCTGATGTCAGATCCCCAGGCGCCGGCTCCGACATCGGTACCCCCGGCGCCCAGGAGCCTCCACTGTCGGCCTGGCTGGCGTCTTGCCGATCATGGAGACAGTCTGCTCCCCATCGGGCCCTCCTGGCTTTCCACTATGGACTCACCTGTGAGGCCTCTGGCTGAGCGCCGCCTGCTCTGGCAGCCCCCACCCCACCCCACCGGCTCCGGGTATCCTCCATCTTATTCGGCGCGGTGTACCGGAACGTAATATCCGGCACCACAGTACCAAACGCCGGGCTACCCGCAGCCGGGTTTTGGATACGCTCCATACGGTTATAACCCGTATCCTTATCCCCCGCCACCTCCTCCTCCACCGCCCTCGCGTCTGCCGGTGGACCTGCAGGAGACTCTGGCCTCCTGATGGGCTGAGGCCAAGGCTCAGCTCACCAAAGAGGTTGAGAGCCGCCTTCCGGCGACAGTGCCATCCCAGGTTCCCATACGTCCAAGGCGGCACACTCCCTCACCACCTCCGGACTCCAGGGTTCTTCCGTTTGGGTCCAGAGATGGGCAGGACACGCTTCCCAAGGGGCCCGTTCCTCCCCCGGGTCGTGAAAGGGAGTCTCTCTCTTTTTCTTCTTCCTCTTTACCCTCTGACTCTTCCGACAGTTGCTCCGAGGGAGACGACGAGCCTTGCTCTGTCGAAACCCAGACCAAGGACTCCTCCGAAGTCTCCTCCGGAGGATCCTTCTTTTACGGAGTTGCTTAGGAAAATCCAGGAGGTTCATCAGTGGCACTCCCTGGAACCAGATCCTCAGTGTCTGAAACTCCCTGAACATCTGGATCTGCCCGTGACAGCTCCTTCGTTGGTACCACCCTGGATAGAGCCTCATGCCGAACTTGTTACCACAATATGGAAACATCCGTCGGCCTTAGCCCCACTTCCTAGGAAGTCGAACCGCCTATATCAGGCTCCAGAGGGTGTTGATTTCCTGGATTCTCACCCTCGTGCCAACTCGGTTGTGATTAGCGCCGTTCACAGCCAGTCGGCGAACCCTAAACATCTTAGCTCGTCACCTCCTGTTTAAGGAATCACGCATTCTGGACCAGTATGGGAGAAAGATTTACGCTTCCTCCACACTTGGGATCAGGGCCCTGAACTATGTCGGCCATATGGGGGACTACCAGAAGGCCATCCTGACTCAGGCGGAAGCCAAACTGGACTCCTTGCCTGACTCCCAAGTCAAGCAGGAGTAGGCTGATCTTGTCCGCTCTGCTCGTTCGGCCAGTCGACACATGCTACGTGTGACATACGATGCAGTGGACACTGCTGGGCGGAACTCAGCTTTCGCTGTAGGCCTACCGCATCATGCTTGGCTCCGCGTGTCAGGTTTGGTCCCGGAGGTGCAATCTGCTATCCAGGAAGCACCCTTCCGGGGGTCGGTGCTTTCGGGGTGATGTCAGGACATCATCACCCGATTTGCAAGAGAAGGGGGCGGCCTTGAAGTCAGTTGATTCCATGTACCGTCCCCATCAGCAGCAGCGCGCTCCCTTTTGCGGTGAATCGGCCAAGGCGAAACCCCAGGGAAGGCGGGCCACAAAGCAGCGGGCCCCGCGGCTGCCAGCCCCCACCCAAAAAGCAGCAGGTGCTTCAGCTGCGGTGCTGCCCACACCACCTGACTCCTTTCCTCTCCCACTGCCTCGGACTCCCGGAGGAACCGGTAGGAGGGAGGTTTTCCCTCCACCTTCCGGGATGGGAGAGGATAACCACAGATTCTTGGTTGCTCCAGCTCATAGCAGAAGAACACTCCATAGAGTTTCTTCAGAAACCACCCCGCCACCCTCCTCTGAAGTCGTCGTATTCACGGGAACATCTTCTCTTGGTCCAGGAGGAAATCTCTGCTCTTCTGCTGAAGCAAGCGATAAAGCCTGTCCTCCTTCATCTACGAGGGACGGGTTACTATTCCCATTTCTTCCTGGTCCCAAAGAAGACAGGAGATCTCAGACCAGTTTTGGATCTCAGTTCCCTGAATGTTTACGTAGAGTACAAAAGGTTCAGGATGCTCTCTTTGCAGAGCCTTGCCCCTCCTCCGGCCGGGTCAATGGCTTTGTGCTCTGGATATGCAGGATGCTTATCTGCACATTCCCATTCGCCCATCTCATTGCAGATACCTTCGTTTTGCGTTTCAGGGGGACCACTACCAGTTCAAGGTGCTCCTGTTTGGTCTGTCCTCGGTCCCCCGAGTATTTACCAAATGCCTGGCAGTGGTGGCGGCCCACCTGCGTACCAAGGGAGTGCAGGTTTTCCCGTACCTGGATGATTGGCTCCTGGCGGTCTCATCCAGGGAGGAACTCCTGTGTTTCCTCTCCCTTACCTAGCAGGTTTTTGCCTGTCTGTGTATTACCATCAACCATTCCAAGTCTCATTTGGACCCATCCCAGAATCTACAGTTTATTGGGGTGATCCTCGATTCGACCATGGGCAAGGCCTTCCTGCCTCCGGACAGGGCGGCCACCCTTCAGACCCAAATAAGTCTGTTGTCTGATCGCAGGATGGTCTCTGCGAGGTCGGTCCTTCGCCTTCTCAGGCTCATGGCAGCTGCTATCCTGACGGTACCTCGCGATCGACTCCACATGAGGATCTCTCAGTGGACTGTACGCTCTCAGTGGGATCAGCTAGTGGATGACCTAGATCGCTCAGTTCTGATCTCCTCGCCAATGATGCGAGACTTGCAGTGGTGGATGGTTCGAGAGAACCTTTTTCGGGGAGTTCCTTTCTTTCATCCTGCCCCCCACTCCCAGACTCTTAACTACAGACGCCTCAGGCGAAGGTTGGGGAGCCCATCTAGGCCCTCATCGGACCCAGGGCTCCTGGTCCAAGCTAGAACAAGCTCTCCACATCAGTGTGCTCGAGCTTCGGGCAGTGTTGTACGCTGTCAAAGCCCTTCACCAATACATCCTTCCCGGCCACCTAGCCGTCCAGATGGACATGTGCATGGTGTGGTATATCAACAAGCAGGGAGGGACTCTGTCCTACCCTCTATGTAGGGAGGCAATGAGGGTTTGGGATTGGGCAACACAACACAACCTTCACCTCACGGCGATTCACGTTCCGGGAGTTGACAACACCCTGGCAGACAAGCTAAGTCGCTCTTCTGCTCTGACTCACGAGTGGGAACTGGACCAAGGGGTCCTAGACAATATCTTCCAACTTTGGGGAACACCACAGGTCGACCTGTTCGCATCCCCCCTAAACGCAAAACTTCCCATCTTCTGCTCGCTCGTTCCAGAGCGACGCTCTGTCTCTAGACTGGAAGGACGGATTCGTCTATGCCTTTCCCCCAATTCCACTTATCCCACGAGTCTTGCAGAAACTAGCTTCAGAAGGAGCGAGAATGATTCTGATCGCTCCTTTCTGGCCCAGGCAAATCTGGTTCTGTCTTCTACAACAGTATTCAGAGGATCCTCATCTTCCTCTTCCTCTATCTCGAGGTTTGTTGACCCAGGATCAGGGGACCCTGGTCCATCCAGGCCTCAGATCCCTTCAACTGCATGCATGGCTCCTGCAGACCTAGCCCAATCCCGTCTTGGAGTGTCTCCCAAAGTGGCGGAGATTTTAGTGGAGGCCAGAAAAACCTCCACCAGATCCACTTATGACATGAAGTGGAAAATATTCACTATTTGAGCCGCTTCCAAGAACATGGAACCTTTCTCCTGTTCAGCGGGGCTTCTGCTGGAGTATCTACGTCATCTGTTTGACCTGGGTTTCAGCCATTCCTCTCTGAAGGTACACATGGCAGCCATTTCGGCCTATCGTGTTCCCTTCACAGACGAGGCTTTTGCTCAACTGGAGGTCTCCAAGACCTTTCTCAACGGGGTCCTCCATCTGAGGCCCCCCATCTGTACTCCTGCTACCCCTTGGGACTTGAACTTTGTTCTCGAGAAACTTACTCTTCCTCCTTTCGAACCTGCAACTTCTCCGGATTTGAAGTTCCTTTCGTGGAAGACGCTCTTCCTGGTGGCAATTACTTCGGCTCGAAGAATCTCCGAGCTCCAGGCCCTGATGTGTAAATCCCTACTTGATTTTTCACAAGGAACGAAGCTCTCTTCGACGAATCCTAAGTTTCTACCTAAAGTAGTAGCAGAGTCTACCTTAAATCAGTCAATAGTTACCTGCTTTTTTTACGCAGTACTCTAATCAAGGGGAGTATTTACTCCATACTATGGATGTTCACCGGATTCTGAGATACTACACCAACAGGACGAAGGATCTCAGAAAGACTGATCAGTTGTTCGTCTCTTTTGCTCACAAAAGGGAAGGCAATGCTGTTTCCAATCAATGCCTGTCTAAGTGGTTGGCTCATTGCATCACTTTCTGTTATGACAGATACAACAAGACCCTCCCGGGTCAAGTCAGAGGCCACTCCACAAGAGGAGTAGCTGCCTCTGCGGCTTGTTTCAAGAATGTGTCTGCGGCAGACATCTGCGCTGCCGCCACCTGGACTTCTGTCCATACCTTCACGAAACACTACAGTTTGGATTTTGCCTTTCGCCGTAGAGCAGGCTTCGGGCTGGTTGTTTTGCAAGGCCTCCTATCTTGAGACTTGTACAACCGGAACTACCTTTTGGAGTAGTTTTCCTCCTCCCAGTACCTTTCTTTGTTCCAGACTGCTTGGGATTCAGTCCTATATGTAATTACCTACTGCAAGAGCCCTCTCGAAGTAAGATAGTACAGTTACGTAAGAACTTACTGTAACAGTAGATCTTGAGAGAGGCTCTGCAGTAGGTCCTCCCCCCTCCATCCCTTAGGCTTTTTCAGCTCCTTTTCCAGTGATGGAAATATCCGCCCTCTCTCATCCGGCCTCCTTGGCCTGTGGCGGGAAAGAACTGGAAAGGCGGGCGCCTGGGATCGCCCCTTTATACTGACGTCTCCTGACGCCGGTCACCTGATGTGGGGGCAGTCCCTCGCCAGGGACTGCTAGCTAGAAATTTTTCCGAGGGGTCCTGCCACCTGCTGGTGTCAGTCCTATATGTAATTACCTACTGCAAGAGCCTCTCTCGAAGATCTACTGTTACGGTAAGTTCTTGCGTAACTGTATTTTTCTTTTTCACCTAGCTAACTGCACAGATCACAATTTCTTCACCCAACTCGCATACTTTATTCTGTTTGTTTTCACCCTAAATCGAAGTTCCCAATGGTAGAGTTCTAGTTCTTTAGTCCAGTAGAGTAGTAGAGTTCTAACAGCAGCTCCTTCCTCTTGCTGTAACATCCAAGAGGGATCCTTAATCTGGTACTCCCTCTGTTTGAGAGAGTGTGGCTAGAATAGATTTCCACCATCCAGTTAATGCAGGGCATCTAATTGGCATATGCTCCAAAGTGCCATTTTCTCCACACCCTCTAGGATATTTGGTTGAAACCTGTGCATTAAGTAGATTTAGTCTGTGAGTGGTACAGTATAATAAACCGTGTGCATTATATTATAGTGTATTTGTTGCAATTTGGTAGATTTTGTCCTAGTATTCCTGATGTTGGTTATCTGTGTCCATTGTTTATTGCTGAAGTTGATATGCAGTTTAGTCTCCAATTTATTATGCGTTGCCAAATAGCCTGTATTATTCATCAGAATTTTATATAAATGTATTAATTTCTTATCCTGTGGGTAACAACCCTATTAATATCCTCAAATTGTGGATTGTCCAACCTGTAATATTTTTAAGATATAATGCCGTACCTGTAAATAGCCATACAAATGTTTGAGATAAGTTATAGCGTTCCTTAAGTTGATTAAATTCTATTATTTGGTTTAGCACCAAAAACTGACCAATTTCTCTTAGCCCAAGAGTATATGAAGTTTTAAGCACCTTATCCTTTAAAGAGGAAGTAAAAAAAAATTTAAATGGGAGACTGCCTAGAACATAGATTTAGTGGGTGGCCCCTCTTCTCCTCAGTTCTTTTCCCACCGTCGAGCAGACTCCTCAGACCCACCATCGGAAACATTGCTACTCAAAGCTACCATTTTATTCATATATTAATCACTTTTATAGTGATTCTTGACAACCTGTATGCTGGCGAACAGACCGTCTAATTCTTCTAGTACTGAGAGTGCAGAGAGATCTACAAAGACAACTCCCACAACGTCTTTGTCTGCTGCTTAGGCCTGTCACCAGGGTTGGGCCTTGGCATTTGCACTACTGGGCCTGTTACGGATGGTATGTTGTAGACGGAGATCCAGTCTTTAACGTCAAGCACTTCAGTCATACCTATCAACCAAAGTGGCACTGACACTCGGGCGGTACTCATGTAGTGTTCAAATATGATACAGCTTCTGTCTGGCCTCCCTGCTCCAGGGTCCCCATCCACGGGACCTTCACAGCTGGCCCATCAGTGCCGCGAGGTAACCCTAAGTTGATAAGAGAAACTAAAGAGAACTATTATCTGAATGCCCTGGAGTCTGCTAAAGGGAATCCTGTCAAAATTTGTACATATATCAAATCAGTGGAAAGGGTGCAAAGCTCCACCTTCGTTGCCCAAAAAAATTAATTTAAAAGGTACTTCTGTTACTGACCATCAATTTCAGATGAATTCAACAAACATTTCACCACTGCAGGACTTGCATTTGAGTCCTCTCAGGCAGCTACCCTACGCTTCTCTCTCACCCAAGACACTTGGTGATAAACCCCTTTTACAGGATACCTTCTCCTTCGAGCCAGTATCCTACAAACAAGTCGGAAGATCAGGTACTGAAGTTGGACGTTAATAAGAGTACTGGGGAAGATGGCATTGATCCCTTCTTTCTGAAACTTGGATATAAATTTCTGACTGCCCCATTACTCATATATTCAACATGTCCCTGACAGAAGGTTTAGTGCCTACTGCCCCTTTTTAAATCAGGTGACCCATGCGACTTAAATAACTTTTGGCTTATCTCTATTCTGCCAGTACTGTTCAAGCTTCTCGAGAAATTAGTCGACATTCACTTTAGGGATTTCTTGGATAAACACCAGTTGGTCAGTCCACTGCAGTCTGGCTTTAGAAATCGCCACAGTACCACATCTGCACTAGCTAAAGTGTCTAATGACGAGTTGGTAGCCATGGATCACAAGCAAGTTACGTGGGCTGTGTTCTTACTTAAGCAAGGCCTCTGACACAGTCGATCACTGTCTTCTTCTGGAGAAATTAAAAGATTATGGCCTTGGGCAGTCTGTGTCAAATTGGTTGGCCAGTTTCCTGGTGGATAGAAAGCAGCAGATTAAGGCCAGTGGGACTTTATCCTTCTTCTAACCCCAGGAATCACTCATTATGATTAAACTGATACAGTCCGCCTCCTGTGTTGAACTGAGATGGAATTATATGCAAATGATGGAACTCACTTGGCTCATGCCTGTTTCAAACTGCTGCCCTAGCAACTGCTTCACTCTGTGTGCTTCAGATTCTTTACTCCGCCTGCCTAGTAAGGACGTCCTAGAGAGCTCTCCTTGAACTATCTTCAAAATAAATTATCTGTTAGATAAGTACTCGTTTTAAGTTTAATTTTAAATTGCTGCCTTAGAATTTAGTTTTTAGTAGTCGTAGTAGTTTTTCGTTTTATTAGCTGTTCCCTCACGGTTCCTTGGAACTGAGAGTTCCGCGTCTTTTGGCGAGGTTTACCTCAGTTTTTTTTTTATTTAAAGTTTGTATTTGCAGTCTGTTCCTTTGACTGCTTTATTTTTATTTAAAGTTGGAGTAATTCTCTGTTCCTTTTCTTTTTGGGAACCAAATAGCTGTTGTTTATTTTTGAAACCTCCAGTTCCAAGGTATTAATAAACGTTTTGCATTTTTGCTAATAATGATATTTGCAAGACTTTCTGCCCTAAAACTTTCAGAAAAAGAACTAAAAAGTTAGAGGAAATGGCTTCTGTTTCTGCTACTGATGATAGTGCATCTACATCTGTCCCTAAAAAGGATGGAGGCAAAGCTAAGACCCCTGACGAGTTCAGAAAAATCTGAACAAGGTAAGTCAAAAAGGGCTGTGGAGACCGTGGCTGAGTCTGTCCCACTAAAGAAAAAATGCAAAGAAAAGCATGTTGCTGCGCCTCCGGACGAGAAGGCTAAGGAGCTCCCAGCAAACAAATGTAATATGCCTTCGGCTGAGGACATTGCTAAGGCCTTATAGGTTTTACAAGCCCTGCTAGCTGCAGTCCTGGTTCCTACACCGTCTGCATCGGTGCCTGCCCCTCAGGAACCTCAAGATATTTATGAAGAAGAGGATGAGGAGGATTTTGAAGGGGAACCAATATATCCTGAGGTTTCCCCGGAACAGTGGTTTGGATCTCCTCCTAGGGGTCCAGAAGATGACTCCTTTCATTGTGCTTTTGTAAAAAGCATGGTAGAGACTCATCTCCTTCTTCAAGAAACTGAAGAGGATATGGAGGAAGCAGTTCCTCGATATGATGGGTCTAGCCTCCACAAAACGCCTTCTGCTTCCAATGCATAAGTCCCTGAAAAAGGCAGCATTGCAGATCTTCCAAACCCCATCTTCTATCCCTGGGGTAGATAAAGTTGTCAAAAAGTATCAGCTAGACAGAACCACAGCTGATTTTTTGTTTAATCACCCTGACCCTGAAGGGATAATTCAGGCTGCTGCCTGTGACAAGGCCAGGATACCCCGGTACACATTCTCCAGATAAAGATTCACGAAAAATGGATGCCATGGGAAAGAAGGGCTACGTGGCTGCCTCTTTAATAGTCAGGCAAGCCAACTACATGGCATATGGAGTGCAGTAATAGAAGGCACTCTGGAATACAGTGTTGGCTCTGGCTGACAGGGTGCCAGGTGAAGTGGCAGTTGTCCTGCAAGATACAGCAAGAGCTGCACTTGATGCCACCAAATACTAGTTCCATATGGCAGTGGATGCCAGTGACACTGCAGGCAGGTTAATGGCATTAGCTGTCTCCCTTAGGAGATTTGCATGGCTCAGAGTCATCAGCCTCACCGCAGATACCCAGGCCAAAGCAGTGGATTTCCCTATTGAAAATAATTTATTGTTTGGTGATAAAACTGAGGCCTGTATGAAAAAGGTAGAGGAACACAAATCTGCCTGTCGAAGTAATTCGAAGTACAAACTTACTTCCTATAGACCCCAGACTAGGGGAGACAGGGGTAGGGGATTTTATCCCAGACCTTTTTTCCAGGCACAGGCCTCTCAGCCGCAACAGCAGCCTATAGGATATTTCAGAGGAAGGGGCAGGAGAGCTATGAGAAGAGCTTCTCACTCCTCTCTGATTCAAGCACAGCTCGCACAGAACCCCTGACGGGCTGGTACAGGTTGCATCCCCTGTTGTAGAACCACCAGTGGGTGGCAGACTGGCTCACTACCTCCAAGCTTGGTATACCATCATCACAGACAAGTTGGTCCTGGAGGTAGTGAGCCAGGGTCTGGCACTCTGCTTCAGATCATTTCACAAGCTGGGAACAAAAACCTTTACACCAGTTACATCTGCAGACAGAATCTTACTGGAAGCAGAGGTAAAACATCTTCTGGCAATCAAAGCAGTGGAGCCAGTACCCCTTAATCAAAGGGGCAAAGGCTTTTACTCCAGATACTTCTTCACAAAGAAGAAAAATTGGGATTGGCGACCTATTCTAGATCTAAGACTGCTAAACAGAAATATTTTGAAGCCAAAATTCAAAATGGTCACTCTTTCAGTAATCATTCCCCCATTGCAAAAGGGAGACTGGCTAGCCTCCCTAGACCTAAGGGATGCTTAATTTCACATCCCTAGCAGACCATCTCACAGGAAGTACTTGAGATTCAGGCTGGCCTCGGGCCACTGTCAGTTTGCAGCACTTCCATTTGGCCTAACTTCTGCACCAAGGGCCTTCACAAAGTGCCTGGCCGTAGTGGTAGTGTTTTTGAGAAAACGGGGTAACAGTCTTTCACTACCTGGACGACTGGTTAGTAGTGGGTCAATCTCTGCAGCATGCAGAGCACTCCCTAGAACTAGCAAAATCTGCTCTGGAATCCCTGGGTTTTCTAGTAAACAAGCAGAAGTCTCAGCAAGTACCAGTCCAGTTTAGCCCAAGGGTTGTGAATGTTTGGAACAGACTCCCACATGAGGTGTTAAGTGATGGCACTTTAGAGACATTTAAATATCGTTTGGATAGGCATATGGGTGATAAAAGATGGAGTTATGACAATTAGATGGTAACAGGTCCTCATATGGCCTTCATGGTTTATGGATCTGAATACACCCACTGTGAACCTACTGGAGTTCATTGGATCAGAACTGGATACCAGCCTAGGCAGAGCCTTTCTGCCACAGGACATGGTAAACAACATTCTGCAGATTGCAAACTCATTTGTGCCAGGAAAACCCAAACCAGCCAGAGAATTCCTCAGACTGCTGGATCGCATGGTAGCTGCCACCACGGTGCTAGGTTCCAGATTTCAAATGAGACGTCCAGTTTCACCTGAGTCAGTACTGGTCACAAAGGACGATACTGTCCAAACTGGTTCCAGTCACCCATAGTGTAATACAGGCACTGCAGTGGTGGCTGGATGAGCACAACCTTGGGGTAGGCTTACCTTTTCTAAAGGAACAGCCTTCCTTAATTCTCACAACAGATGCCTCCCTTTTATGTTAGGGAGCACACTTGTTGGACCACACAGTAAGTGGCACATGGTCTCCCCAAGAGTCCATGTTGCACATAAATCTGCTGGAGCTCAGGACCGTTTACTTAGCTCTACAGGCATTTGCCCCACGTCTTCAGAACAAGGTGGTGCAGGTTAGAACAGACAACAGCACAACTTTGTACTACATCAGCAAACTGGGAGGAATTGGGTCAGCCCCACTGTGCACAGAAGCAATGAGGCTGTGGTCCATGGCATACTCCATGAAAGTATCCTTATCAGCCATACACCTACCTGGGAAGGACAATGTACTGGCAGATTCCCTCAGCAGGATAAGTCAGGACCACCACGAGTGGTGCCTGAATCCCCAGATACTCAGTATAATTTTCAGGAGGTGGGGCACTCCAGAGGTGGATCTTTTTGCCTCTGTAGAAAATCACCAGTTACCAATGTACTGTTTCAGGCCCCCTCTCAGGGGCACACTTCCCCTTGTTGCAATGGCTCTGGACTGGACAGGGAAGTTTCTGTATGCCTTCCCTCCTTTTCCAATGATATTCAGGACACTGCTGAAATTGAGATCCCAACCAGCAACAATGATACTTGTGGCACCACATTGGGTGAGGCAATACTGGTACTTGCTTCTGCTGACTCTTATCAGTAGTTCCCCCAGTTCACTTGCCCAGGAGGCACAATCTGCTGACCTCCTCTCAGGGCAGGATCCTGTACCCCAACCTCAAATTGCTGAGGCTCAAGGCCTGGCTCTTGAGGACTTAGAATTTGCTAACCGTAAACTGTCAGAACAGGTTCTGACAGTGCTTGGGTGTTCCAGGAAACCTTCCACTAAGAAAACATTCTTCTAAGTGGAAG
Organism: Neoceratodus forsteri; assembly: GCA_016271365.2. Classification (NCBI taxonomy): domain Eukaryota; kingdom Metazoa; phylum Chordata; order Ceratodontiformes; family Ceratodontidae; genus Neoceratodus; species Neoceratodus forsteri. The sequence goes on from CM057451.1 coordinate 541,146,190, forward strand.
AGGTTCTCCATATGGTGTGCAGGTAAGGGTACTGACCCCTCCAGGCTGACTTGGCTAGTCTCCTGGATTACCTGACACACCTACATTCCTTAGGCCTGAAGCTTTCAACCCTCAAGGTCCACTTGGCTTCAGTCTCTGCTTACCTGTCAGCTGGCAGAGAGATCCATGGCCTCTCATCCAGTCTTCAGGAAATACTTTAAAGGCCTCAACCTTCTGCACCCTCCCCTGAGGGAACCGGTCCCGGCCTGGAATCTGAATATCTGTATTGCCAAACTCATGGATGCACCATTCGAGCCCATGGCAACTGCAGATTTGAAGTATATCACTTGGAAAACTGTTTCTGGTTACTATTACTTCAACCAGAAGGATCAGCGAATTACAAGCCCTGTGCACAGATGTAGAATACATCTCTTTTCACAGAGATAAAGTGGTCCTCAGGACCAATAGAAAATTCCTTCCCAAAGTGGTATCTGATTTCCACTTAAATCAGTCCATCACTCTACTTGTCTTTTTTTTACAGAGAACTCCAGTTCTCTAGAAAGGAGGCTTCACTCCCTTTTTGTCAAAAGGGCACTTAGTCACTCTATTGACAGAACCAAGTCTTAACAGATCAAGTCAAACACAGCTCTTTCTCACCTATGGTGAAGTAGGTAAGGGCGGAGCTGCCACAAAATTTTATACCTTTTTTTACCTTTGTCTTACCAGGAGAGAAACACTAAGCTAATAGCTTGTTTACAGGTGCAAGCTGGGAGCACGAGGAGGTTAAATGACTTGCTCAGGGTCACACAGTATGTAAGTGGGGGCTGTGGGATTGAAACCCAGGTCTCCAGGTTTGCAGCTCAGAGCCTTAAACCACTGCGCTATACTGCCTCCTGGATGTACATTTGCTCACTAGATAGTGGCATGTATACAGTTCTGTTATAGTAAAGTGGGTAAACAAGCACCCCTGGGCCTGAGGGCACTGTCCACCAGTGGCAGCTTCAGGAAGAATTCCACTACTGGAAATCTGCAAAGCAGCTACATGGAAAACAGTACGCACCTTCACAAAGCATTACAATCTGGATCTACAATCCAGAAGTGATGCTAGGTTTGGTACAGCAGTGCTGCAGAGCCTGTTTTCAAAATAGGTTCTCTGCCCAACCTCCAAAGGTACTGCTTGGTAGTCTGCATCAGTTTAATCATAATAAGTGATTCCTGGGGTTAGGAAAAAAAAAATACTCACCATAGTAATCTTGTTTCTTCAATGGGATCACTCATTATGATTAAAGCACCCACTCTGCCTCCCCTACTAGAACCTACAAAGGTTGTTCTGCATCCCTGCATTAGGGAGTTTTTCCTATATAGGTTAGAGACACTCTTTTGTTTAACCAGTTGGTTTCCTTGTGATCTCAAGTTTTTTAGGGTTGTTTAAGGATGTTTTTGACCTGAGAGGACAACAATTATTTTATAAAGATTTTAGTTTTAACTAGTGGGTCTTATACCCAGTTAGGCTACGTAAAACTCTGAAGCACTGAGTGCAGCAGTTTAAAATTGGCATGAGACAATTGAGAGTTCCATCATTTGCATATAATTCCATCTCTCCGGGCAGTTCAACTCAGGAGGCTGACTGCATCAGTTTATTCATGAGTGGTCCCTTTGAAGAAACAGGATTACTATGGTGAGTAATTTTCTCTTCCATTGGTGAGAGGGGTGCCCCAAGGCTCAATACTGGGCCCCCCAGCTCTTTCTAATATATGTCAACAATCTAGGTTATAACAGTATCCACTCAAAACTTCACTTTTTTGCAGACGACATGGTCCTCTGTATCTCTAAACCTACATTCCTAGATGCCTCCTCTGCACTTCAATCAGACTTTAACCAACTGCAACTTAATCTAATCCACTCCAGACTTTTATTAAATGCCAACAAAACCAAAGTGGTGTATTTTCACTATGCCAGATCATCCTCCTTACACTGCCCACCCGTGTCTATCACTACCTTGCTTGATAAGTTTTTGATCATGGATAGGTTTAAATACTTAGGCTGCCTTCTTGATTCTAAGGGCTCCTTCCTTCCTCACATTGAAGCCCTTTCTAAAAAGCTTAAACTAAGGTTGGGCTTTGTTTACAGAAATAAGGCCTTGTTTTCCCCGAACTCCAGATTGACTGATCCAGTCCACCTTCCTCCCTCTCCTGGACTATGCAGACATCATTTAAAAAAATTGTGCAGCTACCCGTTTGCAAAAACTTGATGCCCTTTTTCACAGAGCCATCCGTTTTGTCATTAATGCCTCTGCAAGAACATACCATTGCACCCTATATGCGGCAGTGAGGTAGACCTCTGACTACCAGGAGACTCTTACATGCTTATCTATGGGAATATAAATTTCTCTTGAACAAACTCTTGGCTTACATCTTTAGCCTTATTTCTCACCCCAGAACACCTTAGCTCTTAGAAATACCTCTTAAATTTCCTTAGATATACCCAAAGTCCGTACCCGCTTTGGTCAACTAGCTATTAGTTACATCCTCCCTACCACTTGGAAACAAGCTTCAATCACTCCTTAAATTGAGCACCCTCATTCCTCTATGGGCATTCAAAACTCGAATAACCAATCTAATTAACAGTGCTTGCCACTGCAGTTAATCCAGCAGAGCTCACCTACCTCCTTATCTTACCTCTATACCACCACTCTTGTATACTTGTCTTGGGTACTAGCCTGTTTTCTCCTCTCTGCCATTTGCCCATTATACCGAACTCTTATTAGTCATTCAGAGTTGGTCCTTTTTGCGTCCCCACTTGATGCAAAACTGTCCAGTTTCTGCTCGCTTGATCCAGGACCTGGAGTTTTCTGGCGAGATGCATTGTCCCCCTCCTGGAGCGGGAGATTCTTTTATGCCTTCCCTCTGATTCAGAGGGTACTAATCATGCTGCAAGTGGAAAGGGCAAGCATGATTCTGGTTGCCCCATTTTGGTCATGGCAGATATGGTTTCATTTACTATAACAGTGAATAGTGGCACCTCTGGTCACTCTGCCTCTCTGCAGGAATCTGACACTGGATCAGGGGACCCTGGTCCATCCTAACTTCAAGTTCCCCTCGTCTGCTTACCTGGCTCCTGAGGACAGAGCCACCGCTCAGTTTATAATATCTCATCGGGTAGCGGGAGTCCTCGAGGTGGCTCAGAAGCCCTCTACAAGAGCCATACATGCTATGAAGTGGAAGATATTTGCCATCTTGGCTGCCAAGCATCATCTGGACCTTTTCAGTTGTCCAGTGAGCCAGATTCTGAACTAACTGGTATCCCTGTCAGACTCGGGTCTCCAAAACTCCTCTCTGAAGTTGCACCTTTTGGCTGTCTCGGCCTTTCATGAGACCGTGGGTGACTGCACTGTGGCTCTGTTTGATGTACCCTGTACCTTCCTGAGGGGCATCCTGCATCTGAACCCACCCCCCAAATCCATTCCCCTGTCCTGGGATTTGAATTTTGTTTTGGAGAAGTTGACCCTGTCTCCTTTGAAGCCAGTCGCAACTTGTGAGCTACGCCTTATTTCTCGGAAGGCGTTGTTTTTAGTTCCTAGTACTTCTGCTAGAAGGATTTCTGAGCTTTAGGCTCTCTGGTGTGAGGAGCCTTATTTGATTTTTCACAAAGACTGGGTGTCTTTGCACACGAATCTTAAGTTTCTCCCTAACGCAGTGTCTAAGTTTACCCTGAACCAATCTATCCACCTGCCTGTTTATTTTCCTGAGCGTGCCAGTCCTGGGGAAACAAAGTATTATCTGTTCCAAACTAAGGAATGCAGAACGTCGAAGGAGCTTTTTATTTCTTTCGTCCCAGGTAGAGAGGGCATTCAGGTTTCTAAATGTTTGTCTAAATGGTTGGCACATTGTATTGTGTTCTGTTACAACAAGTATGGCAGTTTCCAGGGTCGGTGAAAGACCATTCCACAAGGGGCATGGCTACTTCTGTGACCTGTTTCAAGTGGGGTCTTAGCCACTGACATTTGTGTGGCTGCCACCTGGAGTACCATTCACACCTTCACCAAGCCCTTACAGTCCGGACATTGCCTCTAGAGCCCATGCAGGTTTTGGCAGGGCTGTGCTGCAGGGCATCTTGTCTTAAGTTTAGGGCTGGCCACCCTCCCAGTGTTTATGTGCATCTGTAACTGCTTGGAATTCGTTCCATATGTGTGACCTAGTGACTGTGATATCCCCAGTGAAGATGGAACAGTCACTGAAGAACTTAACGTAACAGATCTTTGAGGGGATCTGTGTCATCAGATCTGCCTTCCCTCCCACCATCCCTTTGTTATGGGGTTCTTTGTTCAGAACTGGCTTGTAGAAAGGGTTGTTGTGTGGCCGCCCCGGTTTCTCTAGTGTGTTTTCACCCACTCTTTGGAACCTGGTCTGGGAGTGCTTCTGGGGCTGGTTATTTTCAACCTTGGCCAGATTATCGTTTAGCAAGGTGTGAGCAGTGAAGGACATCCTATGGTGATATTAACAGCGCCCCAGACCAAGGGTAAGAACTCTCTGTAAAATTGAACTTGGTGACTGCAACTCTTGCCCTTTAGCTGGTGAGAGCAGCTAAAGAGAAATTAAACTGGCTTCTCATAGATTTTTCTTTCTGGTGTATAATTTCTTAATCTCAAGCAGTGAAAATTTGTACTGTCCCCTTCAAAGTTGGTTAGAGAATCATTTTTGTTGAACTGTTCCTGCCCAGTAGTGGTGGGAGCTGTACTAAGGAAAAATCTGAGCAAAATCTGCAAATTACTGTAAGACTGCTGAGGTGTTATTTTATCCGTGACATTTACCTGCAGTTAATTATTGGACATTGCTCCTTAACAGGGGCTGACTTTTAAACTTTAGTCCCCACAGCATTTTTTTGTGTCTGGATTCTCCTAAGTTAATTATATTGTAATTTATTGTTTTGTGAGTGGGTGTGGGAGGTCAGGGAGGGGAAATTGTTGTGTTTTTGTTATATTTTATTTTTTATTGTTTTGGGGTTTTGTTTTTGTATTTTGTTGTAGATTGGGAATGGAGGGATTGGTTATTACTTTACTGAGTTGGGGAATGGTTATTGTTTGGAAATTTTTCGAGGTAGGTTGTTTGAAATAGGGTTTGATTGTTGTAGTAGGACCCTGCTGCATGACCTTCGCTGACCTCCCTTTTCCAGTTGCAGTGGTAAGACGCTGCTGGGAGGTCAGTATAACTAGGGAGCGTCGAGGTTGGCGTCTGAGTGCTACGGACATAGTGGAGCTGAACAGGATCAGTGTGTTTAGAAGCAGGAGGTGCTCTGGGGTTAAAAAGAGCCAGGAGAGAGGCACAACGTGTGTCCTGTCCATTCCCAGGGTTCACAATGGACCGAGAGGGCAGGTAGCAGGTGGGCCTGCAGTCTCCACTAGTCCCCTTTGGGCAGTGCTCTGCAATGCCAGACTTATGAGAAGCAAGACTGCAGTTATGGTGGACTTGATTTCATCTGTCGATCTAACTTGCATTAAGGAGTCCTGGCTAGTTGATGACACTGGGACAGTTTTGGAGGTGGTCGTCCCTGCCGGGTACTCTGTGGTACACTACCCAAGGTGGGAAACAAGGGTGGAGGGTGTAGCCATCTGCTTTAGATCCAGCCTGAACTTTGCCATGCACCCATTGGGTTCTACCTCATCCTTTGAATGTGTGGCGGTGCGTGGGGGCCCAGGTGCGAGTTGCAGGATTCTTCCAGTCTGCCACCCTTCGGGGGAGGATTGGCTGCAGGAGGCTGTGGATTTTGTCGTTGACAGGGTGTTGGAGTCCTCCAGATGGTTAATTCTGAGGGACGTCAATGCGTGGGTGGACGATGAATCCTCACATCCTGGATGCGACCTTCTCTAGTTGATGTCATCACTGGGAGGGTCACAAGCTGTTGCCTCTGCGACCCATTAACATGGCCGTAATTTGGACTTGGTGTTCTCACTGGGGCTTGAGGTTACTGACCTCAAGACTGATCAGGTTGATTGATCCAGCCATTGCACGGTAGAGTTCTCATTTGCCCCTCCTCCCAATGGTCTCTCCCTTGTTGAGGTGGTCAGTTATCACCTTTGAGGGGATTGTCCCCAGAAGGATTTTTGGCAGTAGTAGACGTATCTGGTGTGAGTACTGCATGTGCGTTTGGCACAGGTGAGGTGGTGGCATCCTATAATATGGCTGTCTCAGTGGTACTGGATGCCGTCTTACCGGTCCATACACGACCCAGATCTCTCTCTCGAGACCCCCATGGTGTGATGGGGCTCTCGAGATGAAGATCAAGGGTCAGAGGTTGGAGCATTGCTGGCGGAGGACCCACTCTGAGGTTGACAAACTGGCCTTGTGGGCTCACTGTTGTGAGTACCAAGGCGAAATCGACCATAAGAAGGCAGAGTCCAGGGAGATTAACGCAGGGAGGAACAGACCAGCTCAGCTTTTTGGGACTGTAGATAGACTACTACGTCCGGTCTGTCTGCAGCCGAAAAAAGCTTTTTCGGTCGAAATATGCAATGATTTTGCTCAGTTCTTCTCCGACAGGGTGCCTTCTATCCAATCTGGGATCTCCCCAGTAAGGCAAGGTTTGCCCCGTGGTGGTCGGCCTGGTGGGAGCATAGGCACTCCAACTGTCTGGGAGGAGTTTAGGCCAGTGGAGGTAGCTGAGGTTGTTGAGGTGATTTTTGAAGCTGCCACCCGCTTTCTGTGAACTGGGCCCAGCCCCGACCCATCTCCTAGTGGGATGCGTCGAGGTTGTTGGTCCAGTGTTTGCTTTTGGAAGGGGTTTTTCCTGATGCCTTGAAGGAAGCATTGGTGAAACCCCTCCTAAAGACCCCATCTCTCGACCCTGACGTCCTGGCGAATTATCAACCTATCTCCAGCTCTCATTTTTGGGGAAGGTTGTTGGAAAAATAGTGGCACTGTAGTTCGATGTGCACCTTGCGGCCTATGAAAACTATGAACCATTCTAGTCTGGTTTCACTGCTAGACAAAGCATAGAAATATCATTGGTTAGGGTGCAAAATGATCTCCTCAGGGTGAGATAGAGGAGACCGGTCAATACGTGTTCTTCTCTATCTCTCCTCAGCATTTGATACTGTGGACCACATTGTCCTTGTGGATCGCCTTAGAGAATACTGTGTACTGTCAGCAGCTAGTTTGAGTCCTATCTCTCGGGCAGGAAGCAATGGGTGGTGATGGGGAATTTCTCCTCCCTGAAGCTCCTGCCATGTGGAGTACCTCAAGGGTTGGTCCTGTTGTTAGTTCAGTTTATGGTGTACATGCTGGGAGAGCTTATTAGATGGTATAGTCTGGATTTTCACTGCCATGCAGATGATACCCAGCTGTACATGTTCCTTGCACCTATAATATACGATGCCGTGGAAGTGCTTAACAGCTGCCTGGACGAAATTTAGAACTAGCTGGCCTCCAGCTAGCTGACGCTAAACCCAGACAAGGCGGATGTCCTGGTGATTGGGCCTGGTCGCGAGCGTGATGGTAGTGACTCCGGAGTGGCAACAGGATTGATCCTAGGAACCACCCGTTGAGGGCTTCCCCTAGAGTGAGAAATCTGAGCGTTTTCCTGGATGACAGATTGACAAGTATCGAACCCTGTTCCGTGCACACGCAAGCCAATAGTCAGGACGCCAGTACTTTTTAAAACATATCTTATTAATAAAAAAACAGCTAACAGCCTGACATGTTTCAGTGTTTCCTCCTTTTTCAAAGGCTGAATCACTCGTGGAACACACATTCAATAAATACTCAGACCCATTAATTACAAATTCTGATTAGCTGGAAACCATCACCATAATTATACTAACAATGTAAATATCAATCAAAAAGTAATTATTCAGAGAAACTGTTATAATCTAGTTGATAAAAAATACTTTTTACAATATAAACTCTAAACAGAACATCTACAACATCATATTCATCTTTATAGATAGGAAACGTATTAAAATAGCACTACAACATCAGTACACAAGGTTAAAGAACAAGGAAAAAACGAGTCAAGAGGGGGAGGACAAGAAATGTAAGAGTTGTCAGAATGAGGTCAAAAGAATAATCTGAAGTTTGTGTTCTCCATACTAAAAATTAATTTAAACATATTTATTTTTTAGTTCGTACCACTAGAGCACTAAAACCATTAGTCATTTTCTATATTTTAAATAAGGGCGAATATCTAATTAGGTATTAAGACTTTTTTTTTTTTTTGTGGCTCTTAAGGACAGAATCCAAAAGTTCTGCCTTGGAGACAAGATTATCAGTCATCGTCATCCCCCCCCCCGTGCATTTCTATTAACTCTGTCTATTGCAGTATATTTAAAACCATGTTGATTCATGTCTGGCTTTTCCATAATATGTTTCATCTTGTCTTGTCACAGCCCTAACATGTTCACCTATTCTGTCTTCAAATGACAGATTGACACTTGATGCTCAGGTGTCATCTGTTGTTCAATGTGGGTTTTACCACTTAAGAAATATTGCCCGACTGAAATCCCTAGTTCCACCCGAAGTTCTGCCATAATTAGTACATGCCTTTTGTCACTTCCAGGCTTGACTGCTGCAATGCTGTATACTCCAGAGTCTGTGGAGGGACCATCCGCTGGCTGCAGCTGGTGCAGAATGCAGCGGCCAGGTTGCTGATGGGCCTGTCCAGGTAATGTCAAGTGACCTCGATCCTGCAGGATCTGCATTGGCTGCCTGTTAGGTGGAGAATCATCTTCAAGGTGGGCTCGCTCACCTACAAGGCCCTTTATGGATTCATCCTTGGTTTACCTGGCTGATCTCCTTACCCCTGCCACTCCGGTCCTTTCTGCCACCAAGGGCCTTCTTTCAGTTTCGAGGGCCAGGTTGAAAATCTCAGGCAATCGTGACTTTGAGATGTCCGACCCGGCCCACTGGAATTCTTTCTAGATCTCTAAGGGAGCCTCTCGGTGGAGGTACTTAAGAGGGACTTAGTCACATCTGTTTAAAATGGCATTTCTAGGGACATGGATATGTTGTTCATCCACACTGTCTGGCAGGTATCCTTGCCGCTTTAAATCTTGCCGGAAGGTCTTCAAGCTGGCTCCTCCCACCCACCCGGGTGGTAAAACTCTTGGCTCCGCCCCATGACGCTAGATCTTCCTTACCACTTGGAAGCTCGGGTTCCCTCAACGCTCTGTGTATAAGACTGGTTCCTAATTCTTGATTTTTGAATTTAAAAGTTTTTGCTTAAAGACTTTGGTCTTCTCTCCCTACATGACTCGATGAACGATCATCGACTCGGTTTCCGGATGCCCTTGCGGGCAGAAGATGTCTCGAGACGGATCCGCACTCCACGTCGTCTACTGTCCAAGCCTGGGCACGACCCTCGAGCCTGGAGCCTGTGCTCTTCCTTTTAGACCTCGTCCTCGAAGACCGTGCTGCCCGTTTACAACTGGGCGTCGAGGCGTTTTCTCGGTGAAGTCAAAGAGGCCTGGTGGCGGTTTCACGGCGGGCAGGCTCGGGATCAGCTCGAGCAGATGATCGCCCTCGAAGAGGAGGCGGCACGGGCCTCTTCTACCTCGGCTGTGGCATTTGTCCCGCTCTCTCTCGGTGCCTCTTATTCAGCTTCTTTTAAGGAGCTTTGTCTGACCCTCTCCACTAAAGGTGAGGGACCAACTTCTGCTGGACCATTTTCTCGGTCCAAAAGAGAGATGTAAGTCCCACCGTCGATGCTCCATGGGAGCGGAAAGATCCTCTCCCGGGTTGTCGGCCGTCGACTTCTCGATCACCGCTTCTTCAGCCACTGGTCTCACGGTGTCCCTGTCAGGCCAGTTGACCGAGACTCCGTCGACGCGTCGAGATTTTTCTCAACCCGTTGGACGGGTTGTCGGCAGGAGAAGCCGGAATCCTCTCACGGTTCCCCGGTGGGAGTTGAGATCCTGTTGGCTTGTCTGTGCCTCGGTTGAACCTTCCGAACCGAGGAGTGCGGTTCCCCGACACCTCCCGCTCACCGTCCTCGAAAGCCGAGGTTCTCGGTCTCGGACTTCTTGCGTGTCCAGCCGATCCGCCCGTCATAAGCGGTCTGGTCACCGACCATGGCGCTGCGCTCATCCTCTTCCTCCTCCTTGGACAAGGGAAGCTCGGCGTAAGTTGCATTGACTATGAGGGACCTCATGGCAACAGCTCCTTCTGACCAGGAACAAGCCGCGCGTCGCCTTTCCGCCATTAAGTGGCTGTCACGGAGCGGCGAAACAACCCCTCGTTTTATCCGAGGAGCCTGTTCCCAGGCTGGTTGTTCGGCCAAACCAGCTGCCCCACCGATTCGGTGGAACCTCCCTCCACAGCCATTAGTTGGGGCTCCGACCAAGAATTCTCGGTCGGCTCAGGGACTGCCCCATAGGCTGTCTGTCACCCTCACTCCCGATTGACCTCGGCAGGTGGAGGGTGGCTCAGGCCCGAGGCAGCTCTTTGAGGACTCTTCCGAGTCCGAAGACGATTCCTCCCTTTTCTCCAAGCGAATGGACTTGGAGTCCTCAGGAGGACAGTCGGTGGACGATAGCCCTTCGTCCTTCCTGGGATTGCTTCGGCTCATCTCGGAGTCCACCGGGATGAAGCTCGAACCAGTTTCTAAGCGGGCCAGGTATCCCCTCACGGAGATTCTGGACCGAGGGGATTCCCCTACGGAGGCCTTTCCGGTGGCCGAGGCCATAGTGGGCCCGGCCTTGGAGCTCTGGCAGCGCCCTGCTTCCTGCCCTGCGCCTTCGGCCAGGATGGCCAGGAAGTATGCGGTCCCTACCGGTTCCTTGTCCGGTTTTTCGGAACACCCTCGCCGAGGGTTAGTTACCGATAGCGTTTTCGGGCGTGCGGGAACGCTAGGGATGTGGACAAACCTCCCGACAAGGAGTCCAAGAAATTGGACTATGCCGGGCGAAGAGTCTACGCTGAGTCCTCCCTCGGCCTTCGCCAGGCCAGTTCGGCCGTCCTCATGGCACATTTCTCTCATGCCTTGTTGGGCTCCCTGGACGAGGTCGTCCCTCATCTTCCCGCGGATCTGCAGACCACGGTTAGGCAGGTGCGGGACCAGGGCAGGGCAGTGGCCAAACAGCTTCAGACTGCTTTGGACATTGGGGACTCGTGCCAGGTCTGTGGCGGCTGCAGTGGCTATGCGTCGTCGGGCTTGGCTGAGGATATCCACCTTCACTTCGGATACCCAGCACAAGTTGGCGGATGTCCCATTCTTGGGGACCGACCTCTTCGGCCCTGGGGTGGAAGGTCACCTGCAGAGGATCAAGAAGTCCAATGCTGCCTTGGACTCTGTCTCATCCGCTCAGAAGGACAAAGGCCGCAAACCACAGCCTAAGCCCTTTCGTCCTTCTGCGCCCGTGGCACGTCCGGCCCAGCAACGTCAGGGCCAGCAGGCTCGGGCTTGGCATCCCAAACCCAAGCCCGGGGCTTCCTCCAACAGGAAGCAGGGAGGTAAAGGCCCAGGAGGTCCCTCGGCCGCTCCTCTCCAAGCCTGCCCAGTGACGGGCTGAGGGGTGTCGCTCCCAACCCCATCACCTCACCCCAGGTTCCCCCCGTGGGGGGAAGGCTCCAGCACTTCCTTTCCGCCTGGTCCGTTATTACCACGGACAGGTGGGTGTTGGAGGTGGTGGGAAAAGGCCTGCCTCTGGAATTCGAGCAGGCCCCGCCTTCAGAGTCGCTGCGACTGGGGGCCTCGGGTCGCAGCCTCACTGTCGCGCTCAGCGAGCCGACACGCCTCCTCCACCAAAGGAGGTGATCAGGGAGGTGGCGGACCTCCCTCAGACCCGGGATTGTGTCCAGGTACTTCCTGGTTCCAACGGACGGGGGCTGGCGCCCCATTCTCGACCTAAACAAGTTCCTAAGGTCTCGAACCTTCAGGATGGTCACTCTGGCTCAGATAATGCCATCCCTGGAACCCGGCGTGTGGTTCTGCTCTCTGGACCTGCAGGACGCGTTCTTTCACGTCACTATCCGTCCGTCACGCCAGATTCCTTCGCTTCGGCGGAGGGATCCCTTCGAGTTCGAGCCATGCCCTTCGGCCTGTCTCCAGCTCCCAGGGTCTTCACCAAATGCATAGCAGTGGTGACAGCTTTCCTCTGCCGAGGGGTCCGGGTGTACGCTACCTGGGCGATTGGCTGATGCAGCCTCAGACAGGAAGGTGGAAGCGGTCCAGAGATCTGGCCCTCCAGGTTTGCTCTCAAATCGGCCTTCTCATCAACGAGGCCAAGTCGGAACTCGAGCCGAAGCAGGTGATTCTTTTCATCGGGGCAGAGCTCGACTCTCTTCGAGCCAGAGCACGACTCCCGGCAGACAGGGCCGAGGTTCTTACCTCCTTTGCCCAGTCATTTCTGGTTGGGCAATCGCGCCCTGCCTAGGACTTCCTGCGCTTCCTGGGTCTCATGGCGGCCTGTACCAGCATGGTCTGTTGGGCACGCTGGCACATGCGCCCTCTTCAGTGGGAACTGGCCAGCCAGTGGTCACAACGCTGCGATCCATTGGACCAGCTAGTGACGGTGACCCAGGGATGTGGAACGCTCTTCAGTGGTGGACCGTCTCCAGTTCATCTGCAGGAGGCATCCGTTTGTCCGCCCGAGCCGACGGTCTCTCTATCGACCGATGCCTCTCTGATGGGTTGGGGTGCCCATCTGGGGGAACACTGGGCGCACGGCCTCTGGTCCCCGTGGGAGTCCCGATGCCACATCAACCTGCTGGAGCTCGGCGGTCCGCCTAGCTCTCACGCCTTTGCTCCGTTTCTCCGGGGTCAAGTGGTCCGAGTACAGACGGACAATTACGACCATGTCTATCTAAACCGCCAGGGCGGGACGCGCTCCATGCTTCTATGCAAGGAAGCTCTCCGCATTTGGTCACTCGTGTGCAGCTTGGAGGCGGATCTCCTAGCCATTCATGTGGCAGGAGCCTCCAACACCCTGGCCGATGCCCTGAGCCGGATAGGGGCTGCATCCCACGAGTGGTCTCTCCTGCCGGAGGTAGTACAAGATCTGTTCTCCCATTGGGGCACACCTCAGGTGGAACTGTTTGCCTCCAAGGAGAACGCGAAGCTGAGGCTGTTCCATGCCCGCCCTCAGCAGGGCTCGCTGCAGGGGGATGCCTTCTCGAGGCCGTGGACCCAGGGCCTCTTCTGTGCCTTCCCCCCATTTCTCTTGATACACAAGGTGCTTCTCAAAGCAAGGAGGGACAAGGCGCAGGTGATTCTGATAGCCCCAGACTGGCCCCGCCAGTTCTGGTACCCAGATCTCCTCAGCCTCAGCTCCAGGCTCCGAGGCAGCTTCCAGCTCCGCCCGGACCTGCTCTCAGTCAATCAGGGAAGGTGTTCCATCCGGACCTTCAATCCCTGCACCTGGCGGCTTGGTTCTTGGCGACTAGAGTTCCAGGCCTTGGGTCTTTCCGGCGGAGTCCTCAATGTAGTTGAGGCGTCCCGTAGGGAGTCGACCAGGAAATGTTATGCCTTCAAATGGAAGAGGTTTTCCATTTGGTGTCGGAGAGGGCTGGACCCTTCCTCCTGTTCCTTGGCAAGCATCTTGGACTATTTATGGTCCCTTTCTCGTCAAGGGCTTAGGTCGCGACCTAAGGGTGCACCTGGCAGCCGTCTCTGCTTACAGGCCTGGGCCGGGAGCAGTCGGTGGCGCAGGAGAAGGTGTTCTGGCACTTTTTCAAAGGCCTTGATCACATTTCCCCTCCAGTGCGAGAACCTCCACCTCTGTGGGATTTACTGCTGGTACTGGCAAAGCTCATGGGCAAGCCATTCGAACCAGTGCACAGGTGTGAACTCTCTCACCTGTTGTGGAAGACCGCCTTCTTGGTGGCTATCACGTCAGCCAGAAGGATGGGAGAGCTCCAGGCTCTCTGCATCGAGTCTCCTTACCTGGTCTTCCACAGGGACAAGGTTGTCCTGCGCCCTCACCCGAAATTCCTTCCGAAGGTGGTGTAGGAGTTTCACCTTAACCAGGTGTTGACTCTGCCGGTGTTCTACCCCAATCACACCTCGGAGGCCGAATACAGGCTCCATACTTTGGACCCTAGAAGGGCGCTCGCTTATTATAAGGACAGCACGGCTGAAATTCGGGGAGAGGTTCACCAGCTGTTTGTCACCTACGCTGAAGCCGCAACTGGCAGACCTGCAGCCAAGCGGACGATAAGCAGGTGGGTCACCTCCTGCATAGATCTCTGCTATAAGTTGGCGGGCATGGAGCCTCCCAGAGGGCTAAGAGCTCATTCTACCCGCCATACTGCTGCATTGGTGGCTGCTTCCAGGGATGTCCCTATCCAGGATATCTGCAGGGCTGCTACCTGGAAGTCAGCACACACCTTCATCACCCATTACCACATCGACCTTGAGTCACGCCGGGATGCTGGTTTTGGGGCCTCGATTCTCCAGTCTTTATTCCCTAAGTAGGGGGTGTGCGCCTTGCCTCCCTCCTCCTGAGAACTGCTAGAGTCTGCCAGACAGTGTGGATGAACAACATATCCATGTCCCTAGAAATACAGGTTACTCACCTGTAACAGGAGTTCTAGGAATGGTATATGTTGTTCATCCACCACTGACCGACCTCCCGGCTAGCTGGCCACTGAGCTTCCAGCAGGCCAGATCTGGTGTCATGGGGGAGCCGTGAGTTTTACCACCCAGCTGGGTGGGAGGAGCCAGCTTGAAGACCTTCCGGCAAGATTTAAAGCGGCAAGGATACCTGCCAGACAGTGTGGATGAACAACATATACCATTCCTAGAACTCCTGTTACAGGTGAGTAACCTATATTTCCGGACTACCCATAATGTTTTAAATGTTTTATTGTTTTTGGTATTTATTATTTATTTATAAGCAGTTTGTATTTTAAAGTTTTACAAACCCTATAGAGCTTTGTTGTAATGCTACCCTTCCTGCTATGCCATCTGACAGATGGTTCTCGTCACTTTGCGCAGAGCATGCACCGTTTGTGTAAGGCACCCAGAGCCCTTGGGATTGGGTGCCATATAAATAAACCTTACTTTGTGGTGTATCCAGATTTTTTTTATTGTCCTGGGCACCTCTCTCTCTCTCTCCCCTCTGTCCCTCATGGCACGGGTGTGCTCCCTTGTCACCGGTGGAAAGAACTGAGGAGGGTGTGGGGCCGCTCACGCCTCTGTAGGGTTGATTACATTGGCAGGTGATGGCATGAGTGGCCCCAGTGGTACTGCTGAAAATCTTCCATGTGGATCCTGCCTCCAGCGGTGAAGTTCCATATGTATCACCTGACGACTGAGATCCCTTCGAAGCTCTATGGTTACATTAAGTTCTTACGTAACTGTTCTTTCCTGTTTCGGTGGGGGGGGCATTTCCTATTCAGAGTGTTGCATTTTGTCTTGGATTCTGCACTGTGAGTCTTTACCAAATGCTTGGGAGTGTTGGCAGCAGCCCTTCATGGGAAAGGCCTGTATGTTTTTCCTTACCCTCCCCCTTAAAACTGGAAATGGCTCCACAGTCTACACAGGGGTTGTATACAGACCCCTGTCTCAGGGGAAGGAAATGGACAAGGATATGGTAGAATGCATCCTTGGGATGGCAGAGAAAGGTGTGATATTGCTGATGGGGGAACCGAATATGCCAGATGTTAACTGGAGCACATTTGCTGCAGTCACATCCAAGAGCAGGGCCATTGTTGATGCCCTACAGGAGGCACGCTTCAGACAGCTAGTTTTGGAGCCCACTCGGGAGGGAGCAATCTTAGACCTGGCACTCTCAAATGGGGAAGGAGACAGAATCTCTGATCTTGAATTGGGTAGCTGTCTGGGAACAAGCGACCACCAAACAGTGTGGTTCACAATAAACTTAGCTGTAGAGTCAAGCCACACAAAAGTGAAGGTACTGGACTTCAGGAGAGCTGATTTTGTCAAAATGGGAGAGTGCCTCAGAAAAGCACTAGCAAACAGGCAAGAAGGTAGGGTGAAGCAACAACAGGGACACATCAAAACTGCCATCACAGAGGCAACAAGCCTTTGTGTGAAGCAAATAAACAAATCAAAACGAAAGAAAAAAACACTGTGGTTCTCAAAAGAAGTGGCGGGGAAGGTAAGGAAGAAAAAGATAGCATTCAGGAAGTATAAGGAAACACAGAAGGAGAAGAACATAGAACTGTACCAGTTAAAGCAGAAGGAAGCACGGAAGGCAGTCAGAATAGCAGAGGCCCAAACTGAGGAAAAGATAGCCAACTCTGTTAAGAAGGGGGGATAAAACCTTTTATATGTACATTAAGGAGCAAAGAAAGACGAAAGCAGGGATACTGAGGCTGAATAAAGAGGAAGATGGTTAGGCAGAGAGCGACATTGAAAAAGCAGGGATACTGAACGAATATTTCTGCTCAGTATTCATAATGGAAAAGCCGGGGAAGAGACCTAATCCAGTCAATAGAAGCACTTGGGATAGGGGGTTGATATTAGTCCTTTTCCAGAAGAAAGGGTCCTGAAAGAACTCTTAAAACTGAAGATGGATAAAGCAATGGGTCCTGATGGGATTCACCCCAGAATTCTAAAAGAACTAAGGGAAGAACTAGTAACACCACTGACTACCCTTTTTAATAAATCGTGGGAGGATGGTGTGGTACCTGAGAACTGCAGAAGGGTGGATGTGATTCCCCTTCACAAACGTGGGAGCAATACAGAGGCAGGAAACTACAGACCTGTCAGTTTGACCTCAGTGGTAGGGAAAATGATGGAATCATTTCTGAAGGAAGGAATTGAGTTCCTAGAGGCCAGTGGGGCACAGGACCAAAGGCAGCATGGAGTCGCAGCAGGAAGGTCATGTCAAACAAATCTTAATTGATTTCTTTGACTGGGTGACCAAAGTAGTAGACCAGGGAGGGGCTGTGGACATGGCCTTCCTAGGGTTTAGCAAGGCATTTGACACAGTCCTGCACAAAAGATTAATAAACAAATTAGCAAAGCCTGGGAGTGGGTCCAAGGGTGGTAGCCTAGGTAAAACACTGGCTGGACAACAGGACACAGCGGGTAATAGTAAATGGAGTCCACAGTGAAGAAAGGAGGGTTACTAGTGAGGTACCGCAGGGTTCAGTACTGGGGCCAGTCCTTTTTAATGTCTTTATAAGTGACATTGCAGAGGGACTGGGGGGGAAGGTATGTCTCTCTGCAGATGACATGAAGATCTGCAACAAGGTTGATACGCAAGGTGGGGTGGAAAGGATGAAAAGGGACTTGGCAAGGTTGGAGGAATGGTCAGATATATGGCAGCTTAGATTCAACGCAAAGAAGTGCAAAGTAATGCACCTGGGAATCAAAAACCCAGGGCAAGAGTACACAATGGGGGGGTGAGATACTGACAACAAAAATGGAAAGGGACCTGGGGGTAGTCATATCAGACGACCTCAAGGTGGGCCAGCAATGTGAGAAGGCAGTAAGCAGGGCTGGGGGATGCATAGGGAGAGGCATCACCAGTAGAAGACAGAAAGGTGTTGGCCCTCTGTACAGACAGTTGGTAAGACCACATCTGGAGTACTGTGTACAGTTCTGGAGACCCCATCTCCGCAAAGACATAGGGTGGAGGCTGTCCAGAGGAGGGCAACCAAAATGGTGTAGGGTCTGCACCAGAAGACAAATGAAGAAGTACTAAAGGAGCTTAAAATGTATAGCCTCGAGGAAAGGAGGGAGAGGGAGGACATGATAGAAACTTTCAAATACCTCAAGGGAATCAACAAAGTCCAAGAGGGTAGCATCTTTCAAAAAGAGAGGTGCAAGAACAAGGGAGCACAATTTGAAGATAGAGGTGGGATGGCTCAGAAGTAGTGAGAAAGTATTTCTTCACAGAGAGGGTTGTAGATGCATGGAACAGCCTTCCTGAGGAGGTCATAGTCAAAAACAGTGGGGGAATTCAAGAATGCATGGGACAGACATAAGGCATTTCTAGTTGGGGGGTAGGAGGAAGTAGGCTGCTGGTTAACTAGGATCTGCAGCTTATCCGTTGGGTAGGGAAATGGGCAGACTAGGTGCACCAAGCAGTCCTTATCTGCCATCAAATTCTGTTTCTATGAACAACTGGCGATTAGAAGTCCACTCCACTGCAAACCTTATCTTGAGCCAACAGCAGTACATAGGGCAGTTCTGGATATGGCCATGGGTTTGGCGTTTCTGCCTCTGGACAGGGCAAGACCGCCTGGTAGACCAAGCACAGCTGGTGTACAACAGCTATTATGTATCAGTAAGGACATTCTTCGCCTTCTGGGACTCATGATTACACCTATTGTTACTGTGCCATTGGCCAGGTTGCAGATGCGGGTCCCACAGTGGACCCTGACACTCCAGTTGGACCATCTGACATGGTTCTCGTCACTTCTTCGTGCAGAGCGCGCAGGTGGTGGATAGAATACAACAACCTGGTCAAGGGTGTTCCATTCTTTATTCCTTCCCCACAACAAATCACAGATGTGTTTGGCTCAAGATGGGGAGCTCACTTGAGACCCCTACAGACACAAGGCACGTGAAACCAGGTTGAGTATGCTTTTCACATAAAAGTTCTGTGAATGAGAGTGGTGTTGTGTGGCCTCTAGGCCTTCCAGAACCATTTGTCCCCCGATCCTCTGTTAATATAAATGCATGACATCAGTGTGATGCATTACGTCAAGAAACACGGGGGTACTCCTCCTTACCTGTTGTGCTGGGAAGCAATTAGTGTTTTTTATTGGGCCCTAGAACACGGTCTAGGACTATCAGCAATATATGTTCAGGCATCCAGAACATCTTGGCAGACAAACTAAGCAGATCAAAGCTCAGGATGCATGAGTGGAGACTGCTGACCCTGCTGGTCGACCTGTTTGAAAGTTCAGACAGATGACATCAGTGTGATGCATTACATCAGGAAACAAGGGTGGACTCATTCTTATCCATTGTGCTGGGAAGCAATGAGAGTTTGGTATTGGGCCCTAGAACACGGTCTGGAATTATGAGCAGTACATGTTACAGGCACCCAGAAACATCTTTGCAGGTCAGAGCCCAGGATGCACAAGTGGAAACTGCTGACCCCGGTGGTCGATCTGTTCGAAAGATGGTAGTGTCCAGAGTTTGACATTTTTGCATCCCCACACAATGCAAAACTGCCTCATTTCTGCTTGCTTGCTCGCTCCTGGGGCTAGAGTTTTCTGGCTAAAAGCATTGTTCCTCCTTCTCTTGAAAAGGGAGGTTTCTTTATGCCTTCCCTCCCTTTCCACTCATTCAGGGCATTCTTAAGTTGAAGATGAAGGGGGAAGCTCTCATACTCGATGCTCCCCTATGCCCTCGATAGATATGGTAGCCCCTGCTGCAGCAGCTGGCAATGGAAACCTCCCCCCTGTGCAAGGGTCTGCTGTCACAGGAGAAGAGCACCTTAGTTCACCTGGAATTGAAATACCTGTATCTACACGCGTGGCTTTTGAAGACCTAGCCAAAGCATGATCTTCGGGGGTCTCATCAGGTAAGCACAGTAGGAACCTTCGCCATCAGTGAAGAGGAATCCACACAGATTTTCAGCAGTACATCTGGGGCCGTCCACGCTGTTGATGTCCATCAGCGTCACCAACCCTATATAGGCATATGGAGCTCCGCTCCCTCTGCAGTTCTTTCCTGCCATCTGCTTGTGCTCGCATGGGTCTCTGCGGACGCTGTGTCTCAGTATTCGTCTTTTTTCGCCTGCAGCTTTTCTAACTTTAGTTTTTAAAATGTTTTTTTTTTTTTTTTTCAGATTCTTTCAACTTAAGTTGAGAGTTAATCCTTTGTCTTCTCTTCAGTTCCAAGGCAAATTTTATTTCTTAGGCGCCCCATCCAGGAGGCTCTGGGTACTGTGCAGGTGAAAAATACAAAAGAAAAAACAAAAACAATAAAATAAATATATAAAACAGCAAAGCCTGAGCAGGTGCTAAAGGCCAACAGTAATGCCTAAAAATGTAGGTCTGGGAAGGCCTGACTAAACAGGTGGGTCTTAAGGCAGGCTTTGAAAGCCTCAACTGAAGGGGCCTCCCTAATAGCTGGAGGAAGCGAGTTCCACAGAACGGGTCCGGCGACACTAAAATCCCTTGTCGCCAGCGGTTTTTAATCTCGTCCTGGGAACTGCTAGGAGGTCCCTAGAGGAGGAGTGAAGGGAGCAGACCGGCGTGGCAGGTGTCAGAAGGTTTGACAAATAACCAGGGCCAAGACAGTGTATGGCCTTAAAGGTGAGCAGTCCCACCTTGATGAGAACCCTCCACCTGACCTGCAGCCAGTACAGTTCACGCAAAACTGGAGCGATGTGTTTATACTTAGGCTGTCCAGTCAACAGCCAAGCGGCCGCGTTCTGCACTAGCTGCTGCCGACGGAGGCTCCCCTGAGACCCCGAAGAGGTGCACATTACAATAGTCAAGCCTAGACGTCATGAAGGCATGTATCAAAGTGGGGAGGTCCTGAGGCAGAATTGCGGGCTTGATTTTTAGCGGTATTCTTCAGATGATAAAAACTGGTATTGACAATGGACGCCACCTAAGATTCAAGTGACAGCCCGTCAAGAATAACGCCCAGATCATGCACCCTAGAGGAGGCCTTCAATGGAGTCGGTCTCAGGAATAACCCTGTTTCCACCCCAGAGGCCAAGCTATCACGCCTTCTGGTCGACTCAACCACCAACACCTCCGTCTTATCAGGGTTCAGTCACAACCAGCTGGAGGCCATCCAGTAATTGATCTCGGCGAGGCAGGTATTAAGCACCTCCACTGCGTTTGATGTTCCAGGGGCCAAGGAAAGATACAACTGGGTATCATCTGCGTAGCAGTGAAAACCCAAGTTGTATTTCCTAATGAGCTCACCCAGGGGCAGCATGTATATGGCGAACAACATTGGTGACAAGACTGAACCCTGAAGAACCCCGCAGGACAGTTGGGGGGCGGTCTCATCACCAACTGTTGTGTCCTATTCATGAGGTAGGACTCAAACCAGCAGATGACAGTGCCAATGAGTCTGCAGTACTCTCTCAGATGATAGAGTAACACACAATGGTCTACTGTATCAAATGCTGGGGAGAGATCAAGAAGAATAAGAATTGACTCCTCTCCTCGATCCCTCGCCCTCAGGAGGTCATTGTGCACCTGAACTAACGCAGTCTCAGTGCTGTGCCTCGCATGAAACCCTGACTGGAGAGGCTTGTATAGATCGAAGATCACGAGGTGTTCCTCAAGCTGTTGTACCACAATCTTCTCAACAACCTTTCCTAGAAAAGGAAGGTTGGAGATTGGACGGTAATTCGTCTTGACGTCAGAGTCCAATGATGGTTTCATCAGAAGGGGTCTCACCAGTGCCTCTTTCAAGGAATCTGGGAACACCCTCTCCCACAAAGAGCACCAGACAGTCAAGGCAAACGCCGGGCCAACGGAGTCAACACATCCCATCAAGAAACGAGATGGCACCGGGACCGGTTCACAAAATGGGTGCTTCAGCTTGGAAACAACCTCAATGACCTCATCCACCTCCACTGGCCCAGACTCGCCCCAGCCGGGCAGAGTGCTCTCTGGACGTTGAAGACGACCACTGTAGGCCATATTTTGGCTCCCTGGTGGAATTCCCAGACAGATGGCCGACACTCTGTCGGAGAAGAATTGAGCAAACTTATCACACAAGGCGTTAGAAAAGGATTTTTTAGCTGCAGACAGACTGGATGAAGTAGTCTGACAGTACAAAAATGCACTGTTGGTCTATTCTTCCCTGCAGCAATCTCCCTGGACAGGAACTCTGCCTTCCTATGGTTGATTGCCCCGGTACTCACTATAATGAGCCCGCAGGGCCAGATTGTCCACCTCCCGTCCAGTCCTCTGCCAGTAGTGCTCCAACTTCCGACCCCCTCATCTTCATCACCTTGAGCTCCCCATCAAACCACGGGGATCTCAAGTGAGAAGATTTGGGTTGTACACAGACTGGTGCGAGGGTGTCGAGCTGCTGCTGTGGAAAGAAGATTGCCTCCACAGGCGAACACTCTCTCTCTCTCTCTCTGTGCTATCTTGGGCCTGACAGCGAAATTTCTGACTGTGAGATCTGCCAGAAATTTAACCAAACACTCATGCAATGCAAACAGGCTCTCATAAATTTCCTAATGGATCAACAGGTAACCAGTTCCAGGCAGGGGTCCTCCGGGGTCACAGTCTCTCAGTTGCCAACCGGTTCTTCGAACTCCCAGGCCTCTGGGAAAAGTCACACAAGACTGATATCGCGACCACTCCCCCCTGGCATCGATCTCATTCTCTGTCAGCCTCTCCTTCTCCTGGGGTATCTTCGTTTGGCTGCGGCTGCACCAGCAAAGAAATCTGCTGTCCAGGTCTTTGCCTCCACCAGACCCATACCGAGATCACCTCTGCCCAGGCTGGCCCTTAACTTCTGGCTTGTTGGCCCTGACTTCGTTGACTAGTCTCCCATCAAAGCCAGCCCTCTCTCCTTCCAGGGCACCAGGCTCCTTGGGCTCACAGGACTTAACAAGTAGGTCGTCAGCACAAGTGCTGTCTCCCCCCCCCCGTCGACTTGAATAAGATCCTGATAAAATTCACTTCGATGACTATTTAGGCACTTGGGCCCTCCTCACCGACAGCAGCTTTGTCGTTGATGCTTTCTCGTCTGCCCCAGGAAGCTCCCCGTGAGCCGTCATTGGCACACCCGACACAGATATGGAAGAGCTCAGCGTCGAGGAGGAGTACCACCTAGACCTCATTCTTCTTGAAGATGAGGAGGATGAAGAGGCAGATATCCTGCTTTCTGATGGATCTACAGCCTCTTCTGTTATTGAGGACGCAGTGAAACATACCCCTAGGTCTCCTCCTGAGGACCTCACATTTTTCAGTGTGATGAAACAGTTTATTTATTTATTTAGCTTTTGTTGACCGGGTAAGTGCACTAGACAAAGCCTGCCTATTTTCAGGCACAATCCGGGGGAGGGGGATACAGATGAATGCCAACTGACCTTGAACCAGATTGACCTCAGCTATGGTCTTCCACACAGAGGAAGAGGATGCCACCAGAAAAGAACTGGTGGACATCCTGGAGATCCCAGAATCTCCCCCAAAGATCATTCCTCCTATGCTGCCAGCCTTGAGGAATGTAGCCTGGCACAGACCAGATATGGTGCCGGCTATGCCCCGCAGGGTGTACAAACTTTATCAAGCCCCCCAGGGTCTTCCCTCTTATGCCGCCCATCCCGAAACACTCAGTGGTCATCAAGGCAGTTCAAAGGCACCTAAACACACCTTAGTTCCCGTAAACAGACGAAGAGCAATGGGGCCAGATGAAATACACCCAAGCATACTTTTTTCCTTTTTTGTGAACTCTGTTTATGCCCCCTCAATGCTGGCCCCTTTGACCTCTCTCAGGCATGAATTACAGGGCTACGGCATTTCCCTCGCTCTGCCGAGGTCCTCCAACCTGACCAACATCCCGGCTATGAGCCCCCCTTCCCAGGCAGGGCCACCACTCCTCCGGTGCTTTATCTAGAATCTAGTAGGTGGCCGGAGGGGAGGGGAGAGTTGGTCGGTCGGAAGGGCCCCACGTTGAGCATGGGTGCCATGCCGTGGATTCAGTCGCCTGTCTGGGTGACAAGAATTTTCCATTGGGGGTGCAGACGTGCAGTGATGCTCTGCACGTGATGGGCATGTTCCCACACACGTGCGTAACATGTCTGATGACACCCCGTCCCCTGTTTGAACACGCCACAAGTTGTGCTGCCCCCAGTCTCCATTGGGAACCACTGGTACTGCACTGTACGTTAACCCACCCACCCCCAGGAGAGGAGAGCAGTCCTCTCCTGCCGTCCCCTGAAGACCTGAGCTTGTTCCCGAACCCATGTTTCTGGCATGGCACCAGGTGTGGTGCCCAGTGCCTCTACCCTTAGCGCCACCAGGCCGGCTATCACCCAAGCATACTACTGGAGCTTGGGGAGCAACTAGCAGCCCCACTGGCACAGCTCTTCAACAAATCACTGGAAATCGGGAGGTCCATAAAGACTGGAAAAGGGCTACAGTAGTACACCTACACAAAAGTGGCAGTAGGGAAGAAGCAGGAAACTATCTCCCAGTCAGCCTCACCTCAGTGGTAGGGAAGCTGATGGAATCCCTATAATGGAGAGGATGGTGACATTCTTAGAAGGTAGTGGACAGCTGGACCCAAAGCAACTTAGCTTTACGGCAGAAAGGTCCTGCCAGACTAAGCTAATTGAATACTTTGGGTCGCAAAAACATATAATGGGGGTGTCACAGACACACTCAGCAGGTCATGCCCTCTGCTTCCACAGTGCCAACCTCAGAGCGCAATAGTGTGAACAGGTAACACAGGGTAACCCTCCTGTCTGCTTTTGGGTCCGAATCACCTTCAGTCTCAAGTTCTGGGGGAATTCAAACTGAACCTTATGCTAACGTACACAATGTACAGGCTCAGATACTTACCCTCTTTGGGACTGCGGTACAGTCTTTCGCCAGGGGCACCAAGACAGACTTCCAAAATGAACCCTTAAAACCCTGAGACCTTGGGTATATTCTTACCTTTTCCCAGTTTAGTAACACCATCAAGCCCTTCAAAACAGCTGTCAGACTTAACCATGTATACATCACATGCAAAAAGAACTTGGAAGATGCACCCAGGCAGTATCTTGAAAAAAGATTCTTCACTAAAAGATGATAAAAATATGAAAAATGTAAACACAATATGTCAAAGAGCTCACAATCACATAAAAGAACAAGGGAAGATTACAAAACAAAACTCCTACCACAATACATTTAGATTTGTGCTATCTAAGGTATTGCCTCTGGAAGTGCGTTTGGAGTTAGATCAGAGAGCTCTGTCTCACTGGAGTGCCAAAATGATATGACCCACATTTCAGACACAAGTATCAGTTTAAACTGTGTCTCTCCACACCCCTTCTGTGAGTCATCTAGCTCCTCCTTTTAGAATCAAAAAAGTACAAACATGATTCCCTACCAGGAGGTATTTTAAATAAGGTGACATCAGAAGAAAAAAAAAACATTTCCTAAATTATGACAGTCTTTAATCAAGCATTTCCTTTGAACTGGTGGCTGGTTCCTGTTAAGACGTCGTAAAAGTTCATTAGGCTCATCTGGCACTCATAAAGTCATGTGTGGTTTTCAGTTTCAAAAACATGAGGGCATAAAAAGGCCATAAAATGCAATTTCTCAAGGAAGTTAATTACATTACAGAGATCTCCTGGGCAGTGTAATACATCCTGTGATTTCACCTGCTGACACCTTGTAATTTGAAAGGGCCAAATCTCACAGACTGACATTTCATACACTGACCATTTATTTATAATACCAATATCATACAATAATCAAGACCAGATGCTGCACGCATCCAAAAAGGTGCATCCACCGCCCAAGGGGAGGGGGAGGAGAAAGATTCCCCTCTACTCTCCTCTGTTATTCCAGGCATCCCAAGCTACTGATGCACCAAGGCCTCCTGTGCTCCTTTTCTCTTATTCCCATTTAATGAGGAAGAAACCCTCTAGGAACATTCCCAGCCATCTCCTCTCTGAGGGCTCCCCTCTGGAGCATGTCATCCACTCTGGGAGACGGGGAGAAATTCCTTCTGTATTTGCTTTGAAAAGACCCACATATTGAAACTAATGTGGGGCAGTGCACTCAACTTCAAATAATACTTTATCCCTTTTAGATCTGTAATGGGGGGGGGAGACTTGCTTAACTGGAGAGGGCTGATAACTGGACACAAAAACAAAATTTAATTCTACAATTATATGTCCCATATAAGGTGGAGTATCTTTTAGTCCCAGCATTCGTGCAAAAAGGCCATCAGGGCAGCAAAGAGTGACTTCTGCAAGTCCAGCCTACTAAGCTCTGCCAGTAATCCCAGGAGGTTCTGGAGAGATATTAAATCCCTTGTCAGCGGATCCTCCCATCCGGAGGTTATGGACATGGTCATAAATGGAGTCTCCTGCAATAATCCCCATACTATTGCCTACTCCCTAAATAATCACTTCACTGACCTCTCTGCCTTCACAACCCTCTTCTCACCTGATGAGGCTCTGTCCCACCCCATTCCCTCCACTCTGCTGGAGGGTCACCCTCCTCGTTAAATGTTCCGTCTCAGGGCTGTATCAGTTCAGGACTTGCAGAAACGCCTAGCTGGCCTCTCCCAGTACTCCAGTCCTGGCCTAGACAACCTGGAGCCTAAACACCTTAAGCTTGGTGCTGCACACATTGCCTCACCAGTAGCCTTTATCTTCAACCTATCCCTTGGTCTGGGGACCATACCAGGCATCTGGAAAGAGGCGAGGATTGTCCCTGTACTGAAGCAAGGAAATCCCAAACTACCTGACAATTATCAACCAGTTGCCATTCTCCCAACCCTTAGCAAGCTCCTTGAAAAGGTAGTGGCTGAGCAGCTTTCAGAATATATCCACTGTTATGAACTTCTGTCCCGGACACAGCACCACCACAGCCTTAATTGTTACATCAAGTATCCGGACAGCCATGGACCAGGGCAAACTCTCCGGTGCAATATTTATCGACCTGTCCAAAGCCTTTGACCTCGTTGACCACAAACTGCTGGGTACACAGTTGTGGTCACTTGGCCTCTCCCGCCATGCCATGAAATGGCCATGGAGTTATCTACATGGCAGAAAGCAGCATACCTGCTTCAATAAAGTCCTCTCCGAGCCCTACCGTGACCTCCGGAGTGCCTCAAAGCTCGGTACTGGGTCCCCTCCTCTTCTTTCTCTTCATCAATCAACTACCCATGGTTACTACCAGCTGTAGCGCCACCATGTATGCAGATGATCTGGTAATCCTGGCTCACTCCCAGAATGCCACTACCCTAAACCAGAACCTGACTGATGACTTTAACAGAGTATTGTCATGGGTTACTAGTCACTAGCTGGTCCTGAACCTGAAAAAGACACAGGCTGTGCTCTTTGGCTCAGTGGCTAAAATCAAAGCCTCATCAGCCTGCTTACACGTCACCAGCGCAGATGGATCCTCGCTACCCATAGTGAGCTCCATCAGATATTTGGGGGTTAAAATTGACCCCCAACTTGACATGGGTAATCATATCCTTGACATCTGCAGGGTGGCAAACTGGGTCTGGCCTATAGGGCCAAGTATAACCATACACCAGCAGCCAGGCTTGCCCTAGCGAAGGGTGTGCTCCTTCCCTCCCTCAGCTATGGGCTGCGCCTATTTGCTCGCTCTCCAAAGACACATCTCACCCGGTGGTACACTGCTTACAATAACATTTGTCGTTTTGCCTTGGCTGCCCCCCCAACTCACCCACCGTTGTGAGCTATATGAGAAACTCTGCTGGCTCTCACCAGCTAGATACCTTGATTTTGGTTTGGGATGCTCTCTGGGAAAGTGATCAGAACTAGCACCCCAGGGCTGGCCCGCTTCTGCCTAAACTGAATCCCACCCCCTACCAACTTAGGTCTCTCACATCAGGGATGCTCAGAGTCCCTCCTACCCGGACCCTCATGGGGATCAGGACTTTGCCATAAGTGCGCCCAGACTCTGGAATTCGCTGCCTGTGAATATCCGAGCTGCCCTCCTATCTGAGTTTTCAAATTCCTGTGGGTTTCTAAAACTAGCATCAGAGTGTGACTGCCCCAAACCTCCTAGAGTAAAGTGTCAAATTGTTTTGTCTGAACCTCCACAGGGTGTCTCCATTGAATTCCTGAGATATTTTCCCCACTGTATCAATGACTTCTGACTACTCCTGCCTAAAAAGCCTTGGGCATTTTTACACCCATTATTGCTCCATGGTCATAGGCTAACCATGACATATTGCACCTTGGTCACTTGGTAGAAACTTGTACTACCAAGTGTTTCTGTTTCTGTCTAACATGTGCATATTTAGAAAAATGTGATGCGCTGTATATACCTATCCACGATCCAACTAGCCAAGGGGGTGTATACGACAGTGTTATAAGTTATATTATGACCAATCCGGTCCTTGAGCTATGCTCCACTCCTGGGTATGATGGCCTGTATATATCTGTCAGTTGAACTAGCTAGTCTAGAGAGTATAATCTGAAATGTGCTTACTACTGTATGTTCCCCTAGTGTCAAATGATGTATTTCCCACATGCTTGTTTACTGTGACAAAAAACTGTACTCTCTTTGCCATGTCTCCTTGACTGTTGTTCCTCATGTTGTACTTTCCCGGGTCGTTCCTGAAAATGGGCATAATACTTGTCTAGTGTACTTACCCGGTAAACAAAAGCTAAATAAATAAAATATTTAACATGACCTTGTGGTAAGTCACAGTTTAAACAAGTTAACAAGGCCCTAAGATCTGTTTGGCAGGAGTTTGTAGAAATCTGTTCTACAAGAAGATGGTTCACCGAACAATGTATTGGCTAAGTGGCTATTTTGACGTGAAACCGGCCCTGTTACATCAGGGAGGAAAGAGAATAAAAAAGACCCCCTCCTTAATGTTCAAGTGTTTCGGTTTTGCTGTGTATCTTCGCCTCCAGATTTTGAATTTCTACAGGGCCCTTTTCATCTCTTGCAAAGTGCGCAGCCCTTCTGCTCGTGCTTTTCTTGTGCCACGCCAACCTGAGCCCCTCTGCCACTGTGCTCTCTGGGGGTGAGAGTTCCAGTCTACTACTCTCCCTGGTGGAACATCCCAGCCCTTGGATTGAACATCCTTTAAGACCTCTTCTGGAGTGTCATAAATCTTTGATACATTTTCCCACAAGATCCAAAGCTTCGATCTGTAAGGTATTTGAAAACATACACTGCGTTCTCGTAGCACCTTAATGATGGGTGAGTAGGCCATTCTTTGTTGAAGGATCTCCGTAGGGTAGTTGTCATCGAACCAAAGCCTGGCTGTATTATATTTGACAGTTTTCCCCTCCCCAAGCCGAACGGAGGATGAATTCCTTGTCTTTAAAGCTTGCCAATTTAGGAACCACCGAACTAGGTCTGGCAACGGGGTCTTTTGGCTGCTGTATCAAGGACCTGTGAGTTCTCTCGATTCAGAATTGAAATGGGGGGAGGTCGAGAACATCACAGAGATCTTCCACATAAATCTTCCATTCTGCCAGTCTCCAATCCCTCCGGAAGACCGTAAATCCACAGATTGTCTCATCTGGATCGAGCTTCGAGGTCCAGTAGTTTTTCTTGTATTACTTCTTGCTGATCTATGAGAAAAGTCTACTGCCTCGTGTAAGTGCTGAGTCTCCTCTCTAACCTCTCCCTTCTGTGGTTTGCATTCGGGCTTGCAGGTCTTGGAATTCTTTTTTATTTTCAGCCCGGAATGCTTTAGTTTCTGCTAACGTGTCTCAAACCTTGAACGCGATAGCCTTTCACTATCTTGGTCTGTGTCTGGATCCCAGGCCGCACTGCTGGCTGGGGAGATGCTTCGGCTGGTTGATGCTCCGCCCGGTGATCTGAGTTCATCCTTTTTCCTCCGATGTCTTCCCTAAGCGATGTCTAGTCATTTTTTTTTTTTTGCTATTCAAACTTTATTGAAAATTATTAAGTACAGGAGTACATCCAGTAAAATCATATATAACAATCATAATCAATGATAAGAATCAAACATTCGGATGCAGTCCAGTCCCCCACCCTCCCTCCCTCCCCTATAGAAAATAGAAATATAGATAATAAATATATATAAACCCTTCCCTCCCCTCTGCACAGCACACAGACGTATTGTCCTTAAAACAGAAAATTATCGTAGGGCCAGTCTAGTCAGATATAGAATACAAAGAAT
Source organism: Neoceratodus forsteri (assembly GCA_016271365.2). Lineage (NCBI taxonomy): Eukaryota > Metazoa > Chordata > Ceratodontiformes > Ceratodontidae > Neoceratodus > Neoceratodus forsteri. The sequence continues at coordinate 541,175,875 of CM057451.1, forward strand.
ATAGTGGACCCCAAATCCGGTTAAATTTGGACAAATTATTATGAAGACTAGCAATAGTCCTTTCAGTTCTAAGGTTTGCCAGGAGTTCTTGCAACCATTCGCCATAGGTGATCTCTGAAGTATCTTTCCAATGCTTTAAGACCACTTTTTTAACCGAAGCAGAAATTAAACAAATATAGTATTTCCTATTCTTAACATCAATAGTAGAGACATCCCCCAAGATACATATCTGTGCCGTAAAAAGATTGTCCAACCCCAGAAGAGGATCTAACTTCTATTTAATAGTGTCCCACAATGGGGCTATTTTAGGGCAATCCCAAAAGATGTGAAGTAGGTCCCCCTCCAATTGTTTGCATCTGAAACAACAGGAAGAAGATATCATGCCGAGTCTAGTTAATTTTAAAGGAGAAAAGTAAATGTTGTGCAATAGTTTGAATTGCATAATTCTAAGTCTGTCTTGTAACAGAAATTTATGACAAGATTTCCAGATGCTAGCCCAATCAAAATTGTATTCTGGAAAAAGCTGAGACCAATATTGTTTGGGCGCCAAAATTAAAGGATGTACCCAGCTAAGTAATGTACTATATATATATAGCTGAAACAGCGTGGGCTTTCCCAATCAAGGGTTTCAATGTACCACAGAGATCGAGGAATACCCTACTAGGGGGAAGGGTACCAAGTTTATTCACCATCAGATGACGTAGTTGAAAAACCTTAAATATCATCCTCTGAGAAACCTGAAATTTGTTTAAAATGTCAATTGAAGTAAGACAACTTCCTTCTTCCGAAAAGAGGTCTTTGATTAGAGTATCCATTGGTAAAGGTAGCCAGTCCCCCCTAATGGGTTTCCTATCTATTAAAAGATTGGGATTACCCAATAATGGTTGAGACAAATCTGTGGTATGAGAATACTTTAAAAAGGTACATAATTGCGTATGAACTTTGACAGATGTCTCAATAAGAGAATTACGTAGAGACATGGGAAGAGAATTTGGGCTACAATACATTAAAGCACTGGGTGTGAGACCCGAGCTAACTATTTGGGAGATCTCGATTTTTAACCACAGGGGAACATAGCTGGTGTTTCCAGGATCCTCACTTGCCGTAAGGCATCTAAGATATTTATTAGCATGACTGGCCCAGTAGTACAGACCAAAATGGGGAAGTCTCAGACCCCCAGACAATTTAGAGGCAATCAATTTATGATAGGCCAATCTAGGTTTCTTGTGGTTCCATATGAAAGCAGAAATTATACCGTGAACTTTTTTGAACCATTTTACCGGGAGCCAGATATTTAACATATTTATGGGATAAAACAAACGGGGGAAAACATTCATTTTTACTAAATTGATTTTACCCCAAATAGACAAAGGAAGCAGCACCATCTATTAAGATCAGCTTCAATACATTGCAAACCGGTCTAAATTATGTTGAGCTAAGCGGTAAACGACTAGATAAAGTGAGACCCAGATATTTAATTGCTACCGGATTCCAAGCCAATCCAAAGGGGGTAATATCCTGAGCAAATGTTTATAGTTTAAAGGAGAACCACCCACTTTCCAGTATTGAGCTTATAATTAGCTACAGCACTGAAATCGTCAATAGTTTCAAGTAGGACCGAATGGAGGAAGACGGATGAGAAATTTGCAATAGAAGATCTGCTCATGACGCAAGTACTTTTAAAGTGTGCTCCAAAACCTGAATACCCTGAATACATTGTTCTGCTTAATCCGTCTAATAAGAGGTTCAATATATAAATTAAAAAGAAGGGATAATGGACAACCTTGTCTAGTACCAACAAAAAGTCTAAAAGGGTCGGAAATTAAACCATTACAAGTAATTCTTGCAGTTGGAAACTTGTAATGGAATTGACCCAGCAACAAAACTGCTGGGGAAAACCAAAATTTTCCATAACCATTGATAGGTACTTCAATAAACCTTGTAAAGCTTTCGCGTCCAGAGAAACCAAAACCATCGGATGATCAGATTCCCTGGAGGCCGAGAAAACATGTGCCAAAACTCTCAGATGATCAGTTGAGGACCTTCCTTTCATAAATCCAACCTGTTCAACTCCTGTTAGCTCTGGAAAAACCCTACTAACCCGATCAGCAAGTAACTTAGTGAGAATTTTAATATCCTGATTGAGAAGTGAAATAGGTCTATAACTAGCCGCTGAATCAAGAGGTTTGCCAGGTTTAGGCAGAAGCACAATTAAAGCCTCAAAAAGAGAAACATCAGTAGCGGCACCTGCTAAAATACATTGAAACAGTCTCGACAAGGAAGGAATAAGCTCGATAGCAAAGGTCTTGTAAAATTGGCCAAAAACCATCTGGGCCTGGCGCTTCATCAGAAGGGAGAGCTTTGATAACCCTGCCTATTTCGCCTCTGTAATAGGTGCCGTGAGCAGGGTTCTACTAGCCTCACTTAAAGAGGGCAGAATAAGACCGCCAGAAAAGTGTCAATCCTTTCCTCAGAAGGTGGCTCTCTCATAGGTCCATAAATCTCTTCAAAATATTTTTTAAATACTCCCAGAATATCTCCTGGAGAAATCTTAATTAGTCCATCCTCCAAGGAGCGGATAGCCGGTATCAACCTAGAAGACTCGAGCTGTTTTACCCTCCTAACTAACAAACGACCAGCTTTCTCACCTTGGTCTGTATATATTGCCCTTGTTTTAATAATCGCCCACTCGGCCTGTTCACTTAAAAGCCTAAGATATGAGTCTCTGAGCAGGGTTAACTCCTGTCTATAATCGTCAGACGAGGAGGCAGAGAGCCCAGATTCTTCTTCCCGAATCTGAGTAAGCAGCTCCGAAATACGACTCAGTTTTTCCTTCTTCCTCCGGGAAGCGAGCCCTATCAGGGTCCCCTTAAAAAAGCTTTGAGTGCCCCCCATTCAATATCTGGCCGAGTTGTAGAATTTTGGTTAAAAGACATAAATTCCCTTATCTGAGAAGAAATGTAATTAACCAGTTTTGGGTCTTTCAATAATTGGTTATTAAGTTTCCACCTGCCACCTGGCTTAGGTAACACTGAGAATGCCATTAAACAAGTGACTATAGCATGATCCGGTGGTAGCCCAGGGGATATTTCCGCATTCAAAACGCCAGGCAAAAGAGTATTTGAAATTAAAACATAATCAATTCTAGACAAGGTATTATGTACCGGGGAAACAAAAGTAAACTCACGGACCTCTGGATGGAGAACCCCTCCATACATCACAAAGGCCCGTTTGGTCCATCATTTCTCTTACCGCCTCTCGACCAGAGGATAAACCCTTTCTACTAGAACCGATCTAACCATAGCCGTGTCCATTACCAGATTAAGAGCCCTCCAAGTACAATAGGTAGATTACAATAGGTGAGAGTATTTCGATAACTGAACAAAAATTCAGGAGTATCAACATTGGGACCATATATTGAACCCAGGAGAATTTCTAAAGTGTGCAATGTACCTTAACAAAAATATATCTCCCAAACTTATCATGGATTACCTGAGACGGATTAAACGGAACTGACCTCATGTATCATAATCATCACTCTTTACTCTGAGTATTACCTTCAGAGGCAAATACCTGACCAATTTGAAGTCTCAGGTTGAGTACACTCAGTATTGAGTAGATGGGTCTCCTGCAGGAATATATCTGCTTTCATATATTCCAGATGTTTAAGGGCCTTGTATTGTTTGTTTTATGGCTAAGACCATGAACATTCCAACTGACGAAATTTATATTCCTAGCCATACACAAAACACATTAATATATTCCAGGTAGTAAAGACTGTATAACCGACCCAACTTTCCATATGCAGTTCAGTGTGTGCTGTGCAGACCCTCCCTCCCTTTCCCAACTTTATAAAACCCCAATATAAAAACCAAGAACAATAAATCCCCAACCCCTTTCCCCTCCACCCACATCCCACTCGAACTATCAATGACCATGATTGCAGTGCAATGAGATTTACCCCTTCCGTCTCGTCCACTCAACCTCCCTAAATCAGCCCTGCCCTGATATAAATTGAGAAAGCCACAGAAATCTTGACCCATTAAAACCCGTAACATAGCTTGGGTCAAATAAAATAACAATAAATAAAGTAGGATGATTTTCTTATGAGTACAATAGCTAATGATGTATCCGTATATCCAAAATCCCGATAAGTATCAGAATCCTTAAGAAAATATTAGAGCTTGACATTTCAGCCCTTTGTCATAAAAAAAAAAAAAAAAAAAAACACCCCCAAACCCAGAAGCCTCCTCCACCCCCGGGAACAAGCCCTCCTTCCCTGTAACCATCGATGCAAAATCAACACCATTAAACACCCCATAACAACATGTTTACAAGTACAGTGTTAAATTAACTGTACAGTCCAGGTCCAACTAAAGTAATAAAGTCCAATCCACAAAAGTGATTGGCAGCCCTGTGGTCATTGGCGCCATCTGGCGGAGAGTAATAATAATGCCTGCTCTAATAATATCATCGAGTTCACTATTTCACCAAGGGGTCAACTCAAAAAGAAAGAGAGCAGCAGGGCAAACTGAACCAACTTGGTAATCTCTGCCCAAAACAGCTCCCACAGGCCAAAAGGGACAACATATGCAGCCCAGAAAGCACCGGGATCCCAAAACCAGAATCCATGAGAGAGAGAGAGAGGGGAACCAGGTAAGAGGCCAAAAAAAAAAAAAGCGACCCCTGCTATAAAAGAATTGGGCTACATCAGTCCCACTCCGGAACACCATATGGGCTTACAACCAAAATGCCTAAGCAATCGTGATATTAAGATAGAAATGAGCTGAGTCCAAAAAATAACAAGAGATTTCAAGCATCGTTGAAGAGATCCGGAAAAGCATGCTTAAGGGCAACCAGAGCAGAATCGTAGCTGTCGAACCTGCGCCAAGATCCAGCCACCAAAACCTGGAAACGAGCAGGATACCCCATTCTAAATTTAATACTCGCAGCAATCAGTTTAGTGATGATGGGGTGATACGGTGCTCTTTTCTGACGGATGGAAAACGGCAAATCCTGTACAACCCTCGAAAGTCGCTCCCTCCCAGGTCAGTTCTTTAATTTCCTTAATTTTAATCAGGAAATGCTGGCGCTCTAAGTAGTTAAGAAAGCGCAAGATAAAGGTGCGAGGAGGGGATCCAGCCGGTGGAGAAGCTCTTAAAGCTCAATGGGCTCTCTCTATTATGTAGGCATGCCCAAAAGGTGATGGACCAGCAATTTTTTCCACTAGTCGCTGTGCAAACTTGATGGGCTCGCTTCCTTCTTGTTTTTCTGGGAGGCCAATAATAACAATATTGTTACGGCGACTCGACCTTCTAGGTCTTCCACTTTGGTTTCTAGCCGAGAAATTCGCTGCCTCATCAAAGCTAATTCGGGATCCAGCTTCTTGGTTCTCTTCTCCACTGATTTAATCCGCGCTTCGTTGTCGGTAGTTCGCAGTGCTAAATCCTCTAAAGCTCGGGTAATATTTTTAAATTCTCCCACCAGCTCCTTCATTTCTTCCTTGAAAGGCTGGAATTCTTTGAGAAAACTGGCTAAAGTGAGCGGCTCTGCTTCATAAGGATCCGCATTCTGGTTTGACCCTTGCTGAGTAATTGAGGCCCTGGCTTTCTTTGGGGCCTTTTCCGGGGTAGACAGAGGAGTGTGCCGAGGTAAACCTTCTTTCAATTCAACCTCCATTATGCACTACCAATCGAGAGCGGACTTCTCCCGGAGCGTAAATAAAACACTTAAGGCAGTATAGCTCGCAGAAAATCGTAATAGCAGTAAAATGTAGGTTGGGCAGACGGAGCTCAGGAAAGAAGCAGCTAGCTCATGCTCTGCATCACGTGACCCCCCCCCCCAGCGATGTCTAGTCATGCCTTTACCCCTAGATATTTCAGTTGCCATTTCACCCGGTAATTGTATCAAAAAATGAAGTTCTAGGGGTATATTGAAGCTAAGGAGCCTAGGAGCGCCAAACTCCGGCAGCCATCAGGCGGGTGACGTCTCCGGAAATCCCATCATTTACCTTTCTAACTACTTTGTACTGTCCTGCCCACTCAGCCTGCAGCTTGTCTTTCTGGACCAGGATAAGGACCATGATTTCCTGACCCACCGTGTATGAGCGAGCTCTGGCTCTGCGGTCGTACCACACTTTTTGTTTCTGTTGGGCAGCTGCCTGGTTGCTCTGGGCTGTCCGCATAAGCTCCTTCAGTCTTTCCCTAAACCTAAGGACATAATCTACTATGGGAGCTCCTGGGTGGCGTGCTTGCCTTCCCAGTCCTCCTGGAGCAGGTCTTGGGTCCCATGTACCCAGCGTCCATATAAGAGCTCGAAGGGGGAGAACCCTGTCGACTCATGGGTTACCTCCCTGTATGCAATCAACAGGTGGGGAAGATGTTTCTCCCAGTCCCTCCCTTGCTGTTCAGCAAACGCTTGGAGCATTGACTTCAGGGTACCATTACATCTTTCCACAAGCCCATTGGCTTGCGGGTGATGAGATGTCTTGCACCTCTGCACCACCCCACACTTCTCCCACAAACATTTTATCAGGTCCGACATGAAGGAACCCCCTCAATCGGTGATAACCTCCTGTGGAAACCCAACACGTGAGAAAATCTCAAGTAAGGCATCTGCCACTTTCTGTCCTCAGTGAGAATAGGGAGACTGCCTCAGGGTACCAGTGGCATAATCCACCACAGTCAGGATGAACCTCTTCCCAGAGGAGCTGGGGGTATTTAAAGGCCCCACAATATCCATTCCCACCCTCTGGAATGGCTCCTCCACTATGGGCAATGGAATTAGGGCGGCTTGGGTTTTCTTACCTGCCTTCCCTATTTCTTGGCACCAGTGACAAGACCTGCAATACTCCTTTATCTGCTGGGTGAAGTTGGGCCAATAGAAGTTTTGGGCCAACTGCTGCGTAGTGCGCGCGATTCCCAGATGACCAGACAAGGGAACATCGTGTGCAGTCCTGAGCAACTGCTCACTGTACGCCTGGGGAATGACAGGCTGCCTGCCTATCACCCCTCCCTCTGTCTTAGCATCCTGAGTATACATTACTCTATTTTCCCAATAAATATTGTTTACTGTCGCCTCCCTGTGCTCTGGCAGCGACTGCCTAAGCCCTCAGCTTCTCTAGACTAGGGTCACTTTTCTGAGCAGCTGCAAACTCCTTACACATTCCCAAGGCATGGGATAGGTCCCCTTCAGTCTCAAAACTGACAGATCACCAGGCTGTTACCTCGCAACCTGGTGATCTGTCAGTCGAAACCGAGCAGAGCTGTAAACAAAAACTGGCTGGCATGCAGAACTCCTTCCTGCTCGCTGCTCCGATTGATTCCACAGCCACTCCTACAGCACTATGGATCCCCACCCCCTTAACTCCTTAACTGTGCCACCTCCAATCACATCGCTCTAGACTGAAAAAAAAAATCACCACTTCGGGGTCGCCTCAGTCTGTGAGTGGGTCCGGGGAGTGCCTGCTACACGCACAGAGTTATGCCATCTTCTTAAGTTGCCGCTGAGATGTGTGACTCAGGGATCTGTGACAGCACCTGGGGCATTTGCTGCCGCTGGGGACTGTGAGCCAGGGATTATTCAGACACTAGTTGCTGGGGCAGTTCTTGTGATGTTTCTCTGAGAGGGAGGGGGGCTGCCACATGCTGTCTTGTCGCCACTGGGACTGCGAGAGCTCAGAGGGGCAAACTAATGACACTGCCCTCACTCTGTGTATGAAGCCATCTGAAAGTAGGATTTTGGCTGCAGTCCTTATCCGTGAGCCCTGATAAAAAGCACACAGTTCAACTATAACTATAAGACTTATCCTTTGAGCCAGTGAGGGAAAAAGCAAATAGTTGAACTGTGTGCTTTTTATCAGGGCTCACGGATAAGGATTGCAGCCAAAACCCTACTTTCAGATGGCTTCATTAGTGGACTGTAACTTATTGGTGTAATAGGGGAGAAGCAATCATGGCACGCTGCTGCTATATGACTGTTCTGTGATGTCACTGCTGCTGCTGCTAAAGTTACTTGCTACCACTCGGTCTTGACGTTACAGAGCACCATGCAAATTGAAAATACCAGCCCAGTAGTGCTATGAGTGAGCAGACAAGAGGCGGGGTTTTAAATGGCAAATGACCGCCCATCATTCTGCTCCTTAGCAACTAAAGTCAGCTCAGTCTGTACCATGTGGTGTGTCTTTCAGTCGCACACGTGATACAGATCCTGTTACCTGGGACTGTACAAAGCATACGCAGATAGATTTAGCTAGGCAGCCGTTGGAGAAGGACCATCTCTGCACAGCAGCAGCTAAATTTGGCGCGCTTCTGAAATCATCGATGAAAAACTGCTCTCCTGAGGAGAACTGTGTTCTAATTCACCCTGGACAGCTTTTTAAGATCCTGACTACTTAGAAACTAATGCTATCGGCCTCTGGCTGTTGTTGTTGTTGTTTTTTTTTTTCAGTAAAAAATAACTGTCTTGGAGAGGTCTCAGACTTTCTAGTGCTTGAATCTTGTTGTGCTTTAAAAAACTTGTAACTGTCTGGAAAATCTGACAATATAAAAAAAAAATAGATAAGGAGACAGAGCAATAATTTCATTTTGCAAACTAAAGAGCCAGACAGTGTGAACTTGTTTGGCAAAAGATAATGAAGAGCCAGACACTCTTCAGTTTGGGGTCTGGCTTTGTTCTAAAATAAACGAGAACTTCTGTTAGACACACACCCTCTGGCTATTTTGAGATAAATTAATCTACTGCCCTCATGGCATTTTGATTAAGAGCTGATGCAGCCTGAAGGGGAGTTCAAAACAATCTTGTATGTGGCAGTGCTGCCTTCTACATTTTGTGACTTAAAAAAAAAAAAATTAATACTCTGATTCAGTTGTTTGTATATTCATTGCTGCATTTTGATTTAAAAAATCTAAACTATCAAAGATTATCTTTAAGCTAGCAGTTCAGTGGGGCTTACAGTGATATCAGGGTCAGAAAATACAGTCCGGCTATTGCAATTAAAATACTCTCACTGATTTAAGAGCCCAGAGCCTGTGTTAAGGGCGTTCAGGTCTGAAATATAAGACTCCTGCCCCTCAACTACTGATATTTCATTTTTGCGTCTTAAATAAATACTCACTCTGATGTAACAGCCCAGCCTGTAGTGTGTTAAGGGGGTTCAGGTCAGACACAATCTGAAAAAATATATTTAATCTACCTAGCTACCTTAGGCATACTTAAAAAAAAAAATACACCTGTCTTCATTGATTGATATCTGCTTGTTGTCAAAGGGGGACTCAGGTGTAAAAAAGGTATTTCCTACAATAGTAACCTGCCTCTGGCACCTATTAAAGATACTTTTTAACCCTGATCTGAGATCTGAGTTCTGTGCCACTTAGAACTGACTGAAAGCGTGTTGTTGATGACAACTCATGGAGGAGAACAAAACTTCTGCTGTGAATAACACAACATCTGTGACTTGTCCAACCACTACGTTAGCCACCCGATGCCCTGCTTCTTCTACTGCTGTGTTTGCTTTGTTTACTTGGCCAGCGCATTTTTCTTCTACAGTCCCAATTTCTCCTCCAGAAACACCATCTTCTTCAAGTGCTGAACCAGTGGCCAAAAAAGTTAAACGGAATTTCGATTCAAAATGGCTGTATACTTTCAAATGGCTGCATTTTGATGATGATGCGGGTTTAATGTACTGCAAGGACTGCGAGCTATTCTATGGCAAAACTAGGCTGCAGCAAGGCAGAAAAATGTTGCCATTTGTGCATATTGGTAGTCCAAATTTTCAACATAGTAGTTTAACCAGACATTTGGGTTCTGACCAGCATGTGACTGCTGTAAAGGGCAATAACCAAAGACTGACTTTTCAGAAGGCAGTTGATAATGCTAACAAGGCTGCAGAGGAGCAAACACAGCAAGTGAGAGAATCAAGGGTGGCAGAGTTTCGCACTGCATACTGCTTGCTAAAGAGGCAGTGCCTAATCTAAAGTATAGCGCATTAATTGAACTACAAAAGATAAATGGCTGCACTAGTCTTCAAGATGACTGCTACAAGCATCATTCAGTAGTCACCGAGATGCAGTCATGCTTGGCTGAGGTCCTCACTGAGGATACCCAATCCAGAATAAATAAGTCCGTTTGTAGGTTTAATATGCGATGAAAGTTGTGACATAAGTGTCACAAAGAAATTTGTACTATATTGTGTAACAGTCAGTCCCCCAGATGGGGAAGTGCAGACATCCCTCCTTGGAAATTATACTGTAAATAACAGCACAGTAGAAACCCTTATCACAAAAATTATATCAGTATTACAGCAGTACAATATACCAGTAACCAGGGTCGCTGGTTTTGGCAGTGATGGTGCTGCTGTTATGCTTGGTAGCAGGAATGGAGTTGCGGTCCGCCTTTCTGCTCTAACTGCTGTCCTAACCAGTGTCCACTTTGTAGCCCACAGGCTTGCATTAGCTGCCTCACAGGCAGCAAATAAATTCCCATACTTAAAAAAATGTCAAAGTATTGTAGGAAGTATCTACATGTTTTACGTAGGGTCTCAGGCTTCTGTTAGATACATTAAACTAAAGGAAATGCAGGATGTCTTGCAGCTAGATGCTGTATCTGTTAAGGAGGCAAACCCAGTAAGGTGGTTGTCTTTATTGCCTGCGGTTGAGGCCCTGGACAAATCTTGGCCAGCTCTTGTAATGGAATTGGAGCAAGAGGCCTGTGATACCACTTCTGCAAGCCGCAGTGGCCAAAGGTATTTTGAAAGAAATGAAACATCTTAAGTTTGTTTTTACCCTCAAGCTCCTCAGAGATATACTACCAGTTATTAATAAACTTTCAGTGTTTTTTCAAAGACAAGACTGCAACTTGTCCATGATACCACCAATCCTGTCTTCTACCAAGGTTACCTTACAGGAATTCATTACGACCAGGGGGACAATGTTAAGAAGCTAATGGACCTTTTGAGTGAGGCAATATCAAAGCCTGAGGATGTGGTTTATCAAGAGGTGGTTTTGCAGTATGCAAATGAGAATTCCATGACAGAATTCAGAACAGTCACAGAGCAATACATTAATCACCTAATTGAGAATATTGACAAACGATTTCCAGTGAATGAGGTTAATGTCCTCAGTAGTCTGTACAAACTCTTTACCCTCAGTCTGTACCCTGCTGCTGTTGCTGACACGGCACAATATCTCTCTGTGGAGCTTGAGATCCTGGTAACACGCTTTCAGTCAGTTCTTAATGTGCCCAGACTCAGAGATGACTTTAGGCAGTTTAAAAATTTATGTGCAGGTCTTGGGAGAGGGTACGGTTTCACTGACGTGTGCAGAAAGCTTGTTACAGCTTCAGATGAATTATATGACATGTACCCGGATTTTGCAACTCTTGCCGCAGCTGCTTTGTCAATCCCAATCAGTAGTGTTGCATGTGAGAGCTTTCAGTGCCCAAAACCGCATCAAAAGCAGATTCCGTAGCAGTCTGAATGATGAGCAGCTAAGCAAACTTATGAAGTTAACACTTGAAGGCCCACAGATAAACAAGTTTGACTATGATAGGGCCATCAAAAAATTTGAGGCACTGAAGGATAGGAGAAAGTAGTCTATCACAGACTGTGAATCTTGACCCATCTCCCAAGACCTGTTCACAAATGAAAAAAGGAAGACTCTAGCAATTCTAATAAATTTTTATTAGAAAAAAAAGACAACCATGACACACTAAATGGTATGCAGAGATTTAATATTAGCTTTATTTTAATTTCTGAAGGGAAGAACATAAAAAAACGGGTATCCAGTTACTACTACTACTCTTATATTAAAGGACAGGCATTATCAAGTAAATTTAAATATGCTACAAAATACAGTTAAAAGAAACAAACACATTTTGAACAGTTAAAGACTAAAGTTAGCAGGGCTGCTGCTGAGCAGATAAAATTTGATTTGAAACTTAAGACAAGTACTGACATAACATTATTTTATCAGTAAAATGCATGCAAACTGAGAAAGTCAAAAGTTTACAACACATGTCACAAGAATCAATGTAGATTCAATTAATTTATTGTTGTGACCCAAAATAACAAAAGACAATACAGGGTGGCTAAATCAGCAGTAAAAACAGTATTTCTAGGAGCGTGGATATGTTCATCCACACTGTCTGGCATTGTCCCTTTCCCCTTTAAATCTTGCTGGAAGTCTTCAGGCTGGCTCCTCCCACCCACCCAGGTGGTAAATACCTCGGCTCCGCCCCATGACGCCAGATCTTCCTTTCCGCTGGAAGATGCAGGTTCCCTCGTGCTTTTTTGCAGCGATTGAGGCCCTGGAGTCTAATTGACGGTTTTCACTGCATCTTCTCGCTTTGAAACTCATAAGAGTATACGACTCGGATCCAAACCTTTCGGACATGGATGACAAGTCGTCCCCCAGGTTTCACCGGTGTCCTTGTGGACAAAAAATGTCGCGCACTGACCCCCACCTCTTGTGCGTTTATTGCCTCGGCACCGCGGCATGATACTCGCATGCACTATTTGCTCTGCCTTCCATCCCACCGTCTCTGAGGACCGTCCAGATGCGCCTGAAGCTGGGGAGACCGAGCTGCATCCACCGTGAAATCGAAGGAGGCCAGGTGGGTGGTTTCGCTTGCTCGCGGATCCGCCGAGCAGCTCAAGCAGATGGCGGCCTTGAGGAAGAGCTGCCCAAGCTTCGCCAACCGGCTTCTTCTTCAGTCCGCCTCAACTTGGGTTCCACCTTCACAGGATCTTTTTGGGATTTTTGCCAGTCTCTCCCTACTAAGAGTGAGGCGCCCTCGGGCTCGCACTCCTCCCAATCCAAAAAGAAGGATCCAAAACCGTCTTCTTCTATCCGAAGAAGACGCTCCTGGGACCGAGAGCGGTCTGACTTCCAGGAGCAAGGGGTCTGGACTATGGTCGAGATCGCCTCTTCGGCTGCCTGTTTTTCAGACCTTCTGTCTGGACAAGGCACTGAAGGTCGAGGACACGGCTGAACTGGCCAAGATTTCTCTCGACCCGATCGAGCCATTGTCGCCGACGCCTGTCGACGAGACTCTGGAGAGAACGCCTATTCTCTCTTTCCTTGACAAGGAAACCCGTCCCGCGGGTATCCCGATCGAGGGCCAGGAGCCGGAACCTCGGTTTTCACTGAGTCCGGCTTCACCTGACCGACAGAGCTGACGCCATCGGTCTCGATCGAGGAGTAAGTCCTCTTCGGTCAGTAGACCCAAGAAAGGACACAAACACTCCCGGAAGAGGCGCCGCCACCGTTCCTCATCCTCCTCCTCTGATGAGGAGAGGCTTCAACGGAAACTCTGTCGACGCTATGAGGATCTTATGTGGCAGCAACTTCTGCTAACAGGCCAGAAGCTGGCTACCCCAGCAGTTCCGGCTATCACTTGACCTCAGCCCTTCGGGTCGACCGCTTCTAGGGCTCGTCCCTAGGCCCCGTGTGCCTTTTTGGCTCGGCCGCTACAGGCTCCCCACCAATTTTGGTGGAACCTCCACCAAAACAGCCCCTGGGAGGGGTTCCCTCTAAGGAGGACCGACAGTCTTCGGGCCTCCCCCACAGACTGTCTATTACGGTCACCCCTAATCGCCCTAGGCATATCGAGGGAGAATTAGGCGGGAAGCCTTTGTATCTGGACTCCCCCGATTCGGATAATACTGGCCTTCATTCTCATGATGAGTTGTCGGTGTCAGGCTTGGAAGAAGGGCCTTCTTCCTTCCAGGGCATCCTTCGACTCATTTCAGAGTCCACAGGAATGCTTTTGCAGCCTATTCAGAAAAAGGCAGCATATCCCCTCATGAATATTCTTAAGAGGGGGGATACCCCTACGGAGGCCTTTCCAGTGGCCGAAGCCATAGTTGGCCCGGCTCTGGAACTCTGGCAGCGTCCAGCCTCCTGCCCGGCTCCATCTGCCCGCATGGCCCTCAAGTATGCAGTGCCCACAGGGTCCTTGGGGTTTACTGAGCACCCCTCGGCGGAAAGCCTTGACTGCCTCAGTATTCAGGCGAACGGGCAGCTCTGCGGATACTGACCGCCCTCCGGACAAGGAGTCCAAACTTATGGACCACTCGTCCCGGAAGGTCTTCGCGGCATCATCCTTGGGCCTTCATCAGGCAAGCTCAGCAGTGATCATGGCACACTTCTCTCATGCCCTTTTGGGATCGCTGGATGAAGTTCTTCCTCACCTCCCAGCAGACAAGCAGACCACGGTCAAGCAGGTCTGGGACCAGGGCCGGGCTGTTGCCAAACAGCTCCAGACAGCTGTGGACATTGGTGATTCCTGTGCCCGTTCACTAGCGGCAGCGGTAGCTTCTCGCCACAGGGCTTGGCTGAGGTTATCCTCCTTTCCCGTGGATACTCAGCACAAGCTAGCTGACATGCCCTTCCTTGGCACCGACCTCTTCGGTCCGGGAGTGGCAGGTCATCTTCAGCGCATTGAGCAGTCTAATGCCACCTCTGCTAAGGGTTCTTCAGGCAAGAACCAGCAGAAGCGCAAGAAGAAGCCTTTTCGGCATTCTTCCCCTGCGGTCAGACAGGCCTCCTTCCAAGGAGGTCAGCAACAGCAGCAGGCTCAAGCTTGGCGCCCTAGGCCCAAGCAAGGTCCCCAGCATCCCCACAAAGGAGGCCGAGGTGCTTGTCCAGGTGCCTCCTCCTCCTCCTCTAAGCCTGCACAGTGACGGGTCGGGGGTGGCCTCCCCCGCACCCATCACGCCAGTTCTGGGTCCTCCCGTGGGGGTCCGGCTCCGCCACTTCTTTTCCGCCTGGTCCGGTATCACTTCGAACAGGTGGGTTCTGGAAGTGGTTGGGCAGGGTCTGCCCCTCGAGTTCGAGCAGTACCCTCCCAGCCGAGCCCGTGCCCCATGGGAGGAAAGGATCTCATTTGGCACACAGTCTGCCCTTCGGGAAGACGTTGCGCAGCTCCTCCTCAAAGAGGCAGTTGCCCTGGTGCCGGATTCTCCTTCAGACCCAGGCTTCGTCTCCAGGTACTTCCTGGTGCCCAAGCGGATGGGGGGTTGGTGCCCCATTCTAGATCTCCACGACCTGAATCAGTATCTCAGGTCTCGCACCTTCCGGATGGTAACTCTGAACCAGATCATACCATCCCTGGAGCGAAACATGTGGTTCTGTACACTGGATCTTCAGGACGCTTTTTACCACGTCCCAATCAATCCGTCCCATCAGCGGTTCCTCCACTTCAGGGTCGAAGGGACCCTGTACGAGTTCAGAGCCATGCTGTTCGGCCTGTCATGAGCCCCAAGGGTCTTCACCAAATGCATCGCAGTGGTGGCAGCCAATCTACGGCGTCAAGGGGTCCGTATTTACCCCTATCTAGATGACTGGCTCCTGGCGGGTTCCTCCCTTCAGGAGGTGGAGAGGTCCAGGGACCTGACCCTCCGAACCTGCTCTCACTTGGGCCTTCTGATCAACGAGGCCAAATCAGAATTCAATCCTTCTCAGGTGATAGGGCTTCATCGAGGCAGAGCTCGACTCTTGTCAAGCCAGAGCTCGGCTCCCGGCGGACAGGGCGGAGGTTCTCTCCTCCTTTGCCCAGTCATTTCTGGTTGGGCACTTGCGCCCTGCCCGGGACTTCCTGCGCCACTTGGGTTACATGGCGGCGTGCACCTCAGTGGTCCGTTGGGCCAGACTGCACATGCGCCCCCCTTCAATGGGAGCTGGCTGCCCAATGGTCTCAGCATCAGGGTCTTTTCGACCAGCTGATCAGTCACCCAGAGGATGTGGGACGATCTCCAATGGTGGACCGTCCCGAGTCATTTGCAGGAAGGAGTCCCGTTTGTCCGCCCTGAGCCGACGGTCGTCCTTACGACCGATGCCTCTCTCAGGGGCTGGGGAGCCCACATGGGGGACAACAGAGCCCACGGGTTCTGGACCCTCGAGGAGTCCTGATGCTACATCAACCTGCTGGAGCTCAGAGCAGTCAGACTGGCACTGTCAGCTTTCGCTCCTCAGCTCCGGGGTCAAGTGGTTCAAGTCCAGACGGACAATACCATGACCATGTACTACCTCAACAAACAGGGCGGCACGCACTCCCGTCTGCTGTGCAAGGAGGCGCTCCAGATCTGGACCTTCGTCAGCCGGCTGGAGGCGGATCTCCTAGCCATCCATGTGGCAGGAGTCGCGAACCAACTGGCGGATGCTCTCAGCCGCATAGGCCAGATATCCCACGAGTGGTCTCTCCATCCAGAGGTAGCTTACGACCTGTTCTTCCATTGGGGCAAACCGGTGGTGGACCTGTTTGCCTCCAGGGAGAACACCAAGCTGAGGCTGTACCATGCCCGCCCCCCTCAGCGGGGTTCGCTGCAGGGGATGCCTTCTCGAGGCTGTGGACCCCAGGCCTCTTCTACGCCTTCCCTCCATTTCTCTTGATCCACAAGGTGTTACTCAAGGTGAGGAGGGACAAGGCGAAGGTGATTCTGGTAGCCCCAGATCGGCCACGCCTGTTCTGGTATCCAGATCTCCTCAGCCTCAGCTGCAGGGCCCCGGAGGGCTGTGTACACGCCCGGACCTGATATCGCTGAACCAAGGGAAGGTCTTCCACTCGGACCTTCAATCCCTGCACCTCACAGCCTGGTTCCTGAGCGGCTAGAGTTACAGGCTTTGGGTCTTTCTGAGGATGTCTACACCGTGGTGGAAGCATCTCGAAAAGAATCGACCAGGAAATGTTATGCCTTCAAATGGAAAAGATTTTCCATTTGGTGTCAGGGGAAAAGCCTGGACCCGTTATCCTGCTCTGTGGCTAACATTCTAGACTACCTTTGGTCCCTCTCCAAAGGGGGTCTTCGGTCATCGACCCTTAGGGTGCACCTGGCAGCCATCTCTGCTTACCGGCACGGGCCGGTCAGCCGACGTTGGCTCAGGAGACGGTGATCTGGCGCTTTTTCAAAGGGCTGGATCACATATCCCGATGCGTGAACCTCCACCTCCGTGGGATCTTTTGCTGGTTTTGGCAAAGCTCATAGGCAAGCCATTCGAACCCATGCACAAGTGTGAACTCTCGCACTTGTCATGGAAGACTGCCTTCTTGGTGGCTATCACGTCAGCCAGAAGGACAGGGGAGCTCCAGGTGCTTTCCGTGGACTCCCCTTATCTGGTCTTTCACAGGGACAAAGTTGTCCTGCGCCACCACCCGAAATTCCTTCCGAAGATGGTGTCAAGAGTTTCACCTCAACCAGGTGTTGACTCTGCTGGTATACTACCCTAACTACACCTCGGATGCCGAGTACAGGCTCCATACTGTGGACCTCAGGCGTGCTCTCTCCTACTATAAGGAGAGGACGGGGGGAAATTCGGGGCGAGGTTCGCCAGCTGTTTGTCACCTACGCTGAAGCCGCTTCTGGCAGACCTGCAGCTAAGCGGACTATTGCAAGATGGATTACATCATGCATACGTCTGTGTTATGAATTGGCGGGCAAGGAGCCTCCCAAGGGGATAAGGGCTCATTCTACCCGCCATACTGTTGCTTCTGTGGCTGCTTCTAGGGACATCCTATCCAGGAAATCTGTCGGGCTGCTACCTGGAAGTCAGCAAACACCTTTATTACCCATTACCACATCGACCCAGAGTCACGACGTGATGCTGGTTTTGGGGCCTCGTGTCTCCAATCTGTTTCCTAAGTAGGTGTGCGCCTTGCCTCCCTCCTCCCGGAGAACTGCTAGAGTCTGCCAGATAGTGGATGAACAATATATCCACGCTTCCTAGAAGAACAGGTTACCACCTGTAATAGTAGTTCTAGGAGTGGTATATGTTGTTCATCCACACGCACCCACCGACCTCCTGCTTAAGGCGCACAACCTGGCTTCCAGTGGGCTAGATCTCGGCTAGAATGGAGTCAGGTACTTACCACCCGATGGGTGGGAGGAGCCAGCTTGAAGACTCCGCAAGATTTAAAGTGAAAGGACAATGCCAGACAGTGTGGATGAACAACATATACCACTCCTAGAACTACTGTTACAGGTGAGTAACCTGTTCTTATACCTCCTGGCAAGTTGACATATTAAAGCCAGTTAAATAAAAGGCCATGTTTGTTTTGTACGAACATTTAGAATTTTGGTGTAGTGACCCCCAACATTTGGCTTCTGACCCCCTACTTTGGGAGCAGGGGGGCAGACTGACCCCCTGATTTCCAACACTAACGCAAGGCCTGAAACAGTATATCAAAGAGCTCATAATCACGTAAAAGAACAAGGGAAGATTATAAAGCAAAATTCCTACCACAATACATTTAGGTTTTTGCTATCTAAGGTATTACCTCTGGAAGTGCGTTTATAGTTAGATCAGAGAGCTGTCTCTCTCTGGAGTCCCAAAATGATATGACCCATATTTCAGACACAAGTATCATTTTAAACTGTCTCCATGCCCCTTCTAGGAGTCATCTGACTCCTCCTTTTAGACTTAAAAATGTACAAACATTCCCTACCAGGAGGTATTTTTAAATAAAGTGACATCAGAAGAAAAAAAACATTTTCTAAATTATGACAGTCTTTAATCAAGCAATTCATTTGTACTGGTGGCTGGTTCATTTTAAGACATTGTAAAAGTTTATTAGGCTCATCCTCTGGCAGACTAATAAAGTCACATTTGGTTTTCAACTTCAGAAACATGAGGTCACAAAAAGCCCATAAGATGCAATTTCTCAAAGAAGATAATTACATTACAGACATCTCCTGGTCAGTGTAATACATCTGTGATTTCAGCTGCTGACACCTTGTAATTTAAAAGGGCAAAATCTCCGACTGGCATTTCATACACTGACCATTTATTTATAATACCAATATCATGAAATGATCATAACCAGCCTGCCAAGTGTCACAAGGTACAGTAGACTTGGTGTACCTAGACTTCAGTAAGGCTTTCAACTCCATTCCACACAGAAGGCTAAAAACAAGCTGGGGCACATGGGTATTGGGCCAAAAATTGTAAACTGGATCCGAAACTGGCTCAATGGGAGGACCCAGAAAGTATTGGTAAATGGCACACCATTAGAGGAGGGTAGAGTTAGAAATGGTATTCCACAGGGTTCAGTGCCGGGACCAATACTTTTCAATTTAATTATCAGCGACATAGCTGATGACCTAAATGGGACAGTGTGCCTATTTGTGGACAACACAAAGCTCTGCAGTAGGGTGGACTCAGCTGAAGGGACTCAAAAGATGGAGTCAGACCTTAGGAAATTGGGATTATGGTCAGGGAATTGGCAGTTGAGGTTCAGCGCCAAAAAGTGAGGATATGCACCTAGGAAGACGCAACCCAGGGAGAAATTACTTTCTGAATGGAGTACAGCTGGCGGTAACAAAACACGAGTGTGATCTTGGGGTGATCATCACAGACAACCTGAAGGCTGGCAAACAATGTGAAACGGTGGCACAAAAGGCCTTCAGCATCTTGGGTTACATAGGGAGTGGCATGTAACCAATAGAAAAGGGGAGGTGATTATGCCACTGTACAGGTCCCTGGTGAGGCCTCACCTGGAATACTGTGTCCAGTTCTGTATGCCTCATCTTAGGAAAGACATTGAAAGACTAGAGACTATACAAAGAAGGGCAACAAGGATGGTGCATGGTCTGCATCACAAACCATATGATACAAGGCTAAAACAGCTCAACATGTACTCACTGGAACAAAGAAGGCATAGGGGGCACATGACAGAGACATTTAAATACCTGAAGGGTATCAACAAGATGCAGGCACAGGATCTCCTCCAGGTAAACTGCACCCGGACCAGAGATCATGACATGTACCTTAAGGGGCAGGGGGGCATGTTCAGGAGTAACACAAGGAAGTTCCTTTCAGAAAGGTTGGTGGATCCTTGGAATGGCCTCCCCTCACAGGTGGTGGGGTCAAAGACCGTGGAGAATTCAAGCTGGCATGGAACAGACAGGGAAAATGTAACACAGCAGCCTGATTTTTTTTTTTTTTTGGGGGTAGTATACATGGGCAGACTAGATGGTCCACATGGACCTCATCTGCTGACACATTCTATGTCTTGTAGAATCAACCTCTGTGGTAAAAGGGTTTGTGCCTCCTCTACTCTAGGGTTGAGGATTGCAAACTGTCTCTCATACAGGGTAAAATGCCAGAATGCCAGTTGGAAGGAGGACAAGGCTGTTGACCAGCCTCTTCTGGAGGGCAGTCAAAAGCAGGACCTGCTCCAGTGCCTCTGAGCCACTGAGTATGTAAGTAAACATCTCCTTGGAGCCCTGTATTATGTGGCTGACACAGTTGCCAGGGCAGCTTCCACGGACATATGCCTCTGAGGACCCTCTTGGCTCAGAGTATCTGTGTTTGCAGCTGATGTGCAGCAGCAGAAATTGCTTAATGCCCTCTTCAGTGGCACCAAGCTTTTTGGCCCTGAAATCCAAGACATCATAAATGATCTGCACCGTCAAGTCTGTCCATTACCTCTACCATACCCAGCCAAATGATAGAGGACGTCTACTTTTCGTAAACTGAACAGGGCTGGGACAGCTTCCCGTCCCCAGGGAAAACAGAGAGCCCAGCCTCCCTTGCCTGCCCCCTCCAGTGATGGCCAAGCACCCAAGAAGTAAGGGACCAGCCCCTGCGGCTGGCTTCACCTCTGCATGACTCCTTGCCGGACCACCCTTCTCTGGTCCCAGACTAGGAAGCAGTGGTTGGAGGTCGGCTCTACCTCCATCTCAGTCAGTGCAGAACCATAACTTTAGATGCATGAATTCTGCAGATCATAGAAAAGGATCACATCTTAGAGCTCATCGAGCAGCCTATAGAAACCCTACCTCCACCCTCTTGTTATTCCCTGGCTCACCTGTCTGTTCTCCGGGAGGAAGTGAAGTCCCTTCTATGCAAGCAGGTCATCGAACCAGTGTCCAGGCGTCAAAGAAACTGGTCTTATTCCTGGTCCCCAAAAAGACTGGAGATCTGAGACCTATTCTAGAGCTAAAGGACCTCAATCTGTATGTCCAGTACAAAAAGTTCCAGATGGTAACTTTACTAAGCCTGATGCCCCTTCTCGGGGGGGGAGGGCTGGCTTTGTTCACTGGACATGCAGGATGCTTACCTGCACGTCTCTGTCTTTCCTCTTCACAGGAAGTTTCTTTGTTTCGTCTTTCAGGGCAAGCATTATCAGTTCAACGTGCTGCCCTTTGGCTGGTCCTCTGTACCGTGGGTCTTTACTAAGTGCTTAGCAGCAGTCACAGCAGCTCTCAAGGAAGGATTGTATGTCTTCCCCTTATCTGGATGATCGGTTCCTGAAGGGCCCCGTCCAGGGAACAGCTTCTGCTAACTCTGGAGAGAACTCCAACTTTTTCACTCCCTGGGCATAACTGTCAATCTGCCCAAGTCTGTTCTGCTACCATCTCAAAGGTTGCAGTATATAGGGGCAGTTCTGGACTCTGTACAGGGGAAGGCCTTTCTGCCCCAAAACAGAGCAGAGTGCTTCATACTGTAACTCAAGCTCAGGAAGTCACCAAGAGTCGATACATTCCTGCCAGCGTGTACCTCAGATTGCTGGGCCTGATGGCAGCTACCATACCCACTGTTCCACTGGCCGGACTCCTTATGCGTACACTCCATTGGACCCACTGGGTACAGTGGGACCAGGGCATGGATGAGTTAGACCAACCAGTCCTGATCTCTTCCCCAGTACCCAAGGTACTGCAGTGGTGGATGGACCCCTTGAATCTGCTTCAAGGCGTCCCATTCGAAATCTCCCTGCATAAGATCGTAACCACAGATGCTTCAGGTCTGGGCCGGGGAGCTTACCTGGGTGCCTTCCAAACCCAGGGCTCCTGGTCCAAGTGGGAAGTCTCCCTGCACATCAGTGTCCTGGAGATGAGAGCGGTGCTCTACACCCTGCAGGCTTTTCAGGAACACCCCATTCCAGGTCATCTGCTGGTGTAGTCAGACAATCTAAGTGTAATATACTACATCAACAAGTTGGGGTGGGGTGGAATCATTCGTACCCCCTTTGTAGGGAGGCCATGAGAATGTATTACTGGGTGTTGGATCATAGGCTGACGCACTCTGCAGTCCATGTGCCAGGCATGTTAAAGCAGTCATTATTGGAGCTCCCCACCCCCAGAGCTTTACCCCGATTAGGCTTTCATAGAGAAAAAAAAAGTTGGCGTTTTATTTACTGTATTTGACTTTTGATCCAGTATTCCAAATGGCGGATGCTGCGTGGTACCATTTAATCTTAAGTGCAGCGCTGCACATCAGTGTATTGAGGCGGCGTGTGGCGCCCACTTCAGATAAATGGTACCACATAGCATCTGCCATGTTTTGAACACGGACTTTCAAAAGTAAACACGTAAGTAAAAATACAAAAAGTTTTTCTATCAAAAGCCTAATATGGGTGGGGTAAAGCTTTGGGAGGTGCGGAGCTTCCAATAATGACAGCTTTCTTTTAAACACTCTGGCGGATAGTCTCAGCAGGACTCAGTCCAGCATGCACGAATGGAAGCTTCTGTCATCCATTGTAGAAGACTTGTTCAACAGATGGGGTCATCCAGAGTTGGACCCATTTGCATCCCCACTCAACATAAAACTGTCTAGTTTCTGCTCAGTAGATTCATTGCCTGGAGTTTTCTGGTGATACGCATTGTCCCTGTCTTGGAGCAGGAAGATCTTACTTCGAGATACAGCTCTTGCAGCAGGTTACACCATTAGGACTGAAGCCGGCAGGCGCCAGGACCCCACGGAAAATTTCTAGCTAGCTATCTTCAGCGGGGACCGCCCCCGACGTCAGTCCCGCCTCCGACGTCAGGCGTGGTACATAAGGGGGCGGTCCCGCCAGAATCACCAGTTCTTTCCCGCCGTCGAACTTGCATGTCTCGACCCTTCCGCCTCAGTCTAGCACACGACGGTGGTTGTTGAACTTCCTACGAGAATTGCTTCACTGAAGAATTTCCTTTGCTGATGTCCTCTCCGACCTCGGGCATACATCAAAGTGTGCTTTGGGAAATAGATCCTTCAAGGACCCTCATATGGCTTATGCTCACAGTGCCTGGGCCCAGAGCACGACACCCAGGCCTGCTCCCTCTGCCAGGGATTTAATAGCCGCACCAGGATCCGGCGACAGAAGGCTCTTCAGGCGTTCCTCCTTGAAGAAAAACTTAGAGCCATGTCCTCTAAAGGGGAATCCTCCCATAAGCACGCAGAAAAGAAGAGAAGGGAGAAGGACCCTTCTAGGTCTCCGACTCGGGCCTCTGGGTCCCGCAGCTCCGGATCTAGGTTGGACCGGTCCCCGTCCAGGGCCTCTTCCCTCCCCCCGGCTGTGGTGGCTGTTTCTAGGTCTTCTCAGGCTCCTACCGCCAGGCCGTCGTCGTCCTCCACCCCTTAGGCCGTGGCGAAGTCCGGGGAGCGTCATCATCATCGCCACAAGTCGGGCTCCCGCTCGTTGGTACCCGACGCCCGGTCCTCTTCGGTGCCTCTCAGGAAGACCTTTGAGCTCACCCCTCTGAAGAGGCCGGCAGACCAGACGCTGGCTCTACCTCCGTCAGCCGTTCGTCACCACTCCTCGGAGCCGTCGTCGGCCGTCAGACCGTCGTTGGCTAAGCCTTCACATCGGATGTCGGTTGGGGGACCGACGTCCGCAGTGCCTGAGAAGAGGGCTCCTGCGCCTCCGACCGTCGTCGGGCAGGAGTCTCTTACGGAGGAAGACCTGACGCAGCCCGAGGACCAGACGGGCGATCCTGGCCTCGCACAGTCTCCCAGGGCTCCCTCCCGCCGCCTGAGGCCTCTGCGGAGCCGTCGCCGGGACCCGACGTCCGACCCTCTGCGTCTGAGCCGGCGTCGGGATTGTCTCTTGTGGATGTAAAGGATCTCTTTACATACTGGTGGGACACCATTAAGAAAGACGTGGCGCCCACCGCTCTTCCTCCTCCGGCTCCGGCCCCCCCTTCACCTGCGGGGTCGGCTGCCCGCTCTATCCCTAGGGAGTCCAGATCCCCTCCCAGGGCTCGGCATACAAAGAGGAGACCTCCGTCAAGATCTTCTTCTTCTGGATCACCCAGCCCCAAGAGATCCAGGAGACGCCGACGTTCGCCATCGACGGAGGACACGGGATCTGTTTACTCCACTTCAAGATCCCCATCTCCAATCTCAGTCCCTTCTCCGGACCCACGTGAGACACCACGGTCTCCTCCGGATGACCCCTCGTTCATGGATATCTTACGCCATATCCAGGAGAACATGGGGTGGGAAGCTGAGGAATTAGACCCCGAAAGATTGCGCCTGGCTAAGTATCTTCGGCAGAAGGACCCCAAGCCTGTGGTGGTGCCACCCTTGGTGGACACTTTGTGGATGTCACCAAGGCCGTGGAAGCGTCCACATTCGTTACCGGCGGTGCCGAAGAAAGCTGACTGTCTATACAAGGCTCCTAGGGAGGACCAGTATTTGACGCAACATCCTCTGGCCGATTCTCGGGTCATAACAGCCTCACATGACCGGTCCCAAAGGCCGCAGCATTTGAGCACCCTGCCACCGGACCCAGAATCCAAGCAGTTGGATTCTCTGGGCAGGTGCACGTATGCATCCGCTACCTGTGCCATCAGATCCTTAAATTATCTGACCCACATGGTTCAATTTCAGAACGCCCTGTGGGAACAGGGTCTGGAGGTAGCTGAAAAGCTACCCGAAGGTGAGCAGAAGGAGGAGATGCTCCAGCTCCTCCGCCCGGGTTCAGACGTGGGGACCCAGGTGCTTAGAGCCGCGTATGATTCCGCGGACTCTTCGGCCAGAGCGCAGCTTCGGGCGTTTGTCTCCGGAGACACTCATGGCTCCGTGTCTCCGGCTTCACCCCGGACATCCAGAAGAACATTATGGACGCCCCTTTCGAGGGAGATGTATTGTTTGGTAATCCTTCGGAGAGGATTATTACCAAACTCCAAGAGGCTGGAAAGGCGGTGAGGTCGGTCCAAGCAATGTACCAGCCTAGGCTTGGTTCCTTTCGTAGGCACCGAGGTCGTTTCCGTGGGCGGACACAGAGGCAACAACCCCGCCTCCGCCAGACAACAGAGGGGCTCTGGTTTCCGTGAGAACCCAGGGTAAGCACCTCGCCAGCAGAGGTCAACGCACCCTTGGCAGCACTCCAGCCAGCGTCTGCCTGCCGCCACAGCATGACTCCTTTCCGCCCCCGCCTCAGGATCAACGGGATGTTATGGTCGGGGTCGATTAGAACTTCCTGCCGGGATGGCAGGGCAATCACCACCGACAGGTGGGTTCTTCAGTTGGTCAGGCCGCCACTTTTAGAGTTCGCGAAAAGCCACCTCCCGAGGCCTCCTCTGCTCTCCCGGTATTCGGGTCAGCACGGGCGCCTAATTTGGCAAGAAGTGCTCGCGCTTCCCAAACAAGGGGTGATAGAGTACGTCCCGGAAACCAGAGAGGACTAGGTATTATTCTCACTTCTTCCTGGTTCCCAAGAAAACAGGGGACCTCCGTCCGATTCTGGACCTAAGCGACCTCAACATGTCGGTCGCATACAAGAGATTCCGCATGGTGACCTTCCGGCCTTATCCCATGCTAAAGCAAGGCGCCTATTTAGCGCCCTAGACATGCAGGATGCCTACCTGCATATCCCCATAGCTCAAGCGCATCAGAGGTTCCTGCGCTTCGAGTTTCTAGGCCACCATTTTCAGTTCCGGGCTCTCCCTTTCGGACTGTCATCCGCTCCAAGGGTCTTTACCAAATGCATGGCAGTCGTGGCAGCATCTCTGAGGAGAAAGGGCCACTATGTGTTCCCGTACCTAGACGATTGGCTTCTCATGGCCGCCTCCAGCGAGGCGCTTCTGCTCGCGATCCAGGACACCCAAGACCTATTTGGATCACTGGGCATTCTTATAAATCAAGAGAAGTCCTTCTTGGTACCATCGCAAATCTTGGTACCGTCGCAAAACCTGCAGTTCATAGGAGCAGTGCTGGACACGGTCCAGGGAAGAGCTTTTCTTCCGGCCGACAGGGCGGAACGCATCAGGTCCCTCATAGGGGACTTATCGACGAACCAGACCGTACCAGCCAGGTCGGTCCTTCGTCTGCTCGGACACATGGCTGCGGCCATTCCCACAGTCCCTCTCGCGCGACTCCACATGCGAATAACGCAGTGGATGCTCAAGGCGCAATGGGATCAGAGGCAAGACCATTTGCAGCATCCAGTCAGGATCACAAAATCCGTGATTCGAGACTGGCAATGGTGGTTAGCCCCCGGGTCACTCTCCAAAGATGTCCCATTTGCAGCGCCGTCCCCAGAGATAACCCTTACCACGGACGCTTCTGGTCTCGGGTGGGGAGCACACCTAGACGGGGTGAAGTCTCAGGGTGCATGGACCCCGTTGGAGGCTCATCTCCATATCAACGTCCTAGAGATGAGGGCGGTCCTCTATGCACTTCAGGTCTTTCAGTCCATAATTCCGCTGTGCACTATCCTGCTTCAGACGGACAACACCGCGGTGATGTATTACCTCAACAAACAAGGAGGCGTCACACTGTTACCCCTTTGCAGGGAGGCCATGAGAGTGTGGGATTGGGTAATCGGACACGGCGCAAACCTGATCGCTGTACACGTTCCCGGGGTGGACAACACGATCGCAGACGGCCTGAGTCGCTCCCAGGCCAGAGTCCATGAGTGGGAACTTCTTCAGGAGGTGGCAGAGGATCTGTTCCTTCGATGGGGAACTCCAGAGTTGGACTTGTTCGCATCCCCATCCAACGCAAAACTGCCCAATTTTTGCTCACTAGATCCAGGGCCTGGTGTTTTCTGGCGAGACGCGTTGTCCCTCTCCTGGGTGAACAGATTCCTTTATGCCTTCCTGTTGATCCAGAGAGTTCTTCTCAAGCTGCGCAGGGAGCATGCACGAATGATTCTGGTGGCTCCGTTTTGGCCCAGACAGATATGGTTCCCCTTGCTGGCACAGCTATCTCGGGAACCCCTGCTCCCGTTGCCGCTCAGCTCCCACCTACTGTCTCAGGAGGGAGGTTCATTGCTTCATCCGGATCTCCGCTCTTTGAACCTGCATGCATGGCTTCTAGAGATATAGCCATTTTGCGACACGGGGTCTCGCAAAGTTGCTGAGGTTCTCTCGCGGCAGAAAGCCGCAGCGCATGCTACATACGCCATGAAGTGGCGTCTGCTTTTTCTATGGTCACGGCTCGTCCTTTCCCTTTAGGTTGTCCTGTTGGAGTGGTTTTAGACTACCTCCTTTCTATTCCATTCAGGGCTAGCCTACTCCTCTATTAAAGTGCACCTTTGTGCTATTTCGGCCTACCACCTGCCGGTGGGGCACCGTACTATTGCTCAGCTTGACGCTTCTCGGGAGTTTCTTAGAGGAGTGTTGCACCTTAGGCCTCCCATTAGGGACCCAGTGCCTCCGTGGGATCTACTCTTTGTCCTGGAACAACTTACGCTCCCTCCCTTTGAGCCTGCCGCGGATTGCGAGCTACGTTTTCTGTCGTGGAAGACGTTATTTTTGGTTGCCGTTACTTCAGCCAGAAGGATTTCTGAGCTTCACGCTCTCCTGTGCAAAGAGCCCTATTTGGTTTTCCAGCGACAGAGTATCTCTCATGGACGAACCCAAAGTTTTGCCTAAGGTGGTTTCGACACTTGTTTGAATCAGGATATTGACCTTCCGTCTACTTCCCGAGTTATTCTAACAGAGGAGAGGCTTTGCTCCACACTCTGGACGTTCACCGCAGCCTGAGGTATTACCTCAACAGAACTAAACCCTTTCGGGCTTCTGACCAGCTTTTTGTCTCTTTCTCAGAGGATGAAAGGCCAGCCGGTGTCTAAACAGTCTTTGTCCCGCTGGCTTGTCCAGTGTATTTCGCACTGTTACCAGATTAAACAAAAGCCCCTCCCGGGTTCCATCCGGGGTCATTCTACCAGGGGTGTGGCCACCTCCTTTGCAGCGCTCAGGAACGTCTCTATTTCAGCTATTTGCGCTGCAGCTACTTGGAGCTCTGTGCATACCTTTATCAGGCATTACAGTCTGGACATAGCCTCTAGGCGTAGGAGCGGTTCGCCTAGCGGTGTTGCAAGGTCTCTTGTCCTGAGTCAGGGCTTGGATTGTTTTCTCTTATCTCTCTGCTCCTCCTGGATCTTCTGGTAGCGTTACTGCTTGGGAATCAGTCCTATTGGTGTAGTTTGCTGCAAGAGCTGGTATCTCAAGTAAGATAGTACAGCTACGTAAGAACTTACCGTAACAGTAGATCTTCGAGAACAGCTCTTGCAGCAGGTACCTTTCCCCCTTAGAGGAGGTATGGCTCTGTTTTTAAAAAAAAGGGGGAGGAAAACGAAGAAAACCAAAAGAAAGGTGTAGTGATAGAATCAGACGGAGAAATAGAAGGAAATGCTCCTGTCGGAATTTTATCCTTTATTGCCTTCTGACGGCGGATCCTCGGTCTCCCCTTCTGATGTCATCCTGCGGCCGGGAGTCTCCGGCGGGAGAACTGGGGATTCTGGCGGGACCGCCCCCTTATGTACCACGCCTGACGTCGAGGGCGGTCCCCGCTGAAGATAGCTAGCTAGAAATTTTCCGTGGAGTCCTGGCGCCTGCCGGCTTCAGTCCTAATGGTGTAACCTGCTGCAAGAGCTGTTCTCGAAGATCTACTGTTACGGTAAGTTCTTACGTACTGTACTTTTCATTACTCTCTCTCTCTCCCCACCCCCGGCCCGTTTCCTCTAATCCAAATGGTACTAATCAAGTTGCAGATGGAAGGGGCCAGCTTGATCCTAGTAGCTCTATTCTGGCCGCTACAGATTTTGTTCCTTCTGCTTCAGATGGTAGAGGAACCTCCAGTCCACCTTCCTCTTTACAGGAATCTGCTGACCCAGTCTTATATTCCTTCATTTGCATGCCTGGCTTCTGAGGACTTAACCATCGCCAGTTTCTGGGTCTCTAACAAGGTGGAGGATGTCCTGGTGGCTGCCCAGAATCATTCTACTCATGCCACATATGCCATTAAGTGGAAACAGTTTGCCATCTAGGCTGCCAAACATAGCTTAGACCCTTCCACCTGATCGGTGAACCATAACCTGGATTACCTGATCTCGCTGTCCAACTCAGGCCTCTAGTAGTCTTCCCTCAGGGTCCACCTTTCGGCTGTTTCTGCATTTTATGAGCCCATAGGTGACCTCATGACTGCTCAGCTTGATGTCTCCCATACCTTTGTAAGGGGCATCCTGCATTTGAAACCCCCAATCCATTCTCCTGTCCTGGCTTTGGACTTGAATTTTGCTGACCCTGTCTCCTTTTGAGCCAATCACGACTTGCGATTTGTGCTTTCTCTCTTGGAAAGTGTTGTTTTTTTAGTTGCAATTACTTTTGCTCGAAGAATTTCAGAGCTTCAGGCCCTCTGGTGTGAGGAGACTTATTTGATTCTCACAAAGACAAGGGTGTCTTTTCACACAAATCCTAAGTTTCTCCATAAGGTGGTTTCTGAGTTTACACTCAGCCTATCCACCTTCCTGTTTATTTTCCTGAGCGTGCCAATCCAGTAGAACTTTGAAGTACTACCTTCTTAGGATCAAGGAGTCTAGAAAGTCAGAGCAGCTGTTTTTTCATTCTCCCTAGGTAGAGGGGGTGTTTCAGTTTCTAGGCAGCGTTTATCCAAATGGCTAATTACATTATGTTTTGCTACAGGTACAGCAATGAATTGCCTGTTGCTGTCAAAGCTCATTCCACCAGAGGAGTGGTACCTCATTGGCATGTTTCCGAGAGGTCTCAGCCGCAGACATTTGTGCAGCTACCACCTGGAGTACAGTCCATACTTTCACGTATCATTACAGTCTGGACATTGCCTCTAGAGCTCGTGCAGGTTTTGGCAGGGCTGTGTTAAAATGACTCCTGTCTTAACCCTTAGGCTGCCTGAAGATTTAGAGCGTTTGGGTTTTTAGGACATGTACACACGCCGGTGGCACAGCAAGGGTTACGTTTATGGAGAGTTCTCCTCCCAGACTGTCTGTTATGCACTTGTTACTCGTAACTACTGTGTTATCTGATGACTGAGATACCCACGTGGAAAACAGAAATGTTACATAAGAACTAACCGTAACAGTAGATCTTTGAGGGGATCTTGGTCTTCAAGTACAGTTTCCCTTCCACCATCCCCCTTCTTGGGGCTTCTGTCTAGGAACTGGCTGTGTGGTTTATCCAGCCTTTCTTTTTAGTCTGGGCACCTCTCTCTCTCTCTTCTCCAACCCCCCCCCCCACACACACACACACACCATTCCCCATGACAACAGCCTAGCTCCCTTAGTCTCGGGGAAAGAACTGAAGAGGGAGTGGGGCCACTCGTACCTTTATGGTGACGTCGACGGCCCCAGTTGTACTGCTGAAAGTCTTCCATGTGAATTCCCCTTCACCAGTGGTGAAGGTTCCTACAGTGTTACCTGATGACTGAGATACCCTCAAAAATCTACTGTTACGGTAAGTTCTTATGTAACTGTTCTCTTTGCAGTGTCACAGAAAGTGGCAGATGTTCTGGTAGCTGCTAGAAAGCCATCCACCAGATATAGCAACTCCATGAAATGGATGTGGTTTGCTTTATGGGCCACTTCACGTAACCTGGATCTATTTATCTGCCCAGTCAATCAGATTCTAGAGTACCCGCTGTCCTTAATCGGATTCAGGCCTGCAGTATTCCTCCATGAGAGTGCTTCTGGCTGCTGTATCAGTTCACTGTGTGCCTGTGGATGGCCATACGGTTGCTGAGCCGGATTTAGCTCATTTATTTTTATTTAATCTTTGTTAACCGGGTAAGGCCCTATAGGCACAAGTGCCTATTTTCAGGGCAACCTGGGAGCACTGGGGGATTGTGACTTGCTCAGAGTCACACAGTATGCAAGTGGAGGTTGTGGGAATCAAACCCACGTCTGCTGGATGTACCAAACTCGTTACTCTGACCTCTAGGCTATACTGCCAGTCCCATATATTGTTGAGGCATTGTACACATAAAACCTCCCATTCGAAATTCAGTCTTGGCTTGGGACCTGAAGTTTATTTTGGAAAAGCTGACTTTGGCTCCTTTTGAGCCAGCCATGACTTGTAGCTTATGGTTTCTCTCTTGGAAAGAATTATTTTAGTTTGTCACTTCTGCTTGAAGGATTTCAGAACTGTAGGCTCTAATGTGTGAGCCTCTTCATTTGATTTTCCACAAAGACAGGGTATCCCCTGGGAGAAAGGGCTCCATGGTTTCTAAACTGTGCTTGTTCAAATGGTTAACACATTGTATTACGTTCTGTTACAGGAAGTATGGTGAGAAACTTCTGGTGTGGTCCATTGTCATTATACCAGAGGCGTGGCCTTTTCTGTAGCTTGTTTTTGGAATGTTTCTGCTGCAGAGATCCATGCAGCTGCCAGATGGTGTACTGTCCACACCTTCATTAAGCACTACATCCTGGACATTGTCTCTCTTTGACAAGCTGGGTTTGGCTTAGCTGTCCTATAAGGCCTGCTGTCATAAGCCTATAGGCTGCAAACAGCCAGACAGTTAGCTTTTGCTACTGCTTAGCAGTCATTCCAAAGGTGTGGCCTAATGAAAAGAGATATATTTGAAGAAGATGGAACAGTTACACAAGAACTTGCTGTAATAGTAGATCTTCAAGAGAATCTTTCATCAGGTCATGCCATCCCACCTTCCTCCCACCTTAGGGGTTGCAGCAAAGGATCCTCGTACTGCTGTCTTCATTACTATCTGTTCCAGCAATCTGTTATATCTGGAGTGCTGGGATCTCTCCTGGCTCCCTAGAGGGAGGTCCTCTGAGCATGATGTCCAGTGGGTAACTAAGGAGAGGTTGGGCTGTCCACATTTATGTACACACTGAAGTTTGACGTTGCCATGGGCGGTCCCTGGCTGAGTGCTTGCAAAAGTTTTAATGTGGTCCTGGCGCTGACATGACTATAGTTCCAAAGGTGTGGCCTGATGAAACAGATTTTTCTCGAAGATCTATTGTTGTGGTAAACTCTTGTGTAACTGTTAAAACACATGCCCCCCGTATTTTCTGTAAGTAATTAGCACATCGCCGTCCATACAAGTGAAGAACCACGTTAGCACATTAGTGGTTACTACACTGAACGGAGTGACCCTTTGTTGTTTGCTGTAGTTGGGGTAGTTAGTAGGTGTTACTGATAGGCATTAAGCGCAGTGAAAAGGACCCACAGACCACAGGGGTTTTTCACTTATTCATTCAGTGGGAAAATGTAAACTAATATATTCTAATGCCATGCATGATGTTCTTCCCCTTTTTTTTTAATTACATTATTGTTTTTCATGCCATGTGCACATCAACTCCCTCAGGAGTCTCCAAGGCATCCTCTCTGCTGTTGTCCCCTATGATCTCGTGCTCAGCCCCCCCCCCCCCATGGAGCCTTGGTTTCCCCCAGGTGGTGACAAGGTAGGGGTCCCTTCCCCCTCAAACTTCGTCGATACGCTGTGGCTGCAGGATAGGCAGGGGAAGATCCCAGACTGTGCCAGGTGTTCTGTCATCCTGGTGTGCAGGGGCTATTTTGTTTTGAGTTTTCTCCCATCCATGGATGTCTGTACACAAAGGGATCAAGGGGTCACGCAGACATGCGGAAGCATAGTATCGCTCCCGTGTCTGGTCAGCGTCACTCCCTCTCTCCTGGCATCTCCCAGGCTGCACTACCACGTGTTGTCACCCAGGTGGCAGTATAACAGTGGGGACAGCATCCCTCCTTCCCTCTTCAGAGGAGGAGAGCATCGTCTGGCACACTCAACACCGGGCCCCTGACGACCCAGAGCTCGGTCTCAAACTTGGGTTGCTGGCGTTGAGAGTGATAGCGCTACCACTGCGCCAACAGGCCAGTGTTCTTCCCCATATTATTCTTGTACGTGTATTATAATGTACTATCTTGATATAGTAAGGGTTTTGGAGGGGGGTTGTGTGTTTACGTGTCTTATGCCTGTATTTACCTTTTAATCAAATACATTCTTTCATTCTTTTCTTCAGCAGTAATTCCTTTAACTTTCCCACCACTGATGTCAACGTGACTGACCTATAATGGCCATTCTCCTCAGTACTACCATTTTTGTGAAGTTGGACTACATGTGCCCTTCCTCAGTTCTCTGGAAACACTCCAGTTTCCAGCGAACTATTAAATAGGACTGTCAGAGGTTAAGCCTAGCAGCCTAGTACCTCTCTGGACTCCCTCAATACCCTTGGATTCACTGCGTTTTTTTCCTGTTGCTTTGTCCTCTTGCACATTTGCAAGTCCCTTCAGGACGGTCTCCTGCAAAAAAGGGACTAGTGTCCTGCTCCCTCTAGTGCTGATGTTAATTTTTTGTGTGGCCATTGCCATCTCCATCTATGAACACTGAACGCAAGTCTTTGTTCAGGATGTCTGCTTTTTCCTGGTTCCCCTCTGTACAGTCTGTTTCCTTCCGTTTTTAACCTTAAAATCCATTCCCTGGTCTTCCTTTGTTCACTTACATACCTAAAAGAATGCATCGTGCTATTTCATTACTATTTGGGCAATTTCTTCAATTTTAACCTTTGTGCACCTTACAGCTTTCCCTGCTTATTTCAGTTTCCGTTTCCCCACCTCCTTTAGTCTCCTTGTACTTTCTGAATGCTACCCTTTTTAGCTTTTACCTTTACTTCTGCTTCTTTTGAACATCATAGCTGTCCCTCTTTCCTGTTGCTTTGCTCACTTGCTTGGCAGAGAAGTTTGTTTTTTTTAAACCAGGATAGAGGCACTAAGCTGAAACCTTGTTTACAGGTGCAACCTGGGAGCACAAGGAAGTTAAGTGACTTGCTCAGGGTCACACAGTATGCAAGTGGGAGCTGATGGGATTCAAACCATGGCCTCCAGGTTTGCAGCTCAGTGCCCTTAACCACTGCGTTATACTGCCCTTACTGTACCCTCTCTTAGCTTTGCTTGCTGTTTCTGCACCCCACCCAGGTTGTCTCACCTTGACAGTTCATCCCTGAGGCATTCACCCATCGTAAAATCTGCCATACTGAAGTCCAGGACTTTTGCTCTTATATGGCTGAATTCCACAGTCGTCCTTGTATTAATTCACCGGTGACCACTGGTAGTGTCCCTTTCTCACACCTTGATCTCTACAACACTGTTCCTGTTTGTGAGTGCTAGGTCCCTTATCTCCCCCATCATGAGTGAGTTCGCTGACAAGTTGCCCGAGAAACGCCCCTACACAGAGTCCCGGATGTCCCTGCTTCTAATTGAAGCTGCAGCTAAAGGCTCCAGTCCACATCTAGCAGATAGAGGTCTCCCACCAGCAGCACTGCCCCCTTTTTGCCCCCAGTACCTTATCTGACTTCTCCCTCTGTGTCGAAAGTCTGTATATTATGCCAGTGTGAATATTGGCCTGTTCCCCATCTCCAGGGTGACCTACAATATTCCTTCCAGTATTCCTTGTATCTCTGTAGTTTTTATGCATTAACTCACATAGAGCACCCCCGGCACTCTGTCCTTCCTGAACAGAGTATATGTTGGTATGGCCGTGTCCCAGTCCTAGCGATCCTCAGGAACCGCTTCCCATCATTCTTGGCTATGGCACCTCAAGGGAATCGAACCTCCATCGCTCCTTCTCTTCCTGTTCCCAAATCTATCTCCCGATAGGGTCCCCCACCAGAAGTTGCGTCCTGCTCCTCTTGGTGTCCTCTGCCATCCTTTTTGGGGTTTCTACCTCAGAGGACCTCCACATCCTCCCTGGCCTCTACCACTGGTGCCTCCTGGCAGTCCCACCCCACCAGATATAGGAATTTTGTATGGTACCTCTTGAGGAATGTGCCCCTGACCTACCACCCCCACCCTTCAAGAGCCCACCTTAGTGCAGCCGTTCTTCCTGCTAGGCATCCTCTGAGGCAACAGTGTCCATCTTGGTGGCCCCTAGGTGTGGGAAGAGGTTGCCTTGAATCCTAGCCAACTCAGCCTGGAGTATAGCATCCTCCTCCCTCAACATAGAGAGGTGCATGCAGATGAGGTAGCATTGCAGTCTCCAGAAAGTCTGTCTAAAAATTGGTGCTCCACAGCCACTGCATTGCACCACTCCCAGCGTTTTGTTACTCCACTTCCCCGTGTTGTTTGAAAATAGTTATATGCCTTTACTCCTGATAGGTTGTTTCCAGTTTTTCCCCTTTTGATTGTTATGCCCTTTGTACACCTGCCCTAACTAGGGTGTTGCTCATGTTGTAAGTTCAAACAACATGAAATCTTGCTATATTCTGACATATGCAGTGAGTCCCAACCTTCGAACTGCCCCAGAGTTGAGTTAACTTTCCATGCCAGGCATGGAACGCTGAGCTCGAGCTCGGTTGAGACTGTCTGTTGTTCTTCAAACTCAAACTGTCAGATTCGTTACTCCGCCTCACGGAACAGTCGCTCGGAGATTTCTCCTTCTGCTCGGTTCATTTTGTCGGTTAAAGTACCGCTTTTCTCGGTTTTCGACTGAATTTAAACCGTGACCTGTCGGTTCAGTCTCTGTGGTATTTGTGAGTACTAGATAGGTTTTACATTAATTCTATTCTGTGTGGAACTTGTAAACGGTTTATCGGTTCGGTTTGAACCGATCAAGTTTAAAATATCTTAATCTGTGATTTAGAGTGTGGTTACCGGTTCTTATCGGTTCTAAAAAAAACGGATTTTATTACGGTTTTTTCCACGACCCGTGACACGGTTGGGAACCATTAAGAGGGTCTTACCTGGCGGATTGCCATAAACGGGTAAGTTTGGATAGGACTGGCACTATGTCTGAGAAAACCAAAAGAAAAACCTGGCCCACTGGGTTTCAACACTGTAGTGTGTGTGGGGAAGTCTTTGCCAAGGCTGATCCCCACACCACCTGTTTACTCTCTGGGGTTTGACCACCTCAATGCAGACTGCCAGATTTGTAAAAAATTTCTGCAGCTACCCTGGAGAAGAGAGTCGTAGGCTCAGGAAAGGAGGCAACAAGTCCGCTGAACCGATGGAGCCAGCCCGGGTTCAAACTTAACTAGAAGGAGTGCCCTCTGACCAGGGCGAGACTTCTTCGGGCAAAGGAGATCTGACTTGAGGAGCTCATTCCAGCAAAAGGACTAGAAAATCAGCTGGTGTGGAGCCAAACTTTCCTCTCCAACCGCTGAAGAAATAGCCAAAGCGATCAAAATTGTCCAGTCGCTTTCCTGTTTTGACCGAACCGGCACCGCCAGGTAGGCGCTCGGTTCGGCCGGTTCCACCGGTTCAAGACTATGATTTAGAGGAATATTATGAACCGGAGGAGGGGGAAGAGAAGTATGAGGAGAGTGAATGTGGATTTGAAAGTCTGGATGTGCCCATTGACCCGGACATCTCCCCAGACAGACCTTCAGGAGTGTCTCCTTCTAGGCTTTCTGAGTCCCCTTCTCATTTTATGTTTAATAAAAAAGTGGCTGAAACCCTCCAGCTCCCTATGGAGGAAGCTGTGAATGATCAAGAGGAGCCTGACTATGTGGAAATGATGGATATCCAGAGTCTAGGAGACTGTCTATTCCTTGCATAAATCTTTGGGAAACAAACATTTAAAATTCTAAAACTCCTCACACTATACCTCCTGTGGATAAGAGAATGGACAAGAGGTACACATTGTCAGGCTCTGATACGGAGTTCCTACACAACAATGCAGCCATGTTGGGGTAGTGCAGGCTGCAGCCTGTGACAAGGCAAATATTCCCTTGGCTTCACACCACCCAGACAAGGACTCCAGGAGGATTGATGCCATGGCAAAGAAACAGTACATGGCAGCATCCTTGGGACTCAGACAGGCAAATTATATGGCTTATGTTGCTAGATATCAGAAATCCAGATGGGACACTGTCATGGCTCTAGCAAAACGGGTCCCTGGCCAGCTTGCCAAGGAGCTGGAGCAGGTGGCTGCTGATGGTATTGAGGCATCTAAGGTTCAATTCCATACTGCAGTAGACTCCAATGATGTGTCATCAAGAGTCATGGCTACATCTGTGGCACTTCGAAGAATGGCTTGGCTCAGATGTACTAGCCTGTCACAGGATACCCAGACTAAGGCCATGGATTTTCCTGTTGTGGGTAATTCCCTGTTTGGGGAGCAGACAGAGAATTACATGAAGAAAATGGATGCGTATGGGACCACCTATAGGAGTGCACTGGCCAAGGAGGGGCAGGCCTTTTCATAGGCCTTTTTACCAAGCCCAGGCCTCCTCTTCTGCTTATGCCCAGAGGGGGTTCTTTAGAGGGAGAGGCAGACAGGGTACAAGCAGGCCTGCTTCCACCCCTCAGCCTAAAGCCCTGCCAAGCTGGCACCCTGATGGGGTTGCCAGGGCTGATTCTTAGCTACCTGTATGGGGCAGGCTGGCTTACTTTGTCCAGGACTGGGAGTCTCTGACGTCAGACAAATGGGTCCTGGAGGTAGTAAACCAGGGACTGGTTCTCAGCTTCAAAAAGTTTCCAAAGATGAGAACCAGATCCTTTCCACCTGAAAATCCATCAGAGGCACTTGCCTTAGAGGCAGAGGTCTCTTCCTCCTAGCTCTCAGAGCTGTGGAAAGGGTTCCACCCTCACACCAGGGCAAAGGATTGTATTCCAGGTACTTCCTTACCCCAAAAAGACAGGAGAATGGCGGCCCATCCTGGATCTCAGATACTTAAACAAGCACCTTTAAAACCAAAATTCAAATGGTGACTCTGGGAATTATTCTACCCTCTCTAACGCCAGGGGACTGGCTAGTGTCCCTGGACCTCAAAGATGCCTACTTCCATATTCTCATCAGAAGCTCCCATCAAAAGTGCCTCAGGTTCGAGCTGCCCTCAGGCCATTACCAGTTCAGAGCAGTGCCCTTTGGCCTCACCTTTGCTCCAAGGGTATTCACAAAATGCCTGGCAGTAGTATTTGCTTCTCTAAGAAGGCAGAAAATTGCCATTTTCCCTTACCTGGACGACTGGCTCATAGTAGGCCAGTCCCCAGACCAAGTCAGGTTACACTTACAGATAACTCTGCAACTGCTCACTTCTTTGGGCTTCCTCCTAAATCTCTCAGTCAGTTCTAGAGTCTGTCCAGCTCCTCGCCTTCATAGGCGCAGAGCTAGACACAGAGAAGGCCAGAGCCTTCCTTCCGCTGGACAGGACAAGGACCCTGGTCTCTCTGGCCTCCTCATTCACCCTGCAGGTGTCTCGACCAGCAAGGCATTTTCTGCAGCTCCTGGGGCACATGCCTGCTTCTACAGCAGTAGTGCAGGGAGCAAGATTTCAGATGAGGGACATTCAGTTCCATTTGAGAGCCTTTTGGTCTCAAAGGAAGGACCCTCTGACCAAACTGATCCCAGTAACTCGAACCCTGATCCAGGCCCTACAGTGGTGGCAGGATCGGAACGGTCTGAGACAAGGGGTTCCCTTTGTCACCCAGTTTCACTCTTTAATCCTTACTACAGATGCCTCCCTCTTGGGGTGGGGGGCTCACATGGGCAACCTCGCCACCCAGGGGTTGTGGTCCCCTCAGGAATCTCTGCTCCATATCAATCAGTTGGAACTCAGAGCAGTATTTCTAGCACTTCAAGCTTTTTCCAAATCTGTTCAGAACAAAGTTGTACAGGTCAGAACAGACGACACCACCACAATGTGGTACATCAACAAGCAAGGAGGCACTCTGTCTACGGCCTTGTGCACCGAAGCAATTAAGTTGTGGTCTCTGGCTTACTCCCTGAACACCTCCCTCACGGCAATTCACCTACCAGGAAAGGACAATGTCCTGGCAGATGCTCTCAGCAGGATTTCCCAGGGCCATCACGAATGGTCACTGGATTCCCTGGTCTTGGAAGTGATTTTTTCCAGATGGGGCACCCCGCAGATAGATCTTTTTGCAGCCCCAGACAATCACCAACTTCCTCTTTTGCTGCAGACCCCCAGTGTTGGACTCAGTCCCCCTGGATGCCTTAGTTCTCAATTGGGAAGGGAAGTTTCTCTATGCTTTTCCCCCCTTCCTCTCCTGTTCAAAGTGCTAGTCAAAATCAGATCTCAACCCTGCAAGATGATCCTGATTGCTCCAGACTGGGCCAGACAGCCCTGGTATCCACTCCTACTGTCCTAGCAGTCCATCTTCCCTGTGTCTTCCCAGGAATTACAACCTGTTAACCTGTGCTCAGGGAGGGTTTGGTACCAACCTCAAATCTCTCAATCTCAAGGCCTGGTTCTTGAAGAGTTAGAGTTTACTGACTTACACCTCTCCCAGGGTGTAATGGATATCCTGAAGGCTTCTAGAAAGCCTACCACCAGGGCTACTTATAATTCTAAATGGAAAAGATTTTCCATATGGTGCTCTGGGAAGCATATTTCCCCAGAATCTGCTGATCTGCCCACAGTCCTTGATTATGTGGTCCACTTAAATCGCTTGAGGCTGAGACCAGCTACACTGAAAGTGCATCTGGCAGCTGTGTCTGCTTTTATTTCAGCAGGTAAGCCCTGCTGTCTCTCAGCTCGCCTCTGTTTTCTCCAAGTTTTCAAGGGATTGCTTCACACCAACCCTCCATTCAGGGACCCTGCCCTGCCTGGGACCTCAATGTTTGCATTGCTCAGCTTATACAACCCTTTTGAGCCTTTATCTTCAGCAGAGCTTAAGTACTTGACTTGGAAAACCGTGTTTCTGGTAGCCATCACTTCTGCCAGATGCATAAGTGAATTACAAGCTTTGTCAGTGGAGCCTGATTTTATCTCCTTTCATAGAGATAAGGTGGTCCTCAAGACTAACAAAGTTCTTGCCTAAGGTGGTTTCAGATTTCCACCTTAATCAATCTGTCTCTTCCTGTGTACTTCACTGACCATTCCTCCTCTGGAGAGAGGAGACTGCACAGTTTAGATGTCAAAAGAGCCCTTAGTTACTACAGAGAGCGTACCAAGGATCACAGGTTTGACTCCCTCCAATTGTTCCTCACTTATGGTGAGCTTGGTAAAGGGAAACCTGCCACTAAAAGATCCATTGCCAGGTGGATTGTCTCCTGTATTCAATTTTGCTATGAAAAACTGGGTAAGGTTCCTCCCTCAGGCCTGAGGGCTCACTCTACCAGAGGTACATCTGCTTCCCTGGCGGCTGCCAGGGACATCCCTATTCTAGAGAGATGTCAAGCAGCTACCTGGAAAACAGTTCACACTTTTACCAAGCATTACTCCCTGGACATCCAGGCTAGGAGTGTTGCTCGGTTTGGCACAGCTGTGCTTCAGAGCCTATTTCCTAAGTAGGTTCTGTCCCTCCTCCATGGAGGTACTGCTTGGTAGTCTGCATATGTCAGAATATAGCAAGACTTCATGTTGTTTGAAGAAAAAAATACTCACCTTAGTAATGTTGTTTCTTCTAATGGAGTCTTGCTATATTCTGACCTCCCCCCCTGCCTGCCTCTCTCAGGACCTCTGTTTTTGGGATGTGGGTGGGCAGTGCAGTGTTGGCACGTAGTAGGTTCCCACCCTTTTTGTTTCACCCCTTCTTTTCTGGGGTGAATGGGTGTTGTGTTTTCATTTTTGGGTCTCCTAACTTGAGTCTTTGTGTTGGGACCAAAAAATTTGTTTTTATGTGTAGTAGCCAGTTGGCTAGTGTAGGTTTACAGCTTCCACACAGGACCTTAGTGAGTTTAGCTCGTAAAGATCTGACGGTTTGAGTTTGAAGAACAGACAGAGTCTCAACCGAGCTCGAGCTCAGCATTCCATGCCTGGCATGGAAAGTTAACTCTTTCATCTCCGGGGCAGTTCGAAGGTTGGGACTCTCTGCATATGTCAGAATGTAGCAAGACTCCATTAGAAGAAACAACATTACTAAGGTGAGTAATTTTTTCTTTTGGCTCACCCTTTACCACCTCCCGTCCATTATATACTCTTACACTTGATATAAATTACCATGCTGCCAGGCCATGCATCCTTTGTTGCTTGAAGTATGGAAGACGAGTCTCCTCCAAAGTACGCCTCAAGAGCATTGAAGGGCTTCGGCTAGTCAGCTTAGGTCTTGGTGCCTGTGAGTTTCCCCATCAGGGATTGCCCAGAGTTCCAGGCAATGTACCTGGCCCTCCAGACTATCAGAGGGAGCCCGTCCCTCGAAAGAAGCATAAGAAACGTGGTTTCAGTTGTGGAAGAGGGATTGTTCCCTCCCTTCACAATCCCTTTACTCTCCTGATTTTTGTTGACCTAGGTCAGATTACCCCAGATCAAGAAAAAGGCCAAAGGAAAAGTAGAAGCTGCCACGGAGCCCTAGACAGAGCTTAGGACTGTAACTCGTGTGGGCAGATCAGGCAAGATTTTTCTCAGTGGAGTCAACCAAAGTCAGGGGGATGTTGATCTTAAGACCCCAGTCCTGATCCCTCTCTAGCCAGGGAGGATGCCCTGCCTGGGCCCCTGGTCGTGTCTGCGCTGGTGATGCCCCTTCTGGTGCCCCCTGTAAAAGCAGTCATAATGACGTTGCATCAGCATGTGGTCTGCACATCTCTGCTGGTGGACCTCTAGCATTCTGAAGGGGTTCAAATGTCAAGGTTATACCGCTGTGTCTTATTTCATTCTGTCTGTTCGATCCATTGTCAACGGAGATTGACCTACTCTGAGGACAAGCTGCAGTAACGCACTGTAGTAAGGCATTCATAGTTTGAAACAGGAGGTGCAGGGTTCGAATCCAGTAGGGCGAAATTTTTTGGGAGGTGGGACAGGGTCAAGGGAAGTTTGGTGGGGGAGGGGAAGATAAATCGAGGGAGGAAATGGGAGGGGCAGCTACAGCAGTATGAACTGTGCTGTAGACTTGATAGACAGTAGTGGCCTGTTTCTTCTGGCATGTTTGTATGACAATGACAGCACCGACTTCAACTGCGGTACCAAGACCCGTGGCAGCAATGGGCACATACTGGCTCAGGAGAGGTATCCCCCTGCTACATGGCCCATCTGTTCCCTCTGGTGGTCTCAGAGTCTGCAGCTTTGCTGGCTCAGCTCATAGTGGAGCTTACTCCTCCTCGGCTAGTGGATAGGGTACATAAAAAGTTGTCCCGACTGGGGCTCTACTTGGCTGGGTGCCTCTCTGTTCTGGTAACCCAGGATGCTAAGGTTGTCCTTACCCTGAAAAAACTGCAGAGGGCCAGTTTTCAAGGTGGACTTACCTTTGAAAACTGACTCCATGAGCAGAACTCAAGCTTAATTTGTCCGATCAGTCTTCGCAAGGTGAATCAGCCTCATTTGTATCACATATTAAAGACCTCGATTTTGCCTTTGGAGTTGGTCCATAAGATGGGATGATTTCTTGGGAGTGGGATTCCCAGTGGCCATGGCTGTTTTGGGGCCAGTGCTGTCTTACTGGCAGCACTGTACAGCCTACCTAGCACTCCCACTTACCTGGTCTGCAAGTATGCGGTCCCTATCGGCAGCCTATCTCGGTTCTCTGAGACTCTGTCTTTCAGAAGATACAAGGCCAGGGTGATAATGGAGAAGTTACCGACAAGGAGTTCAAGAAGCAGAACTCCGTGGCCAAGAAGGTCTGTATGGTGGCCAGCTTGGGCATTCAGCATTTTAGTTATGCAGTGCTCATAGCCAGGTGAGGTCGCCACCTCTCTGAAACCTCTTCGTTAGATTTCTCCTCCTGCTCTCGACCTTGGTCCAGTCTGAGGCTGAGCCATGATGGATATTTACCACATGCTTTCCAAGCAACAGTTGCAGATAGCCTTGAACTTTGGTGACTTTTGCATCTGCGCAGTGGCTCTGGCAGTGTCCATGCTCCATAGTGTATGTTGTCTCTGTTTAGCCCAAAGACCCAGTATAAGTTGGCAGACATGCCCTTTTTTGTGCACTGACATTTTCAGCCCCCTGGGGGATCTCGCATTCATTCAGAAGCCCAGTGTCACACTAGACTCGGAAACTTTGTCCCAGCAGACCTCCAAGCCTGCTGAGGTGAAGGCCATTTGTGGCTTTGGCTACCAGCCTCCGCAACAACAGGAATCTCAACAGCAGAGCCAGTTATAACAATATAGCACCAAGCCAGTCAGGGGAGGAAAAGGGGGAAGGGTTTCAGCCCTCTCCACAGCTGCCAACTGATGGGTTGCAGGGTGCCGCACCCGCTTTGACAGGTGGATACTTGAAGTGGCAGGTTTGGGTCCGTCTTATGTTCGAGGCTCTCCCACCTTTCTGGCCCTGGGCACAAAGAGAGTCCATGGTGGCTGTGGACACACTTCCCACACTGCAGAGTGAAATCTCTTTTTGGAACTGCAGATCAAAACACCGATCTTGTTGGAAAAAGTTACCCACCTTGCAACTATAGATCTTTATAGTTCAAATAGTTAAAGTGGTTTAGTTTATACAAAAAGGTTTTAAACTTTATTATAGTCCTACTTTATAGGGACGTCGATATGTTGTTCAATCCACACTTTGTGGCAGGTTCCTTGCCGCTTTAAATCTTGCTGGAAGGTCTTTAAGCTGGCTCCCTCCACCCACCCGGGTGGTAAAATCCTCGCCTCCGCCCCATGACGCCAGATCTTCCTTACCACTTGGAAGCTCAGGTTCCCTCCTTAGCGCTCTGCGTCTTAGGCCTGGATCCACACTCTTCGGATTTCCCGAAACTAATTTTAAAATTTACAAGACTAAGGTCTTAGTCTTCCCTCACGGCTGCGATGGACAAATCGACTCCTGTCTTCTGTCAGTGCCCTTGTG
Organism: Neoceratodus forsteri; assembly: GCA_016271365.2. Lineage (NCBI taxonomy): Eukaryota > Metazoa > Chordata > Ceratodontiformes > Ceratodontidae > Neoceratodus > Neoceratodus forsteri. The sequence goes on from CM057451.1 coordinate 541,219,489, forward strand.
GGCCGAAGATGTCACTTGCGATCCGCACTCCAGCGTGCATCTGCTGCCTGAGGGCTTGGCCACGATTACATGAGCCTATAATTGTGCTAGTCTTTTCAACCGGTCTTGGAGGACCGCGCTGCCAGACTACTTCTCGGGCGCCCTGAAAAATGGTATCTGCCGGTCAAGTCTAAGGAGGCCTGTTGGGCAGTGTCCGGCGGCGGGCTCCACGGAGCAGATGATTCGCCCTCGAGGAGGTGGCGGCCCAGGGCGCTTCTTCCTCCTCAACCGCGGCATTTATCCCGCTCTCCTTGGGCTCCTCTTACACTGCTTCTTTTAAGGAGCTTTGTCAGTCCCTCTTCACTAAAGAAGGGCCATCGGGACATACCAGTTGTTCCAGGAAGAAGGATTCTAAAGGTAAGTTCCACCGTCGACGTTTGTGGGAGCGGGAGAGATCCCCTTCACCGGACTGTCAACTTTCGGCTTCGGTCAAGGTTGCAACTGCGGCTGCTGGCTTCACGGTGTCCCCATCAGGTCAGCTGGCCGAGACATCCGTCGATGCGGTCGAGATTTTTCTCGACCCGTCGGATGGTTTGTTGACTGGAGAAGCAGACAACCCTTCTTCACCAGTTCCCCCGGAGGTTACCGAGGACTTTCCTGTGCTGAAGTCCCCGGTTAAGGTCCCTACACCGAGGGAGGGGCGGGTTTCCCCCCATTCCCTCTCTGACCCACCCTCTGAATTCCCTGAGGTCTCAGTCTCTGTCCTTTTCCAGGTCCAGCCAGTCCCGCCGATGTCGGCTGTCTGTCTCGGCACCATGTAAAGTGGCGTCGCCGCTCGTCCTCTTTGGAGGATAGGCTCCAGCGCAAGTTGCGTCAGCGCTACGAGGACTTGATGTGGCAGCAACTTTTACTGACCGGTAACAAGCCGACTCCGTTGCCTTCTCCTGCCATTAAGTGCCTGTCTCCAGAGCGGCCAAAACAACCCCTTGTGGTAGTCGAGGAGCCGACCCCGGCGCCATTTGTTCGGCCTAAACTGGCTGCTCCACCAATTGTGGTGGAACCTCTGCCTCCACAACCAAAGACTGGGGCTCCAACCAAGGATTCTCAGTTGGGTCAGGGCTTGCCCCATAGGTTGTTGGTCACCCTCACTCCCGATCGACCTCGGCAGGTGGAGGGTGGCTCAGGCGGTCAGCAGCTGTTTGCAGACTCCTCTGAGTCTGACGACTCCTCCCTGTTCTCCAGGCCGCTTGACTTGGAGTCTGCAGGGGGCCAGTCAGTGGACGATTGCCCATCCTCGTTTCTGGACATACTTTGACTCATCTCAGAGTCTACTGGGATGCAGCTCGAACCCATTCAAAACGGGCCAAGTATCCCCTTACGGAGGTACTGGACCGAGGGGATTCCCCTACGGAGGCCATTCCAGTGGCCGAAGCCATTGTTGGTCCAGTCCTGGAGTTGTGGCAGCGGCCAGCATCTTGGCCCGCGCTTTCGGCCAGGATGGCTCGCAAGTACGTGGTCCTCACTGGTTCACTCTCCGGCTTCTCAGAACACCCCTCTGCGGAGGGATTAGTGACTGATAATGTTTTCCGATGTTCTGGGAATGTTCGGGAAATGGACAAACCATCCGATAAGGAATCCAAAAAGTTGGATTACACTGGGTGGAAGGTTTATGCTGCTTCCTCCCTAGGCCTTCGTCAGGCTAACTCTGCCGTTCTGATGGCACATTTTTCACACGCCCTTATGGGCTCCCTGGATGAGGTGGTTCCTCATCTCCCGGCTGACCTTCAGACGATGGTCAAGCAGGTGTGGGATCAGGGAAGGGCAGTGGCTAAATAGCTCCAAACTTCATTGGACATTGGTGACTCTTGTGCCTGATCAGTAGCAGCCGCAGTGGTCATGCGCCGCAGAGCTTGGCTGTGGATCTCCACCTTCACGGCGGACACCCAGCACAGGCTGGCAGACATTCCCTTCCTGGGCACCGACTTGTTCGGGCCCAGAGTGGAAGGCCATCTCCAGAAGATCGAGAAGTCCAATGCCACCTTGGACTCAGTCACGTCTGCCCAGAGGGACAAAGGCCGCCCGCAGCAGCGCAAGCCCTTTCGCCCTTCCGCTCCTGCGGCACATCCGGCCCAGCAGCACCAGCATCAGGGCCAGCAGGCTCACATTTGGCGCCCTAAGGCCAAGTCTGCTGCTTCCTCTAGTAGGAAGCCTGGAGGCAAGGGTCCAGGAGGTCCCTCAGTAGGCCCGTCCTCCAAGCCTGCCCAGTGACGGGTTGAGGGGTGTCACCCCCAACCTCGTCACTCCTCCCTGGGTTCCCCCCATGGGGGGACGGCTCCACCACTACTTTAGAAGTGGTCAGCAGGGGTCTGCCTCTGGAATTCGAGCAGTTCCCTCCCTATCGAGCCATCACCCCACGGGGGGCTATAGGTTCCACATCGCCTCTGTCTGCTCGTCAAGCCGACATTGCCTTGCTCCTCCAGAAGGAGGTGATCAGCGAGGTGGCGGACCCTCCTCCAGACCCAAGGTTTGTGTCCAGTTACTTCCCGGTTCCAAAACGGACGGGGGGCTGGCGCCCCATTCTCAACCTGCATGACCTGAACAAGTTCCTAAGGCCTTACACCTTCAGGATGGTCACTCTGGCTCAGATCATTCCATCCTTGGAACCAGGCATGTGGTTCTGTCTTCTGGACCTTCGGACGCGTTCTTTCACGTCCCAATCTGTCCATCTCATCAGCGATTCCTCCGCTTCAGAGCAGAGGGCTCTTTTTACGAGTTCCGGGCCATGCCCTTCAGCCTCTTTCTAGCTCCCAGGGTCTTCACCAAATGCATGGCATTGGTGACAGCATTCCTGAGGTGCCGAGGGGTCCGGGTGTACCCTTACCTGGACGACAGGCTGATTGCAGGCCCCCTCCAGTTGGAGGTGGGGCAGTCCAGGGATCTGATCCTCCAGGTCTGCTCTTGGATTGGCCTCCTCAACGAGGCCAAATCAGAATTTGTGCCATTGCAGGTGATTCAGTTCATCGGGGCAGAGCTCAGCTCTCTTCGTGACAGAGCCTGGCTCCTGGTGGACAGGGCCGAGGTCCTTTTCTTCTTTGCCCAATCCTTTCTGGTTGGGCAATTGCGCCCTGCCCAGGACTTCCTGGGCCTCATGGTGGCCTGCACCAGCGTTGTCCGTTGGGCCTGCTGGCATATGCGTTCCCTGCAATGGGGGCTGGCCAGCCAGTGGTCACAGCACTCCGGTCCTCTGGACCAGCCGGTGACCGTGACCCAGGAGATGTGGGACGGCCTGCAGTGGTGGCTCGTCCCAGCTCATCTGCAGGAGGGTATCCCGTTCGTCCGCCCCGAGCCGACAGTCACTCTAATGACCGATGCCTCTCTGGGTTGGGGTGCCCATCTGGAGGAGCTCAGAGCCCAATGCCTCTCGTCCCCTCAGGAGTCTCTATGCCGCATCAACCTGCTGGAGCTTCGGGCGGTTCGACTAGCCCTCACTGCCTTCGCTCCGTTTGTACAGGGTCAGGTGGTTCAGGTCCAGACGGACAACACCACGGCCATGTACTACCTCAACCGTCAGGGTGGGATGCACTCGCCTCTGTGCAAGGAGGCTCTCCACATCTGGTCTCTTGTGATCAACCTGGAGGCGGATCTCCTAGCCATCCATGTTGCAGGAGCCTCCAACAGTCTGGCCGATGCCCTCAGCCGGATAGGCGCAGCATCTCACGAGTGGTCTTTCCTGCCGGAGGCAGTACAAGATCTGTTCTCCCATTGGGGCTACCCTCAGGTGGACCTGTTGCCTCCAGGGAGAATGTGAAGCTGAGGCTGTTTCATGCCTGCCCTCCTCAGCAGGGCTCGCTGCAGGGGGATGCCTTCTCGAGGCCATGGATCCTGGGCTGTTTCTTCGCCTTCCCTCCATTTCCCTTGATCCACAAGGTGCCTCTCAAGGCGAAGAGGGACAAGGCGCAGGTGATTCTGGTAGCCCCAGACTGGCCCCGCCAGTTCTGGTACCCAGATCTCCTCAGCCTTAGCTCCGGGCTCCTGAGGCAGCTTCCAGCCCACCCGGACCTGCTCTCAGTCGACAAGGGGAAGGTTCTCCATCTGGACCTTCAATCTCTGCACCTGATGGCCTGGTTCCTGAGCGGCTAGAGTTCCAGGCCTTGGGTCTTTCAGACGAGGTCCTCAACGTCATTGAGGTGTCCTATAAGCCATTTGGTGTCAGGACAAGGGGTTGGACACTTCTTCCTGTTCCTTGGCTAGCATTCTGGACTACCTGTGGTCCCTTTCTCAGCAAGGGCTTCGGTCGACGACCCTTAAGGTGCACCTGGCAGCCATCTATGCTTACCGGGCACGGGCTGGCAAACAGTCGACGCAGGAGAAAGTGGTCGGTTGCTTTTTCAAAGGCCTTGATCACATATCCCCTCCGGTGCAAGAACCTCCACCTCCGATGCGCAGGTGTGACATCTCCCACCTGTCGTGGAAGACCGCCTTCTTGGTGGCTATCACGTCAGCCAGAAGGATGGGAGAGCACCAGGCGCTTTCCATTGAGTCTCCTTGTCTGGTCTTCCACAGGGACAAGGTTGTCCTTCACCCCCATCCGAAATTCCTTCCAAAGGTGGTGTCGGAGTTTCACCTTAACCAGGTGGTGACTCTGCTGGTGTTCTGCCCCGGATATAGGCTCCATACTTTGGACCCTAGAGGAGCGCTCTCTTATTATAAGGAGCGAACGGCTAAAGTTCGGGGAGAGATTCGCCAGGTGTTTGTCACCTACGCTGAAGCCACACCTGGCAGACCTGCAGCCAAGCAGACGATAAGCAGATGGGTCACCTCCTGCATAGATCTCTGCTATAGGTTGGCGGGCATGGAGCCTCCCAAAGGGATAAGAGCTCATTCTACCCGCCATACCGCTGCTTCGGTGGCTGCTTCTAGGGATGTCCCTATCCAGGAAATCTGCAGGGCTGCTACCTGGAAGTCAGCACACACCTTTATTTCCCATTACCACATTGACCTTGAGTCACGCCGGGATGCTGGTTTTGGGACCTTGGTTCTCCAGTCCTTATTTCCCAAGTGGGTGCGCGCCTTGCCTCCCTCCTCCCGGAGAACTGCTAGGAGTCTGGATTGAACAACATATCCACGTCCCTAGAAATAAGGTTACTCACCTGTAACAGGAGTTCTAGGAGTGGTATATGTTGTTCATCCACCCGACCCACCCGACCTCCCTGGCTTCTCGCAGCCTGGCTTCCAGCGGGCTAGATCTGGCATCATGGGGCGGAGCCGAGGGTTGTACCACCCGGGTGGGTGGAAGTAGCCATCTTGAAGACCTTCCGGCAAGATTTAAATCTGCAGGGAACCTGCCACAAAGTGTGGATGAATAACATATACCACTCCTTGAACTCCTGTTACATACTAACATACTAAAATGCCAGCAGAATAGGCCTAACGGTCTTTCGTGTCTGCTCGTTTGGTCAGCCCCCACCCTGGGTGCTGATCTTGCTGCCCCCCTCGCCTTCTCTGGCTTCTCCCTTCCCAATTCCGGATATTCTTGCTGCATGGGATTTTGCTTCCAGAACCCTTCCCCTGTACCTGTCCCACCCCCTCTTGAACCCCTCCACTGTCTCTGCCTCCACCAGCCCCCTAGGCAGCGCATTCCATGGCTCCACCACCTCAGTGAAGTAGCACCTCTTCCTTTGTCCCCTGAATCTTCCCCCCTCCAGCTTCCACCCATGCCCGCTAGTGGCCCCCTCCTCCTTCCTTCGAAGCACCCTGACTGTTCCTCCTCTATTTACCCTCTTCATGTACCTGAAGACCTCTTTCATGTCCCACTGGTCCCTTCTCTCTTCCAATGTGTACATATTTAGCTCTTTGAGCCTCTCCTCATAGGTCCTGTCCCCCAAGCCCCAAATCATTTTGGTTGCCCTCCTCTGGACCCTGTCCAGGAGTTTAATGTCCCTCTTTAAGTGTGGCCTCCAAAACTGCACGCAGTACTCAAGGTGCGGCCTCACCAAGCAGTTATACAGATGGAGGTGATCCCCCTAGCGATGCATCCCAGCATCCTGTTGGCCTTGGCTGCTGCCCTCCTACAAGTCTCCGAGTTGTTCATCTTGACATCCACCACCACCCCCAGGTCCCTCTCAGCCATCGAGACTTGTAGCCCCGGTGTACACTTGGCGGGTTTCTGGCCCCAGGAGGAGTACCTTTCATTTCCATGCATTGAACCTCAGCTTCCACTTTCTAGACCATCTTTCCAGAGCCTCCAGGTCCCCCTGTAGGGCCACCCTTCTCTCCTCCCCATCCACCACCGCCCCCCAGTTTTGAGTCATCCGCAAAGAGACTCATCTCACTCCTGATTCCTGTCCTTATGTCACAGACGTAGGCGTTGAACAGAAGGGGCCCAAGGACTGATCCCTGTGGGACCCCTCTAATGACCCTCCTTGGGGATGAGACTATCCCGCTATCCGGTCCTGGAGCCAATTGCCTATCCATCTGATCATCTGGTTCCCCAACCCCATTTCTCCCAGCTTATCCAACAGGCCCACGTGAGGAACAGAGTCAAATGCCTTGCTGAAGTCTAGAAAGAGGACGTCCACTGGTCTACCCAGGTCCAAGGCACTCGTCACCCAGTCATAGAACTCCACAAGGTTTGTCTGACACGATTTCCCCGGGACGAATCCATGCTGTCTATCGTCCAGGCACCCTGACTTTTCCAGGTCTCTTCTCTCTCTCTCCCCCCCCCCCCCCAAGCCTCTCCTTGACAATGCCCTCCATCACCTTGCCCACCACCGATGTCGGGCTGACAGGCCTGTAGTTCCCTGCCACCCCCTTGATCCCCCTTGTGGATAGGCACTATATGCGCCACCTTCCAGTCCTGGGGCCCCCACCCTGTCCTCAGAGAGATAGTGAAAGCTCCAGGGTTTCGCCAGGACATCCGCAGTTCCTTCAGCACTCTGGGATGTAATTTATCCGCCCGGTGCTTTCTCCATCTTAAGGGAGCTGAGGCTTCCTCACACTCTCTGTTGTGATTGCACTCTTCTCCCTGCTTAGCCTCTCCCTCCTGCCAGTGATGCCTCTCCCAGACCCGCCGATCGGTAAGGGTCTCTCCCCACCCAAGTATCTGTCTCTCCCATGTATGATGCAGCAACCCCATTTTCCTTGGTGAAAACTGAGGTGAAGTACTCATTTAGTACCTCAGCCTGTTTCCCCGGGTCTTGTGCACATCTCTCCCCCGATTTAATCCTGCTAATCTGCCCCTTCACCCTTCGTTTTTCCCCAATGTATCTAAAGAACCCCTTGTTCCGTCTCCTAATTTCCCTGGCCAGGTTCTGCTTCTTCCTTGCCTTAGCCGCCCTCACCACCCTAGTGGCCCTTCTAGCCATCAGCTGCACTCCCCATCCCTTCTCACCCTTGAGCACTTGAATTGCTTATAGGCTGCCTTCTTTCCCGCACCACCTCCTGGACCTCCTGGTCCACCAGCAGGGTTTTTGGCCCTACCGCATTGCCTTTCATTTTGCACAGGTGCTGGTAGCATCCTGCACCCCTTTCCTGATTATTTCCCACCTACTATCAGCGTCCATGTCTGACCCAGTCCCATCCAAATGCTCCTTAAGGATCCTTCCCATTTCCTTAAAATCCGCCCCCCTGAAGTCGGTTACTTCTGTCTTTGTGCAGCCTTTTACCCCTCCTAGGTCCAGGCAAAACCAGACTGTGGCATGGTCACTCCCCGCCAATGGGTCCCTTACCTCCAGCCCCCAATCTGGACACTGTCTGCTAGGACCACATCCAGTACCCATGCCTCCCTGGTCGGTTCCTCCACCACTACTTACAGGTGAGTAACCTGTATTTTCTTGTGTTAGTATTTTGTTTCCGACCTTTTACTCTTAGATGCTAAAGGATCTAGCAGTTGGCTCAGGTGTCATGTGATCAGTGCTTGGACTGATTACTACTTAATATTCTAGGGCAGAGAACATGCAGGCGATCTGCTTAAAATGTTAATCAGATAAAAACATTGATTAGAAGAACTATTGCATGGCAGATATTTTTCTTTGCCATTCGTCACATTCTTTAAAAGTTGGTTTCCACAAATTGTAAAGAAAACCCAGCAAAATGTACTTCTCACCACAGGAGTAGTGTAGCATCAGTAACAATAGCAGTAAGCTGACCATGTTGAACTGTCTTGGAGGTGGACCCATGAATATTCATTAAAATAGTGTGGCCAATCAGAATCGAGCAGGAAGGCGCACTGAGTGCAAAGAGCCCACAAGGCTTGAGAATTTTGCTCGGACTGACTGAGAAACACTGCCTCTGAGGTGCTCTTTCTTATTCTTGAGAAACAAACTTTTTGTGCCAAAATCTTTACTTTTGAGCTGGGTTTGTAAGTATCTTACATTTTATTGTAATTTTAATGGGTTTTTAGTGGTTCCTTGCTGGTTTCAGGATCCACACTTACCGCTTTTTTCCTCTGTTCCTTTTAACTTTTCTGAGGTAAAAATATACCACGTTTTGAGTATTTAGACTGTTTTCAAGGTGTTTTTAATAATCTCCCTTATTTTACTAGGAATCGCTTTTTTTTTTTTTCTTTATTTCTACTGAGTTTTGTTATTTTACAGTTTTTCCAATTTGGGAACCGATGTTTTTCAGCTTTCTGACACATTTTCATGTCAGAAAAGCCAAAAAAGAGAACTGGACCCACAGGTTTTAAAAATTGAATTAAGTGTGGCAAAATACTAGCTAAAGCAGATGTGTTTATAGTGCTTGGGTCCAAGACATTTTTGCTCAATTTACTCTAAATTCTGCTCAAAAACTATGAAAAAAGTGGGCCAAACGACTAGAAGAAATGGCCTCTAATAATGCTTCTCCTATTAAGGAATCAAAGAAAAGAAATCCTATCTGGAATCCTCTCAGCTACTCAACTTCATAGGAGCAGACTTGGATACTCAGCAGGCAAAAGCCTTTCTTTCTCAGGGCAGAATTAAAAACTTTCTGACTGCAGCAAATTCTTTTCTGCTAGGCCTGGGAGGCATTTTCTGTAGCTCCTGGGCCACATGGCTTCCATGATAGCCGTGGTCCCGGGGTAAGGTTTCAAATGAGGGACATTCAGTATCATTTGCAAGCCCACTGTACCAGTGACAAAAACACTCTTTCAAGCTCTCGACTGGTGGAAGGAAGAGGAAAACCTCACAGTGGGCATCCCCTTCCAGCTATCTTCTCCCTCAAAAATCATTACCACAGATGCCTCACCACTATGTTGGGGAGCTCATCTGGACAGCTCTGTCAGTGGCACTTGGACGCCAAAGGAGTCCAAAAGCCACATAAATATTCTGGAACACAGAGCTGTGTAACTGGCACTGAAAGCTTTCGCCACTCAGGTCAAGGGAGACACTGTTCAGATCAGACAACACCACTGCTGTGTTTTACATAAACAGGCAGGGTGGCATGAGATCTACTGCCCTGTGCACAGAGGCCATGAGAATCTGATCCCTAGCCTATTCCCTAGATGTGAGTCTCTCTGCCATACATCTCACAGGCAAGGGCCAAACCCTGGCAGATACTCTGAGCCACATCAGCCAAGGTCAGAGTGAATGGACTCTGAACAGACAAGTCCTTGCCACAGTCTTCTGGAGGTGGGGCACACCAGAGGTGGACCTGATTGCATCCCACCTCAACTACCAGCTTCCTCTGTACTGCTGCTGACTCCCAGCAGATGCACTAGTTTGAACTGGACAGGGAAGTTTATGTATGCATTCCCTCCATTTCCCTTGTTACACAGAGTGCTACTGAAGCTCAGGGATTAGCCTACAACCATGATCCTCATAGCTCCAGACTGGTTGGCCATGTCCCACAAGAAGCCGATTCGACTTCCTCTGACTCGCTGTCTCCTCACTCTTCAACAAGTATGGGTGAATTATCCAGACCTGGATTCCCTTCACCTCAAAGCTTGGTTCTTAAGCTAGAATTCCCAGATACACAGTAGTTAGAACAAGTTCTGAAAATTATTTGCATGGCTAAAAAGTCAAGCACAAAGAAAACCTATGCAGCGAAATGGAAAAGATTTTGTCTGGTGCAAAGGAAAAATAATAGACCCTCTGAAGGCCTCTGTCCCTTACCTCTCAAGCTCTGTGGGGGGGAGTGGACACAGCTGAAGGAATACAGGACCTACAGGAAGATGTGGAAAAGCTAATGAGGTGGTCCAGGATCTGTCTGCTTGGCTTCAATGCCAAGAAATGCAGTTATGCATATTGGAGCCAAGAATCCTAGGACAGTATAATACCTGGGTGGAGTCAGAGTATCTGCATCAGAGGAGGAGGAGGACCTGGGAGTGATGACCACTAGTGACCTGAAGCACTCGACGCAGTGCAAGAAAGCAGCAGCAAAGGCAAACAAGATGCTGGGATGCATATCTAGGGGGATTAGTAGTAAGAGAGAGGAGGCTATACTGCCCTTGTACAGGTCACTGGTAAGGCCACATCTAGAGTATGGAGTTCAGTACTGGTGCCCACACCTCAAAAAGGACATCAGCCTGCTGGAGAAGGTCCAGAGGAGGGCTGCAAAGATAATAGCTGGTCAGCAGGGTAAGGCATACGAGGAGAGGTTTTTTTGGGCACTGAACATGTACTCCCTGAAAGACGGGTGGGGGGGAGAGACATGATTGGGACCTTAAGGTACTTGAAAGGCATAACCAAGGTTGATAAGGAGAGTCTCTTTAAGCCAAGTGACAACCATAGCATGATGGGGCACAGTCTTAAGCTGGAGGATGGGAGGTTTAGGATGGAGGTTGAGAAGCACTTCTTCACAGAGGGTGATGGACACTTGTAATGCGCTGCCAGAAGAGGTAACCTCATTGAAGACAGTGGGCAGCTTTAAGAGAGGCTGGGACAGGTATAGGGGGAGGGTAGGTGTCATAGGTAGGGTAGATGGGAGGAGTGGGGAGAGGGGGCAGGGACAGTAGCTCAAGCTGTGGACCCTGCAATACGAGCAGACTTGATGGACCAAATGGTCTTCTGCTGGCATGTTCGTTTGTTCCCTTTTGGACTACTTGGTTCATCTGTAATCATCAGTCCTCAAGGCCTCATCCTTGAGGTTTCACTTAGTAGCAATTTCAGCCTACTTTTCCATGACCGGGAAAGAAGTCTTATCATTTCTAGGCCCATTTTCAAAATGTTCAAGGGCCTTCTTCACTTGCTGCCCCCAATTAGGGAACCTGTTCCCCCATGGAACCTTAACCTTTGCATTGCTATGCTCATGGAGCCCCGCTTCGAGCCCATGGCTACAGCCCATATTGAGTGTTTCCTGGAAAACAGTATTCCTAGTGGCCATCACTTCTGCAAGAAGGATTTCAGAACTGCAGGCACTCTGCACTGAGCCTAACTATGTGGTCCTCCATAAGGACAAAGTAGAGCTCAGAACAAATTAATCAGTCTTTATTTAAACAGGCGAAAACATCTTTGAGCAAAGCTCATTTTCAAGATGGATTTGGGCATAGGTACAAAACATACAAACACATGAGGTAACAACCAACATGATACAAATAGAAAATTCCTTCCCAAGGTGGTTTGTGAGTTCCTCCTTACCTAGTCCATTACGCTCCCTGTCTTTTTCCACTGACAATTCCACTCATGGGGAAAGAAGGCTTCACAGTCTAGATGTCAGGAGAGCTCTGTCCTATTACATGGAGCTTACCAAAAAGGTTAGAGGCTTCTCTACTCAGCTTTTCCTCACCTGTGGTGAGGTGGGCAAGGGAAAACCAGCCACCAAGAGAACTATCTCTCGCTGGATCTTTTCCTGTATTCACTTCTGTTATGCCAAGCCTGGCAAACGGCCGCCTCAGGGCCCACTGTTCTAGGGGCACTGCTGCCTCTGTGGCAGCTGCAAGGGACATCACCTCGCTAGAGGTCTGCAAAGCAGCTACCTGGAAGACTCAACACATTGGATGTACAGTAGGTCTGATGCCAAATTTGGCGGGGCAGTACTGCAGGGCCTCTTCCCTAAGTAGGTTCTGTACCCATCTCCCAACTGTACTGCTTTGTAGTCTGTTACTGATGCTAAAGGACTCCTGGGGTGAGAAGAGAAAAATCACTCACCATATTAATTCTGTTTCTTCCAAAGGGCCCTTTAGCATCAGTAACCACCCACCCTGCCTTCCCAGGCACATACATTAAGAGGGCTCTGCTTCTGTATCTTTTTGCCAGATTTGTTCAGGTTTTGTTTGTTTTTAGAGCATGTTAATTGTGGTCTTTTTATAGTTCATACTATTGAATGGTTTTAAAGCCTGTTGGCATAGTCGTTTTAGTCATTGTTCTTTCATCTTCAAAAAAATTCTGAACCCCTGTGGGCTGTCTGCACTCAGCACCCCTTCCTGCTTGATTCTGATTGGCCACTCTATTTTAATTAATATTCATGGCTCCACCTCCAAGGCAGTTCAGCCTGGTCAGTTTACTGCTATTGTTACCGATGCTAAAGGACCCCTTGAAAGAAGTAGAATTACTATGGTGAGTAATTTTTTTTTTTTTCCTGTTAAGTAACAGTCTTCCTTCATAGTTTTGGCAAAGGCAACACAAGGAAGGCATCTGTCTCAGAATACGGGCCTTGGATTTGTGGTTGTGTTTTTCCTAAGTTACAGTCCCAGTCTGAATTATAAAGGCTGGGGTAGTAATTAGAGGCCACTGGCTGCCAGTCAAAGGTGACTTCTGTATCAGCAATTAAATAAAATATTTCACTAGGAAAATTGAGATAAAGCTTCTTGGGTGTTGTAGTGTGCAGTTTTGTATTTTGATCTTAACGTGTAAGAGCCTCAGAAGTCTTTTTTTTGTTTTTCCTTTCTAGTTACTAAATTTATTTTGCAAGAAGGCCCTTCCTTTCTTCAGATGCGAATAAAGCACTTGATGAAAGCAAACTGCTTCGAACAAGCTATGCTTCTGTCTAAGGTGTGTGCTGAATCCATAGAAGCTGCAAGCAGACCCGCTTTCCAGCAAGCCTACATCACGTGCTTGTGCAACATGTTACCAAATGAGGAGGCGATTAAGGAAGTAAGTGTTAAAAGTTAGCATTACATCATGAATAAACTGATACCCTCTATGATGTATAGTCAATTGCATTTTTTAGGAAAGCAAACTGAGAGAAGGTCTCCCGTAGAAAAGCATCCTAAAGATGATAAATACGCCGGCCCAGTGGCACTGAAGATTAAGGCAGTAGACGCCACACCTTGCACCATGCCGGCGACCTGGGTTCGGGAATGAGCTCGGGCCACCGGGGGTCAGCTGGGGAGGGTTGAGGATGAGTGCCCTTGTGGTGTTTCTCCCCGGGTAGAATGGGGTGGGTTGTCCTGGCGTGCTGGTTACCCCCAGTGGAGACCGGGGGTACTACAGCAAGCCAAGCAAGCACGTATCCAGCGTGGACAACGCTGGCAGGGTTGCCGTGCACCAGGGTGTCGACATGCACCACGTTGGGAGGGGACAGCACACAGAACAGGAAAAACCAACGGCGCCACGGACAGGCGATGGCACCTGTCCCCCACGCCGGGCCAACCCCGACTGACCTTCCAGGTCCTCCATCACCAGCCCTACCCTGCAGCCAAAGTCTGACTAGTAAGCGCCAAGAGGAGGGGTGACCCACCCGGTGGATCAAACTGGGGTGCTTGCTGTGGGAGGGGAGAGAGTTCAGATTGGGGGGCTTAGGCAGGGCAGGACAAAGAACTAGGTTACGTGAGAGAGGTTCAATGGTGCCACGACTGGAGGGACAGAAATATATAAAAAAAAAGATAAATACAATATTAGGCTAGAAAATTACTTAACCTTTTACACAACAGAATTATTATACAAGTAGAGTAATATTTATACAGTGGGTCTTCATATAATTTAACAAGATAGATTAATTAAAAAAAGACAGCTTTAACTGTTTAAAAATGTGCTTCAGTGAGATCTCAGCTGTTGATATTTTTGCTATTGCCACCTGGCGTGCAGTCCACACCTTCACCAAGGATTACAGTCTGGACATTGCTTCTAGAGCCCATGCTGGATATGGCAGGGCTGTTCTTCAAAGACTCCTGTCTTAAGCTTATGTGGTTCCTTTACAGGTTCAGTTTTCAAGGTCTTCTGCCTTAAGTTTAAGAAGCTCCGTGACTGGGTAGATTGTTCCAGTTCTCCTGTCTTGAGTTTATGGAGATCCAGACTGTCCACCTACTCTTGTCACTGCTTGGTACTCGTATAGTATTCTGTATCAACAAGTGGAGGGGGGGTTGCATTCATATCCCCGTGCAGGGAGGCCATGAGAGTGTGGTACTGGCACTAGACCACGGTATGATTCAGCAGGTTCATGTCCCAGGCGTTTGAAACATCCTAACAGACAGCCTCAGCTAAACGCAGTCTAGCATGCACAAGAGGGAACTGCTCTCATACATCGCAGAAGATCTGTTCGCCAGATGGGGTCATCCAGAGTTGGACCTTTTTGTGTCCCCATGCGACACAAAAGTGCCCAGTTTCTGCTGGCTAGATCCAGGGCCTGGAGACCTTCTTCGAGATACAGCTCTTGCAGCAGGTTACACCATTAGGACTGAAGCTGGTAGGCGTCAGGACCCCACAGAAATTTTCTAGCTAGCAGTCTTAAGCGGGGACCGCCTCCGACGTCAGGCATAGTACATAAGGAGGCGGTCCCGCCAGAATCTCCAGTTCTTTCCCGCCATCGACTTTGCATGTCTTGACCTCTCGGTTAAGTCTAGCGCGCGACGACCAGGAAAACCTTCCAAACTTCAGAAAAAATCTACCTTTCAGCCGTTTTTTCGTCTGATGTCCTCCCCAACTTCCGTGGAGGGCCATTCTTCGAAGTGTGCCTGTGGGAAGCAGATTCCTTTCAAAGACCTGCATTCGGTGCCTGGGCCCAGACCACGACACCCAGGCCTGCCCCTTCTGTCAGGGCTTTAACAGCCGAACGAGAATCTGCCGACAGAAGGCCCTCCAGGCTTTCCTCCTTGAAGTAAAGCTTAAGGCCATGGAACCTTCCTCCAGAGGGGAATCTTCAGGGGAGTCACACAGGCATCATGAGAAGCACCGGGAGAAGGTGAGACCCAGATCCCCCTCCAGGGCCTCGGACTCCCGCAGCTCCGGCTCCAGGTCGGACCGTTCCCCGTCGAGAGCCCAATCTCAGCCTCCCCCGGTTGTGGTTAAATCGGCCAGTGGTTCTTCTACTCTGCGGCCTGCCAAGACCTCCAGGCCCGCTCCTTCGGCTAAGGCCTCGTCCAGGTCTGGGGAGTAGCACAAGTCGTCTTCCTGGCACTCTGCCTCCAACGTCCGGTCAGTCTCCCTGCCGCCGCCACCCCACCGCAAGACCAAGGAGCTGACCTCCCTCAAGCGGACATCGGCCCACCCGACGTCGGCCAAGGTACATAAGCACTCAAGGGAACCGGCATCAGTTCGTCACCCGTCGCCGGTCAGGCATTCACCTCCCACGGCGGAGGGACCGGTGTCAGATACCGCAGTCAGGAGGACCACACCACCGCCTACCGATGTTGGTCAGGAGGCGTTGTCAGAAGAGGAGTCTACCCAGCCCGAGAACCAGGCGGGCGATCCGGATCCACCAAACTCCCACGGGAGCCCTCTCCAGAACCAGACCCCCCCCCCGGGAGCTGGCGCCCAGCCCCGATGACAGGCCACCAGCGCCCAGTCCATCGTCAGGTTTAAACTTGTCCAAAGTGAAGGAGCTCTTCACCTGCTGGTGGGACACCATCAAAAAGGATGTGGTCACCACGCACCCTCCTCCTGCACCCGCGGCACCACCAGTGCCTGCACCCCCTCTTCACCTAAGGGGTCAGCAGGCCGAGCACCTTCTCTCCCCAGGAGCCAGCAGCAGCACCTCCTAGGGGGAGATCTGCAGAAAAGAGAAGGCCTTCGTCAAGATCCTCTTCAGGGTCACCCAGCCCCAAGAGACCCAGAAAACGCCGGTATTCACCGTCCACAGAGGATTCCAGATCTGACATCTCTGAATGCTCCAGGTCTCCCTCACCAATCAGCATCCCCTCTCCGGACCCACGCGACCTCCCTAGGTCTCCTCCGGATGACCCCTCGTTCTCCGAGATAATGAGGCACATTCAAGAGAACATGGGATGGGATGCGGAGGAACTCAACCCTGAAAGACTACGCCTTGCCCGCTACCTTCGGAAAAAGACCCCAAGCCTCTGGTAGTGCCACCCTTGGTGGACACCTTCGTGGACGTCACCAAGGCAGCGTGGAAGCGTCCACATTCGACCCCGGCAATGCCGAAGAAGGCTGACCGCCTGTACAAGGCCCCAAGGGAGGACCAGTACCTGGCTAACCATCCTCTGGCGGACTCCCTGGTCATTACAGCTTCTCATGACCAGTCTCAGAAACCGCAACATTTGAGCACGCAGCCACCGGACCCAGAGTCCAAGCAATTGGACGTGCTGGGCAGGCGCACTTATGCGGCCGCGACTTGCACCATTAGATCATTGAATTACCTGACCCACATGGTTCAGTTCCAGAACGCACTGTGGGAACAGGGACAGGATCTGGTGGAGAAACTGCCAGACGGTGGCCAAAAGGAGGAACTCCTACAGCTCCTCTGCACGGGTTCAGGCGTGGAGACCCAGGTGCTCTGAGCCGCATATGACTCTGCGGACTCTTCGGCCAGTGCGGCAGCCTCAGGTGTATATCTCCGGAGGCACTCATGGCTCCATGTCTCCGAGTTTACCCCGGACGTCCAGAAAAATATTATGGACACTCCTTTTCATGGCGAAGTTTTGTTTGGTGAAGCCTCGGAAAAGGTAATCACCAAATTGCAGGAAGCTGGGAAGGCGGTTAGATCTGTCCATACCATGGACAGATCTAGACTTAGTTCCTTTCGTAGGAACCAGGGTCGCTTTCATAGCCGGACCCAGAGGCAACAACCTCGTTCTGGCCAGCAACAGAGGGGCTCCTTCTCTCGGAAAGCCCAGGCCAAGACGTCCTCAGGTGGAGGCCAACACGCTACCAAGTCGGCCCAACCTGCAGGACCCACTGCTGCCACAGCATGACTCCTTCCCGGCCCCCGGCCCTCCTCAGGATCAATGGGAAACAAAGGTCGGGGGTCTCATCGCAGACCACCTGCCAGGGTGGCGGTCGATCACCACCAACAGGTGGGTGCTACAGTTGGTCGAAAAAGGCCATTATGTAGAATTTGTAGACAACCCTCCCACAAGGCCTCCTCTGCTCTCCCGTTATTCGGGTCAGCACGCCCTGCTTATACGGCAGGAAGTGCTCATGCTTCTGCAGAAAGCAGCTTTGGAGCACATTCCAGGGAACCAGAGAGGAGCAGGTTATTATTCACACTTCTTCCTGATTCCAAAGGAAACGGGGGACCTCCGTCCAATCTTGGACCTCAGCGACCTCAATATGTATGACGTTTACAAGCGCTTCTGCATTGTGACCCTCCCGGGACTAATCCCCATGCTGAAAAAGGATGCTTTCTTGGCGTCCTTGGACATGCAGGATGCTTACCTGCACATCCCTATTGCTCAAGCGCACAGGAGGTTCCTGCGCTTAGAGTTTCTCGGCCGCCACTATCAGTTCCAAGCGCTTCCTTTCGGGCTGTCATCAGCACCCAGGGTATTCACCAAGTGCATGGCAGTTGTGGCAGCGTCTCTGAGGAGACAGGGCCACTACGTGTTCCCGTACCTGGACGACTGGCTTCTCATGGCCTCCGAGGAGGAGGCATTGCTTTTGGCCATTCAGCAGACTTGGGCTCTCTTTCAGTCTCTGGGCATCTTGATCAACTACAAGAAGTCTCTCCTGGTACCGTCCCAGAAACTGCAGTTCATAGGGGCAGTTCTGGACACCGTCAAGGGGAAAGCTTTTCGTCCCGAAGACGGAGCGGAACGCATATGATCCCTCATAAGGGACGAGTGCAGTGGGACCAAAGGCAAGACCATCTGCAGCACCCAGTCAGAATCACGAGGGCCGTGGTTCGGGACTGGCAATGGTGGCTAGATCCGGGAACCCTCTCTGTGGGGGTTCCTTTCTCGGCGCCGTCCCCGATGATAACCCTCTACACAGACGCCTCAGGGCTGGGGTGGGGAGCGCACTTGAACGGGGTGAGGTCTCAGGGGACATGGACTACTCAGGAATCTCATCTCCATATCAACATATTGGAGATGAGGGCGGTCCGTTATGCCCTGCAAGCCTTCCAGTTGGAGATTCCACCGAGCACTCTCCTGTTACAAATAGACAATACTGCAGTGATGTATTACCTCAACAAACAAGGAGGCACACTCCTACCCCCTCTGCAGGGAGGCCATGAGAGTGTGGGAATGGGTAATATGACACTGCGCAAACCTCATTTCAGTTCACGTTCCCGGGGTGGACAACACTGTCTCAGACAGCCTGAGTCGTTCCCAGGCCAGAGCCCACGAGTGGGCACTTCTACAGGAGGTGGCAGAGGACCTGTTTCACAGATGGGGCACTCCAGAATTGGATCTATTCGCATCCCCATCCAACGCAAAACTGCCCAATTTTTGCTCGCTAGATTCAGGACCTGGTGTTTTCTGGCGAGACGCGTTGTCCCTCTCCTGGGCGGGCAGATTCCTCTACACCTTCCCTCCTTTCCCGTTGATCCAGAGAGTCCTTCTCAAACTTCGCAGGGAGCACGCAACGCTTATTTTAATAGCGCCTTTTTGACCCAGGCAAATTTGGTTCCCGCTTCTGGAACAGTTGTCCTGGGAACCTCCGCTTCCCTTGCCAGTCAGCTCCCACCTGTTGTCTCAGGTGGCGGGTTCACTAGTCCACCCGGACTTGCATTCATTGAACCTGCATGCTTGGCTCCTAGAGACATAGCTGTGTTGCGACGCGGGGTCTCGCAAGAGGTGGCACATGTACTTTCTGCCGCCAGAAAACCGGCAACACATGCAACATATGCCATGAAGTGGCGCAGGTTTTGCCTGTGGACTCAAGCGCAGAGTTTCTCGCCCTTAGACTGTCCTGAGAAGCTGGTTCTGGAATACCTGCTTTCCCTTTTTCACCTTTGTGCAATCTCAGCTTATCATGCCCCCCATAGGCCACCGTATGGTGGCCCAGTTGGATGCTACTCGTGCCTTTCTAAGGGGGTCCTCCACCTTAGGCCGCCCATGGGATCCCGTCCCTCCTTGGGATTTACCCTTTGTCCTGGAGCAGCTTACACTGCGACCTTTTGAACCAGCCGCGGATTGCGAGCTACGTTTTCTGTCATGGAAAACGTTGCTTTTAGTTGCTGTTACTTCGGCGAGAAGAATATCCAAATTACATGCCCTCTTTTGCAAGGAGCCTTATTTGATTTTCCATCAGGATAGGGTATCCCTGATGACAAATCCTAAGTTCCTGCCTAAGGTGGTTTCAGCCCTCACTCTTAATTAGGACATTGATCTACCAGTGTACTTTCCTAAGTACACCAATCGAGGAAAAGCACTGCTTCACACCCTGGATGTTCACAGGTGTCTCAGATATTATTTGACCAGAACCAAACAGCACCGGAAAGCGGAGCAGCTGTTCGTATCCTTCGCTGAGAGGATGAAAGGGGGCTCCCCCTTCGAAGCGGACCCTTTCACGCTGGCTCATTCAGTGTATCTCATTTTGTTATGATAAACGTAAGAAACCTTTACCAGGAGTGGTCAAGGGCCATTCCACAAGAGGAGTGGCTACCTCCTTTGCAGCACTGAAGAACGTGTCCACTTCGGCTATTTGTGCCGTGGCCATCTGGAGTTCGGTGCACACTTTTATCAGGCATTATAGCCTGGACATCGCCTCAAGGCGAAGAGCTGGTTTCGGCCTAGCCGTTCTCCAGGGACTTCTGTCTTAGGTTCAGGACGGGTCTTGATTTCCGTCTTGCCTCCTCCCGATGGCTTTACAAAGGCGCCATTGCTTGGGAATTAGTCCTAATGGTGTAACCTGCTGCAAGAGCTGTATCTCGAAGAAGATAGTACAGTTACGTAAGAACTTACCGTAACAGTAGATCTTCGAGAACAGCTCTTACAGCAGGTACCTTCCCGCCTACCATTCCCCCTTGGAGGAAGTCTGTTCTAACCTAACACCATCCTTAGGATCGAAAGGGTCTGTCCTTAGTCTCGGCCATCTGTAGGCGTGTCCTCGGTCTCCTCTTCTGATGTCATCCAGCAGCCGGAAGTCTCCGGTGGGAGAACTGGGGATTCTGGCGGGACCGCCTCCTTATGTACTACGCCTGATGTCGGGGGAGGGACCGATGTTGGAGGCGGTCCCCGCTGAAGACTGCTAGCTAGAAAATGCCCGTGGGGTCCTGATGCCTACTGGCTTCAGTCCTAATGGTATAACCTGCTGCAAGAGCTGTAATCGAAGATCTACTGTTACAGTAAGTTCTTACGTAACTGTAGTTTTTCTGGCGAGACATGTTGTCCCTGTCCTAGAGTGGGAGGTTCCTTTATGCCTTCCTTCCATTCCCACCGATTCAGAGGCTGCTAATCAAGCTACAGATGGAGGAGGCCTGTATGATCCTAGTAGCACCATTCCAGCCTTGGCAGATACGATTTCCATTACTACAGCACTTAGCAAAGGAACCTTCAGTCCCTCTGCCTTTCTGCAGGGATCTGTTGAGGTAGGCCCAGGAATCCTGGGTCCATCTCAACCTCAGGTCCCTTCATCTGCATGCCTGGTTCCTGAGAACATAGCCATCGCCTGGTTAGGGGTTTCCCCACAGAGTGGAGGATGTCCTAGTGGCCACTCGGAAGCCCTCTACTCGAGCCACGTATGCCGTGAAGTGGAAGAGGTTTACCATCTGGGCTGCCAATCATCTGGACCCTTTCAATTGTCCTGTGAGCCAGATTCTGGACTACCTGATATCTCTGTCGGACTTGGGTCTCCAGTATTCCTCCCTCATGGTGCACCTTTCGGCTGTCTCTGTTTTTCATGAGCTTGTGGGTGATCGCACCATGGCTCAATTGGATGTATCCCATACCTTCCTGAGCGTCATCCTGCATCTGAAACCTCCAGTCCCTTCCCCTGTGTCAGCTTGGGATTTGAATTTATGTTTTGAAGAAGTTGACCATGTCTCCTTTTGAGCCAGCCGCAACTTGAGAGCTATGCTTTTTTTCTTAGCGTTATTTTTATTTGCCGTTACTTGTGCTCAAAAGATTTCCGAGCTTCAGGCCTTCTGGTACGAGGAACCTTATGTGATTTACAAAGACAGGGTGTTGCGCAGGAGCCCTAAGTTTCTTCTCAAGGTGGTTTCTTAGTTTACCCTGAACCAATCTATCCACGTGCCAGTTTTATTTTCCGTAGCGTGCCAATCCAGGGGAAGCACTGCTCCATACATTAGACGTGCAGAATTTTAAAGTATTATCTGCTCCAAACTAAGGAATGCAGAAAGTCAAAGCAACTTTTTGTTTCTTTCGCCCTAGGTAGAGTTGGCGTTCAGGTTTCTAAACAGCGTTTGTCTAAATGGTTGGCATATTGTATTGTGTTCTGTTAAGTGTGGCAAAGAGTGGCCAGCGCAGTGAAAACCCACTCCACAAGGGACATGGCTACCTCTGTGGCCTGTTTTAGAGGGTTCTCGGCTGCCGACATTTGCATTTTTGCCACCTGGAGTACCATCCACACTTTCACCAAGCACTAGAGTTTGGACGTTGCCTCAAGAGCCCATGTAGGTTTTGGTAGGGCTGAGCAGGATGGCCTTCCTCCTAGACTGATTGTGTGCATCAGTAACTACTTTGGACTCGTCCATCTGTGGGATCTGATGACTGAGATACCCCCGAAGAATATAGGCCAAGTTCTTACATAACTGTTCTAACAGTAGATCTTCGAGGGGATCTCAGTCATCCGATCTGCCTTCCCTCCCACTATCCCCCTTTAAGGGTCTTTTTCTTAGAACTGGCTATCTGGTATATCCAGCCTTTTATTTTGGCCTAGGCACCTCTCTCTCTCCTCGGTTCTCATGGCTTGAGCTATGCTTCTTTAGTCTTTGGGGGAAAGAATTGAGGAGAGAGTGGGGCTGCTCATGCCTTTATAGAGTTGGTGACGTCGGCTTGGGCCTCCCCAGTTATACTGCTGAAAATCTTCCGTGTAGATCCTACTTCACTGACGGGAAAGTTCCATCTATGGGACCTGATGACAGATCCTCTCAAAGATCTACTGTTAAGGTAAGTTCTTACATAACTACTGTTTTTCTTAGGGGCATCCTGCACTTGAAAACCCAGATCCGTTGCCCTGTCCTGGATTGGGATTTAAATTTTATTTTTGGAGGAATTGACCCTGTCTCAGTTTGAGCCAGCTGTGACTTGCCGGCTGTGGTTACTCTCTTGGAAAGCGTTATTTCTAGGGACATGGATATGTTGTTCATCTACACTGTCTGGGAGGTTCCTTGCCGCTTTAAATCTTACCGGAAGATCTTCAAGCTGGCTCCTCCCACCCACCCGGGTGGTAAAACTCTCGGCTGCGCCCCATGATGCCAGATCTTGCTTACTGCTTGGAAGCTCAGGTTCCCTCCTTAACGCTCTGTGTGTAGACTGGATCCTAATTCTTCGGTTCGCCCGAAACTTATCTTAAAATTTTCAAGACTTCGGTCAACTTTTTCCCTCACGGCTGCGATGGACAAATCGACTCCCGGATTTCGGCGGTGCCCTTGTGGGCAGAACATGTCCAGGACGGATCCACACTCTACGTGCGTCTACTGCCTCGGCCTAGACCATGACCCACAGGTCTGCAAGTTATGCCGTTCGTTTTCGGCCAGCGTCCTGGA
Organism: Neoceratodus forsteri; assembly: GCA_016271365.2. NCBI lineage: Eukaryota > Metazoa > Chordata > Ceratodontiformes > Ceratodontidae > Neoceratodus > Neoceratodus forsteri. The sequence goes on from CM057451.1 coordinate 541,242,172, forward strand.
AGACCACGCTGCCCGGTTACAGCATGGGTACCCTGAGAGGCGCTACCCGCGGTGAAGTCGAAGGAGGCCCCTGGGCTGTTACCGAGCGGGGCTGGTTCGGCTGAGCAGGCTCGAGCAGATGATCGCCCTCGAGGAGGAGGCGGCTCAGGCCGCATCATCCTCTTCCTCGGTCACGGCATTTATCCCGCTCTCTCTGGGTACCTCATATTCAGCTTCTTTCAAGGAGCTTTGCCAATCCCTTTCCACGAAGGGAGAGGGGCCATCAGGACATTCCCCTCGGTCCAAAAAGGACTCAAAAGGCAAGTCCCACCGTCAACGTTCGTAGGAGCGGGAAAGGTCCCCTACCCCAGACAGTCGACATTCTACTTCAGTCGAGGTTGTGGCTAAGGCCGCTGGCTTCACGGTGTCCCCGTCAGGTCAGCCGGCCGAGACACCCATCGACACGGTCGAGATTTTTCTCAACCCGTCGGACAGGCTGTCGACTAGTGAAGCGGACAACCCTTCTTCACCGGTTCCCTCGGTGGAGACTGAGGGTCTGCCTGCGCCCTCGTTGCCGCAGTCCCCGGTCAAGGCTTCCGAGCCAAGGGAAGAGCGAGTGTCCCCGCCCCTTCCCAGACCCATCCTCGGAAACATTGAGGGTCTCGGTCTCGGACATCCTCTTGGTCCAGCCGATCCCGCGGACATCGGCGGTCTCTGTCTCGGTACCGAAGTAAGCTGCGCCGCCGCTTGTCCTAGTCTTCCTCCTCGGAAGAGGAGAGGCTGCGGCACAAATTGTGTTGGTGCTACAAGGACCTGATGTGGGAGCAGTTACTTCTGTCCGGGAGCAAGCCGACGCCATCTCCTTCCCCGGCCATCAAGTGGCTGTCACCCGAGCGGCTGGAACAACCCCTCGCTGTAGCCGAGGTGCTCAAGCCTGGGCCAGTTGTTCGGCCAAAACCAGCTGCCCCACCTATTGTGGTGGAACCTCCGCCTCCACAAGTGAATTCGGGGGCACCGACCAAGGACTCTCTGTCGGGTCAGGGTCTGCCCCACAAGTTATCGGTCACCCTCACTCCCGACCGTCCTCGGCAGGTGGAGGGTGGCTCAGGCCCCAGGCAGCTCTTCACGGACTCCTCAGAGTCCGACAACTCCTCCCTCTTCTCCAGGCCCATTGACCTGGAGTCCTCCAAGGGCCAATCGATGGACGAAAGCCCATCGTCCTTTATAGGTTTGCTTCGACTCATCTTGGAGTCCACCAGGATGCAGCTTGAGCCCGTATCCATGCGGGCCAAGTATCCCCTGATGGAGATACTGGACCGAGGGGATTCCCCCACGGAGGCCTTTCCGGTGGCTAAAGCCATTGTTGGCCCAGCCTTGGAGCTCTGGCAGCGGCCTGCTTCCTGTCCTGCGCCTTTGGCCAGGAAGTATGCGGCCCCTACCGGCTCTTTGCCCGGTTTTTCGGAACACCCCTCCAGCGAGGGGTTGGTCACCAACAGCGTTTTCCGGCGTTCTGGGAACGCTATGGACGTGAACAAGCCCCCTGACAAGGAGTCCAAAAAGCTGGACTATGCCGGGCGCAAGGTGTACGCTGCGTCCTCCCTTGGCCTCCACCAGGCCAGCTCGGCTGTGCTGATGGCACATTTCTCCCACGCCCTCATGGACTCCCTGGATGAGGTGATCCCTCATTTCCCAGCTGAACTGCAGACCACGGTCAAGCAGGTACGGGACCAGGGTAGGGTGGTGGCAAAACAGCAGCTCCAAAGAGCTCTGGACATTGGAGACTCCTGTGCCAGATCAGTTGCGGCCGCAGTGGCCATGCGCCGCAGAGCATGGCTGAGGATATCCACCTTCACGGCGGATACCCAGCATAAACTGGCAGATGTCCCCTTCCTTGGGAACTGACCTGTTCGGCCCTGGAGTGGAAGGTCACCTCCAGCGGATTGAAAAGTCCAATGCCACTCTGGACTCTGTCACCTCTGCCCAGAAGGACAAGGGCCGACGCCAACAACATAAGTCCTTTTGCCCTTCTGCGCCTGCGGCACGTCCGGCCCAACAGCACCAGCAGCAGGGCCAGTAGGCTCATGCTTGGCACCCCAAAGCCAAGCCTGTGGCTTCCTCTAATAGGAAGCAAGGAGGAAAGGCCCTGGACGTCCCTCGGCCAGTTCCTCCTCCAAGCCTGCCCAGTGACAGGATGAGGGGTGTCGCCCCCAGCCTCGTCACTCCCCCCTTGGTTCCTTCCCATGGGGGGACGGCTCCGCCACTTCCTTTCCACCTGGTCCGCTATCACCACGGACCGCTGGGTGTTGGAGGTGATAGGAAAGGGCTTGCGCCTGGAGTTAGAGCAGGCCCTGCCCTTTCCGAGCCATCGCCCCTCGGGGGGGGGGGGCAACGGGTTCTGCAGCATCTCTGTCGGCTTGCCGAGCTGATATCGCCCTGCTCCTTGAAAAAGAGGTGATCAGGAAGGTGGCAGATCCTCCTCCAGACCCGCGGTTTGTGTCCAGGTACTTCCTGGTCCCAAAACGGACAGGGCTGGTGCCACATTCTCAACCTGCATGACCTGAACAGGTTCCTAAGGTCTTAGACCTTCAGGATGGTCACTCTGGCTCAGTTAATCCCATCCTTGGAACGAGGCATGTGGTTCTGTTTTCTCGACCTCCAGAATGCGTTCTTTGATGTCCCAATCCGTCCGTCCCACCAGAGATTCCTCCGCTTCAGAGCAGAGGGATCCCTCTACGAGTTCCAGGCCATGCCCTTCGGCCATTCCCTAGCTCCCAGGGTCTTCACCAAATGCATGGCAGTGGTGACAGCATTCCTGCGGCGCCGAAGGGTCCGGGTGTACCTCTACCTGGACGACTGGCTGATTGCAGCCCACTCCAGAATGGAGGTGGAGCGGTCCAGAGATCTGGCCCTCCAGGTTTGCTCTCAGGTTGGCCTCCTCATCGAGGCCAAGTCGGAACTCGTGCCAAAGCAGGTGATGCAGTTCATCGGGGCAGAGCTCAACTCTCTACGTGACAGAGCACGGCTCCCGGTGGACAGGGCTGAGGTTCTTTCCTCCTTTTCCAATCATTTCAGGTTGGGCAATCGCACCCTGCCCGGGATTTCTTGGGCCTCAGGGCAGCCTGCACCAACATGGTTCGTTGGGCCCGCTGGTACATGCATCCCCTTCGATGGGGGCTGGCCAGCCAATGGTCACAGCACTTCGATCCGCTGGATCAGCTAGTGACAGTGACCCAGGGGATGTGGAATGCTCTCCAGTGGTGGACCGTTCCAGCACATCTGCAGGAGGGCATACCGTTCGTCCGCCCTGAGCCAACGGTCTCTCTATCGACCAATGCCTCTCTGATGGGTTAAGGTGCCCATCTGGGGGAGCACAGAGCGCACGGCCTCTAGTCCCCTCGGGAGTCCCGATGCCACATCAGCCTGCTGGAGCTTCGAGCAGTTCGTCTAGCCCTCACCGCCTTCGCTCCTTTTCTACGGGGTCAAGTGGTTCAGGTCCAGACGGACAATACCACAACCATGTACTACCTAAACCGCCAGGGCGGGACGCACGCCATGCCTCTGTGCAGGGAAGCTGTCCACATTTGGTCACTCGTACGTAGCCTGGAGGCGGATCTCCTTGTCATCCATGTGGCAGGAGCCTCCAACACTCTGGCCAATGCCCTAAGCCGGATAGGGGCTGCGTCCCACGAGTGGTCTCTCCTGCAGGAGGTAGTACAAGATCTGTTCTCCCACTGGGGCACGCCTCAGGTGGACCTGTTTGTCTCCAGGGAGAATGCAAAGCTGAGACTGTGTCATGCCCACCCCCTTCAGCAGGGCTCACTGCAATGGGATGCCTTCTCGAGGCCGTGGACCCCGGGCCTCTTCTACGCCTTTCCCACATTTCCCTTGATCCACAAGGTGCTCCTCAAGGCAAGGAGGAACAAGGCGCAGGTGATTCTGGTAGCCCCAGACTGGTCCCGCCAGTTCTGGTTTCCAGATCTCCTCAGTCTCAGCTCCAGGCTCCCGAGGCGGCTTCCAGGCCGCCCGAACCTGATCTCGGTCAGTTAGGGAAGGTATTCCATCCGGACCTTCAGTCCCTGCACCTGACAGCCTGGTTCCTGAGCGGCTAGAGTTCCAGGCCTTGGGTCTTTCCGACGAGGTCCTCATCGTCGTTGAGGCGTCCCGTAAGGAGTCAACCAGAAAATGCTACGCCTTCAAATGGAAGAGATTCTCCATTTGGTGTCAGGGCAAGGGCCTGGACCATTCCTCCTGTTCCTTGGCAAGCATTCTGGACTAGCTGTGGTCCCTTTCTCAGCAAGGGCTTCGGTTGACTACCCTTAGGGTGCACCTGGCAGCCATTTCTGCTTACCGGGCTCGGGCCGGGAAGCAGTCGGTGGCGCAGGAGAAGGTGGTCAGGCACTTTTTCAAAGGCCTTGATCACATATCTCCTCCGGTGCGAGAACCTCCACCTCTGTGGGATCTACTGCTGGTATTGGCTAAGCTCATAGGCAAGCCATTCGAACAGATGCACAGGTGCGATATCTCCCACCTGTCGTGGAAGACCGCCTTCTTGGTGGCCATCACGTCTGCCAGAAGGATGGGAGAGCTCCAGGCGCTTTCCATCGAGTCTCCTTATCTGGTCTTCCACAGGGACAAGGTTGCCCTTCACCCCCACCCGAAATTCCTTCCGAAGGTGGTGTCGGAATTTCACCTTAATCAGGTGTTGACTGCCGGTGTTCTACCCCAGTCACACCTCAGAGACCGAATATAGGCTTCATATTTTGGACCCTAGAAGAGTGGTCGCTTATAAGGAGCAAGTGGCTGAAGTTTGGGGAGAGGTTCGCCAGCTGTTTGTCACCTGCGCTGAAGCCGCACCTGGCAGACCTGCAGCCAAGCGGACGATAAGCAAGTGGGTCATCTCCTGCATAGATCTCTTCTATAGGTTGGTGGGCATGGAGCCTCCCTAAGGGATAAGAGCTCATTCTACCCACCATACCGCTGCTTCGGTGGCTGCTTCTAGGGACGTCCCTATCCAGGAAATCCGCAGGGCTGCTACCTGGAAGTCAGCACACACCTTTATTTCCCATTACCACATTGACCTTGAGTCATGCCGGGATGCTGGTTTTGGGACCTCGGTTCTCCAGTCCGTATTCCCTAACTAGGGGTGCGCTCCTTGCCTCCCTCCTCCCGGAGAACTGCTAGGAGTCTGCCAGACAGTGTGGATTGAACAACATATCCATGTCCCTAGAAATACAGGTTACTCACCTGTAACAGGAGTTCTAGGAGTGGTATATGTTGTTCATCCACACGACCCACCCGACCTCCCTGGCTTCGCGCAACCTGGCTTCCAGTGGGCTAGATCTGGCGTCATGTGGTGGAGCCAAGGGTTTTACCACCCAGGTGGGTGGGAGGAGCCTGCTTGAAGACTGTCTGGCAAGAATTAAAGCGGCAACGAACCTGCCAGACAGTGTGGATGAACAACATATACTCTCCTAGAACTCCTGTTACAGGTGAGTAACCTGTATTTTTTATTGTTATTACTTCTGCTTGAAGGATTTCCGAGCTTCAGGCCCTCTGGTAAGAGGAGTCTTATTGGATTTTTCACAAAGACAGAGAGGATGTCTTTGGGCACAAATTCTAAGTTTCTGCCTAATGTGGTATCTGTGTTTACCCTGAGCCAATCTATCCACCTACTTGTTTGTTACCCAGAGCTTGCCAATCCAGGGGAAGCACTGCTCCATACTTTCAGTGTGCGAAGAATTCTGAAATGTCTGCTGCGGACTAAGGTCTATAGGAAGTCAAAGCAGCTTTTTGTTTGTTTTGCCCAAGGAAAAGAGGGCACTATGGTTTCCAAACTATTTATCTAAATGTTTGGCTAGTAGTATAGTGTCCTGATAATACAAACATGGCAAGGAGTTCTCAGGGGCGTTTGTCCTTGAGGCACAGGTCAGGAAGCATAGGGAAAACCAGGAGCAGTTGTATAATTCACCAAAAATATTTATTTACAATAGCGATAATATAAAAAGTAAACTTGTTCAGAATAACTATATAAAGGAGAAAAAAAACAGATCTTACTTCGAGAGGGGTCTTGCAGTAGGTAATTACATATAGGACTGACGTCGGCAGGCTGCAGGACCCCACGGAAAAATTTCTAGCTAACAGTCCCTGGCGGGGCCGCCCGATCAGGTGACGGTGATCGGACGACGTTGGTATAAAGGGGTCTGACCGCCTTTCCAGTTCTTTCCCACCGCCAGCTTCAGTAGCGCCGGTGAAGTTCACAACAACACACAGTCCTGTTGCTGTCGGTTTCCGAAAAGTATCAGTATTTTGTATTTTCTTCGTCAGGTGAGCGTCTGTATGTGTCGTCCTTCAAAAATAAGTGCGACTCGTGCGGCCAACTTTACTCTCAAAGGACGGTCACTCCCTCTGCCTTTTTTGTTTAGGCCCCGACCACGCGGTAGACAAGTGTCCGCACTGCCTTCATTTCAACGCGGCCACCCGCAGACAATGCCAGCAGTGTCTAGAAGCCCATCTCCTCAAAAAGATGTCCGCAATGGAGAAGGAGTTGAAGAAGCTTCGGCAGGCGTCGACCTCCCCTGAAGGGCACATGAGGCGGGACAAAGAAAGGCACCGGGAGAAGGCCTCCTCCTCCGCGACTCCGCGGAGCCGGCCAAAGTAACGTCTCCTCCGGAGGTCGGCCTGCCCGTCCGGGTTCACGTTCAAGGCCGCCGGGTGCCTCCGGGCAAGAGGCTTCTGCCCCAGTACTGCCGCAGGCTTGCAGCCTACTGGTGCGGGCGCCTCCCATTAGCCGGACGTCGGCTCCTCCGACATCCGCCGGGAGAAGGCTGCTAAGACGCCTGACCCTTCGAGGCGGCGCATGGCAGTGTCCCCCTCGGACTGGGCCTCTTCCCATCCTCGGCCCGCCTCCGACGAGGGACCCCCGACGTCTGACACCGGCTCCTCTGGCGTCCACTGGGATTCGGCTCCTAAGCCGCACGTCGGCTCCTCCGATGTGCGCCAGGCCTCGGAGCTTACTGCAGACCCTGCTCCGTTTGTCGTCCCAAGTTCCCCGCAGCCTTCGCTGCCATCCGGGGAGCCCGAGTCCCCCCTGCCGGACCCCGGGGACTTTTCCCCTCCGTCCCCAGGCGAGGCTCGGGAGGTTATTCTGCCGTCTGATTTCCCCGTCCTATCCAGCGGGATCCGATGCCGGCCCCGACACCAGCGCCGGCGGGGGATATTCTTCTCCCTTCGGGCCCTCCACCCCACGGGCCTATCACGATCGATCCGCCCGTGGAGTTCCCTACTGGACCGTCTGCTCTGGCAGCTCCTCCGGTACCTGGGTATCCGCCGTCTAATCCGACGCCGGTTTACCCGGGTCCACAGTATCCTGCGCTGCAGTACCCGGCCACGACTCATCTGACGCCGCAGTACCTGACGCCACAATACCCAGCTCTAGTATTCCCGCAGCCGAGTTACGGATACTCTCCTTACGGATTTCATCCGTATAACTATCCCCCTCCTCCTCCACCGCCCCCTACGCCGCCGGTGGATCTCCAGGAGACTCTGGCCTCCTGGTGGGCTGAGGCCAAGGCTCTGCTCACCAAGGAAGTCGAGAGCTGTCTTACGGCGATGGTGCCACCCCCGGCTCCCGTACACCACAGACTGCACACTCCCTCTCCACCTCCGGATTCCCAGGCTTTGCCCTCGGGATCCAGAGAGGGGCAGGACACGCATTCAGGGATCCCCCCTTAGGAACCCGTTCCTCCCCCTACACGAGCTAGGGAGTCCTATTCTGCTTCAAATTATTCTTCTCTCTCGGATTCCTCCGATGGTTGTTCTGAGAAGGACGACGAGCCTCGCTCTCCGTCTAAGCCCCGGCCGAGGACTCCTCCGGAGTCCCCTCCAGTGGATCCTCCCCTTTCGTAGTTGCTCAGGAAGTCCATCAGTGGCGTTCCTTAGAACCAGATCCTCAGCAGGTTAAACGTGCCGAACATCTGGACTTGCCCCTTACGGCCCCTACTCTAGTGCCACCGTGGATCGAGCCTCATGCCCAACTTGTTTCCACCATTTGGAAACCACCATCGACTTTAACCCCGCTTCTTCGGAAGTCCAACAGGCTATACCAGGCTCCAGAGGGTGTAGACTTTTTAGACTCTTACCCCCGTGCAGACTCTGTAGTGGTTAGCGCCGCTCACGGCCGGTCCGCACACCCGAAACATTTGAGCTTGTCACCCCGGATAAGAAATCTCGCCTTCTGGATCAGTACGGAAGGGAGATCTACGCTTCTTCCACGCTGGGGATCAGGGCCTAAATTATGTAGCGCATGTGGGGATTACCAGAAGGCCATCCTTACCCAGGCGGAATCCAAGATTGACTCCTTGCCTGACTCCCAGGTCAAGCAGGAGTTAGCTGACCTGGTCCCGTTCTGCTCGTTAGGCCAGTCGTCACATTCTGAGGGCGCACCTATGGCGCAGTGGACACACCACAAGCCGGAGCTCTGCGTTCGCGTAAGTCTTCGGATGCGCGCAGCTCCGTAGTGTCAGGCTCTGGTCCCGAGGTGCAGTCAGCAATACAAGAAGCACCTTTCAGGGGTTCTGTGCTTTTTGGCGGTGATGTCAAGGACATCATCACTGACCTCCAGGAGAAGGGGACGGCCCTCAGATCTGTTGATACAATGTGCCGTCCCTTTCGCAGACGCAGCCAGCCTCGAGCGAAACCTCAGGGAAGGCGGGCCACAAAACGTCGGGCCCCCACAGCTGCCAGGCCCCCGCCGCCCAAAAAAGCAGCGGGTGCCCCAGCTGTGGTGCTGCCTCACACCACCTGACTCCTTCCCTCTCCCACTGCTCCGGACGTCCCAGAGGAACCGGTAGGAGGAATTCTCCCTCCACTTTCCGGGTTGGGAGAGGATAACATCGGATTCATGGGTGCTTCAGATCATATCAGAGGGGCACTCCATAGAGTTTCTGCAGAAACCTCCACGCCACCCCCCTCTGAACTCCTCTTACTCAAGGGACCATCTTCCTTTGGTCAAGGAAGAAATTTCTGCTCTCCTCGCGAAGCAGGCTATAGAACCCGTCCCTCCTCATCTTCATGGGACGGGTTACTATTCCCATTTCTTCCTTGTACCAAAGAAGACGGGAGATCTCAGACCTATCCTCGATCTCAGCTCCCTGAACCTATATGTGGAATACAAGAGGTTCAGGATGCTCTCCTTTCAAACCCTCTTGCCTCTGCTTCGGCCGGGCCAATGGCTTTGTGCACTGGATATGCAGGATGCGTACCTGCACATCCCCATTCGCTCTTCGCACCGAAAGTACCTCAGGTTTGCCTTCCAGGGGGACCACTACCAATTCTGGCCACTCCCTTTTGGTGTTTCCTCAGCTCCCCGAGTCTCTACCAAATGCCTGGCGGTGGTAGCGGCCCACCTGTGTACTTTGGGAGTTCAGGTTTTTCCCTACCTGGACGACTGGCTCCTGGCGTCCCTGTCCAGGGAGGAACTCCTGCATTCTCTCCCTCACCCAGCTGGTTTTCACTGGCCTGGGTATCACCATCAACCATTCCAAGTCTCACCTGGATCCTTCCCAGAGACTCCAGTTCATCGGGGCAATCCTCGATACGACAACGTGCAGGGCCTTCCTGCCTCCGGACAGGGGGGCTTCCCTCCAGTCTCAGATTTCCCTTCTATCGAAAAGCAGGAGGGTTCCAGCGAGGTCGTTGCTCCGTCTACTGGGGCTTATGGCGGCTGCCATCCCGACGGTTCCGCGCGCCTCCACATGAGGATCTCTGTGGAATCTCCGCTCCTAGTGGGATCAACTTGTAGACGACCTAGATCATCTGGTACTGATCTCCTCGCCAATGATAAGAGACTTGCTATGGTGGATGGTTCGAGAGAACCTATTCCGGGGGGTCTCCTTTTTTCATCCTCCCCCCGCTCAGACTCTGACCACAGACGCATCAGGCGAAGGTTGGGGAGCCCATCTGGGTCCTCATCGAACCCAGGGCTTATGGTCAAAATTGGAGTTAGCTCTCCACATCAGTGTGCTCGAACTTCGAGCAGTGCTGTATGCTCTCCAGGCCTTTCACCAATTCGTCCTTCCCAGTCACCTAGCTGTCCAAACAGACAACATGTGTGTGGTGTGGTACATCAACAAGCAGGGAGGGACTTGGTCTTACCCGCTCTGCAGGGAAGCGATAAGGGTTTGGGAATGGGCAACTCTTCACAGCCTTCACCTCACGGCGATCCATGTTCCAGGAGTCGACAATGTCCTGGCAGACAAGCTAAGTCGTTCTTCGGCTCTGCCACACGAGTGGGAACTGGACCAAAAAGTTCTAAAAAGCATCTTCCAGACTTGGGGGACTCCACAGATAGACCTGTTCGCCTCCTCCCAAAACGCAATGCTTCCACTTTTTTGCTCGCTCACGCCAGAGCAGGCGCTTTCTGGGCGGCGCTCTGTCTCTAAACTGGAAGGACAGATTCGTCTATGCTTTCCCCCCCCCGATTCCTCTGGTCCCTCGTGTGTTGCAGAAGCTGGCATTGGAAGGAGCGAGAATGATGCTGATCGCTCCTTTCTGGCCCAGGCAAATTTGGTTCTCCCTTCTACAACAATACTCAGAGGATCCTCCTCTTCCTCTGCCTTTATCTCGAGGATTGCTGACCCAGGATCAGGGGACCCTGGTCCATCCGGGACTCAAGTCTCTTCAACTTCATGCATGGCTCCTGCAGATCTAGCCCAATCTCGCTTTGGCGTCTCGCCTAAGGTGGCCGAGATTCTGGTGGAGGCTAGAAAACCCTCTACTAGGTCCACCTATGCTATGAAATGGAAAAGATTTTCCATTTGGGCTGCCTCCAGGAACGTGGAGCCTTTCTCCTGTCCTGTGGCTGTTCTCCTCGATTATCTGCGTCATCTTTTCGACCTGGGTCTCAGTCAGTCCTCTTTGAAAGTCTACATGGCGGCCATTTCAGCCTACCATGTCCCTTTCGCTGACCAGGCTTTTGCCCAGTTGGAGGTATCCAAGACTTTTCTCAGAGGGATCCTTCATCTCAGACCCCCTGTTCGGACTCCAGCTCCCCCCCTGGGACTTGAACTTTGTTCTCGAGAAACTTACCCTTCCTCCTTTGAGCCTCTGCTTCCGCGAACTTGAAGTTCTTATCGTGGAAGACGCTGTTCTTGGTGGCCATTACTTCTGCTCGTAGAATTTCCGAGCTCCAGGCCCTTATGTGTAAAATCCCTTATCTGATCTTTCACAAAGAAGGAGTAGCTCTTCGCACGAATCCTAAGTTTCTGCCAAAGGTGGTAGCAGAGTCCACCTTAAATCAGTCTATTGAATTACCTGCCTTTTTCATGCAGTATTCCAACCAAGGAGAATACTTGCTCCATACCATGGATGTCCACAGGATTCTGAGATACTACACCGATAGGACGAAGGATCTCAGAAAGACTGATCAGTTGTTCGTCTCTTTTGCTCACAAAAGGGAAGGCAGTGCTGTCTCCAAGCAATGCCTATCAAAGTGGTTGGCTCATTGCATCACTTTCTGTTATGACAAGTACAACAAGACCCTACCGGGTCAAGTCGAAACCACTCTACTGGGAGTAGCAGCCTCTGCGGCTTGTTCAAGAGTAATGCTGCGGCAGACATCTGTGCTGCCGCCAGTTGGACTTCCGTCCATACATTTACTAAACATTACAGTTTGGACATTGCCTCTCGCCGTAGAGAGCAGGCTTTGGGCTAACTGTTTTGCAAAACCTCCTGTCTTGAGGCTTGCAAGGCTTTTACTTTCTGGAGTAGTTCCTCCTCCGGTGCCTTTTCATTTGTTCCAGACTGCTTGGGATTCTGTCCTATATGTAATTACCTACTGCAAGGCCCTCTCGAAGTAAGATGGTACAGTTACGTAAGAACTTACCGTAACAGTAGATCTTCGAGAGAGCTCTTGCAGTAAAGGTCACTCTCCGCCTCCATCTCCCTAGGCTTTTTCAGCTCCTTTTCCATTGAGGGAAATATCTGCTTCTCTCTCGTCCGGGCCTGTGGCAGGAAAGAACTGGAAGGCGGGCGTCTGGGACCGCCCCTTTATACCGACGTCGTCCAACGCCAGTCACCTGATGTGGGGGCGGTCCCCGCCAGGGACTGCTAGCTAGACATTTTTCCGTGGGATCCTGCCGCCTGCTGAAGTCAGTCCTATATGTAATTACCTACCGCAAGAGCCTGTCTCGAAGATCTACTGTTACGGTAAGTTCTTACGTAACTGTACTTTTTCCCTGAGTCTGTGTCCCTTTTTCTTCTCATTCTAATTTTTCTTGCAGTTGCAGCTTAGCTCTTATAAGTCCTTTCAATCTCCATCCTTAACAAGCATCCTGTTTTTGTAAATATCAGGCAGGAGCTGCTAGAGTACAGTGTGCTTCTTGAGTTGAGGCCCCCTTTTGCACAGTTTTTGCAAATGGCTTAAAAACTGAACTCTGGTAACCTCTAGCTTCCAACAGCTTTTTGCAGTCATCTGAAATTATAATTGTACATTTCAACAGTAACACTAATATATTTTCTAAACAAAAGGGATCCCAATGCCAGTTACATTTCCATACAATGATTTGCACATATTTTTATATCGGCAGATATGCACAGGAAGAAGAACAAACAGCAAGGGAAAATTGAGACAGTAAGAGGCAAAGAACTGCGAGATTGTTGGGATGATCAAATACGAAGTCTCACAGGAAAATTTAGTTGTGCAACCAGACAGACAAATGGACAGATCCTTGCATTTTACACACTTTCTCTAACAACTGGGACAGAGTCCTATTCCACCCTGTCACAGCATTGAAAGCCCAGTTCACAAGGGGTATGGCTACCTCTGTGGCCTGTTTTAAAGGGGAGGGGTGTCAGCCACTGACATTTATGTGCGTGGCAGCCACCTGGAGTGCTATCCATACTTTCACCAAGCACTATGGTCAGGACATTACCTGTAGAGTGTGAGCAGGCTTTCGTTGGGCTGCTCTGCAGGTTCTTTTTCCCAGACTCTTCTTCTGCATCTGTAACTGCCTGGGACTCATTCCTACAGTGTGGCCTGATGACTGCGATAACCCCCAGAGAAGGTAGAAGAGTTGGGTAAGAACTTACTGTAAAAGGAGATCTAGGGGATATCGGCCATCATGTGTGCTTTCCCTCCCACCATCTGTATTCTTGGGGGTCCTCTGCTCACTCTGGTTATATGGTGTATCCAGCCTTTTATTTCAGCCTGGGCACCTCTCCCTCTCCTTGATCCTCCATGGCAACAGTTTTTCTCCCTTAGTGTCTGGTGGAGAGAACTGTGTGACAGGGTTGAAACAGACCCGTCCCATTTGTTATGCAGAAAAAGTTAAATGCAAGGATCTGTTTTATCGTCTCCTTTTCTGTCTCGTCTGTCTGGTTGTGAGACCTAGGAACTTATCACTCCCGTCTCGCGATTATCCCCCTCGCTATCTCTCTGCCTTCATGTGCTATTTCTGTCTTTTTTCCTCCCTTGCATATCTGCGGTTGTAAAAATATATGTTCTAGGGACATGGATTTGTTTTTCATCCACACTGTCTGCAGGTTCCTTGCCACTTTAAATCTTGCCCGAAAGTCTTTAAGCTGGCTCCTCCCACCCACCTACCCGGGTGGTAAAACTCTTTAAGCTCCGCCCCATGACGCCAGATCTTCCTTACTGCTTGGAAGCTCGGGTTCCCTCCTTAACGCTCTGCGTGATAGACTGGATCCTAATTCTTCAGTTCGCCCGAAACTCATTTTAAAATTTTCAAGACTTCGGTCATCTTTCTCCCTCACGGCTGCGATGTACAAATCGACTCCTGGATTTCGGCGGTGCCCTTGTGGGCAGATGATGTCCAGGAGGACCCACACTCCACGTGCGTTTACTGCCTCGGCCTAGAACACGGCCAGCAGGCCTGCGAGTCATGCCGTTCGTTTTCGGCCAACGTCCTGGAGGACCGCGCTGCCCAATTATAGCTTGGGCACCCCAAGAAGCGCTGCCTGCCAGTTAAGTCGAAGGAGGCCTGTTGGGCGGTTACCGCGGCGGCTGGCTCGGCTGAGCAGTTCGAGCAGATGATCACCCTCGAGGAGGAGGAGGCCCAGGCCGCATCATCCTCTTCCTCGGTCGCGGCATTTATCCTGCTCTTTCTGGGTACCTCAAATTCAGCTTCGTTCAAGGAACTTTGCCAATCCCTTTCCAGGAAGGGAGAGGGGCCATCGGGACATTCCTCTCGGTCCAGAAAGAAGGACTCTAAGGGTAAGTCCCATCATCTGCGTTCGTGGGATCAGGAGAGGTCTCCTTCCCTGGACAGCCAACTGTCGACGTCGGTCGAGATTGCGGCTAAGGCCGCTGGCTTCATAGCGTCCCAGTCAGGCCAGCCGGCTGAGACACCCGTCGACGCGGTCGAGATTTTTCTCGACCCATCGGAAGGGCTGTCGACTGGTGAGGCAGACAACCCTTCTTCACGGTTCCCCGGTGGAGACGAAGTCTGCCTGCCCCTGATGCAGCAGTCCCGATTAAGGCCGTCCCAGCGCCAAGGGAAGGCGGGTGTCCCCGGCCTTCCCAGACCGTCCTCGAAACACAGGATCTTGGTCTCGGACTTTCTCGTTTAGCTGAACCCGCCGACATCGGCGGTCTTGACACTGAGGTAAGCGGCGCCGACGCTCGTCCTAGTCTTCCTCCTCGGAAGAGGAGAGGCTTCGGCACAAATTGCATCAACGCTACGAGGACCTGATGTGGCAGCAGTTACTTCTGTCCGGGAACAAGTCGACGCCGTTGCCTTCCCCAGCCATCAAGCGGCTGTCACTCGAGCGGCCGAAACAACCCCTTGCCGTGGTAGAGTTGCCCAAGTGTGGGCCAGTTGTTCGGCCGAAACTTGCCGCTCCACCGATTGTGGTGGAACCTCCGCCTCCACAACCGAAATCGGGGGCACCGACCAAGGACTCTCGGTCAGGTCAAGGCCTGCCCCACAGGTTGTCGGTCACCCTCACTCCCGACCATCCTCTGCAGGTGGAGGGTGGCTCAGGCCCCAGGCAGCTCTTCAGACTCCTCAGAGTCCGACGATGACTCCTCCCTGTTCTCCAGGCTGGTTGACCTGGAGTCCTCCAAGGGCCAGTTGTTGGATGAAAGCCCATCGTCCTTCATGGGTTTGCTTCTGCTCACCTCGGAGTCCACCGGGATGCAGCTTGAGCCCGTATCCAAATGGGCCAAGTATCCCCTGACAGATACTGGACCAAGGGGATCCCCCCATGGAGGCCTTTCCGGTGGCTGAGGCCATTGTTAGCTCAGCCTTGCAGCTTTGGCAGCGGCCTGCTTCCTGCTCTGCGCCTTCGGCCAGGATGGCCAGGAAGTATCGCGGTCCCCTACTGGCTCTTTGCCGGGTTTTGAACACCCTCTGCCGAGGGTTGGTCATATACAGCGTTCTGGCGTTCGGGAATGCCAGGGGCGTGGACAAGCCCCCGACAAGGAGTCCAAAATGCTGGATTACGCCGGGTGCAACGTGTACGCTTCGGCCTCCGCCAGGCTAGCTCGGCCGTGTTGATGGCACACTTCTCCCACGCCGTCATGGGCTCCCTGGATGAGGTGATCCCTCATCTCCCGGCTGACCTGCAGACCACGGTCCAGCAGGTGCAGGACCAGGGTAGGGCAGTGGCTAAACAGTAGCTCCAAATGGCTCTGGACATAGGAGACTCCTGTGCCAAATCAGTTGCAGCCGCGGTGGCCATGCACCGCAGAGCATGGCTGAGGACATCCACCTTCATGGTGAATACCCAGCACAGATTGGCGGATGTCCCCTTCTTGGGGACCAACCTCTTCGGCCCTGGAGTGGAAGGTCACCTCCAGCGGATCGAGAAGTCCGGTGCCACTCTGGACTGTGTCACCTCTGCCCAGAAGGACAAAGGCCGCCGACAGCAGCAGCACTAGTCCTTTCGCCCCTCTGCGCCTGCGGCACGTCCAGCCCAACAGCACCAGGGCCAGCAGGCTCGCGCTTGGCATCCCAAACCCAAGCCCGCGGCTTCCTCCAGTAGGAAACAGGGAGGTAAAGGCCCAGGAGGTCCCTCGGCCTGTCCCTCCTCCAAGCCTGCCCAGTGACGGGTGTCACCCCAGCCTCGTCACTCCCCTGGGCTCCCCGTGGGCGCTCTGCCACTTCCTTTCCGCCTGGTCGCTATCACCACGGACCACTGGGTGTGGAGGGTGGTAGGAAAGGGCCTGCCTCTGGAGTTCAAGCAGGCCCCACCCTTCCGAGCTGTCGCCCCTTGGGGGTCCACGAGGTCCACAGCCTCTCTGTTGGCCCGCCGAGCTGATATTGCCCTTCTCCTCAAAAAAGAGGTGATCAGGAAGGTGGCGGATCCTCTTCCAGACCCATGGTTTGTGTCCAGGTATTTCCTAGTCCCAAAACGGACGGGGGGGGGGCTGGTGCCCCATTCTCGACCTACATGGCCTGAACAGGTTCCTAAGGTCTTGGACCTTCAGGATGTTCACTCTGGCTTAGATAATCCCATCCTTGGAACAAGGCGTGTGGTTCTGTTCCTTGGACCTTCAGGATGCGTTCTTTCACGTCCCAATCCGTCCATCCCATCAGAGATTCCTCTGCTTCGAGCAGAGGGATCCCTTTACGAGTTTCGGGCCATGCCCTTCGGCCTTTCCCTAGCTCCCAGGATCTTCACCAAATGCATGGCAGTGGTGACAGCATTCCTGTGGCGCCCGAAGAGTCTGGGTGTACCCTTACCTGGATGACTGGCTGATTGCAGCCCCCTCCAGAGCGGAGGTGGAGCGGTTCAGAGACCTGGCCCTCCAGGTTTGCTCTCAGGTTGGCCTCCTCATCAACGAGGCCAAGTCGGAACTCGTGCCAAAGCAGGTGATACATTTCATCGGGGCAGAGCACGGCTCCCGGCAGACAGGGCTGAGGTTCTTTCCTCCTTTGCCCAGTCATTTCAGGTTGGGCAGTTGCGCCCTGCCCGGGACTTCATGCGCCTCCTGGGCCTCATGGCGGCCTGCACCAGCGTGGTCCTTTGGGCCCGCTGGTACATGCGTCCCCTTCAGTGGGGACTGGCCAGCCCATGGTCACAGCACTTCGATCAGCTGGATCAGCTAGTGACAGTGACCCAGGGGATGTGGAACACTCTCCAGTGGTGGACCGTTCCAGTACATCTGCAGGAGGGCATCCCATTCGTCTGCCCCGAGCTGACGGGGTCTCTATTGACCGATACCTCTCTGATGGGTTGGGGTGCCCATCTGGGGGAGCACAGAGCACACTGCTTCTGGTCCCCTCGGGAGTCCCGATGTCATATCAACTTGCCAGAGCTTCGGGTGGTTCGTCTAGCCCTCACCGCTTTCGCTCCATTTCTACGGGGTCAAGTGGTTCAGGGCCAGACGGATAATACCACGACCATGTACTACCTAAACCGCCAGGGCGGGACGCGCTCCATGCCTCTGTGCAGGGAAGCTCTCCACATTTGGTCACTCGTGCACAGCCTGGAGGCGGATCTCCTCGCCATTCACGTGGCAGGAGCCTCCAACACCCTGGCTGATGCCCTAAGCGGATAGGGGCTGCGTCTCACTAGTTTTCTTTTCTGCCGGAGGTAGTACAAGATCTCTTCTCCCACTGGGGCACGCCTCAGGCAGACCTGTTTGCTTCCAGGGAGAATGCGAAGCTGAGACTGTTTCATGCCCACCCCACTCAGCAGGGCTTACTGCAAGGGGATGCCTTCTTGAGGCCGTGGACCCCGGGCCTCTTCTACGCCTTTCCCCCATTTCCCTTGATCCACAAGGTGCTTCTCAAGGCAAGGAGGGACAAGGCGCGGGTGATTCTGGTAGCCCCAGACTGGCCCCGCCAATTCTGGTATCCAGATCTCCTCAGTCTTGGCTCCAGGCTCCCGAGGCGGCTTCCATTCCACCCGGACCTGATATCGGTCAGTCAGGGGAAGGTATTCCATCCAGACCTTCAATCCCTGCACCTGACGACCTGGTTCCTGAGTGGCTAGAGTTCCAGGCCTTGGGTCTTTCCGACGAGGTCCTCAACGTCATTGAGGCATCCCGTAAGGAGTTGACCAGAAAATGCTACGCCTTCAAATGGAAGAGATTCTCCATTTGGTGTCAGGGCAAGGACCTGGACCCTTCCTCCTGTTCCTTGGCAAGCATTCTGAACTACCTGTGGTCCCTTTCTCAGCTAGGGCTTCGGTCAACGACCCTTTAACGTGCACCTGGCAGCCATCTCTGGACGCGGGCCAAGAAGCAGTCGGTGGCGCAGGAGAAGGTGGTCGGTTGCTTTTTCAAAGGCCTTGATCACATATCCCCTCCGGTGCGAGAACCTCCACCTTCGTGGGATCTACTGCTGGTATTGGCTAAGCTCATGGACAAGCCATTCGAACCGATGCACAGGTGTGACATCTCCCACCTGTCGTGGAAGACCGCCTTCTTGGTGGCCATCACGTCTGCCAGAAGGATGGGAGAGCTCCACGCTTTCCATTGAGTCTCCTTATCTGGTCTTCCACAGGGAGAAGGTGTTCCTGCACCCCCAACCGAAATTCCTTCCGAAGCTGGTGTCGGAGTGTCACCTTAACCAGGTGTTGACTCTGCCGGTGTTCTACCCCAGTCACACCTTGGAGGCCGAATATAGGCTCCATACTTTGGACCCTAGAAGAGCGCTCACTTACTGTAAGTAGCGGACGGCTGAAGTTCGGAGAGGTTGCCAGCTGTTTGTCACCCTACGCTGAAGACGCCTGGCAGACCTGCAGCCAAGCGGACTGATGAGCAGGTGGGTTACCTCCTGCATAGATCTCTGCTATGGGTTGGCGGGCATGGAGCCTCCCAGAGGGATAAGAGCTCATTCTACCGCCATACAGCTGCATCGGTGGCTGCTTCCAGGGACGTCCCTATCCAGGAAATCCGCAGGGCTGCTACCTGGAAGTCATCACACACCTTTGTACCCATTACCACATCGACCTTGAGTGGCCGGGATGCTGGTTTTGGTGCCTCGGTTCTCCAGTCTCTATTTCCCAAGTAGAGGTGTGCGCCTTGCCTCCTCCTCCCGGAGAACTGCTAGAGAGTCTGCCAGACAGTGTGGATGAACAACATATCCATGTCCTAGAAATACAGGTTACTCACCTGTAACAGGAGTTCTAAAATGGTATATGTTGTTCATCCTACATCTCCCGACCTCCTGGCTTCCAGCGGACTAGATCTGGCGTCTGGTGAGAGGCGAGGTTTTACCTCCTGGGTGGTTGGGAGGAGCCAGCTTGAAGACCTTCCGGCAAGATTTAAAGCGGCAAGGAACCTGCCAGACAGTGTGGATGAACAACATATACCATTCCTAGAACTCCTGTTACAGGTGAGTAACCTGTATTTAATGTTGATGTGAAAGTGGGGTTCCTTTGATTTGAAATGTATATAGTTGTACTGGAAAAGCAAAGCCAGAGATTTCTAAGATGGAAGCTGTAGCTAGCAGTCCTATCCTTAAAACAAAGAAACCTGTTTGGTCAGTTTTAGGGCTGGCTGGTTACTGTTGGAGGTTTGTTCCCAACTTGGCCCAGTTTGCTACTCCCCTCACTGAACTCACAAAGAAACCGTTCACGAATAATGTGAAATGGACCCCAAAATGAGTTGAGGCTTTTCGAGCCATTAAGGCTGCATTATGTTCAAGCCCTGATTTAAGAAGCCCAGACTTTGAGAGACCATTTTGTAAAACAGATGCATCAGAGGTAGGTTTAGGTGCAGTCTTGAGTCAAAATATAGATGACATGGAACATACCATTCTATATATCAGTAGGAAGCTGCATGACAGAGAGAAAAGGTACTCCACCATTGAAAAGGCGTACAGTGGACCATGGAGTCCCTTAAGTTTTATATGCTAGGAGCTGACATTGTGCTTTTAAAAGATCACAATCCTCTGTTGTCTTAACCAACTGAAAGATAAAAATTCCAGAATCATGTGGTGGTACCAGGCACTATAGCCATTTAAATTTAAAGTGATACTTAAAAGAGAATGTCAGTGCTGATTTTCTGTCAAGATATGGATCAGGAATTCAGAATTCCGAAGGTTAACAAAAAAAGAATGTGTGAGTTTAAGCTTCACTGTTTGCTGTTCTGGTTGTGAACTATAAAGGTTATAAGCTAATGTTAGAAGGGAATATAAAGTTTTGGAATCCTGTATCTTACTTCGAGGGAGAGCTCTTGCAGCTGGCTATAACCATTAGGACTAATGCCGCAGGCCTTAGGACCCACCGGAAAAAACTGAACTAGCAGTACCCAGCAGGGGCCGCCGCCGTCAGCTCCGCCCCGATGTCGATCATGCCATAAAAAGGGGCAGTCCCTAGCGCCAACTCAGTTCTTTTCCCAATGCAGACACGTTCTCGTTGGAAAAGTCTTCGCATGCTCTTCAGCAGTTTCAGCAAAATTTGGTGACAAATTTTCATTTTCTCTCTGCTTTTCTTGTTTTTGCAGTTCATTTTCTTCATTCTCTAGTTCTTCCTTCATCGCATATCGTCCCCGTTGTCGGTCTCTTCCTCCGGTCCCAAGTAGACTGTGTGACTGTGGCCGCGAGGTACCATCGAAGGATGGCCACGAAGCCTGCGTCTTCTGTCTGGGGCCAGACCACGACCTTCATTTCTGCAAGGGCTTCACCAGCAGGACTTGTATCTGGCACCTGAAGGCCTTAAAAGCCCACCTTTTAGAGAAGAAAATGGACGTCCTGCAGAGCTCTCCTGGGGTAAAGGGCAAGCACCGGGAAAAGTCCCACAAGTCTCGTGAGAAGGACCTTAGCCAGTCCCACCAGCGGTCCAGGTCGTGCTCTCCCCATAGGAAGGCCTCTTCTTCCGGCTCAGGTGGTTCTGACTGTTAGAAGCACTCCAGACATGAAGAAAAGTCTAGGCCTGACGCCCCCTCCAAGACACCTGCCCCGGCGCGGGCTTCTACAGATAAACTGGCCAAGGTGAAGGTTGTGCTGTTGCACATCTCTTCTACCTAGGTGGATTCCACCAAGGCCTCTGCCTTGGCGCATGCTTCGGCCCTGCTAAAAAAAAGGCCTCAGTTACAGCTTTACCTGGGTCGGATAAGCCATTGGGCAAGGATCAGGACTCTCAGGCTAAGGCCCCTTCTGGGTCCCGCTCTTCCAAATCTGCTTAGTCAGGGGCACGCCCAGCCAAGACACCAGCCCCCCCCCCGCACTGGCTAGGATGTCTAAGGCCAACGCTACAAAAGGTGAGCCTGCGACGGTCAAGGTACCACCGCCAGCCCAGAGGTCTTCCGCTTCAGAGGGCTTTTTTCCGGGATCTTCCCCTAAGACCCTGCCAGACCTTCCGGCTTCACCCATTCCCCCGAATAGGACGGCAGCCTCTGTTTTTAATGAGGAGTTGCAGTAGCTCTTCTCCTTCTGGTGGAGCCAAGTCAGAAAGGATGAGACTACCGCGAAGCCGGACCAGACACCAGTTCCCGACCGTCTGGACATCCAGGACACCGGGGATCTTTCAGTCAAGTTGCCTGCCAAACCCCCTCCCTCCCCGGCCAGGCGGTGTAAGCCTTCCAAGTTCCGGCTTGCCCTTGGTGGTTCGATCTCTGTCTAAGGGACATGACTGCACTGCTCACGGTCCTCCAGCCATGTCGGTCCATGCCCAAGAGCAAGTCCACAGCCGCCATAGGTCTGTCTCTAGGCAGGCTCGCTCTTCTAGCCGACACGGTCCCCTGACAGCACGGTCTCTCAGTCATTGGTCCACAAGCAGGTCATCGGTCCCAGGACCGACGTCAGTCCGGAGGTACCTGACGGCTCTAGGGAGGGTAGTCCTTACAGGCACGGTTCGGACTCCTCCCGTTCCAGGAGCCAGTCTTCCTCTTCTTTCTTGACCCTTTGAGGAGTTGGGGGTTCTCCTGAGGATAACGAGTTACCCCGTTCACCTCCTGGCGATCCTACTTTTATGGACGTCATGAGACGCATCCAGGCCTCCAACGAATGGGAGACTGAGGACTTGGATCCATGCCGGAGGCTGGCACATCACCTGAGGCAAAAGGAGCAAAAACCTTTGGTAGTGCCTCCTTTGGTGGATACAGTCCAAGAGCTTACCGGGATGACTTGGAAACATCCAGTCACAGTCCAGGCGGTTCCCAAAAAGTCAAACAGGCTGTATACAGTGCCAAGGGAAGAGCCGTATCTGGCAGAAAACCCTCAGGCCGACTATGATTATAGCAGCTGCTCATGACAAATGTCGACATCCTAAATACCTCCGCTTTTAGCCTCCCGATCCATTTGGACCAAGTGGGCAGAAAGGTATACTCTGTATCCACCTGCTCCATATGTTCCCTGAACTTCCTGACGCATGTGGTCCCGTACCAAAATGCTCTATGGGAGAAGGGACAAGAGATGGCCAGTGCCTTGCCAGACTCTGCACAAAAAGCAGAGCACCTGGACATTCTCAAATCGGGCTCGGACGTAGGCACCCATGTTCTGCATGCCTCGTATGACACTGCATATATGGCGTATAGGGTGGCAGCATCAGGTGTCTGCTTAAGGTGCCATGCTTGGTTTCAAGTCTTGGGATTCTCCCAGGATCTGCAGACCAGAATCGGGGAACTTCTGTTCCATGCTGTTTGGGTCGGAGACCGAGGGCCTTATCTCTCGTCTCCAGGAGTCTGGCATGTCTGTCTGGTCCGTCCGACAGATATATAAGGGGGACCAGAAATGCTTTCGAAAATGGCCTTTTCGCAGTTCCTCAGGCCAACCTGCCCATGGAAACCAATCTGCCCCGAGAGGCAGCTTTAAAAGGAAGGCCAGAAGCTAGCAACCTGGAGGTGCTCCCTTTCGAGGCCCAAAGTCCTCCCAAACCTCTCTGCCAACCCCCAGCTCTACCTGTTAACCCCCCTCCTCCGGAGGAGGCACAAGGGGAGGCGGTAGAGGGTCGCTGCTCCCTCCACCTGGAGGGATGGAGCAGAATTACTTTGGACCTTTGGGTCCTAGATATTATAAGGAGGGGCCATACGTTGGAGTTCACTCAAATCCCCCAAAAAACTCCACCAAGGTCCTCAAGGTATCCTTTCTCACAAACCTCTCATAGCAGAAATCCAGGCCCTCTTGCAAAAAAGGGCAGTAAAGCCAGTCCCCCTGCAGCAGCGGGGAAAAGGGTGATCTTACTTCGAGACACAGCTCTTGCCGCAGGTTACACCATTAGGACTGAAGCCGGCAGGCGTCTGGACCCCACAGAAAAATTCTAGCTAGCTATCTTCAGCGGGGACCGCCCCCGACGTCGGTCCCGCCTCCGACGTCAGGCGTGGTACAAAAGGCGGTCCCATGGATTCCCCAGTTCTTTCCCGCCGTCGACTTGCATGTCTCGACCCTTCGGTTCCAGTCTAGCGCGTGACGCGTGGTTCAGAGCTTTCCTCCGGGAAATTCTTTTTTTTTCAAGCAAGATTGTTGCTGATGTCCTCTCCGACCTCCGGTCATCCCTCCGTGTGCTTGCGGGAAACAGATCCCCTTCAAGGACCCCCACACGGCCTGTGTTAGGTGCCTGGGCCCAGACCACGATACCCGGGCCTGTTCGTTTTGCCAGGGCTTCAACAGCTGAACCAGGATCCGACGTCAGAAGGCCCTCCAGGCTTTTTTGTTGGAGGAAAAACTGAAGACCATGTCCTCCAAGGGGGAATCTTCGTCCAAATCCACAAGCAGCGGAGAAAAAAGAGAAGGCCCCTTCCAGGTCCCCGTCCAGGGCTTCGGAGTCCCGCAGCTCCGGTTCTCGGTCCGACCGCTCTCCTTCCAGGGCCAGCTCTCAGCCTCCCCCGGCTGCGGTAAGAAAGCCTCCTTCTTCTCAGGCCAAGTCCGCCAGGCCGTCGTCGTCTCCTCTTCCAGGGCCTTGGCGAAGTCCGGGGAGCGCCACCACCATCATCATAAGTCGGGTTCCCGCCCTTCGGCTCCCGACGTCCGGTCGTCTTCTGTGCCTCCTCGTAAAACTTTGGAGCTCACACCGTTGGAGACCTGTGGACCCGACGCCGGCCCGACCGTCGTCGGCCGTACGTCATTCCTCCCTGGAGCAGTCGTTGGCCAAACCATCCCAGCGGACACCGGTTGGGGGACCAGCGTCCGTTCCGCTTGAGAAGAGGGCTCCCACGCCTCCGACCGACGTCGGTCAGGAGACGTTGACTGAGGAGGACTTAAGCGCCCGAGGACCAGGCAGGCGACCCGGCCTCGCCGAAACTCCCAGGCCCCTCGCCTTTACCGAGGCCCTGTGGAGCCGGCGTCGGGACTTTCTATGCGGAGTGAAGGATCTCTTCACTTACTGGTGGGACTACTCGATTAAAGGTTATGGCCCCACAGCTCCCTCCTCCCCTTCCTCCTCGGTGCCGGCCCCTTAGCCTTCCCGGGGTCGGCAGGCGCTACCCCGAGAGCCTGGATCCTCTCCCAGGGGAAGATCAGAAAAACGGAGACCTCCGTCGAAATCCTCTTCTGGATCACCCAGCCCTAAGAGATCCAGGAGACACCGACGTTCACAGTCGACGGAGGACACGGGATCAGTCTACTCTTCCTCTAGATCCCCATCTCCTCTCTCCATCCCTTCTCCGGACCCAGTGAGACACGAGATCTCCTCCGGATGACCCTTAGTTCATGGATATTATCAGACATATCCAGGAGAACATGGGATGGGATGCAGAAGAACTAGACCCGAAGGTTCGCCTTGCCAAATATCTTGACAGAAGGACCCCAAGCCTGTGGTGGTACCACCCTTGGTGGACACTTTCGTGGGGTCACCAAAGACTAGCGATGGAAGCGTCCACATTCGCTCCCGGCGGTGCCGAAGAAAGCTGATCGTCTGTACAAGGCTCCTAAGGACGACCAGTACCTGACACAGCAGCCTCAGGCCGACTCTCTGGTCATCACAGCCTCACATGACCGGTCACAGATGCCGCAACATTTGAGCACCCTGCCACCGGACCCAGAGTCCAAACAGTTGGACGCACTGGGCAGGCGCACGTACGCTTCCGCTACCTGCGCCGTCAGATCCTTGAACTACTTGACCCACATGGTTCAATTCCAGAACGCTTTGTGGGAACAGGGTCTGGAGGCGGCTGAAAAGCTGCCCGAAGGTGAGCAGAAGGAGGAGATGCTCCAGCTCCTCCATATGGGTTCAGACGTGGGATCAAGTGCTTCGAGCCGCGTATGACTCCGCGGACTCATCGGCCCGAGCAGCAGCTTCTGGCGTATGCCTCTGGAACACTCCTGGTTACGTGTCTCGGCCACCTCGGATGTCCAGAAAAACATTATGGGCGCTCCGTTCGAGGAGAGTTTTATTTGGTAATCCTTCGAGAAGATCATTACCAAACTTCAAGAGGCGGGAAGGCGGTGAGGTCGGTTCAAGCCATGTACCGACCCAAGCTTAGTTCCTTTGGTAGGAACCAAAGCCGTTCATGGCGGACACAGAGGCAGCAGCCCCGCTCCGCTACACATCAGAGGGGCTCCGGTTTCCGTAGAACCCCAGGAAAACAGCCCGCTAGCCGAGGTCAGCGTTCCCCTAGGCCGACCCAGCCAGCGGGCCCATCTGCCACCACAGCCTGACTCCTTTCCGGCCCCCGCCCCTCAGGATCAACGGGAAATCATGGTCGGGGGTCGCATTGCGAACTTCCTGCCGGGATGGCAGGCCATTACCACCGACAGGTGGGTTCTGCAGTTGGTCAGTCTAGGCCACTTTATAGAGTTCATGAAAAGCCACCCTCGGGACTCCTTTGCTCCCCAGTATCCGGGTCAGCACAAAAATTTGATCTGGCAAGAGGTTCTCGCTCCTAAGAAGGAAGCGATAGAATGCGTCCCAGAGAACCAGAGAGAGCGAGGATATTATTCCACTTCTTCCTGGTTCCCAAGAAATCAGGGGACCTCTGTCGATTCTGGACCTCAAGCGACCTCAATGTGTCGGTGAGCCTACAAAAGACTCCGCATGGTGACTCTTCGGGCCTTATTCCCATGCTGAAACAAAGGCCTTTTTTAGCGTCTCTAGACATCAGGACACATACCTGCCATATCCCCATAGCTCCACCTTGCACCCAGGTTCCTCGCTTGAGTTTCTCGACCACCACTTTCAGTTCCGAGCTCTTCCGTTCGGACTGTCATCCGCACCAAGGGTCTTTACCAAGTGCATGGCAGTGGTGGCAGCATCTCTGAGGAGACAGGGCCACTATGTGTTCCGTACCTCGTGACTGAGCTTCTCATGGCTGCCTCAGGGGCGTCATACTTGAGTCCAGAGCACCCAGGACTTGTTCCAATCTCTGGGCATTCTCATAAATTCGAGAGGTCTCTCCTGGTACCGTCTCAGAAACTGCAGTTTATAGGAGCAGTCCTGGACACTGTTCAGGAAGGCTTTTCTTCCTGACGACAGGCGGGCGCATCAGATCCTCCATAAGGGATTTGTTGTCGAACAAGATCAGTACCTGCCAGGTCGGTCCTTAGCTTGCTTTCGGACACATGGCTGCAGCCATTCCTACTGTCCTTCGCAGGCTCCACATGCGGGTAACCCAGTGGATGCTCAAGGTGCAGTGGGACCAAAGGCAAGACCACTTGCAGCATCCGGTCAGGATCACAAACTCAGTGATCCGAGACTGGCAGTGGTGGCTAGTCCCCGGGTCGCTCTCCAAGGGCATCCCGTTTGTTGCGCCGTCCCCGGAGTAACCCTCACCACGGACACCTCAGGTCTTGGGTGGGGGGCACACCTGGACGGGGTAAAGTCCCAGGGTACTTGGACCCCGTTGGAAGCTCATCTCCATATCAATGTCCTAGAGATGAGGGCGGTTCTCTATGCCCTGCAGGCCTTTCAGTCAGTAATCCCACCGTGTACTCTCCTGCTTCAGACAGACAACACGGCGGTGATGTATTACCTCAACAAACAAGGAGGCGCACACTCTTACCCCCTTTGCAGGGAGGCCATGAGGGTGTGGGATTGGTAATTGGACACGGCGCAAATCTGATCACTGTGCATGTTCCCGGGGTGGACAACACAATTGCAGGCAAGCCTGAAGTCGATCCCAGGCCAGAAGTCCACAGTGGGAACTTCTTCAAGAGGTAGCAGAGGATCTGTTTCTTCGTTGGGAATTCAGAACTAGACTTATTCGCATCCCCATCCAACATAAAACTGCCCAATTTTTGCTCGCTAGATCCAGGGCCTGGTGTTTTCTGGCGAGACGCGTTATCCCTCTCCTGGGCAAACAGATTCCTCTACGCTTCCCTCCCTTCCCGTTGATCCAGAGAGTTCTTCTCAAACTGCGCAGGGAGCACGCACTCATGATCCTGGTGGCCCCGTTCTGGCCCAGACAGATCTGGTTCCCTTTGTTGGTGCAACTATCAGGAACCCCGCTCCGTTGCGCTCAGCTCCCACCTCCTGTCTCAGGAGAAAGGTTCATTAGTCCATCCGGACCTCGCTCTCTGAACCTGCATGCTGGCTCCTAGAGACATAGCCATCTTGCGTCACGGGGTCTCGCAAGAGGTTGCAGAGGTTCTTTCTGCAGCCAGAAAGCCGGCAACGCATGCGACGTACGCCATGAAATGGCGCCGTTTTTGTTTATGGTCACGAGCTCGTGATCTTTCCCCTTTAGGTTGTCCTGTGGGAGTAGTGTTGGATTACCTCCTCTCCCTTTTTCATTCAGGCCTAGCCTACTCCTCTATTAAGGTGCACCTCTGTGCCATTTCTGCCTATCACCTCCCGGTGGGACACCGTACAGTAGCTCAATTGGACACCTCTCGGGAATTTCTTAGGGGAGTGTTACACCTTAGGCCTCCCATTAGGGACCCTGTGCCTCCATGGGATCTGCTCTTTGTCCTGGAACAGCTCACGCTCCCTCCTTTTGAACCTGCAGCGGATTGCGAGAACTCGTTTTCTGTGTGGAAAACCATAATTTTTAGTTGCTGTTACTTCTGCGAGAAGAATTTCTGAGCTTCACGTTCTTATGTGCAAAGAGCCTTATTTAGTTTTCCACGGGACAGAGTATCCCTGAGGGACAATCCTAAGTTTTTACCTAAGGTGGTCTCTTCACTCTCTCTAAACCAGGATATTGACCTTCGGTCTACTTCCAGTTATTCAAATAGAGGAGGCTTTGCTCACACTCTGGATGTTCACGCAGCCTGAGGTATTACCTCAACAGAACTAAGCCCTCTCGTAGTTCTGAACAGCTTTTTGTTTCCTTCTCTGAGAGAATGATGGGCCAATCAGTATCCAAACAGTCTCTGTCTCGCTGGCTTGTCCAGTGTATTTCCTACTGTTATGATATAAAACAAAAGCCCCTCCCGGGCTCGGTCCGGGGTCATTCTACTAGGGGTGTGGCCACATCCTTCGCAGCACTCAAACGTCTCCACCTCTGCTATTTGTGCTGCAGCCACTTGGAGCTCTGTGCATACCTTTATCAGGCATTATAGCCTGGACATCGCCTCTAGGCGAAGGGCTGGTTTCGGCCTTGCGGTGCTACAGGGTCTCCTGTCCTAGGTTCAGGACCTGGAATGTACTTCCTATTTTCCTCCTCCCGGATTTTCTGGCAGTGTTACTGCTTGGGAATCAGTCCTAATGGTGTAACCTGCTGCAAGAGCTGTGTCTCGAAGTAAGATAGTACAGTTACATAAGAACTTACCGTAACAGTAGATCTTCGAGAACAGCTCTTGCAGCAGGTACCTTCCTGCCCACCTTCCCCCTTGGAGGAGGCATGGCTCAGTCTTCCTGAGCAGGGATTTATATCTTTCTGTCTTCTGACGGCGAATCCTCGGTCTCCCATTTCGATGTCAGCCTGCGGCCGGAAGTCTCCGGCGGGAGAACTGGGGAATCTGGCGGGACCGCCCCCTTTTGTACCACGCCTGACATCGGAGGCGGGACTGATGTCGGGGGCGGTCCCCGCTGAAGATAGCTAGCTAGAATTTTTCCATGGGGTCCTGACGCCTGCCGGCTTCAGTCCTAATGGTGTAACCTGCTGCAAGAGCTGTTCTCGAAGATCTACTGTTACGGTAAGTTCTTATGTAACTGTACTTTACTCCTGTTTCTTCCTGGTTCCAAAGAAAACTCTGGATCTTCGGCCCATCCTGGACCTCCGCTCCCTAAGCGACTATATAGAATACTGAAGGTTCAGGATGGTGACCCTTCCAGGTCTAAGTCCTCTGCTGCACTAAGGAGACTGGCTCTGTTTCACTGGACATGCAAGATGCGTATATGCGTATCGGGGTCTTTCCTCCTCACAGGAAATACTTGAGGTTCCACTTCCAAGTGGGACATTACCAGTTTCGGGATCTGCTGTTCGGTGCCTCCTCCGCTCCTCGAGTCTTCACCAAGTGCTTAGCAGTGGGAGCTGCAGCTCTAAGGTGCAAAGGGCATTATGTCTTCCCTTACCAGGATGATTGACTCTTGGCGGCCCCTACAAGAATGCGCCTCATTCAAGCTCTCTGAGACACTTATACTCTATTCTGAGAGTTGGAGGATCACCCTGAACCTGCCAAAGTCGTCTCCCGAGCCCAACCAAAGTCCCTTCTTTATAGGTGCGGTCCTGGATACGGTCCAGGGCATGGCCTTCCTCCCTCAGGAAAGGGGAGATCGCCTGTGAGAAGTGACTTGAACGGTCCTCGTAACTCCTTGGGTCCAAGCCGGGACCTTCCTCAGACTTCTGGGGCACGTGGCGGTGGCCATCCCTGTAACTCCCTTGGCCCGCCTCCACATGAGTGTCCCACAGTGGATGCTCAGGGTGCATGGGACCAAAGCTCAGATGGTCTCAACCAGCTGGTCAGGATCTCCGAGCCAGTCAGAAGTTAGACCCCCTCAATTTAGAAAAAGGGGTCTTGTTTCAACAGGAGCCACGAAGTCAGACACTGACAACAGACGTCTCCAATTTAGGCTGGGGGGCTCACCTAGGGGACTGCCAGACTCGGGGTGTTTAGTCCCCAGAGGAGCACAACCTCCACATCAATGTTCTGGAAATGCAGGTGGTCCTCAGTGCCCTACGGACCTTTCAGGAGGATCTAGTGCCAGGCTCTCTCCTCATTCAGACAGACAACACTGCTGTTGTTTTTCTACATCAACAAGCAAAGGGGTAGGCGATGAGAGTCTGGTATTGAGCACTGGAACATCACATCTCTCTATCTGCCGTTCATGTTCCAGGCGCCCAAAACACCTTGGCGGACAGCTTAAGCTGGTCTCGGTCCAAGGTGTGTATGAGTGGGAGCTACTTCAGTTAGTAGCGGACCAGCTCTTCAACACTTGGGGTCATCCAGCGTTGGACCTCTTTGCCTCTCCACGCACAGCCACATTGCCAATTTTTTTCTCGCAAGAGCATGCGCCTGCTGTTTTTTGGCCAGATGCGTTGTCCCTTTGTTGGGCAGGGAGGTTCTTTTACGCCTTCCCTCCCTTCTCTCATATTCAGAGAGTTCTGTTGAAGGTACAGGCCGAGGGGGCTCGGATTTCCTAATCATCCCGCTGTGGCCACGGCAGATTTGGTTCCCACTATTTCAGTGGTTGTCATCAGAGCCTCAGATTCCGCTGCCAGTATGCTCGCAGTTGCTGTCCCAGGATCAGGGCAGGCTGGTACATTCTGATCTCAAGTCCCTGAACCTTCATGCATGTCTCCTGCAGACGTAGTTAACTCAAGGTATGGGGTCTCCCAAGAGGTGGCAGACGTCCTCGTTTCAGCGAGGAAGCCCTCTACTCTGTTCCACTTATGCTATGAAGTGGAGGCGTTTCTGCTTATGGGCTCCGTCTCATCACCTGGACCCCCTTACCTGTCCAGTGAACTCAGCATTACAGTATCTCCTCTCCTTTTATCAGCAAGGCTTGAGCTACTCCTCCATTAAGGTGTATACGTGGGCCATTTCTGCTTATCATGTCCTCTTAGGCGACAGAACTCTAGCCCAGCTGGACGTGGCCCGCACCTTTTTAGGGGGGCATTCTACATTTGAGGCCTCATTAGGGATCCAGTTCCCCCCTGGGGTCTCCTTTTTGTGTTAGAGAAGCTTACTCTCCCTCCCTTTGAATTCGCAGCAGAGTGTGAGCTGCGTTATCTTTCCTGGGTGGTATCATTTTTGATTGCTGTTGCTTTAGCTCGATGGATTTCCGAGCTTCGGGGCCTGTTGTGCAAGAAGCCTTATTTAATTTTTCATAGGGAAAGGGTTTTCCTCAGAACAAATCCTAAGTTCCTACCCAAAGTGGTTTCTGAATTAACCCTCAACCAGTTTGTTGACCTTCCAGTCTATTAATCAATCCGTTCTAACAGTGGAGAAGCTCTCTTACACACCTTGGATGTCTACAGGGCGCTGAGGTACTACCTTAAGTGTACAGCGGCACACCGCAAATCGGAGCAACTGTTTGTGGCCTTTGTGCCTCAACACCGGGCAAACCGGTGTCTAAAACAGACTATATCTCAGTGGTTAGTCCATTGCATAGTTTTCTGTTACAACAAGTACAACAAACCTCTACCAGGAACTGTTAGCGGTCATTCTATCAGAGGAGTTTCTACCCCCTTAAAAAATGTCTCTATCCGAGACATTTGTGCAGCTGCTACTTGGAGTTTGGTACACACCTTCGTCAGGCATTATAGCCTGGACATTGGTTCCAGGCGCCGAGCCGTTTTCTGCCTGGCGGTCCTTCAGGTACTATTGTCCTGATGTGCTGTCTCCCAGCCCTTTTAGACGATGCTGTTATTATAGTTCCTGTCATCCTCCTCCCGGGGCTAGTCACCCCCTTAGCGCAGGACTGCTTGGGATTCAGTCCTAATGGTTATAGCCTGCTGCAAGAGCTCCCCCTCGAAGTAAGATAGTACAGTTATGTAAGAACTTACCGTAACAGTAGATCTTTGAGAGGTGCTGCTTTCCACCCTCTTTCCCCTGGAGAGTTATCAGCATGACTGGGGCAAGCTTTGCTTGGTTCACTTGCTGGGGTCCGTTCACGAGTCCTAGGTGGGTGAATTGAGGTGGAGCTAGTGACCGCCTCTTTTATGGCATGACCGACAGGGCGGAGCTAACGTCAGGGGCAGCCCCTGCTGGGTACTGCTAGCTAAGTTTTTTCCTGTGGGTCCTAAGGCCTGCAGCTTTAGTCCTAATGGTTATAGCCTGCTGCAGGAGTTCCTCTCGAAGATCTACTGTTACGGTAAGCTCTTACATAACTGTACTTTTTTGAAATGGGTTCCCTCTTAAAGAGAGGGATATGTGACGGGGTTGAATAAGGCTCTGTCCCGTTTACTATGCAGAAAGTTAAATGCAAGGATCTATCATCTCCTTTTCTGTCTCTTGTCTGTCTGGTTGTGCAACCAAATGTTCTTGTGAGACCTAGGAACTATCACTCAGATGGTCTTGTGATTCTCCGCCTCTCGCTTTCTGCCTTCACTTGCTATTTCTGTCTTCTCTCCTCCCTTACATATCTGCAGTTGTAAAAATACATGTGAATCTTTATGTGAAAGTGGGATCAGTTGGTTTGAAATCATAGACTTTGTCAGCAGAAAAGGACCCTATTGGCCCATCTAGTGTGCCTTTGTTTTTCCTCACCTTGGGTAGCCTCTGTATCCCAGTACCTCCACTTGACTCTGCCCCCTTTCTCCCTTCAGAGTATCTGTTCCTCCCTCTCTTGTTTAAACCTATGTATTTATCCCATGCACTTTGGGATCTCTGTCCGTCCCCCAACCCCTTCACCCACTCTGGTAGCCCATTCTAGGGACCCACCACCCTCTAAGTGAAGTAGTGCCCCTCTCTTATTCCCTTTGAATTGACCTCCCTCCAATTTCAAGCTGTGTCCCCTAGGTCTTGGATTGTACTGCTTCTTGAAGATACTGCCTTTCCTCGCCTTGTTAATTCCCTTCAGATATTTAAAAAGTTTGTCATATCCCCCTCTCTGTCCCGGTTCCCAGTGGATCTAGGTCAAGCTCCTCCATCCTCTCCTCATATGTCCTCTGATGCATACCATGTATCATCTTGGTCGCGCTTCTCTGTACTCTCTCCACCCTATCAATGTTCCTCTGTAGATGTGGTCTCGGAACTGTACCCCATATTCTGGGTGTAGTCTGACCAGTGATCTGCATAGGGGACCTTTCACCTCCCTTCTCCTGCTTGTGATGCCCCTCCCTATGCATGCCATCATGCTGCTTGCCTTTCCAGTGACTTTGTTGCACTGACTGGCCACTTTAAGGTTGTCTGAAATAATCTCCAGATCCCGCTCCTGCTTCGTAACCATAACATCCTCTCCTCGTAATGTGCATGCAGCTCCTGGTTCCTATGCCCTGTGTGCATTGTTCTTCTCTTTTGGAGCGAGGACCAATTTGGATTCAGTAGCGTGTCTTTTTGAAATGTATATAATTATACTGTTGAAATGATTGCAGAAAGCTATTTGGAATTTAGGGGATTAACCCGAGATACAGTTTGCAAACTCTTTGCAGAGCTGTCAACAAGAAGTCAGTTCTGGGTTGCCATGTTCTGTTCGTTTCACCTGCAAGAAAACTGACAAGAATATTGTGCGAGAAGCAGGATGTTCTCTTAACAAGTTCCCAAGCAAAGACTTATAAAAGCAGTAGCGATGTTTTTTGCTAAAAAAAAAAAAAAGAGGGGAGACTGAAACTTGGAATTAGAGATGCCTTCAGAGGAAGGACTTTGTTTTCTGTTTGTTCTGCCTTTGTAAATAGTTATACTGAATTTTATTTTTACTGTTATTGGGAGAAAAAAATAAAGCGCTACTTGCGAATTTTATACCTGCTCCTGGTTTTCCTATGCTTCTTGACCTGTGCCTCGACGACAAGCGGGGGTGGCTGGTCTGCTCACGCCTTTATAGGGTTGGTGATGTCTGCAAGGACGGCCCCAGTTGTACTGCTGCAAAATCTTTCATGTGGATCCTGCTTCACTGACAGTGAAGTCCGTACAGTGTCCCTTGATGACTGAGATGCCCGCGAAGATCTACTGTTAGGGTAAGTGCTTACGTAACTGTTTTTTCTGTCCCTGCTTTGTCTATTTTCACTGCTGCCGTTTGTTAGGTCTTCAGACTGCCTGATTTTCAATGGTGCAATTTCTCCTGGCTGCCCCCCTTTTTTTTTTTAATACATAATACTATCCTACTGATGAGCTGGCCAGTCAAAACTGGAAAGATCAGGAAGCCACTCCTAATGCAGTGCTGCAAAGGACAAAGCACTCACTATGGCAGCCTTAGAGGGACACACATGCTCCCAGTCAAGCTGGCCACTCACTTAACTGAAAAGTATGTTGCATTTGCATACAAAGTAAGGGGGGAGAAAAAATAAAAAAACTGAAAGTACCCGGAAAAGGTTTCTATGTGTGTGTGGGGGCAGGATGCAAAGAAATATCAGGAGATACGCAACAGATTCTGAAACCGGGCACTGTGAAAGAAGCACACAGGGTGAAGGGCACTCTGAAAGAAATGGGGGTTGGGGGAGACCTGCCAACACACTGTGTGGGTCGTGGGGGTTGGGGGGACAGAGAGAGAGATGCACACCACCTCCCTGCTGTCTTAAAAACGTTATGCAGTAAAAGGGGCTATTTTCTTCAAACCTAAAAAGTGAAAGGAAAAGTTAATAACATTACTTTTTACTGTTAAAACTACACTGATTTGTTCATACTATGTGCTGAATATTTTCTTCCCATTTTATAAGCAGAACAAGACCCTTCAAGGTGTGGTTTATGGGCTAAGATCACTTCCCAGGTGCTAAATGCAATTGCCTTGTGCCTCATTACGCACCTAGGGCATGCTGTTATTAGCCCATAAACCACACCTTGTCTTGTTCCTTATGTAACATACCTTGTCCACACCTTACAAACTTGTCAGTCTTTCATGACATGTTTCCCTTGCTCTTTTCTACAAGTTTGAGGAACAGACTCCACCCTCTTTCCTTTTCTCTTACAGGATCAAAGGCTTGGACATCTTGGAACTTTTTCTTATTTCCATAGATGCTCCAGGTTCTCTCTTTGGGGGAAAGGGGGGTATTGGATGTAAGTTATGGCAACCCGTACTGAATTGAGGGAAGAAATTCCAAACCACATGTGGAGCAGAGAACAGAGGTATATTAATATTAGAAGTATGTCAGCTAATTTTTGTTTTATTATATTTCTGGTAGATTTCACAGGTGGACAGCAAAGACGTTCTGGACATCATCTGTAACTTGGAGGCCGAAGGTCAAGAGAACACAGCCTTCATCCTCTGCACAACGTATCTAACTCAGCAACTTCAGAATGAAGATACGGATTGCTCGTGGTAGGCATTGAATCTTTTATCATTCTGTTTTTGACCCTACACCAGTTAGTGACTCTTGATGCTGCAGTTTTCTGCAAAACCACAGAGTAATCCCACTTCCTGTGTTGACTACCATTCACTACTTTGGTTTGTGTTCCGAGCCTTGTTTTAAAGAGCTAGTAGCGCCAAAGTGTAGCAGGCAGAAACATTTAGTAATTCGTAAAAGTACTTTACTACTTTTTATTTCTGAAATGCTGCTTTTTCTGTGTGCTCATTAGATGGTTTTCTACCTAAT
This sequence comes from Neoceratodus forsteri, assembly GCA_016271365.2. Lineage (NCBI taxonomy): Eukaryota > Metazoa > Chordata > Ceratodontiformes > Ceratodontidae > Neoceratodus > Neoceratodus forsteri. The sequence goes on from CM057451.1 coordinate 541,277,567, forward strand.
ACTATTGACTGTGATGTGAAAAGCTGTGCTTTACTTGGAAGCAAACTTATCTAGTTCTAGGGACATGGATATGTTGTTCATCCACACTTATTGGCAGGTATCCTTGCCGCTTTAAATCTTGCCGGAAGGTCTTCAAGCTGGCTCCTCCCACCCACCCGGGTGGTATAACTCTCGGCTCCACCCCATGACGCCAGATCTTCCTTACCGCTTGGAAGCTCAGGTTCCCTCCTTAACGCTCTGCGTTTGAGACTGGTTCTATGTCTTCCTTCTTGAATTTAAAAGTTTTGCTAAAAGACTTCAGTCTTGATCCCTCGCGACTGCGATGGACAATCGACTCCGGTTTTCGGAGATGCCCTGCGAGATCAGAAGATGTTCGGGACGGATCCACTCCCGTGTGTCTACTGTTTAGGCCTTGACACGACCCGCGAGGACTGCGACTTGTGCTCTTCCTTTCGGCCTATGTCCTCGAAGACCGTGCTGCCCGATTGCATCTGGGCGCCCGAAGCGTTCCCTCGGTGAAGTCTAAGGAGGCCCGGTTGGCGGTGTCGCGGTGGCGGGCTCGGCGGATCAACTCGAGCAGATGATACTTCTCGAAGAAGAAGGCGGCGTGAGCCGTGATCTTCCTCGACGCGGCATTTATCCGCTCTCTGGGTTCCTCCTATACAGCTTCCTTTAAAGAGCTTTGTCTGTCCCTCTCCACTAAGGGAGAAGGGCCAACGTCTGCTGGACCTTTTTCTCGGTCCAATAAGAGGGACAAAGGTAAATCCCTCCGTCGACGCTCTTGGGAGCGGGAAAGGTCCCTCTCCCCGAGTCGTCGACCGCTCGGCTTCGGCCACTGGTCTCACGGTGTCCCCGTCAGGTCAGTTGACTGAGACTCCCGTCGGTCGAGATTTTCTCGATCCGTTGGACGGGTTGTCGCCTATAGAACCGAGACTCCCTCTCCCGGTTCCCCGAAGTTGAGAGATCCGATGGGCTTGCCTGTGCCTCGGTTCCGGAGCCCTCGGATGAACCCTCCGGGCCGAAGGGAGTGCCAGTTCCTGCCGACCCTTCTCCGCACCGACCTCGGAAAAGCCGAGGCTCTCGGTCTCGGACCTCTTCGCGGTCCAGCCGATCCCGCCGTCATGGGCGGTCGATCTCTGCGCCACGGTATGGCGGCGCGCCGTCATCCTCGGACGAGGGAGGCTTCGGCGTAAGTTACGTCGACGTTACGAGGACCTCATGTGGCAACAGTTCCTCCTGACTGGGAATAAGCCGACGCAGTCGCCTTCCCCGGCCATTAAGTGGCTGTCACCAGAGCGGCCGACACAACCCCTCGACTTACCCGAGGAGCCTGTACCCAGGCCGGTTGTTCGGCCAAAACCAGCTGCTCCACCGATTCCGGTGGAACCTCCGCCTCCACAGCCACTATTTGGGGCTCCGACCAGGGATTCTCGGTCGGCTAAGGGTCTACCATAGGCTGTCTGTTACCACCACTCCCGACCGACCTCGGCTGGGTAGAGGTGGCTCAGGCCAGAGCAGCTCTTGAGGGACTCGTCTGAGTCGAAGATAATTCCTCCTTTTTCTCCAAGCAATAGACTTGGAGTCCTCAGGAGGACAGTCAATGGACGATAGCCCGTCGTCCTTCCTAGGACTGCTTCGGCTCATCTCGGAGTCCACCGGGATGAAGCTCGAACCCGTTTCCAAACGGGCCAGGTATCCCCTCACGGAGATTCTGGACCGAGGGGATTCTTCAACGGAGGCCTTTCCAGTGGCCAAGGCCATAGTGGGTCCGGCCTTGGAGCTTTGGCAGCGCCCTGCTTCCTGCCCTGCGCCTTCGGCCAGGAAGTATGCGGTCCCTATCGGTTCCCTGTCTGGTTTTTCGGAGCACCCCTCTGCTGAGAGGTTGGTTACCGACAGCGTTTTCCGGCGCGCCGGCAACGCCAGGGATGTGGACAAACCTCCCGACAAGGAATCCAAGAAATTGGATTATGTCGGGCTAAAAGTCTGTGTTACTGCGTCTCTTCCTCGGCCTTCCAGGCCAGTTCGGCCGTCCCTCATGACACATTTTCTCATGCCCTGTTGGGCCCTGGATGAGGTCATCCCTCATCTTCCCGCGGATCTGCAGACTACGGTCAAGCAGGTGCGGGACCAGGGCAGGGCAGTGGCCAAACAGCAGCTCCAGACTACTTTAGATATTGGGGACTCATGTGCCAGGTCGGTGGCGGCCGCAGTGGCTATATCGTCCAGCGGGCTTGGCTGAGGATATCCACCTTCACTTCGATACCCAGCACAAGTTGGGCGGATGTTCCCTTTTTGGGACTGACCTCTTGACCCTGGGGTGGAAGGTCACCTGCAGAGGATCGAGAGTCCAATGCTACCTTGGACTCGGTCTCTTCCGCTCAGAAGGACAAGGCCGCAAACCACAGTCCTAAGCCCTTTCGTCCTTCTCGCCCCGGCGCCGGCCCAGCAACGTCAGGGCCAGCAGGCTCGGCCTTGGCATCCCAAACCCAAGCCGCCGGCTTCCTCTAACAGGAGGCAGGGAGGGAAAGGCCCAGGAGGTCCCTCGGCCGGTCCTTCCTCCAAGCCTGCCCAGTGGCGGGCTGAGGGTGTCGCCCCATCCCGTCACTCACTCCTGGTTCCCCCATGGGGGCGGCTCGACACTTCCTTTCCGCCTGGTCCGCTGTTACCACGGACGGGTGGGTACTGAAGGTGGTGGGAAAAGGCCTGCCTCTGGGTCGAGCAGGTCCACCCTTCAGAGCCGTCGCTCCTCGGGGGGCCTCGGGGTCCGTAGCCTCACTGTCGGCTCGTCGAGCCGACATCGCTTCCTCCTCCGAAGGAGGTGATCAGGTGGTAGCGACCCCCTCAGACCCAGGGTTTGTGTCCAGGTACTTCCTGGTTCGAAGCGGACGGTGGGGCTGGCGCCCCATTCTCGACCTACACGACTAAACAAGTTCCTAGGTCTCGAACCTTCAGGATGGTCACTCTGGCTCAGATACTACCATCCTTGGAGCAGCGTGTGGTTCTGCTCTCTCGACTTGCAGGGCCGCGTTTTCCACGTCCCTATCCGTCCGTCTCACCAGAGATTCCTTCGCTTCGGCGGAAGGATCCCTTTTCAGTTCGAGCCATGCCCTTCGGCTTGTCTCCAGCTCCCAGGGTCTTCGCCAAATGCATGGCAGTGGTGACAGCATTCCTCTGGGCGCGAGGGGTCAGTGTACCCTTACCTGGGCGACTGGCTGATAGCAGCTCCCTCAGGCAGGAGGTGGAGTGGTCAGAGATCTGGCCCTCCAGGTCTGCTCTCAACTGGGCCTCCTTATCAATGAGGCCAAGTCGGACTTCGAGCGAAGCAGGTGATTCTGTTCATCGAGTGCAGCTTCGACTCTCTTCAAGCCAGGCCGGCTCGGCGGACAGGGCGAGGTTCTTTCCTCCTTTGCCCAATCATTTCTGGTTGGACAATTGCGCCCTGCCCGGGACTTCCTGCGCCTCCTGGGTCTCATGGCGGCCTGCACCAGCGTGGTCCGTTGGGCCCGCTGGAACATGCGTTCCCTTCAATGGGGACTGGCCAGTCAGTGGTCACAACGCTGCGATCCTTTGGACCAGCTTGTGTCGGTGACACAGGAGATGTGGAACGCTCTCCAGTGGTGGATCGTTCCAGGTCATTTGCAGGAGGGCATCCCGTTCGTCCGCCCCGAGCCGACGGTCTCTCTATCGACCGATGCCTCTCTGATGGGTTGGGGTGCCCATCTGGGGGAACACCGGGCTCACGGCCTCTGGTCCCCGCGGGAGTCCCGATGCCACATCAACCTGCTGGAGCTCCGAGCGGTCCGCCTAGCTCTCACCGCCTTTGCTCCGTTCCTCCGGGGTCAAGTGGTCCGAGTCCAGACGGACAACACCACGACCATGTACTATCTAAACCGCCAGGGCGGGACGCGCTCCATGCTTCTATGCAAGGAAGCTCTCCGCATTTGGTCACTCGTGCGCAGCCTGGAGGTGGATCTCCTAGCCATTCATGTGGCAGGAGCCTCCAACACCCTGGCCGATGCCCTAAGCCGGATAGGGGCTGCATCCCACGAGTGGTCTCTCCTGCCGGAGGTAGTACAGCATCTGTTCTCCCATTGGGGCACACCTCAGGTGGACCTGTTTGCCTCCAGGAGAACGCGGCTGAGTCTGTTCCATGCCGCCCCCTCAGCAGGGCTCGCTGCAGGGGATGCCTTCTCGAGCAATGGACCCCGGGCCTCTTGCGCCTTTCCCCATTTCCCTTGATCGACAAAGGCGCAGGTGATTCTGATAGCCCCAGACTGGCCTCGCCAGTTCTGGTACCCAGATCTCCTCAGTCTCAGCTCCAGGACTCGCGGCAGCTTCCAGCTCGCCCGGACCTGCTCTCAGTCAATCAGGAAGGTGTTCCATCCGGACCTTCAATCCCTGCACCTGACGGCCTGGTTCCTGAGCTGCCAGAGTTCCAGGCCTTGGGTCTTTCGACGAGGTCCTCAATGTTGTTGAGGCGTCCGTGAGTCGACCAGAAAATGCTATGCCTTCAAATGGAAAAGGTTTTCCATTTGGTGTCAGGGCAAGGGCTTGGACCCTTCCTCCTGTTCCTTGGCAAGCATCTTGGACTATTTATGGTCCCTTTCTAATCAAGGGCTTAGGTCGACGACCCTAAGGGTGCACCTGGCAGCCATCTCTGCTTACCGGGCGCGGGCCGGGAAGCAGTCGGTGGCGCAGGAGAAGGTGGTCTGGCTCTTTTTCAAAGGCCTTGATCACATTTCCCCTCCGTTGCGAGAACCTCCACCTCCGTGGGATCTACTGCTGGTACTGGCAAAGCTCATGGGCAAGCCATTCGAACCTATGTACAGGTGTGCTCTCTCTCACCTGTCGTGGAAGACCGCCTTCTTGGTGGCTATCACGTCAGCCAGAAGGATGGGAGAGCTCCAGGCGCTTCCATCGAGTCTCCTTACCTGATCTTCCACAGGGACAGAGTTGTCCTGGCGCCTCCCACCCGAATTCCTTCAAGGTGGTGTCGAGTTTCACCTTAACCAGGTGTTGACTCTGCCGGTGTTCTACCCCAATCACACCTCGGAGGCAGAATATAGGCTCCATACTCTGGACCCTAGAGGGCGCCGCCTATTACAAAGAGCGCATGGCTGAAATTGGGAGAGGTTCGCCAGCTGTTTGTCACCTACGCTGAAAGCATCTGGCAGACCTGCAGCCAAGCGGACGATAAGCAGGTGGGTCACCTCCTGCATAGATCTCTGCTATAAGTTGGCGGGCATGGAGCCTCCCAGAGGATAAGGCTCATTCTACCCGCCATGCTGCTACGGTGGCTGCTTCCAGGGACGTCCCTATCCAGGAAATCTGCAGGGCTGCTACCTGGAAGTCAGCACACACCTTCATTACCCATTACCACATCGACCTTGAGTCACGCCGGGATGCTGGTTTTGGGGCCTCGGTTCTCCAGTCTCTCTTTCCCAAGTAAGTATTGGGGGTGTGTGTCTTGCCTCCCTCCTCCCGGAGAACTGCTAGGAGTCTGCCAATAAGTGTGGATGAACAACATATCCATGTCCCTAGAAATACAGGTTACTCACCTGTAACAGGAGTTCTAGGAATGGTATATGTTGTTCATCCACACAACCCTCCCGACCTCCCGGCCTGACGCGACAACCTGAGCTTCCAGCGGGCCAGATCTGGCGTCATGGGGCGGAGCCGAGAGTTATACCACCCGGGTGGGTGGAGGAGCCAGCTTGAAGACCTTCCGGCAAGATTTAAAGCGGCAAGGATACCTGCCAATAAGTGTGGATGAACAACATATACCATTCCTAGAACTCCTGTTACAGGTGAGTAACCTGTATTTTTTGTTCCTCCCACTACATCATCAGCATGTGGCCTCATTCATTGTTGCATCACAGGCCCCTGCTGCTTGATGGGTAACATGCTCCACAAGTTATCAAGCAGCAAGAGATTGGCTGCTCTTGGATACTAGCGATGTCGCAGTCGGTGAGGTGACAATGCTTATGATGTGTAGGGAAGCATTGGAACTATGTCAGCCTCCAGGTAGAGTACTGTTCCACACATCACACCTAGTATTGTCGGATAGAAAATCTTTTATTTAGCAAAACATAAACATAGAAAAGACCGCTTGACCCATCCAGCTTGCTGAGATGGTTCCTGCCTAGTCTTTCTCTCCGGACCCTAACTGGTCCATGGCATCCCTGCCTGATTACTGATATTTCCATATGTCTGTCTCACACATGTGCAAAGCTTCCCACTGTTTCTGCCCCCCACCACTTATGCTGGTAGTATGTTACAGGCATCTGCCACTCTTTCTGTGAAGTAGTTACTTCCTCGCATCCCTCTTGAACTCCCCCCAGCTTCATTGCATGCTGTCTGGTCCTGGTGTCCTTTCTCATTTGAAAGGGACTCCCCTCCCGCTCCATGTTCACCCCCGTGAGGTACTTGTTGGTCTCGATCATGCCCCTTCTCCTCTGTTCTAGGATGTATATGTTTTCACTCAGCCTCTCTTCGTAGGGCTTTTAATGCCACCACTGTGGTATTTTAGTTGCCCTCCTCAAGACTGCCTCCACCCTCAACCTGTACTTTCTGAGGTATTTCCTTCTGAACTGGACACAGTACTCCAGGTGATGTCTCATAAGACCGATGCAGTGAGAACACTTACTCCCATCTACTGCTGGAGATGCCTCTCCTTATGCGTTACAGTGGCCCTACCCAGTAATTTATTACAGTGCCCTGCCACTTTGAGATCATCAGACATAAGCCCAAGGTCCCATTCCTGCTTAGTGAACTGTCTGTATCTCCCCCCCCCCCCAAAAAAAAATACCCATAAAATCCTTTTCTCAGCTCCTGGGTTTCTGTGCTCTAGGTGCATGATTTTGTAGATTTTTGCATTGAACCCAGCTGCCATGCTCTTGACCATTCCTCGAGTTTCCCAAGATCCCTGCGCAGTCTCTTCACCCCCTCCTGCGTGTCCACCCAGTTAGAGATTTGGATGTCTTCTGCAGAAAGATATACCTTTCATTCCAGTTCTTCCACAGTGTCACTTGATGGATGACCTTGAAGAGAACAGGTCCTGTTACTAAGCTGTGCGGCACCTTGCTGGTCGCTCTTCTCACTAGAGTGAGTACCGTTAACCAAAACCCTCTTTCACCTCTCCATTAACCAGATCTTACTTCCAGGAAGGCTCTTGCAGCAGGCCATCACTGGTAGGACTGAGCTGTCAGGCGCCAGGAGCACATGGAAAACTTCCAGCTTGCAGTCTGCCACGGGGGACCGCCGCCAGTGACAGTCAGCTGTCTGCCTAGCCTATAAAAGAGGGTGGTCCCCCACACCTACCCTAGTTCTTTCCACTGTCAACCTCAACGTCCGATCCTTGGGCGTGGCGCTGCAGCTCAGTCGACTGCCATACCGCGCTTATTTTTCCTCCTTCTATTGCAGAGGGTTCTGCTCAAGCTCCAGTTGGAGTGGGTGGAGATGATTCTCATGGCCCCCTTCTGGCAGCATCAGATTTGGTTCCCCTTGCTGCAGCAATTGGCAGAACCTCCAGTGCCTCTGCCCCTGTGCACCAGCTTCCTCTCTCAGGACCAGGGCACTCTGGTCCATCCGGACCTAAAGTCCCTACATCTCCATGCGTGGCTCCTGCAGTCGTAGCTATTTCCCACTTTGGGGGTGTCCTCTAGTGTTGTGGATGTTCTGGTAGCCACTTGAAATCATCCACCAGGACGATTTACACTATGGAGTGGAAATGTTTCACCATACGGGCCACTGCTCGCCCTCTGGATCCTTTACCTGCTCGGTGAATCAGGTGTTGGAGTACCTTCTTTCCCTTTCAGACTCAGGCCTGGAATGCTCCTCCGTCAAGGTGCACCTTTCTACCATCTCTGCATACCATGCACTTGTCGAGGGCAAAGCTGTTGCCCAGCTTGAAGTGTCCCACACCTTCCTTTGGGGCATTTTGCACCCAGTCCCTTCATGAGACCTCAGTTTTATGTTGGAGAAACTCACTTTACCTCCCTTTGAACCGTCTGCAAGTTGCACTTTCTGTCATGGACTGTGCTCTTTTTAGTTGCTTTTAGTCTGCTTGAAGGATTTCTGAGATTCAGGCTCTTACGTGTAGTCTCTTATTTGGTTTTCCACAAAGACAGGGTGTCTTTGCGTACTCGCCCTGTTTGGGTATCGGAGTTTACTTTAAATCAAACCATCCACATGCCAGTTTATTTTCCTGTGTATTCTAATCGGGGGGGAGGCTTTGTTCCATACTTAGGATGTACAATGGATTTTGCATTCCAACCTCACCAAGCCTTTAAGGAAGTCTGACCAGTTGTTTGTTTTGTTTGCCCCTGAGAGATGGCGCTCTTGTTTCCAAACAGTGTTTGTTTTAAATGGTTAGCTAATTGCATTGTTTACTGCTTCTGCAAGTACAACAGACCCTTTAAGGGCCACTCCACCCGAGGTATGGCTGCCTCAGCAGCCTCTTTCAGAAACGTGTCTGCTGCAGACATCTGTGCAGCTGCTGCCTGGATCTCTGTCCACACATTCACCAAGCATTACAGCTTGGACATCGCCTCAAGGCGCAGGGCCAGTTTCGGCCTGACAGTACTTCAGGGTCTTCTCTCCTGAGCTCTCAGCTGCTGATCTGTATCCTCCTCCCAGTGTTTTCCTGATGATACCCGGTACTGCTTGGGACTCGGTCCTACTGGTAATGGCCTGCTGCAAGAACCTACCTCGGAGTAAGATAGTACAGTTAAGTAAGAACTTATCATAACAGTAGATCTTCGAGAGAAGCTCTTGTAGCAGGCCCTACTTTCCCACACTCCTTCCCCCTGCTACTCTTTGTTTTCTCTCGCTCATCTTCTTTCTTTTGGCTCTCAAGAACCTCCTCAGTTCTCCGTTCGCTGCCTGTTCCAGGCCTTCACTGGGAGAACTGAGGTAGGTGTGGGGGACCGCCCTCTTTTATAGGCTAGGCTGATGTCTGCTGGCTGTTGGTGGGGGTGGTCCCCCATGATAGGCTGCTAGCTGGAAGTTTTCCATGTGATCATGGCGTCTAACGGCTTAGGCCTACTGGTGATAGCCTGCTGCAAGAGCTTCTCTCGAAGATCTAATGGTACGGTAAGTTCTTAAATAACTGTACTTTTCTTACCCAGTTCACCACTTTGGGTGTCCCACCCCTATGCTGCTTAGTTTCAGTCTCGCGTGGGATGGTGTCAAAGGCCTTACTAAAGTCCAAGCAGGTCATGTCCACTGCCATCCCCAAATCTATTTCCCTGGTCGCGACAGAAATCCATCAGATTTGTCTGGCATGATCTCCCTCCCTCCAGTGAATCCATGCTGCCATTTGGTCTTGTAGCTCATTGAATTCAAGATATTCTACCAGCCTTTCCCCTAACAGGGAATCTCACTTCAAGGGGGAAATCTTACAACAGGTTACACCATGAGGTCTAAAGCCGGCAGATGCCAGGACTCCATGGAAAACTTCTAGCTAGCAGTATACAGCGAGGCCCCCCGACTGCCTACTCTCAGCGTCGGGCGGTGGTATATAAGGGGCAGTTCCCTCTGCACATCAACTCCACGGATACCTTTTGCTGTAGTCAACCGCCATTTTTTCTTGATTACCCTCACTTATCTTTCCTAAAAAAAATGTTGATATTTCTTCAACTTATCTGCATGTCTTCCTCTCCAACCTAGTCAATGGAACTGTGGTGGTCCGAGTGTCCTTATGGCAAGCAGATCCCGTAGAAGGATGGCCACTCTCTGTGCCTCTTCTGCCTAGGCCTGAAGCACGACACTGAGGCCTGTGAGCACTTCTTAAAGTTCAACCAAAGGACCATAATCTATCTCCAGAAAGCCCTAAAAAGTAGCTTGCTCAAAAAAAAAGGTTGCAGCGATGGAGAAACAATTCCAGGGTAAAAGTTCCTGCTCCTCTCTGATTTCTGGGGCCTCCACCTCTTCATCCTTCCACCGGGAGAAAAAGTTGATTAGAAAACATAAACATAGGGGGAAGCATAAGGACAAGTCTTCCTCTCGTTCTGGTCTCCTCATTCGAAATTGACAGACTCCAGGTCGTCCTCCCACAGGAGGTCAGACTATGCATCTGCAACAGCCCTCTCGCCTACTGGGCGCCCCGTGGTGAAACCTCCCTCATCCAGATGTCAGGGGGTAGTTCGTTGGGGTCTGAGACTTCATCCTTGGCCTCCCAGCCCCTGTTGCTCTGGCCCTTCCACCAGCCTTCAGGCCAGCAACCAGGTGACTGGGCCAAGTCTTCCTTGGGCGATGGGTCTTTGTCCGTCATCCACCCGGCCTCTGTGTCCACCAGGTTGGTCCCTGACTCCGGGGCCGATACTTCCAGCAGAGTCAGGGGCATGCGTCATCCTCCAGCAGAGTGACGCCTCTGCCCCTTTCAGGAGTTAGCTCCCCTAGACAGGCTCCCTTCAGTCCATGTCTATCCAGTTGACACCATCCACCCCAGCAACACCTATCCTGTCATCGCTCTGCGTCGCCTGTTGATCTTAACATTTCAGTTCAAACACCAGGGGGCCTACTGTCTAGCCTGACAACACCTGCCAGGCCAACACCAGATAACCTTACGCCCGCTGGGCCGAAGCCAACCAACCCGAACCCCCAAAGTCCAATGTCCGGGTTGCCACTTCCGAAAGAACTTATGCTGGTACTGTCTGACGTCCCCCAACCGATGTCGGCTAACTCTTCTAACCCACAGAATCCTCTGTCAGACCTGACAGCTCTCTTTACTTCCTGTGGAATGTTGTAAATTGAGACCTACTACCAAAACCTGCACCCCCTCCTAAGGATCATCCTCCTTCAGGGGTTCAGCCTCTGGCTCCTCCTTGGAAGCCTTCTCCAAAGCCAAAGGAGTCTACCCTACAACCGGATTATACGGGCTGGGATCGCTTCAAACATCATGGACAAAAACACTGCCACTAATGCTCTAGGTCCTCGGACAGGCACAGACATCGGTCTCATGGCCGTAGGCACTGGCATTTGACCGCTAGGCCTTCTTCATGTGAGTCTGGTCGCAGATCCTTCCCCTCCTCTTCAGGTTCGTCAGGATCAGGGTTGTCTCCCTCTCCTGTGGACCCCTAGGTCACCTCCCAATGACCCGAGTTTTACAGAGGTCATGCAACACACCCAGTCTAATATGGGATGGAACACTGCAGATTTGGACCCGGAGAGGTGCCGTTTGGCTGTTTTTCTCCTCCAGAAGGATCCAAGGACGTCACTAAGTCAGCACAGAAACACCAGTCTTCCACCCTTGCTGTTTCCAAAAAGGCTGACCGTGTCTGTAACGCTCCCTGGGATGAACCCTACTTTGGTGAGCAACCAGTCATGGACTCGATATCGTCATCACAGCAGCTTCCGATTGGTCCAAGCGGCCGCGTCATCTCAGTACCCAGCCTCCGGACGAGGACTCCAAACAGGTGGATCAGCTCGACAGAAAGGTATATACCTCTGCCACCTGTGCAAGCTGCTATCTTAATGTTTTGGCCCACATGGTCCAGTACTAGAAAGCCCTGTGGGGTAAAAGCCCCATGGAGCTGGTCTAAACTCGGCAGGATGGTCTCCAGAAGGCCAGGCTACTTCACGTTTTAAAATCAGGTTCAGACATAGGCACTTGGTTTTCATTTCCTCCTACAACACGACAGATGCTGTAGTCAGAGCAGCACCCTCTGGCATTTGCCTCTGCTTTTGCCTCTGCTGCTGGTTTTACCCCTAACGTCCATGCGAAGATTATGGACGCCCCTTACAAGGGCTCGGTCCTTTTCGGTGAGGACTCTGAGATCAGAACTTAAATTCAGGAATCTGGCAAGGCTGTAAGATCTGTACACACTATGTACAGATCCACACAAAAACAGACCCATTGCCAGCCATTTCACCCCTCGTCTGGGCAACATCCCTGAGTTCAACAAAATAGAGGAGCCGTCAAGCATATGGCCACCTCTTAGGCTCCAGGAAGTTCAGGACCCAGATCCCCCAAAACCTCCCAGGCACCTCTGCCTGTGCCCAGTTCCTTGGCCTGACTCCTTGCCCAACCCTCCACCCCCAGCAGAATCCCTGGGGGAGGCGATAGGGGGTTGTTTTTCTCTGTCTAGAGGGATGGCAAAGAATTGCAATGGATCAGATCGTACCTCCACATTTTGTGTTTTCCGCCCCACAGGCGGTTCCTTCACTTCCCAGGCAACCATTACCAATTCTGCCCCCTGCCATTCAGCCTGTCCTCTGCTCCCCGAGTCTTTACAAAGTGCCTAGCAGTAGTGGCTGTGGCCCTCAGATGGAAGGGTCACTGTCTTTCCCGGTTCAGTGACAATTTAGCGCAACCACTAAAAGCACAAGTTATATTAGCGCGTACATTGTAGCCCGTTGTTACATTAGCGGTATTATTTGTTCACGCTTGCATGAAATAGCACTATGCGAGCTGTTAAAAAAATGGTGAAGGGAAACACCGATAGTAGCATTATTTTTTGTTTTAACTTGCATATTGATGACTGAGGTTCTTAGATCAAGGCTCCTAGTACGCCATCACGGACTACCTTGAGGGGACCCAAGACACCAATGCACATTACTGTGCCTCACTGAAATGCTCCCTGCCAAATTTAAAGCATCACTTTCGTTCCCATCTCGTGCTGTGATGGAAACAATCGAATACAGCATTCAGCAATAGAGAAGTAATGTTTATTAACAAGCAAGCAAAACAAAGTACTTATTATCCAAAGGAGCAAACGAACAACATCCTTTATTATCAAAAAGAAGAAAAAAAGAAATCCAAGTTTTTTAAAACATACACGGTGCTAGTGGATTGGGGTGGGGGTCACATAAAGGGCATCACTTATTCAGATAACACAACTGGATGGCAATTTCATTTTTGTATTATGCCTGTATTAAGCCTGTAGCTGAAAATTATATGCTATGCCTCTCAGATACTCATTCTTTGGGTGCACATGATGCTGTGAAACTATACCAGCAATTTGCTTGGTGGTATCCTTGTTCTTTTTCCTACATTCTGCCACAGCAGTGCCTGCCACCATTTGCACCATAATAGTTGTGTTATATTTATTTATTTCGTTTTTGTTAACCAGATAGGCACACTAGACAGCATAGCAGTGGCCCTTCTGTTTCTCTTAACTGGACTTTGCTGAAAGCTGAGAAGACGAGAGGAAGACTGTTCTGACACACCAGCTGCAACTATTTGGTGTGTTGTTTCACAGGTAGAGGCAGCACAATCGTTCATGCCTGCAACTGCCCCTTTTACAGCCACAACAGCAGGGTCGGGGACATAGTTATGCTCTCCCAGCTTTTTGAGAACAGTTTCCCCATTCAGATGAAGGTGTGCTCCGCAGTGCCTCTTATCATACTCCAGGCACTTACAGTAAGCTTTATCTTTAGTCACTCTTTCACGACGGTATAAAAACCATCCAGAAATGCAAGCTCGCCACTATTCTAACTTCTGACAAATCACACTGTTATTGTGAATGCTATCTACAACAAAGAACCAGTACCAGTCTTGTATGGAAAGCACAGGATGGCAGGATAATTGATTTGTCATGATTGATCCACAGGTTGCATTGATTGGCACATCATAACTGACTTGACTAATTACAAAAGGTTAATATAGTTCAAATAAACTCTGTGTTGGAAGCAAACGTAAGCTGTGTTAGATGCAAATATAAGCCAAAGGTTACTACAGTTCAAGTACACTGTTGGCTACAAACTTAAGCTATGTTAAGTACAAATTTGGAGTAATGTCAAGGCACTTAAACTAGAGCTGCAACATGAATTCAGTGCCAGGAGACTTGGAAACACTATTTATTTTATGCACCCTGTCATGCCACTAGCCTCGCTACTGTGCTTTAGTCAATAGTAGCCGGGCTATTAACATCCACTGTTATGTTATAGCGCCACTCTTGTCAGCACTACTAAGTACGCGCTATTATGACTCGCGCTATTCACACCAGATAGTCTTTCCCTACAAGGATGATTGGCTCCTGCAGCTCCATCCAGGGATTGGCTGGTCAACACTATGGCCGAAACCTTTACTGTGTTTCGGGACCTAGAGATATATAACCCTCAGTCTCCTGAAGTCCTCCCTGTGGCACAGCCAGACTGCAGTACCTCAGGGCAGTTCTGGATACTGCCAAAGGCAAGGCCTTCCTTTCTCTGGACAGAGCGGAACACCTTCAGGAACAGGCTTGCCTGGTTTCCTCTTCACGCCAGTTCCCAGTCGGAGTATTCCTGTTGCTGCTAAGGCACATGGCAGTGGCCATCGCAGCGATCCCTCTATCATGCTTTCACATGAAGATTCCCCAGTGGACCCTGCGAATCCAGTGGGATCAACACACGGACGAGTTGGAGCAGCTGGTGACTGTCTCCACTCCAGTGCGCCAAACACTGGCCTGGTGGTTGAACCCCTCCAATCCTTCCACAGGGGTCTACTTTCATCAGGAGTCTCCTTCTCAGATCCTGATGATGGATGCATCCAGCCTGTGCAGGGGTGCTCATTTGGCAGACCATCAGACCTAGGGCACTTGGTCTCCCCAGGATCAACATCGTCATATCAATATCGTGGAGATGTGGGCGATTCTTTATGCCCTTCAGGCTTTCCAGATGAATCTGCTCCCAGGTCCTCTGCTTATTTAGACGGACATGTCTGTGGTCTTCTGTATAAATAAGCAGCGGGAACTCACTCACCCCCTTGCTGGGAGGCCATAGAATTTGGTATTGGGCCGTCAAGCACTATGTGGAACTCACTGCCGCGTATGTCCCAGGCGCACACAACACCTTAGCCGACAGTTTAAGCCGGTCTTGGTCCAAGGTATACGAATGGGAACTTCTCCAGTCTGTGGCCGAAGAGCTATTAGACAGGTGGGGTTGGCCAGAGTTGGATCAATTTGCGTCTCCGCTCAATGCCAAACTGCCTAGTTTTTGCTTGCTAGATCCAGAGCCTGGTGTTTTCTGGTGAGACACATTGTCTTTCTCTCTTGGACAGGGAGGTTTCTCTATGCCTTTTCTACATTTCCACTACTGCAGAGATCCTCAGCTGCAGTTAAAAGGAGCAGGGATGATTCCGATAGTTACTGGCCATGTCAAATTTGGTTACCACTGCTTCAGCAGCTGGCAGTGGAACCCCGATTCCCTTGCCCCTGAATTCAGGCCTGCTGTCCCAGGAGCAGGGTACCCTGGTCCATTCAGACTTCTGGTCATTGTATCTGTACGCATGGCTCCTGCAAACCTAGCAGTGGCTCAATTTGGGGTGTCCCCCAAAGTGGCAGAAGTCTTGGTGGCTACTAGAAAGTCTTCCACCAGAGCCACTTACTCTGTGAAGTGGAAACAGTTATGCCTTTGGTCTTCCACTCGCCATCTTGATCCGTTCACATGTCCAGTGAGCTCTGTTTTGGAGTACCTCCTTTCTCTATCAGACTCGGAGTTGAGCTACTCCTCCATTTAAGGTGCACTTATAGACTATTTCAGCTCATCATGCAGCTGTAGAGGGCAAAACTCTTGCCTAGCTGGATCTTTCCCGTACCTCTCCGCGGGATGTTCTACACCTCGAACCTCCCATCAAGGACCCTGTCCTGCCATGGGATCTTTTTTTTTTTTTTTTGGTAAAACTCGCACTGCCTCCCTTCAAACTGGCTGTGAGTTAAGTTTTCTGTCATAGAAAGTGTTTTTAGTTGCCATTACTTCTGCTCAAAGAATTTCTGAGCTTTGGGCTCTGATGTGCAAAGAGCCTTATTTAGTTTTCCACAAGGACCGGGTGTCTTTGCAGACGAATCCTAAGTTTTTGTCCAAAGTGGTGTCCCGAGTTTACACTGAATCAGGACATCCATCTGCCTGTTTACTATCCAGAGTATTCAGCTCGAGGAGAGGCACTACTTCATACTCTGTATGTCCACCAGGTGTTTCGTTCTTACTTAGACCGCACCCGTGCTATCTGAAAGTCTGAGCAGTCTTTTGTTTCCTTCACGCCAAAGGCTGAAGGGGCTCCAGTTTCTAAACAGATTTTGTCTAAATGGTTGTCGTACAGTTATTGTTTGTTTACAGAAGGTATGACAAGCATTTACTGGGACTGGTCAAAGACTATTCTACCAGGGGTGTGGCCGCTTCCTTTGCATCCATTAAAAACGTGTCTGCAGCTGATACCTACGCGACTGCCACTTTCAGCTCAGTACAGACTTTCATTTGGCATTACAGTTTGGATCCTGTCCTACAGGGCCTGCTCTCATAAGCTTTCCAGACATCTTAACTCCTCCCAACTTTGGTGGTTGGTCCTTTCGCTGCTATGGTGTAACCTGCTGCAAGAACTCCCTCTCGAAGTGAGATAGTATAGTTAAGTAAGAACTTACCGTAACAGTAGATCTTCTAGGGAGCTCTTGCAGCAGGTGCTGCTTTCCCTCCCACCTTCCCCCTGGTAATAGTTTCTTCATTGACTGTTCTACCTTTCCTCATTTTGGAAGAACCTCCTCGATTCTCCATTTTTAAGTTTGCCGGGGTCTTCGGCGGGAGAACTGATGTAGGGCAGGGGGACCGCTCCTTGTATACCATTGGCCGTCGTCAGGGGGCGGTCTCCTGCTGTAAACTGCTAGCTAGAAGTTTTTCATAGGGTTCTGGCGCCTGCTGGCTTCAGTACTTATGGTGTAACCTGCTGCAAGAATTCCTCTCTAAGATCTACAGTTACGGTAAGTTCTTGTGTAACTGTACTTTCCATTTCATCCCCATCCCCGATGTGAAACTTAAAATCTTAATTTGCTAGCCTCTTCCTTGCTGCTGCTATTTAAGATGGATTATGTCTTCTCCAGTCCTGCAGAGCCATGCCTGTTTCAAGTAAGCTGTTAAATAACGTCAGCAGTGGGGAAGCCAGCACCTCCTTGAGTTTCTTTAGTATCCTTGGGTGTATCCCATCTAGTCCAGGAGATGTACCTTTAGTTGTGCCCTAGCCAGAAAAAAACTCAGGGAGTAGTCCGTTCCTATAAATGCCACATCCAACTGCAGAGTGCATAGGAAAACCACTCGCCACATTGTCTGCTCAGACTAAAGAAGGTTTTCTAGGAGTGTGGATATGATGTACATCCATACTTCTGACAGGATTCCTTTCCCCTTTAAATCTAGCTGGAAGGTCTTCAAGCTGGCTCCTCCCACCCACCTCGGTGTTATCCTCCTTGGCACCGCCCCTTGATGCCAGATCTTCCTTTCTGCTGGAAGAAGACTGTTCCCTCCATACCGCTCTGCAATGTGTAGGCCCTGTTATTTTCCTGTCTTTGAAATTGTCGGTCTTCGACTTTGTTCACAGTTTTGTGGCTTCAGTATGGAATCTGCTGATTCCAAATCCACTCTGGATTTCAAGAAATGGCCTTGCGAGCAGAATATGTTGGATACCAGGTCAGTGCATGTACTGCCGTGGCCAGGAACATAATTCCCAGATTTGAGGCCCATGCCATACACTGCATCCCTCCACCCTGGAGGACTAGTACGCACGGGTTTTGCTGAGTCACCCGGACAAGCAGGACCCACCTATTTGATCCAAGGACAGCCATCCCCATCAGGCATGTCGGCTGAGATGTGGCCGACCAAGCTATCAAGATCTTTCTCGACCTGGTTGACTTGTTGTTGCAAGACGAAGAGGATGCTTCCCTCTCTAGGACTCCGGTCCTGCCTCTTCTCTCCCAGGGTGGGACCAGCTTCCTGAGCAGACTCCTTACCCTCTGGGATATCGAGACCTTAGGGGGCCCTTGGCGTACTTGGCCTGTGCCTGTCTCTCCTTGCCGCCTAGTTCATAGACAGTCGAGGTCTAGGTCTCCCAGCTGTCAGTCGAGTGGCTCTCGCCAGCATTGCTTGTCATGCTCTCGATGTCTGGGTAAGCGGCATTGCCGCTGTTCCTCTTCATCCTCCGAACTGCTCTGTCACAAGTCTTGGCGGTGCTACAAAGAACTCATGCGGCAGCAGCTCCTTTTAGGTGCCGGGCCTCGGTTATTACCTGCGCCACTCCCGCTGCCTAGGTTCGGACCGCCCTGGTCTCTTTGCTCATCTTGGTGGAACCCCCGACGAGATTCAGTCAAGGAGGGTCATCCTCCTAAGGATGCCCATACTACCCCCTGGCTTCCCGTGCCTGCTGTTGGTCATGGGCAGACAAGCCCCAAGGTTTTTGGGGGGGGTGTAGCCTGTCTTCAACAAATCCTCAGAATCTGAGGTCTCCTTCCATTCCCGAACTGTCAACTAAGTTTGGGGAGGATTTGTTGGTGGACCATGGCCCTGCTTCCTTCGGGGCCACGGGGATCCTGCTAGAGCCGTCCAAAAATGGGTCAGCTGTCCCCTCATTAAAATTCTTGACTGGGATGACTCCCCTAGGGTCAGCTTCCCAGTGGCTGATGCCATTCTGGGACCCACATTGGAGCTCTGGCAGTGGCCGGCCTCCTGCTCTGCCCCATCGGCCCGTATGGCCTGCAAGTACGCTGTCCCAACAGGCTCCTATTTTGGGTTTACTGAACACCCTTTGGCCAAGGAGGTAGTCACCGATTTGGTGTTCCGGCGGACGGGGCACATCGAGATATTGACACTCTTCTCACCCCCACCCCACCCCAACGACAAGGAGTCCAAGAAATTGGATCACACGTCCAGGAAAGTTTGTGCGGCTTCCTCTCTCGGCCCCAGGCAGGCTAGTTCGGCCCTTTTGATGGCCCACTGCCCATGCCTTCTTGGGTACTTTCTCCCTCGCCTCCCAACTGACTTTCAGTCTATGTCGAACAAGTCTGGGACCAAGGCCATGCTGTGGCTAAGCAGTAGCTTCAGACGGCCTTGGACATTGGCGATTCCTTTGCCAGATCTGTGGCTGCAGCAGTCCCCATGCACCAACGGGCTTGCTGATCCCGACCTTTACTGCTGATACCTAGCACTAGTTGGCATATGTTCCCTTCCTGAGCACCGACTTGTTCAGGCTAGGGTTGGACGACCATCCCACTAGAATCGAGAAGTCCAGTGCCACCTTGGACTCTCACTTCCGCCCAAAAGTACTCTAGAAGTGTTAAGCCTCAGAAGAAGAAGCCCTTTCGGCTGTTCTCTGCCCTGGCGGCCGAACTGTCCTAGCCTCCAGCGCAGCGATGGCAGCAACAGGCATGGCATCCTAGAATTCGGTCTGTGGCGTCAGTTATCGACAAGCCTGGTGGTCAAGGCTACACAGGTCCCTCAGAAGATCCCTCCTCCATCTCCAAGCCTGCCCAGTGACGGGTTGAGAGTGCTACCTCCCCACCCATCCTTTCTCCTCCCGTGGGGGTTGCTCCACCATGTCTTTTCCTCCTGGTCCAGTGTTACCACGGACAGGTGGGTGTTGGAAGTGGTAGTCTCCTCGGGGCCTGCCTCTGGAGTTCGAGGATGTCCCACCCAGCCGAGCCTGCACCCCTGTGGGAGGACATTGCCCAGCTCCTGCTGAAGGAGGTGGTGGTTGGCATCCAGGACCCAATGGGCAACCCATGCTTTGTCTTCAGATATTTTCTGGTTCCGAAATGGACAGAGGGCTGGCGCCCCATCTTAGACCAGCATGATCTGAACAAGTTTCTGAGGTCACGCACCTTCAGGATGGTCGCTCTTATCTCAGATCATCCTGGAGCAGGCCATGTAGTTCTGCTCCCTGGACCTCCGGGACGTGTTTTTCCACATCCCAATTCATCCATCCCATCAGTGGTTCCTCCAGTTCCATGCCAAGGAGAACCTGTATGAGCTCCAGGCCATGCCTTTTGGCCTTTCCACGCCTCCCAGGGTCTTCACCAAATGCATTGCAGTGGTGGCAGCTTACCTGAGGCACTGTGGGGACCAGTTGTACCCGTACCTGGATAACTGGCTGATTCCAGGTCCCTCCAAGGTGGAGGAACAGTCCAGGGACCTAGCCCTCCAGATCTGCTCAGGCCTTGACCTTCTAGTCAGTGAGGCTAAGTCTGAGCTCGTACCTTCACGGGTGATTCACTTCATCGGGGCGCAGCTCGACTCTTGCAGAGCCTGAGCTCTGCTCGGGGATCTTTCTTCCTTTGCCCGATCAGTTCAGATTGGGTAGTCGCACCCTACCAGGGACTTCCTGCGGCTCCTGGGTTACATGGCGGCTAGCCTACTAGTTGCCCAAGCATTTGAGACACCTTGACCAACCGGTCTTGGTGATGCGCCTGATGTAGAAGGCCATCCAGTGGTGGCTGGTCCCAGAACATCTCCAGGCGGGAGTCACGTTTGTCCACCTGGAGCTGGCAGTCGCCCTGATGGGCTGGGGTGCCCACCTGGGGGGAACACAATGCACAGCTACTGGAGCCCTGAGGAGTCTCTGGTGCCTTATCAATCTGCCGAAGATCCGGGCTATTAGCCTGGCCGGGTCAGCCTTCGCTCCACATCTTTGGGGTCAGGTCGTCTGGGTCCAGACAGACAACTTGGTGACAATGTACTACCCCAACAAACAAGGCGAGACGCACTCCCTTTCTCTGTGCAGGAAGGCTCTCTGCATCTCAACCCTTTTGTGCATTCTTGACGCCGACCTTTTGGCCATCCTTGTAGCTGGTGTGTCCTACCAGTTGACGGACAACCCTCAACTGAATGGGAGAGGTGTCTCACAAGTGGTCCCTCCGTCAG
Organism: Neoceratodus forsteri; assembly: GCA_016271365.2. Taxonomy (NCBI): domain Eukaryota; kingdom Metazoa; phylum Chordata; order Ceratodontiformes; family Ceratodontidae; genus Neoceratodus; species Neoceratodus forsteri. The sequence goes on from CM057451.1 coordinate 541,298,159, forward strand.
GAGGTAGTGGACTGTTCTCCCAGTAGGTACCTCTCAGGTGGACCTGTTTGCATCCCGGGAGAATGCTAAGCTGAGGCTGTCTTGCACCCGCCTCCCTCAGTGGGGAAACGCTGTGGGGGCGGGGTGCCTCCGTGAGGCCCTGACCCCGAGCCTCTTTTATGCCTCCCCCCGATCCACCAGTTTTTGATCAAAGCCTGGAGGGACATGGCTCGATGATCCTGGTGATACCGGCTTTTCCATGCCAATTCTAGTACCCCAATCTCCTCGGCCTCACCAGCAGGCCTCTGTGGCATGTGCCTCTTCGCCCAGACCTGCTCTCTTGGTCGCAGGGGCAGATCTTCCATCCAGACCTTCGCTCCTTGCACCTGATAGCCTGGTTTGTGAGTGACTAGAGTTCCAGGCCCTGTGTCTCTCCGGTGAGGTTTTCTATCTAGTAGAGCCCTCTCTGAAGGAGTCAACTCGTCAGTGCTATGCCTTCAAATGGAAGAGGTTCTCTAGTTGGTGCCAGGCCGGGAGCTTGACCCCTAGTCCTGTCCTGTGGCTAGCATCCTTGATTACCTGTGGTCCCTCTCTGTTGGGCCTTAGTTCGACCCTTAAGGTGCACCTGGCAGCCATCTCTGCATACCTGGTGCAGGCTGGTATACCAATGGTGGCGCAGGAGAAGATCGGTGCTCCTTTTAGGGCTTGACCACATTTCCCCTCCGATGCATGAACTACCACCGCCTTGGGACTTGTTGCTGGTGTTGGCGATGCTCTTGGGCAAGCCATTCAGACTGATGCACAAGTGTGAGATGTCAGACCTGTCATGGAAGACCGCCGCCTTGGTGGCCATTACATCTGTCGGAAGGATCATTGATCTCTAGGCACTTTCGGTGGTCTCCTTACCCGGTCTTCCACAGCGACAAGGTTATCCTTCACCCCAGCCCAAAGTTCCTTCTGAAGGTGGTCTAGGAGTTTCACCTTAAAGGACTCATAAACAGGGGTTTTATAATCTGCCCTCCAGAACCACAGCACTGTAGGTTAGAGGCTTACCTTCTTGATGCTGTGCTCAGTTTGCTTCGCTATGTAGGTAAATCCATAGTTGCTATGCAGGGAAGGTCTCCATAAATTTTAAACAAAGCCCCAGTTGGTGTTTAAACTCCGCGCTGTGGTAATTATCTAAAATGGCGGCTACGTGCTTACGCGATGACATCAGTGGAGCTCCAGCACTCCATAGCAATAACGCAGTCTGAATGGGGACATTAGAATAAACTATTGAAATAACCTTAACGAATCGCTTCTCCTCGAAATCCTTTACTGTCAAAGGAGACCTTCCCGGCATAGCAACTATAGATTCACCCACATAGCGAGGCAAACAGAGCACAGCATTAAGTTGGTAAGCCTCTAACCGACAGTGCTGTGGTTGTGGAGGGCAGATACCACCCCTGTTTAAGTCGTTTAACCATGTGATGAACCTCACAGTGTACTTCACCAGTCACACCTTGGAGGCCGAGCGTCGGCTCCACTCAGATCTGTGGTGCACGCTCCCTTATAAGGAGCATACGGCTGGAGTTCAGGGAGAGGTTCGCCAGCTCTTTGTCACCTACACTGAAGCCACACCTGGCACACCAGCAGCAAAGCTGATGATTTGGCAGGTGGATAGTCTCCTGCATCGACCTCTGCTACATAGGCTGGCTAGTAGGGAGCCTCCGTAGGGCTTAGGGCTCATTCCACCAGACATACTGCTGCCTTGGCTGCTTTTGGGGTGTCCCTATTCAGGAAATCTGTCAGGGTGGCACCTGGAAGTCAGCACACACCTTCATATCCCAGTACCACATCGACCTTGAGTCATGCTGGGATGCTGGTTTTGGGTCCTTGGTTCTGTAATCACTTTTCCGGGGGGGGTGCGCCTTGCCCCTCCTCTCTAGAGAACTACTAGGAATCTGCCAGAAATGTGGATGTACACCATATCCACGCCCATGGAAAGACAAGTTACTCACCTGTAACTGTAGTTCTAGGAGTGGTATGTGGTGTCCATCCACCCAACCTCCCCTGGCAAGTGGCACACTGGTCTAGCTTCCAGCAGGCAAGATCTGACATCATGGGGCAGTGCCAAGGAAGATGCCACCCAAATGGGTGGGAGGAGCCAGCTTTTAGACCTTCCGGCTAGATTTAAAGAGGACAGGGATCCTGCCAGAAGTGTGGATGTACATTACATACCACTCCAAGAACTACAGTTACAGATGAGTAACTTGTCCTACTCTGCCATAGTGCCATAAAACACCCCGAATCCACCAAAGTTTCGAGGTGTTAAAAATACCCCTTCCTCAGGGTGGAGAAAGGTGTTTCTATAAGTAAGTCAAAACATTTTAACTTTAGAATATTATCCCAAAAAGCTATGTACAGTGCATACATACACCCAAGTGGATAAATAACGTACCTTATGGCGACTTTGATATTATCACTGTTTCCAACCAAAAAATGTATTTAAGTTTCTAAAAAGTATAAGGGAGGGGGGTGCGCGACAAAGTACTATTAAACCTGTATCAGAGCTACATAAAAAAAAAGTACACGTACAGTCTTTTAAGCCATTCCTCTTTCATTTTCACAATCTTGTTCACCCAAAAGTTGTATAACAAAATTATATTTTCATTTCCCATCCTAGCTTCCTGTTACATCACCAGTTCGTCTTCTTTCAATATTAAAACAAACTCTGAAACTTTATAAAAAAGATAAGCAAGCACAGATGATCCCTTTCATTTATATAGGTCACTGCTTTAAATTCCTTTATGTATTTTATAATGAAAAATCCACCTTCTTTTTAAGCGCGTGTTACAGTCCCCCTAGTTTTACATTCAAACTGATCCTGAATTGAGTTGGCGTTAAGAAAAATGCCAAATGTCTTTTACAATTCAGAAAGGTGTGAAACAGTTAACTTAGCATTGCTTTTTCTTGTTATGGCTCCTCATCTGTATTTCAAAGAGCTCCAAGCCATGTAACTCCAGCTTCTGTCGGTGACCAACAGTAAGGTACCCTGAACAGGGAGCTGCATAAATAAAGACTTGAGCTTTCAATACTTCTAAAACGAGTGTCCCTTCCTCATTCGAAAACAAAAGTAATGTGTCCTGTGGATCACAGTGAGTTGAGAACCCTGGAATCCAGTCTACAACTATAGGAAGGTCACCATGGTTAACCTGGGAATCCAGTGAGCATATCATTATTTATAAATTAAAAGTGATACTAAAATGCCCCATCTCTAGTCACTGCCATTCCAAACCATTTTTAACATTTCTATAAAAACTTTCTCCTCATGAAAAATGTCAAAAAAGGCACAAATGTAAACTTAAGTCGAATTTAGGGGGAGGGTTATGAAGAGAGATTGGGAAGTACTGGAGGGGACCAGAATGCCAAAAATAATAAAACTAGTAAACTAAAGTAAAAATTAGGGGGAGGGTTATGAAGAAAGGAGGAGAGGTACTGGAGGGGGACCAGGACCCAAAAACAATTATGAAAACTAGTACTAAGGTGGGAAAAGAAGGAGAGAGAAAAAAGGGCACAGTGAAGGGGGGGGGGGGGATGGAAAACCTCCATCTTACCTTTAAGCAGTGTTAAAGATGAACAGTGGAAGGAAAACCAGACTGGTCAAAATATGGAACCTGTATGAGGACAAAAAATATGCCACCCAGGGCAGTAGGAAAAAATAGAAACCTGTGAAAGACCAGAGGATGGAGGTTAAATGAGACTGCTAGTCTATTTCCTTATTTAGTCCATATTTCTTATCAGTAGATTTAAACGGGTCAGTGTAAAAGGCTCCCCCTCAAATGGTAGTCATCTTCTCAATGTAAAACCTGTAGCATTATTGTGTCTCTTTAATAATCGTAATATCATAGTAATGTGTCCGCAGAAAAGGACCAACCTGGCCCAACAACGAACACACTGTCCACACAGATAATTCCCTTTTATGTTCAGACCTGTCAAAATTACCACTTGTATCCTTCAGTATAGAATGGTCACTATGTACTTATCCTATTTTTTAGGTTCTTAAACTTTTAAACACGTTTTGTCCTTCCAGAGGCACTTGTAGTACCCCAGTGTTTATATATTATACTTTTATTGTTTCCAGAACTGTCAGGGTATGATGATGGAGCAAATTGTTCGGTTTTCCATGCTCCCCTGGTTTCTTCCTCCTGTTGTTCTCAAATCATTCCTATTGACTTTGTTTGCTCACTGACAAGTTTTCTATTGTTTTTTTACTGCATTTCTTTGCAGAAGACATTCATCTTCTTCAAGGATAGCTCTGTCATCAGGTCGCACCTATGGAACTTAGCCGTCAGGCACTAGGATCACATGGAAGCTTTTCTACGCAGCCTAGTGGTAGACTGCCCACACTGAGGTCTGGCTCCGATGTCCTAGCCCTGTGTAAGGGTGGGTGGCCCTGCTCCCTCTTCAGTTCTTTCCCGCTGTTGACCATTCATGCTCGGACTGCCGTTGAGTATTCATGCTCGGACTCCGCAGAAGCGTCATTGTTCAGTCAACTGCCAAAATTTCACTTACATTTTCTTTTGTTGTTGCAACCTGTGAATCACTTAAAAGTTATTCTTTTTATTTTTGCATGTCAAGAACTACTACTTTGTCAGCTCTTTTCTGTCACTGCCACTGTGGAAAGATTTCTTCAGCCAACAACTGCAAACTTTGTGTCTGTTTCGGGCCTGGTAACTTTGCTCTTGTCTGCGAGCTTTGCCTGAAGTTCAACCTCATCACCTGGCGGTGCCACAAGATAGCCCTGCAGCCGTTTCTCATGGAGCAACAGACAGCCAGCAGAGAGCAGGGTCTTCCAGGGTCCCCCTTCTCAGTCGCTGGCATCCTCTTTGGGCTCTCATGGGATAAGGACCGTGCACAGACGCGCACACATCGGCAATCCCAGTCCCAGTTGGATTCTTCCTCCTTGTCCCTTGGGATTGCACCGTCACAAGGGAAGAAAGAGACTCTGGCATCATCATCATCACAGATAACCTGAAATCATCCAAGCAGACCACTAAAGCAGTAGGTAAGGCTAGGGGGATGTTGGGGTGCATTAGTAGGGGTATCACAAGTCGTAAGAGGGAGGTAATAATCCCTCTTTGCAAGACACTGGTTAGGCCCCATCTGGAGTATTGCGTGCAGTACTGGAGGTCACTCCTTCACAAAGACATTAACCAAATTGAGGCAGTTTAAAGAAGGGCAACCAAAATGGTGCAGGGACTGTATCGGAAAACCTATGAGGACAGATTAATGGAGCTCAATATATATACCCTAGAGCAAAGGAGGGAGAGAGGTGATATGATTGAAACATTCAGACACCTTAAGGGCATTAACAAGGTGAAAGAGCCTTGAGCCTTAACATGTTGCTATGCAAGAAAAATAGCAGGACAAGAAGTCACAGCATGAGATTAGAGGGAGGCCGATTAAGGGGTAATGTGAGGAAGTTCTTTTTCCCAGAACGGGTGGTAGATGCATGGAACAGCCTACCTCAGGAAGGGGTGGATATAAATACAGTGCAGGGCTTCAAACAGGCATGGGATAGGCATAAGGGAGCAATATAGATAGGCCATTAACAGAGCAGAGGCCGATGGCACATTCATAAGGTAGAAAAAAATGGGCAGACTGGAAGGGCCTTGCGGTCCTTATCTGCGTCAACTTCTATGTTTGGTCCGACTACAGATCTGACATCGGCGGACCTGACGCTTGCCTTGGAGGACACTAGGGAACAGGCGTCACTCCCTCCGCCTCTACCTCCCTCTCGGGAGCTTGATGACCGGATGCCAAGGGACGGCGTCCCACCAGAACCGACATCCAATACAGCGCTGTCGGACCTGATGCCAGTGGGGACCAAACCACAGGGCTCGACGCCAGGCACTCCTATCCCAAAGCCAGAACCCCTGCCAGGACCTGTGGTCCCTTAAGCTGAGGTTGAGGCTATTTTCAGCAGCTGGTGGAACGCCATCAAGGGGGATCTTTTGCCTAGACCGCTGAACCCCACCCACGCAGAGACCCCTGTCCCGGTTCTGCCTAGGCAACAGACTCCTCCACACACATCGACGTTGCCACCCCGGATGCCAACCCTTCCGACTCCAGGGGGCAGTGGGCAAGGATCTCTTGAATGACTGCGGCATGGTCACCACCCATCCAGATCCTCCTCTAGACGCCAGAGTAGATCTAGGGATGCCAGTATACTACTACAGAGGAATCCACCGGAGGCTTCTCCTTCTATGATTCATCAGAAGATGAGTTCTCTTCCATCCCCTGACGCACGGGGGGATTTCCCAACGTCTCCTCCGGACAGTCCCTCCTACCTAGATGTGATGAGACTCATTCAGTTCCTTAACCAGTGGGAGACGGAAGACTTAGACCCAGAGAGACTCCTCCTGGCGAAATTCTTAGGGGCCATTGACACGAAGCCTTTAGTCATCCCACCATTTCTGGAGGACTTCCAGGATGTCACAGAAGTAGCCTGGAAACACCCTTCCACGACCTCGGCAGTTCCCTAAGAAAGCTGACCGCTTATATAGGACCCCTGGGGGCAACCACAATTGAACAAGCAATCCAAAGTGGATTCGATGATCCTTACGGCCACTGATGGGAGGACTCAACAGCTGAAGCATGTGAGCTCCCAACCACCAGATAAGGAGTCCAAGAAATTGGACCGTCTTGGCAGGAAGGTGTACTATTCGGCCAGTTGTATGGTCCAATCATTACATTTTCTGGTACACATGGTGATGTATCAAAATCTCTGTGGAATAAGGCTATGGACCTAGCTCAGTCACAGCCTGGCTCCGCTAATGAGACAGAGCTATTAGCAGTTCTCCAGTCCGGTGCCGACATTAGTAAGCATGTCTTCAGGAGCTCATACTACTCTGCAGACACTGCCGCTAGAGCAACCACCACAGGGATATGTCTACGGCGCTGCTCCTGGTAGAGGGTCTCAGGCTTTCACCAGGATTTGCAGGATGCCATCTTGGACACTCTTTCCAAGGACCAGTTCTTTTAAGATGATCACTGGCTTGCAGGACTCTGCGAGAGCAGATCTTGCTCGAGAGGGCTCTTGCAGTAGGTATTCACATATAGAACTAAGCCGCCTGGTGTCAGGACCCCGTAAAATTTCTAGCTAGCAGTCTCTGGCGGGGGACCGCCTTCACGTCAGCTGACCGGCGTCAGCTTGTGTCGGTATAAAGGGGCAGTCCCCCACGCCCGCCTTCCAGTTCTTTCAAACATGAAGTCTTGCTGTATTCTGACTATTGCAGTCAGCTCCAGCCTTTAAACTGCCCCAGAGAACAAAGGGACAACTTTTCTATGCATGGAATAGAATGCTGAGCTCGAGCTCGGTTTAGGTCTCTGTCTGTTTCCCTTTGAAACTCAACCATTAGATTCTTTACTCCACCTCACTGAACAGTTGCTCCGGAGATTTCTCCTGCAGCTCGGTTCGAAAGTCAGTTAAGTGTCTGTTTTAAACCGAAAATTATTCTGCATAGTCTGTTCAGTCTCTGTCTGCGGTACCGTGAGTACTAGATAGGTTTTGTTCTGATTTTCTGTGTGAAAATTGTAAGTGTTAGATCGGTTCGGCTGAACAGATCATTTGTAGTGAATCCTTGTGTTTTACTTTAGTGTTCCTTGTGTTTTACTTGTGTGTGTGGTTACTGGTCCTTATCGGTTCTAAAAAAAAAAAATAGTGTTTTGAATGTTTTTTTTGTTTTTTTTTTCCCCCAGTACCTGTGACACGGTTAGGAACCAATAAGGGAGTCTTGCCTGGCGGTTGTCATAAAAAGGGTAAGTTTAGTTAGTTTGGCCATGTCTGAGAAACCCAAGAAAAAAAACGAGCCCATTGGGTTTCAACACTGCAGTGAGTGTGGGGAGGTCTTTGCTAAGGCCGGTCCCCACACCACCTGTGTTTGTCTGGGGTTTGAACACCTCTGTACAGACTGCCAAATATGTAAAAAAAATTTTCCTAAATCTACCCTTGAGAAGAGATTAGGTAGACTGAGGGAAAAGGAGTCCGACAAATCCGCTGACCTGGATGGCCAGCCCAGTTCAGTTCCGACCGAACCAGAAGGAGTGCCCTCTGACCAGGGCAATACTTCTTCGGGCAAGAGGAGAGCCGATCATGAGGGATCGATTCCTACAAAAAGAAAACGCAAAGAAAAATAGACCAGTTCGGATCCAGAGGTTTATGTTCCGACCGCCGAGGAAATAGCCAGAGCGATTCGGATTGTGGAATCGCTTTGCCCGGTTCTGACCGATCCAGCACCTTTTGGCAGGGGTTCAGTTCGGTCGGTTCCCCCAGCTCAAAATTATACCCCTGAAGACTTTTATGAACTGAAGTTTGAGGAGGAGGGGGAGTTTGAAGATGGTGATGGTGAAAGTCTGGATGTGCCTGTGGTACCGGACATCTCCCCAGACAGACCTTCGGGAGTATCCCCTCCTAGGCTTTCTGAGTCCCCTTCCCACTTTGTTTTACAGAAAGGTGGCTGAAACCCTCCAGCTTCCAATGGAGGATCAAGAGGAGCCTGATTATGTGGAAATGATCGACATCCCAGAGTCCAGGAGATTGTCTACTCCCCTTCACAAATCTTTTGGGAAGCAGACACAAAAAATCCTAAAGTCTCCCATTTCTATACCTCCTGTTGACAGAAGGATGGACAAGAGGTATACACTATTAGGATCAGATACAGAGTTTTTATACCAGCAATGCAGCCATGTTGGGGTAGTGCAGGCTGCTGCCTGTGATAAGGCAAATATTCCCTTGGCTTCACACACCCCCGACAGACTCCAGGAAGATGGATGCCATGGCAAAGAAACAGTACATGGCATCTTCCTTGGGACCCAGGCGGCGAACTATATGGCCTATACAGCCAGGTACCAGAAGTCCAGGTGGGACACTGTACTGGCACTGGCTAAACGGGCTTCCCCCCCAGCTGGCCAAGGAGCTGGAGGAGGTGGCTGCTGATGGGATTGAGGCATCAAAGGTACAATTTCATGCTGCTGTGGACTCCAGTGATGTCATCAAGAGTCATGGCTACATCTGTGGCTCTTCAGAGGATGGCTTGGCTCAGATGTACTTCTCAACTTCCCCAAATCAGTTCTCGAACCAGTTCAGCTCCTTACCTTTATAGGGGCAGAGCTGGATACTGTCAAAGCAAGAGCCTTTCTTCCCCTGGAAAAGGCAAGAGTTCTTATAGAACTGGCTTCGTCCTTCAGGTGTCTTGACCAGCAATGTACTTCCTCTAGCTCTTGGGCCACATGGCAGCTTCCACAGCAGTGGTCCAAGGGGCAGTATTTCAGATGAGGGACATTCAGTTCCATCTGAGGGCGCCTTTTGGTCCCAAAGGAAGGACCCTCTTACCAAACTGATTCCAGTTACTCGGGCACTGATCCAAGGTCTTCAGTGGTGGCAGGATCAGGACAATTTAAGGCAAGGGGGCCCTTTTGTCACTCAGTCTCATTCGATGGTCCTTACCACGGATGCTTCTCTTTTGGGGTGGGGAGCTCATCTGGGGATCTCACAACCCAAGGACTGTGGTCCCCCCAGGAGTCCCTCCTTCATATCAGTTTCCTGGAACTCAGAGCAGTTTTTCATGCTCTGCAACCTTTCTCTCAGTTGGTGCAGATCAAGGTAGTTCAGGTCAGGACAGACACCACCACCACCATGTGGTACATCAACAAACAGGGAGGCACTCTGTGTTTGGCCTGTGCACGAAAGCCATGAAATTGTGGTCCCTGGCTTATTCTCTGCAGACCTCTCTGACAGCAGACCACCTTCCAGGAAAGGACAATGTGCTAGCAGATGCACTGAGCAGGATCTCCCAGGGCCATCACGAATGGTCCCTGGACCCCTGTTTTTTTTTTTTTTTTAAGATGGGGCACTCTAGGGATGGATCTCTTTGCAGCCCCAGATAATCACCAACTTCCTCTGTTTTGTTGCAGACCCCCCATCTTTGGTTCAGTCCCTCTGAATGCTCTGATTTTAAACTAGGGAGGGAAATTTCTGTATGCCTTCCCTCCCTTTCCTCTTCTGTTCAAAGTCCTAGTCAAGATAAGGTCACAACCTTGCAAAGTGATTCTGATTGCTCTGGACTGGGCCAGACAGCCTTGGTACCCCCTGCTGCTGTCTCTAACAGTCCATCTTCCCCTGTCTTTTCCCAGGAATTACAACCTGTTAACCTCTTCTCAGGGGAGAATTTGGTACCCCAGTCTGTGGTCCCTCAATCTCAAGGCATGACTCTTGAAGAATTAGAGTATGCAGATTTGCTTCTGTCCCATGGGGTTCTGGAAATTCTCAAAGCCTCTCTAAAGCCTGCCACCAGAAAGACTTATGACTCCAAATGGAAAAGATTCAGCATTTGGTGTTCCAAGAAGCATATATCCCCAGACGCTGCTGAATTGCCTACAGTTCTTGATTATTTGGTCAATTTTAATGATCTAGGCCTCAGACCAGCTACTCTCAAGGTACACTTGTCAGCTGTTTCTGCTTTTCTGTCAGTGGGAAAGCCTTCCTCACTGTCATCTCACCCTGTATTCTGCAAATTTTTCAAGGGATTGCTTCATACCTATCCTCCCTTTAGGGATCCTGCCCCTGCCTGGGACTTAAATATTTGCATTGCTCAACTTATGCAACCTCCTTTAGTGCCTTTGTCCTCAGCAAAACTGTGTTTTTGGTAGCCATCACCTCTGCCAGACGTATCACTGAATTGCAAGCCCTATCAGTGGAACCTGATTTTTATTTCTTTTCATAGAGATAAAGCGGTCCTTAGAACTCATAGGGAGGTTCTTGCCCAAAGTGGTTTGACTTCCACTTGAATCAATCCATGTCTCTCCCTGTCTTCTTCACTGATCATTCTTCCTCAAGGGAGAGAAGGCTACACAGTTTGAATGTTAAAAGGGCCCTTAGCTACTACATAGAGTGTACCAAGGATCACAGGTTTGAATCCCTCCAGTTATTCCTCACTTATGGGGAAGTGGGAAAAGGCAAACCTGCCACCAAGAGAACTATTGCCAGGTGGATTGTGTCTTGTATACAATTCTGCTATGAGAAACTAAGACAGATCCCACCCTCAGGCCTGAGGGCTCACTCTACAAGAGATACAGCTGCTGCCAAGGATATTCCTCTCTTAGAAAATTGTCAAGCAGCCACCTGGAAAACAGTACATACCTTTACCAAGCATTACTCTCTGGATAGCCAGGCTTGGAGTGATGTTCGGTTTGGCACAGCAGTACTTCAGAGCCTATTCCCAAAGTAGGTTCTGTCCCTCCATGTTAACCTTGGTACTGCTTGGTAGTCTGCAATAGTCAGAATACAGCAAGACTTCATGTTGTTGGAAGAAAAAATTACTCACCTTAGTAATTATGTTTCTTCTAATGGAGTCTTGCTGTATTCTGACTCCCTCCCTGCCTCCCCTCTCAGAACCTGTTTTTGGGAAGTGGGTGGGCAGGTGCAGTGTTGCACCCGAGAGGTGCCTATTACACACCCTCCCTTTATTTGTTTGGGTGTTTGTTGTTGTTGTTGTTATCCCTTAATGGGGTTAGTTTTGGGTTTCCTGACTTGAGTCTTTTTTGGGAATCCAAAACTCCTTGTTGCCAGTTGGCTAGTAAAAATGTTTACAGTTTCCACATAGGATGGTTAGTGAGTTTTTGCTCGTAAGAATCTAACGGTTGAGTTTCAAGGGAAACAGACAGAGACCTCAGCCGAGCTCGAGCTCAGCATTCTGTGCCATGCATAGAAAAGTTGGCCCTTTGTTCTCTGGGGCAGTTTAAAGGCTGGAGCTGACTGCAATAGTCAGAATACAGCAAGACTCCATTAGAAGAAGCATAATTACTAAGGTGAGTACTTTTTTCTTCCTGCTGCCGGCTTGCGAAAGTACCTCGTGGAAGAACAGCGCTACTTCATCCGCCATTTCCGGATGAGTATTTACTCCTTTTTGCTTAAAAACGTAACAGTATTTTCCTTCAAATTGTTCCTAACCCCGGCTGTGTATGTCGTCCCTGATGCCCTCCGAATTGCATAAAAACAAGTGCAAGTCGTGTGGATTCCAGCTCCCTCACAAGGACGACCACGCCTTGTCTGTTCTGCCTAGGCCTGGACCACCGTGTGGAGGAGTATGAACACTGCCAGAATTTCAGTTCAGTCACCTGTAAGAGGAGACAGCCGTCCTTGGAAGCCCATGTCCTAAAGAAAAAGATGGCCTCCATGGACAAAGAATTGCAAAAACTTGGTCAGGCGCCCACTTCACCCGAAGGCCACCACAAGAAAAAGAGGGTCAAGGAGAAGCACAAGGACCAGGAATCTTCATCCACAGCACCCATGACTTCGGCTGGAGCTGCAGCTCTCCAGGTATCTTCTCCGGGGGATTGCTCACAGACAGCCGTGTGGCCCCCACCCCCATCGGGCTCGTGCCTACCAGGAGCCTCTGGGACAAAGGAGGCTTCCGCTCCCACTACGACTGCTCCTTCTACGTGGCCTACCGGTAGGAGTGGGTCTGCTAAGCTGGTTCTCTGCTCGTCTGACGACACCCAGCCCACAACCCCACACCAGACACTGAACATACGCCTGACGTCCGGGAGTCACCACAGTGAACACCACCGTCCCCCCAGACTCCTCTTCCTCCCTCCTCGGGACACTGCCATCGGGAGAGCCCCCCTTCGCCAGAGCCTCAGACGCCGGACTTGACATCAGCGAACCCAGCATCACCCTACAATATACCAGTTCCTGACGACAGATCTGCCCCGCCATCAGGTCCTGCAATGCCCGCTTTTCCGGACCCTCCCATTGGTCCTCCTACTCCGGGTTGACACCGGAACAGTCTGGTCTGCCTGCTGGGCCAGTGACAGGTCCTTCTGCTCCATCCGAGCCCCTGGCGTCAGGATACCCAACGCCACAGTTTCTTTTACGCCGCAGTACCCGACGCCTCAATACCCGATGCTGGGCCTCCCGCTGTCTGGTTACAGGTACCCTCTTTACGGGTTTCCCAGTTATCCGTATCAGAGTCCTGCCAGTCCTCCTCCACAGCTTCAAGTGGACCTGAAGGAGGCTCTGGCTTCTTGGTGGGCTGAGGCCAAGTCCCAGCTCACTAAGGAGATAGAGAATCATCTAACGACTCCTGTCCCTACACCGGAACCCCTACGTCGGCAACAAGAGACTCCTCCACCTTTACCCGACACCAGGGCAGAACCATCTGGCTCTCGGATCAGGGAGGATACATACCCCCAGAGTGGTCGATCCCCCACCCAATAAGGAGGACTCTTCTTCTTCGGAGCCTTCAGATTCTGATGCAGATTATGATCACTCCGACCATGGAGATGAGCCACATACTCTAGAGAACCTAAGGACTCTCTGAAATCTCTGGAGGATCCTTCTTTTCTGGAATTGTTGAAACAGATCCAGGCTGCTTATGAGTGGCAATCAGTGGAGCCAGATCCACAATAGAAAAAATGAGCCGTTCTTCTGGATCTACCTAAAACCTCTCCCACACTGATTCCACCCTTGATAGAGCCTCATGCGGATCTTATTTCCACTGTTTGGAAGCAACCTTCCTCATTAGCCCCTCTTCCTCACAAGGCAGATAGGCTATATCTGGCTTCTGAGGGGAAAGACTTTTATCCTTCACCCTAAGGCAGATTCGATAGTGATTAGTGCCGCTCATGACCGAACTCCTAATCCTAAGCACCTTAGCTCGTCTTTCCCCTGACAAAGAATCTAGACTTCAGACCAATACGGTAAAAATATATATGCGTCTTCTACCCTGGATTTGAGAGCCCTGAACTGTTTTGGACACATGGGCGACTACCAGAAGTCGATTCTGAGCCAGATGGAATCCAGACTGGACTCTCTCCTAGATTCTCAAACAAAACAAGAATTGGGAGACCTTGTCTGCTCCACTCATTCAGCCTGTAGGCACATGTTATGTGCCACTTACAATGCGGTGAACACTACAGGCAGAAGCTTGGCTTTCGCCATAGGTTTACGGCGGCATGCCAGGCTCCGTGTGTCAGGATTGGCCCCTGAAGTTCAGACTACCATACATGGTGCCCCTTTCAGGGGATCAGTCCTCTTCGGAGGTGATGTCAAAGGCATCATCACTGAACTGCAAGAGAAGGGTTTAGCCTTGAAGTCAGTCCAGACCATGTATAAATCCTCTCAGGGTCAGAAGCATCCGTTTCGGCACCAAAACCACACGCAGGCTAAGCATCCTAACAAACGCAGAGCCACATCAGCAGGCAAAGCTTCTCCGAGCAAAGAGAGTCCCGGAGCCCCAGCTTCTGCTCTGTCCTCAGCATCCTGACTCCCTGCTTCTCCCTCTTCCTCTGGCACCTCCAGAGGAACCGGAAGGGGGGAGATTTTCCTCCCATCTGCTGGGCTGGGAGAGAATAATAAACGATGCATGGGTGCTTCAATTGGTGTCAACCAAGACACTCAGTAGAGTTCACCTAGAAACCACCCCACAGACCACCCCCTCTGTCATCGTACTCTCCTCTTCATCTTATGTTGGTACTCCGAGAGATCACTTCCCTTCATCAAAAGGCAGCAATAGAACCTGTCCCCTCTCCTTTTCAGGTGACAGGTTACTATTCATAATTCTTCCTAGTACCAGAGGAGACCTGAGACCCATCTTGGATCTCGGCGTTCTGAACGAGTATGTGGAGTACAAAAGGTTCAAAATGCTCTCTCTGCAGAGTCTTCTTCCGCTGCTTCGGCCGGAATCGTGGCTATGCACTCTGGATATGCAGGATGCATACCTACATATCCCCATATGCCCTTCGCACCTCAAATACCTCTTTTATTGTTTTCAGGGGGCACACTACAAGTTCAGGGCCCTCCCATTTGGCCTTTCCTCGGCCCCCTGAGTATTCACCAAATGCCTGGTGGTAGTGGCAGCCTTCCTGCGTACCCAGGGAGTACAAGTCTTCCCTTATCTGGACGACTGACTTTTGGCAGCACCGTCCAGGGAGGGCCTCCAACGCTCCCTTTCTATCACCCTGGAGATCTTTACCAGCCTGGTTATCATGGTCAACCATGCGAAGTCCCATCTGGTCCCTTGTCAACAGCTGCAGTTCATAGGGGCTGTGTTGGATACGACCCTGGGCAGACACTCCTAAACCAAGCTTGCCTCCTGTCCTGCCTCAGATGGGTCTGAGCCAGGAAGGTTCTTCGTCTTCTCAGGCTCATGGCAGCAGCCATCCCCACTGTCCCTCTGGCGCAGCTCCACATGAGTCTCCCAGTGGAACCTTCAGTCCCAATGGGATCAGTCTTAGGATGACTTGGATCACGAGGTCCTAGTATCGGACCCAGTGATCAGGAACTTGCAGAGGTGGATGGTTCAGGAGAACCTCAGTCTGGGGGTCCCCATCTGCACCGATCCTCTCACCCAGACTCTGACAGACATGTCTGGAGCAGGCTGGGGTGCTCACCTAGGGTCTCGCAGCACTCAGGGCAACTGGGCTCGCGTTGAGAAGAGATTACACATAAACGTTCTCGAGCTGAGGGCAGTTCTGTATGCCCCACAGGCTCTCCTCCCCTTCGTTCTTTCTGATCATCTTCTGGTTCAATCAGACATGTGCGTAGTCTGGTACCTCAACAAACTGAGAGGAACTCGTTCCTATCCCCTGTGCCGGGAAGCAGTGAGTCTGGTACTGGACATCCCAACACAAACTGCATCTGACAGCAGTTCATATACCAGGAGTGGAAAACATTCTGGCGCTCATCAGCAAAGTCTCACAAGTGGGAGCTCAAACAGGATGTCGCAAACTACATCTTCGAGCAGTGGGGGACACCTCAGGTGGACCTTTTCACCTCCCCCGACAACGCCAAGCTTACCACCTTTTGCTCGCTTGCTCCAGGGCAAGTCGTTTTTTGGCGGGATGCACTGTCTGTTTTGGAAGGACAGATTCGTCTACACCCCCCCAAATTCCTTTGATTGTCTTGGTCCACGCTTTTGTTTCTTCCCGTCTTGATTACTGTAATGCTTTATATCTAGGGTTGCCGGGGGTAGATCTCCGTCGCCTGCAGCTGGTGCAGAACGCGGCAGCTAGGTTGTTGACTGGGCTACCAAGAACTTGTCATGTCACACCTGTGCTGCGCAAACTGCACTGGCTGCCAGTGCGATGGAGAATCACTGAGTGCATGCACGACCTATAAGACCCTACACGGTCAGGGACCCAGAGCTACCTAAGATCTCCTTTCCCCTCTGCCCTCCCGCTTCCTCTGGCGAGGGATTGCTAGAGATTCCCAGGGTTTGTCTTAAATCATCTGGGGCAAGGACCTTTTCTTTTATGGCCCCGACCCTGTGGAATTCTCTACCTCGTCAGACTAGAGAGTGCCTGTCCGTGGAATCATTTAAGAGATCCCTGAAAAGTTATCTGTTTTCACTGGCATTTGGTTAGTTTATTTTATGGTTATTTTATTGTTTTATGCTTTTATTTATTATTGCTGATGTTTTATTTCTTGTTTTGTATCAGCGCTTTGATTTATTGAAAAGCGTTTTATAAATAAATTTTGATTTGATTTTGATTTTGATGATTCCGAGAGTACTGAACAAACTTCGGATAGAAGGGGCGCGCATGATTCTCATCGCTCCCTTTTGGCCAAGGCATGTTTGGTTCTGTCATCTGCAACAGTTTTCAAAGAAATCTCCTCTTCCTCTGTCGCAGGATTTGCTGACCCAGGATCAGGGGACCCTGGTCTATCCAGGACTCAAATCACTGCACCTTCATGCGTGGCTCTTGCAGACGTAGCCACAGCTTGCTTTGGCATCTCACTTCTCGTAGCAGACGTTTTGGTGGAGGCCAGAAAGCCTTCCAACAGCTCTGCCTACGCAATGGAGTGGAAGTGATTCTCTATTTGGGCTGGTTCCAAGGACTTGGAGACTTTTTCCTGCCCTGCTAATAAAACCCTGGATTACCTGAGGCACTTCTATGATCTGGGCCTTAGCTACTGCTCTTTGAAGGTGCATATGGCAGCCATCTCGGCTTATCGCATCCCCTTTTGGGACAGGACAGTTGCTAGACTGGAAGTCTCTAAGATGCTCCATAAAGGGGTTCTCCATCTAAGACCCCGCCATCCATAATCCTGCCCCATGGGATCCAAATTTTATTTTAGAGAGCTCACGCTGCCTCCCTTTAAACAGGCAGTGGAGGCAGACTTTAAATTCCTCTCCTGAAAGACACTCTTTCTAGTGGCCATCACCTCTGCTTGGAGGATTTCTGAGCTTCAAGCCCTGATGTGTAAGATCCCTTATTTGATTTTCTGCAGGGAACAAGTGGCCATGCGTACCAACCCTAAGTCTCTTCCACAGTGGTGGCTGAATATACTGAATCAATCCATTGAGCTCCCAGTCTTTTTCCCAGAGCACTCAAATCATGGAGAGTACCTCCTGCATACGCTGGATGTACACAGGATTCTGAGATACTACACTGACAGAACCAAGGATATCGGAAAAATGGATCAACTCCTCGTTCTTTCGCACACAAAAGAGAAGGCAATGCTATTTCTAAGCAGTGCCTCTCCAAGTGGTTAGCTAATTGAATCACTTTCTGTTATGGCCAGTACAACAAGACCCTTCCGGGTCAAGCTAGAGTTCACTCCACGAGAGGAGTAGCTGCCTCTGCTGCTTGTTTCAGGAGTGGGTCAGCAGCAGACATCTGTGCAGCCGCTACTTTGACTTCTGCCCACCCCTTCACGAAACATTGCAGTTTGAACATTGCCTCTCGCCGCAGAGCAGGCTTCAGATTGGCTGTCCTGCAGGGACTTCTGTCTTGAATCCTTGTTCAGACTTTTCCGTCATTCTGTGTATGATGATACTCCTCCTTTTTCTATTCTGTTCCAGACTGCTTGGGACTCAGTCCTGTATGCGAATACCTACTGCAAGAGCCCTCTCTAAGTAAGATGGAACTGTTACATAAGAACTTTTCGTAACAGTAGATCTTCGAGAGAGGCTCTTGCTGTAGGTATTGCCTTCCCTTCCACCGTCCCCCTGAGTTTTCTCTTTTCTTATGTTTGGGGGCATTTCCTCCTCTTTCTTGTCGTGCCTTTTCGGCCTCTGGTGGGAAAGAACAGGAAGGCGGGCGTGGGGGACCGCCTTTATACTGATGTAAGCGACGCCAGTCAGCTTGATCGGGGCAGGCACCCGTCCGAGACTGCTAGCTGGAAATTTTTCTGGAACTTAATCGCTGGGTGGCTTAGTCCTATGTGAATACCTAGTGCAGGAGCCTGTCTAGAAGATCTACTGTTACAGTAAGATCTTACTTTGAATACAGCTCTTGCAGCGATGTAGCACCATTAGGACTGAGCCAGCAGGCGTCAGGACCCGAGGATTCTGCTAGCTATCTTCGAGGAGGACCCTCCAATGTCAGTCCGCCTCCGGCGTCAGGCGTAGTACATAAGGGGCAGTCCTTAAAATTCCCCAGTTCTTTCCGCCGTCGACTTGCATGTCTCGACCCTTCCCGGATCGTTTCTAGCAGCAAGCGCATGGTTAAAGTTCTTCCTTGGGAAGCGTTCATTTCTTGGCTCAGTTGCTGTCTGATGTCCTCTCAACCTCCGTTGAAGGCCATCCCTCGAAGTCGCCTGTAGGAAGCCATCCTTCTGAGATCACATTCGGCCTCGTCCGGTGCCTAGGCCCGAACCACGACACCCGGTCCTGCACTTTCTGCCAGGGTTCAACAGCAGCCTGACCGGATCCGTCGCCAGAAGGCCTGCAGGCGTTCCTGCTCGAGGAAGAAGATTAAAGGCCATGGACACCTCCAGGATTCTGCAGAGAGGCCGGAAGCCTCTGAAAAGCACAGGAGAGGTTCCATCCAAATCCGGTCTAGGGCCTCCGACTCCCGTAGTTCCGGCTCCCGGTCTGACCGTTCACCCTCCCGGGTCCGTTCTCAGCCTCCCCCCGCTGCGGTGAAGAAACCTTCGGGCTCCTCTTCCTCCTCACAGGCCAAGACCTCCAGGCCCTCTTCGTCATCTTCTTCCAAAGCCCTGGTCAGGTCTGGGGACAGTCGTCATTCCCGACATTCCGAACCAGACGTCAGGTCTGCCTCCTTGCCTTCTCCTCCCCAGCGGAAGACCAAGGAGCTTAGCTCTCACAAGCCGTACGGCCGTCTGACGTCAGCCACTCATCCCACGGAGTCCAGGGCGTGACGTGGGCAGCCGTCGCGGTCAGACGCCGCTCGGTGGAAATCGACGGGAGGGCGTCCCGATCTGTACGTGAAGAGGACCCGACGCCTCCTACCAACGTCGGTCAGGAGACTATCACGGAGGAGGAGTTGACCCAGCCCAAGGACCAGACAGGCGAACCCGGTCCTGTCGCACCTCCCAGGGAACCCTCCCCACAACCTGAGGCCCCTGAGGAGCAGACGCCAGAACCCGACGACCGGCCACCGGCGCCCGGTCCATCGTCGGGCCTTTCCTTTTCTGAGGTTAAGGAGCTCTTTACTTACTGGTGGGGTACCATTAAAAGGGATATGGTTCCCACACCACCTCCTCTTCCTCCTCTGCCACCTGCGCCCCCTTCTCCGTCCGGGGCAGCAGGCCGAATAGCTCTCCCCCAGGAGCCTACGGACCCTACAAGAGGGAGATCAGATAAAAGGAGACCTCCGTCTAGATCTTCTTCAGGGTCACCCAGTCCTAAGAGACCCAGAAGACGCCGTCGTTCACCTTCGACTGAGGATACGGGATCGGAGTTCTCGGCAGGATCCAGATCCCCCTCTCCCCTTCACATCCCCTCTCCGGACCCACGTGAGCTTCCTAGATCTCCTCCGGATGACCCATCGTTCTCAGAGATCATGAGACACATCCAAAAGAACATGGGCTGGGATGCGGAAGAATTAGACCCCGAGAGACTACGCCTCGATAGGTATCTTCGGCAGAAGGATCCTAAGCCTGTGGTGGTACCACCCTTGGTGGACACTTTTGTGGATGTCACCAAGGCAGCGTGGAAGCGTCCACACTCACTCCCGGCGATGCCGAAGAAAGCTGACCGCCTGTACAAGGCTCCTAAGGAGGACCAGTACTTGGCTCAACATCCTCTAGCCAACTCTCTGGTCATAACAGCCTCTCGTGACCGGTCCCAGAGACCGCAACATTTGAGCACCCTGCCACGGACCGGGTCAAACAGCTGGGCGCTATGGGCAGGCGCCCGTATGCTTCGCTATTGCGCCATCAGATCCTGAACTACTTGACCCACATGGTGCAGTTCCAAAATGCCTTGTGGGAACGGGACTGGATCTGGCGGAGAAATTGCAAGGTGAGGCAGAAGGAGGATATGTTGCAGCTCCTCCGTACAGGTTCAGACGTGGGAACCCAGGTGCTGCGAGCCGCGTATGATTCCTCGGCCAGAGCGGCAGCTTCAGGCGTATGCCTCCGGAGACACTCATGGCTCCGTGTCTCCGGATTTACCACGGACGTCCAGAAGAACATCATGGGCCCTCTTTCAAAGGAGAGTTCTCTTTGGTGAACCCTCTGAGAAGGTTCTCACCAAGCTCAAGAGGCCGGGAAGGCGGTGAGGTTGGTCCAGGCAATGGACCGACCGAGGCTTAGTTCCTTTCGTGGGGAACCAAAAGCCGTTTTCGTGAGCAGGCACAGAGACAACAGTCCCGCACGGTCACAACAGAGGGCTCGGTTCCCGCAGAGCCAGGAAGACAGCCCAGCTGGCCAAAGTCACCGTCCAGCTAAGCTGGCTCAGCCCGCGGGCCCCCCGCCGCCACAGCCTGACTCCTTCCCGGCCCCCACCCCTCAGGATCAACGGGACATCAAGGTCTGGGGTCGTATTGCAAATTACCTGCCAGGATGGCAGTCCATATCCACCGACAGATGGGTTCTTCAGTTGGTCGAAAAAGGCCACTTTATAGAATTCGCAGACAAGCCACCCTCAAGGCCGCCTCTGCTCTCCCGTTACTCGGGTCAGCACAAATTGCTTATCAGGCAAGAAATACTTGCGCTCCTGCAAAAGGGAGCGGTAGAGTATGTCCCAGAGAACCAGAGAGGGTACGGATACTATTCCACTTCTTTCTGGTTCCGAAGAAAACAGGGACCTCTGTCCAATCCTGGACCTCATGACCTCAATATGTTGGTAGCCTACAAACTATCTATATAAGTGACTCTGCAGGGTCTTATTCCCATGCTAAAGGGCCTTGCGCCTTCTTAGCGTCCCTGGACATGCAGGCCTTATACCTGCATCCCGTAGCTCAAGCTTGAGGAGGTTCCTGTGCTTGAGCTCGGCCACCACTTCCAGTTCCGAGCTCTTCCGTTCGGACTGTCATTGGCCCCCAGGGTCTTTACCAAATGCATGGCAGTCGTGGTAGCGTCTCTAAGGAGACAGGGCCCCTATGTGTTTCCGTACTTGGACGATTGGCTTCTCATGGCCGCCTCCAGAGAGGAGTTGTTGATGGCTGTTTCGGTCTCTGGGCATCGTAATCAATTACGAGAAGTCTCTCCTTGTACCGTTGCAGAAGCTACAGTTCATAGGCGCAGTTCTGGACACCGTTCAGGGGAGAGCATTTCTTCCAGACAACAGAGTGGAACGCATCAGATCCCTCATCAGGGATCTCTCAGCGAAGAAGACTGTCCCTGCCAGGCTGGTCCCAGCTCTGCTCGGACATTTTATGGCTGCGGCCATTCCGACCGTCCCTTTGGCAAGGCTTCACATGCGGGTAACTCAGTGGATGCTCAAGGTGCAGTGGGACCAAAGGCAAAACCACATGCAGCATCCGGTCAGAATTACAAATGCCGTGATTTGAGACTGGCAGTGGTGGCTAGACCCAGGAACGCTCTCTGCGGGTGTCCCTTTCTCAGCGCCGTCCCCGGAGGTGGTCCTTTCCACAGATGCCTCAGGGCTGGGGTGGGGAGCACACCTGAATGGGGTGAGGTCCCAGGGAACGTGGACCCCTCAAGAAGCTCATCTTCACATCAACATTTTGGAGATGAGGGCGGTCCTTTATGCCCTGCAGGCCTTCCAGTCAGAGATCCCGCCGACTACTCTTATGATCCAAACAGACAACACGGCGGTGATGTATTACCTCAACAAACGAGGCGCACACTCTTACCCCCTTTGTAGGGAAGCTATGAGAGTGTGGGATTGGGTAATCAACACGGTAGCGAACCTGATTGCAGTTCCGTTCCCGGAGTGGACAACTGTCATGAGCGGCTGAGTCATTCCCAGGCCAGGGTCCACAGTGGGAACTTCCTTCAAGGGGTTGCAGAGGATCTGTTTCTTCGATGGGGCACTCCAGAACTGGACTTATTCGCTTCCCCATCCAAAGCAAAACTGCCCAATTTCTGCTCGCTAGATCCAGGGCCTGGTGTTTTCTGGCGAGACACGTTGTTCCTCTCCTGGGCGAACAGATTCCCATATGCCTTCCCTTCCTTCCCGTTGATCCAGAGAGTTCTTCTCAAACTGCGCAGGGAGCACGCAACATTGATCCTGGTAGCCCCTTTCTAGCCCAGGCAGATCTGGTTCCCCTTGCTCGGGAAGGTGGGCGGGAAGGTACCTGCTGCAAGAGCTGTTCTCGAAGATCTACTGTTACGGTAAGTTCTTACGTAACTGTACTATCTTACTTCGAGATACAGCTCTTGCAGCAGGTAGCACTACCATTAGGACTGATTTCAAGCAGTAGCGTTGTAAGCATTCTGGGAGGAGGAAACTAGGAAAATCCATACCAAGTCCTGACTCTAGGACAGGAGACCCTGTAACACGGCCAGGCGAAACCGGCTCTTAGCGTGAAGCAATATCCAGGCTATAATGCCTGATAAAGTATGCACAGAGCTCCAAGTAGCTGCAGCACAAATAGCAGAGGAGGCGTTACGAAGTGCTGCAAGGAGGTAGCCACCCCCTAGTGGAATGGCCGGACTGTACCCAGGAGGGGTTTCTGCTTTGTATCATAGCAGTATGATATACACTGGACAAGCCAGCGAGAAAGGGACTGCTTCGATACTGGTTGGCCCATCATCCTCTCAGCGAAGGAAACGAAGAGTTGCTCCGATTTGTGAAGCTGTTTAGTCCTGTTCAGGTAATACCTTAGACAGCGGTGAACATCCAGGATGTGGAGCAGCACTTCTCCTCTATTAGAATATTTAGGGAAATATACAGGCAGGTCAGTGTCCTGATTGAGAGTGAGTGCCAGAGACAGAAGGCCTTCCAGTCTTTCTTGAGGTAGGAATGCCCTGCCCTGTAAGGCATCCAACTCTGCTCCTATGAACTCCAGTATCTGTACTGGTACTGACTGGGACTTTGGACATTTATGAGAAATCCCAGTGTCTCTAAGGTGCTGTGAGTTAACTGGATGGAGTCCTTGACTTGCTGACGTGATTTTCCAGCGACTAGCCAGTTGTCCAGATAGAAGAAATTTCTTCATACTTACTATAATTTCCTTTTCTAGGGACATGGATATGTTGTTCATCCACACTCATTGGCAGGTATCCTTGCCGCTTTAAATCTTGCCGGAAGGTCTTCAAGCTTGCTCCTCCCACCCACCCGGGTGGTATAACTCTCGGCTCCGCCCCATGACGCCAGATCTTCCTTACCGCTTGGAAGCTCAGGTTCCCTCCTTAACGCTCTGCGTTTGAGACTGGTTCCTATTTCTCCGTTTGCGGATTTAAAAAAATAAATTTTGCGAAAAAGACTTCAGTCTTCTATCCCTCGCGGCTCGATGGACCGTCGACTCCGGATTCCGGAAGATGCCCATGCGGGTAAAGAAGATGTCCAGACGGATCCACACTCTCGTGTGTCTAAGCAGGCCTTGAGCACGACCGCGGGCTTGCGACCTGTGCTCATCTTTTCGGCCCTCGTCCTCGAGGACCGTGCTGCCCGATTACAACTGGGCCGTCCGAGCGTTTCCCTCGGTGAAGTCCAAGGAGGCCGGTTGGCGGTGTCCTTGTGGCTTCGGCGGATCAGCTTCGGCGGATGGTAAGCCCTGAAGAGAGGCGGTAGACGTATCTTCCTCGACGCGGCATTTATCCGCTCTCTGGGCTCTTCTTACGGCTTCTTTTAAGGAGCTTTGTCTGCCCTCTCCACTAAAGGAAAGGGCCTACGTTGGCGGGACCTTATTCTCGGTCAAAAGAGGGACAAGGTAGTCTCTCCGGCGCTCTTGGGAGGCGGGAAAGGTCCCTCTCCCGGGCCGTCGACCCGTCAGCGCGTCGACCGCTAAACGACCACTGGCCTCACGGTGTCCCCGTCAGGTCAGTTGACAGACTCACCGATGAAGTCGAGATTTTCTCGACCCATTAGAATGAGCTGTCGCCTTTAACGGCGAATTCCCTCTCCCGGTTCCCCGGAGGAGTTGAGATCCGTGGGCTCGCCTGTGCCTCGGTTCGGAGCCCTCGGATGCACCATCCGAGGCGAAGAGTGCCGGTTCCGGCCGACACCTCCCGCCCG
Organism: Neoceratodus forsteri; assembly: GCA_016271365.2. NCBI lineage: Eukaryota > Metazoa > Chordata > Ceratodontiformes > Ceratodontidae > Neoceratodus > Neoceratodus forsteri. The sequence continues at coordinate 541,322,518 of CM057451.1, forward strand.
ACCTCGGAAATTCCGGGACTCTCTTCGATCACCGGACCTCTTATGATCCAGCCGATCCACCGTCATAAGCGGTAGGTACCGGCACTGCGGATAAGCCAGCATCGCCGCTTCGTCCTCGTCGTCCTCCTCGGATGAGGAGGCTTCGGCGTAAATTCGTCGATGGAGGACCTTATGTTGCAACAGCTCCTCCTGGCGGGAATAAGCCGACCCGTCCTTCCCGGCCATTGATAAACTGTCACGGGCAGCCGACACAACCCCTCGACTTATCGGAGGCCTATACTCCAGGCGGTTGTTTGGCCAAAACCAGCTGCTCCACCGATTCGGTGGAACCTCGCCTCCACAGCCACCAATTGGGGCTCCGACCAAGGATTCTCGTTCGGCTGGGTCTACCCATCAGCTGTCAGTTACCCTCACTCGATCGACCTCGGCGGGTGAAGGGTGGCTCAGGCCAGAGGCAGCTCTTCGAGGACTCTTCCGAGTCCGAAGATGATTCCTCCCTTTTCTCCAAGCGACTGGACTTGGAGTCTTCAGGAAGGTCAGTCAATGAAGCGATACCCCGTCGTCCTTCCAGGACTGCCCGGCTCATCGGGAGTCCACGGGATGGAGCTCGAACCCGTTTCCAAGCGGGCCGGTATCCCCTCACGGAGATTCTGGACAGGGGATTCTCCGACGGAGGCCTTTCCGGTGGCGAGGCCATAGTGGGTCGGCACTGGAGCTTTGGCAGCGCCCTGCTTCCTGCCCTGCGCCTTCGGCCAGGATGGCTAGGAAGTATGCGGTCCCCTGGTTCCTTGTCCGGTTTTGGAACACCCCTCTGTTGAGGGTTGGTTACCGACAGGCGTTTTCCAGTAGCGCGGCTGCGCCAGGGATGTGGACAAACCTCCTGACAAGAGTCCAAGAAATTGGACTATGTCGGGCGAAAAGTCTCACGCTCGCGTCCTCTCTCGACGCTCGTCAGGCCAGTTCGGCTGTCCTCATAGGCATTTCTCATGCCCTGTTGGGCTCCTGGATGAGGTCATCCCTCATCTTCCGCCCGATCTGCAGACTACGGTTAAGCAGGTGCGGGACCAGAACAGGCAGTGGCCGAACAGCAGCTCCAGACTGCTTTGGATAGGGGACTCATGTGTGCAGATGGGTGGCGGCAGCAGTGGCTATCGTCGGCGAGCCGCAGCTGAGGATATCCACCTTTACGTCGGATACCCAGCACAAGTTGGCGGATGTTCCCTCGGGGACTGACCTCTTGACCCTGGGGTGGAAGGTCACCTGCAGAGGATCGAGAAGTCCAATGCTACCTTGGACTCGGTCTCTTCCGCTCAGAAGGACAAGGCGCAAACCACAGCCTAAGCCCTTTCGTCCTTCTGTGCCCCAGGCCTTGACCCAGCAACGTCAGGGCCAGCAGGCTCGGCCTTGGCATCCCAAACCCAAGCCGCCGGCTTCCTCTAACAGGAGGCAGGGAGGAAAAGGCCCAGGAGGTCCCTCGGCCGGGCCCTCCTCCAAGCCTGCCCAGTGACGGGCTGAGGGGTGTCGCCCCCATTCCTGTCACCTTATCCCTGGGTCCCCCCGTGGGGGGACGGCTCCGGCACTTCCGTTCCGCCTGGTCCCCTGTTCCCACGGACAGGTGGGTCTTGGAGTGGTGGGAAGAGGCCTACCTCTGGAATTCGAGCAGGCACCACCCTTCAGAGCGTCGCCCCTCGGGAAACTTAGGGATCCCAGCCTCACTGGCGGCTCGTCGAGCCGACGCCCTCTCCTCCTCCAGAAGGAGGTGATAAGAGAGGTGGTGGACCCTCCTTCAGACCCAGGGTTTGTGTCCAGGTACTTCCTGGTTCCAGGCGGACGAGGGCTGGCGCCCCATTCTCAACCTACGACCTAAACAAGTTCCTAAGGTCTCGAACCTTCAGGATGGTCACTCTGGCTCAGATAATACCATCCTTGGAGCAGCGGCATGTGGTTCTGCTCTCTGGACTTGCAGGACGCCTTTTTCACGTCCTATCCGTCCGTCTCACCAGAGATTCCTTCGCTTCGGCGGAAGGATCCCTCTTGATTCAAGCCATGCCCTTGGCTTGTCTCCAGCTCCCAGGTCTTCACCAATGCATGGCAGTGGTGACAGCATTCCTCTGCGGCGCCGAGGTCGGTGTACCCTTACCTGGACGACTGGCTGATAGCAGCTCCCTCCAGGAAGGAGGCAGAGTGGTCCAGAAATCTGGCCCTCCAGGTCTGCTATCAACGAGGCCAAGTCGGAACTCGAGCCGAAGCAGGTGATTCTATTCATCGGGGCGCAGCTCGACTCTCTTCGAGCCAGAGCGCGGCTCCCGGCGGACAGGGCCGAGGTTCTTTCCTCCTTTGCCCGATCATTTCTGGTTGGGCAATTGCGCCCTGCCCGGGACTTCCTGCGCCTCCTGGGTCTCATGGCGGCCTGCACCAGCGTGGTCCGTTGGGCCCGCTGGAACATCGTCCCCTTCAGTGGGGACTGGCCAGCCAGTGGTCCTGGCAGCTGCGATCCTTTGGACCAGCTTGTAGCCGGTGACACAGGGATGTGGGAGGCTCTCCAGTGGTGGACCGTTCCAGATCATTTGCAGGAGGGCATCCGTTAAATCCGCCCGAGCACGGCGGTCTCTCTATCGACCGATGCCTCTCTGATGGGTTGGGGTGCCCATCTGGGGAACACCGGGCTCCATGGCCTCTGGTCCCGCGGGAGTCCGATGCCACATCAACCTGCTGGGCTCAGGCGGTCCGCCAAGCTCTCACCGCCTTTGCTCCGTTCCTCCGGGGGGTCAAGTGGTCGAGTCAGGCGGACAATACCACGACCATGTACTATCCTAAACGCCAGGGAGGCGGGGCGGCGCTCCATGCTTCTATGCAAGGAAGCTCTCCGCATTTGGTCACTCGTCGCAGCCTGGGCGGATCTCCTAGCCATTCACGTGGCAGGGCCTCCAACACCCTGGCCGATGCCCTGAGGCGGATAGGGGCTGCATCCACAAGTGGTCTCTACCCGGAGGTAGTACAGCATCTGTTCTCCCATTGGGGCACACCTCAGGTGGACCTGTTTGCCTCCAGGAGGAACGCGAGGCTGAGTCTGTTCCATGCCCGCCCCCCTCAGCAGGGCTCGCTGCAGGGGGATGCCTTCTCGAGGCAGTGGACCCCGGGCCTCTTTTACGCCTTTCCCCCATTTCCCTTGATCCACAAGGTGCTTCTCAAGGCGAGGAGGGACAAGGCGCAGGTGATTCTGATAGCCCCAGACTGGCCTCGCCAGTTCTGGTACCCAGATCTCCTCAGTCTCAGCTCCAGGACTCCGCGGCAGCTTCCAGCTCGCCCGGACCTGCTCTCAGTCAATCAGGGGAAGGTGTTCCATCCGGACCTTCAATCCCTGCACCACAGCGGCCTGGTTCCTGGCGGCTAGAGTTCAGGCCTTGGGTCTTTCCGGCCAGGTCCTCAATGAGTTGAGGCGTCCGTAAGAGTCGACCAGAAAATGCTATGCCTTCAAATGGAAAAGGTTTTCCATTTGGTGTCAGAACAAGGGGCTTGGACCCTTCCTCCCTGTTCCTTAGCAAGCATCTTGGACTATTATAGTCCCTTTCTAGTCAAGGGCTTAGGTCGGCGACCCTAAGGGTGCACCTGGCAGCCATCTCTGCTTACGAGCGCGGGCGGGAAGCAGTCAGTGTATGAGAGAAGGTGGTCTAGGGCTTTCAAAGGCCTTGATCACATTTCCCCTCAGTGAGACCCCCACCTCCGTGGGATCTACTGCTGGTACTGGCAAAGCTCATGGGCAAGCTCATTCGAACCTATGCACAGGTGTGCTCTCTCTCACCTGTCGTGGAAGACCGCCTTCTTGGTGGCTATCACGTCAGCCAGAAGGATGGGAGAGCTCCAGGCGCTTTCCATCGAGTCTCCTTACCTGGTCTTCCACAGGGACAAGGTTGTCCTGCGCCCCCACCCGAAATTCCTTCCGAAGGTGGTGTCGGAGTTTCACCTTAACCAGGTGTTGACTCTGCCGGTGTTCTGCCCAATCACACCTCGGAGGCCGAATATAGGCTCCATACTCTGGACCCTAGAAGGGCGCTCGCTTATTATAAGGAGCGCACGGCTGAAATTGGGAGAGGGTTCGCCAGCTGTTTGTCACCTACGCTGAAGCTGCATCTGGCAGACCTGCAGCCAAGCTGGACGATAAGCAGGTGGGTAACCTCCTGCATAGATCTCTGCTAAAGTTGGCGGGCATGGAGGCCTCCCAGAGGGATAAGAGCTCATTCTACCCGCCATACTGCTGCAAGTGGCTGCTTCCAGGGCGTCCCTATCCAGGAAATCTGCAGGGCTGCTACCTGGAAGTCAGCAAACACCTTCATTACCCATTACCACATGGAGCACTTGAGTCGCCCGGGATGCTGGTTTTGGGGCCTCGGTTCTCCAGTCTCTCTTTCCCAAGTAAGTATTTGGGGTGTGCGTCTTGCCTCCCTCCTCCCGGAGAACTGCTAGGAGTCTGCCAATGAGTGTGGATGAACAACATATCCATGTCCCTAGAAATACAGGTTACTCACCTGTAACAGGGTTCTAGGAATGTATATAGTTGTTCATCCACACCCACCCGACCTCTTCAGCTTCGACAGCACAACCTGAGCTTCTCCAGCGGCCAGATCTGGCGCCATGGGGCGGAGCCGAGTTATACCACCCGGGTGGGTGGGAGGAGCAAGCTTGAAGACCTTCCGGCAAGATTTAAAGCGGCAAGGATACCTGCCAATGAGTGTGGATGAACAACATATACCATTCCTAGAACTCCTGTTACAGGTGAGTAACCTGTATTTCTGTTAGCTCCAACTTGTCAATGGGTAATCATAACAACTGGGTATAGTGCAGCCCAAGCTTTAGAATGTTAGGCACATGAGGATTCCAAGCAGCAGCAACTCCCAGCCACTACTGACCTCGCAGTGCCATAGTAGCTACACATTCACCTATATTATAACCAATTACTTGCATGCAACAATCCCTTACTACTGTAAATAAATGCTGTCTTACCTTCTTAGCTGACACCAAGGAAGACCGTACTCTCCACTGGACACAAGGTTTGGACTGGGGATGGGCAGATATCCGATCAAAAAATCCGATCGGATATCAGTTTTTAAATGATTTGTTCCATTTGGATATTTTACCTTTAAGAAGGCAGATTACGTTGATCACTAATTAATTGAGCACCCGTTAAGTAACTTCATAAGTGGTTGGTTAGTAGCGTGAGAGTGAGAGGACAGGTGCAACCTGGAGAGAGCAAACTTGACTGCAAGATAACACCGTTTGTGGATTGCTGCTGTGACACAGGGATATTATAGTTATTCAGACTACTGTGAGAGTTAAACAAAATGCCAAATAAGTCTGATATGGACTCATTTTATTGTGGACAAAGATAATGAATCAAAGGCCAAGTGTTGTCTTTGCCTTACACAAACATATATCAGCTGTGGTTCTTCAGCTAAACATTTTGGCACTTCCGGCTTGCTTAATCACCTCAGGGTGTTCAATAATATACCTGCCTATAACTGCCCACTGGGTTGATGACAACTTTACTATGCATTCAGCATTACTTCATCTACAGCACCTCTACGACAAGCACACTGGTGAAAATCTCTCCAAAGAGTTTTTACACGTACTCGACACCTGGGGGATTGGGGCCAAGAAAAGGCACCTTGTTAGAGATAATGGGCCAGACACTGTTAAAGCCATGAAACAGTGTTGTGGCCAGTGTTGGATGTTTTGCTCATGCTCTACAGTTAATAGTACATGATTCCATCCTAAAGTAACGCTCTGTAGAAGTACTAGCCACAGGGCGGGTGATGGTAGCCTATTTTAAACACTCTGCTTCCGCTACAGCAAAGCTGACAACTTCAGAATACACTTCAGTTGTCACTACCCCACCTTATCCAAGATGGTCTTACCAGGTGGAACAGCACATTTTACATGTTGGAGAGGCTTCTGGAGTAGTGACGAGTATTAACTGTTTATGCTGCAGAGTGTGAGACATGTACTTTCAGCTCCGTGCAGTGATCAGCTGTCACTACCAAAGCCACCACAGGACAACCCTGCAATTCAGCCAGAAGGGGAGAATGATGATTCCTGGGAGGTGTTCTCTCAAACAAATGCTCTGCCCGAAGACTGTAAGCCATCTCTCTTTTTTACAAATTGTTTCACATTCATCAATGTTGCACTGTAACTGATCAAAGGTCCCGTCTCTCACCGGACATTGCCAACATGCTTTTGTTTGTTAAGCATAACTTGAACTTTCAATAAACTTACTGTGGCTCATGACTGCATTTTAAGACCGATTTTAAAAATAAAATGAACTTTTTCCGCACTCCCTGTGTGGTGATGTGATTTTTTGGGGGGGGCGCGTGGATATGGTTCTCGGGAGCCAAAATATCTAATTCTGATGGGATATGGATTGGAGAAATCCGATATCCGACCAGAATCTATGATCCACCCACCACTCGTTTCGACAGTTCGGTCCTCCCTGCAGGAAAGGACAATCAGGCAGCAAGGCACATTCCACACCAGGGGAACGGAGTCTGACCACACAGTGAGGCATAATTTCCAGGCAACCCTGCAACACCTTAAAGATATAGCAAAACCTGTTAACTTCTGGATGCAGACTGCTTGAAAAACGTATATTTTACACACACATATTATATTTTATATATATATAGCAGCAGAACACAGAGGTGTCCGAAAGTAGGGGATTTTTATTTTTTAATCAAACAGAATCTCTCTCCTAGCATACCAGATAAGATTCCCCTGCAGGAGCGAGGTTCCTGGGTGGGCCCCATGGACAATGTTGGCGCTATCAAAAAGAAATTACAGTAAGCAAGAAGAAATGTTTTCTTTCTATGTAGTGCTCCACATTGTCAAAGGGTAATCATAACAACTTGGTTCTAAGAAGCAGTACCGGGGATATCCCATATGCCAGAGACAAGCACTAAGAATAACTTGCGAACTGCTGCCTGTAGTATTCAGACTAAAAGGTGTGGCAGCAGAACTCTGACCATCTGATATGTAATGTTTTATGAATGTGTGGACGGAAGACCACGTAGCTGCCTTACATAGCTCTAAAATCAAGGCTTCGCCTCTCCCCGCCCAGGAAGTTGCTACAGGCCTGGTGGAGTGTGCCCCGATACAAGCTGGAGGCCTCTTCTCTTCTGTAACATAGGCCTTAGTGACACAGGCTCGCACCTCCTAGCTAGGGTGGCCTTAGAGGCTTTGTGACCCTGCTTGGCTGCTCCAAAAAGAACCAACAGACTATCTGACTTTCAGAACTCAGCTGTCTAAGGTAGATCCTAACTGCCTGTCACAAATCCAACTTACATAGATACTTACGGCAGATAAGGGCCTTTGGCCCACCTAGTCTGCCCAACTGCGCATGTAACTTTGCCTCTTCAAGCTCGTCTTGAACTGAGCTCTCCCCTTCCCCCAACTGCTAGGATCCCCCTCCCCCCGATGCCTATCCCATGCATTCTTGAATCCCATAATCATTTCAGCCTCCACCACCTCTGGCAGGGAGTTCCACTTTTCCACCAGCCTCTCTGTGAAAAAATACTTCCTCACGTTAACCTCTGAACCTCCCTTCCTAAAATTTCATCCCATGCCCCTTAAGCCCCAGAACATCTCTTCCTCTGAAAAATAGTGTTTTCCTGCACCTTGTTACTCTTTGTGAGGTACTTGTATGTCTCCATCATATTCCCCCCCTCCTCCTCCAAGGAATGTCTATTCAAGTCTTTCAGCCTATCCTTGTAGGGCTTGTGATGCAAACCCTGTACCACCTTGGTTACCCTCCTCTGAATTGTCTCCACACTGTCTATATCCTTATGTAGGTACAGCCTCCAGAGCTGGACACTGTACTGCAGGTGTGGCTTCACTAATGTCTTGTACAGTGGAATTATCACCTCCCTTTTTCTGCTGGTGATGCCCCTGCCTATGCATCCCAGCGTCCTATTTGCTTTACCCACTGCCTTGTCACACTGACTCCCACCTTTAGGTCAGAGAGAACCCCTAGGTCCCTTTCCTGCTTAAAGCATGCTATATCCCCCCAACCCGCTATGTTGTTCCAGGGTTTTTGTGCACCATATGCATTATTCTGCCCTTATTTGCATTGAATCTCAACTGCCACACCCTTGATCATTAACCTTCTGCAGGTTTCTCCTCATTCTATCCACTCCCTCCGGAATGTCCACTCTGTTACAGTTTTGTGTCATCAGCAAACAGGGAAATTCTCCCTTCTGTGTTATCCATAATGTCACTGATAAAGATGTTGAAGAAGACCGGACTCGGCCCTGATCCCTGTGGCACGCCACTGGTCTCCCTTCCCTCTCTGGAGTGACAGCCATTTACTACCACCCTGTGTCCTGCCATCCAGCCAATTCCCCACCCACCGCACTGCTGTCCTACCCACACCCATAGTGCCCAGCTTAACAGCCTCCTATGGGGCAGTGTCAAAGCCCTTACTTAAGTCTAGATAGGCCACGTTCACTGCCGCCCCGATCCATCTCCCTTGTCACCCAGTTGAAAAATTCAATGAGGTCAGTCTGGCATGACCTCCCACTTGTAAAACTATGCTGCCTTGGGTCCTCTAGACCGTTGGCCGCAAGGTGTTCCACTAATCTCTCCTTCAGTAGTGCTTCTGTAATGTTGCCCACTACTGAGGTGAGGCTGACCAGTCTGTAGTTACCCGCTTACTCTGTTCCCGTTCTTGCATAGAGGGACTACATCAGCTGTTCTCCAGTATTTGGGCACCTCTCCCGTTCCCAGTGATCGTCTAAACAGAGTTGCCAAAGGTTCAGCCACTATTTCTCTGAGCTCCCTCAGCACCCTATCCGGGCCCATAGCTTTACAGACTCTTATTCCTTCAGGACCCTTTCTCATGGTAAGGAACTTGTATCCATTTCTGTGCCTCCCCACCCCACCCTTTGTATTCCCTTCTGGCCCACTACCCACCCTTCTACCAAAAAGACTGAGCAGAAATATCTGTTCAGTATATCTGCTTTACTGTTGTCTTCCTCAACACTACCCTCACCCTTTAGTCTCATTATCCATCCCCTTGCCTTCCTTTTTTCACTTGTGTACCTGTAAAAGGTTTAGTCCCCTCTAACCACTGTAGTCGCAATGTGCTCCTCTGTCTGAGCTTTGGCTTCCCTTACTGCTCTCCCCGCTTCTCTTTACTTCTCACAGATACCGCTCCCTAACCCCTTCTGCATGTGTTTTTGTATTGCTTGAAAGCAATCCTTTTGGCTTTCACACTCTCTGCTACCTCCTTGGAATACCTTAAGGGTTTCCTCTTCCTTTCTCCCCTGTTAACTTGCTTAATGCATAAGTGTGTTGCCCTTGCTATCCCTGTTTTAAATACTGCCCACTGTTCCTCCACCCCTAATTCCTTCCCCATTCCAGCTAGTGCTTCTTCCAAGCATTTCCCCATTCTCCCAAAATCTGTCCTCCTAAAGTCTAGGATATAAGTTTTAGCGTGGCAGGGATCTGCCCATTCAGTTATTTCAAACCACAGTGTCCGGTGGTCACTGTTTCCCCCCCCGTCTCATGGTCTCTGTGAGCACCAGGTCCAGTACTGTCTTCTGCCGAGTTGGTTCCATGACCAATTGTTTAAGGAAGGCTCCCTTAAAGAGAGTCCAGAAAAAATCTGCTCCTGGCTGCTGCAGCTAGGAGGCTCCAGTCCACGTCTGGCATACTGAAGTTTCCAACCAGCACCATCTTTCCCTTGTCTGCCATTCTTTGGATGGTAAGAGTCAATTCCCTACCTGGGCTGGCAGTCTATAGACTACTGCTGTGTGGATGGCTGCCCCATTTTTATTTTCAAGCTTAACCCACAGTATCTCCCCCCATCCCCTCCATCTTCCTCTTGGATCTCTGTGGCCTTAATGTTATCTTTCACGTACAGTGCCACTCCTCCCCACTTCCTGTCTTCAGCAATTCCTTCACCTTGCGGTGAGCAGGTTGTGGACGGGACGACTGAAGGTCATGGGCACCTTAGGAACGAAAGATGGATCCGTTCTGAGTACCGCCTTGTCTTTATGTATAAGGTATGGCTCCTTGTGAGGCAAGGCCTGCAGTTCACCAGTTCTCCTGGCTGAATACACAGCCACCAAGAAACGCACCTTGTAGGACCAACACATCCAGTGATATGGATGAAAGGGGTTCAACACACACTCCTCATTTCAATCAGAATTCAGAAAATTCCATTCTAACACCTCCTTTCTACGCTTTACTGGTGCTATACACACTGCTATGGACCTTGGCCAGATCACCTCTGCCATCTTCACTGACCTGGCTAAGTCCTTTGACTCTGTGTCCCACCCTCTCCTACTTAATAAACTAAACGTTATCAGCCTGACCCCTGCCTCAGTGTCCTGGTTTAGCTCCTACCTAACTGGCTGTTCCCAGGCAGTCTATCAACAATATCTTATCCCCCTCCCTCCCTATCCTTGCCGGCACACCCCAGGGATCTACCCTTGGGCCTGTTCTGTTTTCCCTCTTTATTAACGATCTCCCCTCAGTTTGCACCCAAGCAAATATACACATGTACGCGGATGACACTGTCCTTTTCCAGTCCGGCCCTCCGTCCAAACCATCCGAACCCACTTCAAAGTGATCTCATAGCAGTTACAGCCTGGTTTAATGCCAACTGCCTAAAGCTTAATATTAAAAAAAAAAAAAAAAGAATTCCCATGGACCTTTGGCTCTAAACAAAAACTCAAAAGGCTTCCCACTCTACCAGTATTCTCTGCAGCCAGCTCCCCCCTTGACAATGTCCCCACCTACAAGTATCTTAGGAGTCTGGCTCGATCTCTCCCTTCACTTCTCCTCCCAATTTAGTGCCCTACACTCAGAGCTGCGACCTAAACTAGGGCTGTTATACCGCTACAAGGCCATCCTCTCCCTTCCTCCCGGTTAGATGTGATCTCAGTCAAATGGATCCTCCCAGCCTTCGACTATGCAGACATTCTGCAGTGCTGCCCCTGCCACCTCCCTGGCTAAACTATGTCCTCTTTCATGCCTTCTGCAGGTTAACTCACCACTGTGACCTATACTCCTTACTTTCCTTCCAATCCCTTGCACAGACACACTCCTCACACTGCTCCACCTTCACAGCTGAATTCTGGTTTAGGACCCTTCCACCCTACCTTACCGCTCTCCTAAAATTGGGCCACACTCTTGCCCTACAACTCGTGGTCAACCTGTGCCTGCACTTTTTCCTCCCATGTGTATGCACCTCAGCTGGCAAACTTTCCTTCTTATCAACTCCCCCGGAATAGTGTTCTCCTCCAAATTAGTCTCTCTCCCACCTTCCCTGTCCTCAAGCCAACCCCCACTACACTTCTTGCATCTGCTCTCTTTCCTGGAACCCACTCAGTTCAGTCTTTCTCACTGCCTCTTGCTGCATTTCACTGTATATATCCATTGTAAATACTGTTTGTATATAACCTTGTAAATACTGTTTTGTACATAATTGTTCTGCATTTATTAGTTACTCTATTGTAAATAGTGTTCCTTTGTATTTCTTTTGTACATTCTCTATTTTGTTTCAACTCTGATATTTCAATGCTGTATTTTGCCATTTGTACCCCCTCTCCCGGGTCATACCTGGAAATGAGCTTCTGCTCATGGTGACTTTCCTGGTCATCAACTTTTAATTAAAATAAACTAAAAAAAGGCTCCTTACAGAGCGCCTTCAGAATGAATGATCTATTAGTTCCTAAGGAGAAACCCAAGTACGCTCCGAGAGCAGATTCCTGGCCTCTCAGCGCACTCAATGCCTGCACTTTCTCCACGCCTTACCGTAAAAAATCCAAAATCTGTGGAATGGAGGCCTTTAAAGGATTAAAATCCTTCTCTCTGGCCCAAGATGAAAGGTGGTCCATATCAGAGCATAAGCTGCGAACATAGAAGTCTTTGTGGTAGTCATCAAGGTTTCAACTACTTTGTTGGAGAAACCTAATTTTAGAAGCCTCCTCCTTTCAGGAGTCAGGTTGACAGCTGCATTACTCCAGCATCTGGGTGGAGAATGGGACCTTGTAACAGAAGATCTCTTCGCACAGGAAGACGGAAAGGGTACTTGGTGAGCTAGGTTTACTAGATCAGAGAACCACGGTCTTCTCGGCCACTCTGGAGCTATTAGGAAAAAGTTCCCTCGAGTGTCTTATTGTTTTGTAAGACCTTTGTGAGAAGAGGCAGTGGAAGGAAAGCATACGCTCTGCTAATGGACCACTTGAGTCAGAGCATCCACTGTTTCTGCCTGTGGACACCAAAAGTGACTGAAGAACTTTTGGATCTGAACATCATGGCTGGATGCAAACAGATCTATCTGCGGTCAACCGAACCGGTTGCTCAAGAGTTGGAACATCTCCGGGTTTAACTGCCACTCTCCAGGGTGAACATTTTTGCAACTTAGCCAGTCTGTCTGAATGTTAAACTCCCGTGCCACATATACTGCCGACAGAGAGAGAAGATTCTCCTCCACCCACCTCAGGAGTTAGGAGGCCTCGTGAAGCATCTCCCTGCTTTTCTGTGCCTTCTTGGTGGTTTATGTATGCCACTGTGACAGCATTGTCTGGCCTCATTTTTACCATGTTCATCAGCAGGGTTCTAAACCAAAGGAGAGCTGAGTGGACCACCCACATCTCCAGAACATTGGAGGTGCTGTTCCTGTACTGACCACATCCCCTTAAGTGGGAAGTTAGTTCAAGACTTCTGCCCCCCCCCCCGACTGGCATCTGTTGTGAGAATCAACTCTGGGGGATGTTCCAGCGGAACCCCCTTGCTGAGTTTCTGCACATTCAACCACCTACTCAGGGAGTGACGAAGCTGAGGGGAATCCTGGCCTGACAAGCCTCTGATGATGGATCCCAGGCAGTCAGCAAACCTGTCTGAAGAGGTCACATATGGAAGTGAGCCCACGGCACCAAGTCTATCACTGTCACCATGAGGCCTATATTTCGCAGCAGACTGTGGGCAGAGGACGATGACCAATTCCTGAACCACTGGACCTCAGACAATATGGTCTCTTTCCGGGAAGGTGACAGAGAAAAGCACAGTTACGTAAGAACTTACCCTAACAGTAGATCTTTGAGAAGAGCCCTTGCAGCAGGTAATAACCATTAGGACTATGCCGCCAGGCATTGGGACCCCACGGAAAAATTGTAAGTAGCAGTCCAAGGCAGGGGACGGACCCCCTGACGTCAAGTCCACCACCGGCGGCACCAATGGCATAAAGGGCTGGTCCCCTGGCACCACCTCAGTTTGCCCCCAGAGATCCGGCTAGCATAAAGGATGGCGAACCAAGGAGGTTCTAACATCCCCCAAAGAGAAGAAATTTTATATAACCATGGGGGAAGGGGGGAGGGGAAGCATACCTGCTGTAAGAGCTCTTCTCAAAGATCTACTGTTATGGTAAGTTTTTACGCAACTGTACTATCTCACTTTGAGATAGAGCTCTTGCAGCAGGTAATAACCATTAGGACTGAGTCCCAAGCATACAATCCAGGTCAGATGGGTGGTGGCTATAGAAAAAAATGGAACCACCAATGCTCTTAAGAGAGCAGTCCCTGGAGAACGGCAAGGCCAAAGCCGACCCTTCTTCTGGAAGCAGTGTCCAAACTGTAGTGTTTAATGAAGATATAGGCAGAACTCCAAGTGGCAGCTGCACAGAGACCAGCTGCCGAGACATTTTGTAGGGATGCAAAGGAAGTGGTAACACCCCTAGTGGAATGACCTTTAACCGGTCCCAGTAAAGGTTTGTCGTACTTGATGGAAACGTATACAATTGACCAACCATTTGGACAATGTCGATTTAGTCACTGGTGCCCTTAACATTCTCTGGGTGAAAGACACAAACAACTGGTCTGTCTTCCTAGAAGATCGAATGCTATCTACGTTTTCTTGGCCCCAATCCCCCAGGTGTCAAGTACATGTAAAAACTCTTTGGAGAGATTTTCACCAGTGTGCTTGTCGTGGAGGTGCTGTAGATGAAGTAATGCTGAATGCATAGTAAAGCTGTCATCAACCCAGTGGGCGGTTATAGGCAGGCATATTATTGAACACCCTGAGGTGATTAAGCAAGCCGGAAGTGCCAAAATGTTTAGCTGAAGAACCACAGCTGATATATGTTTGTGTAAGGCAAAGACAACACTTGGCCTTTGATTCATTATCTTTGTCCACAATAAAATGAGTCCATATCAGACTTTTATTTGGCATTTTGTTTAACTCTCACAGTAGTCTGAATAACTATAATATCCCTGTGTCACAGCAGCAATCCACAAACGGTGTTATCTTGCAGTCAAGTTTGCTCTCTCTCCAGGTTGCACCTGTCCTCTCACTCTCGCGCTACTAACCAACCACTTATGAAGTTACTTAACGGGTGCTCAATTAATTAGTGATTAACGTAATCTGCCTTCTTAAAGGTAAAATATCCAAATGGAACAGATCATTTAAAAACTGATATCCGATCAGATTTTTTGATCGGATATCTGCCCATCCCTAGTCCAAACCTTGTGTCCAGTGGAGAGTACGGTCTTCCTTGGTGTCAGCTAAGAAGGTAAGACAGCATTTATTTACAGTAGTAAGGGATTGTTGCATGCAAGTAATTGGTTATAATATAGGTGAATGTGTAGCTACTATGGCACTGCGAGGTCAGTAGTGGCTGGGAGTTGCTGCTGCTTGGAATCCTCATGTGCCTAACATTCTAAAGCTTGGGCTGTACCATTCCCCTGGTAGGGTTGCACTATACCCAGTTGTTATGATTACCCATTGACAAGTTGGCGCTAACAGAAAAGGAAATTATAGTAAGTATGAAGAAATTTCTTCTATCTGGACGACTGGCTAGTCGCTGGAAAATCACGTCAGCAAGTCAAGGACTCCATCCGGTTAACTCACAGCACCTTAGAGACACTGGGATTTCTCATAAATGTCCAAAGTCCCAGTCAGTACCAGTACAGATACTGCAGTTCATAGGAGCAGAGTTGGATGCCTTACAGGACAGGGCATTCCTACCTCAAGAAAGACTGGAAGGCCTTCTGTTTCTGGCAGGCTCCTTCGTCCTGGGTCAGCCAGGCCAGCAAGGCACTGCCTTGAGATGCTGGTTTATGTGGCCTCCACCACAGCAGTGGTTCCTGGGGCCAGATTTCAGATGAGGGATATCCAGTATCACTTAAGGGACCATTGGTCTCAAAAGCAACATCTTTTTTCGAGGCTGGTACCCGTAACAAAATCCCTGTTACAAGCCCTGGACTTGTCGAAAGAAGGGGACAATCTCAGAGAGGGGATACCTTTTCAGCAGGAGTCCCACAGTTGACCTGACAACAAATGCCTCCCTTCTGGGGTTGGGAGCCCACATGGGTAACCTAACAGAAAGTGGAGTGTAGTCCCCTCATAAATCTAGGAAGCATATAAACCTCCTGGAGCTAAGGGCAGCCTTTCTTGTCCTCCAGTCATTTGATTCCTTGATACAGGGACAGTCTGTCCAAATCAGGAGAGATAACAGAGTTGCCATGTATTATATCAACAAACCGGGAGCTACAAGATCCGCAAGGCTGTATTAAGCCCTGGAATCTGGCTTACTCACTGGAAGTGCAGCTATCAGCAGTTCATCTTCCAGGAAAGGACAGTGTCCTGGTGGATTCTCTTAGCAGGATCAGCCAGGAGCATTACGAATGGTCTGTAAAGAGGCAGGCATTGACCACAATCTTAAAGAGAATGTGGCACACCAGAAATGGATCTGTTTGCTTCCAAAAAAGGATTACTAGCTCCCTCTTGTTTTATTGCAGGTCTCCCAACAGTGGGCACAGCCTCCATGGACGCTCTGGTCAGGGAGGTTCCTCTGCCTTCCCTCCTTTTTCTGCTCTTGCAGTGAGTCCTCCTGAAATTAACAGGCTGCAGCCATGATACTAGTGGCCCCAGACTGGGCCAGACAGCCTTGGTACTCTGTGCCTCTGGCCTTTGCTTCCAGGCATCCCATTCGCCCCCTCTGAAACACAGTCCACTGACCATGTCTCAGGGCAGAGAAATCTTCCTGAGCCTCAAGTCACTGTGCCTCAAGGCTTGGTTCTTGAGGAGCTAGTATACTCTTATTTTCAGTTTTCAGAGGAGGTCCTCAGTGTTTCCAGGAATCCTGCCATCAGAAAGACATATGCTTCCAAATGGGAAAGATTTTCCTTGTGGTGTGCTTCTAAGCATCTCAATCCCATACAGGCAGATCTGCCAACACTTTTGGACTACTTGGTACACTTACAGCCTTTGGGTCTCAGGCCTTCAACCCTTAAGGTACACTTGGCAGCTGTTTCTGCCTCTATTTTAGCAGGTAATGAGAAAACTATGGTGGCACACCCCATTTTCAAGAAATTCTTCAAGGGCCTGTTGCATCTGTATCCCCCTGTTAGGGAGCCCGTCCCTCTCTGGGATTTGAACCTGTGTATAGCCAAGCCCATGGAACCTCCCTTTGAGCCTGTGGCTACTGCAGATTTGAAGTATGTCATCTGGAAGTTAGTCTTCCTAGTGGCCATGCTGCAGGCTCTCTGCACTGACCCTGTATTCCATCGGAACAAGGTAGTCTTTAGAAGTAACAGGAAATTTCTTCCCAAGGTGGTGTCCGAGTTTTATTTTAACCAGTCCATCACTCTGAGTATTCTTCACAAAGAAGTCCAGTCTTGGGGGAGCAGATGCTGCATAGTCTGGACCTTGAGGTCATTTAGCTACTATCTGTAATGTACTAAGGACCTCAGACCTTCCCACTCAAAGTTGTTTCCCACATGTGGTGACGTGGGACAGGGTAAGCAAGCTTCTAAGAGGACCATCGCTCACTGGATAGTCTCCTGTACTCAATTCTGCTACTCTAAAGCTGACAAGTTGCCACCTCAAGGCCTCTGGGCATTCTCCACTTATGACACTACCGCCTCTGTGGCAGCTGCAAGGGACATCCCCTTGTAAAGCAGCTAGCTGGAAAACTGTACACACCTTTACAAGGCACTGTTGTCTGGATGTACAGTCCAGTAGAGATGCCAGGTTTGGCACTGTTGTTTTGCAGAACCATTTACCTAAATACGAGTAGGTTCTGTACCCAGTCTCCCATGGTACTGCTTTGTGGTCTGCATTTGTCAAGCATAGTGAGGGATTTATTTATTGTATTTATTGAAATGTTTCACCAGGAAGGCACACTGAGCAACAAGTTGCTCGTCTCCCAGTGCAGCCTGGGGAGTAGGGAACAAGGGGATAGAATACAAAGAATTGTTACAATGTAGGAATACAATTTGATTACGTTCATACAGTGAGAACAGGTTATTAGAAGTGCTGAAAGGGAAGGATTTACAGGTATGCTGTAGTTGGCTACAGTACTAACATTTCAAAACTAGATTAGATGTAACACAGTTAAATTGGCAAACACTGGGTAACACTAGAAGATAGGAACACAATAATTGGTAAACCTTTGGTGAGACTGTTTTTGAAGCTCTAAAATGATTGGAGTAGAGAGCAAGATTGGAAATAGGAAGAGGAATTTCACGGAGAGACACAGACAGAACACAATTTGCAGGTGAACTGTAAGTGCATAATTGAGAGTTTTGGGGTAGGCCAGTAACTATGGCTAGATTAAAGGGGAGATGGCGTGCAGGGGGTGAAGACTGAGTGATGTTATAGGAGGGTGACCCTGCCTGCACAAGGCAGTGGTCAAGCAGCGACTGAAGTGGAGCAGGGAGTAGACAGAGAGAGTTCCGGTACAGCAGCAGGAAAGGAGGGGAATAGGAGGGGGGTGACGAGGGAGTGATGGGGGGGGGAGTTCTCAACAGTATGCTTGTGACCCTGCCTGCACAAGGCAGTGGTCAAGCACGACTGAAAGGAAGCAGGTTATAGGTAGTGAGAGTTATTGTACATAATGAAGTAAGAGAGAGGAATAAAAAAGAGGGGGTAGCAACCCATCAGTGTGCTGTGGACCCTGCCTGCACAAGGCAGTGGTCTAGCAGCGACTGAAGGGGAGCAGGAAGTAGGCAGCGAGAGTTTGGGTACAGCACCAGGAAAGGAGGGGAAAAGAGGGGGTGGACTTTTGCCCACCATGCGCTAGAGACCTTGCCTGCACAAGGCAATGGTCAAGCACATTGGAAGGGGAGTAGATTGTAGGTCATGAGAGTTGGGGTACATGAGGAAAAAAGGGGGGGAGCTCATTGGAGGAGGAAAAGTAAGCATCTAAGAAGAGCACGATCAGAGGGAAGCAGGCAGCAGTAGGGACTAAGCATTTTGTGATAAAGGTGTGAGAGAGGAGATGGGCAAAGACCTAGCCCTGTGCAGGACCTGACCCTGTGCGGAGTAACGAGAGGGTGGTGGGGGTGAAGGATTGAAGGTGTAGGGAGAGGGTTAGGGCAAGCACAGATTTCAGCTCTAGATGATTTTTGAAGCAAATTAGTGGAGGGCAAGGGAAGGTTAGTGGAGAGGGAAACTGGGTGGAAGGGGAGGGAGGAAGTCGATTTGTTGGGAGACGGGCATCTAAAGGACTTGTAGAGGCTTAGCAGAGGGAGGGTTGTGGCAGGCCCAGGAAGGAGCAAGGAAGTTCTTGAGGGCAGAGCTAGTGGAATAGCAGGATGATGAGTGACGAATTTGAGGCGGAAGGGAATTCCACATTTCTGGGAGGAGATAGGAGTAACCCGATTTGATGAGGGTGGCGCAGCGTGGGACAACAAGAGCCTGAGAATCTCTTGATTTTAAGGTATGGGAAGGGGGGGTTGGAGGGGAGAGTTAGGGAGGGATTTCGCCCAACCAGTACTTGGAGGAGAGTTTGGTGCAGTGAGAGAGATGTCTGTTTGTAAGGGAGGGGAAGGATAGGGCATGGCAGAGATCACAGTGATGGGTGCGGGGGGAAACATCGATGGAAAAGCGGCAGAAGGAGTTGAAGAGGGTATGCAACTGGCCAGGGAGGACTTGGGAGCGGCACCGTTGACGACATCACAGTAGTCAAAGATAGGTAAGATCATCTTTTGGACAAGCTCATGCCTAGTCATAGGAGGATACAGGCATGGTTCCTGAACAGGGCACCGAGCTTGGGTGCAGTTTTTCTGGATGGTGTCGATATGTCCAGAGAAGTTCAGATGTTGGTCCAGCCAGACACTTAAATACCTGAAGGAGGATGTGTCCTCAGTAGAATCACATCAAGGGTGTGGAAGGTGGGCAGGGAGGAAGCCTGGAGAGTCTCTGCCTAGTGCCAAGGTCATGGAGACAGTTTGTTGGTGTTAAGAAAGTTGGTGGTTAGCAAATAGACGCTGGACTTTGTTGAAGTCGTGCTTCAGGTTGGATGTAACCTCGGCAGGGCTGGAGCCAGATGCATACAGGACCATATCATCGGTGTACATGTGTATGGAAGAGAAGGGTGAGCAGGTGGATGGGAGGTCGTTGAGAAAAATGGAGACTAGTAAGGGGCCTAACACTGATCCCTGAAGGACATGAGTTCTTGTCGAGAGGGGTGGGGAAATGACATCAGATCTTGACTGATAGAGTTCTACCAGTGAGGTATGCCTTGAACCAGTCTGTGGCTGAGGGGCTAGCCCAGCTGTTGAAAGGGAATCGAGGAGAGTGGGAGACGGTGTCGAAGGCTTTGGCCAGGTCGACAAAAAATGGCTGAGGTGATCTGGCCATTGTCCATCCCCATAAGGGCAGTCAGTGAGCTGAAGAAGGGCGGTGGTGGTAGTGGAGTGATTTTTTTTTTTTTTTTTTTTTTCCTGAAGGCAGATTGGTAAGGGGTGAAGGAGGAGTTGGTTAGATATGAGGTAAGCTGGGAGGGAGCTAGGTGTTCCTGGAGTTTGGATAGGGTAGAAAGGAGAGAGATAGGGAGGTAGTTGCCAGGGGAGATGGGGGTCACCTCCTTTAGGGAGGGGAAGTACCACAGCATGTTTCCATGGGGAAGGTACTGAGGCAGATGAGAACAAGAGGTTTAGAATAATAGAGAGTGGGTAGGCGATGGCAGGGGCAGATAGGGCTAGCAGTTTCAGGTCTAGGCCATCCGGGGAATAGCCTTTAGAAGGGTTGATAGCCAGTAGGGCATTTAGAGTGTCATTGGGGGGGACAGTAGTGAAGATGAAAGGGCAATAGGAATGGCGGATCGAATGGGCACCACATAAGAAAGGAGAGGGATTGTAGTAGTACAGTGGCACAAGTGGTGTAGTAGGAGTTGAATTCTGCCGCTGCTGCACCTTAGTCATCAACAAGAGTGTTGTTTATATTAAGTACGAGGGTGGACAGGATGGAGGGGTATAGAGGGTGTGGACCACTTTCCAGAACTTGGAAGGGGAATTGATGATTGTTATGAAAGTGGATTTGAAGTATTCTGCTTTGGCTTGCCTTGTAGCCCGTGTGCAGGTATTAAGACGTTTGCGGTAAAAAAAAGGTCACTAGGAAGCTGGCTAACTTTATGGCGTTTCCAGGCCCGATCTCTAGCTCTGTGGCAGGCTAATAGTTAAGGGGTAATCCAGGGGAGGTGATTTCCCTCAACCCTTTTTTTGAGAGGTGCAAAGGCATTCCAATTTGCTAGGAAGATGTCTTTAAAATAAGCTAGGGTTTTATCAACCGAATGAGGAGTTGGCTAGTGGGGATCAATCGGAGAGGACTAGACTGCACAAGAGAGGTTCTAATTCTAGGGATTTATAAGCTTGTATTTGTAGGGTTTTATGTGGGGATTTAGGGCTGTGAACTTTCCTGACTAGGAAAACTGGGTTGTAGTCACCGAGTGCGTCTGGAAGGATGTCAGAGGCACTGACTCTGGTGGTGGGAAGGAAGTTAGGGCCCAGTCAAGTAGGGAGTGATTTTGTGTATTAGGGTTTGGGTGGGTGGGATCCGATATTAGTTGAGTGAGGTTGAGGGCACTAAGTGAGTTTCTTGTATTGGTTATTGTAGGAAACAGCCAATTTAAATTGAAGTCGCCAAGGATGTAGAGTTCACTAGGTTGAGAGAGGGAAGTGATGGAAGTTAGGAGGTTAAGAGTGACAGAGGGCCGTACGTTTTGGCGGCAGTAGATACCAGCTACAAAGATAGGCAGTATAGCGTGGTTTAAGGCTCTGAGCTACAAACCTGGAGACCTGGGTTTGAATCCCACAGCCCCCATTTGCATACTGTGTGACCCTGAGCAAGTCACTTAACTTCCTTGTGCTCCCAGGTTGCACCTACTAAACGAGCTTTTAGCTGAGCGTGTCTCTCCTGGTTAAACAAAACAGTAGGTAGAGTAAAAGGGAGTGTTACGTGAAGTGCTAAAGCGTTGAGGGGAGCTGGGTTACAGGAGAAAACAGTGGAGTATTGGAGGGAGGTACAGATATACATGGCCACTCCACCACCCCTGCCTGCTCTGTCGTGCCTTAAGAGGGAGTATTCAGTAATGGAGACACAGTGGTCAGGGATCGTGCTTTTTAGCCATGTTTTTTGATAATTAGAATGTTTGGTTTTAGGGCGGCAACCATGGCTTGCAGGAGGTCTATTTTTTGAAGCAAGCTACGGATATTTAAATGTAATATCTTGAAACCCTTTAGGAGGGTTGTTGGAGTAGGGGTATGGGCAGCGGCAGTGAGGGGATGCCAGGAGTGAAGGAAGCAACAGGGTTAGGGTTGATGCCCCCCCTCTCGAGGCGAGCAATAGCAAAGCAAGGATGAGGAAGTCAAGCTTCATGCATTTGGTGCAAGAGGCCGAGGAGACCAAGTGTTTGTTGGAGGAGGGAGTGGAATAGTGTAGAAGCAGAAGGTGGAGAACAGCAAAGAAATTTGATATAGTTAGTAGGGATGCAAGAGGAATGATAGGGAATGAGACCAGAATTCGAAAGGTGGGGGTAGGAGTCATAGCAAGAGTATAAGACGGGACTGAGATGAGGGGTTGGGGGGATTGGAGTTGTAAAACCCAGGATTAAGGAGAGCAAGTGGGGTTGGAAGGGAGAGGGATAGAAATGATTGGGGGAGGGAGTAGAAGGGGAATCATCATTAGTGGGACAAGATGCACAAGGGGGAGGGTGATCCTGGTGGGCGGTAGGCTACAGCAAGGGGTGGAGCTGTGCAGAAGTGCTTTGCTGAGCAGAGAGGGAGAAGTCTGGTGCTTAAATGTGACACCCTTTTTTGGTGGAGCTATATAACCTGCTAATAGGGAAGCAGATACTTAATAAATTGCAGCACGTAGATCACCTGACATCTTAGAGCTATAAGTAAGAGACTCCAGATTGGGGGGGAGAGAGCTAGCGACTGGAGCTGGTTTCAGCAGGGAGGACGGTTGGACCACCCATAGTAGGTACCTGCGCCTCAGCGAGGGGAGGGTTTGGGCCAGCAGAGGAATTTAGTTAAGGACTGGCGCAGCGGCTCAGTTTGCGAGTGAAAGAGCCTAGGCAGCGATCAGCCGCACGGCGCCAGCTGAAGAGTTTGGTCAGACAGGTCAGAGAAACACAAAGGAGCTATAATCACTTTAAAACAAAGAGAGCTGATCAACCAGTTTTAACAATTTTGTTATAGACTAAAAGAACTTTAATCTGGGAGCTGTAATCACGCACTTAATTTTCACTGTAAAAACAATTTAGACAGTTTGTTATGAGGTCTGTTAACTTTTGCAAAGAGAGCTGCAATCACAGTCAATAAAAACTTAAGCAATAAAATCAGGTTTGTACAGATTTTCAAAGGGCTACATTGATTAGAAGGCTTAGAGGTAGGAAGAGGAAATACATTTTGTTGAAAAAAGATAAGAAAGAGTCTCTTTTACGGCTTTACCAGGCTGAAGATTTGCTGCACACTGCGTCGGCCAGTCAGAAGAGCCCTAGTGTTTGAATCCACCTATCAAGGTGCAAGGGGTTTGAGGCACCAGAATTTGTATAGAGAAGCTCCGTACCTTGTGTGCTACGGGAGCGCTGGTGGTAGCTTGGTGGCGGCTTTCCAGGAGCTGCCTTGTTGACACTGGAGCTGGTTTTTAGTGGGAGGCGGTTGAGCACCCGAGTAGGTGCCCGCCTCTCAGCTTGTCTCCCCTGAAGTGGCAAAGTCCTTTCAGAGGAAGGCCGCAGCAGAAGCTTCTTTTGGGGCGCAGGAACTGGGCCTCGCCTGGGCAGGAAGAGAGAAGAAATTGAGTTAGATAGGGGCGCTAAATCAGGGGGGGCAGGTGATGGGAGGAATTAAGTTAGGGCAGAGGATTCCTGGGGTTTGAAGAAAAATACTAATACTGTTTCTTCCAGGGGATCCCTCACTATGCTTGAATCTCCCACCACCTGGAAAAGGTTCTACAAAATCAGAGTTGTTTGGTTCAGACTTTCTTGAGAATTACTTGTTCATCCTCAATCAGTTTTTGCTATAGATATTGTCCTACTCTTCTGTAGTGTGGCCTGAGAGGCCAGTCGTTTTGTGTTTTATTTGGCAGTTATTTATTTATTGAAATATTTCACCTGGAGGGCACACTGGACAACAAGTTGCTGGTCTCACGGTGTGACCTGGGGGGAGGGGTTACATAGGGTTGTGAAGGATGATCAGTAGCGGAGCCAGATTTGGGAGCCAGGGGAACCACTCAGTCAATCATGGGCTCCACAATGGGCACTAAACAGTGAATAAAGGTGGCGGGGAGCCACTGCTTACACTGGGGCAGCCAGGAGGGGCGACCGCCTCCCCCCCCCAGCTCCGCCACTGAGGATGATCAGTTACAATAGTACGTGGGTAGTACAAACAATACAACATTGTAAGATTGTGCAACAGTTGGAACACAAGGTATTGTACAATAAACAGTAGTGGAACATTGGGTAAATTATAATACATGTCCAAAATCATACAAAAGAACATATAAACGTACAAAACAGTAATAATGCGATAGAACCATTTATAGTGCATGAGTGCACCAGGAGCAGGCTCGAGGTAGTACGCAAGTGCTGTTGGAGCAAAAGGATGGGGTTAGGTTGTGCATACTGGTGACCCAGAAGGGCAGGTGGAGAAGGGGAGGGAGGCAGAACTGAATATGAGGAGAAGGGTAGCCATTTCCAGATTTCCCTTCAGGATGTTTAGAACTCCTGCCGGGGGTCATGGTAGCAAGGCAGAAACTGGGGACAGGTATTAAGGTGGGTTAAAGCAGGAACAGCTGAGGGAAAGGTAATTGTGTAGGGCAGAGGTAAGGGAGTAGTTGGAGGAGTGTCGTATTTCAGCGGGGGAGGGAATTCCAGATTTTAGGGAAACTGGAGGTGAAACCAGTCTGACCGATGAGGGTGGAGCGGCGAGGGACCGTCAAGGTGCGGGCGTCATTTGATCTGAGAGTGAGTGGGGGGAGGTGGAGTGGAGAGAGGGGATGAGAGATAGGGGAGCTCCCCGAACCAGAATTTGGAGATTAGTTTGGCACAGTGAGAGATGCATTTGTGAGATAGTGGAAGGAAGGTTAAAGTGCGATGGAGTTCGCAGTGGTGGGAGCGGGAAGGGGAGTCTATAGCAAAGCGGCAGAAGGAGTTGGAGTCCAACTTCGTCAGGGAAGATTTGGGAGTGGCACCATAGACTACGTCACAGTAGTCAAAGATGGGGAGTATCATCTTCTGGACAGTTTCGCGCCCCGCAGTCAGCGGGGTGCAACTACGATTCCTGTACAGAGCACCAAGCTTGGGGCGTAGTTTCTTCAGGATAGCATCGATATGCACAGAGAAGTTGAGGTGCTGGTCCAGCCAAGCTCCCAGATATCTAAATGAGGAGGTGTCCTTCAGGGTGGTCCCATCAAGGGTGTGGAAGGTGGGTAGGGCCGGGAGCCTAGAGTCCCTGCCTGGTGCCAAAGGTCATTGAGACTGTCTTCTTGGTGTTTAGAAAAAGCTGGTGAGAAGCAAACCAGAGCTGAACGTGGTTGAAGTCATGCTGTAAGCTGGTTTGCACAGCAGTAGGATTTTTTCCGGAGCTGTACAAAACTGTGTCGTCGGCATACATGTGGATAGAAGAGGATGAGCAGGCTGTTGGAAGATCATTAAGGAAAATGGAGACTAGTAGGGGACCAAGCACTGAGCCCTAAGGAACACCAGTGTTGATGGGGAGTGGAGGGGAGATGGAATCAAGGATTCTTACCGACTGGGTCCTTGCAGTGAGGTAGGATTTAAATCAGTTGGTGGCCGCCGGAGCAAGGCCAGCTGAGCAGTGAATCAAGAAGCAGAGGATGGGAAATGGAGTCGAAAGCTTTGGCTAGGTCGACAAAGATGGCCGAGGTGATCAGGCCATCGTCCATCCCTGAAAGGGTGGAGTCAGTAAGCCTGAGGAGGGAAGTGGTGGTTGAATGGTTCTTCCAAAAACCAGATTGGAAGGGGATGAAGGAGGAGGAATCAGAGAGGAAGGGTGATAGTTGAGAAAGAACTAAATGTTCTTGAAGTTTGGCAAGGGTAGGAAGAAGGGAAATGGGGCAGTAGTTGGCAGGAGTGGATGTGTCACCACCCTTGGAGAGAGGAAGGACTACAGCATGTTTCCAGGATGAGGGTACTTGGGCAGAAATAAAGGACAGGTTAAGGATTAGGGAGATAGGATAAGCAATTGCAGGAGCAGAAAGGTAGAGAAGTTTGGGATCGAGCTCATCTGGTGAGGAGCCTTTAG
Organism: Neoceratodus forsteri; assembly: GCA_016271365.2. Classification (NCBI taxonomy): domain Eukaryota; kingdom Metazoa; phylum Chordata; order Ceratodontiformes; family Ceratodontidae; genus Neoceratodus; species Neoceratodus forsteri. The sequence goes on from CM057451.1 coordinate 541,348,062, forward strand.
AGGGGTTGAGGGATAGGAGAGCATTAAGAGCTTTGTCAGAGGAGATGGTAGAAAAGGAAAATGGGGGAGGGGTAGGCACTGGCTGAGACGAAGGACTGAAGTTAGCAGGTGGCAATGGGGAGAGGGAATTAAGAAAAGACGTGGCGCACAAGGTTTAATAGGCATTAAATTCATTGGCCATGGAGCCAGGGTCGGAAACTAGGGAGTTATTTATTTTGAGAACTGGAGGGGGCGGGGGGAGAGAATAGGGCATGAACTACCTTCCAGAATTTAGATGGAGAGTTAGTGTTAGTCAGGAATGAGGAGTTGAAATAATCAGACTTAGCCAGTCTAGTAGCTTTAGTGCATAAATTGTGTAGCATTCTGTACTTGGTGTAGTCATTTGGATGTTTAGTAGATTTGTGTTTTCTCCAGGCCCGATCACGCTCCCTGAGGAAGGCCAGTAGTTCGGGGGGTGATCCAGAGGAGGTGAAGCCCATGGACTGTGGTCCATCTGAAAGGAGCAAAGGCATTCCAGGTGGCAGTGAATTTATCCTTAAAATAGTCAAGTGCTTGGTTGACAGAAATGGCAAGGGAGAGTTATTTCCTAGGTATAGGATAGAATATTACATTCATAGCTTTTAGGCCTCAGAAATAAATCTGGTGTTAACCAGAGGAATGCAGCATCACCACGAGGATTACGATATCCCAATTAACTAGAATACAATTCATATCTACACCCCTGAGGAGCATTTCTTCTACCATTCTAATAATGTCTGTGGGGTGTCTCACATGTGACCTTGTTTACATCAGCCCTGTTGTATGATAATCCACAAAATTAGAAAGGTTCCAACAAAACCCTAATCCCTGCCCCCAGTTGGTCTTCCTGGTGAATTTTCCAAACTTCTGTTTGTTTTGGGAAGTGTATAAAATACAGGGTTTTTTTGGGTGAGTACATTTCATAGCTCAATACTCCCAATCCATGATGTAACCCTTCATCCAATAGTTCACCTATAACCGTTTTAATCTCCTCCACTGGGTTGCTCCCCACTTTTTGATAATTCTCTTGATTGTTCAGTTGTGTCTCCCTTTATTTCTTACAAGCCCTATGTTATGCCACTACCACCCCTCCCTAATCTGCACCTTTAATTACGATGTTCCTGTCATTCTCCAAATCCCTGAAAGCCCCAAATTCAGCAGCTGAAAGATTAAACCATCTTTTTATCAACAAAATTATTTTCCAGAAATTCATCACACTGTTTCTGAACAGTCACACTAAATTTGAATGTTAGCTGGTATAAGACCTGGTGGCAAAAAGTGCGACTTGATGCCCATTAACCCTATTCCATTTGTTTTCTTTGTTCAGGACTCAAGACCTTTCAAAAGGTCAAAAAATATCTTCATCTTAACGTCCTGAAGAATCTTCATTGATTTTAATTTTAGTGTAAATGGAGTCATTTGGCAATGTGGGCTAAAGGTGAACACCTTGAATAATATACTTGTCTCCTGTTTTCTTAGCACACTGTTCGATTATTTAAACACTAGTGTCTTTCCTCGGTGCCCCTGATCTGCTTTCTGTTCCGTCTCGTATTGTTTGTTGTGTTTTGCCTCTCTGCTCTCTCCTTGTTCTCCTTCTGTTATGTCTTTCAACCTTCCTCTCCCTCCCAACGTCCTCCCTCTTTCTCTGTACCCCCTGTGAAAACCTCCCCAACCTCCCCTGGAAAAACCCTTGGGTTATATTTGAACTCCTTTTCTGCTAGGTCCTTCACTATCAGAGGAATTAAGTGAGCTGTCAAGAGTCTAAACTGGTATGAAATGTTTGTCCTTAATCCATGTGTACTCTTTTCTATCCCTGTAGTCTACAAAGTTCCTAATCTTCACTGCTCTGTTATGTTCCTCGTACTCCTCAAGACTCCTATTTATTTTGTCCAAAAAGGCTTGGTATTTCTGTGTATTAACTTTATCCTTGAAAGAGTTTTAAGTACTTCTTATTTCTTTCTCTACTGACTTACAAATCTATGAACAGTGCTTATTGAACCACCCAGGCTAATCCTGGTGACCTTCCTGTAGTTGTAGAACTGAGTCTGGGGGTTTTCAGCTCACTGTGATCCACAGGAAGTCGTCATTTTTTGTTTTCAAATTGGGAAGGGACACCCGTTTTAAAAGTATCAAAGCCTCAAGTCTTTATTTTTGCAGCTTCCTGCCCAGGGTTTACCTTAACTTTCTGAGCGCCAGCACGCTAAGTTGGGTTGGGGACATGGCAAGGTTTTTTCCTCATCTTCACGTTGGGATGTGAATGATGTGGTTGGTGACCTCATGGCATTCCCGACATGGTTCCCTGATGGAAGCCGACTTAAACTTTCGAGTTACATGGGTTGGAGCTCTTCTTTGAAATGTAGATGAGAAGCCATAACGAGAAAAATGCAACACAAAGGTAAAAACTGTTTGACCTTTCTAAATTGAAAATATTTGGCATTTTTCTTATGGCAGCTCGATCTAGGATCAGTTTGAATGTGAAACCGAGTGTTGTATAACACGTGCTTAAAAATGAGGAGGGATTTTTTGTTATAAAAAAACAGAATGATTTAAAAAAAATTTTTTTTACTTGCTTACAGAAACTCCTTTTTCCACTCTGATGAAGGGGTCTTTTGAACACCCCAAAACGTTGATAGGTTTTGGAGTGTTTTAATGGCACAATAAACCTTTTTCACTTGAGTACACAGTGTGGTGAATGGTTATTGTGTTCCTATACACTTTGCAGTTGGATGTGGCATTTATAGGAACTGACTACTCCTTGACTGTGAGTTTTTTTGTCTGCCTAGGGCATAACTGAAGGTACATCTTCCTGGAATCAACACAATACCTGGCCAGGTATTCTTCAGGGGACCCAGGGCATGCTACTTTTTGATACTACACCCATGTTGGATTCTCCGAGGCCTGATTTAAGAACATACAGTGGATCACAGTGGGCTGACTTTCCTCTGGCCTTGGGCCCTGGACATTAGGATCTTTGTTAGTATGGATAACTTTGACGAACTGGACAAATTTAGAGAAAATAGATCTGTACCACTGCTGCTTTCTGAAGCAGATAAACGTATTTTATAACCATTTACTACCAAGAAATTTCACGGGTACAACTAGTGCCAGGAGTTTAACTTGTAGGACAGAATTTCTTCAACAAAAGCAAATTAGATTGGAGTGACACGCCTTTACCCAGTACATTAAACAGAAGAGGATACAGAGGGGTTTAAGAATTTATCTTGAACCTGATCTGGGTTTTACCAACTTGGAGTTTGAGAAGCGTTGTCATGGGGTTAGGAATTGGGTATCCGACAATTTCATGTTACTGTCAGTAGAATACTTGCACCACACCACCACTACCAGTTTTGCTCTTTAAGAAACTTAACAGAAATCTTTTGGTTAGAAACATTCATATCATCAAAGTTGCCGTAATGTATATCATTTATCCACTTGGGTGTATGTATAAAGGTTTTTAGGATAATATTCTGAAGGTAACATTTTTTGACTTGCTTACAGAAACACCTTCTTCCACCCTGAAGAAGGGTTATTTTGAACACCTCAAAATGTTGGTGGGCGTTGGGGAGTTTTTATGGCACAATAAACATCTTTTACTTGGAACACTGTGGTGAGTGATTATTGTGTTCCTATACACTTTGCAGTTGTATGCCATCTGGTCCCATAGCCTCGTTCACTTTCAGAGCTGCAGGTTCCTTGAGGACACTTTCCTCGGAAGACAGACTTGTTGCCACATCCCCCTTTCCTGCTGCTCCCTGGTAGTCTGTCACCCCCATCCCACTGTGAAGACTGAGCAGAAGTACAATTCAGAATGTCTTTTTATTTCTTCCTTTTTTAGGTAAATATAATCTTCATTCAACGTTTCAAGGAACAATAGTGGTACATTGGACATGTATACAGAGGGAGTACTTTTATCAGCATGTAGGTCTTAAAATATATCGGGATTCTAACATCTCTAGCATCTGCATCGTTTTTTGCGTCTCCCCGTTGTGCAGCACGGGGCGAGTGACAAGTGCACAATAATATAATTGCTAACTTTGCAAATTGCAGATGGCGGACATTATTACACCCAATCTGCTGTGTTTAACCTGACATGTGGCTCTGGCCAGACTGGAGGGGAGGTGAAGGAACCTGGGGGGCTCCACCACTCTCTTAATGAGAAGAGCAGTATTGCCAGATTATGAGCCTATTGTCTTATGGTATTAATGTTGGGTCCCTGCCTGTAATGTGAACAAACAGAGTCCGGGAGGAACATGCCTCCTGTTGGTCATTTAGAGTTTGTGATTTGTTCCATTCTGTAAACCTGATGTACCAGTGTCCTCCATCCAGACACATCTGGGATATTGGGGGTAAGCCAACAACGTGATTATTTTTATTTTATTTTTTTGCCACAGTTAATAATTCTAATAAATAACGAGTATTTAGATCCTTATAGTCCCTTGGGTGTTGTGGCAAATAGGTGCTGTAAGATACAGTGTGACCAAACAGGGCCTCCAACTCCTCCTCAAGAGCTTTGAAAAAGGTTGCAGAAGAGGGCACCCCCACATTACATGATACTGTGACATTTTTAACTCACCACAATTTGTTTAGCAGGCTTAGGAGTTAGCGGGTAAATAATGAGCAGTAATCAGTGGGGTACAAAAAAGTCTAATGAGCTGCTTCCATGCATATTCCACCCTTTATGTGAACGTGTTACCTTGGATGTAGCTTGACAAGCGAGCTGCCATGTCTCTGCATCTATTGTGGAGCACATCTCCTATTCCCTTTTTAATGTCCCTTCCATAGAAGTGACTCTGGAAGTAGCCTGGAACGATTAGTATATTTGGGAAATCACGCGAGTGTGTGCCCCATAGTGCAAGAAATTATGTATGCGATAATTGGAGGATAATTAGCTGAAATCCAAGCACCCACGGGTAGGGAGTGGATATTGTACTAATTTCAGAGTACTGATAGAAATCTGTTCTGTGCAAGTTAAATGCCATTTGTAGATTAAATGTTTGGACCACTTCCCATGAGAAAAAGTTGTATAGCTATTGAAGTGAACAACGCTCCCATTCTCAGAATCTGTACTGTAAGGGGGGGGGGGGGGGAGTTTCCAGGTGTGCTGTCGGGCAAAGGAGAGAAAGGAATGGGGTTACGTGTAACTCACTCCTTGTAGTGTACCATTTTTCTATTTGATATTCCAACCGTGGGTTAAGTGACCGTGGTATGTCCGGTGACACATCCCGATGAAACATCCTTTTAACAAACTATTGATTGGGGAAGTGAACATTGTCAATATCCAGCCAGGATATATGAAGGCGGAGATGCACTGCCCAAAAAGACATTTAAAGAGAAAGTAGCGCTAGTCCTCCTGCCCCTTTTGCTTGGTGAAGCTGCTGCTCTTGGTTTCTGTTCAGCCCAGAAAAATCAGGAAATATCTGTACTCCATTGCCTCCACACCTATGTGGGATTAGCTAACAGTACATTTTGATACAGATATACAGCCCATGGTCATGTCACTATTCGTACCACCTCCACGCGCCTAATTAGGAAAGCAGCAGTATGTAGAATAATGCATGGGGTGGTGAGTTTGAAATTTTACTCACACACACCCTGAGGTGTTGGATGGTACATAAACACCAAGAGCAAAGCTCAAGGGGTTTATTTAAGCATCCAGCACCGAGGGGTGTGTAAAATTTCGAGTTAAACACACCACCCCATGTTTTATTTTATATAATTGCTGGGGTGTGTTTTCTCACCACAGCAATTGTATAAAATAAAACAGTCGTGGTCCCAGTATGGATGAAGCACAGTCCGCGGTCTCTCTGTGCAGAGCAGCTGCCGAAACCTCTTAGGTTAAATGAGCGAGCAAAGTAAGCAGTTTAGGAACCTGTCACTGTGGATCAGAGGAACAGGGGGTTCTATTCCCACTTCTTTCTAACCCCCAAATCCACAGGGGATTTACTGCCCATTCTAGATCTGAGGAACCTGAATTTCTAGGGATATGGATATGTTGTTCAATCTACACTTATTGGCAGGTTCCTTGCCACTTTAAATCTTGCCAGAAGGTCTTCAAGCTGGCTCCTCCCACCCACCCGGGTGGTAAAACTCTCGGCTCCGCCCCATGACGCCAGATCTTCCTTACCGCTTGGAAGCTCAGGTTCCCTCCTTAGCGCTCTGCGTTTTAGACTGGATCCTAACTCTTCGGTTCGTCTGAAATTGGTTTTGAAGTTTTCTAAACTTCGGTCTTCATCTTCCCTCGCGGCTGCGATGGACAAATCTATTCCCGGCTTTCGGAGGTGCCCTTGTGGGCAGAAAATGTCCAGGACCGATCCGCACTCCATGTGCGTCTACTGCCTAGGCCTAGATCACGACCCGCAGGCCTGCGAGTTGTGCCGCTCTTTCTCTGGCAACGTCCTGGACGATCGTGCTGCCCGATTGAAGCTCGGGTGCCCCGAGAAACGTTTCCCGACGGTAAAATCAAAAGAGGCTCGTTGGGCAGTGTCTGGCGGCTGGCTTGGCTGAGCAGCTTGAGCAGATGATCTCCCTCGAGGAGGAGGCGGCCCAGGCCCTGGGGGGCCGCCACCTCCTCCTCGGCCGCGGCATTTATCCCGCTCTCTCTGAGTTCCTCGTATACGGCTTCGTTCAAGGAGCTTTGTCAGTCCCTTTCCACGAAGGGAGAGGGGCCATCGGGACATTCTTCTTGGCCCAAGAAGGAGTCGAAAGGTAAGTCCCACCGTCGGCGTTCTTGGGAGCCGGAGAGGTCCCCTTCCCCAGACAGCCGACTGTCGACTTCGGTCGAGGTTGTGGCTGAGGCCGCTGGCTTCACGGTGCCCCCATCAGGCCAGCCTGCCGAGACTCCCGTCGACGAAGTCAAGATTTTTCTCGATCTGTTAGACGGGCTGTCGGCTGGAGAAGCCGACAACCCTCCTTCACCAGTTTCCCCCAGTGGATACCGAGGATCTGCCTGTGCCTTCCGGGCCGCAGTCCCAGGTTAAAGTGCCCGAGCCGAGGGAAGAGCGGATGTCCCCCGCCCCTTCCCATACCCACCCTCGGTCTCGGACCTCTTCTCGGTCTAGCCGTTCCCACCGACATTGGCGGTCTCGATCTCGATACCGAAGTAAGCGGCGACACCGTTCCTCCTCTTCCTCGGATGAGGGGAAGCTTCGGCGTAAATTACGCCGGCACTATGAGGAGCTTATGTGGCAGCAGTTGCTGTTGTCCGGGCCTAAGCCGACCCCGGTCCAGACCCCGGCTATCAAGTGGCTGTCGCCTGAACGGCCGAAGCAACCACTCGCCCCAGTAGAGTTGCCCACTTCAGGGCCAGTTGCTCGGCCAAAACCAGCTGCTCCACAGATTGTGGTGGAACCTCCGTCTCCACAACCGAAGTCTGGGGCACCGACCAAGGATTCTCGGTCGGGTCACAGCATGCCCCACAGGTTGTCGGTCACCCTCACTCCCGACCGTCCTCGGCAAGTGGAGGGTGGCTCAGGGCCGAGGCAGCTCTTCGCAGACTCTTGAGAATCCAACAACTTCTCCCTGTTCTCCAGGCAGGTCGACTTGGAGTCCTCCAGGGGCCAGTCATTGGATGATAGCCCATCATCCTTCTTGGGTCTGCTTTCGACTCATCTCGGAGTCCACCGGGATGCAGCTCGAGCCCGTGTCCAAACGGGCCAAGTATCCCCTGACGGAGATACTGGACCAAGGAGATTCCCCCACGGAGGCCTTTCCGGTGGCTGAGGCCATTGTCGGCCCAAGCTTGGAGCTTTGGCAGCAGCCTGCTTCCTGTCCTGTGCCCCTCAGCCAGGAAGTATGCGGTCCCTACCAGCTCTTTGCCCGGTTTCTCGGAGCACCCCTCTGCCAAGGGGTTAGTCACCAACAGCGTTTTCCGGCGTTCTGGTAATGCTCGGGATGTGGATAAGCCCCCCGACAAAGAGTCCAAAAAGCTGGACTTTGCCGGGCGCAAGGTGTAACGCTGCATCCTCCCTCGGCCTCCGACAGACCAGCTCGGCCGTGCTGATGGCACACTTCTCCCACGCCCTCTTGGGCTTCCTGGATGAGGTTGTTCCTCATCTCCCGACTGACCTGCAGACCACGGTCCGCCAGGTGCGGGACCAGGGTAGGGCGGTGGCGAAGCAGCAGCTTCAGACTGCTCTGGACATAGGTGATTCCTGTGCCAGGTCAGTAGCGGCCGCAGTGGCCATGCGTTGCAGGGCGTGGCTGAGGATATCCACCTTCACGGCGGATACCCAGCACAAGTTGGCGGATGTCCCCTTCTTGGGGACTGACCTCTTCGGCCCTGGAGTGGAGGGACACCTCCAGCGGATCGAGAAGTCCAATGCCACCCTGGACTCGGTCACCTCCGCCCAGAGGGACAAAGGCCGCCATCAGCAGCAGAAGTCCTTTTCGCCCTCCCTGACCTCTCGACCGCCCAGCAGCGCCAGCAGGCTCAAGGCTGGCGTCCCAAACCCAAGCCGCTGCTTCCAACAGGAAGCAAGGAGGTAAGGGCCCAGGAGGTCCCTCGGCGGTTCCTCCTCCAAGCCTGCCCAGTGACGGGTTGAGGTGCCGCCACCAACCTCGTCCTACCCCTGGGTTCCCCGTGGGGACGGCTCCGCCACTTCCTTTCCGCCTGGTCTGCTATCACCATGGACCGCTGAGTGTTGGAGGTGGTAGGAAAAGGCCTGCCTCTGGAGTTCGAGCAGGTTCCACCCTTTCGAGCCGTCGCCCCTCGGGGGGCCACGGGGTCCGCAGCCTCGCTGTCGGCCCACTGAGCCGATATTGTCCTGCTCCTCGAAAAAGAGGTGATCAGGAAGGTGGCAGATCCTCCTCCAGACCCGGGGTTTGTGTCCAGGTACTTCCTGGTCCCAAAATGGATGGGGGGCTGGCGCCCATTCTCGACCTGCATGACCTGAACAAGTTCCTAAGGTCTCGGACCTTCAGGATGGTCACGCTGGCTCAGATAATCCTATCCTTGGAACAAGGCATGTGGTTCTGTTCCCTGGACCTCCAGGATGCATTCTTTCACGTCCCAATCCGTCCGTCGTCTCAGAGATTCCTCCGCTTCAGAGCGGAGGGATCCCTTTACGAGTTCCGGGCCATGCCCTTTGGCCTTTCCCTAGCTCCCAGGGTCTTCACCAAATGCATGGCAGTGGTGACAGCGTTCTTGCGGCGCCGAAGGGTCCAGGTGTACCCCTACGTGGACGACTGGCTGATTGCAGCCCCCTCCAGAGCGGAGGCGGAGCGGTCCAGAGATCTGGCCCTCCAGGTTTGCTCTCAGATCGGCCTCCTCATCAGCGAGGCCAAGTCGGAACTCGTGCCAAAGCAGGTGATACAATTCATCGGGGCAGAGCTCGACTCTCTACGAGCCAGAGCACAGCTCCCGGCAGACAGGGCCGAGGTTCTTTCCTCCTATGCCCAATCATTTTTGGTTGGGCAATTGCGCCCTGCCCGGTACTTCCTGCGCGCCCTGGGCTTCATGGTAGCCTGCACCAGCGTGGTCCGTTGGGCCCGTTGGTACATGCGTCCCCTTCAGTGGGGACTGGCCAGCCAGTGGTCACAATGCTGCGATCCGTTGGACCAGCCCGTGGCAGTGACCCAGGAGATGTGGAACACTCTGCAATGGTGGATCGTTCCGGCACATCTGCAGGAGGGCATCCCGTTCGTCCGCCCCGAGCCGACGGTCTCTCTATCGACCGATGCATCTCTGATGGGTTGGGGTGCCCGTCTGGGGGAGCACAGAGTGCACGGCCTCTGGTCCCCTCGGGATTCCCGATGCCATATCAACCTGCTGGAGCTAAGAGCGGTCCATCTAGTTCTCACCGCCTTCGCTCCGTTTCTACAGGGTCAAGTGGTTCAGGTCCAGACGGACAATACCACGACCATGTACTATCTGAACCGCCAGGGCGGGACGCGCTCCATGCTGTTATGCAAGGAAGCTCTCCACATATGGTCCCTCGTGTGCAGCCTGGAGGCGGATCTCTTAGCCATTGACGTGGCAGGAGCCTCCAGCACCCTAGCCGATGCCCTAAGCCGGATAGGGGCTGCGTCTCACAAGTGGTCTCTCCTGCCGGAGGTAGTAAGACCTGTTCTCCCACTGGGACATGCCTCAGGTGGACCTGTTTGCCTCCAGGAGAATGTGGCTGAGTCTGTTCCATGCCCGCCCTCAGCAGGGCTGCGCTGCAGGAGGATGCCTTCCGAGGCCGTGGACCCGGGCCTCTTCGCCTCTCCCCATTTCCCTTGATCCATGAGGTGCTTCTCAAAGGCGAGGAGGACAAGGCGCAGGTGATTCTGGTAGCCTCAGACTGGCCCCAGTTCTGGTATCCAGATCTCCTCAGCCTCCGCTCCAGGCTCCCGAGGCGGCTTCCAGCCCCCGGACCTGATCTCAGTCAACCAGGGGAAGGTATTCCATCCGGACCTTCAATCACTGCACCTGACTGCCTGGTTCCTAAGCGGCTAGAGTTCCAGGCCTAGGGTCTTTCCGACGAGGTCCTCAACGTCGTTGAGGCGTCCCGTAAGGAGTCGACCAGGAAATGCTACGCCTTCAAATGGAAGAGATTCTCCATTTGGTGTCAGGGGAAGGGCTTGTACCCTTCCATCTGTCCCTTGGCAAGCATTCTGGACTACCTGTGGTCCCTTTCTCAGCAAGGGCTTTGGTCAACGACCGTTAAGGTGCACCTGGCAGCCATCTCTGCCTACCGGGCGCGGGCCGGGAAGCAGTCGGTGGCGCAGAGAAGGTGGTCGGGGCTTTTCAAAGGCCTGACCACATTTCTCCAAAGTAGAACCCTCACCTCCATGGGATCTACTGCTGTATTGGCCAAGCTCATGGGCGTTTATTCGAACCGATGCACAGGTGCGATATTTTCCACCTGTCGTGGAAGACCGCCTTCTTGGTGGCTATCACGCCAGCTGAAGGATGGAGAGCTCCAGGCGCTTCCATTGAGTCTCCTTATCTGGTCTTCCACAGGGACAAGGTTGTCCCTGCGCCCACCGAAATTCCTTCCAAGGTGGTGTCGGAGTTTCACCTTAACCAGTTGTTGACTCTGCCAGTGTTCTACCCCAATCACACCTCGGAGGCCGAATATAGGCTCCATACTTTGGACCCTAGACGAGCGCTCACTTATTATAAGGAGCGGACGGCTGAAGTTCGGGGAGAGGTTCGCCAGCTGTTTGTCACCTATGCTGAGCCGCACCTGGCAGACCTGCAGCCAAGCGGACGATAAGCAGGTGGGTCACCTCCTGCATAGAGCTCTGTTATAGGTTGGCGGGCATGGAGCCTCCCAGAGGGATAAGAGCTCATTCTACCCACCATACCGCTGCATCGGTAGCCGCTTCCAGGGATGTCCCTATCCAGGATATCTGCAGGGCTGCTACCTGGAACTCTGCACATACCTTTATTACCCACTACCACATCGACCTTGAGTCACGCCGGGATGCTGGTTTTGGGGCCTCGGTTCTCCAGTCTCTTTTTCCCAAGTAAGTATCGGGGGTGTGCGCCTTGCCTCCCTCCTCCCGGAAAACTGCTAGGAGTCTGCCAATAAGTGTGGATTGAACAACATATCCATGTCCCTAGAAATACAGGTTGCTTACCTGTAACGGAGTTCTAGGAATGGTATATGTTGTTTGTCCACACGACCCACCCGGCCTCCCCGGCTTCGACGCACAACCTGGCTTCCAGCGGGCTAGATCTGGCATCATGGGGCGGAGCCGAGAGTTTTACCACCCTGTTGGGTGGGAGGAGCCAGCTTGAAGACCTTCCGGCAAGATTTAAAGCGGCAAGGAACCTGCCAGACAGTGTGGATGAATAACATATACCATTCCTAGAACTCCTGTTACAGGTGAGTAACCTGTATTTCTGCATCCAGTACAAGAAGTTCAGGATGGTGAACCTACATGGCCTGCTGCCATTTCTGCACCAGGGAGACTGGATACGCTCTCTCGACATGCAGGACGCATACCTGCATATCAAAGTGCGTGCTTCCCACAGACCACCTCTGGTTCCAGTTCCAGGGGGAGCACTGCCAGTTCCAGGCCTTGCTCTTTGGCTTGTTGTCTGTGCCACGAGTCTTCACCAACTGCTTGGTGGTGGTAGCAGCTACCCTCCTGGATGGTTGGTTGCTCAAGGCACAGTCCAGGGAGCAACTGCTTCAGACCCTAGAGTGTACCAGTCAGTTGCTCCATGCCCTGGGAATACCGCTCAAGCTGCCAGTCAGCCGTGACCCATTGTCAGTCCCTACAGTACCTTGGGGGTAATACTGGACACTGCTCAGGGCTTTGTATTCTTGCTGCAGGACAGGGCAAGTCCGCCTGATTGTTCATGCCCAGCTGCTTTACAACAGCAGGTATGTAACGGCCAGAACCTTTCTGAGGCTCTTGGGACTGATGGCTGCAGCCATTTGTCATCGAGGCACAGGTCAGGAAGCATAGGAAAACTAGGAGCAGTTTCAGAATTCGCAAATAGTGTGTTCTTTTGCTCAATAACAGCAAAATAAAAATTTGTTCAGTGTAATTATTTACAAAGGCAGTACAGAGAAAACAGTCCTCCTGAGTGTTTCTTCTCAGTTTCAAATCTGAGTTTCTCTCTCTCTCTCTCTCTCTCTCTTGCAAAACAATGCTGCTCTTTTTATAACAGGTCTTTGCAGGGAGCTCATTAAGCAGACAGTGTTTTTTCTTTTTAATTCTTAATTTTTTCCGGGCAGGACCCCGTCTTAACTCGGCCGTAGTCACGGCCCCTCGGGAGACCTCCACCACTGCCTATGGCTGCAGAGATCCTCTATCACCCGGCTTGCCCCGGGCTGGGGCTGTACCACCTTCACCAGCGACCCCACTGGAACTATGGCTGAGTGGGGGATCCATAACAACGGTGGTCTCGGAGGTCCTCAGAGGAGGCTTCATGCGTCTGATTGCCCTTGCCTTGTTTTCCTCCTTACGGAGGTGGGGGCGTGCAATGACACAGGCATCTGCTCCCCTCCCAGAACTTCTGTCGCCAGTCGCCTGAGGTCCCCCAGCCTCCGCTGGGCCCTCAGTCGCCGATCTCTTTCCTCGCCCTCCCCGGAGAAGGAGAACAGTCCTTGGGATGCCCTATCCTTCTCCCCAGCCGGCCTCCATAATCCGGGTCCATTCCAGAACCCGGTCACAAATGTAAGCAGAAATCCCACCGCTGCGCCAACGGGCCGGCAGACAGTGTTTTTTCACAGAATGATCTTTTCAGTTTCCAGTGTTCTTGCAGGTGCAGCAAAAAGAATATAATGACCCAGAACTGATCTCTTGTTTACAGCTCTGCAAAAGGCTTAAAAACTGCATCTCAGGTTAACCCCCTGAGTTCCAAATAGCTTTGCAATCGTTTCAACAGTATAACTATATACAGTTTTAAACAAAGAAATCCCAGTATCAGTAACATTTCCTCATAAAGATTCACATATATTTTTATACGTGCAGATATACAAGGGGGAAGAAAAGATAGAACAGCAAAGGAAGGCAGAGGGATAGCGAGAGGCAGAGAATTGCGAAACCTAGGAATAATCAGTTCCTAGGTCTAACAAGAAAATTTAATTGTGCAACCAGACAGAGAAGAGACAGAAGAGGAGAGGATAGAACAAGCCCTTGCATTTAAAAATGTTCTGCATAACAAATGGGGCAGGGTCTTATTCAACCCCGTCACACCATTGTCACGGTGCCTTTGGCCAAGCTGCACATGCAGATTTCCCTGTAGACATTGAGGATCCAATGGGACCTCACCACAGATGCTTCAGGGCTGGGTGGGGGGCTCATCAGGGCCTTACCAGACTGGGATGTGGTCCAGCATGGAGGCTGCCTCCACATCAACATCCTAGACATGAGGGCTCTCTTGTATGCTCTACAAGCCATCCAGACTCATCTGTACATGAGCCATCTGCTGGTACAGACACACATCAGTGATGTGGACTACATTAACAAACAAGGGGGGGCTCGCTTGTACCCTCTGTGTCTGAAAGCGTTGAGGGTCTGATATTGGGCTCTAGAACACGGCCTGGTACTGTCATCTGTCCATGTTCCAGGCATTCAGAACGTCCTGGCGGACAAGCTCAGCCAGTCAGTCTCAGATGCTGACCTCTTTTATAGAAGATCTGTTAGACTGATGGTGTCATCCAGAGTAGGTCCTTTTTTGCATCCCCACTCAGTGCAAAACTGCTGCGTTTCTGCTTGCTCGTTCCAGGGCCTGGAATTTTCTAAGACACGTCCCTCTGTTGGAAGGGGAGGTTCCTCTACACCTTCCCTCCCTTTCATCTAATTCAGAGGGAATTGATCAAGCTCTAGATGGAAGGGGCCACTCTGATCCTTATTGCCATCTTCTGGCCTTGTCGGATTTGGTTCCTCTTGCTGCAGCAGCTGGCTGTGGAACCTTTATTGCCCCTGTCCTTAGACAGAGACTTGCCATTGCAGGATCAGGGCACTTTGGTCCATTCATACCTCAACCCACTGCACCTCCGTGCATGGCTCCTGAAGACATAACCATTACTTGCTTCCAGGTGTCCCAAAGGGTGGCTGAGGTCCTGCAGGTTGCCAGAAAGCCTTTCACTAAGGCCACTTATTCCATGAAGTGGAAGCGCTTTGCTCTGTTGGTGGCTTCCCATCATTTGGACCCTTTCACTTGTCCTCTGAATCAGTTCTGAAGTACCTGCTGTCCCTCTCAGACTCGGGCCTGCAGTACTCCTCCAATAAGGTGCACCTGTCTGCCATTTCAGCCTTCCATGTACCCGTTGATGGCCGTGTGATGGCACAGCTAAATGTGTCCCCATATATTTTTGAGGCATTCTTCATCTGAAGCCTCCCATCCACAACCCAATCCCAGCCTGGGACTTGAATTTTGTGTTGGAGAAACTTAACTGTGGATCCTTTTGAGCCAGTCGCAACATGACAAGCTACACTATCTGTCATGGAAAGCATTATTTTTAGTTGCTATTACTTTGGCTCTAGCGATTTCTGAGCTTCAGGTTCTGATGTGTGAGCCTCCTTATTTGATTTTCCACAAAGACAGGGTGTCTTTGCGCACGAATCCTAATTATCTTCCTAAGGTGGTGACTTGAGTTTACCTTAAATCAGTCCATCTACATGCCTGTCCACTATCTTGAGCATGCCAATCAAGGGAATGTATGGCTTCATACCTTAGATGTACATAGAATTTTGCATTACTTTACACACCGTACAAAGGACTACAGAAAGTACTCTCATCAGTTTATTTTGCCCCTGCGGAAAAAGGGCATACCTATTTCTAAACAGTGCCTGTCCAAATGGTTGGTCAACTGTATTACTTTGTGTTAAAGGAAGTACAGTATGCGCCGCTTGTAACGGACTAGTTTGACATTCGGTCATGCGTCCGGTACATCGTTATTGCTGCAGTACGCGATCTGGATGGGACGGGGGAGAGAGAGTGACAATGAATAAACTTACAACAGAAAACACAGCATTAGTGAATTACAGCTCCTTCAGTGAACTTTTCTGTAAACAAAGCAAATTAAAATCTGTGCATTGTACAGTACCATGCTGTAGCATATTCATTGCTGGCTTGAGTGCATGTACTCCTTAATCAGTGTTAATTTCTTTGGAGATGTCTTGTAATGCTGTCATGTATTGCTTACATGATGGCTGTTAGTGCCAGCTGGTCCCACCATGTGACAATCCCTCTGCTCAACTGCTCTGTGTGTCTGGAGTGCATTTCTAACGTCTGCGGGTGTCACTTGAATCTCCTTCCACTTCATTAGTTGGATTCTCTTCCTTGTTTTCTTCTGGGACTTCTCCAAGCGCTCCTGTGATAGCTTCGCTGATGTCACCAATAGCCACATTCTCTGGTTCGTTACCAACCAGCATAGCACAGAACAGCAAGAGTAAAACGGAGTAAGAAAGCTATCAGTGGGGGGAGGCATTTCATTCACTAACTGATCGAAAACTACTGTGATCAAGTTAACGGCAGCTTAATCACTTAGTGTTCACACAGATTCACACCTGTTTTAAGGTGTCGAGGGAGTTGTTAATTAGCTATTCGGCAGCCGCTAAATGCGGAGTTACAGGTCCGCTTAATCACTTAACTTTATTATAGTTCCCCATGGCTTTTGGCAAGGGGAATTTGTCCATTACAGGTGGCTGTCCGCTATAAGCAGGTCCATTAAATTTGGTGCATACTGTACGATAAGGAACTTCCTGGCGTTGTTTGTGGTCATTCAACTTCAGTTGCCTGTTTCAGCTGCAGAGATCTCTGCTGCTGCAACTTGGAGTTCTGTCCACACTTTCACTAAACACTACAATCTCACTTCGTGGGGGTGCTCTTGCAGCAGTTTACACCAAAAGAACTGAAGCCAGCAGGCACTAGGACCCCATGGAAAACTTCTAGCTAGTAGTCTGTAAGGGGGGGACCGCCCCCTGACGTCAGCTAGTGGTGTAAAATGGGCAATCCCCAGTCCCTTCCCAGTTCTTTTCCCATCGTTGACCCGCACACATCGGCTCCACAGACACCTTCTGCTCTAGTCAACTGCTTTTCTACCGTGTTTTCAGCACTTTTTTATTTTCATCCAATAATTCAGATTTTTTTTCCTTTTTCTCTATATGTCATCTTCCCCGTCTTCCTCTATTGAGCAGCGCCATTCCAAGTGTACCTACGGCAAGCAGCTTTCTTCAAAAGATGGCCATGAGGCTTCCCTCTTCTGCCTAGGCCCAGACGACAACACCAAGGCCTGCCAGCATTGCTTGAAGTTACAGTGCGACCAGGATTCGCCGCCAGAAAGCCCTCCAATTCTTCTTGCTAGAAAAACTTGATGCCAAGCAGAAGGAAATCCAGGGTAAAAGTTCTTCAGGACAAGAAGTCATCGGGGAAGCATCACCATATGGAGAAACACAAGGACAAGTCCTCCGTGGACTCCCGATCCCTCTACCCGCACGAGTTGGGCACCAGCCCCGGGTCCACCTCCCACAGGAGGTTGGACTCAACTTCCCCACCTCCCAGGCAGCACTCACTCCCTCCAGGTTACCTGTGGCCAGGCCTCCTGCCCTTGTTCTGATGTTGGGTGGAGTTTCTATGGGATCCGGGGCTCTGTCCTTGACCCTTCAGCCCCTGAAGCTCAGGCCATCCTCTCAGACTTTGGGCTAGCAGCCAGGTGGCTCGTCCGGTTCATCCTCGGATGGCGGGTCCTTACTAATCATCCAGCCGGCCAAGACATTCTCCAAATCAGTCACACTCTCCAGCGCAGACTCCCTGGACCAAATGAGCTCGCCTCCCCTAGGAGGGTGACTCCTCTGCCCTCCTCAGGTCTTGGCTTCCCTCGACGGGCCTCTCCTAAGCAGACGCCAGCTGCTACTCTGGACCAGCGCCAGCACCCACCCATCCCTTGGACGCCGCCATTCTCGGCATCCATTCCAGCGACTTCACAACCAGAATCGTCGGACCCTTGTATGTCACAGGCCATTGACCATGTAGAGCTTAGGCCGACGTCTGTGGCACAGTCATCAGACCCCGGACGACAGCAGTTTGGAACAACAGACACCGGCTGCTCCTGTTCCAATGGCTGGCGTTGCATCAGGGCCCAACACCCAGCCATTCTAACCCTCAGATGCCGGGTATTCCCCCTGAGCCTAGGATCCCACTGTCCGACGTCCGAGCTTTTCACGTCCTGGTAGAACACCGTTAAGGGCGATCTTCTTCATCCAAGGCCTTCCTTGCCTATTAAGGAGCTTACACCTCCTGAGGCCCCTCCTGAATGGCCGCCTCCTAAACCCAAGGAGCCTATTCCTCAGCCTGGGGAATCAACCCTACAGCCCAAGAACTCTGATAGAGGTCGTTCCAGCTCTGGAGACAGGAGATGCCACTCCTCCAGATCCTCGGATAGGCACAGACGCAGCTCTAGAGGACACCGGTCTGGGCATTCCTCCTTATGGTCTGATTCCTGGGAGGATTCGAGCCACAGCTACTGCTCCTCTTTCAGATCATCCCCCATAGGGGGTGCTACTTTATCCCCCAGATAATAAGGATTCCCTCGGGTCTCTGCCCGATGATCCATCTTTCATGGACATTATGCAGCATATCCAGGCCAGTATGGGATGGGACATGGAAGACCTGGATCCTGAAAGATGCCGTCTGGCCAGATATTTGCATCAGAAGGATCTTAAGCCCATAGTGGTGCCACCTTTGGTTGACACTTTGCATGATGTCACCAGGATTGCCTGGAAGCATCCTCCCACCTCTTCGGCGGTCCCTAAGAAATCAGACCATCTCTACAGGGCTCCCAGGGATGAACCCTTTTTAGGGGAACATCCATGGCAGATTCCACGATGATCACAGCTGCCCACGACAGGGCCATACAGCCCCGGCACCTGAGCACCCAGCCACCTGACAAGGAGTCTGAACAACTGGACCAATTTGGCAAAAAGGTGTATACCTCTGTCACTCGTACCATTCGCCCTATGAATTTCCTTGCACACAAGGTCCAATATCAGAATGCCCTCTGGGAGCAGGGCATGGAGTTGGCTCAGGCCCTTCATGATGATCCCCCAGAAGACTGAGCTACTCATTTTCTTAAAGTTGAGGTCGGACGTTGGAGCTTGCATTCTTCATTCTTCTTATGACCCTGCAGACACTGCAGCTCGGGCTGTGGCCACTGTTTGCATTAGGAGGCATTCCTGGTTTCAGGTTTCTCCCTGGATGTCCAGGCTGGTATCAGGAATGCCCCTTTTTAGGGTCCAGTTTTGTTTGGAGATGAGTCAGAGAAAATCACTCTGCTTCAGTACTCTGGTAAGGCTATCTGATCTGTGCATACAATGTACTGGTCTCACCAAAAGTCCTTCTGGTGGCAGGCCTTTTGCCACTCCTCCGGTCAGCAATCCCAAAGACTGCAGCAGCGAGGAGCCTTCAAATGTAAGGCCTGCTCTCACAATCCAAGAGGTGTCGCTCCCAGAGCTGCCAAATCCTCCCATGCTGCCCTGCCTACCCCATCTGACTCATTGCGCCCCCCCCCCCAAAGCTGATGTTCTGGGGAGGCAGTGGGTTGTCGTTTATCCCTCTAGCTAGAGGGTTGGAGTAGGATCACATCGCGCCAATGGGTCCTACAACTGATAAAGGACATACAATCGTTTCCAGAGGTGCCACCGGACAATCCTCCGCCCTCTCGCTTTTCCCCATCCCACGCGGCCCTCATTCAAGAGGAAATCCAGGCACTTCTGGGCAAGCGAGCCATAGAGCCAGTCCCAGTTACCCAAATAGGAAAGAGATATTATTCCCACTTTTTCTTGGAAAACAGGGAACCTGTGCCTCATGAACGAATTCATAGAATACAAGAGGTTCAGGATGGTAACCCTTCCCGGCCTGATTCCTCTCCTCTATCAAAGGGACTAGCTTTACTCGCTGGACATGCAGGATGCGTATCTTCACATCCTGATCGCCCAGCCCCAAAGAAGGTTTCTGCGGTTCCTTTTCCAAAGGCGCTACTACCAGTTCTAAGCTCTGCCGTTCAGCCTTTCCTCGGCTCTTTGGGTCTTTACCAAGTGGCTCACGGTAGTGGCAGCAGCCTTACAGAGAAAAGGTCAGTACGTCTTCCCATACCTGGCTGACTGGCTTCTCTCCGCCCCTTCCAGGGAAAAGCTGTTACATAAAATGGAGGACAGCTTTATTCTGTTTCGCGACCTGGGAATCACTTTGAACCTTCCAAAGTCCTACCCATGGCCGAGGCCAGCATTACAATTCATCGGTCTCTCTTGGACTTGTCCAGGGCTTCCTACCTTCAGACAGTGCGGATCGCCTTCAAGCTCATGCTCGAGAGGTGGTGGTCTCTCACTTGATCCTGGCCAGAGTGGTCCTTAGGCTTTTGGGCCACATGGCTGCGGCCATTGCAACTGTACTGTTGGTACAGCTGCACATGAGGGTGAGCCAGTGGAACTTGAGAGTTCAGTGGGATCAGCGCTTTGCCGACTTGGACCAGCTTGTGATAGTCTCAGTGCCAGTTCGCAAGACTCTTCAGTCGTGGTTAACCCGCCACACACACACACACACACACACATCTCCTGGGGACTTCCTTTCCGAAGTGCACTTCCTCTTCAATCTCTGATCACGGATGCATCCGGCCTGGGCAGGGGAGCCCACCTTGCAGGCTGCCAGGCACAAGGAACATGGTCGGCGCTGGAGAAGACCCTCCACATCAACGTGTTGGAGATGAGGGCGATCCTTTATGCCATGCAGGCCTTTCAGGCCCATTTAGCCCCGGGCTGCCTTCTTATCCAGCTAGACAACATGTTGGTGGTTTTTTACATAAACAGGGGGAATGCATTCGTATCTCCTCTGCAGGGAAGCCATGAGAATATGGTTCTGGGCCATCGAGCATCAGCTGGAACTCCCGGCCGTTCGTGCTCTAGGCATCTAAAACACCTTGGCCAACAACCTAAGCTGGTCTCTGTCCACAGCTCACAAGTGGGAACTTCTGCAATCAGTAACAGAAGATCTAGTTGAAAGATGGGGTCGTCCTGAGTTGGGCCTCTTTGCATCCTCACAATCCAAACTGCCCAGTTTCTGCTCACTAGATCCAGGGCGTGGTGTTTTCTAGTGAGACGCTTTCTTTGCTGGACAGGGAGATTTCTATATGCCTTTCCTCCCTTCCCGCTAATTTATAGGGTTCTTAAACTGTAGCCAGAGGGGGCAGACATGATTCTGATTGCGCCGTACTGCCCTCAACAAGTCTGGTTTCCTCTGCTTCAGCAACTGGCAGTGGAACCACCACTTCCTCTGCCTCTGAACTCACACTTGCTGTCCCAGGAGATGGGGACTCTAGTCCATCCAGACCTCAGGTCACTACTCCTGCATGCATGGCTCCCGCATACTTGATCGTTACCCGGTTTGGAGTTTCCCCTAGAGTGGTGGAAGTCCATGTTGCTGCCCGGAAGCCTTCAGCTAGGGCCTCGTACACGTCGAAGTGGAAGCGGTTTTGCATCTGGGCCTCCGCTCGACACCGTGATCCTTTTACCCATTCGGTAAACTTGAATCTTATCTGTGTCAATCTTCACCATTCATCACTACTTGGGTATAGCTCACCAGAGCTAGGACCCCGCGGGAGACTTTTTTTTTTCCCCATGGGCGGAGTCGACGGGCTGGCGCCACCCTCAAGGCAGACCTTTTACGTGGTGCTCGAGGGTTGGCAGTTAGCCATTGTCGACTCCACCCCAGCCCCAGTTCTTTCTCTCCTGCCGTCTAGTGAGGATCCTGCGTGCGAGACTGAAGAGATTTCTGCGGCCTAGTCCGTCATTGTTTAGTTGTTGCCTCGGTTCTGACTGTCTGCTCGACGTCGCTTCTACGACACCGGTAAGATCTTTCCTTTTTGTAAAGCAGTATAGAGTACTGTGTTTTATTAAGTTTTTTGTCTAGTCATGTCTCGTCCAGGGGGCAAGAAGGCGTCGAAAGCTGGGTGGCCCCCTATGCGTCTCTGCCCCTGTGGCTGCCTTTACTCTGTAACGGACCAGCATGACCGTTGCCTCTCCTGTCTCGTCCCCCGACATGATATGGATAACTGCGATATCTGCTTCTCCATGTCATTGAGATTCGCGTGTGGAAAGTCGGACTTGCACTGCCGATTTTCGGAGGATGGATTCACAGTCGTCAAGCCAAGGTCAGGACTCTCAGCCCTTCCTCTGGGTCCCCTCCCGGTCCTATACAGCCTGCGGAGGAGGGAGCCTCTGCCTTTTCTAGCCTTGCCACAGCGGGGATTTCTTCCACGGTGCAGGAGGCCCGGGCTGACCCTCTTGGGGGTCAGTGGGGAGGCACCATCCTGGCAGTCGCTACTTCAGCAGCGGAGGCTCCCTCTATGTCGTGTTTTGGGTCCCTCAGGACCGGGCTAGTGACGCCGCAACCGGCGTCTGGCCTGTCCTTGGTGCTGTTGTCGCCCCCTGATTCTGCTTGTGGCGTTGGTAGTTTGGAGCTTTCTGGGCCTGATTATGGTGCCGGGGTGGAAACCGGTGCTGTCTCTCTCCCCCCGGTGTCGATCCTGTCTTCAGCGCCAGATCTACCTTTGGTGTCGCTTGCGGCGCTGGGGTGGATGTTGGCGCCGAGCGCAGTGCCGCTTCAGATTTGGCACTCTGCGCCAGGGAGGAGTGTGGAGCCGTGCTCAGGGTCGCGCCAGACTCCGGCATCGGGGAGGATGTCTGCATGGGGCTGTGCTGTCCTCTGCTGCTGCTGGGGACTTCGAATCTCAGAGTGCCCGACCTCTGGGTCCAGGAACTGCAGGAGCCCATGGGGTGGTCTGGCATCGAGCCTAGGAGTCCACCTTTACGGAGGCGGATTCTGGATCTGATCTGGACTGGCTTCTGGATTCTTCGGGATCTTCTGATCTTTGTCTCCAGCACATAGAAACGTAGAACATAGAATTTGACAGCAGATAAGGACCGCTTGGCCCACCTAATCTGCCCATTTTCCTACCTAACGGATAAGCTGCAGATCCTAGTTAACCAACAGCCTACTTCCTCCTACCCCCAACTAGAATTGCCTTATGTCTGTCCCATGCATTCTTGAATTCCTCCACTGTTTTTGCTTCCACGACCTCTTCAGGAAGGCTGTTCCATGTATCCACAACCCTCTCTGTGAAGAAATACTTCCTCACATTACCTCTGAGCCGTCCCCCCTCAATCTTCAAATTGTGCCCCCTTGTTTTTGCACATCTTCTTCTGAAAGATGCCACCCTCTTGGACTTTGTTGATTCCCTTGAGGTATTTGACAGTTTATCATGTCCTCCCTCTCCCTCCTTTCCTCAAGGCTATACTTCTTTAGTTCCTTTAGTCTTTCTTCATATATCTTCTGATGCAGACCCTGCATCATTTTGGTTGCCCTCCTGTGGACATTCTCCACCCTGTCTATGTCTTGGCGGAGATGGGGTCTCCAGAACTGTACACAGTACTCCAGATGTGGTCTTACCAACTGTCTGTACAGAGGGCCAACAACTTCCTGTTTTCTACTGGTGATGCCTCTCCCTGTGCATCCCAGTATCCCCCCAGCCCTCCTTACTGCCTTCTCACATTGCTGGACCACCTTTGGGTCATCTGATACGACTACTTCCAGGTCCCTTTCCATTTTTGTTGTCAGTATCTCACCCCCTATTGTGTACTCTTCCCCTGGGTTTTTGTTTCCCAGGTTCATTACTTTGCACTGAATCTAAGCTGCCATACATTTGACCATTCCTCCAACCTTGCCAAATCCCTTTTCATCCTTTCCACCCCACCTTGTGTATCAACCCTGTTGCAGATCTTTGTGTCATCTGCAGACACATACTTTCCCTTCCAGTCCCTCTGCAATGTCACTTATAAAGACATTAAAAAGGACCGCCCCAGTACTGAATGCTCCCTTCAGGGGATATAAATTGTTTAGGACTGATGTACAGGATATCCTAACTTACAAGCCTCTGGATGTACCTTACGGTCAGTGCATTCTTGTGCCATACCCAACTGAAGAGTGCCCTACGGGTGCCCTTTCGTTGCACTACCTACAGAACCCGACCCTTCTCCAAGCTAGTTAAACATAATGCTGCCCTCCACAACAAGGGTTGTAGAGGGAAGGTGGCGCCAGCACAGCCGCCTTTCAGCCCTCCTTACCTCAATCGGCCCCCCCATGAATTTGGAGGAGGCAGTAGGGATCTGTTCTCCTTGCATCAGGATAGGTGCACAGAGATTACAGGTGACAGTTCAGTGCTGCAGCTCTTAGAACATGGCCACACTCTGGAACTCTTCGAGTGGCTCCCAGAGAAGACCCCTGGTTCTTCATCCTACCACCCCTCACCCCACCATGTCCTAGTGCTGTGGGACAAGATGAGTCCCCCTTCAGAAAAAGGGCCATATAACCCATGCCAGAAGCCCAGCAGGGCAGGGGGTTCTACTCCAGTTTCTTTCTGGTGCACCCATTCTGGATCTCGGGAGGTAAATCTCATTCAGTACATGAAGTTCAGGAAGATAACCCTACAGGGTCTGCTCCACCTCCTGCACAAGGGGGATTGGATATGCCCCCTTGACATGCACAGGACGAATATCTTCATCAGGATATGTGCCTCCCACAGACAAGTATCTCTGATTTCATTTTGGGGGCTTTTCCCGCCATCAGGTGTTTACCAAATGCTTAGCAGTAGTCGCGCTGCCCTCAGGAGACAGGGATTCTATATCTTCCTTTATCTGCACTACTGGTTCTTCAAAGCTTCGTGCAGCAACAGCCTACTGTGGACTCTGGAACATAACCATCCCCCTGTTCCAGGACCTGGACATTGTAATCAACTTGCCCAAGTCCATCCTGATGCCCTGTCAGCGACTTCAGTACATTGGGGCAGTCTTGGATACGGCTCAGGGCATTGCCTTTCTTTCCCATGAAAAGGCAGGTCTTGTAGCCCAAGCTCATCTGCTGTTCCACAGCTGCTGTGTTCCAGCTAGAGCCTTCCTCTGGCTCTTGGAGATTATGACAGCCACCATACTCACAGTGCCTCTGGCCAGGTTGCAC
The DNA here is from genome assembly GCA_016271365.2 of Neoceratodus forsteri. Lineage (NCBI taxonomy): Eukaryota > Metazoa > Chordata > Ceratodontiformes > Ceratodontidae > Neoceratodus > Neoceratodus forsteri. The sequence goes on from CM057451.1 coordinate 541,372,531, forward strand.
ATGAGGATTCCTCTGTGGACACTGATAGTACAGTGGGACCAGCGGTCCCGACCTGAACCAGGAGGTCCTGGTCTCTTCCTTGGTGAAGAGTTCTACTGTGGTGGATGAAACCCAGCAACCTATTTGTGGGGGTTCTGTTCCATTATTCCTTCTCCTCAGCAAATTCTTACCACAGATGCTTCGGGGATGGGGTGGGAAGCTCACCTGGGGCCCCACCAAACTCTAGGGACGGGTCCAGGCTGAAGTCCTTGCTCCACATCAACATTCTGGAGATGCGAGTGATTCTTTATGCCTGTCAGGCTTTTCAGACTCTGCTGTCCCCAAGCCTTTTGCTGATCCAGACGGACAACATCAGTGTCGTCTACTATGTCGGGGGGGGGGGGGCACTCACTTGTATCCGCTCTGCAGCTAAGCATTGCCAGTCTGGTATTGGGCTCTAGACTACGGACTAGAACTCTCAGCCTTTCATGTGCCAGGTGTTCAAAATATCTTGAACAAACGTTAAGCCTGTCATGGTCAAAGATGCACGTGTGGGAGCTCCTGACCTCAGTAGAAGACCACCTTGTCGACAGATGGGGTTGTCTAGAATTGGACCTTTTTGCATCCCCACTCGACACAAAACTGCCGCTTTTTTGCTTGCTTGATCCAGGGCCTGGATATTTTCATCAGGAGTATCTCGGTCATCAGGTCACACTGATGGAACTTCACCATCAGTGAAGCAGGCTCCGCACAGAGGATTTTCAGCAGTACCACTGGGGCCGCCCATGCCAACGTCTTCTGCCAGCGTCATCAACCCTATAAAGGCACAAATGGCCCTGCTTCCTGCTCAGTTCTTTCCTGCCATCGACTTTGTTCGCATGGGTCTCCGTGGAAGCTGCAAAGCAGTGTTGCCATTTTTGCCTACGACTTTATTTTACTTTGGTGTTTTTTAGAATGTCTCTTCCACAAGAGATTCCTCTACCTTGTTTTATGTTGTGAGTTAATCCTTCCACTTCTGTCTTCCGTTGCTGCCACTGCAGAAAGAAGACTGCCCCTACTGACAAACTTTCTGTCTTGTCTGTCTTGGGCCAGACCACAACAGCTCAGACTTTGAGCTCTGCCACAAATTTAATCAAACCACCTTCAGATGACGAAAAAGGGCTGTCAAAAAAATTCCTGATGGATCAGTTGGTAGCCAGTTCTGGTCAGGGGTCCTCGGGGGAGGGGGGGCCCTTCTTCTCAGTCGTTGGTGGCTCGATGAGCTCCCAGCCCGCTAAGGCCCAAGATGAGTCCTCAGAGAAAAGTCAAAAAAGGACCAAGATCGGGATCACTCCCCAATGGCTGCTGCTTCTTCCTCCGGGGGTACGGCTGCGGCTGCACCAACGTCTGTTGCTGTCCAGGTCTCTCTCTCTATCACACCCATAACGACAGTGCTGCCACCCACCTTTCAGGGTGGCTGGTCGTCAACCCTTGGGTTGCCAGTCCCCTAGTTCGTCGACAGCAGCCCTGCCATTGAGTCCTGATACTTCACCAGGCCCTCTGTCTTTGGGCTCTTGGGGCTCCCAGGGCCCGATGGATGGGTCATCACACTCTGTGCCGTCGACCCCTGCTCTGTCGATGCAGCAGTCTTCTGTCATCTACCTCAATGACATACTGCCCAAATCTACTACAGTCTTGGTCCACCAGCTGGGCGTTTATAGGCCTGGGTGTCCTGCGCCATCAATGGCCCAGTCGTCATTGATGCCACTTTGGCCGCCTCTGGTAATTCCCCATGGGCTGTCAGTCCCTCATTCATCGGAACTCGAGTTGAAGCTGGTAGACACTGAGGAAGAGTATTATCCTGACCAAGGAAGAGGAGAAACCTCCTTCCCCTGACAGGTCCACTGCCTCCTTGGTGAATGAGGACTCTGTCAAGCATACTCCCGGGTATCCTCAAGAGGACCCTACATTCATTAATGTTAAAAGCAGCTGCCACAACCTTGGGCCCCCATACTAAGGAGGAGTATGCCACCAGAAGGGTGCTGGTGGACTTTCTGGAAATCCCAAGGTCTCCTCCTAAAGTCATTCCTCCTATCCGCCCAGCTTTGAGGAATGCCATTACTTCTGCCTGACATATTTCCGGCCATGCCTCGCAGGGCTGAGTTATAGTATGCCCCCAGGGTCTTCATTATTATGTTGCCCAGCCTGAGACCAATTCATTGGTCATCAAGGCAGCTCGTGACAGGTCCAAGGTGCCTAAGCACCTCATTTCCCTTTCTCCTGACAGGGACTTGCAGAGGATTGACCTTTGGGGTAAGAGTATATGCCTCCTTCACCTTCAGGCTGAAGATTGCTAACTATCTCTCTCACATGGCCGAACACCAGAATACTACATGGAAGAAGGGCAAGGTGGCTACCCAGGCTTTCCCTGACTGTACCCAGAAGCAGGAGTTTCTACAATGCTTGCAGAGTGCATAGAATATCAGAAAGCACCTCCTCAGGGCCCTGTACGATATCTCGGATATTGGTGCCATGGCTGACATTTGCCTTCATAGGCAATCCTGGCTGAGGGTCTGAGGCATTGTGGCAGATGACCAGCAAAATGTGCTTAACGCCCCTTTCAGTGGCTCCAGGTCGTTGAGGCCAGACATTCAGCACATTATTAATGACTTGCAGGCATCTTGCACAAGGCTATTAAATCTGTTCACGTTCTGTCGTACGCAACCTAGGAGCAGACAGCGCTTTCTTTTCACAAGGTGTCCCACCAGTCAAGAGCAGCCTCTGCTCTTCAGGGCAAGAGAAAGGCCTCCCCTGCCACTCCTCATCTGGAGCCACAATAAAGCACCCTAGGGAGGTGACGGTCCAGCCCCAGTGGCTGGATCTGCCTTTGCTAGATGACCGCCCCCTCCCTTTTTTTTTTCCCCTGGTCCCTAACCAAGAAGTAGTGATTGGAAGTTGGTTCTCCCTCCATCTCAGTCAGTGGAGAACCATCACTTCAGATGCCTGAATTCTTATAATTTTAGAGAGAACAGGGGTTCACACTCTGGAAATAGTAGAGATGCCTCCAGAGACTCCTCCAGTATCCTCCAGCTATGCCCCAGCCCACATTCCAGGTTCTTCCTGGTCCCCAAAAGAACTGGAGATCTGAGACCCGTTGTAGATCTCAAAGACATCAATCTTTGTCCAGTACAAAAAATTCTACATGATCACCCTACTCAAGCAGGGGTACTGGCTGTGCTCCTTGGACATATGGGACGCTTATCTGCATGTCTCTGGGTTTCCACCACACAAGCGTTCGAGGAAGAACCGACTCGTGCTGCAAGCTCTTCCCAGAGTTTCTTCGTTCTGCTCAACCTGGGCTCCACCTCCTGAGGCTCCTTTAGGGAATCGTGCCAGTCTCTCCCTGCCAAAGGGGAGGCGCCTGCAGGCACGCTCTCTTGTCGATCTCGTCATCTGGATAAGGACACGAGCAAGTCTTCATCCCGACAAAGCCACTCTTGGGACCGAGAGAGGTCTCAGTCCCAGGAGCATGCAGTCTCAACCTCGGTCGAGATCGCTTCTTCGGACGCTGGCTTCTCGGAATTTCCGTTGGGCCAGCCGACCGAGGAGGTGGTCGATGAGGTTGAGATAGTCCTCAACCCAATCGATCCCCTGTCGCAGACTCCTTAGAAAGGACCCTGGTCCTTGTCTTCCCCGATGAGGAGACCCAGCCTTCTGGAGTCCCCATCGAGGATCCGGTCCCAGACTCTGGGAAGTCACCGGCTCCGTCGGTGTCTCCCGAAAGACCGAGTCATCCTGCCCGATCTAGGTCGAGGTCTAGGACCCCCTCGTCCGACAGGCCGAGGAAGAGCCACAAGTGATCTAAGAAGAGACGATGCCATCAGTCGTCCTCTTCCTCCTCGGATGAGGAGAGGCTCCGGCATTCCGAGGACCTCATGTGGCAGCAGCTGATTCTGGCCGGGCATAAGCCTACTTCGGCTTACTCCCCGGCCATTAGTTGGCTTTCACCTCCCAGGCCGAAGCAGACTCCCTTGGAGCCGATTAAATCAGTTCCTCTGCCCACGGAGCTGGCGAGACCACCTGTTCAGCCCACACCAGGGTCTCCACCCATCGTGGTGGAACCACCGCCCAAGCAGCCTGAGGGAGGGGCTCCTTCCAAGGACGACAGATAGGACACCGGGCTTCCCCGGCACTTATCAGTCAAGGTCACCACAGACCACCCCCGGCGAGTCGAAGATGACATGGACGGTAAGCTGCTGTATCTGGATTCTTCGGATTCAGACGTCACCGGTCTTCACTCACATCCCGGGGATGATGATTTGACCGCTGACCTAGAGATAGAACAAGGTCCCTCGACCTTTCAAGGGATTCTCCGCCTCATCTATGAGTCTACAGGGATGCCCCAGGAGCCTATCCAGATGACAGTGCTTTTGCGAAACTGGTTGAGGCTTTGATCATACAACCTGAGCTGTTGGCATTTCACATTTTGAAATAAAGCCTTTTTACACTCTGTTCTCATGGTGCTGGTGTTTGCTTTCTGGACTGTATGTTTTCACCTGTCCAGATGACAGGTTCCTAAAGGCCTTGTCTAGGGAGCAGCTTCTTCGGACCCTAGAAAGAAACCTTCATCTTTTTTCTTTTTTTTTTTTTTTTGTTGTTTTATGTTTTGTTTTCCCCTGGGCATCACTGTCAACCTGCCCAAGTCTGTCCTCATCTCATCCCAGAGTCTGCAATATATAGGGGCGGTTCTGGACTTTGCACAGGGCAAGGCCTTCCTACCTCAAAACAGGGCAGAGTGCCTCATTGCCCAGGCTCAAGAGGTCACCCATAGCCGTTTTATCCTTGCCAGGGTATATCTGAGGCTTTTGGGCCTGATGGCCTTGGCCATTCCCACAGTTCCCTTAGCCAGGCTGCACATACGAGTCCTCCAGTGGATGTTAGGGTACAGTGGGACCAGCACACAGACGGATTGGATCACCTAGTGCTGGTCTCCTCCCCAGTCCGCAAAGGGTTCCATTCCAGAATTCTTCCCTCCAGTAGATTCTCACCCAGGATGCCTCGGGCTCGAACTGAGAAGTGCATCTGGGTCCCTTTCGGATGCGGGGGTCTTGGTCCCAGATGGAAACCTCCCTACATATCAAAGTCCTGGAGATACAGGCAGTCCATTATGCATTGCAGGCCTTTCAGAACCATCTCCTCTCAGGCCTACTGCTGATCCAGTCGGACAATTTGAGTGTTGTCTACTATATCCACAAGTGAGGGGGGGATGCACTCGTACTCCCTGTGCAGGGAGGCCATGAGAGTATGATACTGGGCCAAAGATCGCAATCTGATCCTATCAGTGGTCCACGTCCCCGGTGTGCTTAACACTCTTGCCGACATCTTCAGCAGGACTCAGTCCAATATGCACTAGTGGGAACTTCTCTCATCCATTGCAGAAGATCTGTTCACCAGATGGGATCATCCAGAGTTGGACCTTTATGCGTCCCCATTCAATGCAAAACTGCACCAGTTTTTGCTCACTAAATCCAGGTCCTGGAGTTTTTTGGCAAAACGCGTTGTCCCTCTCCTGGAATGGGAGGTTCCTTTATGCCTTCCCTCCGATTAAGAGGGTGCTAATCAAACTGCAGATGGAGGGGGCCAGCATGATCTTGATAGCGCCATTCTGGCCACGGCATATATGGTTTCTGTTACTGCAACAGTTGGCAGAGGGTGGTGGGTGTCCTAGTGGCAGCTCAGAAACTTTCCACTAGAGCCACATATGCCATGAAGTGGAAGAGGTTTGCCATCTGGGCTGCCAAGGACCACCTGGACCTTTTCTCTTGTCTGGTGAGCCAGATTCTGGACTACCTGATATCTCTGCTTGACTCGGGCCTCCAGTACTCCTCCCTCAGGGTGCACCTTTCAGCCATCTCTGCCTTTCATGAGCCTGTGAGTGGTAGCACCGTGGCTCAACTGGAAGTCTCCCACATCTTTTTCAGGAGCATCCTGCATCTAAAACTTCCAGTCTGTTCCCCAGTCCTGACTTGGGATTTAAATTTTGTTTTGGAGAAGTTGACCCTGTCTCCATTTGAGCCAGCCAAGACTTGCAAGCTACGCTTTCTCTCTTGGAAAGCGTTATTTCTAGGGACGTGGATATGATGTACCTATTCACACTTCTGGCAGTGTTCCTTTCCCTTTAATTCCTGCTGGAATGTTTTCAAGCTGGCTTCTCCCACCCACCTGGATGATAACTTCCTCGGCACCGCCCCATGACATCAGATCTTCCTTTACACTGGAAGAAGGTTCCCTCCTTACCACTCTCCACACTGAGTAGACCCTTTGCTTTCGGATTTCCAAAAATGATTCTAGTTTTCAAGCGAAATTTGAACCTGTTCAGATTCTTCGTCATGGACGACTCTTTAAGTTGGCACCGGGTTTCAAAAACTGCTAGTCTGGGCAGAAGATGCCCTGTACGGATCTGCACACTTCATGCATCTACTGCCTAGGCCACGATCATGATTCAGAGGCCATGTCCTGTCACACCTTGCATCCCAGTACTCTGGAAGACCGGCACGCTGGACCACTTTTAGGATGCCCAGATGAATGGGACCCACCCGTTGGGTCGAAAGATGTTCTTCAGGCAGTCTCCACAGCTGCAGGGTCTGCAGAACAACTTGCAGCTTTTGAAGAGGCAGTGGCTCAAGCCATGGAGCATGCCTCTTCAGCTTCAGCCTTTGTGCAGCTTTCCTTTGGCGCCACCTTCACAGGGGTGTTTAGGGATTTGTGTCAGTCCTTTCCCATCCTTGGGAAGGGCCCCTCTAAAGGCATGAAATCCTCCAAATCTTCAAACAAGGAGACTCGAACGAAGTCTTGTCAACAATTATGGGATCGCGAGTGCTCTTGGGCCTCGAATTCCCATGCTTCACTTTGGGGTTTTGACTGATTGATCCTTTGGTCCAGGCTGCTGGCTCCACAGTCTCCCCATCAGGCCAGTCAGTCGAGATGCCCGTCAGCAAACCTGTCAATTTTTCTTGAGCCAGACAATGAACTGTTGCAGGATGAGGTGGATACCTCACTTTCTCGGACTTCAGTCTTTCCTGTCGCATCTCAGGGTGGATTGGACCAGCACGCTGATCCAGTCACTAACCCACAGGATCCCATTATCCCTGGAGGATCCTCTGCTTTTCCCAGGTTCCTCCAATTCTTGCCGTCAGGTTTCCTGATGGTTAAGGTCATGATCCCGAAGTCCGGAGTTGAGCAGCTCATGTAGACATAGGCACTGTCACTATTCAGCTTTCTCCTCGGGAGAGAAGAGGCTCCGATGCAATATGCGCCGGCACTGTGAAGAACTTATGTGGCAACAGGTCATGTTTTCCGTGGTTAAGCAGATTCCGGCCCCCACCCCAGTTCTTCCTTGAGTCCCACCACTGAGGCATCAGCCTATTCTGCCTTGGCCTCTCCACCCAAGTGGAGCTGCCTCCTAAGGAGCCGAAGGATGTTCCCCCTCCTAAGGATGCCCACATTGCTCCTGGTCTTCCTCATCTGATGTCTGTCACCGTGACTCCGAACAGACTCTGTAGAGTCAGCAGGGACTCTGACGTTTTTTGATGAATCCTGGGAGTCTGAGGACTCCGCCCTTCATTCCTGTCTGTTGGACGCCGAGTGGGGGGAGGACTTGTCCATGGAGCATGGTCCCGCCTTTTTCAGGGGATTGCTGCACTTGATTTTAGTCAACCAGGATCCAGATGGAGCCAGTCCAGAAACGGATTAAGTATCCCTTGACTAAAATTCTTGACCTGGGGAACACCCCAGGGGTAGCCTTCTTGGTCGCACAGGCAATTCTTGGCCCTGCTCCGGAGCTTTGGCAGAACCCTGTCTCTTGCCCTGCACTGTCTGCCCATATGGCCTGCAGGTAAAGCGGTATCTGTGGGTTCCCTGGCTGGTTTCACCGAACATCCCTCGGCCAAGGGTGTGGTGACTGACTCGGTCTTTCAGTGTACCAGCAATGTCTGGGACATGGACAAGCCTTCCAATAAGGAATCCAAAAGAGTTGGATCACATAGCCAAACAGGTCTATGCGGGCTCTTCGTTCAGCCTTCGGCATGTGAGTTCAGCCCTTTTGATGGCCCACTTTGCTCATGCCCTGCTTGGTACTCTCGATGAGATGCTTCCCCAGCTCCCAGCTGACGTACAGACCATGGTCAAGGAAGTCCAGGACCAGAGCAGTGGCATTGGCGACTCCTGCGCCTGGTCCATGGCTGCTGCGGTGGCCATGTGCCGCATTGCTTGGCTGCTGATCTCTACTTTTACAGCAGATATCCAGCGCAGGTTGGCCGATGTCCCCTTCTTGAGCACCGAGCTGTTAGGGCCGGCGGTCAAAGGACACTTTACTTGCATTGAGAAGTCCAGTGCCACCCTGGACTCTGTCACTTCTGCCGCGAGGGATCCCAAGCTTCAGAGAAAGAAGCTCTTTCGGACCCTCTCTATTCCAGTGGCCAAGCCGTCCTAGCCCCCAGCTGGTAGCAGACCCAGGCTTGGCATCCTCTACCAAAGTCGGTTGCTTCGGTTGTCCGAAAACCAGGTGATTGAGGTCCAGCTGCTTCCTCAGCTGGTCCCTCCTCCAAGCCTGCCCAGTTACAGGATGGGGGGGGGGTGCGCCACCCCATTCCCATCCTGACTCCCCTGGGTCATCCCATGGTGCACCAACTCTGCTACTTCCTTTCCTCCTGGTCCGCTGTCACCACAGACAGGTGGGTTCCTTGAGGTGGTTGGCCACATCTGCCCCTAAAGTTCAAGGCTTACTTGCCTTGCTGAGCACATGCCCCACGGGAAGACATGGTGTCTGCAGATATGCCGTCAGCTCTTTGTGAAGTCACTGCCCATCTTCTCCAGAAGGAGGTAGTGGCTTAAGTCCCGGATTCCCCATTAAGCCCATGGTTTGTCTCCAGGTACTTCCTGATCCCAAGGGGGCTGGTGCCCCATCTTAGATCTGCATGACCTGAACAAATTCCATCTGTCACGCACCTTCATGGTGGTCACTCTCCTGAGTCATTCCATTTCTGGAGCAGAACATGTGGTCCTGCTCTCTGGATCTTGGGGTTGCGTTCTTCCACATTCCCATATGTCCATCCCAGTGCCGGTTCTGCAGTTCCATGCAGAGGGGAATATCTACAACTTCCAGGCCATGCCTTTCAGCCTCTCCCAGGATCTTCCAAGTGCATCATAGTGGTGGCAGCCTACCTGAGGTGCCATGGGATCCAGATGTATCCCTAGCTGGACAACTGGCTTATAGCAGGTCCCTTCAGGAAGGAGGTGGAACGGTCCAGGGACCTGGCCCTCTAGACCTGCATGTCCCTTGGCCTCCTGGTGAAAGAGGCCAAGTCAGGGCTCGTACCCTCGCAAGCAGTACACTTCATCGGGTCAGAGCTTGACTTTTGCAGAGCCAGGGCTTGGCTTCCAGCGGGCTGGGCGGAGGTTCTGTCCTCCTTTGCCTGATCATTTCGGATTGGGCACTTGCACACTGCTCAGGATTTTCTTTGCCTTCTGGGTTACATGACGGCATGCACCAGTGTGGTCTGATGGGCCGTGTGGAGACTGTGCCCTCTGCGATGGGAGCTCGCCATCAGTTGTCTCGGCGCCAGGGCCACTTCAACCAGCCGGTCATTGTGACCCTGCCGATGTGGAATGCCCTCCATTGAATGTTAGTCCCGGAACATCTGCAGGAAGGAATCCCATTTGTCCACCCGGTGCCAGCAGTCACCTTCAGGACTGATGCCTCCCTGATGGGCTGGGGTGACCACCTTGGGGAGCACAGATTCCACGGACTCTAGATCCCCAATGCCATATCAACATGCTTGAGATTTGGGCCGTTTGGCTGGTGCCGACAGCCTTTGCTTCACATATTCTGGTCGGGTAGATCAGGTCCAGACAGACAACACCACGACCATGTACTACCTCAATAAACAGGGTGGGACACACTCTTTTCCTCTGTGCAGGGAAGTTCTCCACATCTGGACCCTCATGCTCAGTCTGGATGCTGATCCGTTGGCCATCCATGTGGCTGGCGTCTCCAGCCAACTGGCAGACACCTTCAGCAGAGTGGGTGAGTCATCTCACGAGTGGTCTCTCCATCCGGAAGAAGTACACAGCCAGTCCTCCCGGTGGGGCAGCCCTCGGGTGGATCTGTTCACCTCCAGAGAGACAGTCAAACTGAGGCTGTATTGTGCCCAACCCTTTCAGCAGGGAATGCTGCAGGATGATGCCTTCTTGAGGCCCTGGGCCTCCTGTTTGCCTTTCCTCCATTTCCTCTGATCTACAAAGTGCTGATTAAAGCCAGGTGGGACAAGGCATGGATGATCCTGGTGGCTCCAGACTGGCACCGCCAGTTTTGGTACCCCAGTCTCCTCAGCCTTAGCGTCTTCCTCTCTGCCTGGACCTGCTCTCTTGCAATCAGGGGATGGTACTCCATCCGGACTTTCAGTTCCTGCACCTGACAGTTTGGTTACTGAGCGGCTGGAGTTCCAGGCTTTAGGTCTCTCCGAAGATGCCCTCACCATGGTTGAGGCTTCTCGGGAGAAGTCTACCTGAAAATGCTATACCTTCAAGTGGAAGAGGTTCTACATTTGGTGCCAGGGCAAGGGGCTTGACCCCCTTATCTTGTCCTGTGGCTAGTATTCTCAGCCACCTTTGGTCCCTCTCTATCGGGCCTTCGGTCGACAACCCTTAAGGGTGCACCTGGCAGCCATCTCTGCATACCGGTCACAGGCTGGCATGCCATCGGTGGCGCAGGAAAAGGCGGTCTGGTGCTTTTTCAAAAGCCTTGACCACATTTCCTTTCCAGTGCGTGAACAAGCACCACCTTGGAACTTGTTGCTGGTGTTTGCAAAGCTCATGTACAAGCCATTCAAACTGATCCACAGGTGTGAGATGTCACACCTGTCATGGAAGACTGCCTTCCTTGTGGCTATCACATCAACCAGAAGGATCAGTGAACTCCAGGTGCTCTCGGTGAAGTCTCCTTACCTGGTCTTCCACAGGGACAAGGTTGTCCTTTGCCCCAACCCGAAGTTCCTCCCGAAGGTTGTTTCTAAGTTTCACTTTAACCAAGTGATAAGCCTCCCAGTGTATTTCACTAACCACACCTCGGAGGCTGAACACAGGCTCCATACTTTCGACCTGCGGTGAGCACTTGCCTATTAAAAGGAGCACATGGCTGGAGTTCTGGGAGAGATTCGCCAACTCTTTGTCATCTAAGCTGAAGCCCGCCTGGCAGACCAGCAGTTAAGTGGACAGTTGGCAGGTGGATTGTATCCTGCATCGATCTCTACTATAGGTTGGTGGGTAGGGAGCCTCCTGTAGGGCTAAGAGCTCATTCCACCCAACATACTTCTGCCTCTGTGGCTGCTTGCAGGAATATCCCTATCCAGGAAATCTGCAGGGCCACTGTGTTCATTTCCCACTACCATATCAACCTTGAGTCATGCTGGTTTTGGGGCCTCAGTTCTCAGTCTCTGTTCCTCAATGAGTGTGCCCCCTTTCTGGAAAACTGCTTGGAGTCTTAAGTGTGGATAGTTGCATCATATCCGTGTACCTAGAAAAACGGGTTACTTGCCTGTAACAGTAGATCTTCCACGGGATGGTCTCTTGCAGCAGATAATACACTTGGGTCATCGCCATGGTGGACAGCAGATCTTCTAGCAATCTTTCACCAGTGGCCCCCACCAATGACATCATCATCCTGCTTCCTATATGAGTGGGCAGTCCCTGGTATCCTCCGGTCATTTTCCCGCCGTCTTCAGCTCTCACACAGCAGCTAGTGCAAAGTGTAAACAGTCGTTGACGAGAAACTGAGCAAACGGAGCGGGGTTTTTTTGTTTGTTTTTTTCCATTCTCACTCCTTCATCCACAGATGTCAGAAGGATCTTCAAACAAATCACCTTTATTTCGTTCTTGTCATTGTGGTAGGAAAATCTACCATTTCAACAATCATTCAGTCTGTGCCCGTTGTTTGGGACCCACACACAATTCATCCTTCTGTGAACTTTGTCAAGAGTTTAATCAAGTAACTCATCGACAACGATTGTTTGACATTCAGGCTTACCTCATGGAACAAAAAAGCCGCTCTCTTAGAGAAGCAAGGGGCCCATCCCAAGGACCCCTTAGCCAGTGCTTCGCATAAGAAGCACAGGTATGATAAGGATGCTTCCACTTCAGCATCCTGTTCTAAGCATTTGTCGATGACAGCCACTTCAGGTCTTTCCTCGTCAGCAACGCCTTCTAAAATTGCCTCCTCATCGACAGGAGTCTACTGTGTCTCGACAGCACTTTCTAGCACACTATCAGCAATTCCAACAGAACCTTATACTACTGCCATTGGTGCCCCGTCAACGATGACTCGTCTCTCGTCGACGACAATGGCTATTAAACATGTCAGATCTTCCTCTGTTCCTGCCCCATCGACGATGGGCCAGGGTGCTTTGGGAAGCACCTCGAATTTCACTTTTTCAGCTTCCCCTCCTCCTTCAAGGTCTTTTGTGCATCAGGGCCAGCCTGATTGGGACCGGGACCCCGGACTGTTTCATCCGGGTTCCAGACTAGCTTATACTCCACGTCCACTCTCCTCCATTATTCCCTTGGTTTCACAGAAGCCCCCCACTTCTATGGATGTGGCTACTTATAGTACAGTTCTGGATGTAATGAGGCATTCACAGGCTCCTGGTGATGGGGGTCATCCATCCCAGTTGCCCATTCCACTGCCAAAACTTTTTTTTTTTTTTTGGTGAGACAGTTTTCCACCTGTTTTCCCATCTGATTATGAGGAAGAATACTATTCCAAGGATTTCGAATTCCTGGAAGACATCTGAGGACCTGGAGAATATTGACCTCCAAGGATGGGACTCCCTTCCTCCCTCTCCACTGTGTCATCTCTGCACGAGGAACCTTCCTGCCATGCAGTGGCCTCTCCCCCTGATGACCAGTCATTTCCTGACATAATGGTCCAGATTCAAAAAATTATGGGTTTTTCTACTACTGAACGTGACAGAGAAAAGACATGGCAGACTACCTTGAACAGCCGGAGGACCTGGTAGTTGGGGTACCTGCACTCATCCAAACCTACCAAAATGCAGTGCTGGCAGCCTGGGATCAGCCTTCAGCTGTCCCCGACTCTTCCTCGGAAGGCGAATTGCCTTTACCAGGCTCCCCCTGATCATCCCAGCGTCAGTGGCTCAGTAGGTAGCACACTCGCCTCTGAGGCCGGGAGATCAGAGGGCTGTGGGTTCAGTTCCCACATCTGGCACTTGGGTTAATATCCCAGTACTGACACTGTAGTGCAGCATGAGAGGGGTGCTGCACTTCTGAGGTGCTGTCTTTCGGATGAGACATTAAAACCGAGGTCCCATCTGCCTGGATTGGTGGTAGTTCAGGTGGATGTTAAAGATCCCATGGCACTTATCGAAAAGAGTAGGGGAATTTCCCTGGTGTCCTGGCCAAATTTCCCTCATTCACTAAAAATACCACCAACAGCTTAATCTGGTTCAAGGTCAGTTGGCATTCATCTGTATCCCCTTCCCAGGTCGTGCCTGAAAATAGGCAGGATTTGTCTAGTGCACTTACCCGGTCAACAAAAACAAAATAAATAAATCCCTTTTTTTTTTTTTTTCCATCTAACCCCCAAGGCTGATTCAGTGGTAATTGCCACTGCTCATGATCGTACTAAACACCCCGACACATAAGCTCCTTGCCTCCAGATAAGGAATCCCGTCACCTAGACTACTTGAGGAAGAAAGTCTTCCAGGCGGGCACACTGAATCTGAGAATCCTGACTATATGGAACATATGGTGAAATACCAACATACTCTCTGGTTCTCGGCTATAGATGTAGTCAAACTCCCTTCATCACAGGAGAAAGATCAATTACTGGCTATATCTACTGAAAATTCAATTTCCTGGCATATCCTCCTCTTGGGGTATGATGCGGTGGATACCTCAGTTCTGGCAGCAGCTACAGGTGTCACCCTCCACCTTCATGCCTGGCTGCATGTCTCGGGTCTACAACCAGATATACAACATAATCTGGTCAATGCCCCATTTAATGGCACCAAACGTTTTGGCCCAGGCACTCAGACGCTGTTGGATGATCTCCAGGCATCTGGCCTTGCATTCACTGTACGATGCATGGTATGTACCATACACTACAATCCTCATACCAGTTCCGTTCCCAAAATTTTCAAGCCAAGTGGAGAGGCAAGAATAGAGGAACCTGTAGAGGTGGCTCCCGCGGACGTTCTAACAGCTCTTCCAGGACAGGCGAGCCCCCTGCCCAGTGACCCGTTAGGGCTTGCACCCCGCTTCCTTGTTCAAGCCTCAGAAGCTGTGAGGGCGCTTTGCCTTCATCTGAGGCCTGGAAAGCCAATACTTCGGACGAGTAGGTACTCCAAATCATACGTACGGGGCGCATGCTGGAACTTGCATCTCTGCTTCCCCCGCACCCACCCCACTCAGTCTGTTATCCACCCGACCATGTTCCTCTTCTCCAAGAGGACCTTCAGGCACTGCTACACAAAAAGGCCATATATCCTGTTCCTCCTTCAGAGTTGCATCAGGGATTCTATTACCATTACTTTCTGGTCCCCAAACGTATGGGAGACCTCAGACCGATATTAGACCTAAGATAACTGAATTTACATATTCAGTACAAAAGTTTCCGGATGGTCGCATTAACATCCATACTACCAATGTTAAAAAAGGGGGATTGATTATACTCCCTGGACATGAAAGATGCATACCTGCACATCCCCATCCACCCCGCCCACCACTGGTTCCTGCGCGTTCAATTGCTAGGACACCACTACCAATTTCAAGCACTTCCTTTTGGACTCTCATCTGCCCCGAGAGTCTTCACCAAGTGCCTTGCTGTAGTGACGGTGGCTCTGAGAAGACGGACATTTCGTCTTCCCATACCTAGACAATTGGCTGATAAAAGCAAATTCCTAACAAGCTTTGCTTCTGTCCCTCCAGGCCACCCTTACCCTATTCCAAAATCTGGGCATTACCATCAACTGGTCCAAGTCCAACCCGAAGCCTTCCCAGTCACTCCAGCATATAGGAGCACTTCTGGACATGGTTTCAGCCTTTGCTTACCTCCATGTCGACAGACAAGACAAACTTCTCTCTCTGGCTTCGCACGCTCAAACTCAGCAGTACATAACAGCCAGACGTTTCTCGTGTCTTCTGGAACATATGGCAGCTGCCATCCCCACAGTGGCATTCACTAGTCTCCATATGAGACCGGTACAATGGGTGCTTCAGAATCAATGGCACCAGCGGTCAGGCGACTTTGACAACGGTCTTAGTCATCCCCTCTCTGCGCTCCGCCCTAGCTTGGTGGACACACCGGCACCACCTATCTCAGGGTCTGCCCTTTCAGGCTTCCCTTCCCCAGAAAACGTTGACCACGTATGCTTCCCTGGACAGCTGGGGAGCTCACCTCTGCCCTTATGGGGCACACGACAAATGACCCCAATTTGCCATTTTGCAACACATAAATCTGTTGGAGATGAGGGTGGTTTGCCTTGCCCTTCAAGTTTTTTGCCCGCATCTTCGTCCCGGACCCTTACTAGTCCAATCAGACAACACCTCAATGGTCTACCTGAACAAATAAGGGGTCTCCAGATCTTGCGCTCTCTGCAAGGAGGCACTGAAGGTCTGGCAAGAAGCCACACTCCCAATAATTGCCACCCATCTACCAGGATGCCACAATACCCTGGCAGACATTCTCGGTCACCAGTCCTCCATGCACGAGTGGACTCTTCATCACAAAGTTCTTCAGATGATTTTCCACTTATGGGGGACCCCGCAACTTGACATGTTTGCTTCCCCCGACTCCCCAAATACTTTTCCATTACCTCAAACTGAAGGGGACTGTCTACCAATGCCCTGTCCCAACCATGGACAGGACTCTTCTTATAAACTCCCCCCAGTCCCTTTCCTGCAACAGACTCTACTAAAACTACAACTCAAACCTGCCACAATGATCCTCATAGCCCCCCCTGTGACCCTGGCAGGTGTGGTTTCCCCTACTCCAACTGTCCGTGGCGGATCCCATTCCGTGGCCAGTCAGGCCAGATCTCTTGACTCAGGAGTGGGGCGCCCTCCTTCGCCCCAAACTGAAGTCTTTACACCTTCGCACTTGGCTCCTGAGGACGCTTTCATAGCACATCTTTAAGTCTCTTCACCTGTGGCCAACATACCCTTGGCCTCACGAAAACCATCAACCAGGGAAACCAATAACACTAAATAGAAATGCTTTTCCATGTGGGCTATTTCCCCTTCTCTTAAATCCATTTTCATGTCCTTTACACAAAGTGCTCGACTACTTGGCTTCACTTGCCAAGAAGGGCCTTAGCTATTCCTCTGTCAAAGTTCATCTGGCCTCCGTTTCAGCCTGTCATAAACCCTGTGAAGGCAAATTACCAATATCATCTTGCCAAGATGTTCTTAAGAGGCATGTTATCATATCAAACCTCCCATAAGACACCCCCCCAGTCTGAATTTCATATTAGAGAAGCTCACCCTTGCGCCCTTTGAATTAGCAGCTGCCGCTGATCTCCACTTCCTCTGTTGGAAGACAGCGTTTCTAGTAGCCGTCACTTCGGCTCGCCATATCTCAGAGCTTCAGGCTGTGATGTGTAGAGAGCCTTGCCTAATCTTCCACAAAGATGGAGTGGCTCTCCACACCAATCCTTCCTTTTTGCCAAAAGTGGTTTCAAAGCATACCTTAAACCAGACCATGGAATTGCTCATCTATTACCTGGAGCATTCTAATCCTTGAATATCTCTTGCACACCTTAGATGTTCCATCGTATTCTGAGGTACTATATAAACAGTACCAAATCCTTGAGAAAATCCTCTCAATTGTTTATCACCTTCGCCTCTACAAGGGAAGGTTCCCAAGTTGCCAAGAGAACCATTTCCAGTTGGTTGGCAAAAAATACAAGCAGCCCCTATCGGGAACAGTACAAGCCCATTCCACTAGAGCCCAGGCCTCCACAGTGGCCTGCTTCAAGGGGGCCTTGAGCACTGATACCCGCAGAGCAGCCACGTAGTCCACCATTCACACTTTCACGAAGCATTACAACCTGGATATTGCTTCTCGACGTAGGATGGCCTTTGGCCGCGCAGTCCTACAGGCTCTTCTATCCTAATTCCACCCTCTCTGGGTACACTGTTTAGGAATCATCCCAAGTGTATTATGTGCTGCAAGAAACCATCCTGTGGAAGATGGTACAGTTATGTAAAAACTTACCATAACTGTAGATCTTTGAGGGATGTCTCTTGCAGCAGGTATGTTCCCATCCTCCTCCTCCTCTAAGAGAATGACTTTGTTTCACTTAACACGTGGGAAGGGACACCTATGGTACCTCGAATCCCCTTGGTCCTCACTTAGCGAGCTAAATCCAGCGGGGAACTGAAATACCAGGGACCGCCCACTCTTCTATAGGAAGCAGGATGATAATGTCATCGGTGGGCGGCCCCTGGTGGAAGACTGCTAGAAGAGCTGCTGTGCACCACAGCGACCTCGGGCGACTACCCAAGTGTATTACCTGCTGCAAGAGACATCCCTCAAAGATCTATTGTTACAGTAAGTTTTTACATCACTGTACTTTCTTGGAGTGGTATATGATGTACATCCATACTGACTCACCCGACCTCCCCTGGCAAATGGCAGTGGTCCTACTTCCAGTGGTTAAGATCTGATGTCACTGGGCAGTGCCAAGGAAGTTACCACGCAGGTGGGTGGGAGGAGCCAGCTTAAAGACATTCCACAAGGAATTGATGGGAAAGGAATACCACCTGAAGTGTGAATGTACATCATATACCACTCCTAGAACTACTGTTACAGGTGAGTAACCTGTTTGGTTGCTATTACCTCTGCTTGAAGGATTTCAGAGTATCAGGCTCTCTGGTGCGAGGAGCCTTAATTGATTTTTCACAAAGACTTTGAGGGGGCTCTTGCAGTAGGCAACACCATTGGGACTAAGCCGCCAGGTACCAGGAGCACTCGGAAAATTTCTAGCTAACAGTATACAACGGGGGACCCACCCCCGGACATCCAGCATCGCTTCTGTTCTGGCGTATAAAGGGTGGTGCCCCACACCCACCTCAGTTCTTTTTACGCCGTCAACCTACGCACGTCGGATTCCATGGAAAACATTGCTACAGTCGACCACCTTTACCTTTGTTTTTCTTACTAGTACTTATTTATTTTTGACCGTCATCGCCAACTTCGTCAGCGGACTCCAAGTCCAGGAGTGCCTATGGGAAGCAGCTCCCTGAAAAGGACAGCCAGGGTACCGAAGCCTGCCAGACCTGCCAAAAATTGAGGTCACGCGGAAAAGATGCCAGAAGGTTCTGGAAACCTATCTCCTGCAACAGAGGTTGGCAGCCCTGGAAAGGGACCTGTAGACCCAGACCACGGCTGGGACTTCTGGACAGCCCTCATCCTCAAAGAAGCACAAAAAACATTGGAACTGAGAGTACTCCACTTTAGAGTTGCAGTCACCTTTGAGAGCTACATCTGAACTGAAGCCTTCTTCCCCACAGGAGGTCGGTCTCGTCCAACCCAGCTCTCCTTTCTTCAGGGTTGCCTCCCCCATCATTTCCATGGTGGATAATACCTTCGCGGACGTGGAGGATCCTTCCTCCGCCCCTGTTGCTCAGACCAGTCCACCAAAAGTGTTTTGAGACAGGTGGCCAGGCCAGTTCCTTGGGTGAGGCTGCAGCTGTTTCCACCCTACCGGCCTTGGCATCTTCAGACTCCACTTTGGGGCCTGGCGATTGTCTATCTGACCGCCCGCTGTCGCCCTCGAGGCCGCAGCTTGCTTCCATGGAGCCTCCTCCCACAGGGCCTGCAGCCCTTCTGCTGCCGCTGGTGGTTGCTTCTCAGGCCTTCCCCCCACCAGGCGCCCACGGGGCCTTCCCTTGTTGAAACCAGGGGGTCCTCCGTCTCCGAGCCGGATGTCCCAGGCCCCACTGTCACCGGTGCCCTCCACGGCTCAATCAGGACCCTGCTCCAGAACCCTCTGGGATCCTCCCTGACACTGCACAGCACTCTTGTGCCATCCTCTGGCCACTCTTTGGAGCTCTTGGTCACTGGCTTGGACCTTCAGTCCACACCAGCGGGGTGTTCAACAGGCTTGACCGGGGGGGCGTCAAGCCCTGTTTACGGCCTTCTCACACTATCCAGCATTAGGCTGCTCCTTTCATCCTACGCTCCTCTGCCAGACGTCGGTGGACTATAGTGCCTTTTTGAACGCCTGGTGGGCATCTGCTCAAAAATCAAACCCGGCTCAGCAATGACTAGCGCCAGCTTCTCCCCCACAGAGGACTACCCATATATCGGAGACGGGGCCCATCTCTTTGGTGTGGGCACGGGCACAACCTCCGGTATGTCAGCTAGGCCACATTCAGCCTCAGAATTAGAAGGGTCTGTTCACATGCCCTCGGATTCCTTGGAGTACTCGGCTTTCCCTTCGCACTCGCCACTAGGGAACGTATGGGTCTGGGACACCCCTAAGTTCCCTCCAGAGGATCCCTCATTCCTGGAGATGATGAAAACCATCCATGCATCCTAGGGGTGGCATGCGGTGGAACAGGAACCGGCGTCACCTTGCGCAGCATCTGCGCCTCCCAGAGGTAGATTCTATGGTTATCGCCCCCCTTGGTGGTTCCACATGATGTGTTCTCCATGATTTGACAACAGCCAGCATCAGTTTCTGCCACTCTGAGAAAAGCCTACTGGTTGTACCACGCTCTGGATAGCAAAGCTCGCTTTGACTCACCCTGAGGCTGACCCCTTTGCTCTTGCGGTTTCACAGGGGGACAGTAAAGACTCCGGTTACTGGGACTACCCTACGGACCGGAAATCCAAATTTATTTATTTATATTGCAATCGGTTTACAACCTTTGAGCCAGGAGCTCATTTCCAAAGGTACCTCGTCAACAGTGGTAGATAATACAGATAATACAGAAAGCAGGGTACATACAAAAGAAGAGCATGAGTATAAACAGACACGCATAAATGGCACATGGTTACAGCAAACATTGGTAGTGTAATACAGAGCAAAATATGGTATAATTGACAACAGGAGAAGACAGGGTTTAGCAACATAACGGTATGTTATGGAAGAGTGATAACAGCCAAACAGGTCTACAGTGTCAGATTACAAGGAACGTAAGGCATGAGACAGGAACAGTACAGGTAAATCGATAAAGCAGTACAAATGTCTGTACTCTGTGGGGCGTAAGGTCTATGCCTCTTCAATCTTGGATTTAAGAGCTCAGAATTACTTGGCAGATATGTTTATGCACCAGCAAATCCCTCTTTGGGCAGATGAGGGATTTACTACAAGCTGTACTGGAATCCCCTGCTCAATCTCAGAGAGAGACCCTCCTTTCTTCGGCCTCTAGTGTCAGTTTCTATGCTCTCCGTGCTTCTTAGGACATGGTAGACTCAGTCACTCGCAGTTCTGCCGCTGTCTGCATCAGGCGTCATGCTTGGCTTCATCTGACCAACTTCTCCTCAGCAGTCCAGGCTTCCATTTTGGGCGCGCCGTTCACAGGCCATGTCTTATTGGGGGAGGAGGTACACACTTTGCTGTCTTCCCTGCAAGACCCGGGAACCTCCCTTAGGTCCAGTTCAAAAGGTCAAGGGCAGCGCCCCCAGACGTCCGGGTCGCAGGGCAAGCGTAAGGCCCATTCAACTGTTGCTGCTTCGGCTGTTAAGTTCCATAGGGCAGAGGCAACAGCGCAGTCGGTGCCTGCTACTTCCTTCTAAACCTTGATGTTCTGCTCTACTTTCCTTTGATCGACAGGGGAATTTAGGGGAAGGAGAAGAAACCCGAAGGGAAGGCCTTACCCTTTCCCTCTATTATCTTGCAGTTTTTTTTTTTCCCCTCTGGTCATTTTCCTACCAGGGACCTTCTTTTTTTGATCGAAATACCCCACAGGATACCAGTTGCCTGGTTCTGACATTCTTCACCTGCCTTCCTCTTGAGAGGGCTGGGCTGTGCTTCTCCTTTCCTGCAGCCATCTGGCCTCAGATTCCTTTCCTTGGGCTGCCAGTGCTCGTTGCTCACCCTGGCACCCCACTTTTGCTCACGGGGGCCTGCCTCTCATTTCCTGTGGCTAAGTCCCTTGACCCTCCTCTCCACCTGTCTGAAGTGTTCTCCCCCTCTCCCCCAGTTTTTCCCTTAAGACTTACTAGAAGGCAGTAGTCTTCTCCCCTTTTCGAGTGGCAACCTGACATCTGCGCAGCATTGCTTGCCTCTAAAGGGTGAGTCTTTCTTGCCCGTCTTCCTTCTGAATGTGGGGGCTTCCTCTACCGGGCATTTGTAGAGTCTGTTTCCTTCCTTTCGCTGGCCGCCTTCCTAAGAAGCAGTCGTAACACCACCCCCAACCCCGTCTTAAGATGGCTGTCATCAGCCGGGATTGCCGTTGGTGCCCCTGTGCCTTGGACCTTTCCTGGTCCGCGGGTCAATTGGCCACTTTTCTAGGCCTTGAATAATTTTCTCTCTGGGGTCAGGACTCCCCCAAGTTCCCTGGGTCCCTCAGGGGAGTGGCCCTCGCCCTACATTGGCGCAACCTTTCACCGCAAGCTTCCTTGGTCATATCACGGGAGGCCTCACCGTGACCAGTGGTCTCGGGGAATTACCGGATGCTGGGTCCACCCATTTTGCATCCATTCCTTATCAGACACTCTGCCCTATGCTTTCCTTCATTTGAGGACCCCCCTCACAGGGCTTTCTAAAAGGCCTGTTCAATTTCCCCTGATGGACGTTAGATATGCCCTTTTTTATGTTACTAAACCCCAACAGGTTTCTCCCATTTCTACTTGGAGAGGATTTCTCTGGGTTCCCCGACCCCAGGTCTTCCTCTTTGACGGGGATCTACTCTACGTTTTCTTGCATGATCTATTGGACTGTTCCTGGGTACTACTTTATCAGAGCTCCCGATGTGCATCCACGGGGTCTCTTACTTCTTTCCCTTCAGGATGTGCCTGAAGCTCATCTAGACAGTGAAAAGGGGCCCCAGAGCCTCCCTGAGAGAAGCCGCACACAGTTTAGGTCCTCTGCTCTGCAAACATGCAGATGTGTTTCTCTGGGATCACTTTCCAGCACACTCCCCATTTTTGTTGGCAAGCATCAATGCCCCCTTGCCGGAGAAGTTCAGTCGAGACAGGTGAGAGTCTCTGATTCCCCTGTTTTCAAATGCCTTCTTGCCCTTCCGCCCCCACACACACACACACACACTCAATCTGGCCGGGGAAAGAGGAATGGCCCTGAGAGCTTTTCTAGCGTTCTCTTGGGGGGGTATCGTATCTGGGCTTGTCTGAGACCGGTGAACCATAATCTCGCAGATCGGACACTGGCATATGTTGCTATGTTCTGGGTACTCCGTATGGGTATTGCTGGAGTTATGGTTGCGCCTTTCTGCTCATACCATTCCCAGAGCCTGTCCATCCTCATCCTCCCTGTTCACAGGAGGACAGACTGAGATCCTCTTCAGGGGGGGTGTTCCCCCCTCCAATGGGCAATCAGGGTGTTTTCCTCTCTCTGTCTCACTCTGTAGTTGTGAGGTTTCCTTGGGGACATCCTGACCTTCTTCCCTTTAAGAATTAGGAGAGTCTAGTCCTACCAGAGTCTCCCTTTTCTTCTAGGGAAAACAGAGACTCTTTTTCACAGACCCCTTTTTTGTCATTCGGCCCTTCACCTGGGCTTTCGCCTGAGATTGGGTACCTTCTTAGCTACCCCTGGACTATTTCCTGTTTTGGGATCCATCTCGTTCCTCAGTGGGGCTCTATTGGGCTCCCATATTCCATGGTTCCTCCTCCCCTTACAACCTTTATAGAGTTTGGGGAAGGGCTCTTTTTGTCCATCTAGGTAACTTCTGGGGATTGAGATAGGGCGGACTTTGGACCTTCTTCCTGTACATGGTCAAGCCCGTTTGTGTCCTCTCTTTCTTCTTAGAGGACAAGACGGCAGCATAGAAGGCTAGTGGCCTCCTGGGTTGTATAGGGAGAGGCATCACTAGCAGGAGGTGTGAGGTGATAATGCCACCATATAGGTCCCTAATGAGGCCCCACTTGGAATTTTGTGTCCATTTCTGGAGGCCCCACCTCAGAAAGGACATCGATAAGTTGGAGACTGTGCAGAGAAGGGCAAATAATATGATTCATGGCCTACACCATAAGAAATACGGCGAAAGACTGAGGAAACTAAACCTCTTCTCCTTGGAACAAAGGAGGGAGAAGGGGGACAGGATTAAAACCTTCAAGTATTTAAGGGTTATCAGCAAGTACAATCACAGGACCTCTTCCAGATTAACAGTTGCAGTAAGATAAGAGGGCATGACATTTGACTGGGGGGGGTTCAGAGTAATAGTAGAAGGTTCTTTCTTACTGAAAGAGTGGTGGGCCTATGGAACAGACTGCCTTGGGGTGGTCGAGGCAAAGACAGTCAAACAGTTTGAATCAGCATGGGTCAGTACGTTAACAAGCAATTCCAAGTGGGTTTGGGGGGGGGGTGTTACGAAAAAACATGGGCAGACAAGCTGGAACTCATCTCCATCTGCCAGCACATTCTATGTCTCCAAGACAGGGTGCTTTTACCCATGGAAAGGCGAACCCATATGTTCAGTAGTCTTTCGACTTCCATACTTCTGGGACTTCACGTCCCTCTGGCCTCTCTTTGTTGGTGGCAGTTGGTATCTGCCCAGTACCCTTCTTTTTCTGTAGACCAGCCTCAGGCTGAGGATTTACCTGGGCATCCTTTGCCCTCACCACCTAGTGCATCTCTGTATCCTCCTCCTGGGATTCTTTCCTTTTGGGTACTGCTTGGGACTCTGTCCAAACGGTGTTGCCTATTGCAAGAGCCCCCTCAAAGTAAGATAGTACAGTTACGTAAAAATGTACCATAACAGTAGATCTTCGAGAGGAGCTCTTGCAGTAGGCAAGTTTTTCCCTCCCTCCATCCACCTGCTCTCTTTCAGTCTCTGCTTCTTTGGGATTCAGGAGTCCTCCTCTTCTCCAGTTGGACCTTGTTTCGGGGTCTCCTGAGGTGGGTGTGGGGACCTTCCCTTTTATATCAGAACAGACTTCAACGTCGGTGGGGGCGGTCCCCCGTTGTATACTGCTAGCTAGAAATTTTCCGTGTGGTCCTGGTGCCTGGCGGCTTAGTCCTAACGGTGTTGCTTACTACAAACGCTCCTCTCGAGGACTTACTGTTATGGTAAGTTCTTACGTAAGTGTACTTTTTTCCGTAAGGTGGTGACTGAGTTTACCCTGAGCCAATCTATCCACCTCCCTGTTGATTTTGCTGAGCATGCCAATCCAGGGGAAGCACTGCTCCACGCATTAGACGTGCACAGAATTTTGAAGTATTATTTGCTCCAAGCTAAAGAATGCAGAAAGTCAAAGCAGCTTTTTGTTTCTTGCAGAGGGAGCGAGAATATGCAGGATGTGTATGTACGTATCGAGATTTTTCTTTCCCATCCACGCTTCCTCTGCTTCCACTTTCAGGGAGACCATTTTCAATTGTGGGCCTTCCCTTTTGACCTCTCTTCAGCTCCCAGGGTCTTTACCAAGTGCCTGGCAGTAGTAGCAGCTGCTTTGAGGGGCAGGGCTTTTACGTGCTCCCTACCTGGACAGTTGACTCTTAGTGGCTCCTTCCAGAGACCATCTGGTCCTGACCCTAGAGTTGCACCTTCCGCCTTTTTAAGGCCTTGGGTATTACCATCAGTTAGCAGTAGTCCTGCCTATCTCCTTGCCAGTTCCTCCAGTACATGGGGCAGTTCTGCACACCACCCAGGGCATGGCCTTCTTGCCCATGGACAGGGTGGGAGCGCCTGATGGCCCAGGCCCGCTTGGTTTCTTCCAGTTGCCAGGTCCCCGTCAGGATATTCCTGTGTCTCCTGGGTCATATGGCAGCAGCCATTGCCACGGTTCCCCCTCACCCGCCTGCACATGCGGGTTCCTCAGTGGATTTTTAGAGTCTAGTGGGACCAACGCACGGCCTGGTCCAGATGGTCATGGTCTCTGGTCATGTCAAGTGTTCTGTCATGGAGGCTAGAGTCAGCCAACCTACTTGGTGGGATTCTTTTCATATCTTGACCCCTCGTCAGATTCTCGCGACTGATGCCTCGGGTCTGGACTGGGAGGCTCATTTGGATGCTCACAAGACTCTGGACAATTGGGCAAAAGTGGAGCAGGGTCTTCACATTAATGTTCTGGAAATGCGAGTGGTCCTTATGCTCTGTAGGCCTTCCAGACTCCTCATCTCCCGGTCCACTGTTGGTGCAGACAGACAACTTCTGTGTGGTTTATTACATCAGCAAACAGGGAGGCACTCGCTCTTACCCCATGTCGGGAAGTGATAAAGGTTTGGTATGTGGCCATCCAGCACGACCTGGAGCTCTCAGACGTCCATGTTCCAGGTGTCCAAAACGTCCTGGTACACAGTCTCAGCTGCTCCCTTTCAAGGGCTCGTAAGTGGGAGCTTCTGACCCTGGTGGAAAAAGATCTCTTCAACAGATGGGGTCATCCAGAGTTGGACCTGTTTTTGCATCCTCACTCAACACAAAACTGCCGCTTTTTTGCTAGCTTGATCCTGGGCCGGGACGTTTCTGTACGCCTGCTCCTTCCAGTTTCTGCAGAGGATACTGCTCAAGCTCCAGTTGGAAGGGGCGGAGATGATCCTCATAGAACCCTTCTGGCCACATCAGATTTGGTTCCCCCTGCTGCAGTAGATGGTGGAACCTCCAGTGTCCTTGCCCCTGTGCACCGGCTTGCTCTCCCAGGACCAGGGCACCCTGGTCCATCTGGACTTAGTCTCTGCACCTCCATGTGTAGCTTCTGTGGACCTAACTATCCCCCTGATGTGGTGTGTCCTCTAGGGTAGACGACATCCTGGTGGGTGCTGGAAAGCCCTCCAATAGGGCCACTTCCACCATAAATTGGAAGTGTTTCTCTCTTTGGGTTACTTCATGCCAACTGGACCCTTTCACCTTCCTGGTGAATTAATTATCAGAGTACCTTCTCTCCCTCTCATACTCTGGCTTAGGGTACTCCTCGTTCAGGGTGCATCTGTCTGTCAGCTCTGCGTACCATGTGCCTGTCAAGGGCAGGGCTGTGGCTCAGCTTGAGGTGTCCACCTTTTTGCAGGGCATTTTGCATCCAAAACCTCCCATTCCGGACCCAGTCCCTCCATGGGACCTCTGTTTTATGTTGGAGAAACTCTCATTACCTCCCTTTGAACCGGCTTCGAGTTGCGCTTTCTATCGTGGAAAGTGCTCTTTTAAGTTGCGGTTACTTCTGCACTAAAGAGTTCCAGGCTTCAGGCTCTCATGTGTAAAGAGCCTTATTTAGTTTTTCACAAAGACAGGGTGTCATTGCGTACTAATTCTAAGTTTCTTCCCAAGGTGGAGTTGGAGTTTATTTTGAACCAGTCCATCCACCTACCAGTTTATTATCCAAAATATTCTGTTAAGTGTGAGGATTTGCTCCATACTTTGAATGGACATAGAATCCTGTGGTACTGTACACACCGGACCCAGACTTCCAGGAAGTCTGATCAGTTGTTTGTTTCTTTCGCCCCCAAGAGAGGGCGCTCTGGTTTCCAAACAGTGCTTAAGTGGTCAGCCAAGTGAATTGTTTTTTGCTACCGTTAGTACAACAGGGACCTTCCGGGAGTGGTCAAGGGCCATTCCACAAGGGGTATGGCCACCTCCACGGTTTGTTTCAGAAATGTGTCTGCTGCAGACATCTGTGCCTCTGCCACCTGGAATTCTGCGCAGACCTTCACCAAGCATTACAGTCTGGACTTTGCTTCTCACCCCAAGGGTCCTTTAGCATCGGTAACATTAAGCAGCTATCTGACTAGATAGAACAGTCCCAGAGGTATGGTTTATGCTAATTAGCAGGAACCAGTAAAAATAGAGCTTGGGGATGTGCTGAGGAGAGCCTGCCAGAGAAGGCACCAGAATTTTTTCTCCTCTGACTGAACAACACTACCTCTGTGGTGCTCCCACTTATTTGGCCAAGAAAAGGTTTTTCTTTAACTTGTGTGGGAAAGTTTTATCTTTTTTATACTGTACTGAGTGTTTTTTGACCGTTTTTCGCAGTTCCTTTCTTTATTTTGCCTTATTTTAACCGCGTTTGTGTATTATAGACGGTTCCTTTTTTGTTTTAATTGAGGTTCCCTTTTTTCTCTG
Organism: Neoceratodus forsteri; assembly: GCA_016271365.2. Taxonomy (NCBI): domain Eukaryota; kingdom Metazoa; phylum Chordata; order Ceratodontiformes; family Ceratodontidae; genus Neoceratodus; species Neoceratodus forsteri. The sequence goes on from CM057451.1 coordinate 541,399,738, forward strand.
GGAACCACAGTTTTCTACTACTTTTTACTTAAGAAATTGTGGTTCTTCACCGCGCGTGAACTAGCCGCGTTCTATTATTTCACCGTATTGGAACCTCCAGATTCTAACGATTTCTGAGAATTGGCATGTCCGAAATCGCCAAAAAGAGGACTGAACCCACAGGTTTTAGAAATTGTTTGAACTGTAACAGGATTGTGGCTAAGGCTGATACCCGACCTATGTTTGGGTCCAGCCCATTACTGTACACTTTGCTCAAAATTTTGTTCTAAACCTTTAAGAAACAGAGCAAAGAGGCTTAGAGAGATGGCTGAGGAAGGGTTCTCTTCTGTTCCAAAACAAAAACTCAGGCTTCAGCCAGCAGTAATGATTCTGGTGGTGCCAGATTTGTCAAGGCAAGTTTGGTATCCTCTGCTGCTAACACTGTCGTGCAGCAGGCCCATTCACCTTTCCCTCAGTCATTCACTCCTGACTCTTCCCCACTCAGGAGTAACTTATCCAGACCTGCTGTCTCTTCACCTCAAAGCCCGGCTCTTGAGGACTTAGAGTTCCCTGCTTCTCAGTACTCTGAACAGGTCCTTAAGAGTCTGAGAATGGCTAAAAGGCACAACACAAAGAAAACCTGTGCAGCCAAATGGAAAAGATTCTCCATCGATGTAAAGGCAGGAAGATTAACCCCTTCTCGGCTTCCCTCACCATCCTTTTGGACTGTTTGGTTCATCTTAAGGCCTTATTTGCTTAAACTACATTTGGCTGCAGTTTCAGACTATCTTTCTGTTGGAAAGTACAAATCTGTTTACTCCCAGCTGGTGTTCAAGCAGTTTTTTAAAGGCCTTTTACATCTTCAGCCTCCTGTAAGGGAACCTGTTCCACCTTGAGTCTGAATCTGTTTATTGCCAAACTCATAGAGCCTCCCTTTGAGCCCATGGCTACGGCTCATCTCAAGTTTGTCACCTGGAAGAGTTTTTCTGGTAGCCATTACCTCTGCAAGGAGGATTTCAGAGCTGCAGGCACTCTGTACTGAGCCCAACCACATTATTCCCCACAGGGATAAATCGAGCTTAGGACAAACAGAAAATTCTTGCCTAAGGTGGTTTCCGAGTTCCACCTTAACCAGTTCATTACCTTACCAGTGTTCTTTACTAAAAGGTTCACTCCTGGGGAACAGAAACTTCATAGTCTGGATATCGAGCGAGTCCTGTTCCACTACTTGGAGCATACCAAGCAGGTCAGGGGCTCCTATACTCAGCTATTCCTCACCTGTGGGGAAGTGGGTAGAGGAAGACTAGCCACCAAGAGGACTATTTCTCGTTGGATAGTCTCTTGCATTCGCTTCTATTATGACAAGGCTGGCAAACAGCCTCCTGAGGGCCTCAGGAACCACTGTACTAGGGGCACTGCTGCTTCTATGGCAGCTGCAAGGGACATACCCTTATTTGGATGTCTGTAAAGCAGCTACTTGGAAAACTGTACACACATTCTCAAAGCAGTACTGCCTGGATGTACAGTCTAGATCTGATGCCTAATTTGGTAGGGCAGTTTTGCAGAGCCTCTTTCCTAAATAGGTTCTCTACCCGCCTCCCAACTACACTGCTTTTTAGTCTGCTCAGTGTCGCTAATGCTAAAGGACTCCTGGGGTGAGAAGAAAAAAATTACTCACCATAGTAATCTTCTTTCTTCCAAGGTGTTCTTTAGCATCAGTAAGCTCCCACCCTACCTCCCTTGACAAGCTTACAGGAGAGGACTCTGCCTTTTGTCTTCTCCCAAATTTGCTGTTTCACTTTGAAATTAATTTTCAGCAAAGTTTTTTTCTTTATTATTGGGCATGCTTTTGCATGTTTTTAATTCCTGTTGGTTCGTAAGTCTGGGCATGTGCCCCTTTATCTTCGATAAAAATTCTGATGCCTTCTCTGGCAGGCTCTCCTCAGCACAACCCCAAGCTGTCTTTTGACTGGCTGATACTAATTAATTAGCATAAACCACACCTCCAGGGCAGTTCTACCTAGTTAGCTAAATGCTTAATACTACTAATGCTAAAGGACACCTTGGAAGAAAGAAGATTACTACGGTGAGTAATTTTTTCTTCTGGGCACATGGCAAATTTCAGCCTCGCCGTTCTGCAGGGCCTTCTTTCCTGAGCCACTGGCTGCTGTCTGTCATCCTCCCAATGCTGTTGCCATGTCATGACTGAAACTGCTTGGACCTCTGTGCTGCCGGTGTTGGCCTGCTGCAAGAACCCCCTCTAAGTAAGATAGTACAGTTACATAAGAACTTCGTGTAACAGCGGATCATCGAGAGAAGCTCTTGCAGCAGGCCCTAATTTCCCCTTCCTCCTTCCCCTTTCTGTCTCTGCTGCTGTTTCCATTCACACTGCTTCCTGCTTTTCTGTTTTTTGACTCTCGGGAACCTCCTCAGTTCTTCATTCACTGCCCATACTGGGTCTCCGTCGGAAGAACTGAGGAGGGTTAGGGGGGACAGCATGCCTTTATAGGATAGGCCAGCGTCAGGGTGACGGCGGTGGGTGGTCCCCCGTGGTAGACTGCTAGCTAAAAGGTTTCCGTGTGGTCCTGGTGCCTGACTGCTAAGTCCTGCCGGTGTTGGCCTGCTGCAAAAGCGCCTCGAAGATCTACTGTTAAGTTATGCTAGAAGGATTTCCAAGCTACCGGCACTCGTGTGAGCAACCTTATTTGGTTTTTCACAAAGACAGGATGTCTTTGTGTACTAACCTCAAGTTTCTTCCTAAGGTGGTGTCTTGAGTTTAGTCTGAATCAAGCCATCCACCTGCTTGTTTATTACCCAGAGCATGCCAATCCAGGGGAAGCATTGCTCCACACTTTCTGTGTTGCAGTACACACGGTACAAAGGACTACAGGAAGTCCAAACAGTTTTGTTTCTATCACCCCTGGGAAAGAGGGTGCTCCTGTTTCTAAGCAGTGTTTGCCGAAATTTTTGGCCAACTGAATTAAGTTTGTTACAGGAAGTACGGTAAGGAACTTCCGGAGCTGTCAACGGCCATTCCACCAAGGGTATGGCTGCTTCAGTTGTGTGTTTCAGAAATGTCTCAGCTGCGGAGATCTGCGCAGCAGCTACTTGGAGTTCTGTACACACCTTTACCAAGCATTACAGTGTGGATAAACTGAACAGATGAAGCATAGGGGAATTTGATCCTGTTTTTATATTAATTTATATAGAAAAATTATATTTAGTGTGATAAATATATGAAATACATTATAAGCTAAAATGGTTTGTGAAGTGGTCCCTGTGATAGATGGGGTCCTTAAGGCATAGCTTCAAGGTTTCATGTGGTGGGGCACCTTCCTCGTTCTCATTCTTTTTTCAGTGGAAGAGGACCCCTTCATGGTAGGCAGACAGCTTATGCAGGGCTGAAAACTACCTCACTATCATCCTACTGGGCCCCAGATATTTTTCGACTTGGATTTTTCCACACTCAGTGAGACACTGGCTCAATACACTGACAAGCCCGCAGTAGGTATGTGCATATCCTGGATGTGTCTCCACTCCTACTACTGTCCCTAATTGCCTTTACTAGCTATAGTGCCCCATGTGGTGCTAGTGCAGTGGTAAAATGGCCACCCACACCCCAAGGATGTGAGTGCTGTACGACCTCCCCGGGTGTTCGTGCTTGTTCATGACCCAGCTTGCCAGCACCGCAGATGGTAGCCCTGTGGCTGTACCAGCCGTTAGCCCATCTTGTAAACATAAAACCTGATGGCAGATAAGGGCTGCTTGGCATACCTAGTCTGCCCATTTTCCCTACCTACTGTAACACCGCAAACCCTACTTGATTTCTGCCTCCTTCCCCTGCTTTCCTTACTACTAAAGTTCCCTTATACCTATCCGATGCATTCTTGAATCCCATTGCAGGTTTTACCCCCACCACCTCTGCTGGTAGGCTGTTCCAGGCATCCAGCACTCTTTCTGTGAAGAAATACTTCCTCACATCTCCCCTGAGTCTACCTCTTCCAACTTCATAGCATGACCCCATGTTCTTAAACATCCTTTTTTCTGAAAATGTTTCCCTCTTGAACCTTTTTTGTACCCGTGAGATATTTCAAAGTCTCTTATCATATATCCCTCTTCCTTCCTCCCTCCAGGGTGTACATATTAAGGTCCTCTAGTCTCCCTTCATAGGACTTTTTAATGCAGACCCTGCACCATTTTAGTTGCCGTCTTCTGGACCACCTGTACTCTGTCCTTCTGGAGATGTGGTCACCAGAACTTTACACAGTACTCTACGTGAGGTTTCATCAGTGAGTTATACAGAGGAACCCCCATCTCCCTCTTTCTGTGGGTGATACCCCTCTCTGTGCACCCTAGCATCACACTAACTGTCCCCAGTGACTTGCCATACTGTTTGGCCACCTTTAGGTCATCAGGTATAATTACCCCCAGGTTCCTTTCCTGTTCGGTGGTTGTCGGTACCACTCCTCCACCCCCCCAACCCCATTTTGTAGGGTTTCCGTTCCCCAAATGCATAATTTTGAAACTTGGTTGCCACACTCTTGACCACTCTTCAAGCTTTCTTGGGTCTCTGTTCATTTTTTTGCACACACACGCACCCTAAAGAGCTGGTGTACTGCCTAAACCTAATATTAGATTTTAAAAGCATCCAGCCATTACCTTTTATATCTGACATACTTTTTCTTTTCCCTTTGTTTAATTAGAAGATTGCTTACCTGATGTTGGTAGGTGTTGTGTGGAACAGCTCGTACCCTGGCAGCTGACATTTCTTGCTCTACTGCTGCACACTACCTCAGGACTGTGACATCACTGCTACTTAGGAACAGCAAGTGACTGACTGCCAGGCCATTCACCTGTGATGTCACTGTCAGTGAGATCATAATGCTGATATAATGTCTGGCAGTTGAGTTAGACGTGTCAGCTGCCAGGCTAAGAGCTGTTCCACACAACCAGCACAATACTATCAGTGGAAGACTTTCCGATGAGCAAAAGGAAAAAGGAAAATACTTCAGAAATAAAAAGTTAAGACTGACTACTGCTTAACATTTTTATTATTTTCCTGTCTGCCTGTTTTGGCTCCATTAGTAAAAAGGCATACCTTCCCTTCTTGCTCCTCTGCAGTGTCTCTAATAAAGACATTAAAGAGGATCAGTCCCATTGCTGATCCTTGTGAACTCAGTTTACCCCCACCCTGTGTTGCCCTTCTCCCAACCAAGTCCTTACCCATTTTGCCACCTTTGGACCCACTCTAGACTGCCCAGCTTGTTCACGAGTCAACTATGTGGAAAGGGTTTAGAAGGCCTTACTGAAATCTAGGTAAGCCACATCTCAGCTGCTTCACCCTGATCTACCTCCCTGGTCACCCAAAGAAATCTATCCGATTTTTTTTGACATGACGTCCAAGTGCATCCATGCTGCCTTGGATCTTGTAAGCCATTGGATTCAAGGTGTTTCACTGTCCTTTCTTTCAGTAGCAAGTCCATTAATTTCCCCACCACCAAAGTCAGATTTATTGGCCTGTAATTGCCAGCCTCCTCCCTCTTTCCACTTCCATGAAGTGGGACTAAATCTGCCCTCCAGTCCAGCGGAACCACTCCTGTCTCCAGTGAGTGGTTGAAAAGGACTGTCAGAGGTGCAGCCATCACTTTCCTGAGCTCCTTCAATATTTCTGAATTTGTCCCGTAAACATTCATAGGTACAAGAACTGGCTCTGGTATCTTAACAGTCTGAGACCACTTTTGCAACTGTGAGTGGCCTCTGTGGCCATAGTATATTGTTAGAGGTCCATAAGTGAGAAACATAGAAACTTTGAATCTGACGGCAGATAAGGACCGCTTGGCCCATCCAGTCTGTCCATTTATATACAGCTCTCGTGATTCCCTTGGGCTTATGCCATGCATTCTTGAACCTTGCCACTGATCTTACTTTCAGATACAGCTGTTGCAGCAGGTTACACCATTAGGACTGAAGCCGTGTGGGCAGGCGCCAGGACCCCATGGAAATTTTCTAGCTAGCAGTCTTCAGCGGGGACGCCCTCCGGCGTCAGGTGTAGTACATGAGGGGCGGTCCCCCATAATCCTCATTTCTCTTCCGCCGTCGACGCCGCCAGTATTGGCCTTCGGTCTCTTTCTATAGTAAAAGTGGTCAACCAGAACCACGCATTTATTGCCTGCCTTTTGACTTTGGATCAACTGTTGTCCTTTCCAACAACTTCTGTAGAGGGTCACCATCACGAAGTGTGCCTCTTGACAAACAGATCCCTTCAAGAATCCACATTCGACCTGCGTGCGCTGCTTAGGCCCGAAACACGATACCAAGGCCTGCTCCTTCTGCCAGGGCTTCAACAGTCGCACCAGGATCCCCCGCCAGAAGGCCCTTCAAGCGTTCCTCTTGGAGGAGAAACTGAAAATTATAGATAAAGAACCTTCCTCCCGGGGGGAGTCGTTGGGTAAAACCCACAAGCACTGGGAAAAGGAAAGATCCAGGTCTCCTGCGAGCGTCTCAGACCCAGGAAGCTCCGGCTCGAAATCGGACCGCTCTCCCTCCAGGGCTCGATTGCAAGCTCCCCTGGTTCAGGTCAGATCTTCCAACGGCTCCTCTTCTCTTCAGCCTCTGGAGACTTCCAGGCGTCGGCCTCTTCCACTCCATCTAAGGCCTCGTCAAAGTCCGGGGAGTGCCATAAATCATCTTCCCGCCGGCAGGACACAGACGCCAAGTCAGTTTCCCAGCCTCCACGTGGTTCGGATCTAGTTCCCCGTAAGACTAAAGACCTGACGTCCCTCAAACGGACGTCATACCAGACTTCGCTCACCCGACGTCGGTCAAACACCACCGACGCTCCCAGGAGCCGGCGACACCTAACAACCGTCACCGGCCAGGCGTTCGCCTCCGAGGACATCGGCTAATCCCGAGAAAAGGACCGCACCACCGTCGCTAGCGGACGACGGTCAGAAGGATTCATCTGAGGAGGACACCACACAGCCCAAGGACCAGGTGGGCGACATCAGAGACGCCGGGCTCCCACGGGAACCTTCCCCGAAGCAGGAGACCCCCGGGGACCCGGCGACAGGCCACCGGCACCAGGCTCGTCGTCTGGTATGAATCTGGCACAGGTAAAAGAACTTTTTACCTTCTGGTGGTTCACCATCAAAAAAGATGTGGTCATCACACGTCCTCCTCCTACTCCGACTCTGCCTCCACCTACTCCTTCACTGCCTACGCCCCCTCCTCCACCTAAGAGGCCCATAGGACGATCACCAACCCCCAAGGAGCACCTCCTCGGGGCAGATCTTCAGAAAGAAGACCTCCCTCTAGATCCCCCTCAGGATCACCCAGTCCCAAGAGACCCATACAATGCCGGTACACTCCATCTGGGGAGGATTCCAGATCTGACACTTCGGAGTGCTCCAGATCACCTTCTCCTATCAGCATTCCCTCTCCGGACCCACACGACCTACTCAGGTCTCCTCCAGATGATCCCTCTTTCGCGGAGATCATGAGGCACATCCAGGAGAACATGGGGTGGGATGCTGAAGAGCTCGACCCCGAGAGACAACGCCTTGCTCGCTACCTTCGGCAGAAAGACCCGAAACCTGTGGTAGTGCCGCCCTTGGTGGATACCTTTGCGGACATCACCAAGGCCACCTGGAAACGTCCGCACTCCACCCCCGCAGTGCCGAAGAAGGCTGATTGCCTATACAAGGCCCCTAAGGAGGACCAGTATCTGGTGAACCATCCTCTGGCTGACTCCCTGGTCATCACTGCTTCGCATGACAGGGCTCAGCATTGAGGTGGTCAAACCCCAGACAATAAACACAGGTTGTGTGGGGGTCAGCCTTGGCAAAGACTTCCCCACACACACTACAGTGTTGAAACCCAGTGGGTCCGGTTTTTCTTTTGGGTTTCTCAGACATAGTGCCAGTCCTAACAAAACTTACCCTTTTAATGGCAATCCACCAGGCAAGACACTCTTTTCGGTTCCTGACCGTGTTACGGGTCATGGAAAAAAACGTATTAAAATCCGTTTTTTTTTTAGAACCGATAAGAACCGGTAACCACACTCTAAAAGTACAAATAAAGATTTTTTAAACAACTTGATCGGTTCAAACTGAACCAATGAACCGTTTACAAGTTCCACACAGAATAGAAAACGATATAAACCTATCTAGTACTCACGAATACCACAGACAGAGACTGAACCGACAGGTTGCGGTTTAAATTCGGTAGAAAACGGAGAAAAACGGTACTTTAACTGACAAATTGAACCGAGCAAAGGAGAAATCTCCGGAGCGACTGTTCAGTGAGGCGGAGTAAAGAATCTGACGGTTTGAGTTCAAACAGCAGCAGACAGAGTCTCAACCGAGCTCGAGCTCAGCGTTCCATGCCTGGCATGGAAAGTTAACTCTTTCATCTCCGGGGCAGTTCGAAGGTTGGGACTCACTGCTATTGTCAGAATACAGCAAGACTTCATGTTGTTTGAAGGACATCTTTGACTTCCCTTGTAACGACAAGATCCTATTTGGTGAAGCCTCCGAGAGAGTAATCACCAAACTTCAGGACACAGGGAAGGCAGTCCGATCGGTACAAGCTATGTACAGATCTCAGCCTAGTTCCTTTTGTAGGAACCAGAGCCGTTTCCGTGGCCGGCTACAAAGGCAACAGCAACATTCCGGCCAACAGCAGAGGGGCACTTTCACCCGCAAGACCCAGGCCAAGTCATCCCCAGGCAGAGGCCAACGATTTGCAAAGTCGGCTCAGCCTGCCGGATCAAACGCTGCCACAGCATGACTCCTTCCCGGGCCCCACCCCACCTCAGGATCAACAGGAAAAGAAAGTCGGGAGTTGCATCACACTCCACTTGCCAGGTTGGCAATCTATCACCACGGACAGGTGGGTTCTGCAGCTGGTCAAAAAAGGCCATTATATAGAATTTGTAGGCAGTCCACCTACAAGACCTCCCCTGCTCTCCCGATATTCGGGTCAGCATGCCCTGCTCATACAGCAGGAAGTGCTTGCACGTCTGGAAAAGGAAGCTTTAGAGCACGTCCCAGAGAACCAGAGAGGACTAGGGTACTATTCTCACTTCTTCCTGGTTCCAAAGAAAACAGGGGACCTCCGTCCAATACTGGACCTCAGCGACCTCAGCCTTTCGGTCGTTTACAAACACTTCCGCATGGTGACCCTTCCGGGTCTAATTCCCATGCTGAAACAGGACGCATTTCTTGTGTCCCTGGACATGCAGGACGCCTACCTGCATATTCTGATTACTCAAGCGCACAGGAGGTTCCTGTGCTTCAAGTTTCAGAGCCGCCATTATCAGTTCCGAGCTCTTCCCTTTGGCTGTCATCGGCACCTCGTGTATTCACGAAGTGTATGGCGGTCGTAGTGGTGTCTCTGAGGAGACAAGGCCACTACGTGTTCCCATACCTGGACAACTGGCTTCTCATGGTGCCCTCCAGGGAGGCACTGATGACGGCTATTCACTGTACCCAGTCCCTTTTCCAATCACTGGGTATTCTCATCAACTACAAGAAGTCACTCCTGGTGCAGTCCCAGAAACTGCAGTTTATAGGAGCAGTTCTGGACACCATCCGAGGGAAAGCTTTTCTTCCCTCGGACAGAGCGGAACTCATCAGATCTTTCATCAGGGACTTGTCGGTGAAGAAGACCATCCCAGACTGGTCCTTCGTCTGCTTGGACACATGGCTGCGGCCATTGCGACAGTCCCGCTCGGGTGGAATGGGACCAAAGGCAAGACCATCTGCAGCATGTAGTCCGAACCACGGGAACCTCTCTGCGGGAGTTCCCTTCACAGCACCGTCTCAGACTGACCCTCTCCACAGACGCCTCAGGGCTCGCATGGGGAGCACACCTGGACGGTGTTCGGTCTCAGGGCCTGTGGACAGCCCAGGAGTCTCATCTCCACATCAACATTTTGGAAATGAGGGCAGTCCTTTACACTCTGCAAGCCTTCCAGTCCGAGATTCCACCGGGTACACTCCTGTTACAAACAGACAATACCGCGGTGATGTATTACCTCAACAAACAAGTAGGCGCTCACTCCTACCCGCTTTGCAAGGAGGCCATGAGAGTGTGGGAGTGGTTAGTGCAACATGGCACAAACCTAACTGCAGTACATGTCCCGGGAGTGGACAACACTATCGCAGACAGTCTGAGCCGCTCTCAGGCCAGGGTCCACGAGTGGGAACTTCTACAGGAGGTGGCAGAGGATCTGTTTCACAGATGGGGCACTCCAGAGTTGGACCTTTTCGCGTCCCCATCCAACGCAAAACTGCCCAGTTTTTGCTCACTAGATCTAGGGCCTGGTGTTTTCTGGCGACACATGTCCCTCTCCTGGGTGGGCAGATTCCTCTATGCCTTCCCTCCTTTCCCGTTGATCCAGAGAGTTCTCTTAAAACTTTGCAGGGAGCAAGCAACACTTATTCTGATCGCACCTTTCTGGTCCAGACAGATTTGGTTCCCTCTCTTGCACCAGCTATCCCGGGAATCTCCAGTTCCTTTGCCAATCAACTCTCATCTATTGTCTCAGGAGGGGGTTCATTGGTCCACCCAGACCTACGCTCATTGAACCTGCACGCATGGCTCCTAGAGACATAGCATGATGTGATACGGGGTCTCGCAAGAAGTGGCAGACGTACTCTCTGCCACCAGAAAACTGGCAACCCATAGCGTATGCCATGAAATGGCATAGGACTTTGCTTAGGCTCATGCTGCTGACTTCCCGGCCAAGGACTGTCCAGAAAGCTGGTTCTGACTACCTGCTTTCCTCTTCCACTCCGGACTTGCTTACTCCTCGATTAAAGTGCACCTTTGTGCAATTTCTGCTTACCATACCCCCGTAGGCCATCGGACGGTGGCCCAGCTGGACACTACTCATGCCTTCTTAAGGGGTGTCCTCCACCTTAGGCCGCCCATCAAAGATCCAATCCCTCCTTGGGACTTACCTTTTGTCCTGGAGCAGCTTACGCTGCCACCTTTTGAACCAGCCGTGGATTGCGAGCTACGTTTTCTCTCTTGGAAAACGTTATTTTTAGTTGCTGTTACTTTGGTTAGAAGGATCTTGGAATTGCATGTTCTTATGTGCAAAGAGCCTTATTTGGTTTTCCACCAGGACAGGGTATCCCTAAGGACGAACCCAAAGTTTTTGCCTGAGGTGGTTTCAGCTGTCACCCTTAATCAGGATATTGATCTACCAGTGTATTTCCCAAGGTACTCTAATCGAGGAGAAGCCCTTCTGCACACCCTTGATGTGCATCGGTGCCTCAAATACTACCTGACCAGAACCAAACAGCTCAGGAAGTCGGACCAGCTTTTCGTCTCCTTCACTCACAGAATGATAGGAGCACCTGTCTCCAAACAGTCACTCTCTAGGTGGCTCATCTAGTGCATCACTTTCTGTTATGACAAGCGCAATAAACCCTTACCGGGCGCGGTCAAGGGTCATTCCACAAGAGGGGTGGCTGCTTCATTTGCGGCGTTAAAGAACGTCTCCACCTCAGCTATTTGCGCTGCAGCTACTTGGAGCTCTGTGCATACCTTTATCAGGCATTACAGCCTGGACATTGCATCGAGGTGAAGAGCAGGGTTCGGTCTAGCTGTTCTTCAGGGACATCTGTCCTTGGCTCGAGTTATATCGAAGTCTCTACCTTTCCTCCTTCCGGCGGTGCATGATTGCCACTATTGCTTGGAAATCAGTCCTAATGGTGTAACCTGCTGCAAGAGCTGTATCTCTAAGTAAGATAGTACAGTTATGTAATAACTTACCGTAACAGTAGATCTTTGAGAACATCTCTTTCAGCAGGTGCCTTCCCAACCACATTCCCCTTTTTGGAGGTAGGTTGTAGTCAAGCACCCATCTTATGGGATGGGACATTCCTATTCATTAGTCTTTGCCATCTGGTGGCGGATCCTCGGTCTCCTCTTCTGATGTCATCCAGCGGCTGGGAGTCTCCGGTGGGAGAACTGAGGATTATGGGGGTACCGCCTCCTTATGTACTACGCCTGACATCGGGGGCGGGACCAACGTCTGAGGTGGTCCCCTGCTGAAGACTGCTGGCTAGAAAGTTCCCGTGGGGTCCTGGCGCCTGCCGGCTTCAGTCCTAATGGTGTAACCTGCTGCAAGAGCTGTTCTTGAAGATCTACTGTTACGGTAAGTTCTTACGTAACTGTACTTTGTTTAAGTTGAAAAAGTCTGTAGTTAGAGGTTATTAAAACTAAGAGATTTGATCTTTTAAGAAATGAGGGGAAATTAAAGACAGGGCAAAAACACTAATGAAATACAAAAAAAGTCCGCCCCGTCAGTGCAGCAGTAGCGCTACCGCTTGTCACTTGGGTTCGGAAATGACCCCGGGGAGCTGGAGGGCCGGCCAAGGGGAGGAAGATTGAGGTGCCCTCCAGGGAAGGGGGAATGCCACTCCCACTGCTTTGCTGCCACCTCGGTGCACACGGGTGGAGGTGCAGTGCGGGGCGCTACGTGGGAAGGGAGGACATTGGCTTGGGCCCAGAGAGGTGTCATGTCTCAGCGTGCACCTTCTCCACAGACCCCATTGACCGCCTACATCCTCTGGTACCACGAGGAAAAAAAAGGAAAATGGCCTTGTGGCTCGCCTTATTACGGAGCTGGCGGGGGGAGGTGCGGACTTGGGTCGGTTGGAGGCCCGACACATGGCACGGGGTCCTGCCGGGGTAAAACTGAGGCAGAATGGGGCCGGAGGGTCGCACCAGGATTCTTAGTAGTCAGTCGCTGCTCCCCAAACATCCCTGACGGCGAGCCGCGGAGACGAAGGGGGTACGAGCAAGGAAAAAGATGAAAAAAATGAATACAAAATAAGGATATGAGTATTCCAGTGTATTAGTGATGTTATTGTGACCACTGGTTGTAGGGAAATGGGTGACAGTGTATTAATGAATATGTATATCACCTTTCTGCAATGTATTCTGAAGTAACTATTGCCTTGTAAAATGTAGTTTGAGATCAATAAAGAAGGTTTTTTTTTGTTTTTTTAAATGTAAGACCAAGATAAGGGTGATGGAGCCTTGCCGGCTCTGCCCCCACAGTGTATCAGACTCCCACCTCCCCCGGCACACACACCACTTCAGCCACAGGACATGGTGGTAGGGGGTTGCTTCTCCCTTCATCTAACACAGTGGAGGGATAAATGGGTCCTGGAGATAATTGCAGTGGGACATGCTGGGGAGTTGTTAGAAACCCATCCAGAGCACTTTCCATCTGTTTCAACTTATAACCTGGGATATCTGTCCCTGCTGAAAGAAGAGGTACAAGCTTTGATAGGAGGACCTGTGAGAAGGGTAGTGTGGTGATTGTGGGGGGACTTCAACATGCCAGGAGTGGACTGGAGCACCCCAACAACCAGGAACAGAAGGGAGCAGGTACTGTATCTGTCCGTATGTGAAGAGGGACATTAAGTTACTGGAGGGGGTGCAGCGCAGAGCGACAAAGATGATCAAGGGGCTGGGGGACTTATCATACGAGAGGAGGTTGAAGGAGTTGAACATGTACTCACTGGAGGAGAGGAGAGACAGGGGTGACATGATTGAAACCTTTAAATACATGAAAGGAATAAACAAGACGGGTACAGAGGGGCTGTTCAAAGTAAGGGAGGGGAGGGCTACCAGGGGCCATGATATGAGACTGGAGCGAGGAAGGTTCAGGAGGGAGATGAGGAGACACTTTTTTTACAGAGAGGGTGGTGGCTGGGTGGAATGCGTTACCTGCTGAAGTGGTATGCAGTAGAACAGTGGACTGCTTCAAACGAGGATGGGACAGGACAAGGGGGAGGGTTAATGAAGGGGAAGGGTGGAAGGGAGGGGCAGCTGCAGAATAAGGGGTGCTAGCTGCACATTCAAGCAGACTTGATAGACCTCTAGGCCTTTATCTGCTGGCAAATTTCGTATAACCAAAAGTGCTATGGAACGTGTACCTTCTCGCCAGAAGAGTAAAGGTTTCTACTTTAGAGACTTCCTGATCTCCAGGTGGACAGGGGATCTCAGGCCTGTGTTAGGTTGAAAGACCTAAACATCTACATAGAACAGAAGTTTTGCATTGTCTCGCTGCAAAATCTTAATCCTCTGTTGCAAACTGGGGACTGGATGTGCTCCCTGGAAATGAAGGATGCATACCTTCTTATCGAAATCGGGCAGCATCATAGAAAGTATCTGAGATTTATCCTGGATGGAGAGCACTTTCATTTCAGAGTTTTGCCCTTTGGCTTGTCTTCTGTGCCACTGGTCTTGCCAGATGTTTGGCACTGGTGACAGCAGTCCTCCGCAGGGAAGGTTTGTCTTCCCATACCTGGACAATTTTCTGTTGAAAGCCAGTTCCAGGAACGAACTCGGAACACACCCTGTGCCAAACAAGGAGACCTGGGGGTTACAGTGAATGTGCCACAGTCTGTACTGACCCTTTGCCAAAGGCAACAGTATATATGGTATCTAACACTTTTGCACGGTTATAAGATACCGCTTTCATCATTCAAACCGAACCTTTGTTCACAACAGTTCTCAATATTTGTAATGTATTTCTTACATTGCTGTTTAAAAATTTTAATAGATTAAGCACTTAGATGTATTAATTTGACATGCTTCTAAGTGATTTCAGGACATGCTCCTGAAAGAACGTCAGACCCATTTTTTTAGGAGAATGTCAAGTTCACTGCCACCTTTGGGGCCACTATGCTTAGCATGATCGAGTGTTTCTCAAAGTTTCAACAGAGCTAAGTAGCTCAGGCATTTCAACAACAACTTTTTGAAGTGCTAGTGAGAACCTGGCCAAGTGGCTGAAGCAACTGTTCAAAATACAAAAGGTGTGCAACCATTTGGAATTTAGTAAAAAATTTGCAACACTCCCTTGGCTTTGGCCTGATCATCAGTTGGGTCTGCGACCATAGATTCTAAATGAGCAGTGATTACGGGGAATGATTTGGTAACAGCCCGGGTGGCAAGAAGTTTATGCTGCATCCGAGTGCCATGGGCCTTCTTGGACTTTTGAATTGCCATCTCCATGGCCTGGGCAAGGGACCGCAACTCTCTGTCACTTAGGAGTTTTCTGATAGAGATAAAAACAGCTGGGTCAGAAAATTTGAAACTTCATTGAAATTGGTATTATCCAAAACATCTTTCATGGCCAGTTCTGATCTGTGTGAGAAACAGTGAACAGCAACCAACCACTGTAGGTCTTCCCTTAAAAGTACAGCAAGACCCCGTCTTACACCCATGTTGGCAGCTGTTCCATCAGCCCCAAACCCAATCTTTTTTTTTTTTTTTAATGTTAAGGCCACTCTGCAAGAATGTCTGAGGAGATTTTTGAGTCCCTCACTTGTGCCATCTGATACTGCTTTCAGTCGTTAAAATTTAGTCTCGACATGACTATTGCTGAAATATAGAAACAGAATTTGATGGCAGATGAGGACCGCTTGACCCACCTAGTCTGCCCAGTTCCCTACCTAATGGATAAGCTGCAGATCCTAGCTAACCAATAGCCTACCCCCAAACTAGAATTGATCTCCTGATGGTGAGAGATCGGAGAAACTGCTCCATCTGGGTACTCCTTGATCTCTCTTCAGCCTTTGACACTGTAGACCATGGGGCTCTGCTCGAGCGCCTGAGGTCCATCTGTGGACTGACTGGTACAGTGCTCAGATGGTTTTCATCTTTCCTCACTGGTAGAACTCAGAGAGTTGTCTCGGGAATTTTTTCTTCAGAGTCTTTCTCCCTGACTTGTGGGGTGCCCCAGGGCTCGGTGCTGTCCTCCATGTTGTTTGCAGTGTATGTGCTGCCCCTCTGAGACATTGTAAGACTGCATGGGCTTAGGTTTCACTGCTATGCTGATACCCGGCTCTACCTGTCTTTTGCCCCCGACCAGGTTAGTGCTGTCTGTATTTAACAGCTGCCTCGCTGAAGTCCAAGATTGGATGAAATCCGGCGGGTTCAAGTTGAACGCAGGTAAAACTGAGGTTTTGGTAGTGGACCCGGGACGCAGGACAGAGGGGTTGAGGACTGATTTGCCTCCAGTTTCTTTTTGGGCGCCAGATCCTTACCTCTGAACGGGTGTGTGACCTGGGAGTGATACTTGACGATGGGCTGACCCTTCGTCATCAGGTGTCTGCAGTCGTTAAGTTAGCCTTTTACCATCTTAGGAACATTGCCAGGATCAAGCACCTTGTTCCGTCCAGTTATCTACCCATTTTGGTCCACGCCTTTGTGACCCCTCGCCTTGACTATTGCAACTTCCTCTACTTAGGGCTTCCTGGAGTTGATATCCGCTGCTTGCAACTAGTGCAGAACGCTGCCACACGTTTGCCTGGGGTATCTATGAGCTCTCCTATTACCCCAGTGCTGCGTGATCTGCACTGGCTGCCGGTTCAGTGACAGATCACCTTTAAAGTAGGTTTGTTAACCTACAGAGCCCTACACGGACTAGGTCCTGTCTACTTGAAAGAGCTTCTGACTCCTTACACTCCTGTGCGACAGCTCTGCTCGGCTGATGAGGGGTTGCTGGAGATTCCGAGGGTTAGTTTGAAGTCATCTGGGGCACGTGCTTTTATGTTTGCTGCCCCAACCCTCTGGAATTCTCTGCCCCGTCAGCTTCGGGAGTGCAGGACAGTGGGGAGCTTTAAGCAGGCACTGAAGAAATTCCTGTGGAGCAAGGCATTCTCTGACTTGCTGTGATTTTGTTTTATTGAACTCCTTGAGAATCTGTGAAGTGCCTTGATAATGTGAAAGGCACTCAAATAAAGTTGTTATTATTATTAGTGCAGCCACATGGCTACGTAGCTTAGAGCTAGCGCTGGAGAGCCAGCTAGAATTGAAGTCTCCTAGGATAAGCAGCTTGCCCCCTGATGCGAGCGACTGTAGGGTGGTCTGGTACGACGGGCATGGGGTGTCTGGCGCAGTAGGACCCAGCTACAAATAATGAAATTGAGTGTGGGAGTGACAGTTTGATTAGCAAGGAGTCCGTGGACAGTGTGGGCATGGAGAGCTGGACAGGGGCAAACTGGTGCTGAGAGGAAATGAACATGACAATGCCTCCACCTCTTTTTTTTTTTTTTACCTGGCGGTCATGCTGAATGAGGGAGTAGCCAGGGATTGATAATTTTGCGACCAGGTTGGGCTTCAGCCATGTTTCGGTTATTGTCAGAGTATCTGGACGCAGCGTTATGACATTTGATTGTAGGGCAGTGAGCGATTCAGGATGCTGCATATGTTTAGGTGCATTATTTTAAACCCCTTGGTAATTTGAGAGGTGGGAGGGGCTGGGTGGTTGGTCCAGGGTTTAGCTTCATGCCTCTTGCTAGGAGTAGCAGTAGTGTGAGTAAGCTGTTTAGTTTTGAGCATGGCCCATTGAGACTTGCAGAGGGCAGAGTGTCTCTGGTAGGGTTCCAGAAAACCATTTGCAGAAGAGAATTTTAGTGCAGTCAGTCCAGCGTGGAAGGAGGGTGGCAGGATGGAAACCCCGGGATCCCAGTTAAACAGGAGATGTTGAGCTGGCAGCCCTCTGGTGGAGGTGGCGTGGTACGGAGGAGGAGCTGCCCCACTGCCTAGATTAATGGGGTTTGGCTGTGGCACTAGGTAGGAGGAAAGTGGAAGGGATGTTAGTGGTGTGAGCATGCACTGCATAGTGAGATAGTGTCAACATGTTGTTGTTGTGCTTAGGCAGGTGGAATGTCTTGGGTGGCCACTAGTGGTGAAAGCAGATCTTGCCCTCCCTGACCGGGCGCTCTACCCTATAGTGGTGCGGCTGATTTCACTGCCGCCACCCGCCCCTGCGATCGCCGACCCAGGAAGCCTGTGCAGATCTTGCGCTTCCTGGACGGGAACTCTACCCCATAGCAGTGCAGCTGTTTTCACTGCCGCTGCCTGCTCCTGCAATCGCTGACCCAGGAAGTCTCCCCAGGTACGGGCCCTCCATTGGGATGGACCTTCAGTTATTGGCGCCTTCTCTGGCTGCTGTCCCTCATGGGTGCACAACGATTGGCTCTTCTGACTGCCTGCTATCTTGCGCTCCCTGGTCGGGCATTCTCCCCAGTACCGGTACAGCTGTTTTCACTGTCGCTGCCTACTCCTGCGATTGCCAACCCAGGAAGCCTCTCCAGGTCCGGGCCCTCCATTGAGGTGGAGCTTCAGTTATTGGCACCTTCTTTGGCTGCAGTGCGATTGGCCGCTCTCTCTCACGGGCGCTCACTGATTGTCTCCTCTGACTGCTCGCTATAAGCCGCTTTCTAACTCTGTTAAGCTCGGCTACTTCACCCTGCTGCTACTACTCATCTTAAAAATGTTATCTTGCCCACCCTCGCCCCTGCACTCTTTAGATCCGCTTGCCTAAATGCAAACCCCGCCCTGCAGCTCTCTGCTTCCAATTGCTACTTAGCTACAGTATTCTGCACCCTTTTCCAAGCTACCCTCAGTTTTGACTGGCACAAGTCACATGCTCACTGTAGCAAGCTCTAAGAACCATTATAAGGTCTCACAGGTTTAGAATTTTCCCCTACAACTGCTGCTAGTATGCCTCTGTTACCCTGGCAGAACGTTATTAATCTGCAGCTGTGCTAGCTGAATCTTTCCTTCCAGGGTGCTTTCACTGCTAACCCCCCTGTGAATTATCTACATCAGCCCTACTCCAGTTTCCTTGCTCTGTACTCCACCTACCCTCCCTATTACAGCCCACTTATACTGATCCACCTCCCCCTTCCCTATTACAACCCACATGTACTGCCTAGTCTCTCTTCTGACACTACTAGGCTGCTAACATGACTCCTTGTGCTATATATCTGGCCCCCTATAGGGCACTTGACACTATCCTCCTTGCACTCTGCCTTCGTCTCCTTGCCCTTACTCCTGCTCCCTCACCTATGCTAGCAGACACCCTCCCCTCCCCACAACTTGACAACTTCCCTGCTCGCTGGACTCACTACCCCATTCGACCCAGCGCGACTCTCCTCCCTATACCAACCTACTTCACCTTGCTACACATAATACAATTTCGACCTCCCCATCCCATCTCCCCTTACCTACCCTTTCCCATATTAGACCCCCACCCTGATATAGGAGTGTAAAAATTCACTTCTTGGTCATTGTGCTACTACTGTTATCTCTGGGACAAATCTCCACAAGGAGGAAAGCTTGGGGCTACCAGCCCCCCACCCCAACCCCGGATAGCACTACATGGCTGGGCAAGATGGTGACAGGTGCAAGAGGAGACAAAGGGGAAAATTGGTGAAAGGGATTGTTAGCAAACGCCAGGAGTTTAGGAAATAAGATGGTGGACCTGGAGGCCATCATGAGGGACTAGAGATTAGATTTAGTCGCAGTAAGTGAGACCTGACCTGGGAAACGACTATTCCAGGTTATAGAATGTTCAGAAGGAGCAGGGAAGGCAAAAGGGGGGGGGGGATTGCCTTATACGTCAGGGGAGGCATCAGTGTTACTGAAACGAAGGAGGAAGGGGAGACTGAGCTGCTGTGGGTAACACTAGGTTGGAAGATGGGTGAATCCCTGCGGCTGGGGGGTGGTATACAGGCCCCCCTGTACAAGGAGAGGAAGACAATAGGTGGCTAACTTAGGCAATCAGAAGGCTGGCACAGAAAGGTGAACTGCTACTGTTGGGTGATCTGAACCTCCCAGATGTTGACTGGGAAATCCCAGATGTAGAATCTGCAAGGAGCAGGGAGGTATTAGCCGAGCTGCAGGGGCTATTACTTCAACAGCTGGTCAGGGAGCCAACGAGGGGAAGCAGCTGGTTGGACATGGTCCTGACTTACTGGGAGAGTGTGGAGGAGGTGCGGGTGGGAGAAGCCTTGGGCACCAGTCACCACAGCGCGGTACGGTTCAGGGGCAGGGAGGGAGACAAGTAAGACTAATACGACATAGACTTCAGACACACAGACTTTAATAAGATGAGAAAGATGGGGGGAAGGAGGGTATAGAGAAGATGGGGGCAGTGGAGGAACTTTGGGAAGTTATCAGGAAGCAGCAGAAACATGCATAAAACTGGTCAGGGAGAGGAGACCACTGTGGTTCACAAGGGGGGTGGCTGGGGCAGTCAGGGAAAGGAGGAGGGCTTTCAGAAAATTTAAGATGACACTTGGCGAGGAGGATAGGGAGCAGAGGAGTCTGGCAGGGAGGGAGATCAGAAGGGCTAAAGCAGCCACTGAGGAGAAAATAGCCAAAAGGGCCAGGAGAGGGATAAAACATATTTTATATATGCGAGGGAGAGGAAAAGAGCGGGGGTAAACTTGGAGCAGTACTACGTAAAAGCAGAGGCACTAAATGAGTATTTTAGCTTGGTGTTCAGGGAGGAGGTGGAAGGCAGGGGTCTGGTACTAGCGCCTAAGGTGAAGGAGGGCAAATAGGTGGATCAGGGTCCATTTATTGTGGATAGGGTCAGGACTGAGCTGGATAGAATAAGGGTGGAGAAGGCAATGGGGCCTGACGGATTGCACCCCAGAGTGAGTAAGGAATTGGAGGAGCTGGCCACACCCTTGACAAGGCTCTTCAACCTGTCCCTGGATACAGAGACTGTTTCGGAGGACTGATGTAGTGCCCTTGCACAAGGGAGGTAGCAGGAAGCTGAAGAACTACCGCCTAGTCAGCCTCGCGTCCATGGTGGGGAAAATAATGGAGATGTTAATCAAGGAGAGGGTGGTGAATTACCTGGAGGAGTGTGGCTTGCAGGACAGCAGATAGCAAGACTTCACCAAGGGGAGATCATGCCAGGCCAGCCTAATTGAGCTGAGTGACTCTGGTTATCGACCAGGGAGGGGCAGTGGACATGGCCTATCTGGACTTCAGCAAGGTCTTCAACACCGTCCTTCATAGCAGGTTGGTGAGCAAGATGGAAAGCATGGGGTTGGGAGGGACAATAGCAGGCTGGGTGGAGGCCTGGCTAGCCAGGAGAACTCTGAGGGTAGTGCTTAACGGGGTGCACTCCAAGATGGCAAGGGTGAGGAATGGAGTGCCACAGGGGTCAGTTTTGGGTCCGCTCTTCTTCAGCATCTACATCAGTGATATTGCAGAGGGTTTGAGAGTGAGGGTGTGTCTATTTGCCGATGATACAAAAATCTGCAATAGGATGGACACCCCGGAGGGGGGTGGAAGACATGGGGAGGGACCTCAGTACGCTAGAGGAGTGGGCCAGGAAATGTCAACTGAAATTTAATGCCAAGAAGTATACTGTGACACCTAGGGAGGAAAAACACGCCGGGGGAGGAGGGTCGTCCAAGAATCAG
Organism: Neoceratodus forsteri; assembly: GCA_016271365.2. NCBI lineage: Eukaryota > Metazoa > Chordata > Ceratodontiformes > Ceratodontidae > Neoceratodus > Neoceratodus forsteri. The sequence goes on from CM057451.1 coordinate 541,420,980, forward strand.
AAACAGGAAAGGGATCCTGGGGATCATAGTCTCCTCAAACCTTAAAGTAGGTTTCCAACATAGTAGGGTGGCGGGAAGTGCCAGTGGAATGCTGGCATGCATAGGCAAGGTCATTACTAGCAGAAGGAGGGAGGTTATGCCACTCTACAAAGCCATGGTGAGGCTGCAGTTAGAGTGCAGGGTTCAGTTCTGGAGACCACACCTCCGCGAGGATATAGATGCACTGGAGAGGGTTCAGAGACTGGCAACAAAGATGTTGCAGGATATGCAGGGGAAGACATAGGGGCAGAGGTGTAAGGAGCTGAATTTGCACACACTGGAAACAAGGAGGGAAAGGGGGGACATGATCGAAACTTTTAAATATGTAAAGGGGTTCAATGAAGTAGGTGAAGGGGGGGGTCTGCTGAGGAGGGAGGAGGGAGCCAGAACTAGAGGGCACTGCCTCAGATTGCAAGGAAATATGTTCAGGGGCAGTGTGAGGGGGCGCTTCTTTACAGAGAGGGTGTTGGAGCACTGGAACAGACTGCCGGACAGAGTGGTAGGGGCTGAGACGGTGGAGGAATTTGAGGGCATGGGACAGGCATATGGGACTGAGTAGTGGTGGGGGGGGGATATGTGAAAGGGGAGGGTTGGGCAGACTAGATGGGCCGGAACGGTCCTTTTCTGCCATTATGATTCTATGATCTCTGCCCTTAACTGGTCACAGCTCATTTCAGAACCAACCCGCATGAACCACAAGTCCAGCAACCATTCCTTATTGACTGGGCCCTCACTTCCCACTCCCACAGGGTAATTAAATCTGGTATTCTACCAGATGCCGCTATGCATCACCATATGGTCTTTATGATACGCAAAATACACAGAACCTAAAGGCCCCCCAAAAAAGCTACTATCTCAGATAAGTCATTGAACATCACTCTCCTCCTTCAGGATCTGACCCACTCTAACTGGGAGCAGATAGCCATGTCGACTTTGATAGATGCTATGTATAATTATTTTCAAACTACATTTCTTGAGGTCTGGAGCAAACATGCCCCCTTAAGGTGTGCAAGTATGCGAGGAGACCACTTCCCTTGGATCACCCGTGAACTTCTAGCGTGTCTGAGCCAGGAATCAAGCCTGGAAAAAGTATAAATCTGTCATGCTCCCTGACGCCCATGACATCTACCAGTCACTGCGCAGCAAATGTACGAAAAACACTCACTTAGCCAAATCAGATTACTTTTGCTCGACCTTCCAGTCCAACATAAATAATCCATCCAAATTCCGGAAGGTAATTCATTCCCTTTTCTCCCCTGCCCCCCCCCCCCAGCACCTCTCCTTAAAGTAAATAATACTCAAGTTGCCGACCACCTTAGCATTGCCACATAATTGAATTGATATTTCACCTCCTGTGCTTCTATCCTCCTTGCTTCCACCCCCTCACACTAACCCTCACCCTCCTCCTTCTCTAACATCACACCTGCTGCCATCATGGCAACACTTTATGCCCTCAACCCCTCCAAAGGCAGCTCACTTGATGGCTTGGACCCCAAACTGCCGTACCTATCTGTGCCTGTCATCTCTGCTCCGCTGTCTGACGTACTTAACCACTCTTTCGCCACAGCTTCTATCCCATCTGTCTGGAAGCATGCCACTATCCTTCCCTTGCCCAAGGGTGGTGACTCTTCCACTCCTGCCAACTATCGCCCCATATCTCTCCTTCCTACCCTTGCTAAGCTCCAGGAGCATCTAGTGTTCTCTCTCAACTAACTTCCTATCCTTCTGTTTCTAACTTTTTCACTCCCTTCCAGTCTGGGTTCCGGAAGAATCTCTCCACCTCTACCTCCCTGATTAGGCTCGCTGATTCCATTCCCTTAGGGATGGACAGTCAAATCACTTCTGCCATTTTTGTCGACCTAGCTAAGGCTTTCAACACTGTTTCTCACACCCTTCTTTTAGACTCCCTCTCCACTGACTCTGCCACTAGTTGGCTTTGAGCCTATTTAGTAGGTAGGACCTAGTTAGTCAGAATAATGGAAGCCATATTTCCTCCTCTCCCTAACACTGGCGTACCCAAGGGTTCCATGCTGGGTCCTATCCTCTTCTCCGTTTTCCTAAATGACCTTTCCTCAGCCTGTTCCATCCACCTCTATCCACATGTACGCTGATTATATGGTTCTCTCCACCTCAGGCCAATCCTCCGTGCACGTTGAATCCAGACTTCAGCATGACTTCAGTCAAGTTCAGCTCTGGTTCAGCTCCCACCAGCTGTCGCTCAGTGCCAAGAAGACTGTCTCAAGAACCTTTGGCACTAGGTAGAGACTCTCTCAGCTCCCCTCCCTACCCTCCTTCCACACCCTAGACGGGGCAGTCCTTGAAGATGCCTCTTCCTTTAGGTATTTGGAGGTCTGGTTCAACCAACACCTCAACTTCTCTGGACATGTTGACGCCATCCTGAAGAAGTTACGCACCAGACTTGGTGATTTATACAGGAACTGTCGCTGCTACCAGCCAGGCATGAACTAGTCCAGAAGATACTTCCTATCTTTGACTACTGTGATGTAGTCTACAGTGCCGCTCCCAAGTCCTTCCTAATCAGATTGGATTCACTTTTTAACTCTTGTCTATTCACTCTAGACGCCTCCCCTCTCACCCACCACTGTTCTCTGTACCACTTCCTGACTTTCTCATCCCTAGCAAATCGCTTCCACCTTCACTGCGCTGAATTCACCTCTAAATTTTGATTTGGTTCTCTTCCACCATATCTTTCCTCCTCCCTATCTGTTCTGTCCACACCGGACCATTCCCTTAGGTCATACCGCTACTTGGAACGACCTGTGGCGAGCTCTTTGCGAGTGAAATCACAGTGGAGTTGCTAGAGCACGCTGCTCTATCTCCTGAGTTTAACCTGTGGTTTTGACACCCTTACCTAAATATATGTGTGTGTGTGTGTGTGTGTGTGAGATATATACTTTATATGTTTGTATGTTGCTGAGCCCTGTACTTTATTGACAGGAAGAGGGCGAGTAGTCATTTCTGAGCTCTGCTCTGAAACTACATTATTGCCAGTGTTTATATACCTTGTTCCTCTGCCTGTTTGAAGGTACCTTATCTACACAATAGAGCGCCTTGTTTTAGGCATTTTACACTAGTTTTATTACTTTTGGTGCTCCACTCGTACTGTGACCCTTGGAACACTTCCGGGTTGAGATACCGCTACTTAGAGCGACTTGCGGGCTTAAGGATAAACGCGATGTTGCCACCGCGCGCAGAGACATGCGCATCTTCTGCATGTGCAGGTGAGCAAGGCCACATTGTCTTGAATCTGGCTATACTACAGATTTTATCTACAGAAAAATATACATCTCCTGAGTATTGTGTCATGGCTGGTGTAGACATATGTTCATTAATCATGTTGGGCAACCAGTGCAAGGTTTTATTTAACTCTAAAAATTGATTAGCGTTTTGCTCACAAAAGTTCTAAACATTGTGAAAATGCATAGCACTTGCCTCACTGTGTTTAACATAACACTCCCAGAAAACCTATACAAATGCTTTCTGTACAGTTAGTATTGCCCCAAGAAAAAAACTGCTAATCAATTTAAAACCCTGCAGTGTAAAGTTTGCTTAATGTTTTGCATGAATATAACTGAAAATACCAGAATAGAGTTTACTTGTGATGAATGTATTGAAAATGAATCCCTCAGACAAATGGTAACTGTTTAATATGAGACTGTCTGAATTAGAAGAAAGCCGAAACCAAAAGAGTGCCAGGTTTCAAGCATTGGACCAAAATGTACCCCTATCCTGGGAGCAGCAGTAATAATGGAGAAATCATTTCCCACTGCAGATTTAATAAATGTTAGTGCCTCACATAAAACTTATTACCCATACCTGCCCATGTAGAAGTACTAAGAAGCGTCATTGAGAACAGGACCATAATATAAACATGGATGAATGGTGGTATGAAGAGCAGTACAACAGAGCATGTAAAAGGGGGTTGTAAAGTAACACAGTTCTGTTTACCAATACGTAATAGTTTTGAGCCTCTATGTCATGATATACTAGTACTGCTGTGACAGGTTATGTAGGGATAGTTCCTCCCAATTCACCTGATGCTGTAAAATCTGCATGCTTCTTCCATTCTCAGAGTATTTCACCAAATGTCCCCCAGGGTTGTCCTCCTTCTCATACCCCCTAATTCCTAAAAATACATCCTTTCGTCCTAACAGTGGGGAATCTGAGTTAACTACCTTAAATTATATGGATACTTCGCTATCGCATTCGAGTACCCCTAGGCAAGTTTATGTACTCGGGAACTCCATAATTAAGAACCTAGATGGGGCATTATGTGATCCTGATAAAACAAATCGCACATGTTCAAGTTTCAGAGGCTCCAGAATCTCGAACATTTCAAATATGGAACATAATATTTTGAAACATAGTGGTCAGAACCCATTGGTTGTGCTTCATGTTGGCACAAATGAGTTTGTACTTTCTGATTTACTGGAAATTAAAAAAAAAGATCTGGTGGCACTGTCAAATATTTTGGTCGATTTGGGATGCAAGATTGCTTGCTCAGTTTTACCTGTTCCTAAAGCTTCTGAGGCTTATAATAATAGAATCCATTAATTTAATGATTGACTCCGACAAAGATGTCTTAAAGTCAAGTCTGTGCTACTCATTGGGAGGAATTTAACGACAGACCAGAACTATTTAGTAGGGATGGTCTCCACTTAAGTCCTAGGGGAAACCATTTATTGGCTGAACACATGCTAAAATACATAAATGAACATTTAAACTACTAATGCTGGGGGCAAGAAAACATTCTGTCCCCCCCCGGCACATAAATAAGGGACCTGTTGCAATTCTCTCAAACAACTTAAAGTTTTCTTATTTTAATGCAATGAGCCTAAATAATAAATTATTTTTTTTTATTATTATTATTTTCATCTTTATCCCTCCTTACTGCCTCCGGTGCCCCCTCCTTCCGTCCGCTCATGTCCCCCGGTACCTACCTTAGGGATCTGCCCCTAGAGTGCCCATCCTCCTCTCCTCGCACATTGGGGTCTGTCCTGTAGGTGGTCCAGGTGGACTTAGGGCGGACTTCATCTAGGGCTGCCGGAGGGTATTTCCCGTTTTCCCTGACATCCCCACTCCCCAGGGCGCCTTGCGCTAGGGGCGTACATCCCGAGTGGTAGCGTGCTTACGCGCGCAGACCCCATGCTTGCGAAGACGCCCCGCTCCGACAGGTGAAGCCTCCCACCTCTTCCCTCTGGCCGGGCTTCCACCGGCTATGGAAGGAATGCAGAGCGAATGCGCCTTGGTAACCCACCCTGAGGGAGGAGAGCATCCGCTGGGGACGCTCAATCTCTCCCCCGCCACCCGGAGTCTCGCTCCCGGACCTGGGTCGCCGCACAGCGCGAGGTAAATAATAAATTAGATGAGCTGCAGGCCCTACTTTCTGTTGGTAAGTATGATGTGATTATGATCACTGAAACGTGGGGGGGTGATAATAGCAGTTGGGGCCCATTTCTCTCTGGGTATACAGTGTTTAATTGCAATAGACAAAATAGAAAAGGTGGAGGGGTTGCTATTTTCCTTAAAGAATCCTTTATGTCAGTAAATATTTCTGATAAAATCAAGTCTCTTGGTTGCCCTACTGAATCATTATTGATTAAATTAGTTTTATATAAACATCACCATCCTATTTTGGGAGTTTTATCATCCCCCTGATGCACCCTCTGAATATCTTGATGGGCTCATTTCTGAAGTAGAATTTGCCTTCTCTATGGGTGATATTATTCTGACAGGGGACTTCAACCTAGGAGAAATTGATTGGGTTAAACAAACTGCCACCTCAAATTCTGGCAGAAAATTAACATCTTTTAGCAATGCAGACTTATGCAGAAGATAAAGCAGCCCAATAGAGGCATGAACATCTTGGACTTAGTAATCTACAGTACAAATTTGATACCTAAAAATCTAAATGTGACTACACCTATAGGTAACAGCGTCCATTGTTCTATTAGGTTTAAATTTGAACATATGATTGTCCCCTTACAAAATACCTCTATTATATTTGTACGATGAGGCTGATATTCCCAGTATTAAAACCAATTTGGACAATACTGATTGGTTTTGTATACTAAATACAGTTGACATTGATGATTATCTTTCTTTTTTCATAACAAAATCTCTGTACTTAGAAATTCCTATATTCCAACCAAATTAAAAAAAGTTTCAAACAACATGCACCTAAATGGATGAATAAATCCATTAGAGGGTTAATAAAAAAGAAAAATAAATGTTGTGCTGAGTACTTGAAATCACGGAATCCCCCAAATTGGTGTAAATATATTGATATTCAGAAGAAATATAACAAAAGTATCAGTATTGCCCAAAAAAAAACATGGGAACTGAAACTAGCAGTCAGTGCTAAAAAAGACACTAGTAAATCCTTTTTTTCATATATAAATTCATTAAAGAATCCTACTTGTCAGGTTGATCCCATTATGTATAATATATTAGTTCAAGACCCTTTGGAAATGGCAAATATATTTAATACAAATTTTTGTAAAATATTTTCCAATGACAAGAAAATGAGTAGTAATATTGTTTCTGTGGGAGGTAACATTACCATTCCTATAGCTAAGGTACATGTTAAATTAATTACTCTAAAAGGAAATGGAGTATATCACCTGATGGTATACCAGGTCACCTTTTGTACTTATTGTCAGATAGTTTAGCACTTCCCCTTAAATTGATTTTTGAGTATTGTATAAATCACAATTTTGTGCCCCAGTCACGGAAAACCGCTTATGTCATCCCTGTCCATAAACAAGGACCCAAGAATAGCTGGGAAAATTATAGACCTATCAGTCTGACTGCCCCCCTGTGCAAAGTTTGGGAAAGCCTGATAAGACATCATTTTGCCACTTCAACATCTCAAGATGCAGAACAACACAATTTTAAAAAGGGGCGTAGCTATTTAACGAATTTACTTTGCTTTTATGAGGATGTTAGCCTACAGCTCGATAATCGTGTTCCATATGACGTAATTTACTTAGGCTTTAGTAAGGCATTTGATATCCTCCCCCATTGGACATTATCAAAAAAACTAGCCTCCACAAATATGGACCCAGCTATAGTCCAATGAATATCTAATTGGTTGACTGGCAGAACCCAAAAAGTAATGATTACTGGACAGCTATTGGGTTTGGGAAATGTCACCAGTGGCGTACCTCAGGGCTCAGTTCTGGGGCCTATTCTTTTTCAAATGTTCATATCTGATATTACAGTTAGTTGCTTATCAAATACTATCAAATATGCAGGTGACATTAAAATTGGTGGTCTATGTTCCACACCCGAGCAGATTGCTACTATTCAAACAAATCTGGATTTTATCTCAAATTGGATTAATCATTGGGGCATGAAACTAAATCACAACAAGTGAAAGGTCATTCATTTTGGGTTGGCTAACACTTTACACCAATGTATATTGGATAATAAGGTGGTAAAAACACTTGTACAGAGAAATACTTGGGGGTATTAGTCACTGATGATTTCAGGCCTGACTCTCAGATAAATGCTATAATATTAAAAGCAAATAGTTATCTGGTCTATTAGAAATAGTAGATCTAGTGATAAAAATGTGTTATTGCCACTTTATAGAGCATATGTTCGGCCACATTTGGACTTTTCTTCCCTTTTATGGTGTCCTTATTAAAAAAAAAAAAAAAAAAAATCTTTTGTCTTGAAAAAGTTCAAAGACGCTACACCGAATTTAAGGGGTTACATGTCCCATATGAATCAAGTTTGCTACATTAAATTTGATGCCTCTCGCTATATGAAGGCTGACAGGGATCTCCTCTTAATGTTCGACATCATGAAAGATCCATATTTACTTACAAACCTGGGATTACTGTTCAGAGATGACGTCTTTAAACTTAGAGGTCACCCACTTCAATTAAAACTTAAAAAATGTTATTTATTGCCAAGGAAATACTTTTCAAACAACATGAAGTCTTGCTATATTATAACAATTGCAGTATGACCGCAGGTTAGAACCGCTCCGGAGGTGAAATAGTTAACTTTCCATGCAGGCATGGAACTTAGAGCGCGAGCTCGGTTGAAAACTCTGTCTGTTGTGCTTCAAAAACAGTCTGTCAGATTCTTTACTCCGCCTCACTGAACAGTCGCTCCAGAGATTTCTCCTTCTGCTCGGTTCATTTTGTCGGTTTAAAAGTATAATTTTTCAGTTTTTAGCCGAAATTAAACCGCAACCAGTCGGTTCAAGCTCTGTCTGTGGTAATGTAAGTAATAGATGGGTTTTACATTTAGTTTTTCTGTGTGGAACTTGTAATTTGTTATCGGTTCGGTTTGAACCGATCAGGTTGTGTTTAAATCTACTAGTCCTTTTTTAGAGTGCGGTTCCCGGTTCTTATCGGTCCTAAAAAAAAACGGATTTCATTACGTTTTTTTCCACGACCCGTGACACGGTTGGGAACCGATAAGGGTGTCTTGCTTGGTGGATTGCCATAAACGGGCAAGTTGGTTAGGCTGGCATTATGTCTGAGAAACCCAAAAGAAAAACCGAACCCACTGGGTTTCAACACTGTAGTGTTTGTGGGGAAGCTTTTGCTAAGGCTGACCCACACACCACATGTGTCTATTGTCTGGGGTTTGACCACCTCAATTCAGACTGCCAGATTTGTCACAATTTCCCTGCTGCCACCATAGATTAGAGAGTTGGTAGGCTCAGGGAAAGGGAGGCCAAAAAGTCCGCTGACCCGGATGGCCAGCCCGGTTCGGTACCAGCCGAACCGTAGGGAGTGCCCTCTGACCAGGGTGATACTTCCTCGGGCAAACTAAGAGCTGGTTCTGAGGAGCCGGTTCCAGCAAAAAGGACTAGAAAGTCAGCTAGTGTAGAGCCAAAAGTACTCTCCCCAACTGCTGAGGAAATAGCTAAAGCAATTAAAATTATCCAGTCTCTCTCTCCGGTTCCGACCGAACCGACACCTTCTGGTAAGCAATCGGTTCGGCCGGTTCTACCGCTTCAAGATTATGATTTTGAGGATTTTTATGAACCGGGGGAGGGGGAAGAGGAATATGAGGAGAGTGAATATGGTTTTGAAGATCTGGATGTGCCCATTGATCCGGACATCTCTCCAGATAGACCCCTAGGGGTTTCTCCTCCAAGACTTTGAGTCCCCTTCTCGTTTCATGTTTTATAAAAAAAAAGTTGCTGAAACTCTCCAGCTTCCTGTTGAGGAAGCTGTTGATGACCAAGAGGAGCCAGACTATGTAGAAATGATGGATATTCCAGAGTCTAGGAGACTGTCTATTCCTTTGCATAAATCTTTTCGAAAACAGACAGTAAAAGTTTTAAAAACTCCTCACACTATACCTCCTGTGGATAAAAGGATGGACAAGAGGTATACCTTATCAGGCTCCGACACTGATTTCCTCACTCAGCAATGCAGCCATGTGGGGGTAGTACAGTCTGCAGCCTGTGACAAGGCTAATATTCCCCTAGCTTCACACACCCCTGAGAAGGACTCCATGAAGATTGATGCTATGGTAAAGAAACAGTACATGGCATCTTCTTTGGGACTCAGACAAGCAAATTATATGTCTTATGCTGCTAGGTACCAGAAATCCAGATGGGATACTGTGCTGGCCCTAGCAAAACAAGTCCCTGACCAGCTTGCCAGGGAGCTGGAACAGGTGGCTAGGGATGGTATTGAGGCATCCAAGGTGCAATTTCATGCTGCAGTGGACTCTAATGATGTTTCATCAAGAGTCATGGCTACATCTGTGGCACTTCGAGGATGGCTTGGCTCAGATGTACTACCCTGTCTTAGGATACCCAGTCTAAGGCCGTGGATTTTCCTGTTGTGGGAAATTCTCTGTTTGGGAGCAAACAGAGAATTACTTGAAAAATGGATGAATATGGGACCACCTATAGGTGCACGGCCAAGGAAGGCAGGCCACGCCTCAAAAGCAGCTTCCTAGAGGCAGGGCAGGCCTTTCATGGGCCTTTTACCAAGCCAAGCTTCCTCCTCCACCTATGCTCAGAGGGGTTCTTTAGAGGATAGGCAGATGGGGTACAAGCAGGTCTGCTTCCACCCCTCAGCCCAAAGCCCCTGCCAAGCTGGGCACCCTGATGGGATTGCCAGGGCCGATTCTCCTACCTGTAGGGGCAGGCTGGCACTTTTGTCCAGGACTGGATGTCTTTAACATCAGACAAGTGGGTCCTGGAAGTAGCAAGCCAGGGACTGGTTCTCAGCTTCAAAAAATTTCCAAAGCTGAGAACCAGATCTTTTCCACCTGCAACTCCATCAGAGGCACTTGCCCTAGAGGCAGAGGTCTCTACTCTCCTGGCTGTCAGAGCTGTGGAAAGGGTTCCTCCCCTACACCAGGGCAAAGGTTTGTACTCCAGGTACTTCCTTACCCCAAAAAAGACAGGAGAATGGCGGCCCATCCTGGATCTCAGATATTTAAACAAGCACCTTTTAAAGCCAAAGTTCAAAATGGTGACTCTGGGAATTATACTACCCTCTCTAAGGCCAGGGGACTGGCCAGCTTCCCTGGACCTCAAGGATGCCTACTTCCATATTCCCATCAGAAGCTCCCATCGAAAGTACCTCAGGTTCGAGCTGCCCTCAGGCCACTACCAGTTCAGAGCAATGCCCTTCGGTCTCACTTCTGCCCCAAGGGTATTCACTAAATGCCTGGCAGTAGTGTTGCCTACCTAAGAAGGCAAAAGATTGCCATCTTCCTTACCTGGACGATTGGCTCATAGTAGGCCAGTCCCCAGACCAGGTCAAATTACACCTTCAGATAGCGAGCAACTGCTTACCTCTCTAGGTTTCCTTCTGAATCTCTCAAAGTCAGTTCTAGAGCCTGTCCAGCTTCTTACCTTCATAGAGCAGAACTGAACACACAGGAAAGCCAGGGCCTTCTTCCCTAGACAGGGCAAAGACCCTGGTTTCCTGGCCTCCTCATTTACCCTGCAGGTCTCCCGGCCAGCAAGGCATTTTCTGCACTTCCTATGACACATGGCTGCTTCCACAGCAGTTGTGCAGGGAGCGAAGATTTCAGATGAGGACATCCAGTTCCATTTGAGAGCTTTTTGTCTCAAAGAAGATCCTCTTACCAAGTTGATCCCAGTAACTCGAACCCTGATCCAAGCCCTACAGTGGTGGCAGGATCAGACCAACCTGAGACAAGGGTTCCTTTTGTCACTCAGTCTCATTCTCTAATCCTTACTACAGATGCATCCCTCTTGGGCTGGGGAGCTCACATGGGCGACCTCACCACTCAGGGTCTGTAGTCTCCCCAGGAATCTCTGCTCCACATCAACCTGTTGGAGCTCAGAGCAGTTTTTCTAGCACTTCAAGTTTTTTCCAAGTCTGTTCAGAACAAGAGTATTCAGGTCAGAACAGACAACACCACTACAATGTGGTACATCAGCAAGCAAGGGGCACTCTGTCTACAGACTTGTGCACCGGAGTTATGAATTGTAGTCTCTGGCTTCTCCTGAACACCTCTCTTACGGCAGTTCACCTCCCAGGCAAGGACAATGTCCACCAGCAGATTCTCTCAGCAGGATTTCCCAGGGCCACCACGAATGGTCACTGGATCCCTGGTCTTGGAGTAGTATTTGCCAGATGGGGCACCCACAGATGGATCTTTTTGCAGCCCAGACAGTCACCAACTTCCTCTTTTGCTGCAGGCCCCAGTGTTGGGCTCTCCCACTGGATGCCTTAGCCCTCAGTTGGGAGGAAGTTTCTCATGCCTTCCCTCCCTTTCCTCTCCTGTTCAAAGTGCTAGTCAAATCAGATCCCAATCCTGCAAAGTTATTCTGATAGCTCCGATTGGGCCAGACGGCTCTGGTATCCTCTCCTGCTGTCCTTAGCAGTCCATCCTCCCTGTGCCTTCCCAGGACTCACAATCCTGTTAACCTGTGCCCAGGGAGGGTCTGGTACCGAATCTCAAATCTCTCAATTTCAAGGCTTGGTTCTTGAAGAGTTAGAGGTTTGCTGATTTACACCTTTCCCAAGGTGTAATGGATATATTGAAGGCCTCAAGGAAGCCTTCCACCAGGGTACTTACAATTCCAAATGGAAAAGGTTTTCCATATGGTGCTCGGAAAAGCATATTTCCCCAGTTTCTGCTGATCTCGCACAGTCCTGGATTATGTGGTCCACCTGAATTCTTTGGGGCTGAGACCAGCTACCCTCAAGGTGCACTTAGCTGTCTGCTTTTATTTCAGCAGTAAATCCTCTTCTCTTTCAGCTCATCCTGTATTTTCCAAGTTTTTAGGGTTTGTTTCACACCAACCCTCCATTCAGAGATCCTGCCCTGCCTGGGATCTTAATGTTTGCATTTCTCAGCTTATGCAGCCCACCCTAAGAGCCCTTGTCTTCAGCTGAGCTCAAGTATGACTTGGAAAACTGTGTTTCTGGTAGCCATCACCTCTGCCAGGCGATAAGTGAATTACAAGCGTTGTCAGTGGAGCAGGAGTTTATCTTCTTTCACAGAATAAGGTGGTCCTTCAGACTAACAGAAGACCTTACTTGAGACACAGCTCTTGTGAGTTACCATTAGGACTGAAGCCGGCAGGCGTCAGGACCCTGAAAAAAATTCTAGCTAGCTATCTTCAGCGGGGACCGCCCCAGACGTCGGTCCTGCCTCCGACGTCAGGCGTGGTACAAAAGGGGGCGGTCCTGCCAGATTCCCCAGTTCTTTCCCGCCGTCGACTTAGCTTGTCTCGACCCTTCGGTTACAGTCTAGCGCGTGACGCGTGGTTTAAGTTCTTCTACTCTGAGAAAATTCGATTTTCTTCAAGCAAGACCTTTGCTGATGTCCTCACCGACCTCTGGTCACTCCTCCAAGTGTGCTTGTGGGAAACAGATCCCTTTAAGGACCCCCATACAGCCTGCATTGGGTGCCTGGGCCCAGACCACGTACCAGGCCTGCTGCGTCCTGCCAGGGTTCAACAGTCGTGCACCGGATCCGGCGTCAGAAGGCTCTTCAGGCTTTTTGTTGGAGGAAAAGCTGAAGACCATGTCCTCAAGGGGAATCTTCTTCTCAAAAATCCCACAAGCACAGCGGAGAAAAGAAGGAAGAAGCCCTTCCAGGTCCCCTCCAGGGCTTGAGTCACGCAGCTCGGTTCCCAGGGTCCCACCGCTCTCCTCCAGGGCCAGCCTCAGCCTCCTCGCCTGCGGTAAGGAAACCTTCTTCTCAGGCCAAGTCTGCCAGGCCATCCTCGTCTTCTCCAAGGCCTTGGTGAAGTCGGGAGCCACCACCATCACTACAAGTCGGGTTCCCGCCTCGCACCGACGTCAGGGTCTTCTGTGCCTCCCCGGCAAGACGCTTGAGAGCTCACACCCCTAGAGATCTCAGGGACCCCGACCGCACGCCGCCGGCCGCGCGTCATACCTCCTGGAGCCGCCGTCGGCCAGACGACCGTCGCCGCCAACCATCACCTCAGCGGACGCCGGCAGGGGACAGGCGTCCTCCTCCTGAGAAGAGGGCTCTTTTCTCCCGACTGACGTCCGGTCAGGAGACTTACTGATGAGGACCTCACGCAGCCCGAGGACCAGATGCTGGCGCACCCCAGCTCACTCAAACCCCAGGGAACTCCCTCGCTGAAGCGCCTGCCGCCGCCGTCGGCCTTTCTTTAGCGGAAGTAGGCGACCTCTTCACCTCCTGGTGGGACACCATAAAGAAGGACATGGTTCCCACTGTTCCTCCTCCTCCGGTTCCTGCACCCCTTCACCATCGGGTCGGCAGGCCGCTTACCTTCCCCGGGAGCCTAGATCCTCTCCCAGGGGAGACTAGAAAACGGAGGCCTCAGTTTCAATCTTCTTCTGGATCACCCAGCCCAGAGATCCAGGAGACGCCGATGTTCGGCTTTCAACGGAGGACACGGGATCAGACTATTTCTGCTTGATCCCCATCTCCACTTCATCCCTTCTCCGACCCACGGAGATGCCCAATCTCCTCCGATGACCCTTCGCTTCCTTGATATTATAGAGACATACAAGAGAATATGGGATGGGATGCAGAAGACCTAGACTCGAAGGGTACGCCTTCGCCAAACATTCCTCGGCAGGAAGGGACCCCAAGCCTGTGGTGGTACTCACCCTTGGTGGACACTTTGTGACGCCACTAAGGCAGCGTGGAAGCGCCCACACCGCTCTGCAATGCCGAAAAGCTGATCGCTTGCAAGGCCCTGCGATCAGTACTTGACGCAGCAGCCCCAGGCCGATTCTCTGGTCATCACAGCCTCATGACCAGTCACAGAGGCCGCAACATTTGAGCAACCCTGCCACTGACCCAGAGTCCAAGCAGTTGACGCTGCTGGGTAGGCGCATATGCCTCCGCCACCTGCGCCATCAGATCCTTAAATCAGTTTAACCCACATGGTTCAGTTCCAGAACGCTTAGGGAACAGGGTCTGAACGGCTGAAAATTGAAGGTGAGTGGCGAGGAGATGCTTCAGCCTCCGCACGGGTTCACGGGGGGGGGCCTACATGAAAGTCACAGACGACTCCGCTGGACTCATCGGCCCGAGTAGCAGCTTCTGGCGAGGCCTCCGGAGACACTCCTGGGTTGCTGCTTGGTTTTACCCTTGACGCCCAGGAAGAAGACAGGACGCTCTTTTGAGGGAGTAGTCTTGTTTGCAATCCTCAGAGAAAATCATTACCAGACTTCAAGAGGTCAAGGCGGTAAGGTCGTGTTCAGGCCATGTACTGAATCCTGGGCTTGGTTCCTTTCAGAGAACCAAAGCCGCTGGGCGGACGCAGAGGCAGCAGCCCCGCCTGTTGCACATCAGAGGGACTCAAGCTGTCAGAGCTCAGGAAGCAGCCCGCCAGCCGAGGTCAGCTCTTCGCAGACCCAGCCAGCGGGCCTATCTGCCGCCACAGCCTGGATTCCTTTTTTCGCCCCCACCCCTCAGGATCAACAGGAAATCATGGTCGGGGTCGTTATAACTTCCTGCCGGATGGCAGGTGTATAACCACTGACAGGTGGGTTCTTCAATTGGTCAGTCTAGGCCACTTCTATAGAATTCCGTGAAAAGCCACTTCCGAGGGGCCTTTGCTCTCCTGCATCCGGGTCAGCACAAAGCTTTGATCTGGCAAGAAGTACTCTCGGCTCCAAGAGGGGTGATAGAGTACGTCCCGGAGAACCAGAGAGGACAAGGATATTATTCCCCACTTCTTCCTGGTTCCAAAGAAAACAGGGACCTCCGTCCTATTCTTGATCTCAGCGACCTCAACGTGTCGGTCGCCTATAAGAGATTCCTTCCGTGATGGTGACTCTTCCGGTCTTATTCCCATGCTGGAACAGGACGCCTTTTTAGCTGCCTCTAGACATGCAGGACGACACCTGCATATCTCTTGGCTCAGGCGCATATGAGGTTCCTGCGCTCGAAGCTGACCACCACCTTCAGTTCTCGAACGCCCTTCGCTCGACTGGGTCCTCCGCACAAGGGTCTTTACCAAGTGCATGGCAGTCGTGGCAGCGCCTCTGAGGAGACAGGGCCATGTGTGTCTCGCACTGGACGATCATTTCATGGCTGCCCAGAGAGGCGCACAAGCATGCGTATTCCAGAGCACCCAGGACCTGTTCCGCCCTGAGCATCCTCATATAAATTACGGAAGTCTTTCCTGGTACCGCCGCAGAAACTGCAGTTTATAGGCTAGAACTGGACACTGTTCAGGAAGAGCTTTTCTTCCAGCCGGCAGAGCGGAGCGCATCAGATCCCTTCAAGGGATTTATCTCTATCAAGATCGCATTTTGCCAGGTCGGTCCTTCGCTGCTCGGACACATGGCTGCGCGCTATTCCTATCGTCCCTTTCGCAAGGCTCCACATGCAGGTAACCTAGTGGATGCTCAGTGCAGTGGGACCAAAGGCAAGACCACTTGCAGCATCCGGGTCAGAATCACGACCCCTGATTCGAGACTGGGCAGTGGTGGCTAGTCCTAGGTCTCTTTCTTGGGCTGCCCTGTTTCTAGGCTGCCGTCTCTGGAGGTAACCTCACCACGGACTTCTGTCTTGGGTGGGGGCACCATTTTGACGGGGTAAAGTCCCAGGGTACGTGGACCCAGATGGAAGCTCATCTTCATATCAACGTCCTAGAGATGAGAGCGGTTCTCTATGCCCTGCAGGCCTTTTAGTCTATAATCCCACTGTGTACTCTTCTGCTTCAGACAGACAACATCGGCGGTGATGTATTACCTCAACAAACAAGGAGGTGCACACTCTTACCCCCTTTGCAGGGAGGCCATGAGGGTGTAGGATTACTAATCTGATCACTGTGCACGCCCGGGTGGACAACACTTTATTGCAGACGGCCTGAGTCGCTCCCAGGCCAGAGTCCACTTAGTGGGGTCTCTTCAAGAGGCAGTAGAGGATCTGTTTCTTCAATGGGGAATTGCAGAACTAGACTTGTTCTGTGATCCCCATCCAACGAAAACTGCCCAATTTTTGCTCGCTAGAGCCAGGGCCTGGTGTTTTCTGGCTAGACGCTGCTATCCCTCTCCCTGGGCTAACAGATTCCCCACGCTTCCTCCCTTCCCATTGATCCAGAGAGTCCTTTCTAAACTTGCAGGGAGCAATTTGTTTGATCCTGGTGGCCCCTGCTGTGGCTCAGACAGATCTGGTTCCCTTTGTTGGTGCAACTATTCGGAACCCCCGCCCATTGCCATCTCTAGCTCCCACCTACTGTCTCAGGAGAAAGTTCACTTGTCCATCCGACTCACGCCTGCTGAACCTGCATGCTTGGCTCCTAGAGACATAGCCATCTTGTGCCATTGGGTCTCGCAAGAGGTTGTAGAGGTCCTTTTGCAGCCAGAAAGCCGGCAACGATAAGTACGCACGCCATGAAATGGCTTTTTGTTTGCGGCAGCACGCGATTTTTCCCCTGAGGTTGTCCTGAGGGAGTAATTTTGGATAATCTGCTCTCCTCTTCATTCGTGGGTTCAGCCTACTCTCATTATGCACCTCTGTGCCATTTTGGCCTATCACCCGGTGGGACATCGACAGTGGCCCAGGCTGGACGCCTGGAATTTCTGGGGAGTGTTACACCTTAGGCCTCCTATTAAGGACCCTGTGCCTCCATGGGATCTGCTTTTGTCCTGGAACAGCTTACGCCCCTCCTTTGAACCTGTCATGGATTGGTAGCCACGCTTGTCGTCGTGAAAACGTTGTTTTTAGTTGCTGTTACTCGCAAGAAGAATATCTGAACTTCACGTTTTATGTAAAGAGTTTTATTTAGTTTTCCACCGGACAGAGTATCTCGAGGACTAACTCCCAAATTTTTGCCTAAGGTGGTCTCTCTTCATCTACTTGAACCAGGATATTGACCTTCCTGTCTACTTCCGGTTACTCGAATAGAGAGAGGCTCTGCTTCACACCCTGGATGTTCACCGCAGCCTGAGGTTTTACCTCAACAGAACTAAGTCTTTTCGTGAGTTCTGAGCAGCTTTTCGCTTCTTCTTCTGAGAATGATGGGCCAACCTACATCCAAACAGTCCCTTTCTCGCTGGCTTGTCCAGTGTATTTCTTACTGTTATGATATAAAACAAAACCCTCCCGGCACAGTCCGGGTCATTCTACTAGAGGTGTGGCCACCTCCTTTGCAGCTCTTAGAAATGTCTCCACCTCTGCTTTTGTGCTGCAGCCACTTGGAGTTCTGTGCATACCTTATCAGGCATTATAGCCTGGACATCGCCTCTCGAAGGGCTGATTTCGGCCTGGAGGTGCTGCAGGGTCTCCTGTCCTAGGTTCAGGAACTGGTCTTTCTATTCCTCCTCCCGGAATTTCTGGTAGCATTACTGCTTGGGAATCAGTCCTAATGGTGTAACCTGTTGCAAGAGCTGTGTCTGGTAAGATAGTACAGTACGTAAGAACTTACTGTAACAGAGATCCTCGAGAACAGCTCTTGCAGCAGGTACTTCCCCTCCCACCTTCCCCCTGGAGGAAGCATGGCTCAGTTTTTCTGAGCAGGATTTATCCTTTCTGTCTTCTGGCGCCAATCCTCTGTCTCCCTTTTTGATGTCAGCCTGCCGGGAAGTCTCGGCTGGAGAACTGGGGAATCTGGCAGGGACCGCCCCTTTGTACCACGCCTGACGTTGGAGGCGGGACCGACGTCTGGGGCAGTCCCCGCTGAAGATAGCTAGCTAGAATTTTTCCGTCGGGTCCTGATGCCTGCCGGCTTCAGTCCTAATGGTGTAACCTGCTGCAAGAGCTGTTCTCGAAGATCTACTGTTACGGTAAGTTCTTACATAACTGTACTTTCCTGCCTAAGGTGGTTTCAGATTTCCACCTTAATCAATCTATTTCTCTTCCAGTGTACTTCACTGACCACTCCTCCTCCTCTGGGGAGAGGAGGCTGCACAGCCTAGATGTGAAGAGAGCCCTTAGTTACTGCATAGAGCGTACCAAGGGTCATAGGTTTGACTCCCTCCAACTGTTCCTTACCTATGGTAGGTTGGTAAGGAAGCCAGCCACTAAAGATCCATTGCCAGGTGGATTGTCTCTGTATCCAATCTGCTCGAGAAGTTGGGTAAAGTTCCTCCCTCAGGCCTGAGGGCTCACTCTACCAGAGGTACAGCTGCTTTTCTGGCTGCTGCCAGAAACATTCCTATTCTAGAAATATGTCAGGCAGCTACCTGGAAAACAGTTCACACTTTTACCAAGCATTACTCCCTGGACATCCAGGCTAGGAGTGATGCTCGTTTTGGCACAGCCGTGCTTCAGAGCCTATTTCCTAAGTAGGTTCTGTCCCTCCTCCATGGGGGTACTGCTGTGTAGTCTGCAATTGTCATAATATAGCAAGACTTCATGTTGTTTGAAGAAAAAATTACTCACCTTAGTAATGTTGTTTCTTCTAATGGAGTCTTGCTATATTATGACCTCCTCCTGCCTGCCCCTCTCAGAACCTCTCTTTTGGGATGTGGGTGGGCAGTACAGAGTTGGCACTTTTGATGCCCACCTTGTTGTTTTTCACGTACCTTTTGGGTGAATTGTTGTTTTTTGTTTTTGCATTTTGGGTCTCCTGACTTGAGTCTTTGTTTTAGGCCAAAATGAGTGTTTATGTTGGTAGCCAGTTGGCTAGTTGTAGGTTTACAGCTTCCATACAGAACCTTAGTGAGTTTTAGCTCGAAAAGATCTGACAGTTTGTCTTTGAAGCACAACAGACAGAGTTTTCAACCGAGCTCGAGCTCTAAGTTCCATGCCTGCATGGAAAGTTAACTGTTTCACCTCCGGAGCAGTTCTAACCTGCGGTCATACTGCAATTGTCATAATATAGCAAGACTCCATTAGAAGAAACAACATTACTAAGGTGAGTAATTTTTTCTTACACACTACGAATTATAAAACCTTGGAATGCTTTACCTGTGGAAATTATCTGTAGCAGTACAAAGAAATTATTTAAATCTTGCCTGTATAAACTAATAGTCTTTTTTTTTTTTTCTCTCAATTACTACTAATTTAAGGAAGCACATATGGGCCTCACGGCTCTCTAGCTTTCTCCCAAACCTTAGTGTATGACTCAAGGCTACTAGTAGTTCTCAATGATCTACTACTTGGTGGGAAGTCAACCTTCGCATTGCTTCCCTAAGTTATGGAATGCCCTCCCTCCTTCCTCAGATTCGCCACGGTTCCTCTCCCACCCACTGGCCCAATAACATTTTCTTGGGGTAAACTGCACCTGCAACTAAGTCACTCCTCCCTCCTGTGACAGCTGACACACTGCATTCTAGCCCCTGTTCAGCTGCTGTCCATTTAATGGTTGCACTTTTTCATTAGTACGCATAAAATGCTGCTTGATGTCAGTATTGTAGTTGTTTTAATTGGTTTATACATCACTATGGTGGTGTTCCAGCTGTTAATGCTGTTCGATGTATATACTGTATTGTATGTTGTGTTGTTTTCTCCCTGTGAGACCCCTCCTCCCAGGGCACACCGTGAGGCAAGCAACTTGTTGTTCAGGGTGCCTCCTGGTGAAACATTTCAATAAGTAAATAAAAATAATCTAAATGTTTCCATAGTTTTGGGACTTTGGCTGCTGCACCAAACACGTGTAGATTTTTTTGCTGCCTGGAGTTTTACATGGTCTAGTAAGATTTTTGATTGGTGGCCAAAAGCTGTGCCACAGGGTCTCTTGTCATGACTATATGAACAGTCCTGTTAAGCATAAATATGACATACCAGTATTGCTGTGCAGAGCTAGTGTTAATTTTGAAACCACAATAAAGCACTGATAATTCATCGCAGCGATCGGCACTGGTGTGACTTAGGTGGGCATGATGTCTGTGGTCATTAAAGCCGATGTGATGCAGCAGTTGTGTTCTGGCAGCGTCAGCCTGTAGACCCAAGTACATCTGTGCAACTTTAACCGTAGGCATATTTGATTGTGATACTGGGAGCCCTGTTGCCTTTCCAGCCGTGGAACCAATATTTTTCCTTTTATCCAGTTTCTTTAAAGGAACTGAATCCTTTACCAGTTCACCCAATCTTTTATTGTGGATGTCTTGCCTTTTTCAGGGGCGTTAGTACCGGAACCAGAGCTGTAGACATTTTTTCTTTAAAATGCTTAATGTGTTTTTCCAATGGTTTCCTCAGGAAAAGTTTTACAAATCTCGTAGTTAGCCTTGACGTGTATCTAAAATCGGTTTCTCAACCGAGCTGACAACTGGTTAAACACCGCTGAGCGGTTACAAGAAATCCTTGTGATCGGTTCCTCAACCGAGGAAAACCGCAGTTTAAGCTAAATAATAAAACCGGAGTAAACCCAGTAACAGAAACCCAATTTAAGAAAGCAAATTTTCAAAAAAGAAAGCAGTTTAGTGCTAAACAAGCCTAACATTGGTTTCTCAACGGCTACAAGGAACTGGTAAGGAGCAGAAAAAAATAACCAAAAACTAAAACGTCACAAACTATAAAGGGCAGTGGAAATTAAGTAAATAAAAGTTAGTACTTATATTCTCGGATCGTGGATATGATGTTCATCCACACTAATTGGCATGTCCTTTCCTCTTTAAATATTTTGCCGGAAGGTCTTCAAGCTGGCTCCTCCCACCCACCCGGGTGGTATAACCCTCAGCTTCACCCCGTGATGCCGGTTCTTCCTTTCTGATGGAAGATAAGGTTCCCTCCTTCTCGCTCCTGCGTGTAGTAGGCCCTGGCACTTTTACCGATTAAGATTTGCAGATTCTCTCCAAATTATTTTGAAATAGCGACCGCAATGAAGGACAAGTCCTCGCCGGGTTCCGCCAGTGTCCCTGCGAGCAAAATATCTGTTGCTGACCAGCATGCCACATTCGTGTACTGCCTGGGTCTCAATCATGACATTCAGGCCTGGAGCATATGTGCTCTTGTCATCAAATGTTTTGATGATCGCTCGCGCACGTCCAGCTCGGACGTCCAGAAAAACGGCATCCACCAGTCAAATCAAAGGTTGCCCACCGTGCGATCTCCGCAGAGTCTGCGGAACATATGGAACAGATGAAGGCGTTTGAAGAGGAGGCGGCTCGTGCGGCTGAGCTCTCGTTCCTGCCCTCTGTTTTCATTCCTCTAAAACTGAGCTCCTCTTTCTCTGGTTCCTTCAAGGAGCTGGTCCAATCCCTTCCCACTCGTGGGGAAGGCACTGGATCACATATCTCCAGATCCCACAAAAAGGAATTGAAGGAACCGAGAAAAATCACGTCTCATCGACGTCACTCTTGGGACAGAGAGATCTCAGTCCCAGGAGTCTCCTCTTTTAACTTCAGTTGAAGTTGTGGCCTCAGCCGCCGACCTCATGGTGCCCCCCGTCAGGTCAGCCAGCCCAAACGCTGGACGACAATCCAGTCGAGATCATCGTTGACCAAGGAGGCCAACAACTCTTTATTCAAGACTCGGTCCTGTCGGACCTTGCTGATGAGGCAACCCAGGAAGCCCCGGGCGGTGGTAGGCCCTGACCGAGGGAACTGGGGTTCTCCCGCCTTCTCCGAGCATCCCCGCCCCGGACGGTCAGCGTCTGGGTCTGGGACATCTTGACCCGAAAGTCTGAGGAAGTTGCATAAGAAGCGGCATCGGTGCCAGGAGAACATGCTGTGGCAGCAGCTTGCTCTGGCGGGGCTGAAGGTGGTCCCTTCCACCCCAGCCATTACCTGGCTGTCACCCCGAGGCCAAAATCGACCGCTTGTGGAGCCGGCAACATCACTCCCGACTCGGCCGCAGCCAGTCTCTATCTATTAAAGTGGAGCCACCACCGAAACGGCCTCCCACAGGGACGCCTCCCAAGGAGTCTCTGCCTGCTTTAGGCCTCCCGCACAGGCTATCCGTTAATGACTCCCGACCGCCCGCAGTGACTCTGGCAGACTGCTGTACCTGGACTCCTTGGAGGTCAAGCGATTTGGATTTGGCATCTCGTTCTTGGGACGACGATACCGTGAGTCTGTCTGCCGAGGAGGGGCCCACCTCCTTTCTGGGCATCCTCCACCTAATCTACAGGGATGAAGCTGGAGCCCATTCAAAACCGTGTAGAATACCCCCTGACTGAGATCTTTCCAGTAGCTGAAGCCATTGTGTGC
This sequence comes from Neoceratodus forsteri, assembly GCA_016271365.2. Classification (NCBI taxonomy): domain Eukaryota; kingdom Metazoa; phylum Chordata; order Ceratodontiformes; family Ceratodontidae; genus Neoceratodus; species Neoceratodus forsteri. Next base: position 541,443,560 of record CM057451.1, read on the forward strand.
CCAGCCCTGGAACTCTGGCAGCACCCAGCCTCTTGTCCCGCACCAAACACCAGTATGGCCTACAAGGACGCTGTGGCCTATTGGCTCCCTTTCGGGATTTTCACAGCATCCTCAGCTGAGAGAGCAGTGACAGAGTCTGTGTTCAGGCAGGTTGGGAACTCAGGAGACTCCAATAGACCACCGGACAAAGAATCCAAGAAGCTGGATTACTCTGCCTGAAAGGTCTAGGCTGCCTCCTCGGTGGGCCTCCGTTAGGCGAACTTGGCTGTAATCATGACACACTTCTCCCACACCCTGTTGGACTCTTTAGATGAGGTGCTTCCTCACCTTCCTGTGGACCTTCAGACCACGGTCAAGCAGGTCTGGGACCAAGCCGGGCTGTTGCCAGACAACAGCTCAAGCGGCCTTGGACGTCGGGGATTCTAGGACATGGATATGTTGTTCATCCACACTTATTGGCAGGTTCCTTGCCGCTTTAAATCTTGCTGGGAGGTCTTCAGCTGGCTCCCACCCACCACCCACCGGGTGGTAAAACTCGGCTCCGCCCATGACACCAGATCTTCCTTACCGCTTGGAAGCTTTAGGTTCCTCCTTAGCGCCCATGCTTTGGACTGGATCCTGATTCTTCGGTTCGTCTGAATTTAGTTTTTGAAGTTTTCTAACTTCGGTCTTCCCTCGCGGCTGCGATGGACAATTCGTTTTCCGGCTCTCGGAGGCACCCTGGTGGGCAGATTATCTCCAGGACTGATCCGCACTCCACGTGCGTATACTGCCTCGACTTGGACCATGACCCGCAAGTTTGCGAATTGTGCTGCGCCCTTTCGACCAACGTCCTAGAGGATCGTGCGGCCCGATTAGGGCTTGGGCGCCCAGAGGTTTTTTCCCCGCCGGTAAAATCTATAGAGGCTCGTTGGGCGGCGTCCACGTCGGCTGACTCGGCTGAGCAGCTCGAACTCTTTATCTCCCTGGAGGAGGCAGCGGCCAAGGCCGCATCTCCCTCCTCCTCGGTCGTGGCATTTATCCCGCTGTTTGAGTTTCTCTCATTCGGCTTCGTTCAAGGAGCTTCGCCAGTCCCTCTCCACGAAGGGAGAGGGGCCATCGGGACTTGCCTCTCAGCCCAGGTCGAGGGAGTCGCAGGGTAAGTCCCATCATCGGCGTTTGTGGGAGCGGGAGAGGTCTCCTTCTCCGGACTGCCGACCTTCGACTTCGGTCGAGGTTGCGGCTCAGGCCGTTGGCTTCACGGTGTCCCCGTCAGGTCAGCCGGCCAAGACTCCCGTCGATGCAGTCGAGTTTTCTCTCGACCCGTCACCCGGGCGGTCGACTGCAAGAGCCGTCAACCCTTTGCCGGTTTCCCCGGTGGAGGCCGAGGTTCTGCCTGCGCCTTCGGGGCGGCAGTCCTCGGTCAATCTGTCGAGCGAGGGAAGGCGGGTGTCCCCAGCTCCTTCCCAGACCCACCCTCGGTTTCGCCGAGGAGTATGGGTCTCGGTCCTCTTCTTGGTCAAGCCGCTCCCGCCGACTTCGGTCTCGGTCGGGGCGCCGAGTTAAGTGGCAACACCATTCCTCCTCGGATGAGGAGAGGCTTCACGCAGATGGCGTCGACGTTACGAGGAGTTTATGTGGCAGCAGTTGCTGTTGTCCGGGAATCAGTCTACTCAGATTCATTCCCCGTCTATCAAGCAGCTGCCGCCTGAACGGCCGACGCAACCGCTCGCTGCAGTCGAGGTGCCCACTTCTGGGCCGGTTGTTCGACCAAATCTTACTGCCTCACCGATTTGTGGTGGAACCTCGGTCGGGTCACAGCCTGTCTCGCAGGTTGTCGGTCACCCTCACTCCCGCCCGCCCTCGGCGCGTGAGGAGAGGCTCAGGCCTGAGGCAGCTCTTTGCAGACCCTTCGGAGTCCGACGATGACTCCTCCGTGTTCCCCAGGTGGGAGGGCCTGGAGTCCTCCCTGGACCGGCCTTTGGACGACAGCCCATCGTCCTTCCTGGGTCTGCTCAGGCTCATCTCGGAGTTCACCGGGATGCAGCTCGAGCCCGTGTCCAAACGGGCCTATTATCCCCTGAAGGAGATCCTAGACCGAGGGGTTCACCCTCTGAGGCTTTCCCTGTGGCTGAGGCCATTGTCGGCCCAGCCTTGGAGCTTTGGCAGCGGCCTACTTCCTGTCCTGTGCCCTCGGCCAGGATGGCCAGGAAGTATACTCGTCCCCATCGGTTCTTGCCCGTTTTTCGGAGCACCCCTCTGCTGAGGGGTTAGTTACCGATCATCGTCTTCCAGCGCTCCGTGAACGCCGGGATATGGATAGGCCCCCACAGAGTCCAAAAGGATTGACTATGTGGGCTCAAGGTTTCGCCGTGTCTCTCCTAGGCCTCCCGACAGGCCTGCTCGGCCGCTGATGGCACATTTCTCCCACACCTTCTTGGGCTCCCTGGATGAGGTGCTCCCTCATCTCCCGGCCGACCTGCGGACCACGGTCCAGCGGGTGCGGGACCAGGGTAGGACGGTGGCTAAGCAGCAGCTTCAGACTGCTCTGAACATAGGTGATTCCTGTGCCAGGTCAGTAGCGTCCGCGGTGGCCATGCGCCGCAGGGCGTGGCTGAGGATATCCACCTTCTCGGCGGATACCCAGCACAAGTTGGCGGACATCCCCTTCTTGGGGACTGACCTCTTCGGCCCTGGAGTGGAGGGACACCTCCAGGGGACCGAGGAGTCCAATGCCACTCTGGAATCTGTCACCCCCACCCAGAGGGACAAGGGCCGCCCGGCAACCTTTGCGTAAGCCCCTTCGGCCCCTGCTGCACGACCAGCCCATCAACACCAGCATGAGGGCCAGCAGGCTTGGCATCCTGTACCCAAGCCAGCGGCTTCCTCTAGGGAAGCAAGGGGTAAGGCTCAGGAGCCCTCGGCCAGTCCCTCCAAGCCTGCTCAGTGACGGCTGAGGGGCGCCCGCCTCGCCTCCACTCTCTACCTGGCCCCCTGTGGGGACGGTCCGCCACTTCCTTACCGCCTGGTCCGCTATCACCACAGACCGCTGGGTGTTGGAGGTGCTAGGAAAGGCCTGCCTCTGGAGTCGAGCAAGCCCCACCCTTTTCGGGCCGTTTGCCCCTCGGGGGCCGGGGTCCGCAACCGCTGTCGGCCCCCGAGCCGAGATATTACCCCTGCTCCTCAAAAGAGGTGATCAGGTGGTGGAACCTTCTCCAGACCCGGGGTTTGTGTCCAGGTTCTTCCTGGTCCCCAAACGGGGGGGGGGCCGTGGACCCCGGGCTTCTTCTACGCCTTGATCCACAAGACAAGGCGAGGAGGGACAAGGCGCATGTGATTCTGGTAGCCCCAGACTGGTTCCACCAGCTCTGGTATCCAGCTCTCCTCAGTCTCAGCTCCAGGCTTCCGAGGCAGCTTCCAGCCCGCCCGGACCTGATCTCTGTTATCGGGGAAGTTATTCCATCCGGACCTTCAATCCCTGCACCTGGCGGCCTGGTTCCTGTGCGGCTAGTTGCCAGGCCTTGGGTCTTCCGGCGAGGGCCTCGACGTTGTTGAGGCTTCCTGCCAGGAGTCGACTGGATAATGCTACACCTTCCAATGGAAGAGTTCTCCATTTGGTGTTAGGGTAGGGCCTGATCCCTTCTCCTGTTCCTCGGCGAGCATTCCGGACTACCTGTGGTCCTTTCTTCTTCTTCAGCAAGGGCTTCAGTCGGCGACCCTTAAGGTGCTCCTGGCAGCCACCTCTGTCCTCGGGCGTGGGCGAAGGCAGTCGGCACAGGAAAGGTGGTCTGGCGCGTTCCAGGCCTTGATCACACTCTCTCCGGGAGAGAATCTCCAGCTCTGGGATCTACTGCTGGTATGGGCTTAGCTCACAGGCAAGCTTATTCGAACTAATGCACAGGTGCGATTCTCCCACCTGTTGTGGAAGAACACCTTCAAACATGAAGTCTTGCTATATTATAGACATTAGCAGTTTGTTCCAGCTCTAGAACTGCCCCGGAGTGAAATGGTTAAAACCATTCCAAAACAGAATTTTGGCACGAGAGCAGCTCTACCTGTGTCATTTCAAACTTGAACTGTCAGATTCTTTACTCCGCCTCAGTTCATTTCTCGGTTTAAAAAGTGTTTTCTCGGTTGGATCTAACCGAGAATAGTTTTATTTTAACCGAAAAACCGTTCGGTTCGAGCTCTATCTGTGGTAACCGTAAGTAAATGAAGGTTTTGTCTGTGTGGAACTTGTAAGTTATCGGTTCAGTTTTGAACCGATCAGTGGGTTTAAAACTAAAAGTCACTATTTTAGAGTGCGGTTCCCTGTTCTTATCGGTTCTAAAAAACGGATTTATTACGCTTTTTTCCAATACCGTGGACACGGTTAGGAACTCGATAAGGGTGTCTTGTGGTACCTGCCGTTAAATGGGGCAAGTTTTTGTAAGCTGGCATTATGTCTGAGAAACCCAAAAGAAAAAACCGGCCCACTGGGTTTCAACACTGTGATGTTTGTGGGGAAGTCTTTGCCAAGGCTGACCCACACACCACATGTGTTTATTGTCTGGGGTTTGACCACCTCCAGTCAGACTGCCAGGTATGTAAGAATTTCCCTGCAGCCACCCTGGAAAAAAGATTTGGCAGGCTCAGGGAACGAGAGGCCAAAAAGTCCGCTGACCCGGATGGCCAGCCCGGTTCGGTGCCAACCGAACCAGAGGGAGTGCCCTCTGACCAGGGCCAGACTTCCTCGGGCAAAAGAAAAGCTGGTTCTGAGGAACCAATTCCAGTAAAGAAAACAAGAAATTCAGCAGGTCTGGAGTCCAAAATTCCTTCTCCAACTGCTGCAGAGATAGCAAAAGCCATACAAATTGTCCAGTCACTGTCTCAGGGTCTGTCCGAACCACCACTATCTGGTAAAGGTCGGTCTGTCTGGTCCCAGTGGTTCAGGATTATGATATTGAGGAATTTTATGAACCAGAGGAGGGGGAGGAGGATTATGAACAGTATGAATGTGGCTGGGAAGGTCTGGGTGTGCCCATTGAACCGGACATCTCCCCAGACAGACCTTTAGAATCTCCCCCTGTGCTGTCTGAGGAGATTGTCTATTCCTTCACATAAGTCTTTTAGGAAACAAACAATTAAAATTTTAAAAGCTCTTAATTCTGTGCCTCCTGTAGATAAAAAGATGGACAGAAGGTATACATGGTCAGGCCCTGATACAGAATTCCTTTCTCAGCAATGCAGTCATGTTGGAGTAGTTCAGGCTGCTGCCTGTGATAAGCTAATATTCCCTTGGCTTCACATCCTCCTGACAAGGATTCCAGGAAGATTGATGCCATGGCAAAAACAGTACATGGCAGCCTCTCTGGGACTCAGGCAAGCAAATTATATGGCTTATGTAGCTAGGTATCAGAAATCTAGATGGGATACTGTTATGCATTGGCCAAGCAGGCCCATGGCCAGCTGGCTAGTGAACTAGAACAGGTGGCTGCTGATGGCATTGAAGCCTCTAAGGTTCAGTTTCATGCTGCTGTGGATGTTAATGATGTTTCCTCTAGGGTCATGGCCACATCTGTAGCTTTTCGTGAGGTGGCCTGGCTCAGGTGTACTAGTTTGTCACAGGATACCCAGACTAAGGCTATGGATTTTCCTGTGTAGGGAAATTCTCTGTTTGGAGAGCAGACAGAGAATTACATGAAGAAGATGGATGAATATAGGACTACTTACAAGAGTGCCTCAGGCTAAGGAGTGGCAAGCCACTCCTCAAAGGCTCTCCAGTTCCCCAGGGTAGGGTAGGCTTTTTCACAGGCTTTTCTACCAGACTCAGGCCTCCTCTGCCTATGCTCAGAGGGGCTTCTTCAGAGGCAGGGCAGACGAGGGGTGGGCAGACCTGCTCCCACCCCCCAGCCTAAAGCTCCTCATGAAACAGGCACCTGATGGGGTGCCCAGGCCGATTCTCCTGTACCAGTGGGGCAGGCTGGCTTACTCCAGTCAGAATTGGGCTTCTTAACCTCAGACAAGTGGGTTCTGGAGTAGTAAGCCAGGGTCTGGTTCTCAGCTTCAAAAGTTTCCCAAGTTGAGAAGCAGACTTTTCTACCTGCAAGTGCTTCAGAGACCCTCGCCTGGAAACAGAGGTCTCATCCCTGTTAGCTCTCAGAGCAGTAGAAAGGGTTCCTCCCCTGCATCAGGGCAGGGGTCTGTATTCCAGATACTTCCTTACCCCAAAAAAGACAGGAGAATGGCGGCCCATTTTAGATCTCAGATATCTGAACAAACATCTTCTGAAACCAAAGTTCAAAATGGTAACTCTGGCAATGATTTTACCTTCCCTAAGGCCAGGGGACTGGCTAGCCTCCCTGGACCTCAAGGATGCTTATTTCCATGTCCTAATCAGAAGATCCCATCGAAAGTACCTCAGATTCGAACTGCCCTCAGGTCATTACCAGTTCAGAGCAATGCCCTTCGGCCTTACCTCTGCTCCAAGGGTATTCACAAAGTGTCTAGCAGTGGCCCATTAAGGAGGCAGAGGATTGCTGTTTTTCCCTATCTAGACGACTGGCTCATTGTAGGCCAGTCCCCAGAACAGGTAAAATCTCACCTGCAGGTCACCCAGCAGCTTCTCACCTCCCTGGGTTTTCTGCTAAACCTACCAAAGTCTGTTCTGGAACCAGTCCAGGTACTCACCTTTATAGGGGCAGAATTGGACACAAAGCTAGCCAGAGCCTTTCTTCCCCAGAAAGGGTAAGGAATTTAGTGGCTCTGGCCTCTTCCTTCTCACTCTGCAGGTCTCTCACCAGCAAGACACTTTCTGCAGCTCCTGGGGCACATGGCTGCATCCACAGCTGTTGTGCAGGGAGCCAGATTTCAGATGAGAGACATTGTTTCACTTGAGAACCTTTTGGTCTCAGAGAAGAGACCCCTTCCAAGTTGGTCCCAGTGACTCAACCTTGATCCTAGCTCTCCAGTGGTGGCAGGATCAGAGCAACTTAAGAGCGGGGTCCCCTTCATTTCCCTTCTCACGACTTGACTCTCACTACAGATGCTTCCTTCTGGGTTGGGAGCCCACATGGGCGACCTTTCCACTCAGGGAGTTTGGTCCCCAGGAATCTCTGCTCCACATCAATTTGCTGGAACTCAGAGCTGTCTTTTTAGCTCTTCAAGCTTTTCTGCATCTGTCCACGACAAGGTGATACAAGTCAGAACAGACAACACCACAACAATGTGGTACATCAACAAAGCGGGGCACTCTGTCTTGGACCTTGTGCACCGAGGCAATGAAGTTGTGGTCTCTGGCCTATTCCTGAACACTTCCCTCATAGCAGTTCATCTTCCAGGAAGGACAATGTCCTAGCGGATGCCCTCAGCAGGATTTCCCAGGGCCATCACGAATGGTCCCTGGATCCTCAAGTGCTGGGGATAGTTTTTGCCAGGTGGGGCATCCCTCAGATAGATCTTTTTGCAGCCCCAGACAATCACAAACTTCCTCTGTTCTGTTGCAGGCCTCCAGTGCTGGGCTCAGTTCCCCTGGATGCCCTTCTTCTGGATTGGTAGGGGAAGTTCCTCTATGCTTCCCCTTCCCCTCCTATCCAAAGTACTAGTCAAAATCAGATCTCAGCCTTGCAGGTGATTCTGATTGCCCCGGATTGGGCCAGGCAGCCCTGGTACCCACTCCTTATGTCTCTGACAGTCCATCTTCCCTGTGCCTCCCAGGAATCACAATCTGTTGACTTGTGCCCAGGGAAGGGTTTGGTATCACGGACCTCAAATCCCTCAACCTCAAAGCCTGGCTCTTGAGGAGTTAGAGTTTGCTGATTTACACCTCTCTCAGGGTGTTCTTGAGATCCTAAAGGCTTCCAGAAAGCCTTCCACTAGGCTACTTATAGTTCTAAATGGAAAAGGTTTTCCATTTGGTGTGCTGGAAAAATATTTCAGAATCTGCTGAATTGCCCATTTTGTTAGATTACATGGTACATCTTAATTCCTTGGGTCTCAGACCAGCTGCCCTGAGAGTTCATTTGCAGCTGTGTCTGCTTTGTGTCAGCAGGAAAGTCATCCCTCTTCCTCTCTTCCTGGGTTTTCCAAGTTTTTAAGGGATTACTCCATACTAATCCTCCCTTTCGGGAACCGGCCCCTGCTTGGGACCTTAATGTTTGCATTGCCCAGTTAATGCAACCCCCTTTTGAACCTCTGTCTTCTGCAGAGCTTAAGTACCTAACTTGGAAAACTGTTTTTCTAGTGGCTATCACTTCTGCCAGACGCTTAAGTGAATTGCAAGCCTTGTCAGTGGAGACTGACTTTATTTCTTTCCACAGGGATAAGGTAGTCCTTAGGACTAATAGGAAGTTTTTGCCTAAGGTGGTTTCAGATTTCCATCTTAATCAATCTGTCTCCCTTCCAGTAATTTTCACTGATCACTCCTTTTCGGGTGAGAGAAGGTTGCACAGCCTGGATGTTGAGAGCTCTTAGTTATTATATAGAGCGTACCAAAGGTCACAGGTTCGAATCCCTCCAACTTTTCCTTACCTATGGTGAAGTTGGGAAAGGCAAACCTGCCACTAAGATCAATAGCCAGGTGGATTGTCTCTTGTATCCAGTTTTGTTATCTGAAAGTGGGCAGAGCCGCTCGGTTTGAGGGCTCATTCTACCAGGGTACAGCTGCTGCCAGAGATATCCCTTTATTAGAGATTTGCCAGGCTGCTACTTGGAAAACGGTACACACTTTTACCACATTACTCCTGGATGTCCAGGCCAGGAGAGATGCTCACTTTGGCACAGCTGTTCTTCAGAGCCTATTCCTAAGTAGGTTCTGCCCCTCCATGGAGGTACTGCTGTGTATTCTGTTAATGTTCATAATATAGCAAGACTTCATGTTGTTTGAAGAAAAATTACTCACCTTAGTAATGTTGTTTCTTCTAATGGAGTCTTGCTATATTATAGACCTCCCCAACCTGCCCCTCTCAGAACCTCTACTTGGTGGGTGCGGGCAACTTAGTGTGGGCACTACTCATGTCCTGTTAGCATTTTGTCCCCTTTGGGACTTTGGGGGTGTGTATGTGTACGCGTGTGTGTGTTTTATTATACTTATGTTCCATTTTCATATTATTAGAATGGTGTTAGTATTTCTGGTCCCCTGATTTGAGTCTTGGGTGTTGGGACCATCAATGGTTGTTATTATTTAGGTAGCCATTTGGCTAGTGTAGGTTACAGTTTCCACACAGACCTTAGTGAGTTTGGCTCGTAAAGATCTGACAGTTCAAGTTTGAAATGACACAGATAGAGCTGCTCTCGTGCCAAAATTCTATTTTGGAATGGTTTTAACCATTTCACTCCGGGGCAGTTCTAGAGCTGGAACAAACTGCAAATGTCTATAATATAGCAAGACTCCATTAGAAGAAACAACATTACTAAGGTGAGTAATTTTTTCTTCTCGGTGGCTACCATGTCAACCAGAAGGATGGGAGAGCTCCAGGCGCTTCCTTCGAGTCTCCCTATCTGGTCTTCCACAGGGACAAGGTTGTCCTGCGCCCCACCCAAAGTTCCTTCTGAAGGTGGTGTCTGAGCTTCACCTTAACCGGGTGTTGACTCTGCCAGTGTTCTACCCCATTCACACCTCGGAGGCCACATATAGGCTCCATTTGGACCTAGTTGAGCTCACCTTCTCCGGGAGTGTAGGGCTGAAGTTCGGGAAAGGTTCGCCAGCGGTTTGTCAACTACGCTGAAGCCGCACCTGGGAGACTTGCAGCCAAGCGGACGATGAGCGAGTGGGTCATCTCCTGCATAGATGTCCGCTATAGGTGGGCGGGCATGGAGCCTCCCAGAGGGATAAGAGCTCATTTTACCCGCAACACCACTGCATCGGTAGCTGCTTCCGGGGATGTCCCTATCCAGGATTTCTTCAGGGCTCCTACCTGGAAGTCTGCACATACCTTATTTGCCCCCTACCACATCGACCTTGGGTCACGTCGGGATGCTGGTTTGGGGCCTCGGTTCTCCAGTCTTTATTCCCTAAGTTGGGGGTGTGCGCCTTGCCTCCCTCCTCCTGGAGAACTGCTAGGAGTCTGCCAATAAGTGTGGATGAACAGCATATCCATGTCCCTAGAAATACAGGTTACTCACCTGTAACAGGAGTTCTAGGAATGGTATATGTTGTTCACCCACCCGACCTCCCCGGCTTCAACGCACAACCTGGCTTCCATTGGGCTAGATCTGGCGTCATTGGGCGGAGCCGAGAGTTTTACCACCCGGGTGGGTGGGAGGAGCCAGCTTGAAGACCTTCCGGCAAGATTTAAAGCGGCAAGGAACCTGCCAATAAGTGTGGATGAACAACATATGCCATTCCTAGAACTCCTGTTACAGGTGAGTAACCTGTATTTCCTGTTCCTGTTCTGTTGCAGCCGTGGTTGCCGTGCGCCGCAGGGCTTGGTTGCGGGTCTCGACTTTCACGGCCGACACCCAGCACAAATTGGCAGATGTCCTGTTCCTGGGTACTGACTTGTTCGGTCCAGGAATGTACGGTCACCTGGAACGTATCGAGAAGTCCAGTACCACGTTGGACTCTGCTACGTCTGCCCAAAAGGAATCCCAGGGTTCCAAGAAGCAGAAGCCATTTTGCCCTTCTGCCCCTGCAACTAAGTAGCCCCAGTTTCAGTCTGAGCAGCAGCAGCAGACTCGGTCGTGGTGCCCTCCCCCCAAGTCGGGCGCTGAGTCGCGCAAACTGGGAGGGATGGGTCCCGCTCACGGATCCTCCTCTTCCAGGCCTGCTCAGTGACGGGATGGGGATGACCAGACCCATACCTGTTAAGACTACTCTTGGTCCTCCCGTAGGGGGCCGGATCCACCACTTCCTTTCCGCCTGGTCCTCTGTTACCACGGACAGGTGGGTGTTGGAAGTGGTCAGTCAGGAAGTGCCTCTAGAGTTCGAGCAGTACCCGCCAAGCCCCACACAAGGAAAGGGTATTAGTCCTCACTCGGTCGGCTCTGAGAGACGACATAGCCCAACTCCTCCTCAGGGATCCCTGAGTGACAGATCCCCCAAAATCCCATCAACCCAGGGTTTGTTTTCAGGCACTTTCTGGTCCCGAATGGACGGGGCTGGTGCCCCATTCTGGTTCTGCACGACCTGAACCAGTATCTTAGGGTCACACACCTTTGGATGGTAACTCTGTCCCAGATCATACCATCCCTCAAGCAGATTGTCTGGTTCTGCTCCTGGATCTTCAGGACGAGTTCTTCCACGTCCCAATCCATCCGTCCACACAAGTTTCCTCTGCTTCTGAGCTGAGGGAACCCTCTCATGAGTTCCAAGCCATGCCATTCGCCTGTCATCTGTCCGCTGGGTCTTCACCAAATGCTTTGCAGTGGTGGCAGCCCATCTTCGAGCGCCAAGGGGTCAGGGCCTTACCTCGACGATTGGCTTATAGTGGGTCCCTTCAAAGCAGTGGAGAGGTCCAGGGACCTGGCCCTCAAGACCTGTCTCGAACTTGGCCTCCTGATCAACGAAGCCAAGTCGTAACTCGTGCCCTCACAGGTGATCTGCTTCATCGGAGCAGAGCTCAACTCTTGCCAAGCCAGAGCCAGGCTTTCGGCAGACAGAGCGGAGGTTCTCTCCTCCTCCTTTGCCCAGTCATTTCTGGTTGGGCAATTGTGCTCTGCCCGGGACTTACTGCATCTTCTGGGTTACATGGCGGCCTGCACCACCGTGGTCCATTGGGGCTGGTGGCAAATGCATCCCATTCAATGGGGCTTGGCCAGCCAGAGACGTCCCAGCACCTAGGTCATTTCGACCAGCTGGTCAAGGTAACCCAGAGGCTTTGGGACGCTCTCCAGTAGTGGACCATCCCAGAACATCTGCAGAGAGGGATCCCGTTTGTCCGCCCCAAGCCGACGGTCGCCCTCACAACCAATGCCTTTCTTACGGACTGGGGAGCCCGCATGGGGGAACCACAGGGTCCATGGCCTCTGGAACCCCGAGGAGTCCCGATGCCACGTCAACCTGCTGGAGCTCCGAGTGGTACGGCTGGCGCTGACTGCATTAGCTCCGTTTCTGCAGGGTCAAGAGGTCCAGGTCCAGACAGACAACACCACCTAACATGCATGATCTCAACAAACGGGTGGCATGCACTCCGGCCTCTGTGCAGGGAAGCGCCTGCATCCCATTCCTTGTGAGCTGACTGGAGGCAGTTCTCCTAGCCATCCATGTGGCAGGAGCCTCAACCCAACTGGCGGATGCCCTCAGCCATGTAGGCATGGCGTCCCACTTAGTGGTCTTCACCCAGACGTGACATTGCAGTTTGTTCTCCTGTGGGCACCCCTCAGGTGGACCTGTTTGCCTCCAGGGAGAACACAAAGCTGAGACTGTTTCATGCCCGCCCCTCAGCAGAGCTCGTGCGTAGGGATGCCTTCTCGAGGCCGTGGACCCCAGGGCTCTTCTATGCCTTCCTTCTATTTCCCTTGATCCACAAGGTGCTTCTCAAGGCAGGGAGGGACAAGGCAAAGGTGATCCTGATAGATCCAGATTAGCCATGCCAGTTCTGGTATCCAGATCTCTGCGGTGTCTTCCAGCACGCCCGGACCTGATATCAGTCAATCAGGGGAAGATATTCCATCCGGATCTTCAGTCCCTGCACCTGATAGCTTGGTTCCTGAGCAGCTAGAGTTCCAGGCTTTGGGTCTTTCCAACATTGTCCTCAGCGTAGTTGAGGCATCTAGGAAGGAGTCGACCAGGAGGTGCTATGCCTTCAAATGGAAAAGATTTTCCATTTGGAGTCAGGGCAAGGGCTTAGACCCTAGTTCCTGCCCTGTGGCCAGTATCCTCAACTACCTTTGTTCCCTCTCCAAAGGTCGTCTCCGGACAACTACCCTTAAGGTGCACCTGCAGCTATCTCTGCTACCGGCGCCACGCAGGAGACAGTGGTCTGGTGTTGTTTCATGGCCTCAATCACATATCCTCCTGCAAGCGTGGAACCTCCACCTCCCGAGTGACTACTGCTGGTATTGGCTAAACTCATGGGCAGGCTATTCAAACTGATACACAGGTGTGAGATGCAATACCTGTAATGGAAGACCGCTTTTCCTGGTGGCTGTCACGTCAGTCAGAAGACTGCGGGCTCCAGGTGCTCTCGTGAAGTCCTTACCTGGCCTTCCACAGGGACAGGGTTGTCTTGCGCCCCAACCCGAAGTTCCTTCTGAAGGTGGTGTAGGAGTTTCACCTTAACCAGGTGTTAACTCTGCCTGTATTCTACCCGAACTACACCTCAGAGGCCGAGTACAGGCTCCATACTCTGGACCTGAGACAAGCGCTCTCTTATTATGAGGAGCAGACAGCTGAAGTTTGGGGAGAGGTTCGCCATCTGTTTGTCACCTAAGCTGATGCCGCACCTGGCAGACCTGCAGCAAAGCGAACGATTGGCAGATGGATTACATCTTGCATTGATCTCTGCTATAGGTTGGCGGGTTAGGAGCTTCCTGTAGGGCTAAGGGTTCACTCCACCCACCATAGCACTGTGTCAGTGGCTGCTTCTAGGGACGTCCCTATCCAGGATCTCTGCAGGGCTGCTACCTGGAAGACAGCAAACACTTTCATTACCCATTACCACATCGACCTTGAGTCGCGCTGGGATGCTGGTTTTGGAGCCTCAGTTCTCCAGTCTCAAAGTAGGGGGTGTTCGCCTTGCCTCCCTCCTCCCGGAGAACTGCTAGGAGTCTGCCAGTTTGTTTGGATGAACAACATATCCACAATACTAGAAAAACAGGTTACTGGCCTATAACAGTAGTTCTAGGGTGGTATATATTTGTTCATCACACTGACCCACCCGACCTCCCGGCTTCAATGCACAAAACCTAGCTTCCAGTGGGCAAGATGGGTGGAGCCGAGGTTATACCACACGGTGGGTGGGAGGAGCCAGCTTGACGACCTTCCAGCTAGATATTTAAAAGGACATGCTAATTAGTGTGGATGAACAATATACCACTCCTAAAACTACTGTTACAGGTGAATAACGTGTCTCCGCCCTCACCCACTCCCAAAGTTTTTCTCAGTCATGCTGAGGAGCAGTCTCCAGACGTCCAACAAGGCAGGCAGAGAATGAAATGTGAGCGTTGTTGAACACAACAGTTTATAGGGCAGCAAGTTTGAGTGTTGGCATGTGCCAATAGATTCCATTATTTGCATAAAGTTCCATTCATCTCTGGGGCAGTGCAATCCAGGAGGCTGACTGCTAGAGTTAATTATATTGAATCCCTGGGGTTAGAATGTACCATACTAGTATTGCTATGCAGCACTAGTGTTGATCTTGAAACCACAGTAAAGCACATATAAGTGGATCTAGAAACTGAAATTCATCACAGGGATCAGCACTGGCGTGACTTAAGTGGGCATGAGTCTGTGGTCATTCAAACCCATGTGATACAGCACTTGTGTTGTTGCAGCTTCATCCTGTAGACCCAAGCACAGGAGAAAGGTGCTTCCTAAAATTTACATTTTATTTTGTCTGTTTCATAGGGAGCTGACCCTCTTTTGGAGCAAGTTACAGAGGAGAATTGACCTTCATTAGAGTCTTTCCTGGAGCGTTGTCGGCAGTTCGACAGATAGCCAAGACCGTACCTCATCTTTTTTTCCTGCTGAAGGTTATTCAGGCTGAAGTAAGTAATCTAGTTAAGTCTGTGCCTTCCAAAGGGCAAGTACCTTTCTTGCCAGGCTCTTAGTACAAAATGTGTGTTCTAAGGGTAGTTGGAAGGGCCAGTGACACCTTCTCCTTCCCTTGTTCTTTCTGAGGGCATCTGCATTAAGATCAGTTATTTGTAGAGGTGTAGCTCTCCCATTGCTTATCTATAATCGAAAGCTTGATTTTTTTCGATTGAGTCTTGAAGAAGGTTGCCTCAGACAAGTGGGCATGGGGAAGAAGCATATGGCCTGTGATTTTCTGGGGAGGCTGGGATAACAGTAAGAGGAAGAAAGGTAGCCTTCAAACTGTGTAAAGCCAAACGGATCAAGGCAACAGAGAGCTCTATGATGTCAGGACAGAGGATGCTAGTAAAGAAGTGAGGGCCAAGGCAAAGGAAAAACTAAAGATTGTATAAGGGTGAAGGAAAATGTCGAGGCTACTTTAAATATGTCTGAAAGGAGAAAGAACAAGGGTGAACTAGAGCCTGAGAGAGGGAGACAGAGGAGGAGTGGACATGTAGAAAGCTGACATTCTGAATGAATGCTGTGGCCTAGTCTTCTTCATGCAGCATCCACATAGAGCGGAAAACAAATATGGAAAGTAGTAGTTTCACAGAAGGGGGGGGGTGCTTAAGGGACTGAAGGCATTGCAAGTGAGTAAATCCCCAGGATCAGACTCTTTGCATTCATGAATATTCTGAGAACTGGGGCAAGGTCTGGCAGCACCCCTGGCAGACCTAGGCAGTGCTTGATTGAGAAGGACATAATCTCCAGGGACGGGGATTTGTAGACTTCATCCATCTGCTTAAGACTGTGAATGGGGGACCCAGGGAATTAAAGACCAGTTAGCTTACTTCCATTGTCCAGACGCTCCGAGAGACCATAATCAAGGAGCAGCTGGTCGACTTCCTCTAGTCCAATGGGCTCCAGGACAGCAAGCTTCATGGCTTTGTAAAGGGGGGGCCCTGTCAGATTAGTCAGTACTAAATGCTACGTACTCTTAGGTTAGGTGGTTACAAGGGGGCAGAAGGGGGCAAATTACGTAGCCAGGTGGTCGATGGCCACTAAAAAAAAAAAAAATTGGTCTGGGTACCACATTTTGAAAGTTGCTGGTCAACTGGCTACTTGCTGATAGTGTTTTTTTGTTGTTGTTTATCATTTTGTTTAGCCCTTAAGAATGATGGACACTAAAAATATTGATTTACAGTGGCTACTAGATTCTGTAGGCTAGTGGCCAAACTGATTTGTCCCACCCTAAAAGTGGGGTCCACAGGGGTTTGCTTGTATTTTTTTTTAGTATATTTTTATTAGACATTTCAGAGGTCTACAACAAGTATGAAATAGTACTGAAGTGTATACAGTCAGTGGTTATACAAGGCGTGTTCAACTCTATCAGTATAAGGATAGCCATCTTGCCCCTGACCGTCTATATAAAAACGACCAACCCCTCTGTGACACAGTTTGAAGGGAGGCTTGTAAACCAAGACCATTGATAGCTATAGGCGAGTGCAGTCAGAGGAATCCTTTTGTGAAATACAGTGTGGCTTCAAGGGATGAAGGAGAAAGGAGACACAGGGTGGGGGTTACAGCTCTCAGTACAGTCTCTGCCTCTCTGGGAGAGGCAGCCAAGAAATTGGGGCTTAGTACTGGGTGGTGGGATGTGAATGTGGATACCAATACAGTATTCCACTACACTGCAGTTCAAAGGACCAGCATCGTGTCCTTGCCCATAGCATGTAGGAGCCAAGTATTCCATCTGGAGAAGTTTTCTGCTTGGTTATTTAGTGAGGAAGTGATTTTTTTCCATAGTATGTATTTGAGCCACAAGTGGTACGCCAGGAGGGAAGATCTGGAAACCGTGCAGTTAACCAAAATTGTGATTAGGGTTTTTTTGCCGTGATGAGCAGAATACCTAGCAGATTTTACTTCAAGGTCTGCTCTTGCAGCAGGTAACACATGAAGGACTGAAGCCGGCAGGCACCAAGACCCCACGGGAAACTTCTAGCTAGCAGTATACAATGAAGGACCGTCCCGATGTCACGCATGGCATAAAAGGGGCAGTCCCCCAGCCCATCCCCAGTTTATTTCCCACCATCGACCGCACAAGCCAGACCTCCGCGGACAGCTTCAGCTAGTCGGCTGCCATCTTTTTGCGTTACCAGCACTTTGGTTTTTTCATATTTTACAGTGCATCTACAAGACTGCTCCCATTCTCCGACGAAGTCTGTGATCACCTCCAGCTTGTCCCCTTGCGGGGATCATCAACCTGTTCTTCCGTGCTCCCAGTGATTAAGCCTCCCCCTCTCATTTCCTCCGTGGGAAAAGGCTCTTCGGGGCATAGAAAAAATCCTCCCCTGCTCCTCAATCTGTTAAATTTAGACCCATCATCCCTCGGGGCTCTAAGCCTAGTGGCTCGGCCACTGGTTCTTCAGGTGGCAGGCCTTGGTCTGTCACCCTCCCGACCAGGGTGTCTGCCAAGTCATAGAAACATAGAATTTGATGGCAGATAAGGACCGCTTAGCCCACCCAGTCTGCCCATTTCCCTACCTAATGGATAAGCTGCAGATCCTAGTTAACCAGCAGCCTACTTCTTTCTGCCCCCACTCCCTAGAATTGCCTTATGGCTGTCCCATGCATGCTTGAATTCAACCACTGTTTTTGACTCCACAACCTCCGGAAGGCCGTTCCATGCATCCACGACCCTCTCTGTGAAAAAATACTTCCTTACATTACCTCTGAGCTGCGCCCCCCCCCCCGCCATCTTCAAATTGTGCCCCCTTGTTCTTTGCACACCTCTTTTTTGAAAGATGCTACCCTCTTGACTTTGTTGATTCCTTGAGGTACTTGAAAGTGTATCATGTCCTCCTTTCTCGAGGCTATATATATTAAGCTCCTTTAGTCTCTCTTCATATGACTTCCGGAGCAGACCCTGCACCATTTTAGTTGCCCTCCTCTGGACAGCTTCCATCTTGTCTATGTCCTTGCGGAGATTGGGTCTTCAGAACTGCACACAGTACTCCAGATGGGATCTCACCAGCTGTCTGTACAGAGGGATAACAACTTCCTGTTTTCTACTGGTGATACCTCTCCCTGTGCTTCCCAGTATCCCCCCAGCCCTCCTTGCTGCCCTCTCACATTGCTTGCCCAACTTTAAGTCATCTGATATGACTACCCCGGTCCCTTTCCATTTTTGTTGTTGTTAGTATCTCACCCACCCCCATTGTGTACTCTTCCCTGATTTTGTTTCCCAGGTGCATTACCTGCACTTCTTGGCATTAAATCAAGCTGCCATACATTTGACTATTCCTCTAACCTTGCCAAGTCCCTTCTCATCCTTTCCACCCCACCTTGTGCATCAGCTGTGTTGCAGATCTTTGTGTCATCTGCAAAGAGACATACTTTCCTTCCAGTCCTCTGCAATGTAAACATAAAGACATTGAGGAAGGGACCAGTCCCAATACTGAACCCTCGCGGCACCCCACTAGTAACCCCTTTCTTCAAAGTGGACTCCATATCTTACTTGAGAGGGCTCTTGCAGTAGGTAATTACATATAGGACTGACGCCGCAGGACCCCACGGAAAAGTTCTAGCTAGCAGTCCCTGGCGAGGACCGCCCCCACGTCAGGTGACCGGCATCAGGAGGCGGTATAAGGCGGTCCCTGACACCGCCTTCAGTTCTTTCCCGCCGTTAGCTCGTGCAGCGCTTCGCGGAAAAGTTTGTGCTTTGTCAGCCCTACCTTCATCGGTTTTTTACCGAAAATAGTTTTTTCAACTAACGTCAGTACAATCGTCGGTGTATGTCATCCCCTACATCCTCCAAGCAAAGAATAAGTGCGATTCTTGTGGCGCCCAACTACCGCACAAGGACAGCCTCTCCCTGTGCCTGTTCTGCCTAGGCCCCGATCACCCGGTCAAGAAGTGCCAGCACTGCCTCAGTTTCGACGCGGCTACCCGGAAAAGGTGGCAGCAATCCCTGGAAGCCCATATTCTGAAGAAGAAAATGAGTTCAATGGAGAAGGAGCTCAAAAAACTGAGGCAGGCGTCCACTTCCCCCGAAGGCCATCGGAAGAAGGAGGAGAAGGAGAGGCACCGGGACAGGGGCTCTTCCACCGCATCTCCCTCGGGAGTCGCTGGGACACAGGTAACATCTCCTCCGGGGGATCGCTCCTCGACGGCCGCCTCGGAGGTCTCCGAGGGGGTATCGGCCTGCCCGTCTGGCTCGTGCTCGGGCCTTTCGGGCGCCTCTGGGCAGTTGGAGGCCTCCGCCCCTGGTACGGCAGCAGGCTTGCGGCCTAGCACTGTGGGCGACTCCGGTAAGCCGGGCGTCGGCTCCTCAAAGTCCGCCCGGAGAGGGCTGGTAAGGCGTCCGACCCTTGGCGGCGCGCAGCCTCCTTTCCACCGACCAGGCCGATCACTCTACTCGGCCCGCCCGGTGATGGCTCTGAAGTCGGACGCCCGCTCCTCCGGGCGCCTGTCGGGAGCTCGCCTAAGCCACATGTCGGCTTGTCTGACATCTGGCTGGCGAGGAACAGACGACGGCCCCCCCACCACCACGTCCATCGTACCCGGTTCCCCGCAGCCTTCGCTGCCATCTGGGAAACCAGTCTCTCCCCAACTCAACCCTGGGAATTCTTCCCCTCCATCCCTGGGCGAAGCTGGGGATCTTCCGCCTCTGTCAGTCCTTCCGCCACCTGGTGCGCCGGACCTGACTTCGGTTCCCTGGACACAGGCCCCTCCGACGTTGGTACCTCCAACGCCGGCCCTGACGCCGACCTTACCGACTCCAGGAGACATCCCGCTCCCATCGGGCCCTCAGGGTCCTCTACTGTGGACCCGCCCGTGAGGCCACCGGCCGGGCCGTCTGCTCCGGCAGTCCTCCCAGGTACCCTCCGTCCCATCCGGCACCGCAGTACCTGATGCCGCGGGTTTTAGATACGCCCCATATGGTTACAACCCATATCCTTGTCCCCGCCTCCTCCTCCACCGCCCTCGCGACCGCCGATGGACCTACAGGAGACTCCTGGCCTCCTGGTGGGCTGAGGCCAAGGCTCAGCTCACCAGAAGTAGAGAGCCGCCTTCCGATGTGTGCCATCCCAGGTTCCCATACGTCCGAGGCGGCACACTCCCTCACCATCTCCGGATTCCAGGGTTCTTCCGTCTGGATCCAGAGAAGGGCAGGACACGCTTCCCCGGGGACTTCCCAAGGGGTCCGTTTCTCCTCCAGGTCGGGAAAGGGGGTCGTTTTCCTCTTCATCCTCCTATTCACTCTCGGACTCCTCGGATTCTTCCGACGGTTGCTCAGAGAGAGACGATGAGCCACGCTCTCAGTTGAAGCCCAGGCCAAGGACTCCTCCGGAGGATCCTTCTTTTACGGAGTTGCTTAGGAAAATCCAGGAGGTTCATCAGTGGCACTCCCTGGAACCAGATCCTCAGCGTCTCAAACTAGCTGAACATCTGGATCTGCCCGTGACAGCTCCTACCTTGGTGCCACCCTGCATAGAGCCTCACGCCGACCTTGTTACCACAATATGGAAACCACCGTCAGCCTTAGCCCCACTTCCTAGGAAGTCGAACAGGCTATATCAGGCTCCAGAGAGTGTTGATTTTCTGGATTCTCACCCTCGTGCCGACTCGGTCGTGATTAGCGCCGCTCACGGCCGGTCGGCAAACCCCAAACATCTTAGCTCGTCACCACCTGATAAGGAATCACGCCTTCTGGATCAGTATGGGAGAAAGATTTATGCTTCCTCCATGCTGGGGATCAGGACCCTGAACTATGTCGGCCATATGGGGGACTACCAGAAGGCCATTCTGACTCGGGCGGAAGCCAAACTGGACTCCTTGCCCGACTCCCAAGTCAAACAGGAGTTGGCTGATCTTGTCCGCTCTGCTCATTTGGCCAGTCGACAAATGCTTTGTGCGACATACGATGCAGTGGACACTGCTGGGTGGAGCTCAGCTTTCGCTGTAGGCCTACAGCGTCATGCTTGGCTCCGTGTGTCAGGGTTGGTCCCGGAGGTGCAATCTGCTATCCAGGAAGCACCCTTCCGGGGGTCGGTGCTTTTCGGGGGTGATGTCAAGGACATCATCACTGATTTGCAAGAGAAGGGCGGCACTGAAGTCAGTTGATTCCATCTACCGTCCCCACCAGCAGCAGTGCCGTCCCTTTCGCAGACTGAATCGGCCAAAGGTGAAATCCCAGGGAAGGCAGGCCACAAAACGCCGGGCCCCCACAGCTGCTAAGCTCCCCCGGCCCAAAAAAGCAGCGGGAAAGCTTCAGCTGCGCGCTGCCCTCACCACCTGACTCCTTCTCTCCCACTGCCTCCGGACTCCCGGAGGAACCGTAGGAGGGAGGTTTTCCCTCCACCTTCCGGGATGGGAGAGGATAATCACAGATTCTTGGGTGCTCCAGCTCATAGCAGAAGGACACTCGACAGAGTTTCTTCAGAAACCACCCGGCCACCCCCCTCTGAAGTTGTCGTATTCACAGGAACATCTTCTCATGGTCCAGGAGGAAATTTGGGCTCTACTGCTGAAACGAGCAATAGAGCCCGTCCCCCTTCATCTGCGAGGGACAGGTTACTATTCTCATTTCTTCCTGGTCCCAAAGAAGACAGGAGATCTCAGACCAATTTTGGATCTCAGTTCCTTGAACCTTTTCCTAGAATACAAAAGGTTCAGGATGCTCTCTTTGCAGAGCCTTCTGCCCCTCCTCCAGCCGGGTCAGGGGCTTTGTGCTCTGGATATGCAAGATGCTTATCTGCACATTCCCATTCGCCCATCTCATCGCAAATACCTTCATTGCATTCCATGGCGACCACTACCAGTTCATGGAGCTCCCATTTGGTTTATCCTCGCCCCGAGTATTTACCAAATGCCTGGCAGTGGTGGCGGCCACCTGCGCATTCAGAGGAGTGCAGGCTCTGCACTGGACGATTGGTTCTGGCGGCCTCGCCCAGGGAGGAACTCATGCTACCTCTTCCTTACCCAGCAGGTTTTGCCTGCCTGGGTATTACCATCAACCATTCCAAGTCTCATCTGGACCCATCCCAGAGGTTACAGTTTATTGGGGTGATTCTCGATATGACCATGGGCAAGGCCTTCCTGCCTCCGGACAGGGCGTCCACCCTCCAGACCCAAATAAGTCTGTTGTCCGACTGCAGGACGGTCTCTGAGAGGTCGGTCCTTCACCTTCTCGGGCTCATGGCGCCTGCTATTCCGATGGTTCCTCGCGCTCGACTCCACATGAGGATTTCTCAGTAGACTCTATGCTCTCAATGGGATCAGCTAGTGGACGACCTAGATCACCCAGTTCTGATCTCCTCGCCGATGCTTCGAGACTTGCAGTGGTGGATGGTTCGAGAGAACCTGTTTCGGGGAGTTCCCTTCTTTCATCCTCCCAGACTCTAACCACAGACGCCTCAGGCGAAGGTTGGGGAGCCCATCTAGGCCCTCATCGGAAAGTTGACAACACCCTAGCAGACAAGCTAAGTTGCTCTTCTGCTCTGACTCGCGAGTGGGAACTGGACCAAGGGGTCCTAGACAATATCTTCCAACTTTGGGGAACACCACAGGTCGACCTGTTCGCATCCCCTCTAAACGCAAAACTTCTGTATTCTGCTCGCTCGTTCGAGAGCAAGGCGCTTTTCGGAGCGACGCTCTATCTCTAGACTGGAGGGACAGATTCGCCTATGCCTTTCCCCTAATTCCACTTATCCCACGAGTCTTGCAGAAACTAGCTTCAGAAGGAGCACAAATTATCCTGATCGCTCCTTTCTGGCCCAGACAAGTTTGGTTCTCTCTTCTACAACAATTCTCAGAGGATCCTCCTCTTCCTCTTCCTCCTTCTCAAGGTTTACTGACCCAGGATCAGGGGACCCTGGTCCATCCAGGCCACAAATCCCTTCAACTGCATGCGTGGCTCCTGCAGACTTAGCCCAGTCCCGTTTTGGAGTGTCTCCCAAAGTGGCGGAGATTTTGGTGCAGGCCAGAAAACCCTCCACCAGATCCACTTATGCCATGAAGTGAAAAGATTCACTATTTGGGCTGCTTCCAAGAACATGGAACCTTCTCTTGTTCAGCGGGGCTTCTGCTGGAGTATCTACGTCATCTGTTTGACCTGGGTCTCAGTCATTCTTCTCTGAAGGTACACATGGCGGCCATCCTCGCCTACCATGTTCCCTTCAGACAAAGCTTGGCTCAACTGGAGGTCTCCAAGACCTTTCTCAGAGGGGTTCTCCATCTGAGGCCCCGTCCATACTCCTGCTACCCCTTGGGACTTGAACTTTGTCCCAGGAACTTACTCTCCCTCCCTTTGAACCTGCAGCTTCATGGAATTGAAGTTCCTTCGTGGAAGACTCTCTTCCTGGTGGCCATCACTTCTGCTCGGAGAATTTCCGAGCTCCAGGCCCTGATGTAAAATCCCATACTTGATTTTCACAAGGAACATGTAGCTCTTCGCACAAATCTTAAGTTTCTCCCAAAGTAGTAGCTGAATCTACTCTAAATCGGTCCATAGAGTTACCTGCCCTTTTTTTTTTTTTACGCAGTGCTCTAATCAAGGGAGTATTTACTCCATACTATGGATGTTCACTGGATTCTGAGATACTACACCAACAGGACAAAGGATCTCAGAAAGACTGATCAATTGTTCATCTCTTTGCTTATTAAAGGGAAGGCAATGCCGCTTCCAAGCAATGCCTGTCTAGTGGTTGGCTCATTGTATCACTTTCTGTTATGACAATACAACAAACCCTCCCGGTCAAGTAAGAGGCCACTCCATCAGAGGAGTAGCTGCCTCAGCTGCCTGTTTCAAGAATGTGTCTGCAGCAGACATTTGTGCTGCCGCCACCTGGACTCCTCCATACCTTTACTAAGCACTACAGTTTGGATGTTGCCTCTCGCCGTAGAGCAGGCTTCTGGCTGGCTGTTCTGCAAGGCCTCATCTTGAGGCTTGCACAGCTAGAACTACTTTTTAGAGTAGTTTTTCCTCCTCCCGGTGCCTCTCTTTGTTCCAGACTGCTTGGGACTCAGTCCTATATGTAATTACCTACTGCAAGAGCCCCCTCGAAGTAAGATAGTACAGTCACGTAAGAACTTACCGTAACAGTAGATCTTCGAGAGAGGCTCTTGCAGTAGGTTATACCTTCCCGCCCTCCATCCCCCTAGGCATTTTCAGCTCCTTTTCCAGTGATGGAAATATCTGCTCCTCTCTCGTCCGGCCTTTTCTGGCCCATGGCGGGAAAGAACTGGAAGGCGGGCGTCAGGGACCGCCCTTTTATACCGACATCTCCTGACGCCAGTCACCTGACGTGGGGCGGTCCCTCGCCAGGGACTGCTAGCTAGAAATATTTCCGTGGGGTCCTGCTGCCTGCCGGCGTCAGTCCTATGTGTAATTACCTACTGCAAGAGCCTCTCTCGAAGATCTACTGTTAGGCAAGTTCTTACGTGACTGTACTTTATTATTACCCTCTGTGTCCTATTCTCCAGCCAATTCTTACCCAGGCTATCATCTTGGGACCCACTCCAGGCTGGCTAACTTGTATATTAATCTTTATGTGGGACTGAGTCAGATGCCTTGCTAAAGTCTAGGTAGGCCATGTCCACAGCCTCTCCCTGATCAACTACTTTGGTCACCCAGTCAAAGAAATCTGTTAGATTCATCTGGCATGACCTTCCCGCTGTGAATCCATGCTGCCTTGGGTCCTGTGCCCCTCTGGCCTCTAGGTACTAGACAGTTCTTTCCTTCAGAAGTGATTCCATCATTTTCCCTATCACTGAGGTTAAACTAACAGGGCTGTAGTTTCCTGCTTCTGCCTTGCTCCCACTTTTGTGAAGGGGAATCACATCTGCCCTCCTCCAGTTCTCAGGCACCACCCCATCCTCCCATGATTTGTTAAAGAGGGTAGTCAGTGGTGTCACTAGTTCTACCCTTAGTTCTTTAGAATTCTGTGATGAATCCCATCAGGCCCCATTGCTTTGTCCACCTTCAGTTTTAAGAGTTCTTTCAGAACCCTTTCTTCTGTAAATGGGCTGGTATCAACTTCTGTATCCAGAGTGTTTCTATGGTTTGTTTTAGGTATCCCCTTAGTTTGTAAATACTGAGCAAAAATATTTTAGTATCTCTGCCTTTTCACAGTCACCTGCTGCCCACCCTCCCCTGACGTCCAGGGCTGAGAAACTGGTGGCGCCGGGACAGTTGCCCTCCTGCTCCAGACACAGGCGTAAGTCCCACTCAGGAGCTAGTTCCCCTGCTCAGGTGACACTGCCTAGGCAGCCACCAGCTATTTCTCAATCCTGGCCTCAGCCTACGACAGCTCACTTTACACCAGTCTTCTCATCTCCTAGGGAGAACCAATCTATTCCAAATCCTCCCATGTTACAAGCTGGGCCTGATGCCCCCGCTAAGCCAGTGCCTGAGAATCGCATGCCGGATCCTGCTTGTCCGTTGTCAGAGGGGACGCCTTTGCGTCCGAAGCCCATTACCCCAGACAACGCTACTCCAATGCTCGAGCTACCTCCGCCAGACAATCTAATGCCGGGGCCGTCAAAGCCTAATACCCCCCCACCCGACGCCTGCCACTCCACCTCTGCTGCAGGACCCTCCGCAGGAAAGATTTCTAGCTAGCAGTACGAGGCGGGGAACAGCCCTGATGTCCCGCATGGCATAAAGGAGCGGTCCCCCAGCACCACCTCAGTTCTTTTTCCGCCGTCAACCCACTAGTATCCGCTCCACAGACGCCTGTCTTGCAATCAACTGACATTTTTGCGCTTCACACAGTACTAGTCTAGTTTTTCTCCTCACTTTTTTTCCTTTTTGTGCATGTCTTCTCCATCTCTTCCGGTGGAAGTCTTAAGTGTGCGTGTGGCAAGCAGATCCTGGCTAGAGATGGCCATTTGGCTTGCCTTATCAGCCTGGGCCACAAGCCGGATGACTGCCCACATTACCAGAAGTTTAATAAAAAGACCCGCATCCACCACCTCAAGACTCTGAAGGCTTACCTCCTGGAACAACAAGTGGCCGCCATGCAGAGGACCCATTCGGGACACAGTTCTTCTTCCTCATCAGGGGCTCTTCCCCCCCATAGAGGAGAAATCGGGCGGGAAACACTACTATAGGCACAAGGATTGAGTGAGGTCAGAATCCTGTCATAGGTCCCCGCGAAGTCCTCTGCCTCCAATGGGAGGAATTCCCCCCGCGCTCGCTAGCCCTTCCGGGGTTTCTGCCATGAGACTCCCGGCTATTCCCATTCTCAGGCAAGGAATCCTCTGGGCATGGGCATTCATCTGCCCCTGCGTCCCTGGCTTTAAGGCCCCACAAGCTGTCACTAGGGTCTAAGCCAGACGGACAGGCATCTTCTTTGGGCGGTAGGTCGGAGTCTGCCACTCGTAATGCCTTGAAGTCATCCGACAAGTCGAAGGAATCGGGCAACTCCACCGGATGCCAGGAATCTGAGTGCCGCCAGAAGCACCCGCCGCCTCATGAGAAGGCTTCGACCACTTTGGAGGATCGCCAGACCTCAGGGCCTTCTGATACCATGCCGGAGCCGAACCGGACGCTCCCTCCCAAAAGATCGTCTGCTCCACAGGACCAGGCGACAGGTCACACACCTGAGGACCGAACACGCAGACCTCTCGAACAGGGTTCGAACCCACCATCACCGCTTCCTCGTAAGGAGCCAGATGTTTGACCTCCGGGGGATACAACCCCAGAGCCTCCAGTCCCAACGCCTGATGGCAACCAGCCGGTAGACCGGATGCACCGCAAGGGCCACCATCAGGGCCCCCAAATGTCCCTACCCAGCTGCTAGCACAGCCTGTCCCGTTGGCGGAGGTAGGAGCTCTGTTCAACTCATGGTGGAACACCATAAAAGGGACCTGCTCTCCAAACCATGGGATCAGTCCTCTAGCCCTAGGGGTCTCCGCTGCCGATCCGCCCGAGAGCTGTCGCCTCAGAGACCTCCCAGACCTTCTCTGACGCCTGACCACTTGTCAGGGACAGTTGGGGTCTCCAGCACCTAGCAGCCATGGTCAACACCCATTGTCCATACCTTCATCCAGGGTCGCCCACGATTCGCCTGCAGATGAAGATCCAAGGGATTCTTCCTCTATTTACTCCTCAGAGGATGAACCCTCTGTCCTCTCCAGACCATAAGAAGGATTCTCCCAGGTCTTCTCCAGATGATCCTTCTTTTTTGGACATGACATATCCAATATCTTAACTAATGGGACACGGAGGAGCTTGACCCAGAACCCAGTCGCTGGGCAAAATTTCTAGGTGCAAACTAACCAAAACCCTTGTTCGTCCCTCCTCTACTAGAGCCATTCCAGGACGCCACAAATTGGCCTGAGCACCCACTCCTGTCCCCAGGAAGGCAGATTGCCTACAGGACACTCAAGGGAGAGCCTCATTTGAGCCAACAACCTAAAGCAGACTCTGTGGTGCTAACCACAGCTCATGGCAGGGCACAGCAACCTAGGCATATGAGCTCACTGCCTCCTGATCCTGAGTCTAAGAAGCTGGACCAGATGGACAGAAAAGTGTATTACTCTGCCACCTGCACAGTAAGTCTTTATGGAACAAGGCCATGAACTTGACCAAATCTCAGATGGATTCTAATAATAAATCTGAGCTTATGGCTGTTGTTCAGTCCAGCATCGATGTAGGCAAACACGTCCTGAGAAGCTCGTATGACTCCACTGATATGGCCACCAGGGCAGCTGCTACAGGAGTCTGTATGAGACGCCATGCTTGGCTGAGGGTCTCAGGTTTCCGGCAGGATGTAATCCTGGATGCATCCTTTCAAGGGTCGGGTCTCTTCCGCCCAGACACCGAGAAACTGATCACCGGGCTACAGGACTCTCTGGTAAGGCGGTTTCCAACATCCACCAAATGTATAGGTCAGATCAGTTACTACAGACGCCCCCTTTCAAAGAACCGGGCCAGCAGGAAGGTGTCTGCAACCTAAAGGGGTTTTAAGAGAAGGGGCCCTTCCCCTGCCTTCAGGCACCCAAGGACCCAAAATTGCCAGAGCTCCCCTGCCTACCCCCTCTGCCTCGACATGACTCCCTGCCTGCCTTCCCCCACCCCCACCTCTGGCGGAGTTTCATGGAGAGGCAGTAGGACGGAGATTCTCCCTCTACCTCGGAGGATGGTGCAACATTACCACAGGTCAGTGGATTCTCCAGATAATAAAGAGGGTATGTACTGGAGTTCACACAGATTCCACCGAACAACCCCCCCAGTTCCCACCCACTGCCCTCCATCCCACACGACCCTCATAAGAGCAGAAATCCAATGCCTCTTGCAAAAGAGAGCAAGTCGGGCAGTACCACTAAGTCACAGGGGAAGAGGATATTACTTCCATTTCTTCCTTGTGCCAAAGAAGACTGGACCTCCATTCCATCGTAGATCTGAGCTAACTGAACGACTTTATCGAGTATAAAAGGTTCAGAATGGTGACACTGCCTGGTCTGTTGCCCATGATCCACCAAGGAGATTGACTCTGTTCCCTGGACATGCAGGATGCCTACATGCACGTAAGGATCCTGCCGTCCCACAGAAAGTATCTCTGCTTCACCTTCCAGGGAGAATACTGTCAGTTCAGAGCAATGCCGTTTGGCCTTTCATCGGCACTGAGGGTTTTCACTAAGTGCTAGCAGTCATGGCAGCAGCTGTCAGGAGAAAGGGTCATTTTGTTTACCTGGACGACTGTCTCCTCACGGTATCTACAGAGGAACAGCTGCGTCGTTCAACAGAGGAGACCTTACGGCTGTTCCAAGAGCTGGGGATCACTCTGAACCTCTCCAAGTAGTTCCTCTGGCGTACCCAGAGGCTGCAGTACACAAGGGTGGTCTTGGACACAGTCCTGGGAAGAGCCTTTCTGCCCCAGAACTGAGTAGACATGCTAAGAGCCATCACTCAGAGGATCATCTCCGTATATCCAATCCCGGCCAGAGTGGTGCTGCATCTTTTAGGCCAAATGGCCGCAGCCAACACCACGGTTCCCCTTGCCCGCCTGAACATGAGGGTTCTGCAGTGGGACCTCAGGATTCCATGGGATCAACACATGGACAGTCTCGACCAACCGGTCAGGATCTCCAAAGTGGTACACCATACCCTGCAGTGGTGGCTCACCTCTTCCTGGCTGGACATTGGAGTTCCCTTTCAGAAACCCAGTCCTCAGCAGGTCCTGACTATGGACGCCTTGGGGGGCGCATCTGGTATCCCACCAAACTTCGGTGGAGCGCTAATCTCCACATCAATGTACTGGAGATGAGGACCGTCTTGCGTGCTCTGCAGGTCTTCCAGTCCATGCTCATGCCAGGGCTTCTGTTAATCCAGTCAGACAACACTCCAGTAGTCTTTTAGCTCAACAAGCAAGGGGGCACGCATTCTTTCCCCCTATTCAGAGAAGCAATGAGAGTTTGGCAGTGGGCAGTGGATCACAACCTGGAAATAACAGCAGTTCACATTCCAGGGATTCACAGTGACCTTGCAGACTGCCTAAGCCGCTCTCGATCTGAGTCATGAATAAGAGCTACTGAAAGAGGTCATTGACAACCTCTTCAGAAAGTGGGGTTGGCCAGAACTGGACCTCTTTGCATCCCCACATAACGCCAAACTGCCCATTTCTAGGGATATGGATATGTTGTTCGTCCACACTGTCTGGCAGGTTCCTTGCCGCTTTAAATCTTGCCGGAAGGTCTTCAAGCTGGCTCCTCCCACCCAGGTGGTAAAACTCTCGGCTCCGCCCCATGACGCCAGACCTTCCTTACCGCTTGGAAGCTCAGGTTCCCTCCTTAACGCTCTGCGTGAAAGACTGGATCCTAATTCTTGGTTCTCCGAACCTAATTTTATAATTTTCAAGTCTTCGGTCATCTTTCTCCTCGCTGCGCGTGGACAATCGACCTCGGTTTCGGCGGTGCCCTTGTGGGCAGAAGATGTCCAGGACTGACCTGCACTCCACGTCGTCTGCTGCCTCGGCCTAGAACACGACCGCAGGCCCTGCGGTCATGCCCGTTCATTTTGACCAGCGTCCTGGAGGACAGCTGCCCGGTTACAGCTGGGGCGCCCGGTAGCGCCACCCACCGGTCAAGTCAAGGAGGCCCATTGGGCGGTTACACGGCGGCTGGTTTGGCTGAGCAGTCGAGCAGATGATCGCCTCGAGAGGAGGCGCCCAGGCCGCATCATCTCTTCCTCGGTCGCGCATTTATCCTGCTCTCTGGTACTTATATTCAGCGTGTAAAGGAACTTTGCCAGTCCCTTTCCACGAAGGGAGAGGGGCCATCGGGACATTCCTCTCGGGCCAAAAAGGACTCTTAAGGGTAAGTCCCATCGTCGGCGTTCGTGGGAGCGGGAGAGGTCTCCTTCCCCGGACACCCGACTGTCGACTTCGGTCGAGGTTGCGGCTGAGGCCACTGACTTCATGGCGTCCCCTGGCCAGGCCAGTCGCCGAGTCACCCATCGACGCAGTCGAGATTTTTTCAAACTGGCTGGATGGGCTGTCACTGTTGAGGCCGACAACTCTTCTTCACCGTTTCCCCAGTGGAGACCAAGGATCTGCCTGCGCCCGTGCAGCAGTCCCGACATAAGCCCGAGCCAAGGGAAGAGCGGGTGTCCCCCTCCCTCCCAGACCCGCCTCAGAAATACCGAGGGTCTCGGACTTCTTCTGTCAAGCCGATCCCGCCGACATCGGCGTCTCGCATCGAGGTAAGCGGCACCGTCATTGGCCCAAGTCTTCCTCCTCGGAAAAGGAGAGGCTTCCTGCATCAGGTCGACGCTTCGAGGACCTGATGTGGCAGCAGTTACTTCTGTCCGGAGCAAGCCAACGCCTTCCCCGCCATCAAGTGGTTCATTCGAACTGTCAAACAACTCCGCGAGTAGTCGAGATGCCCAAGCCTGGGCCGGTTGTTCGGCCGAAACCTGCTACCCACCGATTGTGGTGGAACCTCCGCCTCCACAACCGAAATCGGGGGCACCAACCAAGGACTCTGTCGGGTCAAGGCCTGCCCCACAGGTTGTCGGACACCCTCAATCCCGACCATCCTCGGCAGGTGGAGGGTGGCTCAGGCCCCATGCAGCTCTTCGCGGACTCCTCCGAGTCGACGACGACTCCTCCCTGTTCTCCAGGCCGGTTGACCTGGAGTCCTCCGGGGGCCAGTCGTTGGACGAAAGCCCATCGTCCTTCATGGGTTTGCTTCGGTTCATCTCGGAGTCCACCGGGATGCAGCTTGACCCCGTATCCAAAGGGGCCAAGTATCCCCTGATGGTGATACTGGACCAAGGGGATTCCCCTACGGAGGCCTTTCTGGTGGCTGAGCCTATTGTTGGCCCAGCCTTGGAGCTTTGGCAGCGCCCTGCTTCCTGCCCTGCGCCTTTGGCCAGGAAGTATGCGGTACCTACCGGCTCTTTGCCCGGGTTTTCGGAACACCCCTCCACCGAGGGGTTGGTCACCGACAGCGTTTTCCAGCGTTCCGGGAACGCTAGGGACGTGGACAAGCCCCCCCGACAAGGAGTCCAACAAGCTGGACTACGCCGGGTGCAAGGTGTACACTATGTCCTCCCATGGCCTCCACCAGGCCAGCTCGGCCGTGCTGATGGCACACTTCTCCCACGCCCTCATGAGCTCCCTGGATGAGATGATCCCTCATCTCCCGGCAGACCTGCAGACCACGGTCCGGCAGGTTCGGGACCAGGGTAGGGCAGTGGCTAAGCAGCAGCTCCAAACGGCTCTGGACATAGGAGACTCCTGTGCCAGATCGGTTGCGACCGAGGTGGCCATGCGCTGCAGAGCATGGCTGAGGATATCCACCTTCACGGCAGATACCCAGCACAAATTGGCGGACGTCCCCTTCTTGGGGACCGACCTCTTCAGCCCTGGAGTGGAAGGTGACCTCCAGCGGATCGAGAAGTCCAGTGCCACTCTGGACTCGGTCACCTCCGCCCAGAAGGACAAAGGCCGCCGACAGCAGCAGCACAAGTCCTTTCACCCTTCTGCGCCTGCAGCACGTCCGGCCCAACAGCACCAGGGCCAGCAGGCTCGCGCGTGGCATCCCAAACCCAAGCCCGCGGCTTCCTCCAATAAGAAGCGGGAGGTAAGGCCCAGGAGGTCCTCGGCCGTCCCTCCTCCAAGCCTGCCCAGTGATGGGTTGAGGGTGTCGCCACCAGCCTTGTCACTCCCCATGGGGACGGCCCGCCACTTCCTTTCCGCCTGGTCTGCTATCACCACGGACCACTGGGTGTTGGAGGTGGTAGGTAGGGTCTGCCTCTGAGTTCGAGCAGGCCCCACCCTTCCGAGCTGTCGCCTCGGGGGCCACGGGTCCGCAGCCTCTGTCGGCCCGCCGAGCCGAGCATTGCCCTGCTCCCGGAAAAGAGGTGATCAGGGAAGGTGGCGATCCTCCTCCTCCAGACCTGAGGTTTGTGTCCAGGTACTTCCTGGTCCCAAAACGGACAGGGGGCTGGCGCCCCATTCTCGACCTGCACGACCTGAACAGGTTCCTAAGGTCTCGGACCTTCAGGATGGTCACTCTGGCTCAGATAATCCCTCCTTGGAACGAGGCGTGTGTTCTGTTCCCTGACCTTCAGGATGCGTTTTTCACGCCTCAACTCGGCCCATCCCACCAGAGATTCCTCCGCTTCAGAGCGGAGGGATCCCTTTACGAGTTCCGGGCCATGCCCTTCGGCCTTTCCCTAGCTCCCAGGGTCTTCACCAAATGCATGGCAGTGGTGACAGCATTCCTGCGGCACCGAAGGATCCGGGTGTACCCCTACCTGGACGACTGGCTGATTGCAGCCCCCTCCAGAGCTGAGGTGGAGCGGTCCAGAGATCTGGCCCTCCAGGTTTGCTCTGTTTGGCCTCCTCATCAACGAGGCCATGTTGGAACTCGTGCCAAAGCAGGTGATACAATTCATCGGGGCAGAGCTCGACTCTACGAGCCAGAGCACGGCTCCCGGCGGACAGGGCCGAGGTTCTTTCCTCCTTTGTCCAATCATTTCAGGTTGGGCAGTCACGCCCTGCCCAGGACTTCCTGGGTCTCACGGCGGCCTGCACCAGCGTGGTCCATTGGGCCCGCTGGTACATGCGTCCCCTTCAATGGGGACTGGCCGGCCAATGGTCACAGCACTTCAATCCGCTGGATCAACTACTGACAGTGACCCAGGGGATGTGGAACGCTCTCCAGTGGTGGACCGTTCCAGCACATCTGCAGGAGGGCATCCTGTTTGTCCGCCCCGAGCCGATGGTCTCTCTATCAACCGATGCCTCCCTGATGGGTTGGGGTGCCCATCTGGGGGAGCACAGAGCACACGGCCTCTGGTCCCCACGGGAGTCCCGATGCCACATCAACCTGCTGGAGCTTCGAGCGGTTCGCCTAGCCCTCACCGCCTTCGCTCCGTTTCTACGGGGTCAAGTGGTTCAGGTCCAGACTGACAATACCACGACCATGTACTATCTAAACTGGCCGGGGCGGGACGACTCCATGCCTCTATGCAGGAAGCCTCAGTTGGTCACTCAGGCGCAGCCTGGAGGCGGATTTCCTCGCCATTCATGTAGCAGGCGCCTCCAACACCCTGGCCGATGCCCAAAGCCAGATAGGGGCTGCGTCCCACGAGTGGTCTCTCCTGCCGGAGGTAGTACAAGAGTTGTTCTTCCTCTGGGGCACGCCTCAGGCAGACCTGTTTGCCCCAGGGAGAATGTGAAGCTGAAACTGTTTTCATGCCCGCCTCAGCAGGGCTCGCTGCAGGGATGTCTTTCAAGGCTCGGACCCGGCCTCTTCTACGCCTTTCCCACATTTCCCTTGATCCACAAGGTGCTTCTCAAGGCGAGGAGGGACAAGGCGCAGGTGACTCTGGTAGCCCCAGACTGTCCCCGCCAGTTCTGGTATCCAGATCTCCTCAGTCTCGGCTCCAGGCTCCCGAGGCAGCTTCCAGGCTACCCGGACCTGATTTCAGTCAATCAGGGGAAGGTATTCCATCCGGACCTTCAATACCTGCACCTGACGGCCTGGTTCCTGAGCGGCTAGAGTTCCAGGCCTTGGGTCTTTCCAACGAGGTCCTCAACGTCGTTGAGGCATTCCGTAAGGAGTCGACCAGAAAATGCTACGCCTTCAAATGGAAGAGATTCTCCATTTGGTGTTAGGGCAAGGGCCTGGACCCTTCCACCTGTTCCTTGGCAAGCATTCTGGACTACCTGTGGTCCCTTTCTCAGCAAGGGCTTCGGTCGACGACCCTTAAGGTGCATCTGGTAGTTATCTCTGCTTACCGGCGCGGGCCGGTAAGTCAGGCGCAGGAGTAGGTTGTGGCTACGCTCAAAGGCCTGATCATATATCCTCCGGTGCGAGAACCCACCTCTGTGGGATCTACTGCTGGTATTGGTTGCTTGGTGGGCAGGCTATTCGAGCCGATGCACAGGTGTGACATCTCTCACCTGTCGGAAGACCGCCTCCTTGGTGGCTATCACATCAGCCAGAAGGATGGGAGAGCTCCAGGCGCTCCATCGAGTCTCCTTATCTGGTCTTCCACAGGGACAAGGTTGTCCTGCGCCTCACCCAAAAATTCTTCCGAAGGTGGTGTCGGAGTTTCACCTTAACCAGGTGTTGACTCTGCTGGTGTTCTACCCCAGTCACACCTCGGAGGCCGAATATAGGCTCCATACTTTGGACCCTAGAAGAGCGCTCGCTTATTATAAGGAGCAGACGGCTGAAGTTTGGGAAGAGGTTCGCCAGGTGTTTGTCACCTACGCTGAAGCCGCACCTGGCAGACCTGCAGCTAAGCGGACGACAGGCAGGTGGGTCACCTCCTGCATAGTTCTAGGGACATGGATATGTTGTTCATCCACACTTATTGGCAGGTTCCTTGCCACTTTAAATCTTGCCAGAAGGTCTTCAAGCTGGCTCCTCCCACCCACCCGGGTGGTAAAACTCTCGGCTCCGCCCCATGACGCCAGATCTTCCTTACCGCTTGGAAGCTCAGGTTCCCTCCTTAACTCCCGTGATAAGACTGGTTCCTATTTCTTCGGTCCACCCAAATTACTTTAAGGGTTTCAAGACTGGTCACTTATTTCCTCATGCCATGGCGGACAAATCGACCAGCTCGAGGAGTCTGCAAGGCGGGCAGAAGATGTTCCCTGATGGACCCGCACTCCACGCAAGGCCTACTACTTGGGCCTTGGGCACCACCTGCAGGCTTCGACTCTGTGCTCTTTTTTCTCGACCCACGGCCTGAAGACCGTGGCCGCCATTTACAACTTGGGCACCTAAAACGTATATCCTCCGTAAAGTCAAGGAGGCCTGTTGGCGGTTTCAGGCGGCGGGCTCATGAACAGCTTGAGCAGATGATCGCCTCGGAGAGGAAGCGGCACAGGCCGCATCTTCGCTCTTCCTCGGCGCTGCATTTATCCCGCCTCCTGGGATCCTCCTATTCAGATTCTTTTAAGGAGCTCTCTCTCCACTAAGGGAGAGGGACCAACATCTTCAGGGCCTCCTCTCGTCCAAGAAGAAGGACCACAAAGGTAAGTCCTCCATCAACGCTCTTGGGAGCTGGAGGTACCTCTCACCGAGTAGTTTCCACCATCGACTTTGTCGATCCTTCGCCACTGGCTTCACGGTGTCCCCTGGCCAGGTCAGTTGACTGAGACTCCCATCACTCGCAGTCGAGATTTTTCTCGACCGCTGGACGGGCTGTCGACTGGTGAAGCCGAAAACCCTCACTCCCGGCCCCCGGCAGTGGTTGAGGTGTCCGGATTTGCCGTGCCTCCGTCCGAGTCCACGGTTGAGCCCTCCGAGCCGAGGGGGAGCGGGTTTCCGGCCTCACCTGCATTCTCCTCGGAAAAGCCGAGGTTCGCGGTCTCGGACTTCTTCGTGTTGACTCTGCCGTGTCTCACCCCAGTCACACCGGAGGGCTCTAATATAGGCTCCATACCTGGACCCTAGAAGGGCCGCTACTATAAGGAGCACACGGTTGAAATTGGGGACAGGTTCGCCAGCTGTTCGCTCCTACGCTGAAGCCGCAGACCTGGCAGACCTGCAGCCAAGCGGACGATAAGCAGGTGGGTCACCTCCTCGTGATCTCTGCTATAGGTTGGCGGGCATGGAGCCTCCCAGAGGGATAAGAGCTCATTCTACCTGCCATACCGCTGCATCGGTGGCTGCTTCCAGGGATGTCCCTATCCAGGAAATCTGCAGGGCTGCTACCTGGCAGTCAGCACACACCTTCATCACCCACTCCCCATCGACCTTGAGTCATGCCGGGATGCTGGTTTTGGGGCCTTGGTTCTCCAGTCTCTTTTCCCAAGTAGGGGTGTGCGCCTTGCCTCCCTCCTCCGGAGAACTGCTAGGAGTCTACCAATAAGTGTGGATGAACAAATATCCATGTCCCTAGAATACATATTTACTCACCTGTAACAGGAGTTCTAGGAATGGTATATGTTGTTCATACACTGACCTCCCCCGGCTTCGACCTTCAACCCACAAAGCTTCCAGCGGGCCAGATCTGGCATCATGGGGCGGAGCCGAGAGTTTTACCACCCGGGTGGGTGGGAGGAGCCGGCTTGAAGACCTTCCAGCAAGATTTAAAGCGGCAAGGAACCTGCCAATAAGTGTGGATGAACAACATATACCATTCCTAGAACTCCTGTTACAGGTGAGTAACCTGTATATCTCTGCTATAGGTTGGCGGGCATGGAGCCTCCCAGAGAGATAAGAGCTCATTCTACCCGCCATATTGCTGCATCGATGGCTGCTGCCAGGGATGTCCCTATCCAGGAAATCTGCAAGGCTGCTACCTGGAAGTCAGCACACACCTTCATCCACTACCACATCGACCTTGAGTCACGCCGGGATGCTGGTTTTGGGGCCTTGGTTCTCCAGTCTTTATTTCCCAAGTAGGGGGTGTGCGCCTTGCCTCCCTCCTCCCGGAGAACTGCTAGGAGTCTGCCAGACAGTGGATGAACAACATATCCATGTCCCTAGAAATACAGGTTACTCACCTGTAACAGGAGTTCTAGGAATGGTATATGTTGTTCATCCACACGACCCACCCGACCTCCCCGGCTTCAACGCACAACCTGGCTTCCAGCGGGCTAGATGTGGTGTCATGGGGCGGAGCCGAGAGTTTTACCACCCGGGTGGGTCGGAGGAGCCAGCTTGAAGACCTTCCGGCAAGATTTAAAGTGGCAAGGAACCTGCCAGACAGTGTGGATGAACAACATATACCATTCCTAGAACTCCTGTTACAGGTGAGTAACCTGTATTTACATAAGAACTTAACGTAACAGTAGATCTTCGAAGGAGCTCTTGCAGCAGGCACTGCTTCTCCCTCCTTCCCTTGATATTCTTTCTGGTTTAATTTCAATCCATCTTGGTTTTCCTTCCTTCTAAGGGCCAGGTCTCCGCGGGAGAACTGAGGTGGGGCTGGGGACCACCCGCTTTATACGATTGTCCGTCGGGGGGGCTGGATGGGACGGTCCCCGCTGGATACTGCTAGCTAGTTTTTCATGGGGCCTGGCTGCTTGGTCCTAACAATGTAGCTTGCTGCAAGAGCTCCTCTCAAGATCTTCCATTATGGTAAGTTCTTACGTAACTGTACTTTCCCTGCCCCCAGACAGGGAATCCCATCATTTGATTTATTTGGCAGAAGTATGTTTGCCTCCTCCACCTCGCCATCTGGGCCCTTAATTACCTCGCAACGTGTTGCAGTGCCAGACTTCCTTGTGGGATAAGATCCAGGGGTCATCCTCCTCCCGAGGGGCTGAAGGAGGTCTTTGACATAGGTGACCATCTTCTCCATACCACCTACGACGCCGTAGATGTCAGCCAGGGCTACAGCCACCAGCATCTGCCTTTGTCGGTATTCGTGGCTCAGGGTGTCTGGATTTTCCCACGATGTGCAGTAATCCATACTAAATGCCCCCTTTCAGAGGCTCTCTGCTGTTCAGGGGTGATGTGGAGGATACCCTTACCAAACTTACAGGGAGGACTATACGTTCAGTCTATTCCCTTTACCATACCCAGTCTTGGCCAGCACAGCAGCCTTTTCACTGCCAGCCTCCCGTCACAAAGCCCAGGGAAAGCACAAAACCACTGCTCCCACCCTGCCCAGATTAAGCAACACACACACACCTTTATTCCTTGCATCTGAGCAGGAGGTGATAGGGGTCGCTTCTCCTCCACCTGCCCAAGTGGAGGGACATCACAACAGACAGCTGGGTACTTCAGATAATCGAGTACGGTCACTCCTGAGTTCCTGGAATGTCCTCCAGACAACCTTCAGTCTCCACCCCACTACTCCCCACCATGTCCCCTAATATGGGAGGAAGTCCATGCCATTCTGAGAAAGCAGGCCATAGAGCTAGTTCCAGTTTCCCAACAGGGACAGGATACTATCCTTTTTTTACTACCCAAGTGAATGGGAGACCCAAGACCCATTCTGGACCTCAACACTCTAAATCTCGCCATTCAGTACAAGAAATTCAGAATGGTCACACTGCAGGGCTTCTACCCCTGTTACTCCACATAAAGATATGCGCTTCTCACAGGCACTTTCTACGCTTTCATTTCCAGAGAGTTTACTTCCAGTTTCAGGTGCTCCCTTTTGGCTTGTCCTCAGCCCCCAAGGTCTTTTCCAAGTGCCTATCTGTGGTGGTAGCAGCCCTCCGGCACCAGGGCTTTTATTTCTTTGCCTACCTGGATGATTGACTCCTAGCTGCCCCATCCAGGGAGTTCCTCCTGCTGACCCCGAGCATACCCCGAGCCTCTTTCAGGACCTGGGGTGACCATCAGTCTGACCAAGTCCTTCCTCTTCCCTCCCAGTGCCTCCAGTATATTGGGGCAGTTCTGAAGACGCCCAGAGCATGGCCTTCCTTCCCCAGGACAGAGCAGATCGCCTAATGTAGCTGGTCTGATTAATGTACTCTTCCCACCATGTTGCTGTCTGCGTGTTCCTCTGCCTTCTGGGCCACATGTCAGCTGCCATAGTTACCGTCCCTCTAGCATGGCTACACGTGAGGGTTTCTCAGTGGACACTCAAGAGTTCAGTGGGACCAACGTACAGACTTAATCAGATGGTCATGGTCTCTGATCCCAGAAAAGAGGGATCTTCAGGGGATCTTAGTCATCAGGTCCCACAGATGGAACTTCACTGTCAGTGAAGCAGGATCCAAACTGAAGATTTTCAGCACTACAGCTGGGGCTGCCCACTCTGACGTTTTCTGCCAACGTCACCAACCCTTTAAAGGTGTGAGTGGCCCCACTCCATCCTCAGTTCTTTTCCTGCCGTCGACCCTGTTTGCATGGGACTCTACGGAAGCTGACACAGTTTCATACCAGTTTTGCCTACGGCTTTTCTATACTTTAATTTTTTTAGAACATCTTTCTCTAAAGAGATTTTTACCTCATTTATGTCGAGAGTTAATCCTTCAACTTCTCTTTTCCATCACTGTAGCTGCTGAAAGAAGATTGCCCCTTCAGACAAACACTCCCTCTGTGTCTGCTATCTTTGCCTAGCCACACGATACCTTGGACTCGCAGCTTTGTCAGAAGTTTAGCCAAACCACCCTCGAGAGTGACTCAAAAGGCTAAGAAATTCCTCATGGAACAACAGGTTGCCAATTCTGGGCAGGGGTCCTCCGGAGCCCTCCTCCCAATCACCGCAGGCTTGTCGAGCTCCCAGGCCATTAGGGTCCAAGACAAGTCCTCGGAAAAGTCATACAGAGGACCGAGATGGGGACCGCTTTCTGGCAGCAGTCCTGCTCCAAGACTGCCTCTTCCTTGTCTTCTGGTGGTATTCTGTCGCCGCGGCTGCACTGCCTAAAGTTGCTGTCCAGGTCTCTGTCCCTACCACACCACTACAGAGAGCATCACCGCCTGATGTTTAAGGCAGTCGGCCATCGACCTCTGGGTCATCTGCCCCTTCCTAGGGGTTTGGGCTCTGAGGGCCCGTGTTAATGGGTCATCACTTCCTGTACTGTTGACCCCATCCCTGATGCAGCAGTCCACTGTCCAACTGACATTTTGATCAAGTTCACGATGGTCTTGGTCCATTATTCGTCTGACCTGAAGCTGGAACAGGTAGACATCGAGGAGGAGTACCATTCTGACCTCATCCTGCCTGAGGAAGAGCGAGGACTCGTGTCAGACAAACACACTTCTAGATCTCCTCCTGAGGACCCTACCTTCTGAAGTATCATGAGTAGTTATCCTCAGCCATGGGCTTCCCATACAGGAGGCAGGATGCCACCAGATGGGATCTGGTGGATTTCTTGGAAATTCCTTTCTTCCTCCAAGGTCATTTCTCCTATTCTTCCAGCACTGAGGAATGCCATGACTGCTGCCTGGCATTGGCCTGACATGGTGCCAGCTATGCTCCACAGGGCTGGTAAGCTATATCATGCCCCCCAGGGTCTCCCTCATTATGCTGCCCAGCCTGAAACAGATTCTTTGGTAATAAAGGCAGCTCGTGATGGGTCCAAGGTGCCCAAGCTCTTTAGCTCCCTCCCCCTGACAGGGAATCCCGTAGGATTGATCTCTGGGGCAAGAGGGTTTACGCCGCCTCCGCCCTTGGGCTGTGGATTGCAAACTAACTTTCACATGTGGTCAAGTACCAAAATATCCTTTGGAAGAAGGGCAAGGCCACGGCCCAGGCCCTTCCGGATTGCTCCCAAAAACAGGAAGTTCTTAAGTGCTTGCAGAATGCTGAAGACCTCGGCAAGCACGTCTTGCGGGCCCGCTATATCTCGGATTCTGGTGCCAGGGCTGCTGCCACTGGCACTTGCCTTCATAGGTACTCTTGGCTGAGGGTCTCAGGTTTCCCAGCAGATGTCAACATCTGCCGAGCAGGCCATACCCAAAAAGTAAGAAACAGTGGGACAGCCTCTGACATGGGGCATGTCTCAGTAGGTGTATCACAAGGATCAATCCTGGACCCCTTCTCTTCAGCTTATTCATCAATGATCTCCCTCTGGTCTGCCTAAACTCTCATGTACTCTTCTACGCGGATGACGCTGTAGTCTCCGCTACCAGCAGAAGCCAGCAAGAACTCACACTTGGCCTACAACAAAGCTTCACTGCCTTGGAGCACTGGTTCCTCCAAAACAAGTTGATCTTAAACTGCAAGAAAACTTAAGTCAATGCTGATTTCCTGACCCCACCCCACCAAAAAAGAAGGTGCTCCAAACCCTTACTATCGTTAATCAGGCGGGATCTATCCCTGAACAGGTCAGTACCTTAAAATATCTAGGTGTATACCCAGATGGCAACCTCTCCTTTGCACATCACGTTGAACAAACTTTGAAAGCAGTAAAAAAAAAAAAAAAAAAACTGCCCTATACCGTCACAAATCACCCATGACAGGAGGCTACACGTCTGGCGGTCGCATCCTCAATACTCTCAATAATTGACTACAGGCTAGTGGTCTGTGCAGCCACTGCTGACTCTACCCTAAATAGAGTAAAAGTATTGCTGAGTGATGCTTGTCGTCTCGTGCTAGGAGACAACAGAAGGACACATCTGTCACCTCTATAACAATTCTTGATGGCTACCCCTTGAAATACGCATCAAATATCAAGCATGCATGCTGGGTATTAAAGCTCTCCAGGGACACTCCTCCTCCCCCACCCTTAGGTCCTTCTCCCTCCCTGCCCAATGCAAGCACGCTACCCGTAGCACCAAAAGTCCTTGTCAGGTCCCCTTCCAAAGGACTAGCCTGCTAAGCACCCTTCTCCGCTCGACATCTGTCATAGCTAAATGAGCTCCCTTCTTCTGTCATGGGATAATCAACCCACCCAAATCAAAATGGCCCTGAAAAGCTATTTCTCTGAAAAATCCACCTGTACCTGTACTTAACTACCACAAACACTTCTGCATGGGGCACTTACTTCTGTTCTTCCCACCCTATCTCATCTCCCTACAGTCACATTCCCTACCTTTAAGTGGCCTTGTGACGTACAAGAATGTACAACATTTTGCTGTAAATCAATGAACTATGTGTTTTGTCTGAATGCTACTTTTGTAGCTCTATACAATATGACGTTAGGACCCTTGTAAATGAGCACTGCTCAATGGTGTTTCTGAATGTTCAATAAATAAAATTGTCCAGCAAAAGGTGCTCTGTGCTCATTTTAATGGCTCCAAGTTGTTTGGGCCAGATGTGCATGACATAAATGAGCTGCAGGCATTTGACAGGGCCGTCCGTCCATTCACTCTGTCACACACAGCCCAAGAGCAGACGAGCGCCTGCCTTTACGTAGTGTCTCAAGCCCGGCCTTAAGACATGCAGGGCCTCCACAGCTTTGCCCACCCTCCACTCCGAGAGCTGCGCCAAGCATCTTAGGGGTGACGGATCAGCCCAAGCAGCTGGATCTATCTCAGCTTGACTCCTTTCCAGACCACCCTCTTTCCGGTCCCCCACCAAGAGGTGGTCGAAATCGGTTCTCCCTCCATCTCAGTCAATGGAGAACAGTCACGCCAGATGCCTGGATTCTTCAAATCATAGAGAAAGGTCACACCGGAAGCTTATCGAGGCTGCCCCCAAAGACTCCTCCATTATCTTCCACCTACTCCACCGACCATCTGCCTGTTCTCTGGGAGTAGGTACAATCCCTTCTACGCAAAAAGGCCATCTAGCCAGTGCCCAGGTGCTAAAGAAACACAGGATTTTACTCCAGGTTCTTCGGGTCCCCAAAAGAACCAGAAACCTGAGTCCTATCTTAGACCTCAAGGAACTCCGTCTGTATGTCCAGCAAAGTTTTGAATAACTCTTCCAGGCCTGCTGCCCCTTCTCAAGCACAATGACTGACTGTGCCCTCTGGACAAGCATGACACGTTCCTGCACATCTGGGTGTTCACACCCCACAGGAGATTCCTCTAGTTTCTTTTTCAGGGTGAGCATTAC
Organism: Neoceratodus forsteri; assembly: GCA_016271365.2. Taxonomy (NCBI): domain Eukaryota; kingdom Metazoa; phylum Chordata; order Ceratodontiformes; family Ceratodontidae; genus Neoceratodus; species Neoceratodus forsteri. Next base: position 541,486,072 of record CM057451.1, read on the forward strand.
CAATTCAAAGTATTGCCCTTTGTATACCTCTCAACCTCTGTGGATTAAAAATCATAGCACTGGCCTTCAAAAATCGTAGCAAATAGCCGGAATGTGTAGCACTTTTTTTAAACAATATGTCTACAAATAGTGGGCCTCATAAAGTGAGTGATAAATAATGTTTCTATCAACTTAATTCAATAATTTAATAGTTTGTGTGTCCAGCAATAGCTCTAACATTATTAATAACATCAGTAAACCTATGTGGAGCAAGGGTAAATTTGAGTGTGAAAATCATAGCGCTATGTGAAATTCATAGCAATTGAGAGGTATGGCCCTTTGGCTTGTCCTCTGTGCTGCAGGTCTTTACCAAATGCTTAGCAGCGGTAGCTGCAGCTCTCAGAAGGGATAAACTATGTTTTCCTTTATTTGGACAACTGGCTTCTAAAGGCTCTGTCCAGAGATCGGCTCCTTCCCACTCTGGAGAGAACTTTTCAGCTGTTTCTCTCCCTGGACATTACAGTCAGCTTGCCCAAGTCGGTCCTAATCCTGTCCCACAGACTGCAGTACATGTGGCCGGTTCTGGACTCGGCACAGGGAAAGGTCTTCCTTCCTCAGAACAGGGCGGAGTGCCTTATTGCCCAGGCTCAGGAGGTCACCCAGATCAGTTATATCCTTGCAAGGGTGTACTTGGGGTTGATGGCAGTGGCCATCCCCATGGTTCCACTGGCCAGGCTCCTCGTACACATCCTCCAGTGAATCCTCAGAGTATGGTGGGACCAGCACATGGACAAATTAGACCAGTTAGTGCTGGTCTCTTCCCCAGTTCGCAAGGTGTTCCAGTAGTGGATGGACTTTCTGAACCTGGTGCAGGGGAAACCCTTCCATCCTTAAGGTTGTCCCTGTTGGGGTCCACATTGCGCGCTGTCTTTTTCTTTTCCTTCTTCTCTCCCTCTACCTTGACATGCCCAGTGGTTGGGGTCTCCCTACCCCGAAAACCCATAGAGCCCTACCCCTTCTCCTTTGGTCGGCTTTGTTTTTTTTTTCCAGTTTATATCCTTCCCTTTTCCATCCCTTGGGCTCCTTTGCCCCACCCACCCTCCCTCCTTTTGCTCTATACCTGGTCTTCCTCTCTGACGAGCAGACCTGAAGGGGTTGGAGAGGCCACAGGTGATTACTGGCCAACCCGTGAGCGGCGATAGTACATTAGCCTTGAGGGCGGCGGTGTCTCTGAAGCCAGCCCTCCTCCAGAGAAAAGTTTAAAGCTGTAAGCTTCCGCAGGGCCTGACACCTCCGGCTCAGACTAAGCAGTAATGAATGGTGAAGATATCTAGGAAGATCAAGAATTACGGCAAGTACGTAATTTTCATTTCTAGGAGTGGTGTATGGTGTACATCCACACAACCCTCCCAACCTCCCCTGGCAAGTGGCACACCTGTCTTGCTTTCAGCTTGCAAGATCTGACATCACAGGGTGGTGCCGAGGAGATTACCCCCTGAGTGGGTGGGAGGAGCCAGCTTGAAGACCTTCCGGCCATTCTTAAAGGGGAAAGGATTCTGCTAGTGTGGATGTACACCATATACCACTCCGAGAACTACACTACAGTTTCAGGTGAGTAACTTGTTTTTATTTGCTTGAGCATTTCTTAAGAAAGCTTTATCATTTTACAATTTTCAAGTATGTTTTTGCTTTATTTAAATTTACAGTAGAATACTTAGCATAGGATAGATAGGTGGTCACTGCTGTCTTGTCTTCAGCTATAAATGTGCCATTAAAATGCTGGAGGGAGCATGACTAGAGAGCAGAGTTGGAAGTTTAACATTGTAAAATTCCATTTCTGTTGGAACAACTCAAGGCGGAGATGCAGTTCCTATGAATCACTAATAATACTTCCTCATTAAAGAACACCAAATTAAACAGGCATAATGTCCCAAGTGAATTTATATTGATTATTTATTTAACAGATGGTATGTGTCCATATATTGCTTAATCATACTCGTTAGTATTTTTTACACAGCATTAAGCCAAGGCTACTGACCGACCTGTATATAACTGTGTCACTTCCGCATCCCCTTTTTAAACAGAGTAGTCACATTTGCCCTCCTTTAGTCCCTGGGCCCTTTTCCATTTCAAATATTATTGCTTGACTATCTGCTGTGTTGAGCTCTAGTATCCTGTAATGTGTACCATCAGGTCCTTGTGATTTATTCACCTTCAGCATAACTGATTCATGTAAGCTAGTCAATAACAATTAAAAGTATTCATTTTATTTTTTATGGTGGTTGATCAAGTAAATAATGTTTTGTCATTTTTCTGTCTCCCCCGCTGCAGGCTGAAGAGGCTGGTCTTGCAGCATCAGTTTGGTTGTGCGTTAGAGCACTTCAGATTCAGTCAAGTGAAGATGCTGAAATGAAGACATCAATTTGTAAAACCATTGCTTGTCTGTTGTCTGAAGACCTGAGGTCGGAAGAGCTTGCCAGCTTACTGAATTTTTACTCAACCCTTCCACAGAAGTATATAAACATTGGAAGAACTTTATCTGGTACCAGATAGAAAATATGATGAAGAAAGTGCTTCAATCCCCAATTACTAGCTGTGAACTGTTGCTGGCTTTAAAAGCACATTGGCCATTTGATCCGGAGTTCTGGGACTGGAAAACGCTGAAACGCCATTGTCTTAAACTCTGGGCATTGAGCCATCAGACCAGTCAGATAATGAATTAAGCAACCATGAAGTATCCAGTGAGTCCAGACTTTTACAGGAACTCCTCAATGAAAGGGAACCAGACAGTGACCAGAATGATGTGGCTGTGAAAACATGTGACAGCATGGATCAGCAACCAGAGAGGATAAAGAAACCAATTGGCACATCTAAAAGGTATCAGCGATGGCTTCAGTACAAGTTCTTCTGTGTAATATGTCAACTAGAAGTTATAGAGGCCAGAATACTGCACCATTCCAAAATGCATCTCAAGGATGGTGTTTACACTTGTCCAGTTTGTGTTAAAAAATTTTTTAAGAAGGAAATCTTTGTCCCACATGTCATGGAACATGTTAAGATGCCACCGAATAGACCTTGTCCAAAAAAGAAGGTTTTGCCAAAAAAACCACGACGGTTTCAGCGGTGCCCAAAAGTTAGAAAAATAGTTCAAGAGACTGTGGAAGAAAGTGATATAGATGAGACTGATGACTATATCACTTTTAGCCAGATAGAAAATAACTATCAGCTACAGGGTAATGACAATTATCCATGCCCTGCTACAGACTGCTCGAGAGTATTAAAACATTTTAAATATGTAAGTGTGCACCTAAGAAATGATCACAGATCCAATGATGAAAATGCACGCACTACCTGGAAATGAAGAACAGGAGAGATAATGTTCATATTGTCGAAGGCATTTCATGACTAGTTTCCATCTCGGCAGCATCAAGCCATACATTTAGGACCTCATCCATATATGTGCATTTCCTTGGGCTGGATGCCAGATTTGACTTTGTTAATGAGCTCCTAGCTACAAGCAGAATGATCATGATGATTTGCATTACAAGTGCGAGCTGAAAGACTGTAATCTCATTTTTAGTGACTTGGGACAGCTTTACCATCATGAAGCTCAGCATTTCAGAGATGCATCCTATACATGCACTTTTCCTGGCTGCAAAAAGTTCTACTATTCCAAAAGGGAATACCAGGATCACCTTTCAACACATGGAGAAGCTAGAGCTAATTCAGGTGACTATGTACAGAAGCTTAGTTTAAGTGAAACTCTCCCGTCACAACAAAAAGCTAATGCCAGACTCTCTAAACCTCTGCTGCCAGAGCAGCATGTCCCAGGAGTTAAGTGTAAGACACCTGATGAATTTGGTTCAAGCATGGCATCTGTAACTACACAAGGAATACCAGGCACCGAAGAGAAGTCCTTCACTGATTTGTTGACTGACGGAAGTGCTGAAGATCACGGAAGTGAGTTTCCTGCTTGTGAAAAGTTAATGATGCTTTGTTTACCTACGGAAGAAACAAAAACATCCGTTGTATCTCAAGAGAAAAGCCTCCCAGCCAGAAACCTAAAAAAGCGATTAGTCGGTTCTGGTAGAAGAAAGAACACTGCCACTGTTAGCGCTTGTTTTGATGGCAAAAAATTCACCTGTGGATATGAAAACTGTGGTTTGATGTTCAGAAGAGCAAGAGAGATGCAGAAGCATATCCAGATGTCTCACCGACGTTTCAAACCAAGGAAACGTATAAATGTGCAGATAAAAGAGAAAGGGGATTCTGTTCAAAGAGGCAGTCGCAAGAACAACAGGAGAAAAGTCTCAAATAAATCTACTGATTTTCAGGAAGGCAGTTTAAAATATAATAGAAATTCAACTGAAGATTCTAGTTACAATTCTGATAGTGGTTCTTTCCCCCAAGTGACATCCAGCACCAATTCAATATCTGAGGTTACCAATACAGAAGATGTTGTCATGGAACTTTTACTGGGCATACAGCATTTAAGTCTGAATAATATTTGCATTACAAATTCTTCCACTTCAATAAATAAACGTTTCTCAGTAACCTCATCAAAAACTAATGGCGCCAACACCTCAAGAGGTTTAACTGCGGAAAGCACCAAGAAAGCTACTTCTCGACGGCAGAAGCGGGACAGAGTTTCTAACCAGCTTGTGGGTCAGCTGAAACCATTCTTTTGTGAGCACCCAGGATGCAAGTATGCATCTGTGACTAGAGAAACTCTACGTGTCCACTATATCAAGAAACATAATTACTATAATGACAGAATCGCTAGTTAGAAATATTTCGTAGCAAGTATGCACCATTTCAGTGTCACCTCTGCAAAAAAACCTTTACAAGAACGACGCATCTCAAAATTCACTATAAAAACAAGCATCATATAAAAAAAGATGAACTGATACATATGAATTTCACTGTTCTAAAGTTTGGCGAGAGCCCTGCAAAATCAAAATCATCTGTAAGACGAAAATTTAAAACCAAGGCTGGGGACCGCTCAGATTCTGCTCAAGTGCAAGTGTGCAACAGTGGCTTTGCTAACAACTCTGAGCACCAAGAAAAATATCAGCCTCGCCACACTACGAGTATTGAAAGTGAGACTGACACAGTCAGTGAATCTTCTTCTGAGGAAATGGATAATAGCATAACTATAAGACCTGCTAAAATCTCATCCTTGGAAAGTCAGGAGGATCCTGAAGCAAGAGAAGGAAGGGGAAGCAAAAGAACTGTTGCCAGAGGGAATTTGTGTTACATATTAAACAGATACCATAAGCCGTTTCACTGTATTCACAAAGGCTGCAGCTCCTCTTTTACTAGCCAGAAGGGCCTGATTCGCCATTACAGGTCTGTGCACCTGTACAACATGGAACAGCTGTGCTTGGAGGAGGATAGGACAGGAACAAAGAAGGAGCTTGTCAAATCTAGAAGAATGTTAACATGTCGATATAAGGACTGCAACAAACGCTTCCTGTGTGCTAAAGCTCTTGCTAGACATTATATAGAGTTCCACCATCTTGATTATGGACAGGTGGAGAAGATGGTAGCCATGGGTGGGTCAGCAAATTTTCTTGTAGTCACCCAGGCTGCACAGCCAGGTTTTATACCTACAGCAGCCTCAAGCGTCACTTGCTGCATGTGCATAACACCACTGAAAGTATAAAAACTGGGGAACCTGAAATTCATTATTGCAGCTTTAATGGGTGTGAGCCATCATTTGTGCAGCGCTGTAATTACACACAACATGTCTACTACCAACACAGAGAACATTATGACACACTCATTGCAAAGCCTAGACCAGGTGGTATAAATGAGACTTGTGACAGTAGTATACACGACATAAAAGAAAACGGCAGATCATCTTTACATTCGGGTGAAAATGCACACCAGTCCTTGCAGTCAGATGGAAATAAACAACCCCATAAAGCATTTTTACAGTTATGTGAATATAAACAAAACCATGACTCGCTTCTGAAATTGAGTGACATGAAAAACCTTGAATCAGTTTTACAGTCTGGAAAAAATAAACAAACCCAAGAATTAATTTCACAGTCTCAAAATGAACAAAACCGTGAAATAACTTTGCAGTCAGATGAAGGTAGCAAAAAGCAACTTCGCACTGAAGCTAGAAAAAGTGATAAGCTTAAAATAAGCAGTTTACAGCTGAGGACTAGAGAGGACGCTCTTCAAAAGTGCATGGATAGGCCACAGAAGCTGCTGTACCCTTGCATGTTTCAAGGATGCCCGTCTGTGGTCACATTGGAAAGCAGCATCTTTAGGCATTATAAACGTACGCATCAGTTGCGAGCCTCATTCCTGGAAGAGCATTTTGAGGAGCTTATAATGATTGTGGATGGTGAAGAGCTCCAGAAGGAAGAGCAGCTCAGTCCTGAGCAGGAGCTTGTCGTAAGTGAGGAGGTTACACAGGACCAAACCAGCGAAGAGATGCCTGACCCTGCCTGCCCGCTAATAAGTGATTTCACCAACTTGCTCAGGCTGAGTCCTGTGACGAACAGAAGAAAGAAGATGTAGAATCAGCATCTCCAAGCAGATGCACTGTTGAAAATAGTATGTCTGTTGACTCTGAAAGCTTCCTCCCAGGAGATACTTTAACTAGTGACCACAGTAGTAAGGCATCAGGCAGTTTGGAGGAATGCAGTATTATACAAGAACAATATCCTGCTGATCACGAGCAAGAAGGAGTACTAGAAAGCAGTAGTAAAGAAAATGGACAGGTGTTTTGTAATCTAAGGCTTCCTTTAAAAAGAAAACATGAAGCAGAAGAACAAACAAATGAAATGTATCCTTCTTTGCAGCAGAGTTCGGTTTTGGCTACTAAAGAAAATAAGACTTGCGACAGTTCTCAGCCCAAGGCTTTTGATTTGAAGGACTTCAAGCCAATGGGATTTGAGTCCTCATTCCTAAAGTTCATTCAAGAATGTGAAGAAAAGGAAGACGAGGACGAGTTGGACGATACTATTCCTTGGGAATCTCCTAAACGCTGCAGACTTGACTGCGTGATCCTGCAGAGAATGACTTTGATAAAGCAGCATAATTGAGGACTCTATACAGGAAAACAGCCTAAGTGTTGGCATGTCTCCTGATAAAAATGGCTCAGCAGTGAATGATGAATTAACAACTCTCCAGCCATTAATATCAACTACTGAGTCTCCAACAGTACCGTCCCTACAGAACCTAAGGACCATATTAGACAAGGCACTGACGGACTGTGGAGACCTCGCCTTAAAACAGCTTCATTACCTACGACCAGTGGTCGTCCTTGAGAGATCCAAGTTTTCCAACCCTCTTATAGACTTCTTTCCAAAAAAATTACGTAACTTTGTGACGTGGACCAGATGGAAGCTCATCTTCATATCAACGTCCTAGAGATGAGAGCGGTTCTCTATGCCCTGCAGGCCTTTTAGTCTATAATCCCACTGTGTACTCTTCTGCTTCAGACAGACAACAACGGCGGTGATGTATTACCTCAACAAACAAGGAGGTGCACACTCTTACCCCCTTTGCAGGGAGGCCATGAGGGTGTAGGATTAGCGAATCTGATCACTGTGCACGTTCCCGGGGTGGACAACACGATTGCAGACGGCCTGAGTCGTTCCCAGGCCAGAGTCCACGAGTGGGAACTTCTTCAAGAGGTAGCAGAGGATCTGTTTCTTCAATGGGGAATTCCAGAACTAGACTTGTTCGCATCCCCATCCAACGCAAAACTGCCCAATTTTTGCTCGCTAGAGCCAGGGCCTGGTGTTTTCTGGCGAGACGCGTTATCCCTCTCCTGGGCGAACAGATTCCTCTACGCTTTCCCTCCCTTCCCATTGATCCAGAGAGTCCTTCTCAAACTGTGCAGGGAGCACGCAGTCATGATCCTGGTGGCCCCGTTATGGCCCAGACAGATCTGGTTCCCTTTGTTGGTGCAACTATCTCGGGAACCCCCGCTCCCATTGCCACTCAGCTCCCACCTACTGTCTCAGGAGAAAGGTTCACTTGTCCATCCGGACCTACGTTCGTTGAACCTGCATGCTTGGCTCCTAGAGACATAGCCATCTTACGTCCACGGGTCTCGCAAGAGGTTGCAGAGGTCCTTTCTGCAGCCAGAAAGCCGGCAACGATAAGTACGTACGCCATGAAATGCGCTTTTTGTTTATGGTCGCGAGCACGCGATTTTTCCCCTTAGGTTGTCCTGAGGGAGTAATTTTGGATAATCTGCTCTCCCTTTCATTCGGCCCAGCCTACCTCTATTAAGGTGCACCTCTGTGCCATTTTGCCTATCACCTGTGGACATCAGACAGTGGCTCAGTTGGACGCCTCGGAATTTCTTAGGGAGTGTTACACCTAGGCCTCCTATTAAGGACCCTGTGCCTCCATGGGATCTGCTCTTTGTCCTGGAACAGCTTACGCCCTCCCTTTGAACCTGCCCATGGGATTGCGAGTAACGATTTTCTGATCGTGAAACGTTGTTTTTAGTTGCTGTTACTTCGCAAGAAGAATATCTGAACTTCACGTTTTATGTAAAGAGCCTTTATTTAGTTTTCCACCGGGACAGAGTATCCGAGGACAACCCCAAATTTTTGCCTAAGGTGGTCTCTTCACTCACTCTGAACCAGGATATTGACCTTCCTGTCTACTTCCGGTTACTGGAATAGAGAGAGGCTCTGCTTCACACCCTGGATGTTCACCGCAGCCTGAGGTTTACCTCAACAGAACTAAGTCTTTTCGTGAAGTTCTGAGCAGCTTTTGCTTCTCTGAGAGAATGATGGGCCAACCCTCATCCAAACAGTCCCTTCTCGCTGGCTTGTCCAGTGTATTTCTTACTGTTATGATATAAAACAAAAACCCTCCGGGCACAGTCCGGGTCATTCTACTAGAGGTGTGGCCACCTCTTGCAGCTCTTAGAAATGTCTCCACCTCTGCTATTTGTGCTGCAGCCACTTGGGAGTTCTTGCATACCTTATCAGGCATTATAGCCTGGACATCGCCCTCGTGAAGGGCTGATTCGACCTGGCGGTGCTACAGGGTCTCCTGTCCTGAGTTCAGGAACTGGAGTCATTTCTCTATTCCTCCTCCCGGAATTTCTGTGCATTATAGCTAGGAATCAGTCTAATGGGTGTAACCTGTTGCAAGAGCTGTGTCTGGTAAGATAGTACAATTCGTAAGAACTTACGTAACAGTAGATCCTCGAGAACAGCTCTTGCAGCAGGTCCTTCCCCTCCCACCTTCCCCCTTGGAGGAAGCATGGCTTAGTTTTTTCTGAGCAGGGATTTATACCTTTCTGTCTTCTGACGGCCAATCCTCTGTCTCCCTTTTTGATGTCAGCCTGCGGCCGGAAGTCTCCGGCGGGAGAACTGGGGAATCTGGCGGGACCGCCCCCTTTTGTACCACGCCTGACGTTGGAGGCGGGACCGACGTCTGGGGCAGTCCCCGCTGAAGATAGCTAGCTAGAATTTTTCCATGGGGTCCTGATGCCTGCCGGCTTCAGTCCTAATGGTGTAACCTGCTGCAAGAGCTGTTCTCGAAGATCTACTGTTACGGTAAGTTCTTACATAACTGTACTTTTCCTGCCTAAGGTGGTTTCAGATTTCCACCTTAATCAATCTATTTCTCTTCCAGTGTACTTCACTGACCACCTCCTCCTCTGGGGAGAGGAGGCTGCAGCCTAGATGTGAAGAGAGCCCTTAGTTACTGCATAGGCTGCAAAGGGTCATAGGTTTGACTCCCTCCAACTGTTCCTTACCTATGGAGTTGGTAAAGGAAGCCAGCCACTAAAGATCCATTGCCAGGTGGATTGTCTCTGTATCCAATTCTGCTACGAGAAGTTGGGTAAAGTTCCTCCCTCAGGCCTGAGGGCTCACTCTACCAGAGGTACAGCTGCTTTTCTGGCTGCTGCCAGAAACATTCCTATTCTAGAAATATGTCCGCAGCTACCTGGAAAACAGTTCACCCTTTACCAAGCATTACCTCCTGGACATCCAGGCTAGAGTGATGCTCGTTCTTGCACAGCCGTGCTTCAGAGCTATTTCCTAAGTAGGTTCTGTCCCTCCTCCATGGGGTACTGCTGTGTAGTTCTGTAATTGTCATAATATAGCAAGACTTCATGTTGTTTGAAGAAAAATTACTCACCTTAGTAATGTTGTTTCTTCTAATGGAGTCTTGCTATATTATGACCTCCCTCCTTGCCTGCCCCTCTCAGAACCTCTCTTTTGGGATGTGGGTGGGCAGTACAGAGTTGGCACTTTTTTGATGCCCACCTTGTTGTTTTTCACGTACCTTTTTGGGTGAATTGGTGTTGTTTTTTTTTTTTTGCATTTTTGGGTCTCCTGACTTGAGTCTTTGTTTTAGGCCAAAAAATGAGTGTTTATGTTGGTAGCCAGTTGGCTAGTGTAGGTTTACAGCTTCCATACAGAACCTTAGTGAGTTTTAGCTCGTAAAGATCTGACAGTTTGTCTTTGAAGCACAACAGACAGAGTTTTCAAGCGAGCTCGCTCTAAGTTCCATGCCTGCATGGAAGTTAACTGTTTTCACCTCCAGGAGCAGTTCTAACTTCGCGGTCATACTGCAATTGTCATAATATAGCAAGACTCCATTAGAAGAAACAACATTACTAAGGTGAGTAATTTTTCTCACACACTACTAATTATAAAACCTTGGAATGCTTTACCTGTGGAAATTATCTGTAGCAGTACAAAGAAATTATTTAAATCTTGCCTGTATAAACTAATAGTCTTTTTTTTTTTCTCTCAATTACTACTAATTTAAGGAAGCACATATGGGCCTCACGGCTCTCTAGCTTTCTCCCAAACCTTAGTGTATGACTCAAGGCTACTAGTAGTTCCTCAATGATCTACTACGGTAGGGCAAATGGCCTTCTCGCATTGCTTCCCTAAGTTATGGAATGCCCTCCCTCCTTCCTCAGATTCGCCACGGTTCCTCTCCCACTCCACTGGCCCAATAACATTTTCTTGGGGTAAACTGCACCTGCAACTAAGTCACTCCTCCCTCCTGTGACAGCTGACACACTGCATTCTAGCCCCTGTTCAGCTGCTGTCCATTTAATGGTTGCACTTTTTCATTAGTACGCATAAAATGCTGCTTGATGTCAGTATTGTAGTTGTTTTAATTGGTTTATACATCACTATGGTGGTGTTCCAGCTGTTAATGCTGTTCGATGTATATACTGTATTGTATGTTGTGTTGTTTTCTCCCTGTGAGACCCCTCCTCCCAGGGCACACCGTGAGGCAAGCAACTTGTTGTTCAGGGTGCCCTTCCTGGTGAAACATTTCAATAAGTAAATAAAAATAATCTAAATGTTTCCATAGTTTTGGGACTTTGGCTGCTGCACCAAACACGTGTAGATTTTTTTTGCTGCCTGGAGTTTTACATGGTCTAGTAAGATTTTTGATTGGTGGCCAAAAAAAGCTGCGCGCACAGGGTCTCTTGTCATGACTATATGAACAGTCCTGTTAAGCATAAATATGACATACCAGTATTGCTGTGCAGAGCTAGTGTTAATTTTGAAACCACAATAAAGCACTGATAATTCATCGCAGCGATCGGCACTGGTGTGACTTAGGTGGGCATGATGTCTGTGGTCATTAAAGCCGATGTGATGCAGCAGTTGTGTTCTGGCAGCGTCAGCCTGTAGACCCAAGTACATCTGTGCAACTTTAACCGTAGGCATATTTGATTGTGATACTGGGAGCCCTGTTGCCTTTCCAGCCGTGGAACCAATATTTTCCTTTTTATCCAGTTTCTTTAAAGGAACTGAATCCTTTACCAGTTCACCCAATCTTTTTATTGTGGATGTCTTGCCTTTTTCAGGGGCGTTAGTACCGGAACCAGAGCTGTAGACATTTTTTCTTTAAAATGCTTAATGTGTTTTTCCAATGGTTTCCTCAGGAAAAGTTTTACAAATCTCGTAGTTAGCCTTGACGTGTATCTAAAATCGGTTTCTCAACCGAGCTGACAACTGGTTAAACACCGCTGAGCGGTTACAAGAAATCCTTGTGATCGGTTCCTCAACCGAGGAAAACCGCAGTTTAAGCTAAATAATAAAACCGGAGTAAACCCAGTAACAGAAACCCAATTTAAGAAAGCAAATTTTCAAAAAAGAAAGCAGTTTAGTGCTAAACAAGCCTAACATTGGTTTCTCAACGGCTACAAGGAACTGGTAAGGAGCAGAAAAAAATAACCAAAACTAAAACGCCACAAACTATAAAGGGCATGGAAATTAAGTAAATAAAAAGTTAGTACTTATATTCGGATCGTGGATATGATGTTCATCCACACTAATTGGCATGTCCTTTCCTCTTTAAATATTTTGCGGAAGGTCTTCAAGTTGGCTCCTCCCACCCACCGGGTGGTATAACCCTCAGCTTCACCCGTGATGCGGTTCTTCCTTTCTGATGGAAGATAAGGTTCCTCCTTCGCTCCTGCGTGTAGTAGGCCCTGGCACTTTTACCGATTAAGATTTGCAGATTCTCTCCAAATTATTTTGAAATAGCGACCGCAATGAAGGACAAGTCCTCGCCCGGGTTCCGCCAGTGTCCCTGCGAGCAAAAAATATCTGACTGACCCGCATGCCACATTCGTGTACTGCCTGGGTCTCAATCATGACATTCAGGCCTGCGACATATGTCGCTCTTGTCATCCAAATGTTTTGGATGATCGTCTCGCGCACGTCCAGCTCGGACGTCCAGAAAAACTGCATCCACCAGTCAAATCAAAGGTTGCCCACCGTGCGATCTCCGCAGAGTCTGCGGAACATATGGAACAGATGAAGGCGTTTGAAAAGGAGGCGGCTCGTGCGGCTGAGCTCTCGTTCCTGCCCTCTGTTTTCATTCCTCTAAAACTGAGCTCCTCTTTCTCTGGTTCCTTCAAGGAGCTGGTCCAATCCCTTCCCACTCGTGGGGAAGGCACTGGATCACATATCTCCAGATCCCACAAAAGGAATTGAAGGAACCGAGAAAATCACGTCTCATCGACGTCACTCTTGGGACAGAGAGATCTCAGTCCCAGGAGTCTCCTCTTTTAACTTCAGTTGAAGTTGTGGCCTCAGCCGCCGACCTCATGGTGCCCCCCGTCAGGTCAGCCAGCCCAAACGCTGGACGACAATCCAGTCGAGATCATCGTTGACCAAGGAGGCCAACAACTCTTTATTCAAGACTCCGGTCCTGTCGGACCTTGCTGATGAGGCAACCCAGGAAGCCCCGGGCGGTGGTAGGCCCTGACCCGAAGGAACTGGGGTTCTCCCGCCTTCTCGCATCCCGCCCCCGGACGGTCAGCGTCTGGGTCTGGGACATCTTGACCCGAAGTCTGAGGAAGTTGCATAGAGCGGCATCGTTGCCAGGAGAACATGCTGTGGCAGCAGCTTGCTCTGGCGGGGCTGAAGGTGGTCCCTTCCACCCCAGCCATTACCTGGCTGTCACCCGAGCCAAAATCGACCCTTGTGGGCCGGCAGCATCACTCCGACTACGGCCCGGCCAGTTCTATCTATTAAAGTGGAGCCACCACCGAAGCGGCCTCCCACAGGGACGCCTCCCAAGGAGTCTCTGCCTGCTTTAGGCCTCCCGCACAGGCTATCCGTTAATGACTCCCGACCGCCCGCAGTGACTCTGGCAGACTGCTGTACCTGGACTCCTTGGAGTCAAACGATTTGGATTTGGCATCTCGTTCTTGGGACGACGATACCGTGAGTCTGTCTGCCGAGGAGGGGCCCACCTCCTTTCTGGGCATCCTCCACCTAATCTACAGGGATGAAGCTGGAGCCCATTCAAAACCGTGTAGAATACCCCCTGACTGAGATCTTTCCAGTAGCTGAAGCCATTGTGTGCCCAGCCCTGGAACTCTGGCAGCACCCAGCCTCTTGTCCCGCACCAAACACCAGTATGGCCTACAAGGACGCGGTACCTATTGGCTCCCTTTCGGGATTTTCACAGCATCCCTCAGCTGAGAGAGCAGTGACAGAGTCTGTGTTCAGGCAGGTTGGGAACTCAGGAGACTCCAATAGACCACCGGACAAAGAATCCAAGAAGCTGGATTACTCTGCCTGAAAGGTCTAGGCTGCCTCCTCGGTGGGCCTCCGTTAGGCGAACTTGGCTGTAATCATGACACACTTCTCCCACACCCTGTTGGACTCTTTAGATGAGGTGCTTCCTCACCTTCCTGTGGACCTTCAGACCACGGTCAAGCAGGTCTGGGACCAAGCCGGGCTGTTGCCAGACAACAGCTCCAAACGGCCTTGGACATCGGGGATTCTAGGGACATGGATATGTTGTTCATCCACACTTATTGGCAGGTTCCTTGCCGCTTTAAATCTTGCTGGGAGGTCTTCAAGCTGGCTCCCACCACCCACCCACCGGGTGGTAAAACTCGGCTCCGCCCATGACACCAGATCTTCCTTACCGCTTGGAAGCTTTAGGTTCCTCCTTAGCGCCCATGCTTTGGACTGGATCCTGATTCTTCGGGTTCGTCTGAATTTAGTTTTGAAGTTTTCTAACCTGGTCTTCCTCGCGGCTGCGATGGACAGTCGTTTTCCGGCTCTCGGAGGCACCCTGGTGGGCAGATTATCTCAGGACTGATCCGCACTCACGTGCGTATACTGCCTCGACTTGGACCATGACCCATGAAGTTTGCGAATTGTTGCTGCGCCTTTCACTACGCGTCCTAGAGGATCGTGCGGCCCGATTAGGGCTTAGGCGCCAGAGGTTTTCGCCCGGTAAAATCTATAGAGGCTCGCATGGCGGGCCCGTCGGCTGACTCGCTGAGCAGCTCGAACTCTTTATCTCCCTGGAGGAGGCAGCGGCCAAGGCCGCATCTCCCTCCTCCTCGGTCGTAGCATTTATCCGCTGTTTGAGTTTCTCTCATTGAAGCCGTTCAAGGGCAGCAGTCCCTCTCCACCGAAGGAGAGGGGCCATCGGACTTGCCTCTCAGCCCAGGTCGAGGGAGTCGCAGGGTAAGTCCCATCATCGGCGTTTGTGGGAGCGGGAGAGGTCTCCTTCCCCGGACTGCCGACCTTCGACTTCGGTCGAGGTTGCGGCTCAGGCCGTTGGCTTCACGGTGTCCCCGTCAGGCCAGCCGGCCAAGACTCCCGTCGATGCAGTCGAGTTTTCTCTCGACCCGTCACCCGGGCGGTCGACTGCAAGAGCCGTCAACCCTTTGCCGGTTTCCCCGGTGGAGGCCGAGGTTCTGCCTGCGCCTTCGGGGCGGCAGTCCTCGGTCAATCTGTCCGAGCCGAGGGAAGAGCGGGTGTCCCCAGCTCCTTCCCAGACCCACCCTCGGTTTTGCCGAGGAGTATGGGTCTCGGTCCTCTTCTTGGTCAAGCCGCTCCCGCCGACTTCGGTCTCGGTCGGGGCGCCGAGTTAAGTGGCAACACCATTCCTCCTCGGATGAGGAGAGGCTTCCACGCAGATGGCGTCGACGTTACGAGGAGTTTATGTGGCAGCAGTTGCTGTTGTCCGGGAATCAGTCTACTCAGATTCATTCCCCGTCTATCAAGCAGCTGCCGCCTGAACGGCGACGCAACCGCTCGCTGCAGTCGAGGTGCCCACTTCTGGGCCGGTTGTTCGACCAAATCTTACTGCCTCACCGATTTGTGGTGGAACCTCGGTCGGGTCACAGCCTGTCTCGCAGGTTGTCGGTCACCCTCACTCCCGCCCGCCCTCGGCGCGTGAGGAGAGGCTCAGGCCTGAGGCAGCTCTTTGCAGACCCTTCGGAGTCCGACGATGACTCCTCCGTGTTCCCCAGGTGGGAGGGCCTGGAGTCCTCCCTGGACCGGTCTTTGGACGACAGCCCATCGTCCTTCCTGGGTCTGCTCAGGCTCATCTCGGAGTTCACCGGGATGCAGCTCGAGCCCGTGTCCAAACGGGCCTATTATCCCCTGACGGAGATCCTAGACCGAGGGGTTCACCCTCTGAGGCCTTCCCTGTGGCTGAGGCCATTGTCGGCCCAGCCTTGGAGCTTTGGCAGCGGCCTACTTCCTGTCCTGTGCCCTCGGCCAGGATGGCCAGGAAGTATACTGTCCCTATCGGTTCTTTGCCCGGTTTTTCGGAGCACCCCTCTGCTGAGGGGTTAGTTACCGATAACGTCTTCCAGCGTTCCGTGAACGCTCGGGATGTGGATAGGCCCCCGAACAGAGTCCAAAAGGATTGACTATGTCGGGCTCAAGGTTTACGCCGTGTCCTCCCTAGGCCTCCGACAGGCCTGCTCGGCCGCGCTGATGGCACATTTCTCCCACACCTTCTTGGGCTCCCTGGATGAGGTGCTCCCTCATCTCCCGGCCGACCTGCGGACCACGGTCCAGCGGGTGCGGGACCAGGGTAGGACGGTGGCTAAGCAGCAGCTTCAGACTGCTCTGAACATAGGTGATTCCTGTGCCAGGTCAGTAGCGTCCGCGGTGGCCATGCGCCGCAGGGCGTGGCTGAGGATATCCACCTTCTCGGCGGATACCCAGCACAAGTTGGCGGACATCCCCTTCTTGGGGACTGACCTCTTCGGCCCTGGAGTGGAGGGACACCTCCAGGGGACCGAGGAGTCCAATGCCACTCTGGAATCTGTCACCCCCACCCAGAGGGACAAGGGCCGCCGGCAACCTTTGCGTAAGCCCTTCGGCCCCTGCGGCACGACCAGCCCATCAACACCAGCATGAGGGCCAGCAGGCTTGGCATCCTGTGCCCAAGCCAGCGGCTTCCTCTGGGGAAGCAAGGGGTAGAGGCTCAGGAGCCCTCGGCCAGTCCCTCCTCGGTGCTGTGGGCTGAGGGGCGCCCGCCTCGCTCACTCCTACCTGGCCCCCTGTGGGGACGGCTGCCCACTTCCTTACCGCCTGGTCCGCTATCACCACAGACCGCTGGGTGTTGGAGGTGCTAGGAAAGGCCTGCCTCTGGAGTCGAGCAAGCCCCACCCTTTTCGGGCCGTTTGCCCCTCGGGGGCCGGGGTCCGCAACCGCTGTCGGCCGCCCGAGCCGATATTGCCCTGCTCCTCGAAAAGAGGTGATCAGGAAGGTGGAACCTTCTCCAGACCCGGGTTTGTGTCCAGGTTCTTCCTGGTCCCCAAACGGGGGCCGTGGACCCTGGTTTCTACGCCTTGATCCACAAGACAAGGCGAGGAGGGACAAGGCGCATGTGATTCTGGTAGCCCCAGACTGGTTCCACCAGCTCTGGTATCCAGCTCTCCTCAGTCTCAGCTCCAGGCTTCCGAGGCAGCTTCCAGCCCGCCCGGACCTGATCTCTGTTATCGGGGAAGTTATTCCATCCGACCTTCAATCCCTGCACCTGGCGGCCTGGTTCCTGTGCGGCTAGTTGCCAGGCCTTGGGTCTTCAGTGAGGGGCCTCGACGTTGTTGAGGCTTCCTGCCAGGAGTCGACTGGATAATGCTACACCTTCCAATGGAAGAGTTCTCCATTTGGTGTTAGGGTAGGGCCTGATCCCTTCTCCTGTTCCTCGGCGAGCATTCCGGACTACCTGTGGTCCTTTCTTCTTCTTCAGCAAGGGCTTCAGTCGACGACCCTTAAGGTGCTCCTGGCAGCCACCTCTGTCCTCCGGGCGTGGGCCGGAAGGCAGTCGGCACAGGAAAGGTGGTCTGGCGCTTTTCCAAGGCCTTGATCACACTTCCCCTCCGGGGAGAGAATCTCCAGCTCCGTGGGATCTACTGCTGGTATGGGCTTAGCTCACAGGCAAGCCATTCGAACCAATGCACAGGTGCGATTCTCCCACCTGTTGTGGAAGAACACCTTCAAACAACATGAAGTCTTGCTATATTATAGACATTAGCAGTTTGTTCCAGCTCTAGAACTGCCCCGGAGTGAAATGGTTAAAACCATTCCAAAACAGAATTTTGGCACGAGAGCAGCTCTACCTGTGTCATTTCAAACTTGAACTGTCAGATTCTTTACTCCGCCTCAGTTCATTTCTCGGTTTAAAAAGTGTTTTCTCGGTTGGATCTAACCGAGAATAGTTTTATTTTAACCAAAACCCCGTTCGATTCGACTCTATCTGTGGTAACCGTAGTAAATGAAGGTTTTGTCTGTGTGGAACTTGTAAGTTATCGGTTCAGTTTTGAACCGATCAGTGGGTTTAAAACTAAAAGTCACTATTTTAGAGTGCGGTTCCCTGTTCTTATCGGTTCTAAAAAAAACGGATTTATTACGTTTTTTTCCAATACCCGTGACACGGTTAGGAACCGATAAGGGTGTCTTGCCTGGCACTGCCGTTAAAAGGGCAAGTTTTTGGTTAGGCTGGCATTATGTCTGAGAAACCCAAAAGAAAACCGGCCCACTGGGTTTCAACACTGTGATGTTTGTGGGAAGTCTTTGCCAAGGCTGACCCCACACGCTATGTGTTTATTGTCTGAGGTTTGACCACCTCCAGTCAGACTGCCAGGTATGTAAGAATTTCCCTGCAGCCACCCTGGAAAAAAGATTGGGCAGGCTCAGGGAACGAGAGGCCAAAAAGTCCGCTGACCCGGATGGCCAGCCCGGTTCGGTGCCAACCGAACCAGAGGGAGTGCCCTCTGACCAGGGCCAGACTTCCTCGGGCAAAAGAAAAGCTGGTTCTGAGGAACCAATTCCAGTAAAGAAAACAAGAAATTCAGCAGGTCTGGAGTCCAAAATTCCTTCTCCAACTGCTGCAGAGATAGCAAAAGCCATACAAATTGTCCAGTCACTGTCTCAGGGTCTGTCCGAACCACCACTATCTGGTAAAAGGTCGGTTCGTCTGGTCCCAGTGGTTCAGGATTATGATATTGAGGAATTTTATGAACCAGAGGAGGGGGAGGAGGATTATGAACAGTATGAATGTGGCTGGGAAGGTCTGGGTGTGCCCATTGAACCGGACATCTCCCAGACAGACCTTTAGAATCTCCCCTGTGCTGTCTGAGGAGATTGTCTATTCCTTCACATAAGTCTTTTAGGAAACAAACAATTAAAATTTTAAAGCTCTTAATTCTGTGCCTCCTGTAGATAAAAGATGGACAGAAGGTATACATTGTCAGGCCCTGATACAGAATTCCTTTCTCAGCAATGCAGTCATGTTGGGGTAGTTCAGGCTGCTGCCTGTGATAAAGCTAATATTCCCTTGGCTTCACATCCTCCTGACAAGGATTCCAGGAAGATTGATGCCATGGCAAAAAAACAGTACATGGCAGCCTCTCTGGGACTCAGGCAAGCAAATTATATGGCTTATGTAGCTAGGTATCAGAAATCTAGATGGGATACTGTTATGCAATTGGCCAAGCAGGCCCATGGCCAGCTGGCTAGTGAACTAGAACAGGTGGCTGCTGATGGCATTGAAGCCTCTAAGGTTCAGTTTCATGCTGCTGTGGATGTTAATGATGTTTCCTCTAGGGTCATGGCCACATCTGTAGCTTTCGAGGTGGCCTGGCTCAGGTGTACTAGTTTGTCAGCAGGATACCCAGACTAAGGCTATGGATTTTCCTGTGGTGGGAAATTCTGTTTGAGAGCAGACAGAGAATTACATGAAGAAGATGGATGAATATAGGACTACTTACAAGAGTGCTCAGGCTAAGGAGTGGCAAGCCACTCCTCAAAGGCCTCAGCTCCCCAGGGGTAGGGTAGGCTTTTTCACAGGCTTTTCTACCAGACTCAGGCCTCCTCTGCCTATGCTCAGAGGGGCTTCTTCAGAGGCAGGGCAGACGAGGGGTGGGAGACCTGCTCCCACCCCCAGCCTAAAGCTCCTCATGTAAACAGGCACTTGATGGGGTGCCCAGGGCTCGATTCTCCTGTACCAGTGGGGCAGGCTGGCTTACTCCAGTCAGAATTGGGCTTCTTTAACCTCAGACAAGTGGGTTCTGGAAGTAGTAAGCCAGGGTCTGGTTCTCAGCTCAAAAGTTTCCCAAGTTGAGAAGCAGACTTTTCTACCTGCAAGTGCTTCAGAGACCCTCGCTCTGGAAACAGAGGTCTCATCCCTGTTAGCTCTCAGAGCAGTAGAAAGGGTTCCTCCCCTGCATCAGGGCAGGGGTCTGTATTCCAGATACTTCCTTACCCCAAAAAAGACAGGAGAATGGCGGCCCATTTTAGATCTCAGATATCTGAACAAACATCTTCTGAAACCAAAGTTCAAAATGGTAACTCTGGCAATGATTTTACCTTCCCTAAGGCCAGGGGACTGGCTAGCCTCCCTGGACCTCAAGGATGCCTATTTCCATGTCCTAATCAGAAGATCCCATCGAAAGTACCTCAGATTCGAACTGCCCTCAGGTCATTACCAGTTCAGAGCAATGCCCTTCGGCCTTACCTCTGCTCCAAGGGTATTCACAAAGTGTCTAGCAGTGGCCCACTTAAGGAGGCAGAGGATTGCTGTTTTTCCCTATCTAGACGACTGGCTCATTGTAGGCCAGTCCCCAGAACAGGTAAAATCTCACCTGCAGGTCACCCAGCAGCTTCTCACCTCCCTGGGTTTTCTGCTAAACCTACCAAAGTCTGTTCTGGAACCAGTCCAGGTACTCACCTTTATAGGGGCAGAATTGGACACAAAGCTAGCCAGAGCCTTTCTTCCCCCAGAAAGGGTAAGGAATTTAGTGGCTCTGGCCTCTTCCTTCACTCTGCAGGTCTCTCGACCAGCAAGACACTTTCTGCAGCTCCTGGGGCACATGGCTGCATCCACAGCTGTTGTGCAGGGAGCCAGATTTCAGATGAGAGACATTGTTTCACTTGAGAACCTTTTGGTCTCAGAGAAGAGACCCCCTTTCCAAGTTGGTCCCAGTGACTCGAACCTTGATCCTAGCTCTCCAGTGGTGGCAGGATCAGAGCAATTTAAGAGCGGGGGTCCCCTTCATTTCCCCTTCTCACGACTTGACTCTCACTACAGATGCTTCCCTTCTGGGTTGGGAGCCCACATGGGCGACCTTTCCACTCAGGGAGTTTGGTCCCCCCAGGAATCTCTGCTCCACATCAATTTGCTGGAACTCAGAGCTGTCTTTTTAGCTCTTCAAGCTTTTTCTGCATCTGTCCACAACAACGTGATACAAGTCAGAACAGACAACACCACAACAATGTGGTACATCAACAAACGGGGCACTCTGTCTTGACCTTGTGCACCGAGGCAATGAAGTTGTGGTCTCTGGCCTATTCCTGAACACTTCCCTCATAGCAGTTCATCTTCCAGGGAAGGACAATGTCCTAGCGGATGCCCTCAGCAGGATTTCCCAGGGCCATCACGAATGGTCCCTGGATCCTCAAGTGCTGGGGATAGTTTTTGCCAGGTGGGGCATCCCTCAGATAGATCTTTTGCAGCCCCAGACAATCACAAACTTCCTCTGTTCTGTTGCAGGCCTCCAGTGCTGGGCTCTGTTCCCTGGATGCCCTTCTTCTGGATTGGTAGGGAAGTTCCTCTATGCTTCCCCTTCCCCTCCTATCCAAAGTACTAGTCAAAATCAGATCTCAGCCTTGCAGGGTGATTCTGATTGCCCCGGATTGGGCCAGGCAGCCCTGGTACCCACTCCTTATGTCTCTGACAGTCCATCTTCCCCTGTGCCTCCCCAGGAATCACAATCTGTTGACTTGTGCCCAGGGAAGGGTTTGGTATACGGACCTCAAATCCCTCAACCTCAAAGCCTGGCTCTTGAGGAGTTAGAGTTTGCTGATTTACACCTCTCTCAGGGTGTTCTTGAGATCCTAAAGGCTTCCAGAAAGCCTTCCACTAGGGCTACTTATAGTTCTAAATGGAAAAGGTTTTCCATTTGTGTGCTGGGAAAATATTTCCCAGAATCTGCTGAATTGCCCATTTTGTTAGATTACATGGTACATCTTAATTCCTTGGGTCTCAGACCAGCTGCCCTGAGAGTTCATTTGGCAGCTGTGTCTGCTTTTGTGTCAGCAGGAAAGTCATCCCTCTTTCCTCTCTTCCTGGGTTTCCAAGTTTTTTAAGGATTACTCCATACTAATCCTCCCTTTCGGGAACCGGCCCTGCTTGGGACCTTAATGTTTGCATTGCCCAGTTAATGCAACCCCTTTGAACCTCTGTCTTCTGCAGAGCTTAAGTACCTAACTTGGAAAACTGTTTTTCTAGTGGCTATCACTTCTGCCAGACGCTAAGTGAATTGCAAGCCTTGTCAGTGGAGACTGACTTTATTTCTTTCCACAGGGATAAGGTAGTCCTTAGGACTAATAGGAAGTTTTTGCCTAAGGTGGTTTCAGATTTCCATCTTAATCAATCTGTCTCCTTCCAGTAATTTTCACTGATCACCCTTTCGGGTGAGAGAAGGTTGCACAGCCTGGATGTTGAGAGCTCTTAGTTATTATATAGAGCGCACTAAAGGTCACAGGTTCAATCCTCCAACTTTCCTTACCTATGGTGAAGTTGGGAAAGGCAAACCTGCCACTAAGATCAATAGCCAGGTGGATTGTCTCTTGTATCCAGTTTTGTTATCAGAAAGTGGGCAGAGCCGCCCGGTTTGAGGGCTCATTCTACCAGGGTACAGCTGCTGCCAGAGATATCCTTTATTAGAGATTTGCCAGGCTGCTACTTGGAAAACGGTACACACTTTACCACATTACTCCTGGATGTCCAGGCCAGGAGAGATGCTCACTTTGGCACAGCTGTTCTTCAGAGCCTATTCCCTAAGTAGGTTCTGCCCTCTCCATGGAGGTACTGCTGTGTATTCTGTTAATGTTCATAATATGAAGACTTCATGTTGTTTGAAGAAAAATTACTCACCTTAGTAATGTTGTTTCTTCTAATGAGTCTTGCTATATTATAGACCTCCCCAACCTGCCCCTCTCAGAACCTCTACTTGGTGGGGTGCGGGCAACTTAGTGTGGGCACTACTCATGTCCTGTTAGCATTTTGTCCCTTTGGGACTTTGGGGTGTGTATGTGTACGGTGTGTGTTTTATTATATTTATGTTCCATTTCATATTATTAGAATGGTGTTAGTATTTCTGGTCCCCTGATTTGAGTCTTGGGTGTTGGGACCATCAATGGTTGTTATTATTTAGGTAGCCATTTGGCTAGTGTAGGTTACAGTTTCCACACAGACCTTAGTGAGTTTGGCTCGTAAAGATCTGACAGTTCAAGTTTGAAATGACACAGATAGAGCTGCTCTCGTGCAAAATTCTATTTTGGAATGGTTTTAACCATTTCATCCGGGCAGTTCTAGAGCTGGAACAAACTGCAAATGTCTATAATATAGAGAAGACTCCATTAGAAGAAACAACATTACTAAGGTGAGTAATTTTTCTTCTCGGTGGCTACCATGTCACCAGAAGGATGGGAGAGCTCCAGGCGCTTCCTTCGAGTCTCCCTATCTGGTCTTCCACAGGGACAAGGTTGTCCTGCGCCCCACCCAAAGTTCCTTCTGAAGGTGGTGTCTGAGCTTCACCTTAACCGGGTGTTGACTCTGCCAGTGTTCTACCCCATTCACACCTCGGAGGCCACATATAGGCTCCATTTGGACCCTAGTTGAGCGCTCACCTTCTCAGGGAGTGTAGGGCTGAAGTTCGGGAAAGGTTCGCCAGCGGTTTGTCAACTACGCTGAAGCCGCACCTGGGAGACTTGCAGCCAAGCGGACGATGAGCGAGTGGGTCATCTCCTGCATAGATGTCCCCTATAGGTGGGCGGGCATGGAGCCTCCCAGAGGGATAAGAGCTCATTTTACCCGCAACACCACTGCATCGGTAGCTGCTTCCGGGGATGTCCCTATCCAGGATTTCTTCAGGGCTCCTACCTGGAAGTCTGCACATACCTTATTTGCCCCCTACCACATCGACCTTGGGTCACGTCGGGATGCTGGTTTGGGGCCTCGGTTCTCCAGTCTTTATTCCCTAAGTTGGGGGTGTGCGCCTTGCCTCCCTCCTCCTGGAGAACTGCTAGGAGTCTGCCAATAGAAACATAGAAGTTGACGGCAGATAAGGACCGCATACCATCCAGTTCTGCCCATTTCTTTTCTACCTTATAAATGTGCCATCGGCCTTGCTCTGTCAGTGACCCATCTCATTCATAGTCATTTGTATTGCTCCCTTATGCCTATCCCATGCCTGTTTGAAGCCCTGCACTGTATTCATAGCCACTCACTTCTTGTGGTAAGCCATTCCATGCATCTACCAATTCTTCTGTGAAAAGAATTTCCTCACATTCCCCCTTAATCGGCCTCCCCTAATCTCTTCATGCTGTCCTCTTGTCTCTAGCTATTTTCTTATATTTAAACATGTTAGACTCTTTCACCTTGTTTATGCCCTTAAGGTGTTTAAATGTCTCGATCATATCACCTCTCCCTCCTTTGCTCAGGGTATACATATTGAGCCCGTTAATCTGTCCTCATATGTCTTCTGATGCAGTCCCTGCACCATTTTGGTTGCCCTTCTCTGGACTGCCTCAATTTGGTTAATGTCCTTGTGAAGGTGTGGCCTCCATTACTGCGCCAATACTCCAGATGGGGCTCTAACTAATGTCTTGTACAGAGGGATTATTACCTCTCTTACGACTTGTGATACCCTCACTAATACACCCTAACACCCCCTAGCCTTACCTACTGCTTTAGAGGTCTGCTTTGATGATTTTAGGTCATCAGTGATGATGATGCCCAAGTCTCTTTCTTCCTTGTGACTGCTAGCAACTCCTCCCAGCCTATAAGTGGCTCTGGGTTTCTCTTCCCTATGTGCATGATTTTGCACTTTTGCATTAAATCCCAGTTGCCACTCTTCTGACCATTCTGCTAGTTTATCCAGATCTCTTCTCATTCTGCCCACCCCATCTGGATCATCTACTCTGTTGCAGATCTTGGTGTCATCTGCAAACAGACAAGCTCTTACCCTCTAGTCCATCTAGCGAGGTCACTAATGAAGATGTTGAATAGACTGGCCCCAGGACTGATCCCTGAGGTACCCCACTTGTGACTTGCATCTCTTCTGACTGTATACCATTTACCACCACTTCTGTTTTCTGCCAGTCAACCAGTTTGCCACCCAGTTGACCAACTTCTGACCCACCCTGAGCCTACCTAGCTTATTTATCAATCTCTATGTGAACAGTGTCAAAAGCTTTGCTGAAGTCAAGGTAGGCGACATCACCTGCTCCCTTGGTCCACCACTTGGTTACCCAGTCAAAGAAATCTATGAGATTAGTTTGACAGGACCTTCCTTTGTAAACCCATGCTGTCTTGGATCCTGTGCCCCATGGATTCCAGGTGTTGCACCATCCTTTCCTTAAGGAGTGCCTCACAATCTTGCCCACTACTGGAGGTAAGACTGACCCTGTAGGTTCCCCGCCTCCTCCCTGCTGCCACTCTTGTGGAGTGGGATGAGCCCTTCTCCAGTCTTCTGGGACCCTCCTGTGCTCAGAGACTCACTAAACAATTCTGCTAATGGCTCTGCTAGTTCCTCCTTTAGCTCCTTTAGTACCCTGGGATGTATGCCATCAGGTCCCATTGCCTTATCCACCCTGAGCTTAGCAAGCTCTTTGTAGGACCCTTTCTTTGTGAAGGAGTAGCTCACCTCCCTCCCCCTGTGTCCATGATGCTGAGCTGTGGGCCCTGCCTACCTTCTCTTCAGTAAATACTGGAGCAAAAGTATCTATTTAGGATAGATGCCTTACAGGGTCCTCCTCCTCTACATGCTCCCTTTCTCCATTGCTTAGCAATACCCCCTCTGACTTTTCTCTTCACTAATGTATCTATAGAAAGTCTTGTCACCTTCTTTTACTGTTTGTGCTAGTGTTTCCTCAGTTTGGGACTTTGCCTGGCTTACTGCCTTACCTGCTTCCCCTTAGGGCAGTTTGGTATGCCTCTCATCTTCATCCTGCCATGATCCCTATATTTTCTTGAAGGCCAGCCTTTTTGGCTCTGACCTTTCTGCTACTGTATTTGAGAACCAAAGTGGTTTCCTTCTTCTTTGCACTTCCTTTTCTGTCTAACACAATGGGATGTTGCTTCAAGTATTGTATCCTTAATGCTTGCCCACTTTGCCTGTACCTTCTCACCTGTGTTTCTTTTGCCAGGGCTAGCTTAACTCTGTTGGCTTATCTTATCAAAGTCAGCTCCTCTGAAGTCCCATATATTTTGCCTTGGAATAGGATGATTTAGATGTAGTACAAATTGAACCATACCATGTGATGGTCACTGGCCCCCAGGTGACCTTCTACCTGGAGATCTGTGTCCCTTCTTTGTTAGTCAGTACTAGATCTAAGATAGCCCTGTCTCTTGTGGGGTTGCTGTACCAGTTGTTTGAGGCCCTCCCTGCAGGGAATCCACTATGAGTCTAGTTCTGGCAGATGTTCCTGCTGGTATTGACCAATCTGTATCTGGCATGTTGAAGTCTCCCATTATCAGAACCTCCCTTTAGCTGTCATGTTTTGTATATCTTCTAACAGTAATGTGTCTATGTCCTCCCTCTGGTTCGGGGGCCTGTAGACAACCCCAGTTCTTATGGCTGTCCCATTTCCTGTTTCCAGGGTGACCCACAGTTCTTCTGGCTCCTTATGTGTATTCTGGAATTTCTGTAGCTTTGATATTTTCATTAACATACAGGGCCACTCCTCCCCCTTTTGCACCTCGGTCTCTTCTTGAACAATACATAGCCAGGTACTGAAGTCTCCTATGTGATTACTGGTAAACCACGTCTCACTAATTGCTACTATGTCCAGTTTAGCTCTCTGACATTATTGCCTGCAGGTCTGGTATCTTATTTCCCAGGCTGTGAGCATTTGTATGCATGATTTTCCATTGGCCAGATTTTGCGTAAGATAGTTGTTGGGTGAAGTTTGGCATTATCCTGTGCATCGTATGTGGGAGACAAACCTTTTTTTTTTTCTACCCGGTGATGCAAATGAATGCAACGCGCTGAATTCCTGTTTGACCACTGAATCATGTGTGGATGAACAGCATATCCATGTCCCTAGAAATACAGGTTACTCACCTGTAACAGGAGTTCTAGGAATGGTATATGTTGTTCACCCACCCGACCTCCCCGGCTTCAACGCACAACCTGGCTTCCATTGGGCTAGATCTGGCGTCATTGGGCGGAGCCGAGAGTTTTACCACCCGGGTGGGTGGGAGGAGCCAGCTTGAAGACCTTCCGGCAAGATTTAAAGCGGCAAGGAACCTGCCAATAAGTGTGGATGAACAACATATGCCATTCCTAGAACTCCTGTTACAGGTGAGTAACCTGTATTTCCTGTTCCTGTTCTGTTGCAGCCGGTTGTTGTGCGCGCAGGGCTTGGTTCGGGTCTCGACTTTCACGGCCGACACCCAGCACAAATTGGCAGATGTCCTGTTCCTGGGTACTGACTTGTTCGGTCCAGGAATGTACGGTCACCTGGAACGTATCGAGAAGTCCAGTACCACGTTGGACTCTGCTACGTCTGCCCAAAAGGAATCCCAGGGTTCCAAGAAGCAGAAGCCATTTTGCCCTTCTGCCCCTGCAACTAAGTAGCCCCAGTTTCAGTCTGAGCAGCAGCAGCAGACTCGGTCGTGGTGCCTTCCCCCCAAGTCGGGCGCTGAGTCGCGCAAACTGGGAGGGATGGGTCCCGCTTTCGGATCCTCCTCTTCCAGGCCTGCTCAGTGACGGGATGGGGATGACCAGACCCATACCTGTTAAGACTACTCTTGGTCCTCCCGTAGGGGGCCGGATCCACCACTTCCTTTCCGCCTGGTCCTCTGTTACCACGGACAGGTGGGTGTTGGAAGTGGTCAGTCAGGAAGTGCCTCTAGAGTTCGAGCAGACCCGCCAAGCCCCACACAAGGAAAGGGTATTAGTCCTCACTCGGTCGGCTCTGAGAGACGACATAGCCCAACCTCCTCAGGGATCCCTGAGTGACAGATCCCCCAAATCCCATCAACCCAGGGTTTGTTTTCAGGCACTTTCTGGTCCCGAAATGGACGGGGCTGGTGCCCCATTCTGGTTCTGCACGACCTGAACCAGTATCTTAGGTCACACACCTTTCGGATGGTAACTCTGTCCCAGATCATACCATCCCTCAAGCAGATTGTCTGGTTCTGCTCCCTGGATCTTCAGGACGAGTTCTTCCACGTCCCAATCCATCCGTCACACCGAAGTTTCCTCTGCTTCTGAGCTGAGGGAACCCTCTACGAGTTCCAAGCCATGCCATTCGGCCTGTCATCTGTCCGCTGGGTCTTCACCAAATGCTTTGCAGTGGTGGCAGCCCATCTTCGGCGTCAAGGGGTCAGGGCCTTACCTCGACGATTGGCTTATAGTGGGTCCCTTCAAAGCAGAGGTGGAGAGGTCCAGGGACCTGGCCCTCAAGACCTGTCTCGAACTTGGCCTCCTGATCAACGAAGCCAAGTCGTAACTCGTGCCCTCACAGGTGATCTGCTTCATCGGAGCAGAGCTCAACTCTTGCCAAGCCAGAGCCAGGCTTTCGGCAGACAGAGCGGAGGTTCTCTCCTCCTCCTTTGCCCAGTCATTTCTGGTTGGGCAATTGTGCTCTGCCCGGGACTTACTGCATCTTCTGGGTTACATGGCGGCCTGCACCACCGTGGTCCATTGGGGCTGGTGGCAAATGCATCCCATTCAATGGGGCTTGGCCAGCCAGAGACGTCCCAGCACCTAGGTCATTTCGACCAGCTGGTCAAGGTAACCCAGAGGCTTTGGGACGCTCTCCAGTAGTGGACCATCCCAGAACATCTGCAGAGAGGGATCCCGTTTGTCCGCCCCAAGCCGACGGTCGCCCTCACAACCAATGCCTTTCTTACGGACTGGGGAGCCCGCATGGGGGAACCACAGGGTCCATGGCCTCTGGAACCCCGAGGAGTCCCGATGCCACGTCAACCTGCTGGAGCTCCGAGTGGTACGGCTGGCGCTGACTGCATTAGCTCCGTTTCTGCAGGGTCAAGAGGTCCAGGTCCAGACAGACAACACCACGAACATGCATGATCTCAACAAACAGGGTGGCATGCACTCCCGGCCTCTGTGCAGGGAAGCGCTCTGCATCCGTACCCTTGTGAGCTGACTGGAGGCAGTTCTCCTAGCCATCCATGTGGCAGGAGCCTCAACCCAACTGGCGGATGCCCTCAGCCATGTAGGCATGGCGTCCCACGAGTGGTCTCTTCACCCAGACGTGGTTCGCAGTTTGTTCTCCCTGTGGGGCACCCCTCAGGTGGACCTGTTTGCCTCCAGGGAGAACACAAAGCTGAGACTGTTTCATGCCCGCCCCCTCAGCAGAGCTCGATGCAGGGGGATGCCTTCTCGAGGCCGTGGACCCCAGGGCTCTTCTATGCCTTCCTTCTATTTCCCTTGATCCACAAGGTGCTTCTCAAGGCAGGGAGGGACAAGGCAAAGGTGATCCTGATAGATCCAGATTAGCCATGCCAGTTCTGGTATCCAGATCTCGATGTGTCTTCCAGCACGCCCGACCTGATATCAGTCAATCAGGGAAGATATTCCATCCGATCTTCAGTCCCTGCACCTGATAGCTTGTTCCTGAGCAGCTAGAGTTCCAGGCTTTGGGTCTTTCCAACATTGTCCTCAGCGTAGTTGAGGCATCTAGGAAGGAGTCGACCAGGAGGTGCTATGCCTTCAAATGGAAAAGATTTTCCATTTGGAGTCAGGGCAAGGGCTTAGACCCTAGTTCCTGCCCTGTGGCCAGTATCCTCAACTACCTTTGTTCCCTCTCCAAAGGTCGTCTCCGGACAACTACCCTTAAGGTGCACCTGCAGCTATCTCTGCTTACCGGGCGCTCACGCAGGAGACAGTGGTCTGGTGCTGTTTCAAGGGCCTCAATCACATATCCCCTCCGGTGCGTGAACCTCCACCTCCGAGTGATCTACTGCTGGTATTGGCTAAACTCATGGGCAGGCTATTCAAACTGATACACAGGTGTGAGATGCAATACCTGTAATGGAAGACCGCTTTTCCTGGTGGCTGTCACGTCAGTCAGAAAGACTGCGGAGCTCCAGGTGCTCTCGGTGAAGTCCCCTTACCTGGCCTTCCACAGGGACAGGGTTGTCTTGCGCCCCAACCCGAAGTTCCTTCTGAAGGTGGTGTAGGAGTTTCACCTTAACCAGGTGTTAACTCTGCCTGTATTCTACCCGAACTACACCTCAGAGGCCGAGTACAGGCTCCATACTCTGGACCTGAGACAAGCGCTCTCTTATTATGAGGAGCAGACAGCTGAAGTTTGGGGAGAGGTTCGCCATCTGTTTGTCACCTAAGCTGATGCCGCACCTGGCAGACCTGCAGCAAAGCGAACGATTGGCAGATGGATTACATCTTGCATTGATCTCTGCTATAGGTTGGCGGGTTAGGAGCTTCCTGTAGGGCTAAGGGTTCACTCCACCCACCATAGCACTGTGTCAGTGGCTGCTTCTAGGGACGTCCCTATCCAGGATCTCTGCAGGGCTGCTACCTGGAAGACAGCAAACACTTTCATTACCCATTACCACATCGACCTTGAGTCGCGCTGGGATGCTGGTTTTGGAGCCTCAGTTCTCCAGTCTCAAAGTAGGGGGTGTTCGCCTTGCCTCCCTCCTCCCGGAGAACTGCTAGGAGTCTGCCAGTTTGTTTGGATGAACAACATATCCACAATACTAGAAAAACAGGTTACTGGCCTATAACAGTAGTTCTAGGAGTGGTATATGTTGTTCATCCACACTGACCCACCCGACCTCCCCGGCTTCAATGCACAAACCTAGCTTCCAGTGGGCAAGATGGGGTGGAGCCGAGGGTTATACCACACGGGTGGGTGGGAGGAGCCAGCTTGACGACCTTCCAGCTAGATATTTAAAAGGACATGCTAATTAGTGTGGATGAACAACATATACCACTCCTAAAACTACTGTTACAGGTGAATAACGTGTTCCCCCGCCCTCACCCACTCCCAAAGTTTTTCTCAGTCATGCTGAGGAGCAGTCTCCGAGACGTCCAACAAGGCAGGCAGAGAATGAAATGTGAGCGTTGTTGAACACAACAGTTTATAGGGCAGCAAGTTTGAGTGTTGGCATGTGCCAATAGATTCCATTATTTGCATAAAGTTCCATTCATCTCTGGGGCAGTGCAATCCAGGAGGCTGACTGCTAGAGTTAATTATATTGAATCCCTGGGGTTAGAATGTACCATACTAGTATTGCTATGCAGCACTAGTGTTGATCTTGAAACCACAGTAAAGCACATATAAGTGGATCTAGAAACTGAAATTCATCACAGGGATCAGCACTGGCGTGACTTAAGTGGGCATGAGTCTGTGGTCATTCAAACCCATGTGATACAGCACTTGTGTTGTTGCAGCTTCATCCTGTAGACCCAAGCACAGGAGAAAGGGTTCTCTCCTAAAATTTACATTTTATTTTGTCTGTTTCATAGGGAGCTGACCCTCTTTTGGAGCAAGTTACAGAGGAGAATTGACCCTTCATTAGAGTCTTTCCTGGAGCGTTGTCGGCAGTTCGGACAGATAGCCAAGACCGTACCTCATCTTTTTTTCCTGCTGAAGGTTATTCAGGCTGAAGTAAGTAATCTAGTTAAGTCTGTGCCTTTCCAAAAGGGCAAGTACCTTTCTTGCCAGGCTCTTAGTACAAAATGTGTGTTCTAAGGGTAGTTGGAAGGGCCAGTGACACCTTCTCCTTCCCTTGTTCTTTCTGAGGGCATCTGCATTAAGATCAGTTATTTGTAGAGGTGTAGCTCTCCCATTGCTTATCTATAATCGAAAGCTTGATTTTTTTCGATTGAGTCTTGAAGAAGGTTGCCTCAGACAAGTGGGCATGGGAAGAAGCATATGGCCTGTGATTTTCTGGGGAGGCTGGGATAACAGTAAGAGGAAGAAAGGTAGCCTTCAAACTGTGTAAAGCCAAACGGATCAAGGCAACAGAGAGCTCTATGATGTCAGGACAGAGGATGCTAGTAAAGAAGTGAGGGCCAAGGCAAAGGAAAAACTAAAGATTGTATAAGGGGTGAAGGAAAATGTCGAGGCCTACTTTAAATATGTCTGAAAGGAGAAAGAACAAGGGTGAACTAGAGCCTGAGAGAGGGAGACAGAGGAGGAGTGGACATGTAGAAAGCTGACATTCTGAATGAATGCTGTGGCCTAGTCTTCTTCATGCAGCATCCACATAGAGCGGAAAACAAATATGGAAAGTAGTAGTTTCACAGAAGGGGGTGCTAAGGGACTGAAGGCATTGCAAGTGAGTAAATCCCCAGGATCAGACTCTTTGCATTCATGAATATTCTGAGAACTGGGGCAAGGTCTGGCAGCACCCCTGGCAGACCTAGGCAGTGCTTGATTGAGAAGGACATAATCTCCAGGGACGGGAATTTGTAGACTTCATCCATCTGCTTAAGACTGTGAATGGGGGACCCAGGGAATTAAAGACCAGTTAGCTTACTTCCATTGTCCAGACGCTCCGAGAGACCATAATCAAGGAGCAGCTGGTCGACTTCCTCTAGTCCAATGGGCTCCAGGACAGCAAGCTTCATGGCTTTGTAAAGGGGGGGCCCTGTCAGATTAGTCAGTACTAAATGCTACGTACTCTTAAGTTAGGTGGTTACAAGGGCAGAAGGGGCAAATTACGTAGCCAGGTGGTCGGCGCTACTAAAAAAAATTGGTCTGGGTACCACATTTTGAAAGTTGCTGGTCAACTGGCTACTTGTTGATAGTGTTTTTTTGTTGTTGTTTATCATTTTGTTTAGCCCTTAAGAATGATGGACACTAAAAATATTGATTTACAGTGGCTACTAGATTCTGTAGGCTAGTGGCCAAACTGATTTGTCCCACCCTAAAAGTGGGGTCCACAGGGGTTTGCTTGTATTTTTTTTTAGTATATTTTTATTAGACATTTCAGAGGTCTACAACAAGTATGAAATAGTACTGAAGTGTATACAGTCAGTGGTTATACAAGGCGTGTTCAACTCTATCAGTATAAGGATAGCCATCTTGCCCTGACCGCCTATATAAAACTCACTCAACCCCTCTGTGACATAGTTTGAAGGAGGCTTGTAAACCAAGACCATTGATAGCTATAGAAGAGTGCAGTCAGAGGAATCCTTTGTGAAATACAGTGTGGCTTCAAGGGATGAAGGAGAAAGGAGACACAGGGTGGGGGGGGGGTTACAGCTCTCAGTACAGTCTCTGCCCCCTCTGGGAGAGGCAACCAAGAAATTGGGGCTTAGTACTGGGTGGTTGGGGATGTGAATGTGTGGATACCAATACAGTATTCCACTACACTGCAGTTCAAAGGACCAGCATCGTGTCCTTGCCCATAGCATGTAGGAGCCAAGTATTCCATCTGGAGAAGTTTTCTGCTTGGTTATTTAGTGAGGAAGTGATTTTTTTCCATAGTATGTATTTGAGCCACAAGTGGTACGCCAGGAGGGAAGATCTGAAACCGTGCAGTTAACCAAAATTGTGATTAGGGTTTTTTTGCCGTGATGAGCAGAATACCTAGCAGATTTTACTTCAAGGTCTGCTCTTGCAGCAGGTAACACATGAAGGACTGAAGCCGGCAGGCACCAAGACCCCACGGGAAACTTCTAGCTAGCAGTATACAATGAAGGACCGTCCCGATGTCACGCATGGCATAAAAGGGGCAGTCCCCCAGCCCATCCCCAGTTTATTTCTCACCATCGGATCAAGACAAGCCAGACCTCCAAGGACAAGCTTCAGCTAGTCGGGTTGCCATCTTTTTGCTACCAGCACTTTTGGTTTTTTCATATTTTACAGTGCATCTACAAGACTGCTCCATTCTCCGATCAAGTCTGTGATCACCTCCAGCTTGTCCCCTTGCGGGGATCATCAACCTGTTCTTCCGTGCTCCCAGTGATTAAGCCTCCCCCTCTCATTTCCTCCGTGGGAAAAGGCTCTTCGGGGCATAGAAAAAATCCTCCCCTGCTCCTCAATCTGTTAAATTTAGACCCATCATCCCTCGGGGCTCTAAGCCTAGTGGCTCGGCCACTGGTTCTTCAGGTGGCAGGCCTTGGTCTGTCACCCTCCCGACCAGGGTGTCTGCCAAGTCATAGAAACATAGAATTTGATGGCAGATAAGGACCGCTTAGCCCACCCAGTCTGCCCATTTCCCTACCTAATGGATAAGCTGCAGATCCTAGTTAACCAGCAGCCTACTTCTTTCTGCCCCCACTCCCTAGAATTGCCTTATGGCTGTCCCATGCATGCTTGAATTCAACCACTGTTTTGACTCCACAACCTCCGGAAGGCGCTCCATGCATCCACCCTCTCTGTGAAAAAATACCTTACATTACCTCTGAGCTGCGCCTCGCCATCTTCAAATTGTGCCCCTTGTTCTTGCACACCTCTTTTTTTGAAAGATGCTACCCTCTTGGACTTTGTTGATTCCCTTGAGGTACTTGAAAGTGTATCATGTCCCTCCTTTCCTCGAGGCTATATATATTAAGCTCCTTTAGTCTCTCTTCATATGACTTCCGGAGCAGACCCTGCACCATTTTAGTTGCCCTCCTCTGGACAGCTTCCATCTTGTCTATGTCCTTGCGGAGATTGGGTCTTCAGAACTGCACACAGTACTCCAGATGGGATCTCACCAGCTGTCTGTACAGAGGGATAACAACTTCCTGTTTTCTACTGGTGATACCTCTCCCTGTGCTTCCCAGTATCCCCCAGCCCTCCTTGCTGCCCTCTCACATTGCTTGCCCAACTTTAAGTCATCTGATATGACTACCCCCGGTCCCTTTCCATTTTGTTGTTGTTAGTATCTCACCCACCCCCATTGTGTACTCTTCCCTGATTTTGTTTCCAGGTGCATTACCTGCACTTCTTGGCATTAAATCTAAGCTGCCATACATTTGACTATTCCTCTAACCTTGCCAAGTCCCTTCTCATCCTTTCCACCCCACCTTGTGCATCAGCTGTGTTGCAGATCTTTGTGTCATCTGCAAAGAGACATACTTTTCCTTCCAGTCCCTCTGCAATGTCGCCTATAAAGACATTGAAGAGGACCAGTCCTAATACTGAACCCTGCGGCACCCCACTAGTAACCCCCCTTTCTTCAAAGTGGACTCCGTATCTTACTTCGAGAGGGCTCTTGCAGTAGGTAATTACATATAGGACTGACGCCGGCAGGACCCCACGGAAAAAGTTCTAGCTAGCAGTCCCTGGCGAGGGACCGCCCCACGCCAGGTGACCGGCATCAGGAGGCGGTATAAGGCGGTCCCTGACACCGCCTTCAGTTCTTTCCCGCCGTTAACTCGTTACGCGGAAAAGTTTGTGCTTTGTCAGTACCTTCATCGGTTTTTACCAAAATAGTTTTTCAACTAACGCCAGCAATCTGCCGGTGTATGTCATCCCCTACATCCTCAAGCAAAGAATAAGTGCGATCTGTGGCGCCTAACCACCGCACAAGACAGCCTCCCCTGTGCCTGTTCTGCCTAGGCCCCGATCACCCGGTCAAGAAGTGCCAGCACTGCCTCAGTTTCAACGCGGCTACCCGGAAAAGGCGGCAGCAATCCCTGGAAGCCCATATTCTGAAGAAGAAAATGAGTTCAATGGAGAAGGAGCTCAAAAAACTGAGGCAGGTGTCCACTTCCCCGAAGGCCATCGGAAGAAGGAGGAGAAGGAGAGGCACCGGGACAAGGGCTCCTCTACCGCATCTCCCTCGGGAGTCACTGGGACACAGGTAACATCCCTCCGGGATCCTCCTCGACGGCCGCCTCGGAGGTCTCCGAGGGGTATCGGCCTGCCCGTCTGGCTCGTGCTCGGGCCTTCCCGGCGCCTCTGGGCAGTTGGGCCTCCGCCCTGAGTGCGGCAGCAGGCTTGCGGCCTAGCACTGTGGGCGACTCCGGTAAGCCGGGCGTCGGCTCCTCCAAAGTCCGCCCGGAGAGGGCTGGT
Organism: Neoceratodus forsteri; assembly: GCA_016271365.2. Lineage (NCBI taxonomy): Eukaryota > Metazoa > Chordata > Ceratodontiformes > Ceratodontidae > Neoceratodus > Neoceratodus forsteri. The sequence continues at coordinate 541,521,810 of CM057451.1, forward strand.
AAGACGTCCGACCCTTCGGGGCGGCACGCGGCCTCCTTTCCACCGGACCAGGCCGATCACTCTACTCGGCCCGCCTCCGGTGATGGCTCTCGTAAGTCGGACGCCGGCTCCTCCGGCGCCTGTCGGGAGCTCGCCCCTAAGCCACATGTCGGCTTGTCTGACATCTGGCTGGCGAAGGAACAGACGACGGCCCCCCCACCACCACGTCCATCGTACCCGGTTCCCCGCAGCCTTCGCTGCCATCTGGGAAACCAGTCTCTCCCCAACTCAACCCTGGGAATTCTTCCCCTCCATCCCTGGGCGAGGCTGGGGATCTTCCGCCTCTGTCAGTCCTTCCGCCACCTGGTGCGCCGGACCTGACTTCGGCTCCCTGGACACAGGCCCCTCCGACGTTGGTACCTCCAACGCCGGCCCTGACGCCGACCTTACCGACTCCAGGAGACATCCCGCTCCCATCGGGCCCTCAGGGTCCTCTACTGTGGACCCGCCCGTGAGGCCACCGGCCGGGCTGTCTGCTCCGGCAGTCCTCCCAGGTACCCTCCGTCCCATCCGGCACCGCAGTACCTGATGCCGCGGGTTTTAGATACGCCCCATATGGTTACAACCCATATCCTTATCCTCCGCCTCCTCCTCCACCGCCCTCGCGGCCGCCGATGGACCTACAGGAGACTCTGGCCTCCTGGTGGGCTGAGGCCAAGGCTCAGCTCACCAGAGAGGTAGAGAGCCGCCTTCCGATGACGGTGCCATCCCAGGTTCCCATACGTCCGAGGCGGCACACTCCCTCACCATCTCCGGATTCCAGGGTTCTTCCGTCTGGATCCAGAGAAGGGCAGGACACGCTTCCCCGGGGACTTCCCAAGGGGTCCGTTTCTCCTCCAGGTCGGGAAAGGGGGTCGTTTTCCTCTTCATCCTCCTATTCACTCTCGGACTCCTCGGATTCTTCCGACGGTTGCTCAGAGAGAGACGACGAGCCACGCTCTCAGTTGAAGCCCAGGCCAGGACTCCTCCGGAGGATCCTTCTTTACGGAGTTGCTTAGGAAAATCCAGGAGGTTCATCAGTGGCACTCCCTGGAACCAGATCCTCAGCGTCTCAAACTAGCTGAACATCTGGATCTGCCCGTGACAGCTCCTACCTTGGTGCCACCCTGCATAGAGCCTCACGCCGACCTTGTTACCACAATATGGAAACCACCGTCAGCCTTAGCCCCACTTCCTAGGAAGTCGAACAGGCTATATCAGGCTCCAGAGAGTGTTGATTTTCTGGATTCTCACCCTCGTGCCGACTCGGTCGTGATTAGCGCCGCTCACGGCCGGTCGGCAAACCCCAAACATCTTAGCTCGTCACCACCTGATAAGGAATCACGCCTTCTGGATCAGTATGGGAGAAAGATTTATGCTTCCTCCATGCTGGGGATCAGGACCCTGAACTATGTCGGCCATATGGGGGACTACCAGAAGGCCATTCTGACTCGGGCGGAAGCCAAACTGGACTCCTTGCCCGACTCCCAAGTCAAACAGGAGTTGGCTGATCTTGTCCGCTCTGCTCATTTGGCCAGTCGACAAATGCTTTGTGCGATAACGATGCAGTGGACACTGCTGGGTGGAGTTCAGCCGCTGTAGGCTCACAGCGCCATGCTTGGCCCGTGTCAGGGTTGGTCCCGGAGGTGAATCTGTTATCCAGGAAGCACCCTTCCGGGGTCGGTGTTGGGTGATGTCAAGGACATCATCACTGATTTGCAAGAGAAGGGGCGCACTGAAGTCAGTTGATTCCATCTACCGTCCCCACCAGCAGCAGTGCCGCCCTTCGAGACTGAATCGGCCAAAGGTGAAACCCCAGGGAAGGCAGGCCACAAAACGCCGGGCCCCCACAGCTGCTAAGCCCCCCGCCCAAAAAAGCAGCGGGTGCTTCAGCTGCGGCGCTGCCCCACACCACCTGACTCCTTTCCTCTCCCACTGCCTCCGGACTCCCCGGAGGAACCGGTAGAAGGGAGGTTTTCCCTCCACCTTCCGGGATGGGAGAGGATAATCACAGATTCTTGGGTGCTCCAGCTCATAGCAGAAGGACACTCGACAGAGTTTCTTCAGAAACCACCCGGCCACCCCCCTCTGAAGTTGTCGTATTCACAGGAACATCTTCTCATGGTCCAGGAGGAAATTTGGGCTCTACTGCTGAAACGAGCAATAGAGCCCGTCCCCCTTCATCTGCGAGGGACAGGTTACTATTCTCATTTCTTCCTGGTCCCAAAGAAGACAGGAGATCTCAGACCAATTTTGGATCTCAGTTCCTTGAACCTTTTCATAGAATACAAAAGGTTCAGGATGCTCTCTTTGCAGAGCCTTCTGCCCCTCCTCCAGCCGGGTCAGGGGCTTTGTGCTCTGGATATGCAAGATGCTTATCTGCACATTCCCATTCGCCCATCTCATCGCAAATACCTTCATTTTGCATTCCATGGCGACCACTACCAGTTCATGGAGCTCCCATTTGGTTTATCCTCGGCCCCCCCCGAGTATTTACCAAATGCCTGGCAGTGGTGGCGGCCCACCTGCGTACCAGAGGAGTGCGCTTCTCTGCACTGGACGATTGGCTCCTGGCGGCCTCGTCCAGGGAGGAACTCCTGCGTTACCTCTTCCTTACCCAGCAGGTTTTTGCCTGCCTGGTTATTGCCATCAACCATTCCAAGTCTCATCTGGACCCATCCCAGAGGTTACAGTTTATTGGGGTGATTCTCGATATGACCATGGGCAAGGCCTTCCTGCCTCCGGACAGGGCGTCCACCCTCCAGACCAAATAAGTCTGTTGTCCGACTGCAGGACGGTCTCTGAGAGGTCGGTCCTTCACCTTCTCGGGCTCATGGCGCCTGCTATTCCGATGGTTCCTCGCCTCGACTCCACATGAGGATTTCTCAGTAGACTCTATGCTCTCAATGGGATCAGCTAGTGGACGACCTAGATCACCCAGTTCTGATCTCCTCGCGATGCTTCGAGACTTGCAGTGGTGGATGGTTCGAGAACCTGTTTCGGGAGTTCCTTCTTCATCCTCCCAGACTCTAACCACAGACGCCTCAGGCGTATGCTGGGAGCCCATCTAGGCCCTCATGAAAGTTGACAACACCCTAGCAGACAAGCTAAGTTGCTCTTCTGCTCTGACTCGCGAGTGGGAACTGGACCAAGGGGTCCTAGACAATATCTTCCAACTTTGGGGAACACCACAGGCTCGACCTGTTCGCATCCCTCTAAACGAAAACTCTGTATTCTGCTCGCTCGTCGAGACAAGGCGCCGGGCGACGCCCATCTCTAGACTGGAGGACAGATTCGCCTATGCCTTTCCCCCAATTCCACTTATCCCACGAGTCTTGCAGAAACTAGCTTCAGAAGGAGCACAAATTATCCTGATCGCTCCTTTCTGGCCCAGACAAGTTTGGTTCTCTCTTCTACAACAATTCTCAGAGGATCCTCCTCTTCCTCTTCCTCCTTCTCAAGGTTTACTGACCCAGGATCAGGGGACCCTGGTCCATCCAGGCCACAAATCCCTTCAACTGCATGCGTGGCTCCTGCAGACTTAGCCCAGTCCCGTTTTGGAGTGTCTCCCAAAGTGGCGGAGATTTTGGTGCAGGCCAGAAAACCCTCCACCAGATCCACTTATGCCATGAAGTGGAAAAGATTCACTATTTGGGCTGCTTCCAAGAACATGGAACCCTTCTCTTGTTCAGCGGGGCTTCTGCTGGAGTATCTACGTCATCTGTTTGACCTGGGTCTCAGTCATTCTTCTCTGAAGGTACACATGGCGGCCATCTCGGCCTACCATGTTCCCTTCGCAGACAAAGCTTTCGCTCAACTGGAGGTCTCCAAGACCTTTCTCAGAGGGGTTCTCCATCTGAGGCCCCCCGTCCGTACTCCTGCTACCCCTTGGGACTTGAACTTTGTCCTCGAGAAACTTACTCTCCCTCCCTTTGAACCTGCAGCTTCTTCGGAATTGAAGTTCCTTTCGTGGAAGACTCTCTTCCTGGTGGCCATCACTTCTGCTCGGAGAATTTCCGAGCTCCAGGCCCTGATGTGTAAAATCCCATACTTGATTTTTCACAAGGAACATGTAGCTCTTCGCACAAATCTTAAGTTTCTCCCTAAAGTAGTAGCTGAATCTACTCTAAATCGGTCCATAGAGTTACCTGCCCTTTTTTTTTTTTACGCAGTGCTCTAATCAAGGGGAGTATTTACTCCATACTATGGATGTTCACTGGATTCTGAGATACTACACCAACAGGACAAAGGATCTCAGAAAGACTGATCAATTGTTCATCTTTTGCTCATTAAAGGGAAGGCAATGCCGTTTCCAAGCAATGCCTGTCTAAGTGGTTGGCTCATTGTATCACTTTCTGTTATGACAAATACAACAAAACCCTCCCGGGTCAAGTAAGAGGCCACTCCATCAGAGGAGTAGCTGCCTCAGCGGCCTGTTTCAAGAATGTGTCTGCAGCAGACATTTGTGCTGCCGCCACCTGGACTTCCGTCCATACCTTTACTAAGCACTACAGTTTGGATGTTGCCTCTCGCCGTAGAGCAGGCTTCGGGCTGGCTGTTCTGCAAGGCCTCATCTTGAGGCTTGCACAGCTAGAACTACTTTTTAGAGTAGTTTTTCCTCCTCCCGGTGCCTCTCTTTGTTCCAGACTGCTTGGGACTCAGTCCTATATGTAATTACCTACTGCAAGAGCCCCCTCGAAGTAAGATAGTACAGTCACGTAAGAACTTACCGTAACAGTAGATCTTCGAGAGAGGCTCTTGCAGTAGGTAATACCTTCCCGCCCTCCATCCCCCTAGGCATTTTCAGCTCCTTTTCCAGTGATGGAAATATCTGCTCCTCTCTCGTCCGGCCTTTTCTGGCCCATGGCGGGAAAGAACTGGAAGGCGGGCGTCAGGGACCGCCCTTTTATACCGACATCTCCTGACGCCAGTCACCTGACGTGGGGCGGTCCCTCGCCAGGGACTGCTAGCTAGAAATTTTTCCGTGGGGTCCTGCTGCCTGCCGGCGTCAGTCCTATGTGTAATTACCTACTGCAAGAGCCTCTCTCGAAGATCTACTGTTAGGCAAGTTCTTACGTGACTGTACTTTATTATTACCCTCTGTGTCCTATTCTCCAGCCAATTCTTTACCCAGGCTATCATCTTGGGACCCACTCCCAGGCTGGCTAACTTGTATATTAATCTTTTATGTGGGACTGAGTCAGATGCCTTGCTAAAGTCTAGGTAGGCCATGTCCACAGCCTCTCCCTGATCAACTACTTTGGTCACCCAGTCAAAGAAATCTGTTAGATTCATCTGGCATGACCTTCCCGCTATGAATCCATGCTGCCTTGGGTCCTGTGCCCCTCTGGCCTCTAGGTACTAGACAGTTCTTTCCTTCAGAAGTGATTCCATCATTTTCCCTATCACTGAGGTTAAACTAACAGGGCTGTAGTTTCCTGCTTCTGCCTTGCTCCCACTTTTGTGAAGGGGAATCACATCTGCCCTCCTCCAGTTCTCAGGCACCACCCCATCCTCCCATGATTTGTTAAAGAGGGTAGTCAGTGGTGTCACTAGTTCTACCCTTAGTTCTTTTAGAATTCTGTGATGAATCCCATCAGGCCCCATTGCTTTGTCCACCTTCAGTTTTAAGAGTTCTTTCAGAACCCTTTCTTCTGTAAATGGGCTGGTATCAACTTCTGTATCCAGAGTGTTTCTATGGTTTGTTTTAGGTATCTCCCCCCCCCCCCCTTCGTTTGTAAATACTGAGCAAAAATATTTTAGTATCTCTGCCTTTTCACAGTCACCTGCTGCCCACCCCCTCCCCCCTGACGTCCAGGGCTGACGCAAACTGGTGGCGCCCGGGACAGTTGCCCTCCTGCTCCAGACACGAGGCGTAAGTCCCACTCAGGAGCTAGTTCCCCTGCTCAGGTGACACTGCCTAGGCAGCCACCAGCTATTTCTCAATCCTGGCCTCAGCCTACGACAGCTCACTTTACACCAGTCTTCTCATCTCCTAGGGAGAACCAATCTATTCCAAATCCTCCTAAGTTACAAGCTGGGCCTGATGCCCCCGCTAAGCCAGTGCCTGAGAATCGCATGCCGGATCCTGCTTGTCCGTTGTCAGAGGGCGCCTTTGCGTCGAAGCCCATTACCCAGAACAACGCTACTCCAATGCTGAGCTACCTCCGCCCGAACAATCTAATGCGGGGCAGTCAAAGCCTAATACCCCCACCCGACGCCTCACACTCCACCTCTGCTGCAGGACCTCCGCAGGAAAGATTTCTAGCTAGCAGTACGAGGCGGGGAACAGCCCTGATGTCCCGCATGGCATAAAGGAGCGGTCCCCCAGCACCACCTCAGTTCTTTTTCCGCCGTCAACCCACTAGTATCCGCTCCACAGACGCCTGTCTTGCAATCAACTGACATTTTTGCGCTTCACACAGTACTAGTCTAGTTTTTCTCCTCACTTTTTTTCCTTTTTGTGCATGTCTTCTCCATCTCTTCCGGTGGAAGTCTTAAGTGTGCGTGTGGCAAGCAGATCCTGGCTAGAGATGGCCATTTGGCTTGCCTTATCAGCCTGGGCCCATGTCGGATGACTGCCCACATTACCAGAAGATTAATAAAAAGACCCGCATCCACCACCTCAAGACTCTGAATGCTTACCTCCTGGAACAACAAGTGGCCGCTATGCAGAGGACCCATTCGGACACAGTTCTTCTTCCTCATCAGGGGCTCTTCCCCATAGAGGAGAAATCGGGCGGAAACACTACTATAGGCACAAGGATTGAGTGAGGTCAGAATCCTGTCATAGGTCCCCAGAGAAGTCCTCTGCCTCCAATGGGAGGAATTCCCCCCGCTCGCTAGCCCTTCCCGGGTTTCTGCCATGAGACTCCCGGCTATTCCCATTCTCACGGCAAGGAATCCTCTGGGCATGGGCATTCATCTGCCCCTCGTCCCTGGCTTTAAGGCCCCTCAGCTGTCACTAGGGTCTAAGCCAGACGGACAGGCATCTTCTTTGGGCGGTAGGTCGGAGTCTGCCAACTGAATGCCTTGAAGTCATCCGACAAGTCGAAGGAATCGGCAACTCCACCGGATGCTAGGAATCTGAGTGCCGCCAGAAGCACCCCTCACCATGAGAAGGCTTCGACCACTTTGGAGGATCGCCAGACCTCAGGGCCTTCTGATACCATGCCGGAGCCGAACCGGACGCCTCTCCAAAAGATCGCCTGCTCCACAGGACCAGGCGACAGGTCACACACCTGAGGACCGAACACGAGACTCTCGAACAGGGTTCAACCCACCATCACCGCTTCCTCGTAAGGAGCCAGATGTTTGACCCCCGGGGGATACAACCCCAGAGCCTCCAGTCCCAACGCCTGATGGCAACCAGCCGGTAGACCGGATGCACCGCAAGGGCCACCATCAGGGCCCCCAAATGTCCCTACCCAGCTGCTAGCACAGCCTGTCCCGTTGGCGGAGGTAGGAGCTCTGTTCAACTCATGGTGGAACACCATAAAAGGGGACCTGCTCTCCAAACCATGGGATCAGTCCTCTAGCCCTAGGGGTCTCCCGCTGCCGGATCCGCCCCGAGAGCTGTCGCCTCAGAGACCTCCCAGACCTTCTCTGACGCCTGACCACTTGTCATGGGACAGTTGGGGTCTCCAGCACCTAGCAGCCATGGTCAACACCCATTGTCCATACCTTCATCCAGGGGTCGTCCGCATTCGTCTGCAGATGAAGATCCAAGGGATTCTTCCTCTATTTACTCCTCAGAGGATGAACTCCCTCTGTCCTCTCCAGACCATAAGAAGGATTCTCCCAGGTCTTCTCCAGATGATCCTTCTTTTTTGGACATGACATATCCAATATCTTAACTAATGGGACACGGAGGAGCTTGACCCAGAACCCAGTCGCTGGGCAAAATTTCTAGGTGCAAACTAACCAAAACCCTTGTTCGTCCCTCCTCTACTAGAGCCATTCCAGGACGTCACAAAATTGGCCTGGAAGCACCCACTTCGGCTGTCCCCAGGAAGGCAGATTGCCTATACAGGACACCGAAGGGAGAGCCTCATTTGAGCCAACAACCTAAAGCAGACTCTGTGGTGCTAACCACAGCTCATGGCAGGGCACAGCAACCTAGGCATATGAGCTCACTGCCTCCTGATCCTGAGTCTAAGAAGCTGGACCAGATGGACAGAAAAGTGTATTACTCTGCCACCTGCACAGTAAGTCTTTATGGAACAAGGCCATGAACTTGACCAAATCTCAGATGGATTCTAATAATAAATCTGAGCTTATGGCTGTTGTTCAGTCCAGCATCGATGTAGGCAAACACGTCCTGAGAAGCTCGTATGACTCCACTGATATGGCCACCAGGGCAGCTGCTACAGGAGTCTGTGTGAGACGCCATGCTTGGCTGAGGGTCTCAGGTTTCCGGCAGGATGTAATCCTGGATGCATCCTTTCAAGGGTCGGGTCTCTTCCGCCCAGACACCGAGAAACTGATCACCGGGCTACAGGACTCTCTGGTAAGGCGGTTTCCAACATCCACCAAATGTATAGGTCAGATCCAGTTACTACCAGACGCCTCCCCTTTCGCAAGAACCGGGGCCAGCAGGGAAGGTGTCTGCAACCTAAAGGGGGTTTTAAGAGAAGGGGCCCTTCCCCTGCCTTCAGGCACCCAAGGACCCAAAATTGCCAGAGCTCCCCTGCCTACCCCCTCTGCCTCGACATGACTCCCTGCCTGCCTTCCCCCACCCCCACCTCTGGCGGAGTTTCATGGAGAGGCAGTAGGACGGAGATTCTCCTCTACCTCGGAGGATGGTGCAACATTACCACAGGTCAGTGGATTCTCCAGATAATAAAGAGGGTATGTACTGGAGTTCACACAGATTCCACCGAACAACCCCCCAGTTCCCACCCACTGCCCTCCATCCCACACGACCCTCATAAGAGCAGAAATCCAATGCCTCTTGCAAAAGAGAGCAAGTCGGGCAGTACCACTAAGTCACAGGGGAAGAGGATATTACTTCCATTTCTTCCTTGTGCCAAAGAAGACTGGACCTCCATTCCATCGTAGATCTGAGCTAACTGAACGACTTTATCGAGTATAAAAGGTTCAGAATGGTGACACTGCCTGGTCTGTTGCCCATGATCCACCAAGGAGATTGACTCTGTTCCTGGACATGCAGGATGCCTACATGCACGTAAGGATCCTGCCGTCCCACAGAAAGTATCTCTGCTTCACCTTCCAGGGAGAATACTGTCAGTTCAGAGCAATGCCGTTTGGCCTTTCACTTCGGCACTGAGGGTTTCACTAAGTGCTAGCAGTCATGGCAGCAGCTGTCAGGAGAAAGGGTCATTTTGTTTACCTGGACGACTGTCTCCTCACAGTATCTACAGAGGAACAGCTGCTGCTCAACAGAGGAGACCTTACGGCTGTTCCAAGAGCTGGGGATCACTCTGAACCTCCAAGTAGTTCCTCATGCACTCCAGAGGCTGCAGTACACAGGGTGGTCTTGGACACAGTCCTGGGAAGAGCCTTTCGCCCCAGAACTGAGTAGACATGCTAAGAGCCATCACTCAGAGGATCATCTCCAGTATCCAATCCCGGCCAGAGTGGTGCTGCATCTTTAGGCCAAATGGCGCAGCCAACACCACGGTTCCCCTTGCCCGCCTGAACATGAGGGTTCTGCAGTGGGACCTCAGGATTCCATGGATCAACACATGGACAGTCTCGACCAACCGGTCAGGATCTCCAGTGGTACACCATACCCTGCAGTGGTGGCTCACCTCTTCCTGGCTGGACATTGGAGTTCCTTCAGAAACCCAGTCCTCAGCAGGTCCTGACTATGGACGCCTTTGGGGCGATCTGGTATCCCACCAAACTTCGTGGAGCGCTAATTCCACATCAATGTACTGGAGATGAGGACTGCTCTTGCGTTCTGCAGGTCTTCCAGTCCATGCTCATGCCAGGGCTTCTGTTAATCCAGTCAGACAACACTCCAGTAGTCTTTAGCTCAACAAGCAAGCAAGCACGATTCTTTCCCTATTCAGAGAAGCAATGAGAGTTTGCAGTGGGCAGTGGATCACAACCTGAAATAACAGCAGTTCACATTCCAGGGATTCACAGTGACCTTGCAGACTGCCCAAGCCGCCTCGATCTGAGTCATGAATAAGAGCTACTGAAAGAGGTCATTGACAACCTCTTCAGAAAGTGGGGTTGGCCAGAACTGGACCTCTTTGCATCCCCACATAACGCCAAACTGCCCATTTCTAGGATATGGATATGTTGTTCGTCCACACTGTCTGGCAGGTTCCTTGCCGCTTTAAATCTTGCCGGAAGGTCTTCAAGCTGGCTCCTCCCACCCAGGTGGTAAAACTCTCGGCTCCGCCCCATGACGCCAGACCTTCCTTACCGCTTGGAAGCTCAGGTTCCCTCCTTAACGCTCTGCGTGAAAGACTGGATCCTAATTCTTCGGTTCTCCCGAACCTAATTTTATAATTTTCAAGTCTTCGGTCATCTTTCTCCCTCGCGGCTGCGATGGACAAATCGACTCTCGGATTTCGGCGGTGCCCTTGTGGGCAGAAGATGTCCAGGACTGACCTGCACTCCACGTACGTCTACTGCCTCGGCCTAGAACACGACCCGCAGGCCTGCGAGTCATGCCGTTCATTTTCGGCCAACGTCCTGAGGACAGCTGCCCGGTTACAGCTGGGCGCCCGGTAGCGCCACCCACCGGTCAAGTCAAGGAGGCCCATTGGGCGGTTACACGGCGGCTGGTTTGGCTGAGCAGTCGAGCAGATGATCGCCTCGAGGAGGAGGCGCCCAGGCCGCATCATCTCTTCCTCGGTCGCGCATTTATCCTGCTCTCTGGTACTATATTCAGCTGTTAAAGGAACTTGCCAGTCCCTTTCCACGAAGGGAGAGGCCATCGGGACATTCCTCTCGGGCCAAAAGGACTCTTAGGTAAGTCCCATCGTCGGCGCTCGTGGAGCGGGAGAGGTCTCCCTTCCCGGACACCCGACTGTCGACTTCGGGTCGAGGTTGCGGTTGGAGGCCACTGACTTCATGGCGTCCCTGGCCAGGCCAGCCGCCGAGTCACCCATCGATGTAGTCGAGATTTTTCAAACTGGCGGATGGGCTGTCACTGTTGAGGCCGACAACTCTTCTTCACCGTTCCCCAGTGGAGACTCAAGGATCTGCCTGCGCCCGTGCAGCAGTCCTCGACATAGGCCTCGAGCCAAGGGAAGAGCGGGTGTCCCCTCCCTCCCAGACCCGTCCTCAGAAATACCGAGGTCTCGGACTTCTTCTGTCCAAGCCGATCCCGCCGACATCGGCGTCTCGCATCGAGGTAAGCGGCACCGTCATTGGCCCAAGTCTTCCTCCTCGGAAAAGGAGAGGCTTCCTGCACCAGGTCGACGCTTCGAGGACCTGATGTGGCAGCAGTTACTTCTGTCCGGGAGCAAGCCAACGCCTTCCCCGGCCATCAAGTGGCTGTCACCCGAGCGGCCGAAACAACCCCTCGCAGTAGTCGAGATGCCCAAGCCTGGGCCGGTTGTTCGGCCGAAACCTGCTACCCACCGATTGTGGTGGAACCTCCGCCTCCACAACCGAAATCGGGGGCACCAACCAAGGACTCTGTCGGGTCAAGGCCTGCCCCACAGGTTGTCGGACACCCTCAATCCCGACCATCCTCGGCAGGTGGAGGGTGGCCAGGCCCATGCAGCTCTTCGCGGACTCCTCCTAGTCCGGCGAGCGACTCCTCCCTGTTCTCCAGGCGGTTGACCTGGAGTCCTCCGGGGCCAGTCGTTGGACGAAAGCCCATCGCCCTTCATGGGTTTGTTGCTTCGTCTATCTGGAGTCCACCGGGATGCAGCTTGACCCAGATTCAAAGGGCCAAGTATCCCCTGATGGTGATACTGACCAAGGGATTCCCACGGAGGCCTTTCTGGTGGCTGAGCCTATTGTTGGCCCAGCCTTGGGTCTTGGCAGCGCCCTGCTTCCTGCCCTCGCCTTTGGCCAGGAAGTATGCAGTACCTACCGGCTCTTTGCCTGGGTTTGGAACACCCTCCACCGAGGGTTGGTCACCGATAGCTTTTCCAGCTGCCCGGGAACGCTTAGGACGTGACAAGCCCCCGACAAGGAGTCCAACAAGCTGGACTACGCCTGCGCAAGGTGTACACTATGTCCTCCTCCCATGGCCTCCACCAGGCCAGCTCGGCCGTGCTGATGGCACACTCTCCCACGCCTCATGAGCTCCCTGGATGAGATGATCCTCATCTCCGGCAGACCTGCAGACCACGGTCCGCAGGTTCGGGACCAGGGTAGGCAGTGGCTACAGCAGCTCCAAACGGCTCTGGACATAGGAGACTCCTGTGCCAGATCGGTTAGCATCATGTGGCCATGCGCTGCAGAGCATGGCTGAGGATATCCACCTTCACGGCAGATACCCAGCACAAATTGGGCGGACGCCCCTTCTTGGGGACCGACCTCTTCAGCCCTGGAGTGGAAGGTGACCTCCAGCGGATCGAGAAGTCCAGTGCCACTCTGGACTCGGTCACCTCCGCCCAGAAGGACAAAGGCCGCCGACAGCAGCAGCACAAGTCCTTTCACCCTTCTGCGCCTGCAGCACGTCCGGCCCAACAGCACCAGGGCCAGCAGGCTCGCGCTTGGCATCCCAAACCCAAGCCCGCGGCTTCCTCCAATAAGAAGCGGGGAGGTAAAGGCCCAGGAGGTCCCTCGGCCGGTCCCTCCTCCAAGCCTGCCCAGTGATGGGTTGAGGTGTCGCCACCAGCCTTGCACTCCCCATGGGGGGACGGCTCCGCCACTTCCTTTCCGCCTGGTCTGCTATCACCACGGACCACTGGGTGTTGGAGGTGGTAGGGTAGGGTCTGCCTCTGGAGTTCGAGCAGGCCCCACCCTTCCGAGCTGTCGCCCCTCGGGGGGCCACGGGGTCCGCAGCCTCTCTGTCGGCCCGCCGAGCCGATATTGCCCTGCTCCTCGGAAAAGAGGTGATCAGGAAGGTGGCGGATCCTCCTCCTCCAGACCTGAGGTTTGTGTCCACGTACTTCCTGGTCCCAAAACGGACAGGGGGCTGGCGCCCATTCTCGACCTGCACGACCTGAGCAGGTTCCTAAGGTCTCGGACCTTCAGGATGGTCACTCTGGCTCAGATAATCCCGTCCTTGGAACGAGGCGTGTGGTTCTGTTCCCTGGACCTTCAGGATGCGCTTTTCACGCCTCAACTGGCCCATCCCACCAGAGATTCCTCCGCTTCAGAGCGGAGGGATCCTTTACGAGTTCCGGGCCATGCCCTTCGGCCTTTCCCTAGCTCCCAGGGTCTTCACCAAATGCATGGCAGTGGTGACAGCATTCCTGCGGCAATCAAGATCCGGTGTACCCTACCTGGACGACTGGCTGATTGCAGCCCCTCCAGAGCTGAGGTGGAGCGGTCCAGAGATCTGGCCTCCAGGTTTGCTCTGTTTGGCCTCCTCATCAACGAGGCTGTTGGAACTCGTGCCAAAGCAGGTGATACAATCCATCGGGCAGAGCTCGACTCTCACGAGCCAGAGCACGGCTCCGCGGACAGGGCCGAGGTTCTTCCTCCTTTGTCCAATCATTTCAGGTTGGGCAGTCACGCCTGCCCAGGACTTCCTGGGTCTCAGCGGTGCCTGCACCAGCGTGGTCCATTGGGCCCGCGATACATGCGCCCTTCAATGGGACTGGCCGCCAATGGTCACAGCACTTCAATCCGCTGGATCAGCTAGTGACAGTGACCCAGGGGATGTGGAACGCTCTCCAGTGGTGGACCGTTCCAGCACATCTGCAGGAGGGCATCCCGTTTGTCCGCCCGAGCCGATGGTCTCTCTATCAACCGATGCCTCTCTGATGGGTTGGGGTGCCCATCTGGGGGAGCACAGAGCACACGGCCTCTGGTCCCCACGGGAGTCCCGATGCCACATCAACCTGCTGGAGCTTCGAGCGGTTCGCCTAGCCCTCACCGCCTCGCCTGCTTCACGGGTCAAGTGGTTCAGGTCCAGACTGACAATACCACGACCATGTACTATCTAAACTGGCCGGGGGACGCACTCCATGCCTCTATGCAGGAAGCCTCAGTTGGTCACTGCGCAGCCTGGAGGCGGATTTCGCCATTCATGTAGCAGGCGCCCAACACCCTGGCCGATGCCCAAAGCCAGATAGGGGCTGCGTCCCACGAGTGGTCTCTCCTGCCGGAGGTAGTACAAGAGTTGTTCTTCCTCTGGGGCACGCCTCAGGCAGACCTGTTTGCCTCCAGGGAGAATGTGAAGCTGAAACTGTTTCATGCCCGCCCCCCTCAGCAGGGCTCGCTGCAGGGGGATGTCTTCTCAAGGCCGTGGACCCCGGGCCTCTTCTACGCCTTTCCCACATTTCCCTTGATCCACAAGGTGCTTCTCAAGGCGAGGAGGGACAAGGCGCAGGTGACTCTGGTAGCCCCAGACTGTCCCCGCCAGTTCTGGTATCCAGATCTCCTCAGTCTCGGCTCCAGGCTCCCGAGGCAGCTTCCAGGCTACCCGGACCTGATTTCAGTCAATCAGGGGAAGGTATTCCATCCGGACCTTCAATACCTGCACCTGACGGCCTGGTTCCTGAGCGGCTAGAGTTCCAGGCCTTGGGTCTTTCCAACGAGGTCCTCAACGTCGTTGAGGCATTCCGTAAGGAGTCGACCAGAAAATGCTACGCCTTCAAATGGAAGAGATTCTCCATTTGGTGTTAGGGCAAGGGCCTGGACCCTTCCACCTGTTCCTTGGCAAGCATTCTGACTACCTGTGGTCCCTTTCTCAGCAAGGGCTTCGGCCGACACCTTAAGGTGCATCTGGTAGTTATCTCTGCTCACCGGGCGGGCCGGTAAGCAGTCAGTGGCGAGAAGGTGGTTGGCTTTTCAAAGGCCTTGATCATATATCCTCCGTGCGAGAACCCACCTCTGTGGGATCTACTGCTGGTATTGGTTGCTTGGTGGGCAGGCTATTCGAGCCGATGCACAGGTGTGACATCTCTCACCTGTCGGAAGACCGCCTCCTGGTGGCTATCACATCAGCCAGAAGGATGGGAGAGCTCCAGGCTTTCCATCGAGTCTCCTTATCTGGTCTTCCACAGGGACAAGGTTGTCCTGCGCCTCACCCAAAAATTCCTTCCGAAGGTGGTGTCGGAGTTTCACCTTAACCAGGTGTTGACTCTGGGTGTTCTACCCCAGTCACACCTGAGGCTTAATATAGGCTCCATACTTTGGACCCTAGAAGAGCTTCGCTATTATAAGGAGCAGACGGCTGAAGTTTGGGAAGAGGTTCGCAGGTGTTTGTCACCCACGCTGAAGCCGCACCTGGCAGACCTGCAGCTAAGCGGATCTACAGGCAGGTGGGTCACCTCCTGCATAGTTCTAGGACATGGATATGTTGTTCATCCACACTTATTGGCAGGTTCCTTGCCACTTTAAATCTTGCCAGAAGGTCTTCAAGTTGGCTCCTCCCACCCACCCGGTGGTAAAACCTCGGCCCGCCCCCATGACGCCAGATCTTCCTTACCGCTTGAAGCTCAGGTTCCTCCTTAACTCCATGCGATAAGACTGGTTCCTATTTCTTCGGCTCACCAAATTACTTTTAAGGTTTCAAGACTGGTCACTTATTTCCTCATGCCATGGCGGACAAATCGACCAGCTCGAGGAGTCTGCAAGGCGGGCAGAAGATGTTCCCTGATGGACCCGCACTCCACGCAAGGCCTACTACTTGGGCCTTGGGCACCACCTGCAGGTTTCGACCTGTGCTCTTTTTTCGACCACGTGCTTGAAGACCGTGGCCGCCATTTACAACTTGGGCACCTAAAACGTATATCCTCCGTAAAGTCAAGGAGGCCCGTTGGCGGTTTCACGGCGGCGGGCTCATGGAACAGCTTGAGCAGATGATCGCCTCGAGAGGAAGCGGCACAGGCCGCATCTTCGCTCTTCCTCGGCCGTGCATTTATCCCGCCTCCTGGGATCCTCCTATTCAGATTCTTTAAGGAGTTCTCTCTCCACTAAGGGAGAGGGACCAACATCTTCAGGGCCTTCCTCTCGTCCAAGAAGAAGGACCACAAAGGTAAGTCCTCCATCAACGCTCTTGGGAGCTGGAGAGTACCTCTCACCGAGTAGTTTCCACCATCGACTTTGTCGATCCTTCGCCCACTGGCTTCACGGTGTCCCCTGGCCAGGTCAGTTGACTGAGACTCCCATCATCGCAGTCGAGATTTTTTCGGCCCGCTGACGGGCTGTCGACTGGTGAAGCCGAAAACCTCACTCCCGGCTCCCCGGCAGTGGTTGAGGTGTCCGGATTTGCCGTGCCTCCGTTCCGAGTCCACGGTTGAGCCCTCCGAGCCGAGGGGGAGCGGGTTTCCCCGCCTACCTCGCATTCTCCTCGGAAAAGCCGAGGTTCGCGGTCTCGGACTTCTTCGTGTTGACTCTGCCGTGTCTCACCCCAGTCACACCGGAGGGCTCTAATATAGGCTCCATACTCTGACCCTCGAAGGGCGCCGCTACTATAAGGAGCACACGGCTGAAATTGGGACAGGTTCGCCAGCTGTTCGCTCCTACGCTGAAGCCGCACCTGGCAGACCTGCAGCCAAGCGGACGATAAGCAGGTGGGTCACCTCCTGCGTAGATCTCTGCTATAGGTTGGCGGGCATGGAGCCTCCCAGAGGGATAAGAGCTCATTCTACCTGCCATACCGCTGCATCGGTGGCTGCTTCCAGGGATGTCCCTATCCAGGAAATCTGCAGGGCTGCTACCTGGCAGTCAGCACACACCTTCATCACCCACTACCGCACGACCTTGAGTCATGCCGGGATGCTGGTTTTGGGGCCTTGGTTCTCCAGTCTCTTTTCCTAAGTAGGGGTGTGCGTCTTGCCTCCCTCCTCCCGGAGAACTGCTAGGAGTCTGCCATAAGTGTGGATGAACAACATATCCATGTCCCTAGAAATACAGGTTACTCACCTGTAACAGGAGTTCTAGGAATGGTATATGTTGTTCATCCACACGACCTACCCGACCTCCCCGGCTTCGACGCACAACCTGAGCTTCCAGCGGGCCAGATCTGGCATCATGGGGCGGAGCCGAGAGTTTTACCACCCGGGTGGGTGGGAGGAGCCAGCTTGAAGACCTTCCGGCAAGATTTAAAGCGGCAAGGAACCTGCCAATAAGTGTGGATGAACAACATATACCATTCCTAGAACTCCTGTTACAGGTGAGTAACCTGTATATCTGCTATAGGTTGGCGGGCATGGAGCCTCCCAGAGAGATAAGAGCTCATTCTACCCGCCATATTGCTGCATCGATGGCTGCTGCTAGGGATGTCCCTATCCAGGAAATCTGCAAGGCTGCTACCTGGAAGTCAGCACACACCTTCATCCACTACCACATCGACCTTGAGTCACGCCGGGATGCTGGTTTTGGGCCTTGTTCTCCAGTCTTTATTTCCCAAGTAGGGTGTGCGCTTGCCTCCCTCCTCCCGGAGAACTGCTAGGAGTCTGCCAGACAGTGGATGAACAACATATCCATGTCCCTAGAAATAGGTTATCACCTGTATTAGGAGTTCTAGGAATGGTATGTTGTTCATCCACACGACTCCACCCGACTCCCCCGGCTTCAACGCACAACCTGGCTTCCAGCGGGCTAGATGTGGTGTCATGGGGCGGAGCCGAGAGTTTTACCACCCGGGTGGGTCGGAGGAGCCAGCTTGAAGACCTTCCGGCAAGATTTAAAGTGGCAAGGAACCTGCCAGACAGTGTGGATGAACAACATATACCATTCCTAGAACTCCTGTTACAGGTGAGTAACCTGTATTTACATAAGAACTTAACGTAACAGTAGATCTTCGAAAGGAGCTCTTGCAGCAGGCACTGCTTTCTCTCCCTCCTTCCCCTTGATATTCTTTCTGGTTTAATTTCAATCCATCTTGGTTTTCCTTCCCTTCTAAGGGCCAGGTCTCCGGCGGGAGAACTGAGGTGGGGCTGGGGACCACCCGTTTTATACGATTGTCCGTCGGGGGCGGGCTGATGGGACGGTCCCCCGCTGGATACTGCTAGCTAGTTTTTCATGGGGGCCTGGCTGCTTGGTCCTAACAATGTAGCTTGCTGCAAGAGCTCCTCTCGAAGATCTTCCATTATGGTAAGTTCTTACGTAACTGTACTTTCCCTGCCCCCAGACAGGGAATCCCATCATTTGGATTTATTTGGCAGAAGTATGTTTGCCTCCTCCACCCTCGCCATCTGGGCCCTTAATTACCTCGGCAACGTGTTGCAGTGCCAGACTTCCTTGTGGGATAAGATCCAGGGGGTCATCCTCTCCCTCCCTGAGGGGCTGAAGGAGGTCTTTGACATAGGTGACCATCTTCTCCATACCACCTACGACGCCGTAGATGTCAGCCAGGGCTACAGCCACCAGCATCTGCCTTTGTCGGTATTCGTGGCTCAGGGTGTCTGGATTTTCCCACGATGTGCAGTAATCCATACTAAATGCCCCCTTTCAGAGGCTCTCTGCTGTTCAGGGGTGATGTGGAGGATACCCTTACCAAACTTACAGGGAGGACTATACGTTCAGTCTATTCCCTTTACCATACCCAGTCTTGGCCAGCACAGCAGCCTTTTCACTGCCAGCCTCCCCGTCAAAGCCCAGGGAAAGCACAAAACCACTGCTCCCACCCTGCCCAGATTAAGCAACACACACACACACCCTTTATTCCTTGCATCTGAGCAGGAGGTGATGGAAGGGGGTCGCTTCTCCCTCCACCTGCCCAAGTGGAGGGACATCACAACAGACAGCTGGGTACTTCAGATAATCGAGTACGGTCACTCCTTGGAGTTCCTGGAATGTCCTCCAGACAACCTTCAGTCTCCACCCCACTACTCCCCACCATGTCCCCCTAATATGGGAGGAAGTCCATGCCATTCTGAGAAAGCAGGCCATAGAGCTAGTTCCAGTTTCCCAACAGGGGACAGGATACTATCCTTTTTTTCTACTACCCAAGTGAATGGGAGACCCAAGACCCATTCTGGACCTCAACACTCTAAATCTCGCCATTCAGTACAAGAAATTCAGAATGGTCACACTGCAGGGCTTCTACCCCTGTTACTCCACATAAAGATATGCGCTTCTCACAGGCACTTTCTACGCTTTCATTTCCAGAGAGTTTACTTCCAGTTTCAGGTGCTCCCTTTTGGCTTGTCCTCAGCCCCCAAGGTCTTTTCCAAGTGCCTATCTGTGGTGGTAGCAGCCCTCCGGCACCAGGGCTTTTATTTCTTTGCCTACCTGGATGATTGACTCCTAGCTGCCCCATCCAGGGAGTTCCTCCTGCTGACCCTCGAGCATACCCCGCAGCCTCTTTCAGGACCTGGGGGTGACCATCAGTCTGACCAAGTCCTTCCTCTTTCCCTCCCAGTGCCTCCAGTATATTGGGGCAGTTCTGAAGACGGCCCAGAGCATGGCCTTCCTTCCCCAGGACAGAGCAGATCGCCTAATGTAGCTGGTCTGATTAATGTACTCTTCCCACCATGTTGCTGTCTGCGTGTTCCTCTGCCTTCTGGGCCACATGTCAGCTGCCATAGTTACCGTCCCTCTAGCATGGCTACACGTGAGGGTTTCTCAGTGGACACTCAAGAGTTCAGTGGGACCAACGTACAGACTTAATCAGATGGTCATGGTCTCTGATCCCAGAAAAGAGGGATCTTCAGGGGTATCTTAGTCATCAGGTCCCACAGATGGAACTTCACTGTCAGTGAAGCAGGATCCAAACTGAAGATTTTCAGCACTACAGCTGGGGCTGCCCACTCTGACGTTTTCTGCCAACGTCACCAACCCTTTAAAGGTGTGAGTGGCCCCACTCCATCCTCAGTTCTTTTCCTGCCGTCGACCCTGTTTGCATGGGACTCTATGGAAGCTGACACAGTTTCATACCAGTTTTGCCTCTCGGCTTTTCTATACTTTAATTTTTTAGAACATCTTTCTCAAAGAGATTTTTACCTCATTTATGTCTAGAGTTAATCCTTCAACTTCTCTTTTCCATCACTGTAGCTGCTGAAAGAAGATTGCCCCTTCAGACAAACACTCCCTCTGTGTCTGCTATCTTGAGCCTAGCCACGATACCTTGGACTGCGAGCTTTGTCAGAAGTTTAGCCAAACCACCCTCGAGTGACTCAAAAAGGCTAAGAAATTCCTCATGGAACAACAGGTTGCCAATTCTGGGCAGGGGTCCTCCGGAGCCCCTCCCTCCCAATCACCGGCAGGCTTGTCGAGCTCCCAGGCCATTAGGGTCCAAGACAAGTCCTCGGAAAAGTCATACAGAGGACCGAGATGGGGACCGCTTCCTCTGGCAGCAGTCCTGCTCCAAGACTGCCTCTTCCTTGTCTTCTGGTGGTATTCTGTCGGCTGCGGCTGCACTGCCTAAAGTTGCTGTCCAGGTCTCTGTCCCTACCACACCACTACAGAGAGCATCACCGCCTGATGTTTAAGGCAGTCGGCCATCGACCTCTGGGTCATCTGCCCCTTCCTAGGGGTTTGGGCTCTGAGGGCCCGTGTTAATGGGTCATCACTTCCTGTACTGTTGACCCCATCCCTGATGCAGCAGTCCACTGTCCAACTGACATTTTGATCAAGTTCACGATGGTCTTGGTCCATTATTCGTCTGACCTGAAGCTGGAACAGGTAGACATCGAGGAGGAGTACCATTCTGACCTCATCCTGCCTGAGGAAGAGCGAGGACTCGTGTCAGACAAACACACTTCTAGATCTCCTCCTGAGGACCCTACCTTCTGAAGTATCATGAAGTAGTTATCCTCAGCCATGGGCTTCCCATACAGGGGAGCAGGATGCCACCAGATGGGATCTGGTGGATTTCTTGGAAATTCCTTTCTTCCCTCCTAAGGTCATTTCTCCTATTCTTCCAGCACTGAGGAATGCCATGACTGCTGCCTGGCATTGGCCTGACATGGTGCCAGCTATGCTCCACAGGGCTGGTAAGCTATATCATGCCCCCCAGGGTCTCCCTCATTATGCTGCCCAGCCTGAAACAGATTCTTTGGTAATAAAGGCAGCTCGTGATGGGTCCAAGGTGCCCAAGCTCTTTAGCTCCCTCCCTGACAGGGAATCCGTAGGATTGATCTCTGGGGCAAGAGGGTTACGCCGCCTCCCGCTTGGGCTGTGGATTGCAACCAACTTTCACATGTGGTCAAGTACCAAAATATCCTTGAAGAAGGGCAAGGCCACGCCCAGGCTCCTTCCGGATTGCTCCCAAAAACAGGAAGTTCTTAAGTGCTTGCAGAATGCTGAAGACCTCGGCAAGCACGCCTTAGGGCCCGCTCATATCGGATTCTGGTGCCAGGGCTGCTGCCACTGGCACTTGCCTTCATAGGTACTCTTGGCTGAGGGTCTCAGGGTTTCCAGCAGATGTCAACATCTGCCGAGCAGGCCATACCCAAAAGTAAGAAACAGTGGACAGCCTCTGACATGGGGCATGTCTCAGTAGGTGTATCACAAGGATCAATCCTGGACCCCTCTCTTCAGCTTATTCATCAATGATCTCCTCTGGTCTGCCTAAACTCTCATGTACTCTTCTACGCGGATGACGCTGTAGTCTCCGCTACCAGCAGAAGCCAGCAAGAACTCACACTTGGCCTACAACAAAGCTTCACTGCCTTGGAGCACTGGTTCCTCCAAAACAAGTTGATCTTAAACTGCAAGAAAACTTAAGTCAATGCTGATTTCCTGACCCCACCCCACCAAAAAAGAAGGTGCTCCAAACCCTTACTATCGTTAATCAGGCGGGATCTATCCCTGAACAGGTCAGTACCTTAAAATATCTAGGTGTATACCCAGATGGCAACCTCTCCTTTGCACATCACGTTGAACAAACTTTGAAAGCAGTAAAAAAAAAAAAAAACTGCCCTATACCGTCACAAATCACCCATGACAGGAGGCTACACGTCTGGCGGTCGCATCCTCAATACTCTCAATAATTGACTACAGGCTAGTGGTCTGTGCAGCCACTGCTGACTCTACCCTAAATAGAGTAAAAGTATTGCTGAGTGATGCTTGTCGTCTCGTGCTAGGGAGACAACAGAAGGACACATCTGTCACCTCTATAACAATTCTTGATGGCTACCCTGGAATCACGCATCAAATATCAAGCATGCATGCTGGGTATTAAAGCTCTCCAGGGACACTCCTCCTCCCCCACCCTTAGGTCCTTCTCCCTCCCTGCCCAATGCAAGCACGCTACCCGTAGCACCAAAAGTCCTTGTCAGGTCCCCTTCCAAAGGACTAGCCCGGCTAAGCACTCCTTCTCCGTTCGATTACCGTCATAGCTAAATGAGCTCCCTTCTTCTGTCATGGGGATAATCAACCCCACCCAAATCAAAATGGCCCTGAAAAGCTATTTCTCTGAAAAATCCACCTGTACCTGTACTTAACTACCACAAACACTTCTGCATGGGGCACTTACTTCTGTTCTTCCCACCCTATCTCATCTCCCTACAGTCACATTCCCTACCTTTAAGTGGCCTTGTGACGTACAAGAATGTACAACATTTTGCTGTAAATCAATGAACTATGTGTTTTGTCTGAATGCTACTTTTGTAGCTCTATACAATATGACGTTAGGACCCTTGTAAATGAGCACTGCTCAATGGTGTTTCTGAATGTTCAATAAATAAAATTGTCCAGCAAAAGGTGCTCTGTGCTCATTTTAATGGCTCCAAGTTGTTTGGGCCAGATGTGCATGACATAAATGAGCTGCAGGCATTTGACAGGGCCGTCCGTCCATTCACTCTGTCACACACAGCCCAAGAGCAGACAGCGCCTGCCTTTTCGTAAAGTGTCTCAAGCCCGGCCTTAAGACAAGCGAAAGGCCTCCACAGCTTTGCCCACCCCCTCCACTCCGAGAGCTGCGGCCAAGCATCTTAGGGGTGACGGATCAGCCCAAGCAGCTGGATCTATCTCAGCTTGACTCCTTTCCAGACCACCCTCTTTCCGGTCCCCGACCAAGAGGTGGTCGGAAATCGGTTCTCCCTCCATCTCAGTCAATGGAGAACAGTCACGTCAGATGCCTGGATTCTTCAAATCATAGAGAAAGGTCACACTCGGAAGCTTATCGAGTTGCCCCCAAAGACTCCTCCATTATCTTCCACCTACTCCACCGACCATCTGCCTGTTCTCTGGGAGTAGGTACAATCCCTTCTTGCAAAAAGGCCATCTAGCCAGTGCCCAGGTGCTAAAGAAACACAGGATTTTACTCCAGGTTCTTCGGTCCCCAAAAGAACCAGAAACCTGAGTCCTATCTTAGACCTCAAGGAACTCCGTCTGTATGTCCAGCAAAGTTTTGAATAACTCCTTCCAGGCCTGCTGCCCTTCTCAAGCACAATGACTGACTGTGCCCTCTGGACAAGCATGACACGTTCCTGCACATCTGGGTGTTCACACCCCACAGGAGATTCCTCTAGTTTCTTTTTCAGGGTGAGCATTACCAATTCAAAGTATTGCCCTTTGTATACCTCTCAACCTCTGTGGATTAAAATCATAGCACTGGCCTTCAAAATCGTAGCAAATAGTCGGAATGTGTAGCACTTTTTTTAAACAATATGTCTACAAATAGTGGGCCTCATAAAGTGAGTGATAAATAATGTTTCTATCAACTTAATTCAATAATTTAATAGTTTGTGTGTCCAGCAATAGCTCTAACATTATTAAGAACATCAGTAAACCTATGTGGAGCAAGGGTAAATTTGAGTGTGAAAATCATAGCGCTATGTGAAATTCATAGCAATTGAGAGGTATGGCCCTTTGGCTTGTCCTCTGTGCTGCAGGTCTTTACTAAATGCTTAGCAGCGTAGCTGCAGCCTCAGAAGGATAAACTATGTTTTCCTTTATTTGGACAACTGGCTTCTAAAGGCTCTGTCCAGAGATCGGCCTTCCCACCTGGAGAGAACTTTTCAGCTGTTTCTCTCCCTGGACATTACAGTCAGCTTGCCCAAGTCGGTCCTAATCCTGTCCCACAGACTGCAGTACATGTGGCGGTTCTGGACTCGGCACAGGAAAGGTCTTCCTTCCTCAGAACAGGGCGGAGTGCCTTATTGCCCAGGCTCAGGAGGTCACCCAGATCAGTTATATCCTTGCAGGGTGTACTTGGGGTTGATGGCAGTGGCCATCCCCATGGTTCCACTGGCCAGGCTCCTCGCACATCCTCCAGTGAATCCTCAGAGTATGGTGGGACCAGCACATGGACAAATTAGACCAGTTAGTGCTGGTCTCTCTTCCCCAGTCTGCAAGGTGTTCCAGTAGTGGATGGACTTTCTGAACCTGGTGCAGGGGAAACCCTTCCATCCTTAAGGTTGTCCCTGTTGGGGTCCACATTGCGCGCTGTCTTTTTCTTTTCCTTCTTCTCTCCCTCTACCTTGACATGCCCAGTGGTTGGGGTCTCCCTACCCCGAAAACCCATAGAGCCCTACCCCTTCTCCTTTGGTCGGCTTTTTTTTTTTTTTTCCAGTTTATATCCTTCCCTTTTTTCCATCCCTTGGGCTCCTTTGCCCCACCCACCCTCCCTCCTTTTGCTCTATACCTGGTCTTCCTCTCTGACGAGCAGACCTGAAGAGGTTGAGAGGCCAGCATTGGTTACTGGCCAACCCGTGAGCGGCGCATAGTACATTAGCCTTGAGGGCGGCGGTGTCTCTGAAGCCAGCCCCTCCTCCAGAGAAAAGTTTAAAGCTGTAAGCTTCCCGCAGGGCCTGACACCTCCGGCTCAGACTAAGCAGTAATGAATGGTGAAGATATCTAGGAAGATCAAGAATTACGGCAAGTACGTAATTTTCATTTCTAGGAGTGGTGTATGGTGTACATCCACACAACCCTCCCAACCTCCCCTGGCAAGTGGCACACCTGTCTTGCTTTCAGCTTGCAAGATCTGACATCACAGGGTGGTGCCGAGGAGATTACCCCCTGAGTGGGTGGGAGGAGCCAGCTTGAAGACCTTCCGGCCATTCTTAAAGGGGAAAGGATTCTGCTAGTGTGGATGTACACCATATACCACTCCGAGAACTACACTACAGTTTCAGGTGAGTAACTTGTTTTTATTTGCTTGAGCATTTCTTAAGAGAAAGCTTTATCATTTTTACAATTTTCAAGTATGTTTTTTGCTTTATTTAAATTTACAGTAGAATACTTAGCATAGGATAGATAGGTGGTCACTGCTGTCTTGTCTTCAGCTATAAATGTGCCATTAAAATGCTGGAGGGAGCATGACTAGAGAGCAGAGTTGGAAGTTTAACATTGTAAAATTCCATTTCTGTTGGAACAACTCAAAGCGGAGATGCAGTTCCTATGAATCACTAATAATACTTCCTCATTAAAGAACACCAAATTAAACAGGCATAATGTCCCAAGTGAATTTATATTGATTATTTATTTAACAGATGGTATGTGTCCATATATTGCTTAATCATACTAAGTTAGTATTTTTACACAGCATTAAGCCAAGGCTACTGACCGACCTGTATATAACTGTGTCACTTCCACATCCCCTTTTTAAACAGAGTAGTCACATTTGCCCTCCTTTAGTCCCTGGGCCCTTTTCCATTTCAAATATTATTGCTTGACTATCTGCTGTGTTGAGCTCTAGTATCCTGTAATGTGTACCATCAGGTCCTTGTGATTTATTCACCTTCAGCATAACTGATTCATGTAAGCTAGTCAATAACAATTAAAAGTATTCATTTTATTTTTTATGGTGGTTGATCAAGTAAATAATGTTTTGTCATTTTTCTGTCTCCCCCGCTGCAGGCTGAAGAGGCTGGTCTTGCAGCATCAGTTTGGTTGTGCGTTAGAGCACTTCAGATTCAGTCAAGTGAAGATGCTGAAATGAAGACATCAATTTGTAAAACCATTGCTTGTCTGTTGTCTGAAGACCTGGAGGTCAGAAGAGCTTGCCAGCTTACTGAATTTTTACTCAACCCTTCCACAGAAGTATATAACACATTGGAAGAACTTTATCTGGTACCAGATAGAAAATATGATGAAGAAAGTGCTTCAATCCCCAATTCGTTGCGCTGTGAACTGTTGCTGGCTTTAAAAGCACATTGGCCATTTGATCCGGAGTTCTGGGACTGGAAAACGCTGAAACGCCATTGTCTTAAACTCTTGGGCATTGAGCCATCAGACCAGTCAGATAATGAATTAAGCAACCATGAAGTATCCAGTGAGTCCAGACTTTTACAGGAACTCCTCAATGAAAGGGAACCAGACAGTGACCAGAATGATGTGGCTGTGAAAACATGTGACAGCATGGATCAGCAACCAGAGAGGATAAAGAAACCAATTGGCACATCTAAAAGGTATCAGCGATGGCTTCAGTACAAGTTCTTCTGTGTAATATGTCAACGAGAAGTTATAGAGGCCAGAATACTGCACCATTCCAAAATGCATCTCAAGGATGGTGTTTACACTTGTCCAGTTTGTGTTAAAAAATTTTTTAAGAAGGAAATCTTTGTCCCACATGTCATGGAACATGTTAAGATGCCACCGAATAGACCTTGTCCAAAAAAGAAGGTTTTGCCAAAAACCACGACGGTTTCAGCGGTGCCCAAAAGTTAGAAAAATAGTTCAAGAGACTGTGGAAGAAAGTGATATAGATGAGACTGATGACTATATCACTTTTAGCCAGATAGAAAATAACTATCAGCTACAGGGTAATGACAATTATCCATGCCCTGCTACAGACTGCTCGAGAGTATTAAAACATTTTAAATATGTAAGTGTGCACCTAAGAAATGATCACAGATCCAATGATGAAAATGCACGGCACTACCTGGAAATGAAGAACAGGAGAGATAAATGTTCATATTGTCGAAGGCATTTCATGACTAGTTTCCATCTGCGGCAGCATCAAGCCATACATTTAGGACCTCATCCATATATGTGCATTTCCTTGGGCTGTGATGCCAGATTTGACTCTGTTAATGAGCTCCTTAGCCACAAGCAGAATGATCATGATGATTTGCATTACAAGTGCGAGCTGAAAGACTGTAATCTCATTTTTAGTGACTTGGGACAGCTTTACCATCATGAAGCTCAGCATTTCAGAGATGCATCCTATACATGCACTTTTCCTGGCTGCAAAAAGTTCTACTATTCCAAAAGGGAATACCAGGATCACCTTTCAACACATGGAGAAGCTAGAGCTAATTCAGGTGACTATGTACAGAAGCTTAGTTTAAGTGAAACTCTCCGTCACACAACAAAAAGCTAATGCCAGACTTCTAAACCTCTGCTGCCAGAGCAGCATGTCCCAGGAGTTAAGTGTAAGACACCTGATGAATTTGGTTCAAGCATGGCATCTGTAACTACACAAGGAATACCAGGCACCGAAGAGAAGTCCTTCACTGATTTGTTGACTGACGGAAGTGCTGAAGATCACGGAAGTGAGTTTCCTGCTTTGTGAAAAGTTAATGATGCTTTGTTTACCTACGGAAGAAACAAAAACATCCGTTGTATCTCAAGAGAAAAGCCTCCCAGCCAGAAACCTAAAAAAGCGATTAGTCGGTTCTGGTAGAAGAAAGAACACTGCCACTGTTAGCGCTTGTTTTGATGGCAAAAAATTCACCTGTGGATATGAAAACTGTGGTTTGATGTTCAGAAGAGCAAGAGAGATGCAGAAGCATATCCAGATGTCTCACCGACGTTTCAAACCAAGGAAACGTACAAATGTGCAGATAAAAGAGAAAGGGGATTCTGTTCAAAGAGGCAGTCGCAAGAACAACAGGAGAAAAGTCTCAAATAAATCTACTGATTTTCAGGAAGGCAGTTTAAAATATAATAGAAATTCAACTGAAGATTCTAGTTACAATTCTGATAGTGGTTCTTTCCCCCAAGTGACATCCAGCACCAATTCAATATCTGAGGTTACCAATACAGAAGATGTTGTCATGGAACTTTTACTGGGCATACAGCATTTAAGTCTGAATAATATTTGCATTACAAATTCTTCCACTTCAATAAATAAACGTTTCTCAGTAACCTCATCAAAAACTAATGGCGCCAACACCTCAAGAGGTTTAACTGCGGAAAGCACCAAGAAAGCTACTTCTCGA
Organism: Neoceratodus forsteri; assembly: GCA_016271365.2. NCBI lineage: Eukaryota > Metazoa > Chordata > Ceratodontiformes > Ceratodontidae > Neoceratodus > Neoceratodus forsteri. The sequence continues at coordinate 541,549,943 of CM057451.1, forward strand.
CGGCAGAAGCGGGACAGAGTTTCTAACCAGCTTGTGGGTCAGCTGAAACCATTCTTTTGTGAGCACCCAGGATGCAAGTATGCATCTGTGACTAGAGAAACTCTACGTGTCCACTATATCAAGAAACATAATTACCATAATGACAGAATCCGTCAGTTAGAAATATTTCGTAGCAAGTATGCACCATTTCAGTGTCACCTCTGCAAAAAAACCTTTACAAGAACGACGCATCTCAAAATTCACTATAAAAACAAGCATCATATAAAAAAAGATGAACTGATACATATGAATTTCACTGTTCTAAAGTTTGGTGAGAGCCCTGCAAAATCAAAATCATCTGTAAGACTAAAATTTAAAACCAAGGCTGGGGACCGCCAGATTCTGCTCTAGTGCAAGTGTGCAACAGTGGCTTTGCTAACAACTCTGAGCACCAAGAAAATATCAGCCTCCCACACTACAGTATTGAAAGTGAGACTGACACAGTCAGTGAATCTTCTTCTGAGGAAATGGATAATAGCATAACTATAAGACCTGCTAAAATCTCATCCTTGGAAAGTCAGGAGGATCCTGAAGCAAGAGAAGGAAGGGGAAGCAAAAGAACTGTTGCCAGAGGGAATTTGTGTTACATATTAAACAGATACCATAAGCCGTTTCACTGTATTCACAAAGGCTGCAGCTCCTCTTTTACTAGCCAGAAGGGCCTGATTCGCCATTACAGGTCTGTGCACCTGTACAACATGGAACAGCTGTGCTTGGAGGAGGATAGGACAGGAACAAAGAAGGAGCTTGTCAAATCTAGAAGAATGTTAACATGTCGATATAAGGACTGCAACAAACGCTTCCTGTGTGCTAAAGCTCTTGCTAGACATTATATAGAGTTCCACCATCTTGATTATGGACAGGTGGAGAAGATGGTAGCCATGGGTGGGTCAGCAAAATTTTCTTGTAGTCACCCAGGCTGCACAGCCAGGTTTTATACCTACAGCAGCCTCAAGCGTCACTTGCTGCATGTGCATAACACCACTGAAAGTATAAAAACTGGGGAACCTGAAATTCATTATTGCAGCTTTAATGGGTGTGACCGATCATTTGTGCAGCGCTGTAATTACACACAACATGTCTACTACCAACACAGAGAACATTATGACACACTCATTGCAAAGCCTAGACCAGGTGGTATAAATGAGACTTGTGACAGTAGTATACACGACATAAAAGAAAACGGCAGATCATCTTTACATTCGGGTGAAAATGCACACCAGTCCTTGCAGTCAGATGGAAATAAACAACCCCATAAAGCATTTTTACAGTTATGTGAATATAAACAAAACCATGACTCGCTTCTGAAATTGAGTGACATGAAAAACCTTGAATCAGTTTTACAGTCTGGAAAAAATAAACAAACCCAAGAATTAATTTCACAGTCTCAAAATGAACAAAACCGTGAAATAACTTTGCAGTCAGATGAAGGTAGCAAAAAGCAACTTCGCACTGAAGCTAGAAAAAGTGATAAGCTTAAAATAAGCAGTTTACAGCTGAGGACTAGAGAGGACGCCTTCAAAGTGCATGGATAGGCCATGAAGTTGCTGTACCCTTTGCATGTTTCAAGGATGATTCGCCTGTGGTCACATTGGAAAGCAGCATCTTTAGGCATTATAAACGTACGCATCAGTTGCGAGCCTCATTCCTGGAAGAGCATTTTGAGGAGCTTATAATGATTGTGGATGGTGAAGAGCTCCAGAAGGAAGAGCAGCTCAGTCCTGAGCAGGAGCTTGTCGTAAGTGAGGAGGTTACACAGGACCAAACCAGCGAAGAGATGCCTGACCCTGCCTGCCCGCTAATAAGTGACGACCAACTTGCTCAGGCTGAGTCCTGTGACGAACAGAAGAAAGAAGATGCAGAATCAGCATCTCCAAGCAGATGCACTGTTGAAAATAGTATGTCTGTTGACTCTGAAAGCTTCCTCCCAGGAGATACTTTAACTAGTGACCACAGTAGTAAGGCATCAGGCAGTTTGGAGGAATGCAGTATTATACAAGAACAATATCCTGCTGATCACGAGCAAGAAGGAGTACTAGAAAGCAGTAGTAAAGAAAAATGGACAGGTGTTTTGTAATCTAAGGCTTCCTTTAAAAAGAAAACATGAAGCAGAAGAACAAACAAATGAAATGTATCCTTCTTTGCAGCAGAGTTCGGTTTTGGCTACTAAAGAAAATAAGACTTGCGACAGTTCTCAGCCCAAGGCTTTTGATTTGAAGGACTTCAAGCCAATGGGATTTGAGTCCTCATTCCTAAAGTTCATTCAAGAATGTGAAGAAAAGGAAGACGAGGACGAGTTGGACGATACTATTCCTTGGGAATCTCCTAAACGCTGCAGACTTGACTGCAGTGATCCTGCAGAGAATGACTTTGAGAAAAGCAGCATAATTGAGGACTCTATACAGGAAAACAGCCTAAGTGTTGGCATGTCTCCTGATAAAAATGGCTCAGCAGTGAATGATGAATTAACAACTCTCCAGCCATTAATATCAACTACTGAGTCTCCAACAGTACCGTCCCTACAGAACCTAAGGACCATATTAGACAAGGCACTGACGGACTGTGGAGACCTCGCCTTAAAACAGCTTCATTACCTACGACCAGTGGTCGTCCTTGAGAGATCCAAGTTTTCCAACCCTCTTATAGACTTCTTTCCAACAAAAAAAACTGACGAACTTTGTGTGGGAAGCTCTTGAAAGTACTAATTTTGCTGAATAAAATGACTGAATCCAGTGTTGTGATAAATTGTTGCCAAAACTAGACAAAAGGATTTTTATACTGTATATGAATAAACTCTACGAGTCCGCTTCTACTGGTTTAATTCAGTGAGTTTATGGTATCTGTAACAGTACTGGCTGAGATTTCTGTCTTTAATTTACACCGGTTTTTTATCACAAATACTAATAGACAGTACTGTTTACCGTTGGTGCTAAAAAACAAAAAAGACAAAACTATCAAGACAGCAAAGTATAGCTGGGGGCTTCCTTTTGCAACATGTAAAAACATGCATGAATATTTGTATATGAAACAAGTACTAGGGTACTTAGGGGGGGATACTATAGGGAGTTCTCACTTAAGTGACTTGAATGTGCACCTTAGGGTGCTTTGTGTAATATAATGTACACTACAGCATCTTGTTTATGATTTTGAGTTACAGTTCGAAATAAATTGCCTTTTTTCACCCTCTATTTTGAAAGTTTGCTACGGTGAACTGCCACACATTTGGGGGATTTAATATGACAAAAAAATTGAAAGGGAATGTAGTGCAGGATCACTTTTAGTCCATAACCCTTTAAAACGTTTTTAAAAACAAGATACAAGTTACCTGTAGGTGTCAGCTGTCTGGAAATGTCCATTCTAAACCATCACTGTACTATATTAAGGCAGCAACCATTTTGTGGAAACTTAAAGTGATGTCACAGTTGAGAACTGTGTTAAAGGAGTAGTCCACCCAGAATTTGCAAAAAAACATGTTATGCAGAGTGTTTTGATATGTATGTTAAGTCCTAGTGTGCCCTTCCCTCTGTCTGCTATTAGGAGTTTTTCCTAAATTAGCCTGCTAGCTGTATGGTAGTTTTACAACCCTTGGGGATCTCCATCACAAATAGGTTTATTGGCTTTCTTTCTCCTATGATGCACCCTGTCTCATGTGACACTGATGTAGCCATACCCTTAGATTTAGCATGTGCACTGCTTTAAAATCGGTTCACAACAGCAGGTAACTGTTCTTATCCAGGGAGCACAAATGGCAACAATTACAGTTTAGCAGATACCGGAGAGCAAGCTAACTGGGGTTTCTGTAAGAAAACAGCTGCTAGATAGCTCTAATTCATTATTTGTGTGTTCGGTGTGTGTCGGGTCTAGCTAGCAGTAAGTAGTAAGCGTTTTCATTTTAAAATGTTGTTTCATCAAACTACACACAACTATAAAATGCACAGAAATTGCCCCAGATCATCAATGCTATAATTAAAGACTGTAGCTGTTTTCTTGTAGAACACCTATTCAGCTCTCAGATATTTGCTAAACCATAAATGTAGGTACGATCCTTCTACTAGAAGGAACTGGGAGTTGGGGCTGATTTTACTCTGACATCACTTTCATTTATTTTTTTGTTACAAATGTCAAGTATTTTTTTAATAAAGTATAAAATTATGTATGTGTGAGTTATTTAGTTTGGAGAATATTTGTTTTATTATTTGAAAAAGTATGATGCACTAAATGTATAGTGCAGTGAACCATTGTAAAATGGAATCAAATGTGTAGCTGGAATAGTCTGTCATCCTGTTGCTTTCATGCCATACCACAGGCAGGAGAAAAGACGACTTCAAAGTATTTTGCAGTTTCTAGGCTGCAACTTCATACCATATACTTCATTTGGAAAAATAAATACATAAATATGAAAATCTTGTCACAGAGCAAAATCACCACTAACTGCTAATAGAATGCTGATACCTACATTTATAGTTTAGCAAAATGCTTGACACAGGGCTCCAGATAAGGGGAGTACCGACCTATTTTACTCACCTCATTTTAGGAAATACTCTTCAGAATTTTTGTTTGAGTACTGATACTCACCCAACATTTGTAAATACTCCTCGCTCCAAAGAATAGTGAACAGAAAAGAAGTAAGGGGGGTAGGGAGGCACAGGTCTGACAGGATCTGTAGAAAAGAAGTAAGAACTAATCTAGAACCAGGGCAGACTGGATGAACTGTGAGGTCTTTTTCTGCCGACAACTACTGTGTAACTATGTAATTATAATGCTTCATAACATAACTAGCGGTTCAAATGGAGCATTTTTTTTTTTTTTTACAGATTTACAGCACTCGTACCCATCCCAATTCTGTTTTACTCACTATATGTTAAAGCTGGTGAGTAAATTACTCCTACCTGCCAACATTATCTGCAGCATTGTTGGTACCTGATCACTTGTTATGTAGAAAAAAAAAGCTACATTGTTTTAAAAATGTACTCCTTACTGCACTCTGTCCAGACATTTGTACACATCTGAATTTTGGTTTTACTCCCCTCACTTTCAAAATGAGGAGTACAGTACTCGTCCCAAAAAATACTATCTGGACCCCTGACTTGACATCTGAGTGGGGTTTCTGTAAGAAAACAGCTAGAGTCTTTATTAATTATAGGGTAGCATTGATGATCTGGGCAGTTTCAGTGCTTTTATGGTTGTGTATAGTTTGATACATTAAAAGTTTTAAAATTAAAACACTCCTACTAGCTAGACCTGATGCACATAGAAAACAAAAATAGTGAATTAAGCTATTGTCTTACAGAAAACCCAGTTAGCTTGCTCTCCGATATCTGCTAAACCAATAGTTCTCAGACTTTGTTACAGTGAGCCTCCCCAAATCCATGGAAAAGTTTTTGAGCCTCCCCCAAAAATTGAAATAATGTTGGGCCTCCCCAAAGAAAAATAACTTACTGTACTTTGCGCAGTACACCATGAATAAACTGAAACCCCTTTGAGTACTTGACTCGCATTCAATTCTTTGTTTTATACTGATGTGGAACCTTTGAAAAAGAACTCCTGTGATCAAAGGTGTTATCTGAATAACAAATAAATTAAATAAACAAGAATTATTATTCAGCTTATTGTAACTCCCCCCACACACACACACGCCAACCTACGTACTCTGTTTTCATTCTTGAACCGTTGTTACCCCTTGTTGCAGTACCTTCATGGGTCAGACTACTTTCTCTGTTTCCTCTATATATATGAAATAACCTTCCTACATACTTTGCCTCACCCCCTCCTTCCCTGCTCCTAAGCAACTTCTCAGGGATTACTTTGCTCCTTCCTGCTATTGCTCTTAGCACTTCTATGCTCAGCCCTTGTATTGGCTCAGTAGGTAGCATACTCGCCTCTGAGGCCAGGAGATCAGAGGGCTGTGGGTTCAGTTCCCACATCTAGCACTTGGGTTAATATCCCAGTACCGACACTGTAGTGCAGCATGAGAGGGGTGCTGCACTTCTGAGGTGCCGTCTTTCGGATGAGACGTTAAACCGAGGTCTCATCTGCCTGGATTGGTGGTAGTTCAGGTGGATGTTAAAGATCCCATGGCACTTACCGAAAAGAGAAAGGGAATTTTCCCGGTGTCCTGGACAAATTTCCCTCATTCACTAAAAATACCACCAACAGCTTCATCTGGCTCAAGGTCAGTTGGCATTCATCTGTATCCCCCTACCCGGGGTCGTGCCTGAAAATAGGCAGGATTTGTCTAGTGCACTTACCCGGTCAACAAAAACGAGATAAATAAATGTGGGCTGTTCTGCCATCAGTCTACAGATTGATCAATTACTACAACTCATTATTAGTTTATTGTTCATGTCTGTTTGCACTATTGTTCTTTGTGTATTTCTTGATTGTTTTGCAGTTACCTTTTGAAATGTATTCACTACCTACCCTTCCTCGGGTACACCTGAAATGAGCCTTGGCTCATTCACCTTCCCTTGTCACCTATTAGTAAATAAATACATTAAATTCACCTACTATTATCCTCTTTCAGTTTGCTTAATCTCTTCACACAAAATATATGAAACTCAAAATTTAAATACAGTACTTTTTCAGACTTGCTTGAGCCTCCCCTGGAACAGGTTGGGGCCTCCCCATTTGAGAACCCCTGTGCTAAACTAACTGGTGCCATTTGTGCTCCCTGGATAAGAACAGTTACCTGCTGTTGTAAACTGATTTTAAAGCAGTGCACATGCTAAATCTACGGGCATGGCTGCATCAGTGTCACATGAGGCAGCGTGCAGCGTAGGAGAAAGAAAGCCAATAAACCTATTTGTGATGGAGATCCCAAGGGCTCGTAAAACCACCATACAGCTAGCAGTCTAATTTAGGAAAAACTAATAGCAGACAGAGGGAAGGACACACTAGGACTTAACATACATATCAAAACACAATGCATCACATATGTTTTTTGCAAATTCTGGGTGGACTACTCCTTTAAGCACAGCTTGCCCAACTTTGAGAACTTTGTACCCCATGTTCCATGATATGGCTGTGGCCTTGATTTAAGTTAAGACAGATTTAAAGAGATGCCTAGGGATTTGGATATGTTCTAGCCACACTATCTGGCAGTGTCCTTTCCCCTATAAGATGTGCTGGAAAGTCTTCAAGCTGGCTCCTCCCACCCACCCGGGTGGTATAACCCCTGGCTCCGCCCCATGACGCCAGATCTTCCTTTCTGCTGGAAGAAGCAGGTTCCTTCCTTACCATTCCTGCGTTGAGCAGGTCCTAGAGCTAAAATCTTTGTATTTACTTCCCAGTACTTAAAACTCTTTCGAGTTTCGTCTTCAGTATCACATATCGATCGTGACCGCCATGGCGAAAAGTCCTCACCCGGATTTCGCCGGTGCCCATGCAGACAAAAGATGTCACGTACCAACCCCCACGCCATATACGTCTACTGCCTGGGCCACAACCATGATACCCAGGCCTGCAGTATTTGCCAGTCGTTTCACGCGACAGTCCTCAAGGACCACCTCACCTGCCTGAAGTTGGGCCCCCTGGAAAAACGACATCCGCCGGTCAAATCGAAGGATGCCTGTTGAGTGGTCTCCATGACTGCGGGGTCCATCGAGCAGTTGGAACAGCTCAATGCCTTCGAGGAGGAGGCAGTCCTCCGCTTCTGCCTTTGTTCCTCTCAAATTGGGTTCGACTTACTCTGGCTTCTTCAAGGAGCTGTACCAGTCCCTCCTGACTAAAGGGCAAGGTCCTTCTGGGTCGCACAGCTTCTGCTGTCGTAAGGAGAAATTGAAAGAAAGGGAGAAGACTCACCGTTCCTAGGACCGGGATCGTTCCAAGACTCACAGGTTTTGACTTCGGTCGAAACCGCTGCCTTGGCAGCTAGCTTCACGGAAACCCCGATGGGCCAGTTGGTCGAGACGCTGGCCAGCGATGCGGGTGAGATTTTTCTCGACCCTGTCGACCAGCTGTCAAAAGAAACCAGCAGCTCTCTTTTCAGGACTCCGGTCCTCCCTGTGACCACTGAAGAGACGGCTAAGTCGGCTGAGCTGGATCCTCCGGTCACCGACCCTGACCAGGAGGAGCTGTGGGACTCCCTGGCTCCCTCTGAGATCCCCCGACGGTTGAGGTCATCCTCGTCCAGTGGGTCAAGCAGATCCCACAGTCTTTGGCAATCCCGCTAGACGCCACGGGAAGTAGCACCACATCTGTTCATCTTCATTGTCCTCGAGTGAGGAGAGGCTTTGGCGCAAGTTGCGTCGACACTACGAAGGCCTCATGTGGCAGCAGTTGGCGTTGGCTGGTCCGAAGCTGATCCCAGCTCCCACACTGGCCATCACTTGGCTGTCGCCCAACAAACCTTCGCCACCGCCCCCTGTGGGGCCAGTCGAAGGTGTTCCTCCCCCAGGCGAGCCAGCCACGACCGTTTCAGTTCGGCCTAAGTTGGTCTCTCCACCGATCCTGGTGGAGCTGCCGCCCAAGCAGCTGCCGACTAAGGAGTCTCGGCCGGCAAAGATTCTTCCACATCGGCTGTCAGTCACTTTCACACTGGACTGCCCCCAGCGGGTCGAGAGTTAACTCGGGCGGTCAGCCACTTTATGCGGACTCTTCTGAGTACAAGGATTCCTCGCTGCTCTTCTGTCCAGTCGACATGGAGTCTGTGGGGGATCTCTCAATGGAGGAAGGGCACACTTCTTTCATCGGCATCCTCCGCCTTACCTCAGAGTCCACGGGGATGAAATAGGAGCCCGTCCAGAAGCGGGCTCGCTGTCCCCTGACAGAAATCCTGGACAAAGGGGACTATCCGATGGAGGTTTTCCCAGTGGCTGAGGCCATTGTCGGTCCAGCTCTGGAGTTGTGGCAGTGTCCCGCCTCCTGCCCCGCAAATACTCTTATCAGGTTTCCACAGAGCACCCCTCAGCCGAGGGGTTGGTGGCCTACTCCATGTTTTGGTACTCGAGAAATACTAGGAATGTCGACAAACCACCGGCCGAGGAATCCAAGAAAATTGGATCATGCTGCTAACAAAGTCTATGCTGCCTCTTCGCTCGGCCTCTGCCAGGCGAGCTTGGCCGTCATGATGGCACACTTCTTCCACGCCCTCCTGGGCTCCCTGGATGAGGTGATTCCTCATCTCCCTGCGGACCTCCAGACCACGGTCAAGCAAATCTGTGATCAGGGCTGGGCTAAACTCCAAATGGCTCTCGACATGGTTGCTGTGCCCTCTTGGTGGCGGTCGCAGTTGCCATGTGCCGTATGGCTTGGCTGAGGATCTCTGCTTCTCTGCAGACACTCAGCACAAGCTGGCAGACATCCCACTCCTGGGCACCGACCTGTTTGGGCCCAGTGTGTAGGGCCACCTTCAACATATCGAAGTCTAATGCCACCTTGGACTCTGTGACGTCTGCCCAGGGGGAGACCAAGGGCTCCGGGCAGCAGAAGCATAAGCCCTTTCGGTCCTTCACTCCTGTGGCAAAACCAGTCCAGCCAGCAGGCTGTCTTGGCGACCCAAGCCCAAGTCCATGGCATTAGTGATCCATAAGCCCGGATGGAAGGAACCCAGTGGCTCCTCAGCTGGATCCTCCTCCTTCTTCAAGCCTGCCCAGTGACTGGAAGAGGGGTGCCATCCTCATGCCTGTCACACCTCCCCTGGGTCCTCACTTGGGGGGGACCAGCTCCATCACTTCCTTTCCACCTGGTCTGTTGTCACTACAGACAGGTGGGTTCTGGAGGTGGTCAGTCAGGGTCTGCCACTGGAATTCAAGCAGTACCCACCAAGCCAAGCCAGCTCCCCACGGGAGGACTTGGTATCCGCAGACACTCTATCAGCTCTTCAAGACGACATAACCCAACTCCTCCACAGGGAAGTCATGCTCAGAGTAGCGGATCATCTGGAACACCCAGGGTTTGTCTCCAGGTACTTACTGGTGCCAGAGTGGACGAGGGGGGGGGCTGGTGCCCCATTCAAGAGCTGCATGACCTCAAACAATTCCTCAGGTCTCGCACCTTCAGGATGGTAACTCTGTCCCAGATCATACCATCTCTGGAGCAAAACATGCAGTTCTGCTCCTTGGATCTCCAAGACACATTCTTTCATGTCCCAGTCCATCTGTCCCATCGACGGTTCCTCCACATTGGAGCCGAAAGAACCCTCTACAAGTTCCGAGCCATGCCATTCAGCCTCTCCTCGGCCCCCAGAGTCTTCAAATGCACAGCAGCGGTGGCAGCTTACCTGAGGTGCCGAGGGGTCCGGGTGTACCCCTACCTGGGCGGCTGGCTGATCACAGGTTCCTCCAGACCTGCACCTCCCTTGGCCTCTTAGTCAATGAGGTCAAGTCGGAACTCTTGCCGAGCCAGAGCCTGGCTCCCGGCAGACAGGGCGGAGGTTCACTCCTCCTTTGCCCAATCATTTCTAGTTGGGCACTTGTGCCCTGCCTGGGACTTCCTGTGCCTTCATGGTTACATGGTGGCCTACACCAGCATGGCCCGATGGGCCTGTTGGCATATGTGCTCCTTGCAATGGGAACTGGCCATCCAGTGGTCTCAGTTCATAGGTCACTTCAACCAGCTGGTCACTGTGACCCAGAACATGTGGGGCGCCCTCCAGTGGTGACTAGTCCTAGCATCTGCAGGAAGGAATTCTGTTCGTCTGCCTCGAACAGATGGTCATCCTGATGACCAACTGCTCTCTCACGGGCTGTGGTGCCTATCTGGGGGAACACAGTCCAGGGGTTCTGGACGCCTGAGGAGTCCTGATGCCACATCAACCTGCTGGAGCTCTGAGCAGTTTGGCTGGTGTTGAACCTGAACATACGGAGCGAATGCAGTGAAGTCCAAATCCAGACTGACAACATGACTGTGTACTACCCCAGCAAACAGGGTGGCAGCCAGCCCGGTGGCGCTAAGGGTTGAGACGCTGGACGCCACACTTCGTACCGTGCTGGTAACCCAGGCTCGGGAACGACCTCGGGCTGCTGGGGGTTGGCAGGGGCAGGAAGGAGATCGGCGTCCATAGGACTGCTCTCCTCTCCTGGGGGAAGCATCATCTTCCGCAGCTCGAGCGACCTCTGGCGAATGTTGTGGTTCGCGCAATGCGGAGAAGGCAGTGTAATGGGTATGGGAGCATCTGCGGATGTCCTGTGGGCAGGTGCGTTAGCACGCCCATCGCGCACTGGGTGTCATGGTACGTTCGAGCTCCCCAGGAAACAAAGAAAAAAACTGAAGAAAACCCTGACCTTGGGGATAGGCGAAGGTGCCTCCTGTGTGTCTCTACCACACTCCCGCTGTCCAGGACCCCCTCCCAACTCCAGCCCAGCACATTAGATTGTAGATAGAGCTCCGGGTCATAAGGCGGCCCAACCTGGGGGGGGCTCAGAGCCGGGAGATCCACTGGGCTGGGTCGGCCTGAAACAGCACATCTCGGACATGAGAGAGGAGAGGAGAGGACATAAGGGGTAGCTGGAGAGAGTTCCTCGAGAGCTCCAGGAAGAAAGTATACAAAAAGAGCAGGGCAGGACACACTCCCTGCCTCTGTGCAAGGAAACTCTGCATTTGGACCCTCATGCGCAGCCTGGATGTGGATCTCCTAGCCATCCATGTGGCAGGAGCCTCCAGTCAGCTGGTGGACGCCCTCAGCCTGGTGGGCGGGGCGTCTCACAAGTGGCCTCCGTCCAGAGTAGTTCAGTCTGTTCTCCTAGTGGGGCACCCCTCAGGTCGACCTGTTCCCCTCTAGGGAGAACGCAAAGCTGCGGCTGTTCTGTGCCCGCCCCCCTCAACAGGGCTCGCTGCAGGGGGATTCCTTCTCAAGGCCTTGGATCCCAGGCCTCTTCTATGCCTTCCCTCCACTTCCCTTGATCCACAAAGTGCTGCTCAAGGTCAGGAGGGACAAGGCACAGGTGATCCTGGTGGCTCCGGACTGGCCCCGCCAGTTTTGGTACCCTCGTCTCCTCAGCAACAGGCTCCCGAGGCGTCTTCCAGTACACACGGACCTGCTCACCGTCAGTCAGGGGAAGGCACTTCACCCGGACCTTCAATCTCTGCACCTAACAGCCTGGTTCCTAAATGGCTAGAGTTCCAGGTTTTGGGTCTCTCGGAAGATATCCTCACCATGGTGGAGGCATCTAGAAAGGAATCCACCACAAAATGCTGTACCTTCAGATGGAAAAGATTCTCCATTTGGTGTCAGGGCAGGGGGCTGGACTCTGTCCTTTCCGGTGGCTAGCATTTTGGATTACCTGTGGTCTCTCTCCAAAGGGGGACTTGGGTCGACAACCCTTAAGGTGCACCTGGCAGCCAGCTCTGCTTATTGGATGCAGGCTGGTCAGCAGTCGGTGGCACAGGAGAAGGTGGTCTGGCAATTTTTTTTGAAAGGCTTAGATCACATTTCCCCACCGGTGTGTGAATTACTGCCACCATGGGACTCGTTGCTGGTTTTGGCAAAGCTCATGAGCAAGCCATTCAAACTGATGTGCAGGTGTGACTTGTCTCACCTGTCGTAGAAGACCACCTTCTTGGTGGCTATCCAGTCAGCCAGAAGGATCAGAGAGCTCCAGGTGCTTTGGGTGGAGTCGCCTTACCTGGTCTTACACAGGGACAAGGTTATCCTGCACCCCAACCCAAAGTTCCTCCCAAAGGTTGTATCGGAGTTTCATCTGAATCAGGTGATGACTCTTCCAGTGTTCTTCCCGAATCACACCTCAGCGGCCGAACACAGGCTCCATACCTTGTACCTGAGGCAAACGCTCACTTACTACCAAGAGCACACGACTGGAGTTTGGGGAGAGGTTCGCCAGCTGTTTGTCACCTATGCTGAAAGACCTGCAGCCAAGCAGACGATTGATAGGTGGATCATATCCTGCATTGCTCTCTGCTATAGCTTGGCGGGTAGGGAACCTCCCAGGGGGCTAATGACTCATTCCACCCGCCATACCTGTGCATCCAGTGGCTGCTTCTAGGGACGTCCCTGTCCAGGAAATCTGCAGGGCTGCTACCTGGAAATCAGCACACACCTTCATTTACCATCACCACATTGACCTTAAGTCACGCCAGGATGCTGGTTTTGGGGCCTCTGTTCTCCAGTCTCTTATCCCTAAGTAAGGGATGTGTGCCTTGCCTCCCTCCTTCCTGAGAACTGCTAGGAGTCTGTCAGTGTGGATAGAACAACATATCCATGTCCCTAGAAACACAGATTACTCACCAGTAACAGTAGATCTTCAACGAACTGGTCTCTTGCAGTAAGTCATTACTTATTGGAGTCGCCACCAGGTGGAGCTGTTTCACGGACGCTTCTTCAGCAATCCTGTATAGGGGCCGCCCCCACAACATCACTTCAGTAGGTGGAGTATGATGGGGCTGCCCCTAGCACCCTTTGTTCATTTTCCCACCGGCTTCAGCTCACACAGTAGCTAACTCAGTTTCGTGAGTTGCAGTCTTCGATGGAACCTGAACCCCGATTTTCTTCTTCTCTCCAGGGCCTGTGGCTGGCTCCCAGGCCCCAGATCTTTTTTCTCTTCTAGGTTCAGGGCCGGGCCTCTGCTTCTCACAGTACCCCCGCTGCTCCTTGGCCCAGCCTGGGTTAGGGACCTCTTCCATAGCTGACAAGGCAGCCTTCAGGAATCCGGGGCAGGGCTCGGGGACCAGTCTTCAGGGTACCCCTGCTAGGAGCTCTCATTCCCAGCATCAGAGGCGCGGGACTGCACCCCCTGCAATCCTCTCCGCCATCGGCCAGGGTGTTCTGTGTCAGTAGAGGCTGCTCTCCCCAATTGGCGGGCCTTCCTTGCTTCCTCTATCCCCATCAAAAGGACATGTCTCTTCGTGCACTGTTTCCCCCACCACCATGTCCCTCGTCGACGGGGGACCTCCCTCAGTCGACGGAGCTTGTTGCTCCTTCTTCCCTGTCGACTGGATGCATTTCCCTGTCGATGGGACATTGTAGGCACACTCTGTCTCATCGACGGGAGCGCCTCTCCCGTCAATGGAGCGTTCCTCGTCGACGGGGTGGCATCCCGTCAATGGGGCTGTTTCCCCCATTGATGGCACCTTCTGGCGGTCCACCCCCTCCCATGGGGCAGCCTTCCTATTCATCAACTGTACCCTGGCCCCTTCCCAGGCTGTGGGTCTGCTTCGGTGTCGCCCCTCTACCAGCCCTGGCATGGGCATCATGCTGCGGCGTTGGCTGGAGTTCGCCACTTTGCAGTCGATCCCTTTTCTGTGCCTGCTGCCAGATGCCCACCCCGATTTCCTTGCCCCTCCTCCCATGGGTGTGGGGATGCCACCTGTCGGGCCACCAGTGACTGCCCCGTGGTACCCCACCCTCCTTTGGCGCCCTTTTTCTGTTGACCATCCCAGGTGCCGGACCTTGCCTACATCATCATGGAGGTCCTCTGTTCCTTGGATCACAGCCAGGCCTTAGTCTCCCCCGTGGGTCCCCCGCTGCGCTGCTCTCCCTCCTCCCCCACCCAAGCGCATTTGCCCAGACCCTCCAGTTCCTGCCTAGACCCCCCTCTTCCCGTATGTCCAGCCTCCCCTTTTGGAGCCTTGGACAGGGAGGGACCCCTTTGGGGTCCCGGGCTCTGACACCGGCGATTCGGACTATGTGGACCCTGGTTCCCCCTTCTGTCTCCTCTCTGCTGGTGGATGTCCTGTCTGCCCCTCCAGATGCCCCCACTTCTATGGACACCTTCTTCCATGGATCTTTAGATGCAGATCCAGGACGTCTTCCACTTTCCCGATGCGGACCCGGATTTCCTTTGCCGGGACCTCGCCGACTACCTTGGCATGCCAGTTGCACCTGTCCGGGTTATTCCTCCCATGGTCCCAGCTTATGCCAACGCCATTACCCAGGCATGGCGCCACCCTGTATCCACCACGCCCACTTCCCGTGGGCCTGACCGGCTTTACCATGTCCCCCGGATCACGCTTGGTTGTCTGTCGCACCTGCGGCTGACTCCGTGATCATTGTGGCTCACGGTTAGGCCACACGGCCTCGCCATACTAGTCTGGCACTGCCAGATGGTGAGTCCCGGCACCTAGATCTTCTTGGCAAGAAGGTCTGTGCCTCCAGTACTCTTCTATTGCGCATCCTTACTTATTTGGGCCACATATTTTTTTTGTTTGTTTGTTTTTAACCAGTTATAGCACACTAAGCTGAAAGCTTTTTTACAGGAGCGACCTGGGAGCACAAAGAGGTTGTGACTTGCTCAGGGTCACACAGTATGCCAGTGGAAGCTGTGGGATTCAAACCCAGATCTGGTCTGCTGGATATCACCAGATTTGAAGCTCAGAGCCTTAGACCACTGCACTATAATGCCTCCTGAATGGTCTGTCTGCATGCCTTGGCTGCGGATGCTCTGTCCTCCTTGCTGCCCTCACCGGCCGCGGCGCGGGTTGCCCAGTCGGTGGCTACCCTTCCCTCCCTTGCCCATCACCTTCTCCGGGTGAGCTATGACGTGGTTGATACCGCAGCTTGTCTGTCACTAGCATCACATTGCAGCACCATGCTTGGCTTCGGGTGTCTGATTTGGCCCCCGACATTCAGTTTTTGGTGGTTGGCTGCCCGTTCTGCAGGGCCTGACTCTTTGGTGCTGGTACCCAGTTCATTCTGGATTCTCTCCAGGCCTCCGGCCATGCCCTACAGTCTGTCCAGGTCCTGTATCATGGTACGCCGCGGACCCAGTCTCTCGCTCCTGTAGGCAGGCCTCATTCCAGAGGGCATCTGGCCTTGGTCGGGCTTCCTGGGACTCTGCTGCTCCGCTCTGTGCCCGTTCCCCTCCTGGGCCCGCACCTGCACCTTAGCCTCTCCCTAGGGTTTCCCCGTCCCCTTGCGGGCATCAGGGACTCCATCCGCCTATTATGGAGACCTGCTCCTGTTGCCGGACTTGATGCTCCACGCAGATTACTTTGGGACCTCTGCTACTCTCCCTTTGGGAGCTCTTCTGTGTCCCCTTGCTTTCAGGTTATCCACTGCCTTCTGCGCCTTCGGGAGTTCTACTTGATTGTCTACATGCCATGTCCTTTTGACCCCTGCCTCGTCAGGATGTATCATTGTGCTTGGCCTCCTGCAGCTTTCTGTTCCGCCTCGTCAGGCTCCCCGCCAGTCTCTCCGGCGCCTTGGATGCCCTGGGGCGCTTGCTGCAAGCCATTGCCTTTTGCACTCCTGCACGACAGGTTGTATCATTGGCATGTCCCTATTCATTCTCTCCTTTCGGGATCACTGTTTTACTCACCCTCTGCAGGAGTGCATGTATGTACTTGATTTTGGCTCTGTGACGCCGTCCCTTGTCTGGGCTTACACGGCTATCCATTGCATGGGTCTGCGGCTCCTCCATGGCTTTCGCCTAGACTGTGCTTGCCTTTTCTTTCCCATTCTTTCTCGAACAGTCCTCTTTGCTTTCTTGTGCTGCGCCCTCATGCCTCGATCCAAGCTTTACTGATCCTCCCTTATGGATGTTACTGCTTGGCAGTCTCCTGTAAGTAATGACTTACCGCAAGAGACCAGTCCATGAAAGATAGTGCGGTTACATAAGAACCTACATAAGATCTTCCAGGATGTCTGTCTTGCAGTAAGTGTCCCCACCCTCCGTCCCCCTGCCTTTGTTGTTTCTAGGGGTTTTCTCAGAGTCCTTGCAACTCCGGATGTTGGGTTGGGACTCCTTCGTCCCTCGGTTCGCCTCAGTCCTCGCTGTGTGTGCTGAAGCAGACGATAAATAAAGGGTACTAGGGGGCCACTTCCTCTTATAACTCCACCTACGGAAGTGATGTCTTGGGGGCGGCCCCTATACAGGACTACTGAAGAAGCTGCCATGAGACGGCTCCACGTGGTTGCAACTCCCATAAGTAATGACAATGCAAGAGACACGTCCTGGAAGATCTACTGTTACGGTAAGTTCTTACGTAACTGCACTTTCTAGGAGTGGTATATGTTTTTCATCCAGATGGATCCACCTGACCTCCCCTGGCTCTGGCGCACAACACTGCTTCCAGCGGGCAAGATCTGTCATCATGGGGCAGAGCAAAGGGTTATACCACCCAGATGGGTGGTAGGAGCCAGCTTGAAGATATTCTGGCGCATCTTAAAAGGGAAAGGATACTGCCAGATAGTGTGGATGAACAACTTGTACCACTCCTAGAACTACTGTTGCAGGTGAGTAATCTGTGATCTTACTTCGAGAGGGCTCTTGCAGTAGGTAATTACATATAGGACTGACGCCGGCAGGCAGCAGGACCCCACGGAAAAATTTCTAGCTAGCAGTCCCTGGTGAGGGACCGTCCCCATGTCAGGTGACCGGCATCAGAAGACATCGGTATAAAGGGGCGGTCCCTCATACCCACCTTCCAGTTCTTTCCCGCCGTTAGCTTATGCCAGCGCCTCGTGGAAAAGTTCCTTGGTCGTCAGGCTCCTTCGTCGGTTATTTTACAGAGTTTTTTCGCTCTTTTCCTAGTAATCGTCAGTCATTAGTCGGTGTATGTTGTCCCCACCTCCGAGCACAAAATAAAGCGACTGGGCGGGCACCCACTCATCAGCAAGGACGTGCTATTCCCTGTGCCTTTTTGCCTGGGGGCCCCACCATCAAGTAGAGAAGCGCCAGCACTGCCTGAGTTTCAACACGGCCACCCAGAGAAGGCAGCAGCAGTCCCTGGAAGCCTACATTCTCAAAAAGAAGATGAGCTCCATGGAAAAAGAACTCAAAAAAACTTTGGTAGGCGTCAACTTCCCTTGAAGGCCATCGCAAGAAAAAGGACAAAGAAAAGCATCGGGACAAGGGCTTCTCTCCCACCGCGACTCCCTTGGGAGTCGCCATGTTGAAGGTAATGTCCCCCCCCCGGGGGACCGCCTTCGACAGCCGCCTTAGAGGCTTCTAAGGCGGCCGCCCTCTGGCTCGAATTCAGGCCAGTCGGGTGCCTCCGGCTCTTGAGGTTTGCTGGCTCACCGGCGCCGGCGCTCCGAGCAAACCGGACGCCTGCATCCGACGCCTGCACAGAGAAGGTCGGTAGTCGCCCGACCCCTCTTTCACCAGATGAGGCTGCCCCTCCATCGCGGCCTGCCTCCGGCAAAGGTTCCATTAAGTCGGATGCCAGCACCTCCGGCGCCCACCCGGATCCCGCTGGCAAGATGCACGTCAGTCCGCCAGACGTCCACACAGCGGATGAACCAACGCCGGACCCTCCCACGTCCGTTGTTCCTGGCTCCCCGCTGCCCTCCGGGGACCCCGAGTCTCCTCAGCCCGACCCCAGGGATTTTTCCCCTCCATCCCCGGGTGACGCCGAGGTCCCTGTTCTACCTCCGTCGGACCAACCTCCTGCTGATCTGACGGCTCCCCAGACGCCGGTAGTGCCGACTCCGGGCGAAATCCCGTTTCCGGATGCCGCCTCGGCGCCGGGCCTTCTGCCCCAGTCCCGCCCGCGGGGCCGTCTGCTCCGGCAGCTCTCCCGGCTCCCAGGTACCTGACCCATCTTATCCGACGCCATCGTACCCGGGACTGCAGTATCCGACGCCACAATACCCGATGCCGGGCTTCTCGCCGTTGGGTTATGGATACTCACTCTTTGGGTATAACCCATACCCTTATTCCCCTCCTTCTCCACCACCCCCCCCCCCAGCCGCCGGTGGATTTGCAGGAGACTATAGCCTCCTGGTGGGCTGAGGCCAAGGCTCAGCTCACCAGAGGAGTGGAGAGTCATCTTCCGACGACAGTGCCGGTACCGGTTCCCGTACGTACACAGCGACAAACTCCCTCCCTCCAGACACCAGGGCTAAACCCTCTGGGTCCAGAGAGGGGCAGGACATGCTTCCCCGAGGGCTTCCCAAAGGGTCCATTCCTCCCCCTAGACGGGAAAGGGATTCGTCGTCTTCTTCAGTTTTCTCCTCGGATGCCTCCGACGGCTGCTCCGAGGAGGACGACGAGCCTCGCTGTCAGTCAAAGCCCAGGCCAAGGACTCCTCCGAAGTCTCTTCCGGAGGATCCTTCCTTAACGGAGCTGCTACATAAAATCCAGGCAGTGCATAAGTGGCAGTCCTTGGAGCCAGACCCACAGCGGTTGAAACTTGCTGAGCATCTGGATCTGCCCATGACAGCTCCCACCTTGGTGCCACCGTGGATCGAGCCTCATGCCCACCTTGTTACCGCCATTTGGAAACAACTGTTGGCATTAGCCCCTCTTCCATGGAAGTTGAACAGGCTATACCAGGCTCCAAAGGGCGTTGACTATTTAGATTCCCACCCTCGAGCTGACTCGGTCGTGATTAGCGCTGCTCATGGACGGTCAGCTAATCCAAAACACCTTAGCTCGTCGCCACCTGATAAAGAATCCCGCCTTCTGGACCAGTATGGCAAGAAGATTTTCGCTTCTTCCACGCTGGGGATCAGGGCCCTGAACTAATGTCTGTCACATGGGGGATTACCAGAAGGCAATTCTTTCTGACGTGGAAACCAAATTGGACTCCCTGCCGGACTCTCAGGTCAAGCAGGAACTGTCTGACCTCGTCCGCTCTGCACGTTCGGCCAGTCGACACATGCTTCATGCGACTTACGATGCAGTGGACACTGCTGAACGGAGCTCAGCTTTCACCGTAGGCTTACGACGTCATGCTTGGCTCTGTGTGTCAGGGTTGGTCCCGGAAGTGAGTCTGCTATACAGGAAGCGCCTTTCCGGGGGTCGGTGCTCTTCGGGGGTGATGTCAAGGACATCACCGATGAGAAGGGGACAGCACTAAAGTCCGTCGAGACTATGTACCATCCCCATCAACCGCAGCGCCGTCCCTTTCTCAGACGGAACTGGCCAAAGGCGAAACCTCTGAGAAAGCGGGCCACTAAACGCCGGGCCCCCACAGCTGCCAAGCCCCCTCCGCCCAAAAAGCAGCGGGTGCTTAAGCTGCAGCGCTGCCCCACACCATCTGTCTCCTTCCCTCTCCCACAGCCTCCGGGCTTCCCGAAGGAACCGGTAGGAGGAAGGTTCTTCCTCCACCTTCCGGGCTGGGAGAGGATAACAACAGATTCATGGGTGCTCCAGCTAATCGTAGAAGGACACTCAACAGAGTTTCTACAGAAACCACCTCATCACCCTCCCCAAAGATCGTCATACTCTCGGGAACATCTTCTGGTCCATGAAAAGATTTCAGCACTGTTGCTGAAACAGGTGATAGAACCTGTCCCCCTTCCCCTACAGGGAACGGGTTACTATTCCCACTTCTTCCTGGTCCCGAAGAAGATAGGAGATGTAAGACCTATCCTAGATCTCAGTTCCCTGAACCTATTCGTGGAATACAAGAGGTTCAGGATGCTCTCACTGCAGAGCCTTCTGCCTCTCCTCCGCTCAGGCCAGTGGTTGTGCGCTCTGGATATGAAGGATGCCTACCTGCATATATCCATTCACCCGTCCAACCGCAAATATCTCCGTTTTGCTTTCCAGAGGGACCACTACCAGTTCAAGGCACTTCCATTTGGCCTCTCCTCGGCTCCCAGAGTATTTACCAAATGCCTTGCGGTGGTGGCGGCCTACCTGCGTACCCGGGGAGTGCAGGTTTTCCAGTACCTGGACGACTGGCTCCTGGCGGCCTCGTCCAGGGAGGAACTCCTGCGCTGCCTCTCCCTTACCCAACAGGTCTTTGCCTGCCTGGGGATTACCATCAACCATTCCAAGTCTCATTTGATCCCATCCCAGAGACTCCAGTTTATCGGGGCGATACTGGACACGACCCTGGCCAGGGCCTTCCTGCCACCGGACAGGGCGGCCTCTATTCAGACTCAGGTAAGCCTGTTGTCCAGCTGCAGGTGAGTCACTGCAAGGTCGGTTCTTCGACTTTCTCAGGCTCATGGCAGCTGCTATCCCGACAGTTCCTTGCGCTCGGCTCCGCATGAGGGTTTCTCAGTGGACGCTTCGCTCCCAATGGGATCAGTTGGAGGACGACTTGGATCAGCTGGTCCTGGTCTCTTCTCCCATGGCTTGAGACTTGCAGTGGTGGATGGTCAGAGAGAACCTGTTTCGGGGGGGTTCCATTCTTCCTTCCTCCCCCCTTCCAGACTCTGATCACAGATGCCTCGGGTGAAGTTTAGGAAGCTCATCTTGGTCCTCATCGGACCCAGGGCTCTTGGTCCAAGCTCGAACAACACTTCACATCAATGTGCTCGAGCTCCGGGCAGTACTTTATGCACTCCAAGCCCTCCATCTGTATCTCCTTCCAGGCCACCTAGCCGTCCATACTGACAATATGTGTGTGGTATGGTACATCAAACAGGGAGTGACTTGGTCCTACCCTTTTTGCAGGGAAGCAGTGAGTGTGGGATTGAGCAACATAACACGACCTTCACCTTATGGCAACTCATGTTCCAGGAGTTGAAAACGCCTTGGCAGACAAGCTGAGTTGCTCATCCGCACTGGCCCATGAGTGGGAACTGGATCAAGGGGTCCTAGACGATATCTTCCTACGTTGGGGAACACTACAGGTCGACCTGTTCACTTCCCCCTCAAAATGCAAAGCTTCCAGCTTTCTGTTCGCTCGTTCAAAAGCGAGGCATCTTCTGGAGAGACCCTCTGTCTCCAGATTGGTCTATGCCTTCCCCCAATTCCTTTGATCCCATGGGTCTTGCAGAAACTAAGTTCAGATGGAGCATGAATGATTCTGATCACTCCTTTTTGGCCCAGGCAAGTTTGTTTCTCTCTTCTGCAACAATTCTCAGAGGAACCTCTGCTCCCTCTTCCTCTGTCACAATGTTTGCTGACCCAGGATCGGGGGACCCTGGTCCATCCAGGTCTCAAGTCCCTTCAGCTACATGCATGGCTCCTGCAGACATAGCCCAAGCCCGCTTTGGAGTTTCTCCCCAGGTGGCGGAAATTCTGGTGGAGGCTAGGACACCCTCCACTAGGTCTTCCTATGCTATGAAGTGGAAAAGGTTCACAATCTGGGCTGCTTCAAAAGATGTTGAGCCTTTCTCCTGCCCCGTGGGACGTCTGCTGGAGTACCTGCGCCGTCTCTTCGACCTAGATCTTAGTCACTCCTCTCTGAAAGTCCACATGGCGGCTATTTCAGCCTATCACGTTCTCTTTGCAGACAGAACGTTTGCTCAACCGGAAGTCTCGAAGACTTTCCTCAGAGGGGTTTTCCACCTCAGACCTCCTATTTGAGTTCCCGCCCCTCCTTGGGATTTGAATTTTGTTCTTAAGAAACTAACTCTGCCTCCTTTTGAACCGGCAGCCTCCGCAGACTTGAAGTTCCTTTCTTGGAAGACACTTTTTCTCATGGCCATTAACTCGGCTCGGAGGATTTCCGAGCTCCAGGCCCTGATGTGTAAAATTCCATACTTGATTTTCCACAGGGAACGTGGCTCTGCGCACCAATCCTAAGTTTCTCCCTGAGGTGGTAGCGGAATCTACATTGAACCAGTCCATAGAGTTACTCGCTTTCTTTACACAGTACTCCAGTCAAGGGGAGTATTTACTACATACTATGGATGTTCACCGGATTCTGAGATACTACACCAACAGGACAAAGCATCCCAGAAAGACTGATCAACTGTTTGTCTCATTTGCACCCAAAAGAGAAGGCAATGCTGTTTCTAAGCAATGCCCAGGGCCCCGAGTTTTCCACGATTCCGCGGGTGCGGTAAACTGCGGAATTTGCTGTCCCCTGCAGAATTGCGGCCGCGCCAGAACAAATGTCCTTTGCCGACAGAGTGCCCAACCCCCGTCGGCTTTACTGGTGCCACGCTGGGTGCCCAATCCCCCATCGGTTTCACTACCCCCCCCAAAATGTTCGTATGCCACACTGGGAGCCCACCCCAGCGTAGCTAAAGCTTCCTTTGATAACGAGGGTGCCCAATCCCCCGTCAGCTTCACTGTCTTTCTTCTTCTCCCCCCCAAGCCACGCTGGGAGCCCACCCCAGCGTGGCAAAAGCTTCATTTGCCGACGGGGGTGCCCAGTCCCCCGTCGGTTTCACTGCCCCTCCTCCAAAATATTTGTATGCCACGCTGGCAGCCCACCCCAGCATGGTAAAAACTTCCTTTGCCTGACGGGGGTGCCCAGTCCCCCATCGGCTTCACTGTCTCCCCCCCCCAGCCATGCTAGGAGCCCACCCCAGCATGGCAAAAGCTTCATTTGACAACTGGGGTGCCCCGTCCCCCTTCGGTTTCACTGCCCCCCCCAAGAATGTTCGTATGCCACGCTGAGAGCCCACCCCAGCGTGGCAAAAACTTCCTTTGCTGATGGGGGTGCCCAATCCCCAGTCAGTTTCACTGCCCCCAAAGCCATGCTGGGAGCCCACCCCAGCGTGGCAAGAGTCCCTGTGTGTAAATAAAAGAAAAAAAACCTTCCCTCATTGATTCTTTTGGCCCGCACCCACCCTCTGGGTACCCACGCCCCCACCTCAACCCACACTTACCTCCGGTGCCCAGCGCGACTATCTTCGGTGGACCGGGAATATGTCTGCACTCTTTAAAGCCAACCGTGAAGTGAAGAAATGCCGGTAAGCTGTATAATGGCATAAATGGATTTTTTTCAACTTTTGTGCATATCTCAGCCATTTCTTGGGGTTTTTTCACCAAATTTTCAACATGTGGTTTTTGGGGCCCCACCGCATGAACTGTGACACTGTTATTTCGTTACTCGGTCCTGAAAGGTGGTTCTGCAGTCACTGCGCGGAACCACCTTTCCGGAATGATTAGTGAAATGACAGTGTCACAGTTCACGAGGTAAGCTCCCAAAAACCCTATGCTGAAAATTTGGTGAAAATATTCCACAAAACGACTGTTTCTAGGGACATGGATATGTTGTTCATCCACACTGTCTGGCAGGTTCCTTGCCGCTTTAAATCTTGCCGGAAGGTCTTCAAGCTGGCTTCTCCCACCACCTGGGTGGTAAAAACTCTATTCCATGCATGGCGCGGAATTTACTTACCATGGAAGCTCAGGTTCCCTCCTTAGCTCTCGTCTTAGACTGGATCCTAACTCTTGGTTCACCGAAGTGGTTTTAAGTTTTCTAAACTTGGTCTTCATCTCTCTCGCGGCTGCGATGGACAAATCTATTCCGGCTTTGGAGGTGCCCTTGCGAACGAGAAAATGTCCAGGACTGATCCGCACTCCGCGTGCATTTACTGTCTAGTCCTGAATCCGACCCTGAGCCTGCAGTTGTTGCCGCTCTTTCTCGATAACGTCCTGGATGATCGTGCTGCCGTTTTAAAGCTCGGGCGCCCAGCGTTCCGCCAGTAAAATCAAAGAGGCTGCGTTGGGCGGTGTCCGGCTGACTGGCTCGTTGAGCAGCTCAAGCAGATGATAAGCTCTCGAGGAGGGGCCCATGCCGCATCTTCTTCCTCCTCGGCCACGGCATTTACCCCGCTCTGAGTTCCTCGTACACGGCTTCGTTCAAGGAGCTTTGTCAGTCTCTTTCCACGAAGGGAGAGGGGCCAGGGTTCAACAAATCCTACTTCCCGATGTCCCGGGCTACCAGATACAGTGCAGGGACAAGCACTTTCTGTTGTGCCACCTGTCCACGGGCTAGCACTGATTTAAAAATCTTTGCTGCTGCAGTTCTACCTTCCACCAGTAGGGTGCTCACTGCTTTGGCTGTGCACCTACTGGTCAGGAACGAGCGGTGAGTGTATGAGCTTGCCTCAGCCTATGGAAGCCTACGGAAGTGGCATCGGTAGCGAGCGCGAGCAGCGTCTCGGAGGAAAACGGAGGAGGAGCAAGCAGTCGGACTGGCAGACGTGGGGCCAAATGAGGAAGACAATCTTGGAACTGTAAGTGATACAAAGAATGCCCATTGGCCGCAGTGGTGATTTGGTGCGTAGTGGAGACGAGTGTAAAGACGTGCGTTGCGTTAAAGCCCCTCATTCACTGTCTGTTGGTGGAGACTAGAGGATACACAAATTAAACAGTCCGTTGTGGATATCGGGGAGTGGGGACTGCAAGTGCGACCTTACTTTGTGTGTGTGGAGTGGACTACTGGGGCTGGAAACAAATTTAAAACTGAATTAAGGAGGGAGGGTTGGTGAGAGTGAAGAGCGGAGAGGAGGGAAGGCAGGAGCTAGGAGGACTAAGGAGTGGGGGCAATGTGGCTGAGCACTGTTATCTGCACACAAGTGCATTAGTGCAGCAGACAAGCAAATTTACCTGCCGTGTGCCATGCCAGTTTTGCCAAAAGTGCAAAATTAATGAAGAAGAGAGTAATCTGAGCAAATAAGGAGTGTGCAGGCAGGGTAAATAAAATATTGAGAAGGGTTAGGTTGGGCATAACAGGGTGAAAGCAAACCAAGGCGCATATAAAGTAAAGTAGGCAGTATAGTGCAGTGGTCTAAGGCTCTGAGCTGCAAATCTGGTGACATCTAGCAGACCAGACCTGGGTTTGAATCCCACAGCTTCCACTGGCATACTGCCTGAGCAAGTCACTTAACCTCCTTGTGCTCCCAGGTCACTCAGCTTAGTGTGCTATACCTGGTTAAACAACTAAAAAATAATTGAAACAAGGAGAAAAAGAAACAAAACAAACTGGGGGGGGGGGAGAATGTCTGCTGTCTGTGTAGCAGGGTGGAAGAAGGAAGGGAACCCTGGTCCCCTGACAACTGAGAACTAGCAGCAGCGTAAAGTGTCACTGACTACAGAAAATAAAAAGGAAGAAAGCAAGGGCAGGGGACTACTGCTGTGGGGTGGGGAGCTTTGTGTTGCCCACCAGTAAAAACAGAAGTTTATTGGACTACTAGCTGCATAAACAAAGAAAAAATAAAAGAAAGCTAAAAAGAAAGAAAATAAGGGAAGAGGCTGTTGGGAGAGGAGAGCGCAGATATAGAGATTGTGTGTGAAGGAGGAGCTTGGAGAGAGGAGGGGTGAAGGAAAGGACTGACTTGAGAAAGTTAGTAAAAAAAAAAAGTATAGTAAGAAATAAGCCTATAACTCAAACTGTGTGTGGTGTGGGGCTATGCTATGGGCTTAGTTGGGCTGTTGGGAGAGATTTTGTGAAAAGGAGTGAAGGACCCAGTGTCCTGCAGCCGGTTGGTTGGCTTTTGGCTTGAAGTACCCAAGAAACAAAAAGAGAAATATAGTAAAAAAATATATATAAGACAAGTGTAAGTAATAGTAAAATAAGGGAGCCTAACTGCGGCGGTCGGCTTGGGCTGTGCTGGGAGAGAGGAGAGTGAGTGACTGTGTGGAGAGTGTTCTGCAGCCAGCTGCCTGACTTGTTGCAGGACAAGACAACTTGCAGTGTATAGAAAGAAAAGCATATGTCCCCTGGTGACCCAGCCCATAAGCCCACACTAACCACCAGTGAAAAAAGGACACACAGACACCAGTGTTTAAAATAAGTTTATTATTGGTTCCATTAATCTTTAAAAAAAAAAAAAAAAGTGACCACCAAATTTATATGGACAATATGCAGACGAACAAAGCCAAACAACAAAGTCTCTTGTCTCTCTGGTCAGCAGCAGCACCATCTTTTACGAGACAAACACAGTCTGGTACTACTTCCACAGATAAAGTCATGAAACTGAATTTGCATCTGTGGTTCTGGATATAACTGCTGACCAGGTACTTGATGTAAACAGAGAAGCCCTAGTAGCCTTATCTCAAAAAGCCCTGTGTCACTTGCTAAGAAACGTAGTTTACTGCTTGATAATGAGGTGGCAGTTGGGAGTAGTAAAGACAAGAAATATGACCAAGAGAAAAGGGCCAGACTATTTCAGTGTCATTGGCTGTCCACTTATAAATGGTTGAGATATGATGATAAAAAGGGGCTTATGTACTGCACACTATGTAAAAGTATCCCACTATTGCAACTCCAGCATTTTCAAAAAAAACAAATGTCTTTGCCACAGGCTCTAACAACTTTCGCATTGAGTCACTACGTGCACATGAAAAATCCAATCCACATGTGCTATGCCAGAATCAGCATATTCTGGAAAGTGGCCAACGAGCAGTATGTTGTGAGGTTAGTGAGTCACCACTTTACCAAGCCTTTGCACAGTTGGAAGAGGCCACAAAGCAAAGATGAGACGCCTGTTTAACACAGCGTATTCCATAGCCAAAAATCTTCGCCCTTTCTCAGACATGGAGTGGCTCTGTGAATTACAGGAAAAACATGGCATTAAGCTAGGTTCTAATTATACTAACGATAAGCGAGCCAGGGACTTTTGCAGTGCTATTTCAGCAGTTATATCCAGAACCCAGATGCAGACTCTTGCTGACGGCAGTACTGATTACAGTATAACTGAGTGGGAAAATGTTTTCTTAAGGTTTGTTGAACCTAATTCAAAACAGGTGCATACATTGCTTATCCAAGCTGTGTCACTGGAACATGCACATGCAGAAGGTGTATTCCATGCAATATCAACTGCATTGGAGTCAGTAAGTCTTCCTCTCAGTAATCTACAAAATGTTAATCCAGGACCGCTTCTTATTTCAGCAAATTTTGATGGGGGCCAGTGTCATGATGGGTGAAAGAGGAGGAACCATAGCAAAGTTGCAGGAACACTGCCGTCCTGAAATAATTGCGATGCACTGCGTTGCCCATAAGCTAGAGCTGGCAGTTCTCGATGTGTTAAAAAAAAAAATCCATTTGTATCAAAGCTGGAAAGTACTCTCAAGGGAATATTTAAATTTTATCACTATAGTCCCAAAAAAATGAGAGCGCTCCAAGAAATTGCTAACGTGATGGATACTGATCTGGCGTACTTTACTGCAATTAAACAAGTGAGATGGCTTGCCAGTAGGTCACGTTCGGTACATGCAGTTCAGGTTAACCTACCCACTGTAGTACAACACCTACATGCATCTTTGACTGCTGGTGGTGATGAAAGTTCAAAAACAAAGGGCCTCTTAAAATAAACACAGAGTGTGCAGTTTGTAAAAGCTATCCATATACTGCAAGATTTCCTGCCAATACTAAAAAACCTGTCACTGCAGTTTCAACGAGATGACCTAGTAATACTGGAAGTTCCACAGCTTGTTGAGACCTGCCTACTCCAGCTTATTTAACTGAAAACCATGCCAGGGCAATACATGGCAGCTTTCCTCAGCCATTACAAACCAGAACAGAAATGTATGGAATATGTTGTGACAAAGAGGGAGGGAGAGAAGACTGTTCATTTCCCATTCAGAGGCAACTGCCCGAAATCAATTTTGTGACAGATGGACAACTGCAGACTTTAACAGATGCAGCAATAATGTATATTGACAACAGATTTAAAATTTCTCAGAGGTGCCTCTCAAATGGTTCAACTGCTTAGATTTTAAGCAGTTTGATCTGCCAAGAGACCAACTAGCGGTGTTTGGGACCTCTGAACTTGCAAACCTGGCAGAATATTTTCACTTTTTCACGGAGGAGCAGCAGGAACATATAAAGTCAGAGTATGCTGCATTTAAAACAATATTGAAATCTGCTATTGAAAAACCCTATTTGCAGGTATATACCAGATTACTAAAAGAAAAACCACCCCAGGTTATACACATTCTTGACCTAGTTGAAATACTCATGGCAATGAGTGTATCGACTGCAAAATGTGAGAGAGTTTTTTCTGTTCAGAACCTAATCAAAACAAAAATCAGGACAAGGCTGGCTGAGGATTCACTACAGTCTCTCCTGCAGATAGCAGTAGAAGGTCCTGAGCTGCATGACTTTGATCCGGATCCAGCAATTAACCACTGGCTGCTCTGTGGTCCAGGCACTCGACATGTTCGTGGGCATGCTGTTGCTGCTGATACATTATCTTCTGGTTTAGCTGCTTCTGCTGCTGATGATCTTCTTGATGCTAGTACTCCTGCTCCCAGTGCCCCATCATCTTCTTCCTGGCCTAGCCCTTAATCACCATTTTATGTTCTCAACCAATGGCCTAGCTGGTTTTGGCTTGTCCTTAACTAATTCTGTAACATTTCTCCAATCTCTTCTAATACAGACTTCTGCCTGGGGTGCCTTAGTGTCCGGCCTGTATTAACAAATAAATATATGAAAATATTGTTTTTCCTGATTTATGAAGTTCTTCTACATCTCTCCATCCATCCTATGAAATAATAGTACAATATATAAGCCCTACTACACAGCCACACCATTTAACTTATTTCTGTTAAGTCGGTTGAATATTTCAATTGAAATGTACTGGACTACCACTCGGAACTCGAGGACTACCATTTTTGTCAAGGCCACTTGTCCTGGACTAGCATGAGATTTTAAAATTTGTCGATCCCTGAGAGGGGCCATCGGGACATTCCTCTCAGCCCAAGAAGAAGGAGGAGTCGGAGGGTAAGTCCCACCATCGGCATTCGTGGGAGCGGGAGAGGTCTCCTTCCCCGGACAGCCGACCGTCGACTTCGGTCGAAGTTGCGGCTCAGGCCGCTGGCTTCACGGTGTCCCCATCAGGCCAGCCTGCCGAGACTCCCGTTGACGCAGTCGAGATATTTCTCGATCCGTTAGACGGGCTGTCGACTAGTGAAGCCGTCAACCCACTTTCACCAGTTCCCCCGATGGATACCGAGTATCTGCCTGTGCCTTCGGGGCGCAGTCCCCGGTTAAAGTGCCTGAGCTGAGGGAAGAGCGGGTGTCCCCTGCCCCTTCCCAGACCCGCCCTCGGTCTGCCTAAGGGTCCTGGTCTCGGACTTCATCTCGGTCAAGCCGTTCCCGCCATCAGCGGTCTCGGTCTCGATACCGGAATAAGTGGCGACACCGTTCCTCCTCGTCCTCTTCCTCGGATGAGGGGAGACGGCGCTACGAGGAGCTTATGTGGCAGCAGTTGCTGTTGTCCAGGGCTAAACCGACTCCGGTCCAGACCCCGGCCATCAAGTGGCTGTCGCCCGAACGACCGAAGCAACCGCTCGCCCCAGTCGAGCTGCCTGTTCCAGGGCTGGTTGCTCGGCCAAAACCAGCTGCTCCACTGATTGTGGTGGAACCTCTGCCTCCACAACCGAAGTCTGGGGCACCGTCCAAGGATTCTCGGTCGGGTCACAGCCTGCCCCACAGGTTGTCGGTCACCCTCACTCCCGACCGTCCTCTGCAGGTAGAGGGTGGCTCAGGGCCGAGGCAGCTGTTCGCAGACTCATCGGAATCCGAAGACGACTCCTCCCTGTTCTCCAGGCAGGTCGACCTGGAGTCCTCCAGGTGCCAGTCATTGGACGATAGCCCATCGTCCTTCTTGGGTCTGCTTCGACTCATCTCGGAGTCCACCGGGATGCAGCTTGAGCCCGTGTCCAAACGGGCCAAGTATCCCCTGATGGAGATACTGGACCGAGGGGATTCCCCTACGGAGGCCTTTCCGGTGGCTGAGGCCATTGTCGGCCCAGCCTTGGAGCTTTGGCAGCAGCCTGCTTCCTGCCCTCGGCCAGGAAGTACGCGGTCCTCACCGGCTCTTTGCCCGGTTTCTCGGAGCACCCCTCTGCCGAGGGGTTAGTCACCGACAGTGTTTTCCGGCGTTCCGGTAATGCTCGGGATTTGGATAAGCCCCCGACAAAGAGTCCAAAAAGCTGGACTTTGCCGGGCGTAAGGTGTACGCTGCATCCTCCCTCGGCCTCCGACAGGCCAGCTCGGCCATGCTGATGACACACTTCTCCCACGCCCTCTTGGGCTCCCTGGATGAGGTTGTCCCTCATCTCCCGACCGACCTGCAGACCACAGTCCGCCAGGTGCAGGACCAGGGTAGGGTGGTGGCGAAACAGCAGCTTCAGACTGCTCTGGACATAGGTGATTCCTGTGCCAGGTCAGTAGTGGCCATGTGCCGCAGGGCGTGGCTGAGGATATCCACCTTCACGGCGGATACCCAGCACAAGTTGGCGGACGTCCCCTTCTTGGGGACTGACCTCTTCGGCCCTGGAGTGGAGGGACACCTCCAGCAGATCGAAAAGTCCAATGCCACCTTGGACTCGGTCACCTCCGCCCAGAGGGCCAAAGGCCGCCATCAGCAACAGCAGAAGTCCTTTCGTCCTTCAGCCCTTGCATCTCGACCGGCCCAACAGCACCAGCAACAGGGCCAGCAGGCTCGTGCTTGGCGTCCCAAACCCAAGCCGGCAGCTCCCTTCCAACAGGAAGCAGGGAGGTAAGGCCAGGAGGTCCCTCGGCGGTTCCTCCTCCAAGCCTGCCCAGTGACTGGTTGAGGGGTGCCGCCAACTCGTCACCCCCCCCCCGGGTTCCCCCATGGGGGGACGGCTCCGCCTGGTCCGCTATCACCACGGACCACTGGGTGTTGGAGGTGGTAGGAAAAGGCCTGCCTCTGGAGTTCGAGCAGGCTCCACCCTTTCGAGCCTTCGCCCCTCTGGGGGCCACGGGGTCCGCAGCCTCACTGTCAGCCCGCCGAGCCAATATTGCCCTGCTCCTCGAAAAAGAGGTGATCAGGAAGGTGGTGGATCCTCCTCCAGACCCAGGGTTTGTGTCCAGGTATTTCCTGGTCCCAAAACAGACAGGGGGCTGGCGCCCCATTCTCGACCTGAACAGGTTCCTAAGGTCTCGGACCTTCAGGATGGTCACTCTGGCTCAGATAATCCCATCCTTGGAGCAGGCGTGTGGTTCTGTTCCTGGATCTCAGGGCGTGTTCTTTCATGTCCCAATCCGTCCGTCTCATCAGAGATTCCTCCGCTTCAGGCGGAGGGATCCCTTCAGTTCCGGGCCATTCCTTCAGCCTCTCCCTAGCTCCCAGGGTCTTCACAAATGCATGGCAGTGGTGACAGCATTCCTCTGGCTGAAGGTCGGGTGTACCCTACCTGGACGACTGGCTGATTGCAGCCCCTTCCAGAGTGGAGGCGGAGCGGTCCAGAGATCTGGCCCTCCAGGTTTGCTCTCAGATTGGCCTCCTCATCAACGAGGCCAAGTCGGAACTCATGCCGGAGCAGGTGATTCTCTTCATCGGGGCAGAGCTCAACTCCCGGCGGACTGAGCTGAGGTTCTTTCCTCCTTTGCCCAATCATTTCTGGTTGGACAATTGCGCCCTGCCTGGGACTTCCTGGGCCTCATGGCGGCCTGCACCAGTGTGGTCCGTTGGGCCCATTGGTACATGCGTCCCCTTCAATGGGGACTGGCCAGCCAGTGGTCACAACACTGCAATCCGTTGGACCAGCCTGTGACAGTGACCCAGGAGATGTGGAACGCTTTCCAGTGGTGGACCGTTCCAGCACATCTGCAGGAGGGCATCCCGTTCGTCTGCCTCGAGCCGATGGTCTCTCTATCGACCGATGCATCTCTGATGGGTTGGGGTGCCCATCTGGGGGAGCACCAAGTGCACGGCCTCTGGTCCCCTCGGGAGTCCCGATGCCATATCAACCTGCTGGAGCTCCGAGCGGTCCGCCTAGTTCTCACCGTCTTCGCTCCGTTTCTACGGGGTCAAGTGGTTCAGGTCCAGACAGACAATAGCACGACCATGTACTATCTAAACCGCCAGGGTGGGACACGCTCCATGCTGTTATGCAAGGAAGCTCTCCGCATATGGTACCTCGTGTGCAGCCTGGAGGCGGATCTCCTAGCCATTCACATGGCAGGAGCCTCCGACACCCTGGCCGATGCCCTAAGCCGGATAGGGGCTGTGTCTCACGAGTGGTCTCTCCTGCCGGAGGTAGTACAAGATCTGTTCTCCCACTGGGGCACGCCTCAGGTGGACCTGTTTGCTTCAAGGGAGAATGCGAAGCTGAGTCTGTTCCATGCCCGTCCCCCTCAGCAGGGCTCACTGCAGGGGATACCTTCCGTGGACCCTGGGCCTCTTCTACGCCTTTCCCCCATTTTCCTTGATCCACAAGGTGCTTCTCAAGGTGAGGAGGGACAAGGCGCAGGTGATTCTGGTAGCCCCAGACTGGCCTCGCCAGTTCTGGTATCCAGATCTCCTCAGCCTCAGCTCCAGGCTCCCGAGGTGACTTCTAGCCCGCCTGGACCTGATCTCAGTCAACCAGGGGAAGGTATTCCATCCGGACCTTCAGTCCCTGCACCTGATGGCCTGGTTCCTGAGCGGCTAGAGTTCCAGGCCTTGGGTCTTTCCGACGAGGTCCTCAACGACGTTGAGGCGTCCCGTAAGGAGTCGACCAGGAAATGCTACACCTTCAAATGGAAGAGATTTTCCATTTGGTGTCAGGGGAAGGGCTTGAACCCTTCCGCCTGTCCCTTGGCAAGCATTCTGGACTACCTGTGGTCCCTTTCTCAGCAAGGGCTTCGGTCGATGACCCTTAAGGTGCACCTGGCAGCCATCTCTGCTTACCGGGCGCGGGTCGGGAAGCAGTCGGTGGCGCAGAAGGTGGTTGGGCGCTTTCTCAAAGGCCTGGACCACATTTCCCCTCCGGTGCGAGAACCTCCAGCTCCGTGGGATCTACTGCTGGTATTGGCCAAGCTCATGGGCAAGCCATTCGAACCGATGCACAGGTGCGATATTTCCCACCTGTCGTGGAAGACCGCCTTCTTGGTGGCTATCACGTCAGCCAGAAGGATGGGAGAGCTCCAGGCGCTTTCCATAGAGTCTCCTTATCTGGTCTTCCACAGGGACAAGGTTGTCCTGCACCCCCACCTGAAATTCCTTCCGAAGGTGGTGTCGGAGTTTCACCTTAACCAGGTGTTGACTCTGCGGTGTTCTACCCAATCACGCCTCGGAGGCCGAATATAGGCTCCATACTTTGGACCCTAGGCGGCTCGCTTGTTACAAGGCGAGACGGCTGAAGTTCGGGGAGAGGTTCGCCAGCTGTTTGTCACCTACGCTGAAGCCGCACCAGGCAGACCTGCAGCCAAGCAGACGATAAGCAGGTGGGTCACCTCCTGCATAGAGCTCTGCTATAGGTTGGCGGGCATTGAGCCTCCCAGAGGGATAAGAGCTCATTCTACCCGCCATACCGCTACATCGGTAGCTGCTTCCAGGGATGTCCCTATCCAAGATATCTGCAGTGATGCTACCTGGAAGTCGGCACATACCTTTATTACCCACTACCACATCGACCTTGAGTCACGCCGAGATGCTGGTTTTGGGGCCTCGGTTCTCCAGTCTCTATTTCCCAAGTAAGTATCGGGGGTGTGCGCCTTCCCTCCCTCCTCCCGGAGAACTGCTAGGAGTCTGCCAGACAGTGTGGATGAACAACATATCCATGTCCCTAGAAATACAGGTTACTCACCTGTAACAGGAGTTCTAGAATGGTATATGTTGTTCATCCCACCTAACTCTCCAACCTCCCGGCCCGATGCACAACCTGACTTCCAGCAGGCTAGATCTGGCGTCATGGGCGGGCCGAGTTTACCACCGGGTGGGTGGGAGAGCCAGCGAAGACCTTCTGGCAAGATTTAAGCGGCAAGAACCTGCCAGACAGTGTGGATGAACAACATATATCATTCCTAGAACTCCTGTTACAAGTGAGTAACCTGTATTTTCTGAGCATGCGTTACGCCAGTTCTATAGCTTCGTAACCTTGAGCATTTTTAATATTTTCACTCCAGATTTTCAGTATTGCTATTTTACCACACCACCTTATGAACAGTACAACCGTCATTTTTCATATCTCACCCGAAATGTGTTTTCACACATGTAGCGCACAATGGCGCGGTTGGTGTGCGAAATCAATGTTCGGGACAAATTAAGAAAATCACAGTGATACTGTTCATGAGCAGAGGTCTTAAACTGGCTATGTTGAAAATTTGGTGACAAACGCCCATAAAATGACTGTGTTACAAGCGTGCATTGTCTCAGATATGGCAACAAAAACGAAAAGGGTAAAAATGTGCCACAGAAATTGGTGTTGAGTGCCGCAGAAGTTCTGCGGCAAATGAGAACCCTGCCGCAGAACTTTGTTCCAATGTGCTGCAGAAAAATCGGGGCCCTGGCAATGCCTATCCAAATGGTTGGCTCATTGCATCACTTTCTGTTATGACCAGTACAACAAGACGCTTCCGGGTCAAGTAAAAGGCCACTCCACCAGAGGAGTCGCTGCCTCAGCGGCTTGTTTCAAGAATGTGTCAGCCGCAGACATCTGTGCTGCCGCCACTTGGACTTCCCTCCATACCTTTGCAAAACATTACAGTTTGGATATTGCCTCTCGCTGTAGAGCAGGCTTCGGGTTGGCTGTCCTGCAAGGCCTCCTTTCTTAAGGCCTTCACAGCTAAAGGATCTACTCTGAGTAGATTTCCTTCTCCTGTGTGCTTCTTCTTGTTCCAGACTGCTTGGGACTCAGTCCTGTATGTAATTACCTACTGCAAGAGCCCTCTCGAAGTAAGATAGTACAGTTACATAAGAACTTACCGTAACAGTAAATCTTCAAGAGAGGCTTTTGCAGTAGGTAATACCTTCCCACCCTCCATCCCCCTAAGCTTTTTCAGCTCCTTTTCCAGTGAGGGAAATATTCGCTTCTCTCTCGTCCAGCCTCCTTTGGCGGGAAAGAACTGGAAGGTGGGCGTGAGGGACCGCCCCTTTATACCGATGTCTCCTGATGCTGGTCACCTGATGTGGGGGCGGACCCTCGCCAGGGGCTGCTAGCTAGAAATTTTTCCGTGGGGTCCTGCCGCCTCCCGGCGTCAGTCCTATATGTAATTACCTACTGCAAGAGCCTCTCTCGAAGATCTACTGTTACAGTAAGTTCTTACGTAACTGTACTTTTTCCATGCTAGCTGAGGGCAGATACCACTCACGTATTGTAGTAGCTGCCCTCGGCAATAGTTATTCTAGCCAGGATTGAAGTAGAAATAGCAGCCTATACCTTCATTATATTCTTAATTTTCATTTACAGATGGGCTGCCCGATCATTTGAGTCTCCGGTCCTGCTGACGCGCCCCCGTGCTCAAGCATGTAATGACGTGTGACTAGGGAGAGTGGAGGGGCGTGTCCCATTGAAATGAATGGGGCTCCATTTCCATTCCATTTTTTAGCTCATGAATGGCTTTTTAGAGATTGATGAAGGCACCACTTGACTAACAAGGCCCTTGTTGGTCGGTGGTACCTTCATTAATCTCTAAAAGTGTTCATGAGCTGGCTGGAAGGAAATGGGCCCGATCATTCAAAGGTTCTCCCTGTATGTCATTACATGCCGAGCATGGGTGTCAGTGACCGGGAGGCGCAGAAATGATCAGGTAGCCAATCTGTAAATGAAAGTTACAAAGGATACAACAAAGGTATGGGCTGCTATTTCTACTTTAATTCTAGCTAAAATAACTATCGCTGAGGTCAGCTACCATAATATGCGAGTAGCTGCCGTACATCAGAAATTTACTTTAAATGTTATTTCCTGATTTATTTTTTTTCAGCTGTCTTGAGATGCGCCCACCCCTGCTTTGAGCCTAAGCATATTTTGAGAGGATTTGAAATAAAGGAGGGCTCCAGAATGTGGCTCTTCACCACGGTCAGATCTTTCTTTTCTGTCAAAGCAATAAATCGCACCTGGATTCACTCGGTGCCTCTCATTTACTTCGCTAAGTTTATCACCCTGTTTCAGTTTTGATGCAGTTTCTGGTTTCAGCGCCACCTCTGCAGTTACTTCCTTCTGCCAGGTGTTTTCTTTAGTTGTCAGATTTCATCTTATATTCCAGAAGGTTCACTCCCAAATAGTCATGTCCTCCCTGTGGGTGAACCCATGTGGTGAGTTTAAAAAGTGCACAAAGGGCCACAGACGTATTTCATTAGCAGTCTGCCTCAGGTAAGTTCACTCTTCTGGGTATTAGGTCACAGTACCGGGGCCAGTCTTGTTCCTCAGAACGTTGTCACTGGTCTTATGACCAAACTCCAGCCAGACTTATTGGGTGGCAGGTACTCGGACCCTTCCAGGTCTTCTTAGAGGACATCTCTTCCATTAGGCCACACCTTTGAAACTACAGCGTCAGGTGCTAGAACCACACAAAACGTTTTCTACGGGGCTACCTGTGATGACATGTATCGTTTTCATAAATGTGGGTGACCCCATCCTCAGTTTTATTTCCCACCGCTCTATCATTCTCATCAGATCCGCTGAGGAAACGCCAACAACTAGTTGCCATTTACTCATTACTTTTTTGTTTGTTCACCCCTGGGAAAGAGGGTACATCTGTGTCTAAACAGTGCCTGTCCAAATGGCTGGCACATTGTATTACATTCTGTTATAGGAAGTACAGTAAGGAACTTCCTGGTGTGGTTTGTGGGCATACCGCAAGGGGGATGGCCACCTCTAAATTTCGTTTCAAAAATGTCCTGTCCACACCTTCACTAAACATTAGTCTGGATGTAGCCTCTTGCAGATGTGCTGACTTTGGGCTTGCTATACTGCAAAGCCTCCTGTCTTGACTGTATTAGACTGTACCAACCACTAGCATTTGGGACTTGGCTCAAAAGGTTTGGCCTAATGAAAGAGATATCCTTGAGGATAGAACAGATCTTCGGGGGTATCTCATCAGATTACACCATAGGAACCTTCGCCGTCGGTAAAGGGCAATCCACATGGAAGATTTTCAGCAGTACAGCTGGGGCCGCCCATGCCATCATCATTACCAATGCTATATAGGCTTAGGTGGCCCTGCTCCCTCCTCAGTTCTTTACCACCATCGACTTGCTTGTATGGGTTTCCACAGAAGTTCCGTCGCAGTATTCGCACGTTTTTTCTGCCTCCGACTTTTTTCACTTTGTTAATCTCTTTTTCAAGAGATTTCTTTTTTATTTCGAGAGTTAGTTCTCTTCTCTTTTTTCCGGCACTGCCACTGCGAAAAGAAGATTGCTTCTACAAATGTACATTCTGTTTGTCTGCTGTCTTGAGCATGACCACGAAGTCTGTGACTGTGAGCTATGCCAGAAGTTTAATCAAACCACCCTTGGTGGCGTAGAAAGGGTATCAAAAGTTCCTGATAGAACAGCAGGTAGCCAGCTCCAAGCAGGGTCCTCCGGGGCCCTGACCTCTGAATTGCCAACCGGATCTTCAAGCTTCAAGGTCAGAAACAGGTCCTCGAGGGATAGTGAGATGATCAGTAAAAAAGAGATGCGACCATCTATCTGGCTCGTTACATCTCTTTCTGGGGACTTTTGTCGGCTGTGGCCACTCTGACGCAGGGAACTCTGCTGTCCAAGTCTCTCGTCTACCAGACCTGCACGACAGCACCTCCACCTGATTCTCAGGGCGCCCGGTCATCTACCTCGGTTCGTGCCACCCTCCTGTCGAGGCCTCCCTTTGCCAACCAAGACTACAGGTTTGTCTGGCTCTCGACATGGCAGATGAGTCGTTGACACCTGTATCGTCAACCTCCCCGGTCGACATCCAGTATTGACCTGAATGAAGTACTGGTCAGATTCACGATATACTTGTTCAGCAGCTATGTGCCTTGAATAGGCCCACTTCATCGACGGTAACTTTGTCATATACCGAGAGTCTCCTGTGGCACACCCAGACCCAGAGGTAGAAGAGATCGACATCAAAGAGGAGTATCACCTTGACCTAATTCTTCCTGGTGATATAGAGGAAGAGATCCTCTCTGTGAGGACTGTGTGAAACACGCCCGGTCTCTTCAGAGAACCTCACATTTTTTAATGTGAAGAAACAGCTGTCCTCCACCATGGGCTTACACACTGAGGTAGAGGATATCACGGACTTCCTTTAGATTCCAGAATCTTCCCTTAAAGATCATTCCTCCAATGCTCCCTGCATTGAAGAATGCAACCACAGCAGCCTGACACAGACCAGAATGATGCCAGCTATACCATGCAGGGGACACACAAGCTTAATCACACCCCTCAGGGTCTTCCCTATTTTGCTGCCCAGGCCAAAACTGATTCAGTGATCATCAAGGCAGCTCATGACAGATCTGTGGTGCCTAAACACCTTGGTTTCCTTTTTTTTTTTTTAGTTGTTTAACCAGGTATAGCACACTAAGCTGAAAACTTTTTCACAGGAGCGACCTGGGAGCACAAGGATGTTAAGTGACTTGCTCAGGGTCACACAGTATGCAAGTGGAAGCTGTGGGATTCAAACCCAGGTCTGGTCTGCTGGATGTCACCAGATTTGCAGCTCAGAGCCTTAGTCCACTGCGCTATACTGCCTCCTCCTTTCCCCGCACAAGGAATTTTGTAGGATTGACCTCTGGGGGTTATGCCTCCTCCACCTTAGGCCTGTGGATTGCAAACTGTCACACATGGTCAGATACCAGAATACCAACTAGAAGAAGGGCAAGGCTACAGCTTAGGCCCTTCCTGATACTACACAAAAGTAGGAATTGCTCCAGTGTTTCCAGCTGGCTGAGGATGTTAGTAAACACCTCCTCAGAGCTCTGTATAACATGACTGATACCATTGCCAGAGCAGATGTCACTGGTATATGCCTACATATGCACTCCTGGCTCAGGGTTTCTGGATTTGCAGCGGATGTGCAGCACAAAGTGCTTAATGCCCCCATTCAGTGGCACTAAGCTGTTCGGCCCTTATGTCCAGGAACTCATGAATGATCTGCAGGCCTTGAGCACAGATTGGTCCATTCCCAGCCAAGGGGCAGAGGGCAGCCTACTTTTCGTAAACAGACCAGTAGGCCTGAATCAACTCCCAGCACCCAGGGAAAACAGAGACTGGGCTCCCTTGCTCGCCCCCTCCGGTGCTGGAGCAGCTACTAAGCGCCCCAGAAGTGAAGGACCAGCCTCTACAGCTGTCTCAACCTCAGCTTGACTCCTTGCCAGGCCCCCTTCCTCTGCTTCAGACCCAGGAGGTGGTCAGAGGTCAGTTCTCCCTCTCTGAATCAATGGAGGACCTTACTTCGAATGTATGGATTCTGCAGATCATAGAAAAGGGTCACACCTTGGAGCTCATACAGCAGCCTTCAGACACCCCTCATCCACCCTCCGGTTACCCCCCCCCCCGCTCACTTGTCTGCTTTGAGAGGAAGTACAGTCTCTTCTGCACAAGAAGGCAATAGAACCAGTGCCCAGACACCAGAGAAACCAGAGGTTTTATTCCAGGTTCTTCCTGGTCCCCAAAAAGACGATCCCTTCCAGAATTCTTCCCCGCATCAGATCTTAACCACAGATGCTTCAGGTCTGGGCTGGGGAGCACACCTGGGCCCTTTCTAAACCCAGGGCTCCTGGTCCCAGTGGGGAAACTACCCTGCATATTGATGTCCTGGAGGTGAGAGCGGTGCTCTATGCCATGCGAGCCTTTCAAGAGCATCTCGCTCCAGGCCAACTGCTAGTGCAGTTGGACAGTTTGAGTGTAGTCTGCTACATCAACAAGCAGGCGGGACTCTCTCATACCCCCTTTGCAGGTAGGCCATGAGAGTGTGGCACTGGGCACTGGAGCACAATCTTGACACACACTGCAATCCTTGTGCCAGGCGTCCTAAACACCCTGACGGACCGTCTCAGCAGGACTCAGTCCAGCATGCACGAATGGGAGCTTCTCTCATCCGTTGCATAAGATCTGTTTGGCATATGGGGTCTTCCAGAG
This sequence comes from Neoceratodus forsteri, assembly GCA_016271365.2. Taxonomy (NCBI): domain Eukaryota; kingdom Metazoa; phylum Chordata; order Ceratodontiformes; family Ceratodontidae; genus Neoceratodus; species Neoceratodus forsteri. The sequence goes on from CM057451.1 coordinate 541,590,261, forward strand.
TTGGACCTTTTTGTGTCCACACTCAATGCAAAACTGCCCAGTTTTCTGTTCACTAGATCCAGGTCTTGGAGTTTTCTGGTGAGATGCATTGTCCCACTCTTGGAGCGGGAAGTTTCTGTACATATTCCCTTTGTTTCCTCCGAACCAGAAGGTACTGATCAAGCTGCAGATGGAGGGGGTCAGCATGATTCTGGTGGCTCCATTCTGGCCTCGCCAGATCTCATTCCCTCTGATTCAGCAGTTGACAGAGGAGCCTGTGGTCCCGCTTCCTTTTTGCAGGAATCTGCTGACCCAGGCTCAAGGGACCCTGGTCCATCCCAACCTCAGGTCCCTTCAGTTGCATGCCTGGCTCCTGAGAATGTAGCCATCGCCAGGTTTGGGGTCTCTAACAGGGTAACAGACGTCCTGGTGGCCGCCCGGAAGCCTTCCACTCACACCACATATGCCATGAAGTGGAAGTGGTTGAGGCGCTGGTTGCTACATCTCGTGCCATGCCGGCATCCCGTGTTTGGGAATGTGCCCAGGCCACCGGGGGTCGGATGGAGATGAGAGGATCGAGCGTACAGAGTACTATTCTGTTTGGTGGGGGGGCTTGTCCCGCTTGTTGACTGCCGTTTGGCGGTGGCTGGAGGGCAGTACGGGTCGGGAGGCACATACCGATGTCCTTACATCGGTAGGGGGAGACGGGAGAAAAATGGTGGAAAAGGAGCCTGGCGGGCTCCGTGATGGCCCTCTGGATGCGGCAGACCATCCCCAGCTTCTGGATTGGGGATAGGGGAGGGAGAATCCGGCAACTTCTTCCCTGGCCCTGCCATGGGGGGATTTCCAGGAGTGGCGTGACTGGAGAGTGAGTCCCTCAGTCTGGAGGGCTGTGGCCGCCTTGCAGGGCTCCAGGTGAAAAAAGATTAAAAAAAAAATGTAGAAGCGGTTTGCCATCTGGGCTGCCAGACATGCCCTGGACCATTTCACCTGTTCAGTGAATCATATCTTGGACTACCTGATCTCTTTGTCTGACTCAGGCTTCCAGTATTCCTCACTCAAGGTCCACCTTTTGGCTATTTCTGCATTTCCTGAGCCTGTGGGTGACCGCACGATTGCTCAGTTGGATGTCTCCCATATTTTTCTTCGAGGCATCCTGCACCTGAAACCTCCAATCAGTTCCCCTGTCCAATTTTGGAACTTGAATTTTATTTTGGAGAAGTTAACCCTGTCTCCTTTTGAACCAGTTGTGGCATACAGTTTGCTCTTTCTCTCTTGGAAAGCAATATTTTCAGTTGCAGTTACTTCTGCTCGAAAATTTCAGTGCTTCAGTCCCTCTGGTTTGAGGAGCCTTATATAATTTTTCACAAATCCTTAGATTTGACTTTGAGGTGGAGCTCTTGCAGCAGGTAATACACTTAAGACTAATGCCGCCAGGCTTTAGGATCCCTTGGAAAAATCTTCTAGCTAGCAGTCTGTGGCGGGGGTCCGCCCCCAACGGCTTCGCCCGACATCAGACGTATAAAAGGGGCGGATCTCTGGTGCTATCCAGTTATTTTCCCACCGTCGACCCGCTTAGTTTGGCTCCACGGATGCCTCCCATTAGCAGTCGTCCACCTCTGTTTCTTGCACAGAAAAAGCAGTTTTTCGATAATTGTTCTTTCAAACAACTTGAAGTCTTGCTGTATTCTGACCAGTGCAGTTAGCCCCAGCCTTTAAACTGCCCCAGAGAACAAAGGGTTAACCTTTCTATGCAGCGCATAGAATGCTGAGCTCTACCTCAGTTGATGTCTGTCTGTTTCCCTTTGAACGCTAACCGTCAGATTCTTTACTCCGCCTCACTGAACAGTCGCTCCGGAGATTTCTCCTGCAGCTCGATTCGAAAGTCGGTTTAAGTGTTGTTTTTTCGTCGGTTTCTAACCGAAAAAAAGTTTCCCGCATAAGTCGGTTCAGTCTCTGTCTGTGGTACTGTCAGTACTAGATAGGTTTTGTACTATGTTTCTGTGTGGAACTTGTAAAAAGTGTGGATCGGTTCTGCCGAACTGATCATTTGTTTAATTCTTGTGTAAATTTTAGTGTGTGGTTACCGGTTCTTATCGATTCTTAAAAAAAAAAAAAATGTGTTTTGAAACTTTTTTTCCAAGACCCGTGACACGGTTAGGAACCGATAAGGGAGTCTTGCCTGGCAGTTGCCGAAAAAAGGGCAAGTTTGGTTAGGTTGGCCATGTCTGAGAAACCCAAGAAAAAAACCAGGCCCACTGGGTTTCAACACTGTAGTGAGTGTGGGGAGGTCTTTGCTAAGGCCGATCCCCACACCACCTGTGTTTATTGTCTGGGGTTTGACCACCTCGATTCAGACTGCCAAATTTGCAATAATTTTCCCAAATCTACCCTGGAAAAGAGATTGGGTAGACTGAGGGAAAAGGAGGCCGAGAAGTCCGCTGACCCAGATGGCCAGCCCGGTTCGGTTCCGACCGAACCAGGAGGAATGCCCTCTGACCATGGCGATACTTCTTCGGGCAAAAGCAGAACCGATCCAGAGGTATCTGTTCCGACAAAAAGAAAGCTCAAAGAAAAATCGTCCAGTTCGGATCCAGAAGTCCATGTTCCGACCGCCGAAGAAATAGCCAAAGCAATTTGGATTGTGGAATCGCTTCGGTTGGTTCCCCCGGTTCACGATTATACTTTGGAAGAATTTTATGAACCGGAGTTTGAGGAGGAAGGGGAGTTTGATGGTGAAAGTCTAGATGTGCCTGTGGAACCGGACATCTCCCCAGACAGACCTTCAGGTGTATCCCCTCCTAGGCTTTCTGAGCCCCCTCCCCACTTTATGTTCTACAGAAAGGTGGCTGAGACCCTACAAATTCCTATGGAAGAGGCAATGGAGGATGAGGAGGAGCCTGATTATGTAGAAATGATGGACATCCCAGAGTCCAGGAGACTGTCTATTCCCCTCCACAAATCTTTTGGGAAACGGACACAAAAATTCTGAAGTCTCCCAATTCTGTACCTCCTGTGGACAGAAGAATGGACAAGAGGTATACACACTCAGGCTCAGAAATAGAGTTTTTATACCACCAGTGCAGCCATGTTGGGGTTGTGCAGGCTGCTGCCTGTGATAAGGCAAGCATTCCCTCGGCTTCACACACCCCAGACAAAGACTCTAGGAAGGTTGATGCTGTGGCAAAGAAGCTGTACATGGCATCTTCCCTGGGACTCAGACAGACGAATTATATGGCCTGTACAATCAGGTACCAGAAGTCCAGGTGGGACACTATACTGGCACTGGCTAAACAGACCCTTCCCCTCCCCCCCCAGCTAGCCAGGGAGCTGGAGGTGGTGGCTGCAGATGGGATTGAGGCATGTAAAGTTCAGTTTCATGCTGCTGTAGACTCTAATGATGTGTCATCAAGAGTCACGGCTACATCTGTGGCTCTTCGGAGAATGGCTTGGCTCAGATGTGCTAGCCTCTCACAGGATACCCAGGCTAAAGCCATGGATTTTCCTGTAGTGGGTTATTATCTGTTTGGGGAGCAGACAGAATTACATGAAGAAAATGGATGTGTACAGGACCAGATACAGGAGTGCTCAGGCCAAGGAGAAGCGGGCAACTCCTCAAAGGCAGCAGTCTAGGGGCAGGCCTTTTCAAATGCCTTTTTACCAAGCACAGGCCTCTTCTTCCTTTTCACAGAGGGGTTCTTCAGAGGGAGAAGCAAAAGGGGGATGAGCAGGGCTGCATCCACTCCTCAGCCTAAAGCCCCTGCCAAGCAGACATCCTGATTGGCCTGCCCGGGTTGACTCTCCTATTCCAGTAGGGGGCAGGCTGGCTTACTTTGTCCAGGACTGGATGTCTATTACATCAGACAAGTGGGTCCTGGAAGTGGTAAGCCAGGGACTGGTTCTCAGCTTCAAGAAATTTCCAAAGATGAGAGCCAGATCTTTTCCACCTGCAAATCTCTGGGAAACCCTTGCCCTAGAGGCAGAGGTTTCTTCTCTTCTAGCCTTAAAAGCCATAGAGAGAGTACATACCCTGCACTGGGGCAAAGGGCTGTACTCCAGGTACTTCCTGACCCCAAAAAAGACAGGGGAGTGGCGACCCATCCTAGATCTAAGATATCTAAACAAACATCTTTTAAAACCAAAGTTCAAGATGGTAACTCTGGGAATAATCCTTCCCTCTCTAAGGTCAGGAGACTGGTTAGCCTCCCTGGACCTCAAAGATGCCTACTTTCACATTCCCATCAGGTGCTCCCACAAAAAGTACCTCAGGTTCGAGTTGCCCTCAGGCCACTATCCATTCGGAGCAATGCCCTTTGGCCTAACCTCAGCCCCAAGGGTTTTCACTAACTGCCTGGCAGTAGTAGTTGCCTTTCTAAGAAGGCAAAAGATTTCCATTTTTCCATATCTGGACGATTGACTAATAGTGGGCCAGTCTCCAGACCAAGTCAAGTCTCACCTGCAAGTGACCCAGCAAGTGCTCACTTCTCTAGGATTTCTTCTCAACCTTCCCCAGTCAGTTCTCGAACAAGTCCAGCTTCTTACCTTTATAGGGGCAGAACTGGACAGTCGGAGCAAGAGCCTTTCTCCCTCTAGAAAGGGCAAGGGTTCTTATGGAACTAGCCTCTTCCTTCAGCCTTCGGGTATCTCGACCAGCAAGGCATTTCCTCCAGCTCTTGAGCCACATGGCAGCTTCAACAGCAGTGGTCCAAGGGGCAAGATTCCAGATGAGGGATATTCAGTTCCATCTGAGAGCTTTTTGGTCTCAGAGGAAAGATTACCTTACCAAGCTGATCCCAGTGACTCTGACCTTGATCCAAGCCTTCCAGTGGTGGTAGGATCAGTACAATTTAAGACAAGGTGTTCCTTTTGCCACTCAGCCTTGTTCAGTGGTCCTTACCACGGACTCTTCTCCCCCCCCCCCAAGAATCCCTTCTCCATATCAATCTCCTAGAGCTCAGGGCAGTTTTTCTGGCCCTGGAAGCTTTCTTTCAATCAGTACAGAACAAGGTGGTTCAGGTCAGAACAGACACCACCACCACCACCATGTGGTACATCAACATGCAGGAGGCACTCGGTCCACGGCCTTGTGCACGGAAGCCATGAAATTGTGGTCCCTGGCTTATTCCCCTACAAACCACTCTGCTAGCAGTTCACCTTCCAGGGAAGGACAATATGCTAGCAGGTGCACTGAGCAGGATCTCTCAGGGCCATCACGAATGGTCCCTGGACCCTCAGGTGTTGAAAGTGATTTTTTCAAGGTGGGGCACTCCAGAGATGGATCTCTTTGAAGCCCCAGACAATCACCAACTCCCTCTCTTTTGTTGCAGACCTCCAGTCTTGGGCTCAGTCCCCCTGGATGCCCTGATTCTGAATTGGGAAGGGAAGTTTCTGTATACCTTCCCCTCCCTTCCCACTCCTGTTCAAAGTTTTAGTCAAAATAAGGTCTCAACCTTGCAAAGTGATTCTGATTGCTCCAGATTGGGCCAGACAGCCCTGATACCCCCTGTTGCTGTCCCTAGCAGTCCATCTTCCCCGTCTCTTCCCAGGAATTACAACCTGTTAACATCCTATTGGGAGGATTTGGTACCCCAATCTTCAGTCTCTCAGTCTCAAGGCATGGCTCTTGAAGAGTTAGAGTTTGCAGATCTGCATCTTTCCCAAGGGGTTCTGGATATTCTCAAAGCTTCTCGAAAGCCCTCTACCAGAAAGACTTATAACTCCAAATGAAAGAGATTCAGCATTTGGTGTTCTAAGAAGCATATTTCGCCAGATACTGCTGGATTGCCTACTGTTCTGTATTATATGGTCCATCTTAATGGCCTAGGCCTCAGACTAGCTACTCTCAAGGTACACTTGTCAGCTGTTTCTGCGTTTCTGTCTGTGGGGAAGTCTTCCTCACTATCTTCTCACCCTGTGTTCTGTAAATTTTTTAAGGGTTGCTTCACACCAATCCTCCTTTTAGAGACCCTGCCCCTGCCTGGGATTTGAATGTTTGCATTGCTCAACTTATGCAACCCCCTTTTGAGCCTATGTCCTCAGCAGAGCTTAAGTACTTGACTTGGAAAACTGTGCTCTTGGTAACCATTACCTCTGCCAGGCATATCAGTGAATTGCAACCCCTGTCTGTGGAACCTGATTTTATCTCCTTTCACAGGGATAAAGTGGTCCTTAGAACCAATAGAAGGTTCTTGCCCAAAGTGGTTTCAGACTTCCATTTAAACCAGTCTGTGTCTCTTCCTCTTTTCTTCACTGATCATTCTTCCTCAGAAGAGAGGAAGCTACACAGTTTAGATGTAAAAAGAGCCCTTAGTTACTACATAGAGTGTACCAAGGGTCACAGGTTTGACTCTGTCCAGTTGTTCCTCACTTATGGAGAAGTAGGAAAGGGCAAACCTGCCACCAAGAGATCTATTGCCAGGTGGATTGTGTCTTGTATTTATTTATTTATTTAATTAATTAAACATCAGTTTAGAAACCTTTGAGCCAGAGGCTCATTTACAAAGGTACCTCGTCACAAAGAGGACATCAGAACAGTAGTACAAGGGACACAGTACTTACAAACAAAAAAGTTACAGTTCAATTACAATTTTGTTACAATAGAATACAATCTCCAACAAGCAAAAGATAACAAAAGGTGCAAAACTTATGGTCGGGAGAGAGCTGGTGGGGGTAGAAGGGAGGAAGATGGGGAGGAGGAATTGTAGGGAAAGGAAGGGGAGCCGCTCAGTGAGCATTGTCAAACAGAGTATATATATATATATATATATTTTTTACACTAGGCTAGCGGCAGTTGCATTTAGAGCTAAGCAGGAAGTTTCTGAGCCTGGGCTTAAAGCAAGCTAAGGTTAGTGAGTTTGAGACACCTTGGCAGGAGAGTTATACCAGTGGGCGCCGCGGTGGGGAATGCCCTCTGACCTTGAGAGTCCTGGCTCTCGGAATAACTAGGGTAGCTCTTGACGAGCTGCGCGTGATCAGGGTCGGAGCAGTACGGTGAATTCTGCTATGAAAAACTACACCCTCAGGCCTGAGGGCTCATTCCACAAGAGGTACAGCTGCTGCCAGGGATATCCCTCTCTCAGAAATTTGTCAAGCAGCCACCTGGAAAACAGTCCCTACCTTTACCATTACTCTCTGGATATCCAGGCTAGGAGTGATGCTCGGTTTGGCACAGCAGTACTTCAGAGCCTATTCCCAAAGTAGGTTCTGTCCCTCCTCCATGGAGGTACTGCTTGGTAGTCTGCACTTGTCAGACTACAGCAAGACTTCAAGTTGTTTGAAGAAAAAATTACCTTAGTAATTATGCTTCTTCTATTGGAGTCTTGCTGTATTCTGACCTTCCTCCCCTCTCAGAACCTGGTTTTGGGAAGTAGGTGGGCAGGTGCAGTGTTGCACCTCAGGGGTGCTCTTTTTACACCCTCTTTTGTGTGGGTGTTTATTTTGTTATATTCCTCTTTGGTTTGGGTTTTGAGTTTTGGGTTTCCTGACTTGAGTCTTCTTTTGGTAGTCCAAAATTTTTTGTTGCCAGTTGGCTATTAAAAATTTTGTTTTACAATTTCCACATAGAATACTATTTGAGTGTTGCTCGTAAGAATCTGACGGTTAGCGTTCAGAGGGGAAACAGACATCAACCGAGCTCGAGCTCAGCATTCTATGCTCTTCATAGAAAGGTTAACCCTTTGTTCTCCGGGGCAGTTTTAATGCTGGGGCTAACTGCACTGGTCAGAATACAGCAAGACTCCAGTAGAAGAAGCATAATTAGTAAGGTGTGCAATTTTTTCTTCTCGATCTAAGTTCTCTTGCATGTCTTCGCCCTCCCCACCACGGCGAAAGTCTTAAGTGCCACTGCGGCAAGCAGATCCCAGCCAAAGACAGCCTGATCTGCCTAGGCCCTGACCATCGGCCCGACTGTCCAGACTGCAAAAAATTCAATAATAAGACGATAAGAAGAGCAAAAGCACTGAAGGCCTATCTCTTGGAGCAAAAAATAGCCGCCATGAAGAAATCCCTGTCGGGACCCATCTCTTCTTCACCTGCAAAGGAGTCTTCAGGGAAACACCACTCAAGGGAAAAAAGGGCCAGATCAGAACTCTGCCCGAAATCTCCTTTTTTCTCGGTCTCCAGTGGGAGGTCGGGGTCGTTCCCCCCTCCCCCCCAGCCTCCGCTGGGACCAGCTCCAAGAAGACATCTTCTTCATCCTTGGGGTGCCAACACACCCAAGTCCCCCTGGCTCACCGGCCCCATAAGTCTTCCCATGGGTAGGCCCAGGAGGGACAGTTGCCTGCTGGTAGGTCTAAGGAGTTAGACCCTAAACCCAGCAGATCGTCCGACAAGTACAGAAGGTCGGACTCCTCCGGGCGACAGGAGACCGTCCGCCTGTGGATGCCTCTGGCTAAGGGAATCTCTCAGGCCAGTGATGAGCGTTCCCCTGCCCGGCGACCTCGCCAGAAGGCAGGGCCCGTTCACCCGAAAAAATGCAGTCACCGACTGGAGACCCGAATGCTAACCTCCTCCAGATGACCGTGTCGGCAGTGGGGCTCAGAACACCCCAGACATAGGGTCAGTAGGCCGCTCTCCTATTAACACGGGCCCGACCCACAACCAGGGTGGCCTCCCCAGAGCGGATTCCTGTACCTCGGACGCCCCCAAACGCCCAGTCCTTCTCAGCACCGATGTCTTTCTCCGGTCGTCCCCTTGGCGGACGTCTGGGCTCTCTTCAATTCTTGGTGGAATGCTGTAAAAGGGGATCTTCTGTACAGACCTCCAGATCCCCCTCCTAGGAGATTCTACCACCTCCTCCTCCAACCCCATACAAGGCAGCAGGTGAAGGCTGTCACCCACCTCCCAGACGTAGAGGGAAAAGGAGGCGAAGGCCGTCCACTGCCAGCAAGGAACCCACCAGATCTTACTTTAAGAAGGTTCCTGCAGTAGCTCTTCACGTATAGGACTGCGCGCCATGGCATCCGGTTCGAACCGCAAACTTGTAGGTAGCAATCATCCGTGGGGGACTCCCCCGTGTCAGATGACGCAACGCCTGCCCGATTGTAAATGAGGCGGTCCTGTGCCCGCCTTCCCAGTTCTTTCCCACCATTGCTTCAGTTAGTTCGACAGACGTGGTAGAACTGCGATCGGTCACCCACTTAGTATTCAATGATTTTCGTCTTATTCTATATATTTTTCTCCGAATTTTTCAAATCAGTGTATGTCGTCTCGTCTTAAGAAGAAGTGCTCCAAGTGCGGCGCCCAAATCCCTTACAGGGACAACCACTCCTGCTGCCTCCTCTGCCTGGGGCCTAAGCACAACTCGGCTGAGTGTGCTAGTTGCCGAGGGTTCAACCAGGCCACCTGGACCCGATGTAAGCGGACCCTCAAGGCCCACCTTTTGACCTAATGGCTGACTTCTATAGAAAAGGAGCTTAGGGAGAGGTTGTTGTCTCCGGCCCCAGAAAAAGGAAAAAAAAAGGACACAGAGAAGTCCATCGCTGCAAGGGAGACCCTCCACTTCCAGAATCGTGAATACTACTCTTACGGTCACTCCATCCACTTCTGCAGGCCGGACACCTTCTCCCCCTCCTGCCGAGGTGTGTGGGCAGCCGGGGGTTGCCTCTCTCAAGGTATCTGTCAGTTCTCCCATTTGTAGCACCGCCGATAAGTCGCCCTTCGACCCTACCACGGGTCCTTCCACGCAGCTGTAGCCTGGTTTAACTGATAAACCGCACAACGGATCTCTCCGCTTGACTGCACAACCGCATCTACTCTCCTGAGCTCCCCTTGAGGACCCCTTTACACCTGGACGAGTGTGTTCGTGGGGGACACTTCATCCCCCTACCGTCTCACCCCCAGGGATTCATCACCCGTTCCCGACCTTTCCCTTCTGTCGTGATCGCTCCCAAACCTGTTGGGGGTCTCTTCGAGTGTCCCCCTTTGCCTGGTTCTTTTCCGTCGCCAGAACCCCTCCTCCTAGGGGTCTGTCACCGGACTAGTATCTTTTAGGTATGGAGCCCCCCCCTTCAGGATCCTCGGGGCCCTACGCCTGATTCCTTGTCGCAGCCCTTCAGCACCTCCCTATACCGGGCCTTCAGGTCCTCCTGCGGGACCTTCTGGCAGTTTCCCAGGGCCTGACCCCCATGTTCCGCCACTAGGCGGCCCTCTGCCAGACCCTTCTCATCGGATGCCAGGCCTGGTGCCTCTGACGCCTGGATATCCACCGTTAGGTTATCCCTCGGTTTGCAGGGTACCAGTACTCCTACTGGCATCATCCTGCTTACCAGCCCTTGGTCGGGTATCCCGGGTAGCAGCCTCCTCCTCCACCACCACCGCCTGATCATGAATCTGTCCCAGCATGGTGGCAGGATGCTAGGACACAACTCCTTTAAGAACTTAGGCAGTCCCAGACGCTCGGAGGAATTCCACTACCCAGAGCACCACCTCCTCCTCCAGTTCCTTTGGGACTTGCTGCGGGTTCTCTTCCAGTATGAACATGCGAAATTTGCCAGCAGATAAAGGCCTAGAAGTCTCTTAAGTCTGCTCGAATGTGCAGCTAGCACCCTTTATTCTGCAGCTGCCCCACCCTTCCCCTTCATTAACCCTCCCCCTTGTCCTGTCCCATCCCATCCCCTTTTGAAGCAGTCCACTGTTCTACTGGATACCACTTCTGCAGGTAACGCATTCCACCCAGCCACCACCCTCTCTGTAAAAAAAGTGTCTCCTCATCTCCCTCGTGAACCTTCCTCCCTCCAGTTTCGTATCATGGCCCCTGGTGGCCCTCCCCTCTCTTACTTTGAACAGCCCCTCTGTACCCATCTTGTTTATTCCTTTCATGTATTTAAAGGTTTCAATCATGTCACCCCTGTCCCTCCTCTCCTCCAGTGAGTACATGTTCAACTCCTTCAACCTTCTCCTGTATGATAAGTCCCCTAACCCCTTGATCATCTTTGTTGCCCTGCGCTGCACCCCCTCCAGTAACTTAATGTCCCTCTTCAGATATGGGCGCCAGTACTGCACGCAGTACTCCAGGTGTGGTCTAACTAATGACCTATACAGTGGCAGAATCACCTCCTCCCTCCTCGAGGATATACCCCTTGCAATACAACCTAGCATTTTGTTGGCCTTTGCAGCTGCCTTCCTACATTGTGCCGAGTTGTTCTTTGATCCTGTAATGAGCACACCCAGATCCTTCTCCTCCTCTGTCTGGGCTAGCTGCACTCCCCCCAGCTGGTAACTCCTCCTTGGGTTCTTCATCCCAAAATGCAGCACCTTGCACTTTTTGGCATTAAACCCCAGTTGCCAGGTGTCTGACCAGGTTTCAAGCTTTGCCAGATCATCCTGCAACCCCTGCCATCCCCCTAGGTCATCCACCGCGCCTACCTTGGTATCATCAGCAAACAGACTGATCTTGCTCTTGATGTCCCATGATATGTCTGCAATGAATATCCCAAACAACACTGGTCCCAGCACCGAGCCCTGTGGAACACCGCTCGTCACTGCCCTTGGGTGTGAGAGCTCCCCACCCACCACCACCCTCTGTTGCCTTCCCTGAAGCCAGTTTCCTACCCATCTCACCAGCTTTTCACCCACCCCTGTGCCTACTAACTTCCTTCCCAGCCTTCCATGCGGCACCGAGTTGAATGCCTTACTGAAGTCCAGATACAGGACATCCACTGCATGGCCCCTGTCCAGTTGCCTAGTTACCCAGTCATAGAACTCCACCAGGTTGGTTTGGCAGGATCTGCCACGTTGAAGCCATGCTGTCTGGCTGTCCTGTAGTCCTTTGGCCTCTGGGAGGCCACCAGCCACTCCTTCAGGATAGTCTCCATTAGCTTACCCACGATGGAGTGAGGCTCACTGGTCTGTAGTTTCCTGGTTCATTCTTGGGGCCACTCTTGTGGAGGGCACCACATGAGCCATCCTCCAGTCCTGAGGTACACACCGAATGTAGTGAGGCATTAAATAGGTCTGCCAAAGGTCCTGCAAGGACCTCTGCCAGCTCCTTCAGTACCCTGGGGTGGATGCCATCTAGGCCTGGTGCCTTGTCCACCCTCAGTGCCTTCAAACCCTCTCGAACTCTGCCCTCCATGAGTTCCCCATCTGTCACCACTTCTCCCCTGCTTCTGCCATTTCTCCCACCTTGGGTGTCACCCCCCTCTTCTCTTTAGTAAATACTGAGCAGAAGTACTCATTTAGTGCTTCTGCCTTATCTCACCCTGCTTCCACCCAACCCCCCTCCTTCCTAATCCTTACTATGTGGTCCTTACAGCTCCTTTTCTCCCTGATGTACTTAAAGAAGTCCTTCTCCCCCTTCTTAATGCCTTGTGCCAGCCTGAGTTCCATAGATGCTTTGGCTCCCCTTACTGCCCTTGTCATCTCCTTCGAGTCTGTCAAGTACTCCTCCCTGTCCTCCCCCCTCCCTGTTTTCTTGTACTTCCTAAAGGCAGCTTTTTCCCTCCTTACCTTTTCCATGACCTCCTTGCTCAACCAGCTCGGTTTCTTAGCCCTAGCCTTCTTGCTCTGGGCTTTGCAGCAGATTTTGGTTGCCTCCACTATCCCCAGCTTTATGAGCTCCCACCTCTGGTTAGTGTCCATACTAGACTGAGCTCTGGCCAGGTACCCTTTTACCACTTCCCCCATCCTCCCAAAGTCGGCCCTCCTGAAGTCCAGCACTCTTGTGCCAGATTCCACTCCTTCCTTGCCCATATCCAATGTGAGCCATACTGAGTGGTGGTCACTCCCTGACAGCGGTTCCTCCACTGTAAGTTCTCTCACAAAGTCCCCATTTGCCAGCACAAGGTCAAGGGTATTCCCTAACCTGGTTGGTTCACTGACCATTTGCAGCAGGAAGCTGTCCTGGAAGGCATCCAGCAGTACCTGCTCTCTTCTGTTCCTGGTTGTTGGGGTGCTCCAGTCCACTCCTGGCATGTTGAAGTCCACCACAATCACCACACTACCCTTCTGGCAGGTCCTCCTGATCTGTCCCGCTAGTTTCCTGTCTAACTCCTCCGTCTGAGATGGTGGCCTGTACACCACTCCCATTCTAAGAATCCTATTCTTGGAATCCTGGATTTGCATCCAAAGTGACTCCTGCACTACCTCCTCCCTTCCTCCCTACACACTTCAGTCCTTCCTTCACATATAGTGCCACCCCACCTCCTTTCCCAATCACCCTGTCCCTACGAAATAACCTGTACCCTGGTACAGACAGGTCCCAGTCATTGTATTGGGTGGCCCGTGTTTCTGTGATGGCTGCAATGTCCACCTCTCCCTCTGCCATGAGAACCTGTAACTCTGCAGTTTTCCTCCCAAGGCTCCTAGCATTAAGGGTAACCACCTTCCACCCTTTTCCCCTCCTCCCATCCTGCCCTCCTTTCCTAGTATCACCAATAGTACTTGCCATTTGTCCTTTGTCACTGTTACGGGGGGTCAGCTCATGTGGTTTCCCAACCTGTGATCTCTGCATATCTGTTCCCCAATTGCCACCCCCCACTCCTAGTTTAAATTCCCAACTTCCTCTATGTACTCCTCCGTCCTCTGTTTCAACACTTTCTTTCCCTCCTCACTCAAGTGTAGTCTGTCCTTGGCATACAGACTACTGTCCTCCCAGGTCCCTCCCCACCTCCCCAACAGCCCATACCCTTTAGCACACCAGGTTCTTAGCCATCTGTTAAATTCCTCTGTTCTCAGCTTTCTTGTTGTGCTTGCCTTTGGCACCGGAAGTATCTCTGAAAAAGCTACTGATCTTCCTGCCCCCTCACATAATTGTGCTAGTTCCTCAAACCTCCTATGGACTATATCTACTGTCTTGTCAGCCAGGTCGTTTTTCCCAAGATGTATAATTAAATGAGGCTTGTCCCTACCCCTTCTAGCATATTTCAGAACAGATTGTCCCACCCTTTCTGCTGTCATTCTTGGCATGGCCTCCACCCAAATGCAGTATGCCTCTCCCCTTGCTACCCACCTGACTCCTCTTAGTATTGAGTCCCCCAGCACTAAGATTCCACCCTCTTACTCCTGCTTGCTTCCCATTCATCTCCCTCTCTCATTTCCAGCTCCTCTTCTTCCTCCTCGCATTATTTCCCCTTTTACCCCTGTTGCAATTCTCCCAGCAGAACTTCCCCTGCTCCAGTTTGGTCCAGGCATTTATCAATTACTCCTCTAATTTCATGATTTCCCTCCTCCACCTTCTTCCTCTCTAGCAGTGCAAAACTATTTTCTGAAGACCCTTCACAAATGCCCTCTCTCTTCATAGTAACCTGTTCTCTCCTTTCCACTCCATGACTTTTGCCACTTCTTCGCCTCCCCTCACAAGTCCCTATCTCCTCCTTCCATTTGTCTTTTGTCTCCTGACCTGGTTTCCCGGCAATAGTTCTTCCTGGCCTGGGCCCTTTGTCTCTGCTTCCCTTCTTCTGACCCTCTCCTCACCACTGTTGGCTTAAATCGCCCTCTCTCATCTCCCCTTCTTCCTCCAGTATTGGGCTAAACCAACCCCCAATCTGCCTTGCCTGTCTTGGTTCCTCCTGCAGACCTTCAATCTCCTTTCTAAGTTTTTCTATGTGGTTGCACACTAAACCTCCTCCCACACTCCAGGCAATTTTTAGAAAGATTGGTTCACCGCAGTTGTTGCAGCCTACCACCCTACCCATTGCTGTCGTTGCCCACCAGTGACCCCCCACCCTTCCAGATGCAGGATACCAAACACTCCCCCCTATTCTCCCCTCTCTGTCAGTGCAAAAAATTATTTTCTTTATTTCCCTTACCTCCTTTGTACACATTTAGATATATTGAGCAACTGCTTTTTATATTCCTATCCTTCCTATCCACACTCAAAAAGAGACTTTAAGTAGCCATTGCACAACCTTCTTCAAACTCCTCCTTTCCTCAATGCAATATCAATGCGAAGAAGTAATAATGAAAGCTCCTAGATTTGCATTTACTTCCCTTCCACTGAGATAGCAGTCACCTCTTCACTTGCTGCTGTTCCTTTCCTGGATGTCTGCTTCTGCTATGACAAGTGCATATCCTTTGCCTGTTTGAGGAAGTGATGTCAGAACCCCTGGTATAAAGGAAATAATGGACCGGGGTGGGTGGGGTGAGGGAGTTTGGGTGGGTGGGACCAGCCCAAGTCTTCCAGAAACAATCAGGTAGCTGAGGCCTCTGGTCAGACCATTAGCACCCTTCCCCCACTCTGCACTAAAACTTTGCAGCTAGTGAAGCCAGCAACAATGAATCACAATTCTACTCAAAGCCCCCAAAATAGGTTTGCTACCCAGAGAAACAGGACTCCAATTCAACACCGTGGGCAACACCGGGATGGATCCTTCCTTTCCCAGTGGCTTGGAGCCCTCTGATTCGGATTCTAGTATCGACCTCTCTGAGCCTCGTTCACCGGTTGAACTTCATCCAAAAGAATACCCTAGATCTCCCTGCCCCCCACCCCGGAGGTTCCTTCTTTTGGGGATCTCTTGAGAACTATTCAAGCAGCAGGGGCTGGCTGTCCAAGAGATGGATCCTCAGTGAAAAAGGCTGGCTGAACATTTGGACTTGTCCACCACAGACCCTCTACCCATCCCCCCCTTGGATGGGCCGGCACGAAGATCTAGTTACTACAATTTGGCAACAACCCTCTTCATCCCGGCTGTTTCCAGGAAGGCTGACAGAACTTACTTCCCCCAGAAAGGGATATCTCATCTGACTTCACACCCAAAAGCTGACTCTCTGGTCATCACGGCCGCACATAGCCGCTCGGCTCAACCTAAACACTTGAGTTCCTCCCCACCAGACAAGGACTCAAGACAACTTGACCAGTTCGGTAGGAAGATCTACTCATCCACCTCCTGTGCCATCTGGTCGCTGAACTATGTGTCCCACATGGTGCCTTTTCAGAAGTCCTGTCTCACAGAACTGGAGAGGGACCTTCAGGACATCTCTGACAAAAACCTCAGGGCTGAACTGCTGGACAAGGTTTGCATGAATAAATCTTCCTGCCATCACGCACTCCGGGCCACTTATGATTCTGTGGCTCGGGCTGCAGCCTCGGGGAATCTGCCTCCGGCTCCTAGCATGGCTGTGCCTCGCAGGTTTGGCACAGGATGTTCAGTCATCCCTTTTGGACGCACCTTTCCAGGGGTCCGTCCTCTTTGGCGGCGACGCGAAAGACATCATTAAAGGGCTGCAAGAGAGCGGTAGGTCTCTGAGACTTACGCTGCATGTATCGGACGGGTCAAAAGAAACAGTCCTTTCGTCGCCAGAGAAGATGGAACAAGAACCAAAACAAGCGTCAAGGTAAAATACGTGCCACTGGCTCTGGAGCCCAAGCTCCTCAGGCTGAGTTTGCAAAAGCAGCATCGGGAAACAAAGCTCCACTACCTTCGGCGTCCTGACTCGCTTCCCCTCCTCCCGCTCCCTCCATCCCCCTCGGAGGAACCGGTAGGAGGGAGGTTCAGTCTCCACCTGGAGGGGTGGAAGTCCATCACCACAGATGTATGGGTTCTTCAAGTCGTACAAAGAGGTCGCTCTATAGAGTTCCTTGAGATTCCACTTTCAAACTCTCCTGGAAGGTCCTTTTACCTATCGGGTCAGATCCCCATCGTCCACCAAGAGATCCAGGCCCTGCTACAAAAAGCGGCCATAGAACCCATCCCTCCAAATCAACTAGGATGGGGATTCTACTCCCATTTCTTCCTAGTCCCAGAAAAGAAGGGGGATCTGCGACCTATCCTGGACCTCAGCATGCTCAGCCTTTTTGTGGAGTACAAGAAGTTTCGCATGCTCACTCTTCAGGGACTCTTGCTCAATCTCCTTTCAAACACATGGCTGTGCTCATTTGATATGCAGGATGCTTACCTTCATATCCCCATCCTCCCGGCCCACTGCCACTTCCTTCGATTCTCCTTCTAGGAGAACCATTTCCAATTCAAGGCACTCATCTTTGGCCTGTCCTCAGCACCCTGGGTTTTCACCAAGTGCCTAGCGGTGGTAGCGGCGTTTCTCCACCACAGGGGCATATATGTGTTCCCATACCTGGACGACTGGCTCTTTTCAGCTCCATCCCCGGACAGCCTGAAGGAGTCTCTCTCCTTCACTCTTGATCTGCTGGCCCAGCTGAGCATCTCTGTCAATCTCCCCAAGTCTCAGCTAGTACCCTTTCAGCACCTCCAATTTATTGGAGTGGTACTGGATACAGTCCAGACCAAGGCCTTTTTACTGTTTGATCGAGCCAAGACCATGGCTTCTCAGGCTACTTTGGCCAAAGCTCAATGGACCCCAGCGCACTCAGTGCTCTGTCTTTTGGGTCTTGTGGCAGCGACCATTCCTGCCATCCCCCTGGCTAGACTGCACATGAGGGTTACCCAGTGGTCTCTTAGAGTCCAGTGTGATCAACGATCAGACGACATGAACCAACTGGTCATGATCTCCAACGGCCTTCAGAAAGACCTCCTCTGGTGGCAGGACCTCACCAACTTGTTGTTGGGAGCCCCCTTTCACTCTCTAGCTCTCTACCAGACCCTCACTTCGGATGCCTCCGATATGGGTTGGGGAGCCCATTTAGGGGATCACAGAACTCAAGGTTCGTGGTCTCCTCCGGAGCAATATCTTCACATCAACGTCCTGGAGACCAGTGCAGTCCTCTATGCTCTCCAGGCCTTCCAATCGTTACTCTTCCCGGGAACACTTCTGGTCCAGACAGACAACATGGTGACTGTCTGGTACCTCAACAAACAGGGAGGTACCCGGTCGTACCCTCTTTGCAGGGAAGCAATGAGAGTATGGTATTGGGCTATTCAGCACGGCCTGTTTCTGACAGCAGTCCACGTACTAGGCGTGCACAACGTCCTGGCGGACAGTCTCAGCCGATCAGTAGCCAGGGCTCATGAGTGGGAACTAAAGCAGGAGGTAGTTGAAGACCTGTTTCTTCGGTGGGGTCGGCCAGACCTAGATCTGTTCGCCTCCCCATTTAGCGCAAAACTACCCAACTTTTGCTCACTCGTTCCTGAGCATGATGCTTTTTGGCGAGATGCACTCTCTCTCTCTCTCTCTCTCTCTCTCACTTGGACAGGGAGGTTTCTATATGTGTTTCCTCTCATTCAGAAGGTTCTGTTGAAATTCCAGGTAGCAGGGGCCCACTTGATTTTGATTGCCCCTCTGTGGCCCCGGCAGATTTGGTTCCCACTGTTACAAGAACTAGTCCTAGAACTGCCAGTCCTTCTGCCACTGTCTCATGACCTTCTGTCTCAGGAGCAGGGCACCCTGGTCCCTCCGAGTCCTCAGTCTGTCCATCTTCATGCATGGCACCTGTGGACATAGTGGTTTCTCCCTATGGAGTTTCCTCTCAGGTCCTAGTGGAAGCCAGAAAACCCTTTACCAGATCCAGCTACTCCATGGAGTGGAAGAGATTTTCTATCTGGGCCACAACCAAATGCTAGGGTCCTTTTTCTTGCTCGGCCTCCCAGGTGTTGAGTATCTCTTTCATTTTTCTGAGTTGGGCCTTAGTTACTTCTGTATTAAGGTCCGTCTTTCTGCTGTGTCTGCCTACCACCTTCCTGTGGAGGGCAAAACCTTAGTACAACTAGAGGTTTCCAAAACATTCTTGAATGGTATCCTTCACATCAAACCTCCTGTCCTCCCTGGGATCTTAATTTTATGTTGGAGAAACTTATTTTGCCCCCTTTTGAACCGCAGCAAGTTGTGATGTACGCTTCCTGTCCTGGAAGACACTGGTTTTGGTTGCAGTTACGTCAGCTCGAAGGCTCTCAGAGCTTCAGGCCTTTGTTTGCAAAGAGCCTTATTTGATTTTCCCAGGGACCGGGTGGTCCTGAGGACTAATCCTTCTTTTCTTCCGAAAGTGGTTTTGGAGACGAGGCTCAACCAGAGTGTTGAACTGCTGGTCTGTTTTCCTCAGCATTTCAACAGGGGGGATATCTTTTGCACACCCTGGATGTGCATCGGATTTTGAGGTACTATACCTCTCGGACTAAGGAGATTCGAAAGTTGAACTAACTCTTTGTGGCCTTTGCCTCCCAGTGCCAGGGCAAAGCCATCTCTGACCAGACTCTTTCTAGGTGGCTGGCCAACTGTATTCACTACACTTGCCAGAAATACGGAAAACCCCTTTCCAAGGGCGGTTAAAGGCCACTCCACCAGAAGCGTGGCCACTTCTACTGCTTTTTTCAGGAATGTCCACTGCAGAGATCTGTGCAGAGGCCACTTCACTAAGAGCTACAGTCTGGACATTGCCTGTAGGCATCGAGCTGGTTTTGGCCTTGCAGTTTTGCAAGGTCTTCTGTCTTAAGGCAGATCCTTAGTTGGCAGACATCTTTCTCCTCCCTGAAACTCTTCTCCAACTCCTCCTTTTTGTTAGACTGCTTGGAATTCAGTCCTATATGTGAAGACTTACTGCAGGAACCCTCTCGAAGTAAGATATAGCAGTTACGTAAGAACTTGCCGTAACAGTAGATCTTCGCGAGAGGTTCCTGCAGTAGGTCTAGTTTCCCACCCACCTTTCCCCAGCTCCTGGAAATTTTCCTTTTTTTATTCTGTCAAGTTCCCGGGTCTAGCCAGGGCACAAGGTCCCAGAAGTCGTTCCTCTTTTCTTTCTGCTATCCTCTATCTAGATCTCCGATGGAAAAGAACTGGATGGTGTGCATGGGACCGCCCCTTTTATAGTGGGGCTGACGGGGGCGATCCCCACTGATGATTGCTAGCTACAAGTTTGCTGTTCAAACCTGACACCAGGGGGCGCAGTCCTGTATGTGAAGACCTACTGCAGGAACCTCTCGAAGATCTACTGTTACGGTAAGTTCGTACGTAACTGCTATTTCCACAGCAAGGGTTTCAAGTTCTGTGGTCAGCCCGAGCCCAGGCAGCCTAAAGCACCCAGACATCTTCCCCCATCCCTCAGGGTACTGCATGACTCTCAGCTGCCCCCAAGTCATCAGTCCTCACGGGGAAATTCTCACTTCACTTCCTGTTCCGAGACCAGCACTACCAGTTCAGGGTGCTCCCCTTCAGCCTGGTGTCGGCCCCCAGAGTATTTACCAAATGCCTCGCAGTGGTAGCTTCGGCGTTGAGGACTGGACACTTCATCTACCCCTACCTCGACGACTGTCTGCTCTCCACGCCAACGGAAGATCAGCTTGCAGGCACACTCCGGGAAACGGAGCAGTTGTTCCTGTCTCGGCATCACCCCAAACTGGCCGAAATCTCAGCCCTGGCCCTCCCAATGGCTTCAATACATTGGAGCGGTGCTCGACACCCAGCAAGGCAGAGCTTTTCTGCTGACAGCACGCTTCTGCTCGGAAGGTTCAGACTGCACACCAGGTCTCCACCAGGATAGCCCTGCAGCTGTTGGGATGTATGGTAGCCGCCATAGCCACAGTCTCTCTTTCCCATCTGAATATGAGGACCCTGCAGTGGTACCTCAGGGTCCAGTGGGACCAGGGCTCCAATGACTTGGACCATCCCATCCTAATTTCGGAAGCGGTTTGTCACTCCCTTCAGTGGTGGCAAGACACGACTCGCCTAGAGCGGGCAGTCCCTTTTCAGACGCCAGGTCAGATACAGACTATCACCACAGACGCCTCGGGACTAGGCTGGGGTGCTCACCTAAATGAGCATCAGACACGAGGATCGTGGTCTGCCATCGAAAGGTCTCTCCATATCAACATACTGGAGATGAGGGCCGTTTTATACGCTCTCCCGGGATTTACTGTTAATTCAGTCAGACAATACCCCAGTAGTCTTTCACCTGAACAAGCAAGGGGGCATGCAGTCGTACCCCCTATGCAGAGAGGGCATGAGAATCTGGGACTGGACAGTAGAACGCGATCTGTTTCTCCTAGCGGTTCACGTGCCAGAAAGTCAGAAAGTTCTCGCTGACAGTCTGTCATTCTTGTTCCCTGAACCATGAATGGGAGCTACTTCAAGACTTGGCAGACAACCTCTTTGCAAGATGGTGTCATCCAGAGTTGGACCTCTTTGCATCCCCGTGCAATGCCAAACTGCCAAATTTTTGCTCATTGGCAGAGGGGCCTGGTGTTTTCTGGTGAGATGCATTGTCCCTCTGCTAGGCAGGGAGGCTTCTTTATGCCTTTCCTCCCTTCCCTCTGGTTCAGAGTACTACTCAGACTACAGTCAGAGGGGGCCAGGATGATTCTGGTAGCTCCTTTTTGGCCTTGACAGATCTAGTTTCCTCTGATACAGCAGCTGGCCACGGGACCTCCTGTACCGCTGCCTTTTTCCACTCGCTTGCTCTCCCAGGAACAGGACAGTCATCCACCCTTCCCTCTGAACTCTCCACCTGCATGCCTGGCTCCTGCAGTCCTAGCAAAGGAGAGATTGCGAGTCTCAGAGAGTGGCAGCAAGGAAACACTCCACTAGGGCAACATGCCATGAAGTGGAAAAGTTTCTGTCTGTGGTCAGCAGCCAGATACTTAGATCTTCTAGCATGCTCGGTTAAGTGCGTGCAGGAGTACCTTCTCCAACTCCTCAATCTGGGTCTTAGTTATTCATTGATTAAGGTGCTCCTCTGTGCCCTTTCGACATACCATGCCCCTGTGGGAGAAGGGACTCTGGCATAGCTGGATGTATGCAAAACTTTCCTCGGGGGAGTACTGAATATCAGACCCCTGAGGAGGGACCCGTCCCTCCTTGGGATCTTCTTTTTGCTTTAGAAGAGCTAACCTTGCACCCTTTTGAACCAGCTGTGACATGCGAGTTACACCTCCTCTCTTGGAAGGTGTTATTTTTAGTTGCCATTACCTCTGCTCGGAGGATTTCTGAGTTCAGGCCCTGATGTGCAAGGAGCCATACCTTGTTTTTCACCGCGACAGGGTGCAGCTGCATACCAATCCTAAATTCCTACCGAAAGTGGTGTCTGAACGCTCGCTGAACCAGGACATTCAACTTCTGGTGTATTATCCAGAGTCTTCCAGTCGGGGGGAGGAGGAGGAGGCCCTGTTACACACTCTGAATGTTCACAGAGTTCTTCATTATTATTTGGACTGAACTCATTCTGTTAGGAAAATGGACCAGTTCGATGCTTTTGCTCCGCGAAAGGCAGGGCATCCTGTCACTAAACAGACTCTAACCAAGTGGTTAGTGAATTACATCAAGTTTTGCTACCAACATCATGGCAAACCCTTACCAGGCTCAGTTAAGGGTCATTCCACCAGGGCCACCTCTTTTGCCTCTTAGAGGAACGTTTCAGCAGCAGACCTGTGCGCTGCAGCCACTTGGAGCACTGTCCATACTTTCATCCGGCACTACGGTCTGGACAGGAGAGCAGACTTTGGACTGGCTGTTCTACAGGGACTGCTTTCTTAGGAGGGCAGATATTTCTCTAATCCAGTCATTCCTCCACCCTTCTTATCTGGGCCTATCCAGGTTATTGCTTGGGACTCGGTCCTACGTTTATTACCTGCTGTAAGAGCTCCATCTCAAAGTCAGATAGTACAGTTACGTAAGAACTTACCGTAACAGTAGATCTTCGATAGGAGCTCTTGCAGCAGGTGGCTTTCCCACCCTCCATCTCCCAGGTCAGTAATTCACATATTCTTCTCTCCAGTAGGGGAGTTCCTTCTCAGTTCTCCAGTCTTTCTAACCGGGTCTCCAGTGGGGAACTGAGATGGTGCCGGGGGTCTGCCCCTTTTATACCACGTCGGGCGGGGGCAGACCTCTGCCACAGACTGCTAGCTAGAAGATTTTTCCGTGGGATCCTAACGACTGGCGGCAGTAGTCCTAAGTGTGTTACCTGCTGCAAGAGCTCCTCCCAAAGATCTACTGTTACGATAAGTTCTTGCATAACTGTACTTTCTAGGATCGTGGATATGTTCATTCACACTTATTGGCAGTGTCCCTTTCCCTTAAAATCAGCCAGAAAGTCTTCAAGCTGGCTCCTCCCACCCACCCGGGTGGTATAACCCTCAGCTCCACCCCATGACACCAGATCTTCCTTTCAGCTGGAAGATTCAGGTTGCCTCCTTCGTGCTCTCGCATTTTGTGGGCCTTGACTTCAAAACTTGGTTATTCCGAAAATTCGCCTTGTTCGCATTAGCGATAACGATTGCTTTTTCTCGATCATGAAAGACAAGTCTTCCTCTGGATTTCAACGATGCTCGTGCGGCCAGAAGATGTGCACTGACCCACATGCCATGTGTGTTTACTGTTTGGGTGTTGGCCATGACACCACGACATACCAGTTTTGCCTCACATTCCAGCCTAACGTCCTCGACGACCGTCTTGCACGCCTTAAGCTGGGGAGGCCTGAAAAACAGAACCTGCCGGTGAAATCCAAGAAGGCCCGGTGGGCCATTTCCACAGCCACAGGATCTGCCGAGCAATTGGAGCGCGTGCAAG
Source organism: Neoceratodus forsteri (assembly GCA_016271365.2). Classification (NCBI taxonomy): domain Eukaryota; kingdom Metazoa; phylum Chordata; order Ceratodontiformes; family Ceratodontidae; genus Neoceratodus; species Neoceratodus forsteri. The sequence continues at coordinate 541,613,583 of CM057451.1, forward strand.
CCTTTGAGGAGGAAGTGACTTGCACTGCGGAATCTTCCTCTCGGAGCTTCTTCGTTCTGCTCAACCTGGGCTCCACCTTCTCTGGTTCCTTCCGAGAGTTGAGCCACTCTCTTCCGATTAAAGGTTAGGGGCCTGCGGGTACGCACTCCTCTTGGTCCCGTAAGTGGGAGAAGGACCTGGGACCATCTTCATCTCAACAGGGACGCTCTTGGGATCAGGAGAGATCTCAATCCCAGGAACCGGCCACTGGCTTCTCGGCCTTGCTGTCTAGTCAGTCGATCGACGATGTTGAGACAATTCTCGACCTGATCGACCCTTTGCCGACGACTCCCTCACTCTGACTCCGGTCCTTGCTTTCCCTGACAAGGAGACCCATCCCGCAAACTAAGTGTTCCCTGACCCCAGGAAGTCACTGGTTCCACCAGTGTCTCCCGAGTTACCGAGTCTGCCTGCCCGATCTCATTCTCGGACCCCCTCGACCAATAGGTTGAGGAAGGGCCATAAGTGCCCTTAAAAGAGGCAATGCCATCGGTCGTCCTTGGATGAGGACAGGCTCCAGCGGAAGCTCCGGCACCACAAGGACCTTGTGGCAACAGCTGATTTTGTCCAGGCACAAACCTACCTCGGCTTCTGCCATGGTCATTACTTGGCTTTCGCCTCGAAGGCTGAAGCCATCTCCTTTAGAGCCAATTATTTATTTTAGTTTTTGTTGAGCGGGTTAGTGCACTAAGCAGATTCTGCCTATTTTCAGGTACGACCCGGGGGAGGGGGATACAGATGAATACCAGCTGACCTTGAACCAGATTAAGCTGTTGGTGGTATTTTTAGTGAATGAGGGAAATTTGGCCAGGGCACCAGGGAAATTCCCCTACTCCTTTTTTTGAGAAGTGCCATGGGATATTTAACATCCACCTGAACTACCACCAGAATGGGCAGATGGGACCTCGGTTTAACTTCTCATCTGAAAGACTGCACCTTAGGAATGCTGCACTACAGTGTCAGTATTGGGATATTAACCCAAGTGCCTGGTGTGGGGATAGAACCCACAGCCTCAGAGGTGAGTATGCTACCTGCTGAGCCACTGACACTGATTAAGTCTGTTCCTTCGCCCGCAGAGCTGGCGAAATCTCCAGTTTGGCCTAAACCGGTCAGTCTCTCCACTGATTTTGGTGGAACCGCCACCCAAGCAGCCTGTGGGAGGGGCTCCTTCTAAGGAAGCTAGACCGGACACCGGGCTTCCCCGACATCTTCGGTCACTGTCGCCCCTGACCGCCCCCAGCAGGTTGAGGGTGATGTGGGCGGTAGACTGCTGTATCCGGAAACCTCTGATTCGGATGAAACTGGCCTCCATTCTCATCCAGGGGATGATGAATCGCCTGGTGGGATAGAAATGGAGGAAGGTCCTTCAACCTTTCGGGGCATTCTTCGCCTCAGCTCTGAGTCCACAGGGATGCCCCTGGAACCTATCCAGAAAAAGGCAGAGTACCCTGTCACTGACATCCTCAAGAGAGGGGTATACCCAGACGGAAGCCTTTCCTGTGGCCGAGGCCATTGTTGGCTCGGCCTTAGAACTTTGGCAGCACCCTGCCTCCTGTCCAGCTCCATCTGCCTGTATGGCCTGCAAGTATGCGGTGCCCATAGGGTCCCTTGCGGGGTTCACAGAGCACCCTTCGTCTGAGAGCCTTGTGACCACCTCTGTGTGCAGGTGTACTGGTAGTCCTACCGATATGGACAAACTTCCTGAGAAGGTATCCAAATATTTGGATCACTCTGCCCGGAAGGTCTATGCGGCCTCATCTTTAGGCCTCCATCCAGCAAGCTCGACTGTCGTCACGGCACACTTCTCCCATGCCCTTTTGGGGTCCATGGATGAAGTCCTCCCATATCTCCCTGCGGACTTGCAGACCACGGTCTAGCAGGTCCAGGACCAAAGCTGTGCTGTTGCCAAACCACTCTGAACATCGGGGAATCATGTACCCGTTCGTTGGCAGCCGCAGTTGCCTCTTACCACAGAGCTTGGCTGAGGCTCTCCTCCTTTCTGGTGGATACTCAGCACAAACTAGCTGATATGCCTTTCCTGAGCACCGATCTCTTCAGCCCTGGTGTGGCTGGTCACCTTCAGTGCATTGAGCAGTCCAGTGCCACCTTGGATGCCACTTCTGCTAAGGGTTCTTCTGGTTCCAAGAAGCAGAAGCTGACTTTTCAGCACTCTTCCCCTGTGGCCCAGCAGACCTCCTTTCAAGGGGGTCAGCAGTAGCAGGCCCAAGCTTGGCGCCCCCGGCCCAAGCCCAGGCCCATAAGGGAGGCCAGGGTTCAGGCCCTGTACCCTCTGCCTCCAAGCCTGCCCAGTGACGGGGTGAGTGCTTCCACAGTCACGCCAGCTCTGGGTCCTCCTGTTGGTCCACCTAGTCTGCTGTTACCTTGGACAGGTGGGTCTTAGAAGTGGTTGGCCAGGTACTGCCTCTGGAATTCGAGCAGTACCCTCCCAAGTCGAGCCCGTGCCCCATGGGAGGAGAGGGTATCAGCCCACACTCAGTCGGCTCTCTGAGATGACATTTCTCAGCTTCTCCTCAAGGAGGCAGTAGCTCCAGTGGCGGACCCTCCAGCAGACCCAGACTTCGTTTCCAGGTACTTCCTGGTTCCCAAGCGGACATTCTTGATCTGCACGACCTGAATCAATATCTTAGGTCACGCACCTTCCAGATGGTCACTCTGTCTCAGATCATACCATCCCTAGAGCGAAACTTGGTTCTGCTCACTGGATCTCCAGGACGCATTCTTTCACATCCCAATCCATCCATCCCACCAGCGGTTCCTCCACTTCAGAGCCAAGGGAACCCTATATGAGTTCCAAGCCATGCCATTCAGCCTGTCATCGGTCCCACAGGTCTTCACCAAATGCATTGCAGTGGTGGCAGTCCACCTCGGGGGGGGGGCTCAGAATTTACCCCTACCTTGATGATTGGCTCTTAGCAGGTTCCACCCAGCAGAGGTGGAGAGGTCTAAGGACCTAGCCCTCCAGACCTGCTCCCAACTCTGCCTTCTGATCAACAAGGCCAAGTCGGAGCTCATGCCTTTCTCAGGTGATGTGCTTCATCGGGGCAGAGCTCAACTCTCGTCAAGCCAGAGCTCGGCTCCCGGCAGACAGGGCGAAGGTTCTCTCCTCCTTTGCCCAATCATTTCTGGTTGGGCAGTTGTGCCCTGCCCAGGACTTTCTGCACCTTCTGGGTTACACGTCGGCATGCATGGCCATGGTCTGTTGGGCCCGTTGGCACATGCGCCCCCTCCAATGGGAGCTGGCTGCCCAGTGGACTCAGCACCACAGTCATTTCGACCAGCTGATCACTGTGACCCAGAAGATGTGGGACGCTCTCCAGTGGTGGACCATCCCAAACCAGTTGCAGGAAGGGATCCCATTTGTCCACCCCGAGCTGACGGTCATCCTTATGACCGATGTGCCTCTCATAGGCTGGGGAGCCCACATGGGGGACAACAGGGCCCACGGGTTCTGTACCCTCCGAGGAGTCCCATTGTCACATCAACCTGTTGGAGCTCAGAGTAGTCAGACTGGCACTGTCTGCTTTTGCTCCTCAGCTCCGGGGTCAAGTGGTTCAAGTCCAGACGGACAATACCACAACCATGTATTTCCTCAACAAACAGGGTGGCACGCTTTCCCGTCTGCTATGCAGGGAAACGCTCCACATCTGGACACTCATGAGCCATCTGGAGGTGGATCTCCTAGCCATCCACGTGGCAGGAGCCTCAAACCGATTGGCGGATGCTCTCAGCCACATAGGTGAGACATCCCACAAGTGGTCTCTCCATCCAGAGGTAGCTTACAGTCTGTTCTCCCACTAGGGCAAACCGTTGGTGGACCTGTTTGCCTCCTGGGAAAACACCAAGCTGAGGCTGTTTCATGCCCGCTTCCCTCAGCAGTGCAAAGCCTTCTCAAGGCCATGGACCCCCAGACCTCTTCTACGCCTTCCCTCCATTTCCCTTGATCCACAGGGTGCTCCTCAAGGTGAGGAGGGACAAGATGCAGGTGACTCTGGTAGCCCCAGACTGGCCACGCCAGTTCTGGTACTGAGATCTCCTCAGCCTCCGCAACAGGCCCCTGGAGCGGCTTCCAGCATGCCCAGACCTGATCTCAGTCAGGGGAAGGTATTCCATCTGGACCTTCAATCCCTGCACCTGACAGCCTGGTACCTGAGCAGCTAGAGTTCCAGGATTTGGGTGTCTCCAAAGATGTCCTGACAGTAGTGGAAGCATCCAGGAAGGAGTCAACCAGGAAGTGTTGTCTTCAAATGGAAAAGGTTTTCCATTTGGTGTCGGGGCAAGGGTCTGGACCCTCTGTCCTGTCCAGTGGCTAACATTCTCAACTACCTTTGGTCTCTGTCCACAGGGGGTCTTTGGTCATTGATCCTTAGGGTGCATCTGGCAGCCATCTTTGCTTATCGGGCACGGGACGGTCAGCCGACTGCGCAGGAGACAGTGGTCGGGTGCTTTTTCAAAGGCCTGGATCACGTGAACCTCCACCTCGGTGGGATCTTCTGCTGGTACTGGCAAAGCTCACGGGCAAGCCATTCGAACCAGTGCACAAGTGTGAGTTGTCACACTTGTCGTGGAAGACGGCCTTCCTGGTGGCTGTCACGTCTGCCATAAGGACAGAGGCGCTCTCGGTGGACTCCCCTTACCTGGTCTTCCACAGGGACAAAGTTGTCCTGCACTCCCATCCTGAAATTCCTTCCGTCAGAGTTTCACCTTAACCAGGTGTTGACTCTGCCGGTGTACTACCCCAGCTACACCTCGGAGGCCGAATACAGGCTCCATACTTTGGACCTGAGACGAGCTTTCTCCTATTAAAAGAAGAGGACGCTGGAGATTCGGGGAGAGGTTCGCCAGCTGGCTGTTGTCCACGCAGAAGCCGCTTCTGGCAGACCTGCAGCAAAGCGGACGATTGCTGGCTGGATTTACATCTTGCAGTAGTCTGTGCTATGAGTTGGCAGGCAGGGAGCCTCCCAAAGGGATAAGATCTCATTCTACCCACCATACTGCAGCATCGGTGGCTGCTTCCAGGGACATCCCTATCCAGGAAATCTGCCTGGCTGCTACCTGGAAGACAGTAAATGCCTTCATCACCCATTACCACATCAACCTTGAGTCACGCCGGGATGCTGGTTTTGGAGCCCCAGTTCTCCAATCTCTGTTCCCCAAGTAAGTATTGAGGGGGTGTGCACCTTGCCTCCCTCCTCCCGCAGAACTGCTAGGAGTCTGCCAAGAGGAGGATGAACAAATATCCACCATCCTAGAAAAACAGGTTCTAGGAGCGTGGATATGTTGTTCCTCCACACTCTCTGGCATGTCCCTTTCCCCTTTAAATCTTGCCGGAAGTCTTCAAGCTGGCTCCTCCCACCCACCCGGGTGGTATATACCTCGGCTTCACCCCATGATGCCAGAGCTTCCTTTCCGCTGGAAGATTCAGGTTCCCTCGTGCTACTTCAAGTACCTTAGGCCCTGGAGTCTAATCGACTGTTTTTGCGCATTTGCTTTCTTTGAAACTCGTAAGAGTTTACAATTCCGATCCGAGCGCATTGGACATGGAGGACAAGTCATCCCCCGGTTTTCGCTGGTGTCCTTGTGGACAGAAAATGTCTCGCACTGATCCCCACCTCTCATGCGTCTATTGCTTGGGTGCCGTGCGTGACACCACCGCTTGCACCATCTGTTTGGCCTTCCATCCCAACGTCCTGGACGACCGCAAGGCGCGCCTACATCTAGGGAGACTGGAGCTTCGCAATCCACCGGTGAAACCGAAGGAAGCCAGGTGGGCGGTTTCTGCGGCCGCGGGATCCGCCGAGCTGCTCGAACAGATGGTGGCTTTCGAAGAGGAAGCTGCTCAAGCTTCGGCCAGCCGAAGCTTTTCGTGCCGCCAACCTGGGCTCCACCTTCACTGGGTCCTTTCGAGAGTAGCCTGTCTCTCCCTGCCAAGGTGAGGCGCCCTGAGGGCTCGCACCTCCGCCTCCCAAGAAAGGGACAAGGACCCTAAATCATCTTCTGGCGAAGAAGGCGTTCGTGGGACTGAGAGCGGTCCGATTAACAGGACCTGGTGGTCTCAACCTCGGTCGAGATTGCTTCCTCGGCCGCCGGCTTCTCGGACCTTCTGTCAGGCCAAGGCACCGAGGCAGAGGATACGGCAAAACCGGCCGAGATTTCTCTCGACCCGATCAAGCCATTGTCACCAACCCCGCTCGACAACTCTTTGGAAAGGACACCCATTCTTTCTTTCCCCGATGAGGAGACCCATCCTTCGGGTATCCCAATCAAGGGACAGGAGCCGGAACCTCGGTTTTCACCGAATCCGGCCTCTCCCAATCGACAGAGCCAACATCATCGGTATCGATCAAGGAGTAGGACCCCGTCGGTCGAAAAACTGAAAAAGGGTCACAAACACTCCCGGAAGAGGCGCTGCCACCGTTCCTCATCCTCCTCTGACAAGGAGAGACTTCGACGGAAGCTCCGTCGACGTTATGAGGACCTCATGTGGTAACAGCTAATTCTGACCGGTCAAAAGCCGGCTACTCTGGCTACACCAGCCATTACTTGGCCCCAGCCTCTTCAGCTGACACCGACTCCTACGTTTCCCCCACTGGTAGTACCGGCATGAATTCCTGCTCGGCCTGTTCCGGTCTCCCCACCAAATTTGATGGAGCCACCACCTAAGCAGCCTCAGGGAGGGGCCCCCTCGGAGGATCGGTCAGACACGGACTTGCCCCGTCTGTCCATCACTGTTGCTCCTGATCGCCCTCGGCGTATTGAAGGGAACATAGGTGGGAGATCCCTATATCCCGACTCCTCGAACTCGGATACCACTGGTCTTCACTCACACCCTGATGATGAGTTGTCAGTGACAGGCCTGGAGGAAGGTCCTTCCTCTTTCCAGGGCATCCTTCGACTTATTTCTGAGACCACTGGTATACCCTTGCAGCCTATCCACAAGAAGGCTGAATATCCTCTTAAGGATATCCTTAAGAGGGGGGATACCCCAACGGAGGCCTCCCCAGTGGCCGAAGCCATTGTTGGCCCAGCACTTGAGCTACGGCAGCGCCCTGCCTCTTGCCTGGCTCCTTCTGCCCGCATGGCTCACAAGTACACTGTACCCATGGGGTCCTTGCCGGACTTCACTGAGCATCCCTCGGCTGAGAGCCTTGTGACTGCCTCAGTGTTTCGGCGCATGGGTAGCTCAGTGGATACTGACTGCCCTCCGGACAAAGAGTCCAAAAATATGGACCATTCTGCCCGGAAGGTATATGCGGCCTCATCCTTGGGCCTTCGTCAGGCCAGCTCGGCAGTGATCATGGCACACTTCTCTCACGCCCTCTTAGGGTTGCTAGATGAAGTCCTCCCTCATCTCCCAGTGGACATACAGACCACGGTTAAGCAAGTCCGTGACCAGGGCCGTGCTGTTGCAAAACAGTAGCTCCAGACGGCTTTGGACATTGGAGATTCCTGTGCCTGTTCACTAGCAGCCGCAGTGGCCACTCACCACAGGGTCTGGCTGAGATTATCCTCTTTTCCGGCGGATACTCAGCACAAGCTAGCTGACGTGCCCTTCCTTGGCACCGATCTCTTCGGTCCAGGAGTGGCAGGTCACCTCCAGCGCATAGAGCAATCCAATGCCACCTTGGATACTACTTCTGTAAAAGGTTCTTCGGGCAAGAACCAGCAGAAGCGTAAGAAGAAGCCTTTTCAGCATTCTTCTCCTGCGGTCAGACAGCCCCTCTTCCAGGGAGGTCAGCAGCAACAGCAGGCTCAAGCTTGGTGCTCTAGGCCCAAGCAGGGTCCCCAACAGCCCCGCAAAGTAGGCAGAGGTGCCGGTCCAGGAGCCTCCTCCTCCTCTAAGCCTGCGCAGTGATGGGTTGGGGTGGCCACCCCTACTCCCATCACGCCAGTTCTGGGTCCTCCCATGGGGGGCCGGCTCCGCCACTTTCTTTCCGCCTAGTCCAGTATCACTTCGGACAGGTGGGTCCTGGAAGTGGTCAGTCGGGGACTGCCTCTAGAGTTCGAGCAGTACCCTCCTTGCCGAGCCCGTGCCCCATGGGAGGAAAGGATCTCAGTTGGAGCTTAGTCGGCCCTTCGGGACGACATTGCTTAGCTCCTCCGCAAGGAGGCAGTAGCTCCAGTGCCGGATCCTCCTACAGACCCAGGCTTCATGTCCAGGTACTTCATGGTGCCCAAGCGGTTAGGGGGTTGGCACCCCATCCTAGATCTCCACAACCTGAATCAATATCTTAGGTCTCTCACCTTCCGGATGGTAACTCTGAACCAGATCATACCATCTCTGGAGCGAAACGTGGTTCTGTTCACTGGATCTACAGGACGCGTTCTTTCATGTCCCAATCTGTCCGTCCCACCAGCTGTTCATCCGCTTCAGGGTCGAAGGGATCCTGTACGAGTTCAGAGTCATGCCATTTGACCTGTCATCAAATGCATTTCAGTAGTGGCAGCCCATTTACGGCATCAAGGGGTTCGGATATACCCCTACCTCGATGACTGGCTCCTGGCGGGTTCCTCCCTGCAGGAGGTGGAGAGGTCCAGAGACCTGGCCCTCCAAACCTGTTCCCAATTAGGCCTCCTGATCAACGAGGTCAAGTCGGAACTCATGCCCTCTCAGGTGATGGGCTTTATCGGGGTAGAGCTAGACTCTCGTCAAGCCAGAGCTCGGCTTCAGGCGGACAGGGCAGAGGTTCTTCCATCCTTTGCCCAGTCATTTCTGGTTGGGCGCTTGCGCCCTGCCCGGGACTTCCTGCACCTTCTGGGTTACATGACTACGTGCACCTCAGTGGTCCATTGGGCCAGGTTGCACACACGTCCCCTCCAATGGGAGCTGGCCACTCAGTGGACTCAGCGTCAGGGTCTTTTCGACCAGCTGGTCCCTGTCACCCAGAAGACGTGGGATGCTCTCCAATGGTGGACCGTCCCAAGTCATCTGCAGGAAGGGATTCCGTTTGTCCGCCCCAAGCTGACGGTTGTCCTCACGACCGATGCCTCTCTCATGGGCTGGGGACCCCACATGGGGGACCACAGAGCCCACAGGTTCTGGACCCCCGAGGAGTCCTGTCGCCACATCAACCTGTTGTAGCTCAGAGCAGTCAGACTGGCACTGTCAGCTTTCGCTCCTCGGCTCCGGGGTCAAGTGGTTCAAGTCCAGATGGACAATACCACGACCATGTACTACCTCAACAAACAGGGCGGCATGCACTCCCTTCTGCTATGCAAGGAGGCACTCCGGATCTGGACCTTCGTCAGCCGGTTGGAGGCGGATCTCCTTGCCATCCATGTGGCAGGAGTCTCAAACCAACTGGCGGATGCTCTCAGCCGCATAGGCCAGACATCCTACGAGTGGTCTCCATCCAGAGGTAGCTTACAATCTGTTCTCCCATTGGGACAAACCGTTGGTGGACCTGTTTGCCTCCAGGGAGAACACCAAGCTGAGGCTGTACCATGCCCGCCCCCCTCAGCAGGGCTCGCTGCAGGGGGATGCCTTTTTGAGGCCGTGGACCCCAGGCCTCCTCTACGCCTTCCCTCCATTTCCCTTGATCCACAAGGTGTTACTCAAGATGAGGAGGGACAAGACGAAGGTTATCTTGGTAGCCCCATATTGGCCTCGCCAGTTTTGGTATCCAGCTCTCCTAAGCCTCAGTGCCCCGGAGCAGCTTTGTAAACGCCTGGACCTGATATCATTGAACCAGGGGAAGGTATTCCACCCGGACCTTCAATCCCTGCACCTCACAGCCTGGTACCTGAGCGGCTAGAGTTCTAGGCTCTGGGTTTTTCCGAGGATGTCTACACCGTGGTGGAGGCATCCCGTAAGGAATCGACCAGGAAATGTTATGCCTTCAAATGGAAAAGGTTTTCCATTTGGTGTCAGGGTAAGAGTCTGGACCCCTAATCCTGCTCTGTGGCTAACATTTTAGACTACCTTTGGTCTTCTCCAAAGGGGGGTCTTCGATCATCGACCCTTATGGTGCACCTGGCAGCCATCTCTGCTTACCGGGGGTGCAGGCCGGTCAGCCGACATTGGCGCAGGAGACAGTGGTCGGGTGCTTTTTCAAAGGCCTGGATCACATATTCCCTCCAGTGCGTGAACCTCCACCTCCGTGGGATCTTCTGCTGGTTTTGGCAAAGCTCATGAGCAAACCATTCAAACCCATGCACAAATGTGAGCGCTCACACTTGTGGAAGACTGCCTTCCTGGTGGCTATCACGTCAGCCAGAAAGACAGGGGAGCTCCAGGCGCTCTCGGTGGACTCCCCTTACTTGATCTTTCACAGGGACAGAGTTGTCCTGCGCCCCCACCCCGAAATTCCTTCCGAAGGTGGTGTCAGTTTCACCTTAACCAGGTGTTGAATCTGCTGATATATTACCCTAACTACACCTCGGACGCTGAATACAGGCTCCATACCCTGGACCTTAGACGTGCTCTCCTACTACAAGGAGAGGACGGTGGAAATTCAGGGAGAAGTTCGCCAGCTGTTTGTCACCTACGCTGAAGCCGCTTCTGGCAGACCTGCAGCCAAATGGACCATTGCAACATGGATTACATCATGCATAGGTCTGTGCTATGAGTTGGTGGGCAAGGAGCCTCCTAGAGGGTAAGAGCTCATTCTACCCGCCATACTGCTGCATCGGTGGCTGCTTCCAGGGACATCCCTATCCAGGAAATCTGTCGGGCAGCTACCTGGAAGTCAGCAAACACCTTCATTACCCATTACCACATCGACCTTGAGTCATGTCGCGATGCTGGTTTTGGGGCCTCGGTTCTCCAATCTCTGGTCCCTAACTGGGGGAGGGGTGTGCCTTGCCTCCCTCCTCCCGGAGAACTGCTAGGAGTCTGCCAGAGAGTGTGGATGAACAATATATCCACGCGCCTAGAAAAACAGGTTACTCACCTGTAACAGTAGTTCTGGAGTGGTAGATGATGTTCATTCACACGCACCCACCTGGCTTTAGGCACATCAACTTGCTTCCTGCGGGCTAAGATCTGGCGTCATGGGGCAGAGCCAAGGTATATACCACCTGGGTGGGTGGGAGGAGCCAGCTTGAAGACTTCTGGCAAGGTTTAAAGGAGAAATGGACATGCCAGAGAGTGTGGATGAACAACATGTACCACTCCTAGAACTACTGTTACAGGTGCGTAACCTGTTTTTACTCACCTGTAATAGATCATCCACGGAATGGTCTCTTGCTGTAAGTCGTCATTTCTGGGAGTTCCCAGTAAGTGGTGCTCCAGCACAGAAGTCTCTTCCAGCAGTCTCTATACCAGGGACCACCCACACTTCCTGGGATGTACCTATAAAAGTGGGTGGTCCCTGGTAAGCTCCGTTTATTTTCTCGCCAGCTTCAGCTCTGGCACCAACTCTTCTCATAGCAGTCTACGATGTGGATTGAACTCATAGCCTAGGTTTCATACAGACACCATATACCTACAGTGAGTGATTCCCTTTCCGACACACACACGGTGCTCAACCAAAGAGCTCAAAAAAGTTAGAGTCCTCTTCAAGAGATAATACTGGGAAGGAAGTCCCTTACCCTAAAGTCCTGCCTGACCGCCTTTCAACGGTCGTGCCTCCAAAACCTGGATCATCAAGAAGATATTCATTGTCGATGGGCACTTCACCCCCGTCAATAGCAGGCTCTACTCAATCAAAAAAGAAAAGTTCCTCGTCTACGGGTGTCATTCCTCGGCTCCCCCGTGAACCAGGACTCCTGCACTGTCAACAACAGAGGTCTTGCTGCCTTCCCCATCGACAGGGCATTAAACCCCGTTGACAGGAGGGCTTTACAAGACAGCATTATCTATGAGAATGCTTCCTCCGTCGACAGAGCACATGCTGCATGCTCCACCGTCGACAGGCCATGTATACACTCTCCCATCATTGACGGAGCATGTCTTCACTTTCCCATCATTGATGATGGCACTCCCTTTGTCGACAGAGCATGCATTCACTATCCCTACGTCAGCGGAGCATATGCCACCATCAATGACACATGCCCTGCCTTCCTCATCAATGGAGTATATTCCCGTTGACGGAGCATGCTGTTACTGACCCTTCGCCTCTAAGACACAGTACATCATTGACAAGGCATGCTTCTCCTGTCGATGGGACTGATGCCTCCATCGTCAAGACGATCACTGCTCCATAGAACACCACCCTTGCCTGCATATAGTACCGCTATGGATGATCCTTATGAAAGGTCGACCATGAAAAGCCAAGAATATTCTCAAAAATATACATCGAAAGATGCATATGGAGCTGCATTTCTACAAAATAAAGAACTATATGCTTCAGAACGCAGAGGCCCTCCAGCCTCGTTGTCATTCTTACATGGGGCTCACAACCCCGTTGGAAATTAACAGACACCAAAGAAACACCAGATCACTCTACTGGGAGGTGCAAATTGAGCCCCCGTCCCCACGTACGCTGGATTCAGAACCTGCTTACATGACAGTTCCATCGTCACAAGTTCCGAATATTGAAGAAATAGTAAATAGAGCACTGGATTCTATGAGTTGTGACCATAGCCTCACCCCAGGACATAACCCTCAAACACAAATGATATCGCCACCTCCATCAAAACAGGCATGCACAGAGCTAGAACGCTCCCAGGTCCTGCCTCCTCCCAAATATTCAGATGAATATTTCTCAGATTATCACACAAATCCAAACCTTCATAGGACTTATGATGGTTCCCCTGACACAAGAGGATATGAATCTCCTTTGGAGGTGTCCTCCTACTGGGACAAAGGGCTATTACAACCACGAAAGGTAATTTCTCTACTGGATGACCCCTCATTCCCCAAAATGATGCTACACTACAAATACAAAAAACAATGGGGGTTACCACAACGGAACAGGGCAGATTAAGTAAAGATGTGGCTGAATATCGGGGCCTACCATAGGACCTTGTCCGGGCTATCCCTCCTTTTATACCTACGTTCAGAAATGCTATTACTGAAGCTTAGAGTCAACCCATAGCAGTGTAGGAGTTACCTAGAAAGGCCCACGGGCTGTATCAGGCTCCTGATTATAAATATTTAACGAATACGCCAGTGGCAGATTCTGTGCTTACTGCAACTGCCCACAACTGCACCGGCAAGCCTAAACATACAAGCACAATACTTCAAGAGAGTGACTAAACGTTTTGACCATATGGGGAAGAGTGTGTTTGCTCTAAACACAGTAAATATCAGAATACTTAACTATATGGAACACATGCTGCAATACCTACATATGGTGAGCACTTCTGCTGGAGAAGTTCTAAAGAGACTACCAACATCCCTTGAAAGAGAACAACTTGCATCTATAAATAATAGTTATTTCACTGTCTCGACATCTATTAAGATCAGGATATGATCTTGCCGATGCTTCAGCTCGAGCCTCTGCAGTCGATATTCTTGTACGCCGCCAGGCATGGCTGTGATTTTCAGGGCTAGAACCTGATATTCAACACAAAGTGGCTAATGCCCCCTTTTCAGGTGACCATCTTTTTGGGCCAGGAGCTCAAACAGTACTGGAGAACCTACAAGCCTCAGACAGACAACTGAAAGCAGTACAATACATGTACCAAAAACCACGCCCTCAGTATAATTATTCATACAAAACTAGAACTAATTACAATATACTCCACATGACACATTTAAGGGCAGAGAACAAGTAACAAGGACCCTGGCGAAGCCGTCCCGAGGCTTCTGCCCCTCATTGAAGACTAGACTCCACCCGGTCCCCTCTTCTTGGCCTCGGGGACCTTTTGGGGCCACTAACAAGACTGAGGCCTTTCTTCACATCGGCTCGATACATCTAGCCAATGTCTCAGGTATCACTGTTTATAGACCATCACGACCATTCCATTGAGATGCCTTTTTGACCTGTGGTGCACAGGATGTCCTGTTCCCCTCTCGACCAGGTCCATGTAAGGATTAAGCCACGAGAAAGGATGGGTCTACTGTGGAATTAATCCATGGTTGGGAGGGTTGGCCCACGAGGCCGAAGGCCGAATGGGTCCAACCAACCAACTATGGATTAATTCCACTGTGAACCATCCTTTCAATAATAATCGCTTAACTATGGCAATGAGTGTGACGACTAATAGTCTTTGAACAAATGAGTACAATCACACTGATTTACTTTCAGAATACTGTATGTTGAGCTATTAAACATGATGTACATATACTTCAAAACAATTGGAACACACCTATTGGAAATATCGTGGCTGCTATTTCACTTTTGTTAAAATAACTTTCATTACACGCTTTAAGCTTTCCAACATCAAACATATTTTACAACTTTTCAAAAACTTGCAATTCACTTTCTATTTTAGGTGCTTTGATTTTTCTCTGTGTGTATTAGAAGATATGGGCTGCACTGCATGATGGGAGTGTGCTATGGTACATTTTAGATCTTACTTCGAGTGGGAGCTCTTGCAGCAGGCTATTACAATCAGGACTATGCCGCAGGCACTAGGACCCTCCGGTGAAACTTCTGCCAGCAATACACAGCAGGACCGCCCGAGCGTCGGCCCCGCCCTGACGTGGGTCAGAGTACAAGAGGGGGCGGACCCAGCTCCACCTCCAGTTCTTTCCCGCCGCGTCCTGCACGTGAAGCCAAAAGAAATAGCTTCTGTTTGCGATTCCAGCAAAAAGAATCACTACAATCAAGATTTTCCCTCCCTTTTCGATGGGTTTACCGTTTTCAGGTACCGACGTCAGTCCGCTGCTGTCGATTGCTTCCTTTTTTCCACTTTCGCGCGTTGTTTGCCTCGCTCTTACCACTACCTAGTGCGGCGTCAACCCCGTTACTTTTACCGGCTGGGTTGATGTCTTCTCGTCGGCATCTCCAGAACACTTAAATAAGTGTGACTGCGGAGAGCAGATCCCAGCTAAGGGCGGCCATCGGTGATGCGTTTACTGCCTGGCCCGGACCACGACACCGCCAACTGCGCAGATTGCCAGGCCTTTACCAGCCGGACCGCATCCACCGCCTGAAGGCCCTTAAGGCCTACCTGGAGCAGAAGATGGATCTGCACTCCTTGGAGGGAAGAGGAAGGAGAAGAAGCACCACAGCAAGGACTGTAGTCAGTCCCGTCACCGGTCCCAGTTTCTGTCACGCTCGCATTCATGGCCTTCTCCCAAAAAGGCCCATCCCTCGGGTTCTGGAGATCCTCCGAAGACTCCCCAGGCTAAGGCCGGCCCGTCAGGGGAGAAGCCAGCCAAGCCGAAGGTGACTCCGCTAAGGGTCATCACTAAGTCCTTAGAGGTGCCTGCTTCGGCCCCACCTGCTAAGGCACCGACGCCGCCTGCCAAAGGCGCGCCTCAGGAGACCAAGGACTCTCCAGCACCCCCAGGCGTCACTCCATCGTCGGTCCCTACACCGACGCCGGGCGAAGGACGCGGGGTCGGTCGTGGAGATACCAACGTCCCCATCGCCCAAGTCCTCCTCCCCCCGGGCCCTCAGGAGAGCTCTCCTTCGTGCCCCGATGTTCCGCAGACTTCCTTCCTGAAACGAGCAGCTGAAATTTTCACTAAGGATGAGCTCAAGGATCTTTATTCCTTTTGGTGGGGGCAGGTCCACAAGCGGTCCTCCACGTCGCCGGCCCAGACACCGGTACTGGACCCTGCGGGAGAACCACTGCCGGGGAGTGAGTCTTCCACACGGAAGTCACCGGAGCACCAGGGCTCATTCCCGCTCCAGGTCTGAGGACCACCGACGTCGCTCCAGGGACTCTGGTGACCGATGTCGGTCTAGGTCACGCTCCAGGAGCCCTTCTCGCTCCAGGCGAGATCGCTTCCAACATCAGTCCTCTGACTGACATCAGTCATTGCTCCATCGCCGGTCCAGGGACCAGAGTCCGTCTTCGGACTGACGTCGGTCCCCTAACTACCGACGCCAGCGAAGGCATGGTCGTAGGACAGGGTCAGACTATTCCAAGTCGGTTAGTCGATCCTCCTCTTCATTGTTGACCTCTTCGTCCCCTCTCAGCCTCAAGCGCTCCCCTGGAGAGAAGGACCAGCCTCGCTCGCCTCCGGACGATCCTACTTTTATGGACGTCATGAGGCATATCCAGGCCTCCAACGAGTGGGACATGGAGGACCTGGATCCGGAACGCCGGAGGTTGGCCAAGTACCTGAGGCAAAAGGAGCCAAAGCCTCTGGTTATCCCTCCTTTGGTAGATACATTCCAGGACCTTACTAGAACCACCTGGATGCATCCGACCTCAATCCTGGCAGTTCCTAAGAAATCGGATAGGCTGTATAAGGCCCCGAGGGCGGAGTCCTTTCTAGCGGAACACCCTCAGGCCGATTCTTCAGTGATCACGGCTGCCCATGACAGGTCTCGGCAACCGAAGCACCTCAGCTCCCAGCCTCCTGACCCGGAGTCCCGCTACCTGGACCAGGTGGGCAAGAAAGTATATGCAGTCTCCATCTGTTCCATCCGCTCCCTAAATTTCCTAACGCATATGGTACAGTACCAGAATGCATTGTGGGAAAGGGGACTGGAGCTGGCAAAGACCATGCCAGACTCTGACCAAAAGACAGAGCTCCTGGCCCTCCTCCAGTCGGGCTCAGACGTAGGCTCCCATGTACTGAGGGCCTCGTAGGACACGGCAGCCAGGGCAGCTGCCTCCGGCGCCATGCCTGGTTGAGAGTCTTGGGCTTTCACCAGGATCTGCAGGCTGGTATCAAGGATCTGCCCTTCCAGGGTACCGTGCTGTTTGTGCAGGAGACGGAGGCTTTGATCTCCCTCCTCCAAGAGTCGGGCAAGTCGATCTGATCAGTCCGCCAGATGTACCATGGCAACCAGTGATGTCAGCACCATAGACGGCCCTTTCATAAGTCCTCAGGCAGTCAAGGTCCAGCCCGTGGCAACCAACAGGGGCAGAGAGGAGGCTTCCGCAGGAGATCCGGGAACCAGCATTCTGGTGGACCTCCTGCCCGTGGGCCCAAGTCCTCCCAGGCCTCTCTCCCCACTCCCGGCTCTGCCCAGTGACTCCCTTCCGCGGGAAGACCCAGGGGAGCCGGTTGGGGGCTGCTTCTCCCTTCATTTTGAAGGGTGGAAGTCTATTACTGCAGACCAGTGGGTCTTGGATATTATACGGAGAGGACACATGCTAGAGTTCACAGAGTTTCCTCCATATACTCCACCAAAGCTCTCCCCTTATCCTCCTTCTCGCATCCCACTAATAGAAGGAGAGAGATACAGACCCTCCTGCAGAAGAGAGCAATAGAGAGGGTCCCCTTGCCGCAGCAAGGACGGGGTTCTATTCCCACTACTTTCTGGTCCCAAAAAAGACTCGGCACCTTCGTCCCATTCTGGATCTCAGCCCTCTAAACCTCTTTATCGAGTACAAAAGGTTCAGGATGGTGACTCTTCAAGGACTCCTTCCCTTGCTGCACCAAGGGGACTGGCTATGTTCTTTCGACATGCAGGATGCATATATGCATATCGGGGTCTATCCTCCCCACAGGAAGTTTCTGAGGTTCCACTTCCAAGGGGAGCATTTTCAGTTTTGAGTGCTTCCGTTCGGCCTCTCTTCCACTCCGCGCGGGTCTTCACCAAATGCCTAGCAGTGGTGGCTGCGGCCCTAAGGTGGATGGGACACTATGTGTTCCCCTACCTCGACGATTGGCTACTTATGGCCCCGTCAAGAATAGGCCTCTTACGAGCTCTCGAAGACACTTATACTCTGTTCCGAGAGCTGGGGATCACCCTGAACGTACGAAAATCATCCCCGGAGCCCAGCCAAAAGCTCACCTTTATAGGAGCGATCCTGGATTCCGTCCAGGGCATGGCTTTCCTCCCACAGGACAGGGGAGTTCACTTGCGAGAGATGGCAGAACGGATCTCCATAACTTCTCGAGTTCCGGCTCGGAACTTCCTCAGTTTACTGGGGCACGTGTCGGCGGCCATTCCTGTCACTCCTTTGGCCCACCTCCACATGAGTCCCGCAGTGGATGCTCAGGGTGCAGTGGGACCAAAGCTACGACGATCTAGACTCCCCGGTCAAGATCTCGGAGCCAGTCAGGAGAACTCTGCTTTGGTGGATGGACCCCAGCAATCTGGAGAAAGGGGTCAGCTTTCGTCCGGAGCCACCAGGTCATACTCTGACAAAGATCGCCGGACCTGGGGTGGGCGCACCTGGGTACACATCGAGCATGGGGTTTGGTCACCCAAGGAGCAGTCCCTCCACATCAATGTACTGGAAATGCGAGCGGTCCTCTACGCCCTCCAGGCTTTTCGAGAGGATCTGGTGCCAGGCTCTCTTCTAGTTCAGACAGACAACATGGCAGTCATCTTTTACATCAACAAACAAGGAGGCACTCATTCGTATCCTCTTTGCAGGGAGGCAATGAGAGTCTGGTACTGGGCGCTGGAGCAGGGCATCCTGCTGTCCATGATGCATGTTCCGGGTGTCCTAAACGATCTGGCCGACAGCCACAGCAGGTCGCGTGCCAGAGTGCACGAGTGGGAGCTACTACAATCTGTAGCGGACCAGCTCTTCGACAAGTGGGGTCTTCCGGAGCTGGACCTCTTTGCGTCACCACGCAACGCCAAACTGCCAACGTTCTGCTCGCGAGCAGCCGCCTGAGTTTTTGGCCAGGCCAGCGTTATCCCTTTGCTGGGCAGGGAGGTTTCTCTATGCCTTTCCGCCCTTCCCTCTCATTCAGAGAGTACTGCTCAAGTTACAGGCAGAAGGGGCCCGGATGATCCTAGTGGCCCCAAAATGGCCTCGGCAGATTTGGTTCCCACTACTGCAGCGGTTATCCATGGAACCTCCAGTTCCGCTGCCCATATGCTCACAGTTACTGTCCCAAGACCAAGGGTCGCTGGTCCATCCGGATCGTCGATCCTTACACCTACATGCTTGGCTCCTTCAAACGTAGCTCAACATAGATACGGGGTTTCCCCGGAAGTGGCGGTGGTCTTAGTGTCAGCAAGAAAGCCCTCTACTCGCTCCACCTACGCTATGAAGTGGAAGCATTTCTGTCTTTGGGCATTGCCACAGCGTTTGGATCCTGTCACCTGCCCTGTGAACTCAGCTTTACAGTATCTCCTCTCGTTGTACGATAAGGGGATGAGTTACTCCTCTATCAAGGTGCACATGTGGGCAATCTCCACCTATCATGCTCTCGTGGGAGAAAGCATTCCACAATGGATGTGAGCCACCTTTCTTGAGAGAATTCTACATATGATACCTCCCATTCAGGACCCTGTCCCACCTGGGACCTCCTTTTTGTGTTGGAGAAACTCACCCTCCCTCCTTTTGAGCCAGCAGCGGATTGTGAGCTGCGTTACCTTTCTTGGAAGGTTTGCTTTTTGGTTGCTGTTACTGCAGCTCGAAGGGTTTCTGAGCTTCAGGCTCTGATGTGTAAAGAGCCCTATTTGGTTTTCCACAGGGGAAGGGTTTCCCTCAGAACAAATCCTAAGTTTCTTCTGAAAGTGGTCTTAGAATTGACCCTCAACCAGTCGGTTGATCTTCCTGTTTATTTTCCTTCCCCTTCCAATAGAGGGGAGGCTCTCCTCCACACATTGGACGTCCACAGGACTCTGAGTATTACCTCAAAGGACAGTTCAGCACCGTAAATCAGACAGCTATTTGTAGCCTTTTGCACCCATTGCTTGGGTCAACTGGTGTCCAAGCAAACTGTCTCTAAATGGATAGTTAGCTGTGTCTCGTTTTGCTCACGAGCATCACAATAAACCCTGCGGGCCGGTTGAAGTCACTCCTGAAGGTGTCAGCTTCTTTCACGCCCTGCAGAATGTTGCCATACAGGACATTTGTGCGGCTGCAACCTGGAACTCGGTGCATACCTTTATCAAGCATTAAAGCTTGGATATCGTCTCCAGATGCCGAGCTGGCTCTGGCCTAGCCGTTTTACAAGGGCTTTTGTCCTACGGCCTCTGGAGTCAGCATATTCCACCTCCCGGGGTCGTCTACCTCCTTGTTGTGGGACTGCTTGGGACTCGGTCCTGATTGTAATAGCCTGCTGCAGGCTCCCACTCGAGTAAGATAGTACAGTTACGTCAGAACTTGCCGTAACAGTAGATCTTGAGGAGCTCTTGCAGCAAGTCTCTCCACCCCCTCCCCTCGAGGTGTGCAGATCCATTTTCGTGTTTTCTTCTCCAACTCTCTTCATGGTAAGCTTCGTCTCCTTCTCTTGTCAGGCCTACTGCTGGGTCTTGGCGGGAGAACTGAGGTGGAGCTGGGTCCGCCCCCTCTTGTATGCTGACCGACGTCGGGGCGGGGCCGGTGTCGGGGGCGGTCCCTGCTGTGTATTGCTGGCAGAAGTTTCACCGGAGGGTCCTAGTGCCTGCGGCATAGTCCTGATTGTAATAGCCTGCTGCAAGAGCTCCTCTCGAAGATCTACTGTTACGGTAAGTTCTTACGTAATTTTACTTTTTCTTCCTGCAGTTCCTTTGCAGACCAATAGGTGGCTGTCAAACAATCCTAGTAGCACAAGCACCGTTTCTCCAAATGTACTGAATTAAGCCAATCTGAAAAACACTATATTGAACAACTACTATTTTGCAGAATATTATTTTCACTTTTCCCCCCTCTAAACTATCTAATTCAGCAGGACATAGAACAACATAACGTTTACTGCTTTCACCTTTCAAGTACTTGTTTTGACTAGTATTGTTAGTCTATTTCTTTGATTTCTTTTTTTTTCTCTCAATTTATTTTTCTTTTCACCCACAGAAGTATCCCCTCTCTTTAATTTTGCTTTGTTTATCTCACTGTCTGTTATTTTTGCTTTTGGTTATAGAAGCTGCATGCTCATCTTTACCACTGTGTATTCACCAAGAACAGGCTAGGACAGATAATGATATTCAGTCATCCACAGTGCATTGCACCCACAGTTGCTTAGAAAGCAGTAGATCAGAAGGGATGGTAACAGTATGTGACTGTTCACTTCTAAAGAAATATTGACGTGGAACCTTTGTAAAAGAGCCTCGGCTCAAAGGTATTTGTAATCCTAGAACAAATAAATAAAATAAATAAATTGTTGCAGCATAAATAACAGTATATGTGGAGTTTAAATGTACAATCTTTAGTAACTCATGAACTTGTGTTGCAATTACAACTTAGAACAATCTTGAAAATGTCAAAAACCCTGTGCCAGGAAAAACCTTAGCAAATATAAGCTGGAACAACTACAAACTGCAAACTATGCATATTAGTTTCACTTGTGTACTGCTTCTTGCCTGTAGTGGATTGCCAAGGTAGTACATCACAAACCATGGTCTACTAGGTATTAGACCATGGTTTCTACTTTACCACATGGTGTGTTTGCACCTGAGTGCTTCATTTCGTTTTTCTTTTTTATGCCATGTTACAACCATTATTAACTCGCATGCTGAGACACAATCCCACTACGGACTATATTCTTCTCTCTTGCACTGCTATACGCGGCTTTCCTTTGATTATGAACAAAGATCATATCAAAAAGGGTGAGTACATATACAGAAATTCTTTTAACCACTGCTTCGTTTTGTTTGATCACAGATACATTGTTTTCATTTGCTACATTATCTGTTACGTGAGTATCCTACTTTTGTCAAATGGATACATTCATGACTTCCGGTTCCGCCACGGAGCAGACAGCAGCATAGGGAAGATCCTCTGCGCCCCAGGGATAAATATTCCCTATTCCTAAACTGATCTAACAAGTGAAAATAGCTAAAGAAGGTCGTAAAAGGGACCGGGGACCACCCTCAACAAGTAGAACCCCAAGGAAGGAGTTTGGTGGAGAAGAAATGCCTCCGATTAGTTATGATCACAGCAGAAGCCACTCACGTAGCAGCACGAGGAGCTCTAGTTATGACACGGAGGCCAAGGCGGACCTACTAGCTCGTACCAGATATAAAAATATTCTGAGGGAAATTCATGACTCTCGAGCCGAGTATAGAGAGAATTTCAAGCACTGACACAGCAAATCTCCAATACAGACACTAAAGTCAGTGCTGTGGAAGATAAAATTAAAGTAATGGAGGAAAATGATATCCATCTTGGCACAGCAATAGAGGCCCTGTTTCAACATGCGCAAGCCCTGCAGAGTAAAAGTATTGACCTCGAGGGTAGATCTAGACGCAGCAATCTTAGGCTGTATGGTCTTCCTGAAGGGGCTGAAGAGCCTCCCATGACAGCATTTTTGGAAAATTTGCTAAAAGATGTGCTGGACTTGCCTCCCAATTATGCCCTTAATATCGAGAGAGCTCACCGCTCACTAGGCCAGAAGCCAATGGGGGAAACAGCCCACCCATGTACCATAATCTTTAAGCTGAGCAGTTTTAAAACTAAGGAAGATATCCTTTGGAGGGCTTGGAGCAAAAAAGATCTGTCCTACCTGACATCGAAGATTTCTCTCGACCATGATTATGCCCCAGAAGTCCAGCAAACGAGGCAGCTATATGTGCCAATTCTAAAAGCTCTGAGAGCAAAGGGCATTAAATTCCAAACCCCGTTTCCAGCGAAGCTCCGGGTGTTCTGGGAGGAGGGCCCCCAGCTGTATCTCACTCCGGGAAAGGCTTTGGAGGATCTGCAGAAAAAAAGGAATCTCCATTCCCTCTGTGGAAGCAGATCGATTACAGAAGATTAGATTCCCAGCGCTTTCAACGCCCCAGATGACATATGGGCGTGGGAGGCTAGCGCCCTTGAGGAAAGCGAAAGAAGCCTTGGAGCTGTTACATCAAGGGGAACGTCTGAGGAAAACGAGCGGTCCTGCCTCTGCTGACACTTGAGGACGACGAAAAGCTGCGGTGTTTTTGGGACACTTGGGGACGATTGTATTGTCTGGTAAAATTTGTTTGGGAGGCAGAGGGGCTTGGATGGATTCTGAGACTGGGACTTGAGCTACCATGATTGGGAATTACCTCTCGAACACTGAAGCTGCTCCCTGGTTATTTGCAGGCCTACTCCTCACAGTTGATGCGGAGGGGCAGGATGCGGAGCGCTAAAGGGATACCCCACAAAATAATACATTTATGGCTAGACCTTCTTGGTAGCATGTTGTTAAAAGGAATGGGACTTTTCAAACTATTAGAATAATAGAGTTGTTAGATTTCCAATGTTCCTAGGGTGCTTTGGGGACAAGTCTTGGGTTTATTCTTTTGGTTTTAAAAGTTAACACGACCTGCCGGCCCGGTGGCGCTGAGGGTTGAGGCGCTGGGCGCCACACCTCGCGTCACGCCAGCGACCCGGGGTCGGCGGGGAGGAGTGGATCGAGCATCCGTGGGACAGCTCTCCTCTTCCTGGGGAAGATCCAGGGCATCCGGCACAGGAGTGACTCGGTGGAGACGGGGTACTTCGCTGCTGGGAGCACAAGCTCAGCCGGAGGCAGGCGCCTGGCCAGAGCGTGGCGGCGCCTGCGCTCATGGCCATTGGCGTCCAGTGCACGACCGGCTTTGGGGAAAAAGTGGAAAAAGGAGGGCACTGGTTGTGGCGGCATGATGGCGTCTCCGTGCGGACTCTCCTGTACCTGAATGTGGCAATACTGGATCCGAATGGGTGGGTTGAGCTCTGGAGGGTGATCCCCACCCCCCACGCGGGGTAGCCACGTGGCCTAATTAGGTGGCTGGGGAGGTAGTCAGGGGCGGCGGACAGACCTGCGGGGATGCCAGGGCGTGGCAGGTAAGCAGATCAGTGGCCCTGGGGGACAAAATATAGAAGGAAAAAAAAAAAGTTAACTCGACCTGAGTGAATCCGTGGCGGTTTGAGTCATTCACAAAAACCACTCCTTGGGAGCAGTTTTGTTGAAGAGGCTCTGTTAACTCAGGGCATACCTGCTCTTCAACCCCTACCTCTCTGCCCGACTCCATCATCTTATTTCAGAGGTTAGGGCAAGGGATCCTAGGTTTCGGATCCCCTACCTTGGAAGTCATTATTGTCTAAAACATTGTTTACATTTCTGGTTTTTTGAATAATAATGATAGTTTAATATAATTGCAAGAAACTACTGTCTTATACTACGATACTATATCCCCCCCCCCCTTTTTTTTTCTCTTTTATTGCCTCTCACCTTCCCCTTTGAGTAGGTAGGGTGTTTGTTTCTGTCCTTTTTATTGATCATTTTTACACTGTGGCCCAGATATTCAAAAGGGTTGTGCATGGCGCAACAGTGTTGCACCATGCGCAACCCACTGGTGCGCCCCGGTGCGATATTCAAAAGGGAAAAGTGCACAGCACAAATCCCGATCTCGAGGCGCATCAGTAATGTATGCAGGCACAGGAGCGTGCCATGCATAACCTGCACAGTCCGATATTCAGCCGGGATGTGCAGAGCCATGCGTATTCGCCAACCCTACCTGTGCCAGCACAAACTTAAGCCAAAAAGGAACAACTGATGGCCACCCACAGGTGAGCTGCCACATTGCAGGGTGCAACACAGCAGTTGCCACCTGTGGGTGGCCACCCGAGTTCCGGCTGCATCTGGCAGCCCCCCCCCAATGCCATCACGGGTATTTGTATAATAAAATAAGAATTATTGCAATATCCCTGGTGGTCCAGTGGACCACTGTTTGCCCGATCGCGGGCATCTGTATAATAAAATGAGAGTTATTCCACTATCCCTGGTGGTCCAGTGGACCGCTTTCGGCCCGATCGCGGGCATCTGTACCCAAAGAAAGGACCAATATCACTGGTGGTCTAGTGGTTCCCTCCTTCCCCACCTGCCCACTGAGCCCACCACCCTGCTCCCCCCTGTCAGCCGGCGGGCGGCAGCACCCCACCCGCCTGCCGCCCCGCCGACTGACAGCTCGGTAGGGCTGCATGCCCATTAGTTCAGAGCGTGAGCCAATGGGCATGCAGCCCATCCCGTACTACACATTCTAGATATGCCAGGCACAAGTCATCGGGGATCGGCGCACCTGCATGCAGATGGGGCCATAATGACATGCAAATGGCCCCATGTGCACCTTGCATAAATTATGGCCCCATTTGCATGTCACCTTTTGAATATCGCGGGTGCTGTGAATGGCACAATGGCACTTGTGCTAGCGCATCTCCATGCTCCACTCTGGCCACTTGCGCTGGTGCAGTGCCACTGAGCCATGCACAGTGGGGGTGGCCAAGGTGCAATATTCAAAGCTGTTGAGCCATGGCGCAGCTCCTTTGAATATCGCCCAGGCCACACCCCTGTGCAGCCAAGTTGAGCTGCACCCAGGCTTGCACCACAGCCTGGCGCAGTTTGAATATCTGGGCCTGTAAGTTCAATCTGAGTAAAAAGGGGAATTTACTCAAACTGTGTGGGGGTATTGACAGATAAGGAGGGTGGGATAGACAGTGCGGGGGTTACGGCAGAGGAGGAGTCTTATGATCTACTAGAATGGCTGCTAAACCCACGACTTTCTGCTCATTCAATGTAAATGGGCCGACTAACCCTGTAAAGCGCAGCAAAATCTTGTCCTTTCTTAGAAGGACTGGTGCTGATTTTTGGTTTTTACAGGAGACTCATCTTTCTGTAAAAGACCACCAGAAACTGGGGAAATTTGGTTTCTGTGCCACGGCTTGCACTGCACATGGGAGGGGAAGGCGAAGGGGGGTGGCGGTCCTGGTTCCAGCTAGGATGCCCTTTGAGCAAATAGACAAACTGGTGGACGGGGAGGGATGTTTCACCTTTTTAAAGGGACGTTTTCTGGGGCAAATTCTAACATTGGCATCCATTTATGTGCCACCCGGTTCAGACTTTCAAGTCTACCACTGAATCTTTCTTAGATTGCAGGAGTGGGCGGAGGGGGAGATGATTATTGGTGGTGATGATTATTGGTGGTGATCTAAATTTAGTTTTAAACCCGATGTTGGACTCTTCCTCTGCAGTCCCCCGGACCCCATCTGGAGTACTGCATGCAGTTCTGGAGACCCAATCTCCACAAAGACATAAACAGGATGGAAGCTGTCCAGAGGAGGGCAACTAAAATGGTGCAGGGTCTGCACCAGAAGACACATGAAGAGAGACTTAAGGAGCTTAACATGGGTAGCCTTGAGGAAAGGAGGGAGAGGGGGGACATGATAGAAACTTTCAAGTACCTCAAGGGAATCAACAAAGTCCAGAGGGTAGCATCTTTCAAAAAAAGAGGTGTGCAAGAACAAGGGGGCACAATTTGAAGATAGAGGAGCGGCTCAGAGGTAATTTAGGAAGTATTTTTCACAGAGGGTTGTGGATGCATGGAGCGACCTTCGGAGGAGTTGTGGAGTCAAAAACGGTGGAATTCAAGCATGCATGGGACAGTCATAAGGTAATTCTATGGGGTGGAGATAGGAAGAAGTAGGCTGCTGGTTAACTAGGATCTGCAGCTTATCCATTAGGTAGGAAAATTGGCAGACTGGGTGGGCCAAGCGGTCCTTATCTGCCGTCAAATTCTATGTAATCCAGGGTGTATGAAAAAAGGTTGTGGGGCTATTAGGGGAGTTAGGTTATGCTGACGTGTGGCGTCTCACCCATGCCAAGCACAGAAACTATGCCTTTTTTTCTGCACCCCACCAGTCGCATTCTCGTCTGGACAACATCCTACTTCCAACAGAACACGTAGGGCAGATAAAAGACAGCTGGATTGGAGATAGGGCATTGTTGGACCATGCTCCTGTGTTTTGCCAGCTTCAGCTGGGGGATTTTTTTAAATGAACTTTCTGGAGACTTAATACGTCCTTGCTTCAGGACCCTGAGGTGAAGGGGGCAATTGTAGAAACAATAAAGCAGGCTGTGGCCGACAATGGGACTCCGGAGACACCGGCTCCTCTTCTCTGGGATACTATTAAGGCTATAATAAGGGACAAGTTTATTTCCATCTCGACTTTCAAGAAAAAGCAGCGAGAGGCCCAAAAATTAAGGCTGAAAGGGGAGATTGAGTCCTGTGAATCACAGCTCAAAATTAAATACGAGGTAGCGATTTATAAAAAGCTGGGCAAACAAAGTTGAACTAAACAATCTGTTGGATTATCAGGTGGAACAAAAGGCCATGTTTCTGAAACAAAAAGGGGGCCCAATGGCCACTCGCCTACTGGCGGCCCGCTTGCAATCCCAGAGAGTGAGAGCAGTGATCCCAACTTTAATCCATCCTACTACCAAGCGCAAGACACACCAGACTCCTGAAATAGTAGAAGCCTTTAGAGACTTCTACACCTCTCTGTATGCTGTGCCCAGAATAATATAACAGAATACCTGAGACAGATCTCCCTCCCTTCTTTGTCCCAGCAGGCTAAAACGGGCCTGATAGCTCCCATTTCAGAGCTAGAGCTTCGCACTGAAGTCTCTAGTCTGAAGTCCTCGAAGTGCCCGGGCATGGACAGAGTTCGCGGGGAGTTTTACAAGCATTTTAAGGGACAGGTGTTACCCCTGTTACTCAAGGTATAAAACACGATATTGCAGACTGAAGAAACCCCCCCCAACCCACTGTCATCTCAGTTTACCTACCCCAAGAGACCAGGCTGCTGGCTTCCATAGCTTCATGGAATATCTAAGGGTCCAGCAACTTAATTCTGAAACCATAATCATGGGTGATTTTAACATTAACTGGCTCTCCGCTGAGGCCGCTACCTACAAGGATGCAGCCGCGGCGCATCACCTCACTCAACTGGTCAATGCCCCACTAGAGTGTAACTATAGGACAGGCTCCCTTCAGCTTCTAGACTGGATTCTATCTAACCGTCCTGAACGCATCTCCAATGTTTCTGTACTCCCGGATGCAATAAGTGACTACTAGCCTGTCATCTGCTCCTGGTCAAACAAATACCACAAGCTCCCTCTCAAGCTTATCTATGCCAGGGTTATCAAACAAGGGCACCTCCAGCTGTTAAAATCCCATCTAACCAGGCTGAACTGGGCAGTGCTTGACTCCCTCAATGACATCAACAAAGCTCTGGACCTATTTATCAAACATTTCAATGAAGCCTGTGACATCTATGCACCAGTGAAAAAGATGAAGGTCAAAGGACAGACCAACCCCTGGGTTACTACTGATCTTTTAACTCTGCCCAAGCACTGAGACCACCTCTGGCATTGTGCTCGCGCAACTCCGACGCAAGTAAACATACAATTATACAAAGCAGCCAGAAATGATTGCACTCGAAGAATATGGAATGCTAAACGCAGCTATTACAAAGAGGCTCTGACCAACTCTTGAGGCCAGGGAAACAAATTCTGGAACAACATGAAAGAACTCACAGGCAAGGATCCTAAAGCACCACCCACTATGCTCAACCTTCATGGCACTCCTACACTCGACCTAGGTATCATCACCAGCACATTTAATAATGCATTTACAAACCTGGACAGTGTCCTTCCACCAAATTTTTTGATGACCTCCTCAGCTCCTCCCAAGTTACCCCCAACTAGAGCGTACAACCCCAAAGTTTTTTTTAAGGAGGTCCACCACAAGTAGCTAGAAATACATTCAAAGGCCATCGGCAAACAAAGGTACAGTGGTGACTCCCTTGATCTGAAACTGCTGGCACAAGTCCTCGATGAAATCTTAGAACCACTTACAAAGATCTTTAATCTCTCACTTAGATTGGGCCATTTCCCCTCTCTCTGGAAGAAAGCCACTGTCACACCGGTTCACAAAAGCAGAGATAGGACACTGCACACCAATTACAGACCTATCTCACTCCTCCCCCCACTATCCAAAGCGCTGGAGCAACTAGTTGAATTCCTGGATATGTACAATGTACAGTGCCCAGAGCAGCATGGCTTCAGAAAAGGGCACAGCACCACCACTGCACTACTGGAATTTACAACCTTCATCCATGCCACGCTTGACAAAGGGAATTGTGGAGGGGCAGTATTTATAGACCTTACCAAGGCATTCGACACAGTTAACCACCCCTACTGCTCAAGCAACTGTCCTCCATTGGGATCTCCAGCGATGCCCTTCCATGGTTCACCAGCTACCTTGATAATCGGATCCAACGTGTAAGGATTGCGGGGATCTCTTGGATGAAAAGCGGTCCACTCCGAGTCCCCAGGGGTCTATTCTGGGCCCTACTCTTCTCCTCTTCATCAACAATATCCCCAGTGCCTGCCACCAAAAATATTACTATCATGAGCGATGCAGTCCTGTTTTCCAGCCACCATGACATTACAGTCCTTGAATCCCAGCTGCAGTTTGACTTCAATCGCGCCGAAGACTGGTTCAATTCTCATAAACTTGTCCTGAACCACAGCAAGACTAAAGCCATGTCCTTCTGTAACCCGACAGAGCAGGCACAACTCTGTCCCTCACCATCAAGAACCACGCTGGGGAGCACTTTCGAACCGTCAAGGGTTCAAGTACCTTGGTATTACCCTGGATAGTACCCTCTCCTACACTTGGCATATTGACATTGTTGCCAAGACCGCCATATATGGATTGGACTACTACACAAACACAAGCACTGTATGCCTGCGGATGCCCTTAAACTAGCCATCTACAGCTCTGTCACCTCTATCATTGACTACGGCCTTGCCATCTATGGCTCTGCCTCAACAAGTGCCCTCCGCAGGATCTCAGTTGCTCTCAACAAAGCCTGTAGACTACTGACGGGTGCAGCCTGACAAACTGACACCTGTGACCTCTATGCACAGGCCAGCTGGCTACCCCTACGCAGCAGAATACAATACCAGACCTGCTTACTTACCAAAAAGATTCTCCTTGGTCTCATGCCACCTGGTGTTAGCTCACTCCTTACTACCTACGGTGGCACTCAACAAACACATGGTGCCCAATCTCTAACCTTTCAGGTTCCCAGATGTCGTACCTCCATGGGTCAGCGGTCCTTTATCTATAGAGCCACTCAATGGTTCAATTCCCTCAATAAAGAAGCACTTTCCTCTACTACACTTGGACCCTTCAAAAGGAATCTCAAACTTTACCTCACCTCTACCACTCAATGTGACTGCTTCTCTGAACAGAGATATCTCTAAACACCTCCCAGTTCACTCATGTCTCACAGCCCGCCCTTTCCCAATCTCAATCCCTCTGACACTGGGCCTTCCTTGTGACTCCTTTCCTGCTTCACATCTCCACTGGTACAAGACATTTTCCACCACCTTTGGACAGTGGCCCATTAGCCTGCCAACTTCCTCTCCCGGTCGCATGCCTGCAATACTAACTGCCTATGGTGCCCTCTATCTCTTATTGTTACCGCAGCCAGCTGCCTACTCAAGCTGCTCGTTTTATGAATATTATCTCAAAGTATGTTATAACTGAGTATCTTTATTTTTTCTTTTAGTTGTTTTGGTTGTTTATTGTGCATTCTTTTACTACCTCTGTATGTATGTTGACCCTCATCCTTTGACGTGGAACCTTTGTAAACGAGCAGTTTCTGCTCAAAGGTACTAGTAATCCAAGAATTTAATAAATAAAAAAAATAAAATAAATAAAACCTCGTGGGAGCAGGCCATTATATCAGTAACCCCCAAGCAAGGGAAAAACCCGACACTTTGCCCCTCATATCATCCTATTTCCATCCTAAATTCCGATTATAAAATCTATATGTCAATTCTTGCCCAGCGTATGCAGAAATTTATAACTCAGTTGATCAGACGGGTTTTATCCCCAACCGTCAGGCGCAGGACAGTCTTCATAGGACTGCCCACTTAATTGACCGTATAAACCTCACCCAAACACCCTCTATTTTCTTAAGCTTCGATGCGGAAAAGGCTTTTGATAAAGTCTCTTGGCCCTTCCTTCGGGCAGTTCTGGACAAATTTGGCTTTCCCATTCAATTCATTAATGCCATCTTTAAAGATTCAATAAACCAAAGAGTTTTATTAGGGCTAATGGTCATGTTTCCACTTCCTTTACATTGTGCAGGGGTACACGACAGGGGTGTCCCATGTCACCTATTCTTTTCGCTCTATACCTGGAGCCTCTAGCACAGGGTATTAGAGAGAACTCAGATATAAAAGGGGTTAATATAAGGGGGGGGAGAACATAAACTTGCTTTGTATGCAGACGATATTCTGCTGTATATCCGGAGCGGAATCTTCTGTCCCTCACTTGCTCGACATCTACGAATTTTGAACTTTCTGGCTACACCTAAATACCCATAAAAGCGGAGGCCATTACCTTTAATTACACCCGTCTCAAACTCTTAGAGAGGCTATCCCTGAAATGGGACCTCCTCACTATGAAATATTTGGGGATAAACTTGTCTCCAACAACTCCCAACTTTATGATTTAAATTTTCCCCCTTTAGTAAAGCAAATACAAGCAGACATAGAAAGGTGGTCCGTGCTCCCTCTCCCATTCCATTCAAGAATACAGACAGCTAAGATGAACCTGCTCCCCAGATTATTATTCCTGTTTCAGTGTGTACCTTGTACAATCACAAAGGAAAGATTGGATGTTTGGCAGAGGATTCTGCTAAAATTTATATGGTCAGGTAAACGCCCCAGAATTAGAAAACAAACTCTCTTTCTCCCTAAGGAGGAGGGGGGCTATGGAGTGCCTTGCCTGGAGGGTTATTGGGTAGCAGCCCAGATGAGGGTTGCCCTTTTAGTGTTACATCCCACTTATCAGTCCAGCTGGAAGACAATTGACTTGGCTGCTCCCTGCTCCCCCCCCTTTGTTGTCCCAGATATTTGCTCAAGCTGCAATAACAAATAATTCTCCCCCGCTGTTTTTTTGGTACTGGGGTGGCTTTGGAGGGATGCAGACAGGGATGTGGGCGAGGTGCCACAAGGGCCTACCTCTGAAAATACCAGTGTTGGTCGCAAAGCACATCTCATACGTTGGCCCATAGAGATCCCTGGGACAGATGTCAAGAGAAATGAGGGTGCTGGGCCCCTTGGCAATTTTTAAAAGGGGATCATATCCTAACTTTTGAAGAGGCTGCGGATAAGTTTAGTTGGACACAAGGAGACCTTCTCTTCTACTACCAGATTAGAGATTACATAATGAAGCATTTACGTGGGTCCTCTAAGACCCCTGGGGAGATCTTACAACCGGTAGTGTTTGAGGGAATTTAGGGGGTGGGGAGGGAGAAAGGGGATCTCTATACTTTATAAGAATTATATCACTGACCTAAATCATTCAACAACGTATATTAAGGTGAAGTGGGAGAAGGAATTTGAAATAAAACTAAATGTAGAGAGGTGGCTGCAGTCTTTTAAGAATACCTGGCGCTCTTTCTCGTCCCCAGGATGGCGTGAATTTTTGTGGAAGCTCAGAAGTAGGTACTTTCGTGTACCTGAGCAGGTGACTAAATGGAACCCAAGATTTAAGCCCTCCTGTTGGCGAGAATGTGGTGCCTCTCCGGCGTCACAGGCCCATATTTTCTGGCAGTGCCCCTTACTCAACCAGTATTGGAGTAACATACTTAGGCAACTCCAGGAAATAGTTAATATTTCAGCCCCATTGGGACCAGAACATGTTATTTTGGGCCTATACCCTTTGGAGATAAGAGGCCAGGAAGCCAAATACCTATGGAACATTCTGGTTGCAGCAGCATGTAAGGTGATTTCTAGGAGATGGCTTCACCCCTGCCGCCCACTGAGATGGAATGGAAGGAATTAGTAAACAGTGTTAAAACCTATGAGAGAATAACTTTCTCCCTAGCTTTGAGGACCCCACAATTTGTAAATAGGTGGACTAGGTGGGAGCTACTTGATTAGAGGGTTTCTGATGAAAGAGGGACTGGGGAATCTGCCTCCCCCTCCTTCCCCTCCCCACCCTGGGTGGAATTCTGTTAGTAAGTGCAATGGTTAATGGATATTAATTCAATTCAGTGTGAACCTATTATATTTTTATATATATATAGAATGAAGTCATTATATACAATGAAATCCTCATTAAGGGAATTCAGGTCTATGGTGTCCCCCCTTCACTTTTTGCCTTTATCCCCCGTCACTTAGTTTTCCTGTCAGAGTGAGGTTTAGTAGGTTCTTGTATAGATTCATAGTTGAGTCTATTTTTTTCTTCTTCTTTCCTCCCTTTTCCCCCCTTCCCTTCCCCTTCCTTTTCCTCCCTTGAGGGTATGTTGACCTTATACTATTGGTGGTAAGACGTAGTTTATACCATGTCTTTTCCTTTTTATTTTGGACAAAGCAGAAGTAGTATTGCTGGATACCTGTTTCTGTAATTAATTAAATCCGAATAATAACATTAAAAGATCTTAAGATCCGCTGGGATTTGTCCCTGTGTTGGTAGTGGGCCTTGCTCAGGTAATGTTTTTTTTTTTTCATCACTGTGGACATTGTATTGGTACATGTTTCTTCTTTGGATCTGTATGGTAATGAGCTTTTATCAATAAAGATGAAGTATAAAAAAAAATGGATACATTCATTACTGACAGACAGCCTTAAAAAAAAAGTCTTCACTTACTACTTTGTAGCGTCTCTAAAGAATAATATTACTCGAGCTACTGTTACAATTCAAGACAAAGTTGCCTTTGACTCAGATTGTACTTTCCCTGCTGATCAGTGAAGCTGCATAATTGCTCTGTTATTGACATATTCTTTCTAGTTTTTAAATGTGTAACGTAGTGAATCATGAATTTCTTTATTCAACTGATATGCTATTTTAGCATTCATTGGTCCCATGACCACATTTTACCTACGGCAGAATGTCATACTTGACCACCCATTGCTATATGACTACTTGGGAATCTCCCAGAAGTAATGACTTACTGCAAGAGACCATTCCATGGAAGATAGTGCAGTTACACAAAGACGTTTGCTGTAACAGTAGATTTTCTAGGAATGTCTCTTGCAGTAAGTAGTTTCCCTCCCTCCATCCCCCTGCCGTTATGTAATAGGGAAAACGATGTAAAGTTGGGAAGCTTCGGTATCTCGGTTCCCCTCGGTCCCTTGCTTCCGAGCTGAAACCGGTGGGGAACGAAGCTTACCAGGGACCACCCACTTTTATAGGTACAGCCCAGGAAGTGAGGTAGTGTGGGTGGTCCCTGGTATAAAGACTGCTGGAAGAGACTTCCGTGCTGGAGCACCACCTATCGGGAACTCCCAGAAGTAATGACTTACTGCAAGAGACATTCCTAGAAGATCTACTATTACAGTAAAAGTCTTTGTGTAACTGCACTTTCTAGCAGTGGTATATGTTGTTCATCCACACGGACCCACAAACCTGCCTTCCAGCGGGCTGAGATCTGGCGTCATGGGGTGGAGCCGAGGGTTATACCACCCGGGTGGATGGGAGGAGCCAGCTTGAAGACTTTCCGGCTGATTTAAAGAGGCAGGAACACTGCCAAGTAGTGTGGATGAATAACATATACCATTCCTAGAATTACCGTTACAGGTGAGTAACCTGTTTTTCTAGGGACGTGGATATGTTGTTCAATCCACACTGTCTGGCAGGTTCCTTGCCGCTTTAAATCTTGCCAGAAGGTCTTCAAGCTGGCTCCTCCCACTCACCCGGGTGGTAAAACCCTCGGCTCCACCCCATGACGCCAGATCTTCCTTACCACTTGGAAGCTCAGGTTCCCTCCTTAGCACTCTGCGTTTTAGGCCTGGATCCTAATTTAGAAGTTCCGAAAATAATTTTAAAATTCTCTAGACTTGCATCGTCTTCTTCCCTCATGGCTGCGATGGATAAATCCACTCCCGGCTTCCATTGGTGCCCTTGCGGGCAGAAAATGTCCCGGTCCGACCCACACTCTACGTGCATCTATTGCCTGGGTCTTGCTCACGATCCGCAGGCCTGCAATCTCTGCATATCCTTCACGGCTTTGGTTCTGGAAGACAGCTGCCAGACTCAACTGGGGCGCCCGAAACAGTACCCTCCAGTGAAGTAGGAGGAGGTCCATTGTACTATGTCCGTGGCTGCGGGCTCCATGGAGCAGCTGGAGCAGTTGCTCACCCTTGAGGAGGAGGCGGCTGAGGCCACGTCTTCTTCCTCCTCAGCGTTTATCCCACTCTTCTTAGGCTCCTCCTACACTGCTTCTTTCAAGGAGCTTTGTCAGTTCCTCTCCACCAAGGGAGAAGGACCCTCTGGACACTCGAGTAGGTCAAAGAAAAAGGAACTGAAAGGTAAGTCCCACCATCGATGTTCATGGGAGCGCGAGAGATCCCCTTCACTGGACCGTCTGCTCTCGACTTCGGTCAAGGTTGTGGCTAAGGCGGCTGGCTTCACGGTGTCCCCATCAGGTCAGCCGGCTGAGACACCCGTCGATGCGGTTGAGATTTTTCTCGACCCATTGGATGGGTTGTCGACTGGAGAAGCCGACAACCCTTCTTCACCGGTTCCCCCGGTGGTAACCGAGGACTTGCCCGTGCCTCCTGTGCCGAAGTCCCTGGACAAAGACCCTGAACTGAGAGATGAGCGGGTTTCCCCGGCCCCCTCTTTGACCCACCCTCGGCGACCCCGAACGTCTTGGTCTCTGTCCTCTTTCTTGTCGGGTAGATCCCACCGACATCGGCGGTCTCTGTCCCGGCATTATGGAAAGCGTCATCACCGCTCATCCTCTTCAGAGGATAGGCTCCGACGCAAGTTGCGTTGGTGCTGTGAGGACATGATGTGGCAACAACTCTTGTTAGTCAGTAATAAGCTGACTCCGTTGCCTTCTCCGGCCATTAATTGGTTGTCACCCGAATGAGCGAAGTAACCCCACGTTGTAGTCGAGGAGTCGACCCCGGCACCAGTTGCTCGGCCAGAACTGGCTGCTCCACCCATTGTGGTGGAACCACCGCCTCCTCAACCTAAGACTGGGGCCCCGACCAAGGATTCTCAGTCGGATCAGGGTTTGCCCCACAGGTTGTCTGTCACCCTCACTCCCGATCGGCCTCAGCAGGTGGAGGGTGGCTCAGGCACTCAGCAGCTGTTGGCGGACTCCTCGGAGTCTGACGACGACTCCTTGTACTCCAGGCCCCTTGACCTGGAATCTGCAAGGGGTCAGTCGGTGGACAAGCGCCCATCCTCGTTCTTGGGAATCCTTTGGCTCATCTCAGAGTCCACTGGGATGCAGCTCGAACCCGTACAGAAACAGGCCAGGTATCCCCTCACTGGACCGAGGGGATTCCCCTATGGAGGCCTTCCCTGTGGTTGAAGCCATTGTTGGCCCGACCCTGGAGTTGTGGCAGTGGCCTGCATCCTGTCCTGTGCCTTCGGCCAGGATGGCTCACAAGTACGCAGTACCCACCGGTTCCTTCTCCAGTTTTTCGGAGCACCCCTCTGTAGAGGGGCTGGTAACAGACAGCATTTTCCGGTGTTCCGGGAACGCTCAGAATGTGGACAAACCGCCCGACAAGGAGTCCAAAAAGCTGGACTACTCGGGGCGGAAGGTTTATGCTGCTTCCATCCCTAGGTCTTAGACAGGCTAGCTCAGCTGTACTGATGGCACATTTTTCACACGCCCTCATGGGTTCCCTGGATGAGGTGATTCCTCATCTCCCGGCTGACCTTCAGATGATGGTCAAGCAGGTACGGGATCAGGGAAGGGCAGTGGTCAGACAGCTCCAAACTTCCTTGGATATTGGTGACGCTTGTGCCCGGTCAGTAGTGGCCGCAGTAGCTGTGCGCTGCAGGGCTTGGCCGTGGAGCTCCACCTTCATGGCGGATACCCAGCACAAGCTGGCAGACATTCCCTTCCTGGGCACTGACTTGTTCAGGCCGGGAGTGGAAGGCCATCTCCAGAGAATCGAGAAGTCCAATGCCACCTTGGACTCGGTCACGTCTGCTCAGAAGGACAAAGGCCACCAGCAGCAGTGTGAGCCCTTCCGCTCCTGCGGCACGTCCGGCCCAGCAGCACCAGCAACAGGGCCAGCAGGCTCACACTTGGTGCCCTAAGGCCAAGTCTGACGCTTCCTCTAGTAGGGAGCCTGGAGGGAAAAGTTCAGGCGGTCCCTCGGCTGGCCCTTCCTCCAAACCTGCCCAGTGACTGGTTGAGGGGTGTTGCCCCCAACCTCGTCACTCCTCCCCAGGTTTCCCCCGTGGGAGGATGGCTCCGCCACTTCCTTTCCGCCTGGTCCGCTATCACCACGGACCGTTGGGTGTTAGAAGTGGTCGGCAGGGGTCTGCCTCTGGAATTCGAGCAGTCCCCTCCCTATCGAGCCGTGGTCCCACGGAGGGCTACCGGTTCCGCAGCCTCTCTGTCGGCTCGTCGAGCCAACATTGCTCTTCTCCTCCAGAAGGAGGTAATCAGCAAGGTGGTGGACCCTTCTCCAGACCCGGGGTTTGTGTCCAGGTACTTCCTGGTCCCAAAGTGGATGGGGGGCTGGTGCCCCATTCTCGATCTGCACGACCTGAACAAGTTCCTAAGGTCGTGCACCTTCAGGATGGTCACTCTGGCTCATATCATTCCATCCTTGGAACCAGGCATGTGGTTTTGCTCTCTGGATTTCCAGGACGCATTTTTTCACGTCCCAATCCATCCATCTCATCAGCGATTCCTCCGCTTCAGAGCAGAGGGATCACTTTACAAGTTCCGAGCCATGCGCTTTGGCCTCTCTTTAGCTCCCAGGGTCTTCACCAAATACATGGCAGTGGTGACAGCATTCCTGCGGCGCCGAAGGGTCCGTGTGTACCCTTACCTGGATGACTGGCTGATTGCAGCCCCCTCCAGGTTGGAGGTGGAGCGGTCCAGGGATCTGGCCCTCCAGGTCTGCTCTCAAATTGGCCTCCTAATCAATGAGGCCAAATCGGAACTCGTGCCATCACAGGTGATTCAGTTCATCGGGGCAGAGCTCGACTCTCTTCGAGCCAGACTCCCGGCGGACAGGGCTGAGGTCCTTTCTTCCTTTGCCCAATCATTTCTGGTTGGGCAGTTGCACACTGCCTGGGACTTCCTGTGCCTTCTGGGCCTCATGGCGGTCTGTGCCAGCGTGGTCCATTGGGCCCGCTGGCATATGCGTCCCCTGCAATGGGGGCTGGCCCGCCAGTGGTCACAGCACTCCGGTCCTTTGGACCAGCCGGTGACTGTGACCCAGAAGATGTGGGACGGCCTGCAGTGGTGGCTCATCCCAGCTCATCTGCAGAAGGGTATCCTGTTTGTCCACCCCAAGCCAATGGTCACTCTGACGACTGACGCCTCTTTGGGTTGGGGTGCCCATCTGGGGGATCTCTTGTCCCCTCAGGAGTCTCGATGCAATAGAAACATAGAATTTGATGGCAGATAAGGACCCCTTGGCCCACCCAGTCTGCCCATTTCCCTACCTACTGGATAAACTGCAGATCCTAGTTAACCAGCAGCCTACTTCTTTCTACCCCCACCTCCTAGAATTGCCTTATGGCTGTCCCATGCATGCTTGAATTCAACCACTGTTTTTTACTCCACAACCACCTCCAAAAGGCTGTTCCATGTATCCACAACCCTCTCTGTGAAAAAATACTTGCTTACATTACCTCTGAGCCACCCCCCGTCTATCTTCAAATTGTGCCCCCTTGTTCTTGCACACCTCTTTTTTTGAAAGATGCTACCCTCTTGGACTTTGTTGATTCCCTTGAGGTACTTGAAAGTTTCTATCATGTCCCCCCTCTCCCTCCTTTCCTCGAGGCTATACATATTAAGCTCCTTTAGTCTCTCTTCATATGTCTTCCGGTGCAGACCCTGCACCATTTTAGTTGCCCTCCTCTGGACAGCTTCCATCTTGTCTGTATCCTTGCAGAGATTGGGTCTCCAAAACTGCACACAGTACTCCAGATGGGGTCTCACCAGCTGTCTGTACAGAGGAATAACAACTTCCTGTTTTCTACTGGTGATGCCTCTCCCTATGCATCCCAGTATCCCCCCAGCCCTCCTTACTGCCCTCTCACATTGCTTGCCCACCTTTAAGTCATCTGATATGACTACCCCCAGGTCCCTTTCCATTTTTGTTGTTGTTAGTATCTCACCCCCCATTGTGTACTCTTCCCTGGGTTTTTGTTTCCAGGTGCATTACCTTGCACTCTTAGCATTACATCTAAGCTGCCATACATTTGACTATTCCTCTAACCTTGCCAAGTCCTTCTCATCCTTTCCACCCCACCTTGTGCATCAACTCTGTTGCAGACCTTTGTGTCATCTGCAAAGAGACATACTTTTCCTTCCAGTCCCTCTGCAATGTCGCCTACAAAGACATTGAAGAGGACCGGTCCTAATACTGAACCCTGCGGCTCCCAACTAGTAACCCCCCTTTCTTCAGAGTGGACTCCATTTACTGTTACTCTCTGTGTCCTATTCTCCAGCCAATTCTTTACCCAGGCTATCATCTTGGGACCCACTCCCAGGTTGGCTAACTTGTATATTAATCTTTTGTGTGGGACTGAGTCAAATGCCTTGCTAAAGTCTAGGTAGGCCATGTCCACAGCCCCTCCCTGATCTACTACTTTGGTCACCCAGTCAAAGAAATCTATTAGATTCATCTGGCATGACCTTCCTGCTGTGAATCCATGCTGCCTTGGGTCCTGTGCCCCTCTGGCCTCTAGGTACTAGATAGTTCTTTCCTTCAGAAGTGATTCCATCATTTTCCCTATCACTGAGGTTAAACTAACAGGTCTGTAGTTTTCTGCTTCTGCCCTGCTCCGACTTTTGTGAAAGGGAATCACATCTGCCCTCCTCCAGTCCTCAGGTAACACCCCATCCTCCCATGATTTGTTAAAGAGGGTAGTCAGTGGTGTCACTAGTTCTACCCTTAGTTCTTTTAGAATTCTGGGATGAATCCCATCAGGCCCCATTGCTTTGTCCACCTTCAGTTTTAAGAGTTCTTTCAGAACCCTTTCTTATGTAAATGGGCTGGTATCAACTTCTGTATCCAGAGTGTTTCTATTGTTTGTTTTAGGTACCTCCCCCTCTTCATTTGTAAATACTGAGCAAAAATATTTGTTTAGTATCTCTGCCTTTTCACCGTCACCCTCTGCCCCACCCCCCACTATCCCTCCCTATATCAACCTGCTGGAGCTTCGAGCAGTTCGAGTAGCCCTCACCACCTTCGCTCCGTTTTTATGGAGTCAGGTGGTTCAGGTCCAGATGGACAACACCATGACGATGTACTATCTCAACCGTCAGGGCGGGACGCACTCCTTGCCTCTGTGCAAGGAAGCTCTCGGCATTTGGTCTCTCATGATCAGCTTGGAGGCGGATCTCCTAGCCATCCATGTGACAGGAGCCTCC
This sequence comes from Neoceratodus forsteri, assembly GCA_016271365.2. Classification (NCBI taxonomy): domain Eukaryota; kingdom Metazoa; phylum Chordata; order Ceratodontiformes; family Ceratodontidae; genus Neoceratodus; species Neoceratodus forsteri. Next base: position 541,653,657 of record CM057451.1, read on the forward strand.
AACAGTCTGGACGATGCCCTCAGCTGGATAGGCGCTGCATCTCACGAGTGGTCTCTCCTGCCGGAGGTAGTGCAAGACCTGTTCTCCCATTGGGGCAACCCTCAGGTGAACCTGTTCACCTCCAGGGAGAGTGCAAAGCTGAGGCTGTTTCAGGCCCGCTCCCCTCAGCAGGGCTCGCTGCAGGGGGATGCCTTCTCGAGGCCATGGACCCTGGGCCTCTTTTACACCTTCCCTCGATCCACAAGGTGCTTCTCAAGGTGAAGAGGGACAAGGCGCAGGTGATTCTGGTAGCCCCAGACTGGCCTCGCCAGTTCTGGTACCCAGATCTCCTCAGCCTCAGCTCCAGGCTCCCGAGGCAGCTTCCAGCCCGCCTGGACCTGATCTAAGTCAACAAGGGAAAGGTTCTCCACCTGGACCTTCAATCCCCGCACCTGACGGCCTGGTTCCTGAATGGCTAGAGTTCCAGGCCTTGGGTCTTTCCGACGAGGTCCTCAACGTCATTGAGGTGTCTTGTAAGGAGTCAACCAGAAAATGCTATGCCTTCAAATAGAAGAGATTCTCCATTTGGTGTCCAGACAAGGGGTTGGACCCCTCTTCCTGTCTATTGGCTAGTATTTTGGACTGCCTGTGGTCCCTTTCTCAGCTAGGGCTTCGGTCGACGACCCTTAAGGTGCACCTGGCAGCCATCTCTGCTTACCGGGCGCGGGCCAGCAAGCAGTCAGTGGTGCAGCAGAAAGTGGTCGGGTGCTTTTTCAAAGGCCTAGACCACATATCCCCTCCGGTGCGAGAATCTCCACCTCCATGGGATCTACTGCTGGTATTGGCTAAACTCATGGGCAAGCCATTCGAACCAATGCACAGGTGTGACATCTCTCACCTGTCGTGGAAGACTGCCTTCTTGGTGGTTATTATATCAGCCAGAAGGATGGGAGAGCTTCAGGTGCCTTCTATCGAGCCTCCCTATCTGGTCTTCCGCAGGGACAAGGTTGTCCTTCGCCCCCACCCGAAGTTCCTTCCGAAGGTGATGCCGGAGTTTCACCTTAACCAGGTGTTGACTCTGCCAGTGTTCTACCCCAATCACACCTCGGAGGCCGAATATAGACTCCATTCCTTGGACCCTAGAAGGGTGCTCGCTTATTATAAGGAGCGGACGGCTGAAGTTCGGGGAAAGGTTCGCCAGCTGTTTGTCACCTACGTTGAAGCCGCACCTGGCAGACCTGCAGCCAAGCAGACGATAAGCAGGTGGGTCACCTCCTGTATAGATCTCTGCTATAGGTTGGTGGGCATGGAGCCTCCCAAGGGATAGGCTCATTCTACCGCCATACATGACCGTTCGGCTGCTTCTGGGGCGCCCCTATCCAGGAAATCTGCAGGGCTGCTACCTGGAAGTCAGCACACACCTTTATTTCCCATTACCAGATTGACTTTGAGTCGTGCTGGGATGCTGGTTTTGGGACCACGGTTCTCCAGTCCTTATTTCCTAAGTAGGGGGTGCGCGCTTTGCCTCCCTCCTCCCGGAGAACTGCTAGGAGTCTGCCAGACAGTGTGGATTGAACAACATATCCATGTCCCAAGAAATACAGGTTACTCACCTGTAACAGGAGTGGTATATGTTGTTCATCCACATGATCCACCTGACCTCCCTGGCTTCCAGCTGGTTAGATCTGGCATCATGGGGCAGAGCCGAGGGTTTAGCACCCGGGTGGGTGGGAGGAGCCAGCTTGAAGACCTTCCGGCAAGATTTAAAGCGGCAAGGAACCTGCCAGACAGTGGGGATGAACAACTATATCACTCCTAGAACTCCTGTTACAGGTGAGTAACCTGTACTTTGCTAACCATTCTGGTTTCCAAGTTCACACAATCAGTCTATCCACCTTGCCATTGATTTTCCTGAGCATGCCAATCCAGGGGAAGCACTGTTCCATACATTAGATGTGTGCAGAACTTTGAAGTACTACCTGCTTCAGACTAAAGAGGCCAGAAAGTCAAAAAAGATGTTTTTTTCCTCACCCCTGGTAGAGCGGGCGTATTAGTTTCTAAGCAGTGTTTATCCAAATGGTTAGCAAATTGCATTGTGTTCTGCTTCAACAAGTACAGCAAAGAATTGCTTGGTGTTGTCAAAGCTCATTCCACCAGAGGCATGGCTACCTTGGTGGCTTGTTTCAAAGGGGTCTCCACTGCTGACATTTGTGCGGCAGCCACCTGGAGTACAGTCCACACTTTCACCAAGCATTACAGTCTGGACATTGCGTCAAGAGCCCGTGCAGGATTTGGCAGGGCTGTGTGTGTTACAAGGACTCCTATCTTAATTTTATGGTGATCCAGCCTCCCAGACTGTATGTTTACACTTGTCACTGCTTAGTACTTGTTCCTACAGTGTTACCTGATGACTGAGATACCCCTGAAGAAGGTAGAACAGTTATGTTAATAACTTACCGTAAGACTAGATCTTACTTTGAGAGGGCTCTTGTAGTAAGTACTAACTTGTAGGACTGCACCCCCTGGTGTCAGGACCTCACAGAAAATTTAGCTAGCAGTGTCTGATGGGGGACCACCCAACCAACGTCACGTGACCGTCAGCATGACACTGTATAGTAGGTGGTCCCCACGTCCGCCCTCCAGTTCTTTCAAGCCATTGTCCTGTGTACTTTGAATCTTCTGAAGCTTGTCGCACCAGTTCGATCACCTAATTTTCGGACCTAATTTTTGGTCCCAAAACCAGCATCCCAGTATATTTTTTCTCATCATTTACCTTATTCTTGTGTATGTCTTCCACCTCTTTGGCAGAATCACATAAAAACAAGTGCGATTCTTGCAGCGTCCATTTACCGCACAAGGTTCAACATACCCTCTACCTCTTCTGCTTGGGCCCGTACCATAATATTGAGAAGTGTGAGGCCTGCTCCCAGTTCAACCTTACCACATGGAAAAGGTGCCAACAGTCCCTCAAAGCCCATCTTCTCAAGTTAAAAATGGCATAGATGGAAAAGGAGCTCCAGAAGCTCAAAAGTGCTTCTTCCTCGCAGACTGACTCCCACAAGAAGAAGAGGGCAAAGATAAACACTGTGAGCGGTCCCCTCTCACCCTTGATGGCCCTCTAGACTTGGGTGGGCAAAGCATCCTTCTTGCTCCGGAAGGCAGGTGCCACGGCCAAGCCTGCATTCCCTCCAAAGAGCGGACTTCCCGACACCACTGGTAACAGTAATGCTGGTGCCTTGGATATCTGAGGCCTCTGCCACCTTTAGGCCCGTCACAACCACGGGGTTCTAAGCTGGCAGGCATGGCTGATAAGCCACTCCTCTGACCCTCCGACGAGCGTCCATCTGAGGTCGATAAGTCAGGGGTCGGTAAGTCGAGGGTCAGTGTCTCTGACTCCTGTGCAACCAAGGTCAGTCATTGGACCTTTCTGGCAGTCCTGAGGACACACAGCCAGATGTCGGCTCCATCCCGGCTGGGGGGCAGTGGTCGCCCTGGGGTTCCCTCCATACTGAATCTACGTTGGAGCCTCTGCCGTTGTCCCCAGAACCACAGGACCGGCTTACAGAGACCTTACATCAGGAATTCCTGATGAAGTAGCTTCCACAGGCTTAATGTTAGCTCCACCAACCCCGATAGTGGTGCCAGACCCTGCCCCCCCAGCATCCATTGACCCCTTTAGTTCCCCCGTTGGGGCCTCCTTTGAGCCCTTCGCTGGGGCACCCCCCGTCAGGGCCGCTGTCAGGCTACCCTCCATCAGCCCTGACCATTTTTCGGCAGGTTATTCTTATTACCCCAGGTATCCTCTGACGTGGTTCCAAACGCCTCATTTCCAGTCATCAGGTTATGCCCATCATTATTCTGCACAGGGCTTCCCAATGCATGGAACCCATACCATGGGATCAGGCTACCATCCAGAGTGTGAAGTTTTTCACCCACCACCACCTCCTACTTCACCTCCTCTGTTTATGGAGGCAGTATAGTGCAGTGGTCTAAGGCTCTGAGCTGCAAATCTGGTGACATCCAGCAGACCAGACCTGGGTTTGAATCCCACAGCTTCTACTTGCATACTGTGTGACCCTGAGCAAGTCACTTAACTTCTTTGTGCTCCCAGGTCAGACCTGGAAACAAGCTCTGGCTTAGTGTGCCTTTCCTGGTTAAAAAATTTCCTGTTTCCCTAGTGTGCTACTCGTGGTTAAACAATGTTCCCTTTCCTGGTTAAACAATGTTCCCTTTCCTTCCACCACAGTCACAGGTGGACTTCCTAGAGATTTTGCAGTCCTGGTGATCCGAGACAAAATCCCAGTTAGTCTTGGAATTGGACAGCAGACAACTGCGCTCTTTGGAAGCAGGATGACCAGATCAGAACCCTAGGGCGGTTTCACAGGTCATGCCTCAAGTCTCGACGTCAGACTTGACAAAAGGCCAGGCTCCTCCAAACAGAGAACCTTTGAACTGTGATGATTTGGATTCAGTCATCCTCAGAGGATTCAGGATTTGAGACCCCTCCTCCAGAGGAACCTGTCCCTAGAGAATCTCCCAAGTCACCCCCGAGGATTCCTTCTTCATGGACCTCCTGAGACAAATGGCAGAGACACAAGTCTGGAATTTGGATGCTTAAGACCCAAAACATCAGAGGTTAGCTGAGCACCTAGATTTGCTGTATTCTGACTATATGCAGTTAGCCACAGCACTTGAACTGCTCCGGATAGTAAAGGGTTAACTCTATGCAAAGGCATAGAACGTTGAGCTCAAGCTCGGTTTTCAAACCTCTGTCTGTGGTACTCTGAAGTGTAACTGTCAGATTCTTTACTCCGCCTAAGTGTGAAGTCGCTCCGGAACTCCCTCCTGCGCTTCAGTTCGGTTACAGTACGAATCAGTCAGTTTTTCAAGACATTTCAAGACTTTCAGTATTCTTTTCTCTGTCTCAGTACCAGTAAGTGGTAGTTGTAGGTAGTGGTTGTTTTCTTAAGAAATTTTTATGTTTGGTTCTTTGCCGGTTGGTCCGGTTTGGAACCAAAGCCTATTCTTTTTGTGTGTTGTATGTTTTGACTGTGTTTTTTCCGATACTTATCGGTTCCTAATAAAATCCAACTTTTAGGATTTTTTTCACCGACCCGTGACATGGTTGGAACTGATAAGTTTGTAGTCGTCTAGCTTAACCGCTGTTTGGGGGTGACTTTAGATTTGAAGGCATGTCTGAGAAACCCAAAAAGAAAAACAGACCCACTGGGTTTCAGCACTGTACAGAGAGAGTGTAAGGAGGCCTTTCCTAAGGCTGACCCTCACCTCGTATGTGTGTACTGTCTGCGGTTTGACCACCTCAAAGAAGCCTGCCAGATATGCAAAAACTTTCCCAAAGCCACTATGGAAAAATATTTGAGTAGGCTATGGGAGAGGGAAGCCGAGAAGTCTGCTGACCCGGATGGCCAGCCCGGTTCGGTGCGACCGAACCTGAAGAGGTACCCACTGACCTGGGCGATATACTCTTGAGACAAACAACCAATTCTGGAATCGTTTCCAAGTAAAGAAAAGAAAATCAGCCAGTTAGGATCTGACTTCCAGTGGTCTGACCACTGAGGAGATAGCGAAAGTGATTTCAGTAGTTCAGTCGCTTTGCCCGGTTCTGACCGAACCGGTTTTGGTTCAAAGCAGACCGGTTCGGTCGGAAATGTCTGCTTCAGACATAGATTCTGAAGATTACTATGAGGGCGACTGGAAGGAGGAGGAAGATTACAATGAAGAGGATGTGGTCCTAGATGGACCGGTAGAGCCTGACATCTCCCCAGACATGCCCTCTCAGGTTTCTCCTCCCAGGCTTTATAAGCCTCCTTCCATTTCTTGTTTTACAAGAAAGTGGCTGAGACTTTTCAGCTTCCTCTGGAAGAGGCTGAACAGAATCAGGAAGAACCTGACTATTTAGAAATGATGGCTATACCAAAGTCAAAGAGGGTGTCTGTCCCCTTACACAAATCCTTGGGGAAGCAGACACAAAAAATGTTACAATTTCCTACATCCATACCCCCTGTGGAGAAGAGAATGGACAGGAGGTATACTTTGTCGGGTCCTGGTACTGAATTCCTTACCAATCATAGCAGCCATGTTGGGGTAGTACAAGCTGCAGCCTGTGACAAGGCTAATATTCCCCTGGCATCTCCCCCCCCCCGGACAAGGATTCCAGGAAAGTGGATGCCATGGCAAAAAAAGCAGTACTTGGCATCCTTTTTGGGACTCAGACAATCTAACTACATGGCATTTACAGCTAGGTACCAGATATCTATGTGGGATACGGTTCTGGAGCTAGCTAAGAATGCCCCCTCCCCCCAGCTAGCCAAGGAGCTGGAACAGGTGGCTGCAAATGATATAGAGGCATCTAAAGTGCAATTCCATGCTGCTGTTGACTCTAATGATGTCCATTCCAGGGTCATGGCTACATCTATCTCCATGAGGAGATTGGCTTGGTTTAGGTGTACCAACCTCACACAGGATACTAAGGCCATGAATTTTCCTGTAACTGATAATTCTCTCTTTGGGGATCAAACAGAGAATTATTTGAAAAAAATGGACGAATACAAGACCACCTATAGGAGTGCTGCAGCCAAAGAAAAGCAGACTACTACTCAGAGGCAGCAGTTTAGGGGCAGGCCTTTTCACCAAGCTCAGGCCTCCTCCTCCTCCTCTTTCCAGCAGAGGGGGTTCTTTAGGGGAAGAGGTAGACGTGGGGTGACTAGGACCCCATCAGCTACTCAGTCTAAGCCCCCTGCCAAGTAGACACCCTGAGGTGTCAGTCAGGGTCGCCTCCTCAATCCCAGTAGGGGGCAGGCTGGCTCATGACTCCCAGGCCTGGGAGTCTATGACTTCAGATAAATCGGTCCTAGAAGTAGTGAGCCCGGGACTTGCTCTCAGTTTCAAAACGTTCCCAAGAATGAGAACAAGGTCCTTCAGTCCTCCCTCCCTCTCTCCCTTGGAGCCAAAGGTCTTAGAGGCAGAAGGCTCCTCTCTTCTGCTTTTGCAAGCAATAGAGAAGGTGCTTCTTCGTCACAGGGAAAAGGACTGTATTCCAGATACTTCCTAACCCCCAGAAAGACAGGGGAGTGGCAACCCATCTTAGATTTAAGGTACCTGAACAAACATTTGACAAAACCAAAGTTCAAAATCATGACCCTGGGAGTAATTCTTCCCTCTGTCAGATGAGGAGACTGGCTAGCCTCCCTGGACCTCAAAGATACCTACTTCCACATACCTATCAGACTTTCCCACAGAAAGTACCTCAGGTTCAAGTTGCCTTCAGACCACTATCAATTCAGGGCCATGCCCTTCGGCCTAACATCTGCTCCAAGGGTGTTCACCAAGTGTCCTGCAGTAGTGGCGGCATTCCTCAGGAGGCAGGGCATCCTTCTGTTTCCATACCTGGATGACTGGCTCCTAGTGGGCCAGTCCTCAGACCAAGTCAAGTCAGTCTTAGAGGTCACCCAAAAACTTCTAGAATCCTTGGGTTTCATTCTAAATCTGGAGCAGTCTATTCTGGAGCCAGCCCAACTTCTCACCTTCATACTGGTGGAAATAGATACTATTCAGGCAAGGGTGTTTCTCCCTCTCTCAAGGGTTCAGTCATTGGTCACTCTTGCCTCCTCTTTTCATCCTCTAGTGTCTCATCCAGCCAGACACTTTCTACAACTGCCAAGCCACATGGCATCTTCCACAGCAGTAGTTCAGGGAGCAAGATTTCAGATGAGAGATATTCAGTTACATCTCAGATCTTACTGGTCTCAAAAAAAGGACCCTCTCTCCAAATTGGTTCCAGTCTCTCAAACTTTAGTCCAGGCTTTCCAGTGATTGCTGGAGGAAGACAATCTTCGACAAGGAGTTCCCTTTATCAGTCACGTCCCTTCTGTGACTCTCACCACAGATGCCTCCCTGCTGGGCTGTGGAGCCCACCTAGATCATGTTACAGCTCAGGGAACCTGGTCACAACTGGAGTCCCTCCTACACATAAATCTTCTTAAATTGAGAGCTATCTTTCTAGCACTTTAGACATTCTCAACTGTGGTTCAGGGGAAAGTGGTGCAGATCAGGACAGACAATACCACAACCATGTGGTACATCAACAAGCAGGGAGGCACTCTGTCATTGGCCTTGTGCACAGAGGCCATGAAAGTATGGTCTCTAGCTTATTCTCTTCAGGCTTCCCTGATGACTATGCATCTCCAAGGGAAAGACAACATTCTTGCAGATGCTCTCAGCAGGATTTCTCAGGGTCATCACGAATGGACTCTGAGCCCTCTAGTTCTTCAAGTCATTTTCAAAAGATGGAGCACTCCAGAGATAGATCTCTTTGCAGCCCCGGACAATCATCAACTTCCTCTTTATTGTTGCAGACCACCCCTTCTGGGTCCTGTCCCTCAGGTTGCTCTTCTGCTAAATTGGACCAGCAGGTTTCTGTATGCATTTCCTCCTTTTCCTCTGATATTCAGGGTCCTGATCAAAATCAGGTCTCAACCTTGCAAGGTGATTCGGGGGCCTCCAGATTGGGCCAGACAGCCTTGGTATCCTCTACTGTTGTCACTGTCAGTAACACTGCCCTTGTGTCTTCCCAGGCAAGACAATCTCGTCACCTCCTCTCAGGGGAGGATTCTGTACCCCAACCTTCAGACTCTCAGGCTCAAGGCATGGCTCTTGAGTTAGAAGATGCAAGTTTGCACCTCTATCAGTCAGTCCTGGATATTTTGAGAGTTAGCAGGAAACTTGCTACTAGGAAGACTTACAACTCCAAATGGAAAAGGTTTGGGTTTTGGTTTTCCAGGAGGCATACTAAGCCAGAATTGGCTGGTATTGCCAGTTATTGGACTATTTAGTGCATCTTAACAGTTTAGGCCTCCGGCATGCTACTCCCAAGGTACATTTAGCAGCTGTGTCTGCCTTTCTTTCTGCTGGTAAGGGCTCCTCCCTAGCTTCCCATCTAGTTTTCAAGAAATTCTTCAAAGGTTTTTTTCATGTCAATCCTCCCTTTAGGGAGCCTACCCCTTCTTGGGATCTGAACATCTGTATTGCTCAGCTTATGCAGTCTCCTTTTGAACCTTTATCTTCAGCTGAGCTGAAATACTTGACTTGGAAAACTATGTTCCTTGTGGCCATTACCTCTGCCAGGAGAATCAGTGAATTACAGGCCTTATCAGTGGAACTTAATTAAATTTCCTTTCATAGGGATAAGGTGGTCCTCCACACCAATAGAAAGTTTCTTCCCAAGGTGGTGTCGGACTTTCATCTGAACCAGTCTATGTCATTGCCTGTGTTTTTCACTGATTATTCCTCCTCTGGGAAGAGGAGGTTACACAGTCTTGATGTAAAAAGGACTCTTTGTTACTATATTGAGCATACTAAGGGCCATAGGAAGAGACTGCTCTCAGTTGTTTCTCACTTATGGTGAAGTGGGAAAGGGAAAATCTGCTACCAAGAGGTCTATTGCCAGGTGGATTGTCTCTTGTATTCAGTTCTGCTATTCGAAACCTGGGAAAGAACCTCCCTCAGGCCTGAGGGCTCATTCTACCAGAGGTACAGCTGATTCGGTCGCAGCAGCTAGAGATATACCTTTAGTGGACATATGCAAAACAGCTACCTGGAAATCCATTCACACTTTTACCTGGTATTACTCTTTGGACATCCAGTCATGAAGTGATGCTAGGTTTGGCACGGTTGTGCTGCAGAGTTTGTTCCCAAGATAGGTTCTGTAACTCCCTCCTCCAAGGGGGTACTGCTTGGTAGTCTGCATATAGTCAGAATACAGCAAGACTTCATGTTTGAAGAAAAAATTACTCACCATAGTAATGTTGTTTCTTCTAATGGAGTCTTGCTGTATTCTGACCTCCCTCCCTGCCTCCCCTCCTGGAACCTAGTAGTTTTGGGATGTGGTGGGGCAGGCACAGTGCTGCACCCCAGAGGTATACTGGACATGCCTTCATCTCTTAGGGGGTTTCTTTTAGTTTGTTTATTAAACATTTTTGGTAAATCACTACCTGTTGGGTTTTCTCGACTTGAGTTTTTTGACCCTAAAACCTTGTTTTTTGGAACAATTTCTTCTTTGAGTTAGTTCAGTGCTCGTAAGAATCTGGCATATGTTACTTCGAGAAACAGCTTTTGCAGCAGGTTACACCATTAGGACTGAAGCTGGCAGGTGCCAGGACTCCACGGAAATTTTCTAGCTAGCAGTATCCAGTGGGGACCGCCCCCGACATCAGGTATTGTATAAAAGGGGGTGGTCCCCCAGTATCCCCAGTTCTTTTCCCGCTGTCAACTCGCCATCATCGGCCTCACGGTCCCACTCTAGCATACGACGACTAGAACTTTCCAGTTTACCACTAAATGTCGGCATCTCCAACTCCTTCAGAAGGACATCCTTCCAAGTGTGCCTGTGGCAAACAGATCCCTTTCAAGGATCCTCATTCATCCTGTCTGCGGTGCTTAGGCCCGGAACACGACACCAAGGCCTGCTCCTTTTGTCAGGGATTCAATAGTCGCACCAGGATCTGCTGCCAGAAGGCACTTAAGGGGTTCCTCTTGGAAGAAAAGTTTAAAAGCATGGACAAAGACCCTGCCTCCAGAGGTGAGTCTACCTCAAAGTCCCACAAACACCGGGACAAGCATCGGGAGAAGGCCAGATCCAGATTCCCCTAACCGGGCCTTGGACTCGCACACCAGCTCCGGCTCCACACGCTCAGACCGCTGTCCCTCCAGGGCTCACTCTCAGCCACCTCCAGTAAAGGTCAAGTCTTCAGGCAGCACTTTGGCTTCTCTGCATCCCCTCAAGACTTCCAGGCCTTCGGCTTCTTCAACACCTTCCCGGGCCTCATCGAAGTCTTCAGACCGTCACCACTCCAAGTCGTCTTCCAAATCTTCTTCAGAGAGATGCCAGGACCCCGACACCAGATCAGTCTCCCAGCCTCCCAGGGCTCAGGATCCCCCTCTCAGGAAGACTAAGGACCTGACATCCCTAAAACAGACGACGCACCCGAAGTGGGCTTCCGACCCACTATCGGGCAAATGCCAATTGGACCAGACATCGGTTAAGCACCCAACATTGGTGAGACGTTCGCCAGAGCCAAAGACTGCCTCCCCATCACCGGTGGACACCGGTCGCCAGGACTCTACAGAGGAGGACCTGACATTGCCTGATGACCAGGAAGGCGACAATGAGGTCATCGGGCTTCCACAGGAGCCTTCGCCAATCCCGGAGACACTCTCGGACCCGATGCCTGATACCGGCGACAGACTCACCGGCACCAGGTCCATCGTCCGGTATGAATATTCAAGAGATCAAAGATCTTTTTACCTTTTGGTGGGACACAATAAAGAAGGATGTGATCCCAGTCATACCTCCTCCTCCTACTCCCCCTCCTCCACCGCAGGGGCCAGCAGGAAGACCACCGACCCCCCAAGGAGCACACTCCACCTCCTAGGGGAAGATCCAAAGAACAGAGAAGACCCCCTTCAGGATCTCCCTCAGGGTCTTCCAGTCCTAAGCGACCCAGATGTCGCTGGTCCACTCCGCCAGGGGAGGATTCTAGACCTGACACTTCAGATACCTCCAGGTCTCCTTCTCCAATCAGCATCCCATCACCTGACCCAGAAGACCTGCCCAGGTCACCTCCGGATGATCCCTCCTTTTCTGAGATCATGAGGCACATCCAGGAGAACATGGGATGGGATTCGGAAGGATTTCTCCCCCAAGAGACAGCACCTAGCTCATTACCTTCGGCAGAAGGACCCTAAGCCTGTGGTGGTGCCACCCTTGGTGGAAACCTTTGTAGACATCACCAAGGCTGCATGGAAGTGTCCGCACTCCACCCCCGCAGTGCCGAAGAAAGCTGACCGCCTGTACAGGGCATCGACAGAGGACCAGTACTTGGCACAACAACCTCTGGCTGATTCTCTGGTCATTACGGCCTCTCATGACAGGTCTCAATGACCACAGCATCTGAGCACACAGCCACCGGACCAGGAATCCAGGCAGTTGAATGCCCTGGGGAGGCGCATGTATGTGGCTGCTACATGCTCCATCAGGTCCCTGAACTATCTGTCTCATATGGTTCAGTTTCTGTTTGGTGAACCCTCTGAAAAAGGTCATCACCAAGCTTCAGGACACTGGGAAGGCAGTAAGGTCTATACAGGCCATATACAGATCCAAATCTGGTTCCTTTCGTAGGAACCAGAACCGTTTTTGTGGCTGACAATGACAACAGGAGCCACGTTCTGGCCAGCAACAAAGGGGCACCTTCCATCGTAAGGCCCAACCTAAATCTTCCCCAGGCAGAGGTCAGTGGTATACCAAACCAGCCCAGCCTGCGGGAACCAACGCTGCCACAGCATGACTCCTTCCCGGCCCCCGCCCCTCCTCTGGATCAACGGGCAGAAAAGGTCAGGGGTCGCATCGCTCACCACTTTTCAGAGTGGCAGTCAGTTACCACCGACCGGCGGGTACTTCAAATGGTCAAGAGAGGTCACCTTATAGAATTCCTCGACCATCTACCGTCAAGACCTCCCCTGCTTTCCCGTTATTCGGGTCAGCACGCGCTGCTCATACAGCAGGAGGTGCTCGCGCTTCTAGGAAAGGAAGCTATAGCGCACGTACCGAGGAACCAGAGAGGTGCAGGTTACTATTCCCACTTCTTTCTGGTTCCCAAAAAGACAGGGGACCTCTATCCAATACTGGATCTCAGCGATCTCAACGCTTCGGTCCTCTACAAACGCTTCTGCATGATGACCCTTCCCAGTCTGATACCCATGCTCAAGCAGGGCGCCTTCCTAGCGTCCTTGGACATGCAGGATGCCTACTTGCACATACCCATTGCTTGAGCGCACAGGGGTTCTTGCGCTTTGAATTTCTAGGTCATCATTATCGGTTCCGAGTCCTCCCTTTCGGACTGTCATCGGTACCTCGGGTGTTTTCGAAGTGCATGGCAGTTGTAGCGGTGGCTCTAAGGAGACATGACCACTACATGTTCCCCTACCTGGATGACTGGCTCTTTATGGCACCCTCTCGGGAGGCCCTGATGTCTGCAATTCACTGTACTCAGTCCCTGTTCAGGACATTGGGCATCATTATCAATCAGGAGAAGTCACACCTGGTTCCATCACAGAAACTGCAGTTCATATGCGCAGTTCTGGACACCGTCCAGGGGAGAGCCTTTCTGCCCCAGGACCAAGCGGAACACATCAGATCCCTCATCAGGGACATCTTGGCAAAGAAGACTGTCCCAGCCAGACTGGTCCTTTGCCTGCTTGGACACATGGCTGCAGCCATTGCAACAGTCCCGCTAGTCCGTCTCCACAAGCAGGTGACTCAGTGGATGTTATGGGTACAATGGGATCAGAAGCAAGACCATTTGCAGCTTCCAATTCGGATCACGAATGCCATCATCCGGGATTGGCAATGGTGGCTAGACTCAAAGAACCTGTTGGTGGGGGTCCCCTTCATTGCGCCATCTCCAATTGTGACACTCTCCACGGACGCCTCAGGGTTCGGTTGGAGAGCACACCTCAACGGGGTCAGGGCTCATGAACACCCCAGGAAGCTCATCTCCACATAAATATTTTGGAAATGAGAGCAGTTCTTTATGCCCTGCAGGCCTTCCAGTCGGAGATCCCACCGGGTTCTCTGCTGTTACAAACAGACAATACCGCGGTGATGTATTACCTCAACAAACAAGGAGGCACCCATTCTTACCCGCTTTGCAGGGAGGCCATGAGAGTGTGGGATTGGGTTCTACAACACGGCGCAAACCTTATTGCTGTTCAAGGAGTGGACAAAGTCATCGCAGACAGCCGGAGCCGCTCTCAGGCCAGAGTCCACGAATGGGAACTACTCCAGGAGGTAGTAAAGGATCTGTTTCACAGATGGGGCACACCAGATTTAGACCTTTTTGCGTCCCCATCCAACGCAAAACTGCCCAATTTTTGCTTGCTAGATCCAGGGCCTGGTGTTTTCTGGTGTGACGCGTTCTCCCTCTCCTGGATGGACAGATTTCTCTAAGCATTTCCTCCCTACCCATTGATCCAGAGGGTCCTATTGAAACTCCGCAGAGAGCAGACGACGATGATATTTATCGTGCCTTTTTGGCCCAGACAGATTTGGTTCCCTCTGCTGCACCAGCTGTCCCAGGAACCTCTGGTGCCTCTGCCAATCAGCTCTCACTTATTGTCCCAGGAGGCAGGTTCTTTGGTCTATCCGGACCTTCGCCCTCTGAACCTGCACGCCTGACTCCTAGAGACATAGCTATCATGCGATACGGGGTCTCGCAAGAGGTAGCAGATGTTCTAGTGGCTGCTAGAAAACCGACCACTCACACCACATATGCCATGAAATGGCACAGATTTTGCCTCTGAGCTCAAGCACGAGGATTTTCCCCATTGGATTGTCCGGAAAGGTCGGTACTGGACTACCTCCTGTCTCTCCTCCAGACAGGCTTGGCCTACTCCTCTATTAAAGGACACCTTTGTGCCATCTCAGCCTTTCATACTCCTATAGGCCGGATGTCCCATAACTCAGTTGGACACAGCACAAGCCTTCCTGAGAGGTGTTCTCCACCTTAGACCTCCAATTAATGATCCTGTTCCTCCATGGGATTTACCCTTTGTCCTGGAGCAGCTCATGCTGGCGCCTTTTGAACCAGCCGCAGATTGCAAGCTATGTCTCCTAACATGGAAGACATTATTTTTAGTTGCCGTTACTTCGGCCAGAAGGATTTCTGAACTTCACGCACTGATGTGCAAAGAACCTTATTTGGTTTTTCACCAGGCCAGGGTGTCCCTAAGAACAAATCCAAAGCTTCTACCTAAGGTGGTCTCAGCTCTCAGTCTCAATCAGGACATCAACTTACCTGTGTACTTTTCTAAATACTCTAATATAGAGAAGAGGCCCTGTTGCACACTCTAGATGTGCATAGGTGTCTAAGATACTACCTGACCAGAACCAGGCACCACCGTAAATCTGATCAGCTTTTAGTCAGAAAACAGCAAGACTCCACTAGAAGAAACAACATTACTATGGTGAGTAATTTTTTCTTCTCACCCCTCCTTGGCTGGAACCCCACGAGGATCTGTCTTCTACCATCTGGCAGATGTCCTTCTCTATTCTGGCTATGGCCAAAAAGGCAGACCGAGTTTATAGGACGCCAGAGGGCAAAGACCACCTCAGCGTACATCCAAAGGCCGACTCTGTGCTCATCACTTCGACCCACGATAGGTCCACCAAACCTAAGCACTGCAGTACTTTCCCTCCCGACAAGGAGTCCAGACAATTGAACCAGTTCAGGAGAAAATTCTATTCCTCTTCAACGCTAGCCATTCATGCCCTTAATTACGTGGCACGCATTAGTGTACCAAAAATCTTTGTTCTGCCAGCTCGAGCCTATAGTCAAAGTCCTCTCAGACTCTGAGTCTAAAACTGACTTGGCAGATACCCTCCAGTCTGCTAAGGTGGCCGGACGTCACTCCCTTAGGGCCGCCTACGATGCGGTGGACTCCTCTGCTAGAGGAACAGCCATGGCAGTGAGCCTTCACAGGTTCTCTTGCTTAAGGGTGTCCAATCTGGCACCTGATGTCCAGGCTGCCATTCAGGGTGCTCCTTCAGAGGCTCTGTCCTGTTTGGTGGAGATGCCCAGGACATTATCACGAGCCTTCAAGATAGGGGTACTACCCTCAGGTTGGTGCATACGATGTATCACCCGAAACCGCAGCCTAAGTGCCCTTTCATCGGCAGAACAGATGCCAGGTGAAACCACAGCAGGCACCTAGGCGCTAATTCATACATACGGTTCCTTACTTTGCCACCATTCCTCCAGCCAAAACCCAGAGAGCTGCAGGGGTGGCCTTCCCTCCATTTCCTGACTCGCTGCTCACCCTCCTTCCTCCTTGTCTATTGGAGGAACCAATGGGCAGAAGGTTCACAAGGCACCTGGGAGACTGGGAATCCATCACAACAGATGCCTGGGTCATTCAGCTGATCAAGCTTGCTCACATAGTCTAATTTTGTGAAAAAAAAAACAGAAGCAGGCCGTTGGGGTTTTCCCACTATCCAAGGGTGCATATTCCCCAGTTAAGGGAAGAAATGAAAAAATTACTCACCATAGTAATGTTGTTTCTTCTAATGGAGTCTTGCTATATTCTGACTATATGCAGTTAGCCCCAGCTCTGGGGAGTAAAGGGTTAACTCTATGCAAAGGCATAGAACATTGAGCTTGAGCTCTGTTTTCAAACCTCTGTCAGTTGTACTCTGAAGTGTAACCATCAGATTCTTACGAGCACTAAACTAACTCAAATGAAGAAATTGTTTCCAAAATTTTGTGCCAAATGGCAATACAAGGCTTTCAGGGTCCAAAGATTCAAGTCGAGAACACCCAAAAAGAACACAACAGATAGTGATTTACCAAAATGCTTAATAAACAAACTAAAAGAAACCCCCTAAGAGATGGAGGCATGTCCAGTACACCTCTGGGGTGCAGCACTGTGCCTGCCCCACCACATTCCAAAACTACTTGGTTCCAGGAGGGGAGGCAGGGAGGGAGGTCAGAATACAGCAAGACTCCATTAGAAGAAACAACGTTACTATGGTGAGTAATTTTTTCTTCAAACAGCATGAAGTCTTGCTGTATTCTGACTGTATGCAGACTACCAAGCAGTACCCCCCTTGGAGGAGGGAGTCACAGAACCTATTTTGGGAACAAGCTCTTCAGCACAGCCGTGCCAAACCAAGCATCACTTTGTGACTGGATGTCCAAAGAGTAATGCTTGGTAAAAGTGTGAACAGATTTCCAGGTGGCTGCTTTGCATATGTCCACTAAAGGTATATCTCTAGCTGCTGCGACCGAATCAGCTGTACCTCTGGTAGAATGAGCCCTCAGGCCTGAGGGAGGTTCCTTCCCAAGTTTAGAATAACAGAATTTAATACAAGCGACAATCCACCTGGCAATAGACTTCGTGGTAGCAGGTTTGCTCTTTCCCACTTCACCATATGTGAGGAACAACTGAAAACAGTCCTTCCTATGAGCCTTAGTATGCTCTATATAGTAACTAAGTGCCCTTTTTACATCAAGATTGTGTAACCTTCTCTCCCCAGAGGAAGAATGATCAGTGAAAAACACAGGCAATGACATAGACTGCTTCTGATGAAAGTCTGACACCACTTTGGGAAGAAACTTTCTATTGGTGCATAGGACCACTTTATACCTATGAAAGGAAATTAAACTAGGTTCCACTGATCAGGCCTATAATTCACTGATTTTCCTGGTAGAGGTAATAGCCACCAGGAACACAGTCTTCCAAGTCAAGTATTTCAGCTCAGCTGAAGACAAAGGTTCAAAACAGGGCTGCATAAGCTGTGCAATACAAATGTTCAGGTCCCAAGAAGGGGTAGACTCCCTAAAGGGAGGATTGACATGAACCAAACCTTTGAAAAATTTCTGGAAGACTAGATGAGAACCCAGGGAAGAGCCCTTACCAGCAGAAAGGAAGGCAGACACAGCTGCCAAATGTACCTTGAGAGTAGTAGGCCAGAGGCCTAAACTGTTAAGATGCATCAAATAGTCCAATACAGTGGCAATACTAGCCAGCTCTGGTTTAGTATGCCTCTAGGAACACCAAAACCCAAATCTGTTCCATTTGGAGTTGTAAGTCTTTCTAGTAGCAGGTTTCCTGCTAACCTTTAAGATATCCAGAACTGATTGGGAATGGTGCAAGCATGCATATTCTAGCTCTTCAAGAGCCAGGCTTTGAGCCCGAGAGTCTGAAGATTGGGATACAGAATCCTCCCGAGAGGAGGTGAGGAGATTGTGTTGTCTAGGAAGACACAGGGGCAGTGTTGCTGACAGTGACAACAGCAGAGGATACCAAAGCTGTCTGGCCCAATCTGGAGCCACCAGAATCGCCTTGCAAGGTTGAGACCTGATTTTGATCAGGACCCTGAATATCAGAGGAAAAGGAGGAAATACATACAGAAACCTGCTGGTCCAATTCAGTAGAAGAGCATCCTGAGGGACAGGGCCCAGAAGAGGTGGTCTGCAACAATAAAGAGGAAGTTGATGATTGTCCGGGGCTGCAAAGAGATCTATCTCTGGAATGCGCCATCTCTTGAAGATGGCTCGAAGAACTGGAGGATTCAGGGACCATTCGTGATGTCCCTGGGAAATTCTGCTTGGAGCATCTGCTAGAATGTTGTCCTTCCCTGGGAGATGCACAGCCTGCAGGGAAGCCTGAAGGGAATAAGCTAGAGACCATACCTTCATGGCCTCTCTGCACAAGGCTGAGGACCGAGTGCCTCCCTGTTTGTTGATGTACTACATGATTGTGGTATTGTCTGTCCTGATCTGCACCACTTTGCCCTGAACAAAAGTTTAGAATGTCTGAAGTGCCAGAAAAACAGCTTTTAATTCCAGAAGATTTATGTGCAGAAGAGACTCCTGGTGAGACCAAGTTCCCTGAGCTGTAAGATGATCTAGGTGGGCTCCCCACCCCAGCAGGGAGGCATCTGTGGTGAAAGTCGCAGAAGGGACCTGACTGATTAAAGGGGACACCCTGTCGAAGGTTGTCTTCCTCCAGCCACCACTGGAGGGCCTGGACTAGGGTTTGAGAGACTGGAACCAGTTTGGAGAGAGGGTCCTTTTTCTGAGACCAGTAAGATCTGAGATGAAACTGTATATCTCTCATCTGAAATCTTGCTCCCTGAACTACTGCTATGGAAGCTGCCATGTGGCCCAGCAGTTGTAGAAAGTGTCTGGCTGGACAAGACACTAGAGGACGAAAAGAGGTCAGAGTGATCAGTGACTGAACCCTTGAGAGAGGAAGAAATGCCCTTGCCTGAAGAATATCTATTGCAAACAACATGAAGTCTTGCTGTAGTCTGACTATTGCAGTGAGCCCCAGCCTTTAAACTGCCCTGGAGAACAAAGGGTTAACTTTCTATGCAGAGCATAGAATGCTGAGCTCGAGCTCAGCTGAGGTCTCTGTCTGGAGCCCTTTGAAATCCAACCGTCAGATTCTTTACTCCGCCTCACTGAGCAGTCACTCAGGAGATTTCTCCTTCAGCTCGGTTCGAAAGTCGGTTAAAGTCTCGGTTAAGTTGTCGGTTTTTACCGAATTTATTTCCGCATAGTCGGTTCAGTCTCTGTCTGTGGTACCGTGAGTACTAGATAGGTTTTGTTCTGTTTTTCTGTGTGGAAATTGTAAAGTGTTAGATCGGTTCAGCTGAACCGATCATTTGTATTGAATCCTTGTGTTTTAATTTAGAGTGTGGTTACCGGTCCTCATCGGTTCTAAAAAAAGAAGTTTTTTTAACGGTTTTTTCCAACATCCGTGACACGGTTAGGAACCGATAAGGAAGTCTTGCCTGGCGGTTGCCATAAAAAGGGTACGTTTGGTTAGGTTGGCCATGTCTGAAAAACCCAAGAAAAGAAAAACAGGCCCATTGGGTTTCAACACTGCAGTGAGTGTGGGGAGGTCTTTGCTAAGGCCAACCCCCACACCACCTGTGCTTATTGTCTGGAGTTTGAACACCTTGATACAGACTGCCAAATTTGTAAAAATTTTTCCTAAATCTACCCTTGAAGAGAGATTAGGTAGACTGAAGGGAAAAGGAGGCCGAGACGTCCGCTGACCCAAATGGCCAGCCCGGTTCGGTTCCGACCGAACCAGAAGGAGTGCCATCTGACCAGGGCGATACTTCTTCGGGCAAGAGGAGAGCCGATCCTGAGGGGTCGGTTCCTACAAAAAGGAAACGCAAAGAAAAATCGACCAGTTCAGATCCAGTGGTTCATGTTCCGACCGCCGAGGAAATAGCCAGAGTGATTCAAATTGTGGAATCGCTTCGCCCGGTTCCGACCAATCCGACCCCTTTTCGCAGGGGTTCGGTTCAGTCGGTTCCCCTGTTTCAAGATTATACCCCTGAAGATTTTTATGAACCGGAGTTTGTGGAGGAGGGGGAGTTTGAAGATGATGGTGATGATGATGAAAGTCTAGATGTGCCTGTGGAACTGGACATCTCCCCAGACAGACCTTCTGGTGTATCCCCTCCTACGTTTTCTGAGTCCCCTTCCCATTTTTTATTTTACAGAAAAGTGACTGAAACCCTCCAGCTTCCTATGGAGGAGGCAACGGAGGATCAGGAGGAGCCTGATTATGTGGAAATGATGGACATCCCAGAGTCCAGGAGACTGTCTGTTCCCCTTCACAAATCCTTTGGGAAACAGACACAAAAGATCCTGAAGTCTCCCAGTTCTGTACCCCCTGTTGACAGAAGGATGGACAAGAGGTACACACTATCAGGCTCAGATACAGAGTTTTTATACCAGCATTGCAGCCGTGTTGGGGTAGTGCAGGCTGTTGCCTGTGACAAGGCAAACATTCCCTTGGCTTCATACCCCCCAGACAAAGACTCCAGGAAGATGTATGCCATGGCAAAAAAAACTGCATGGCATCTTCCTTGGGACTCAGGCAGGCAAATTATATGGCCTATACAGCCAGGTACCAGAAGTCCAGGTGGGACACTGTACTAGTACTGGCTAAACAGGCCTTCCCCCAGCTAGCCAAGGAGCTGGAGGAGGTGGCTGCAGATGGGACTGAGGCATCAAAAGTTCAGTTTCATGCTGATGTGGACTCCAGTGATGTGTCATCAAGAGTCATGGCTACATCTGTGGCTCTTCGGAGAATGGCTTGGCTCAGATGTACTAGCCTTTCGCAGGATACCCAGGCTAAGGCCATGGATTTTCCTGTAGTGGGTAATTCTCTGTTTGGGAGCAGACAGAGAATTACATGAAGAAATGGATGAGTACAGGACCACTTACAGGAGTGCTCAGGCCAAGAGAGGCAGGCAACTCCTCAAAGGCAGCAGTTCTAGGGGCAGGGCAGGCCTTTTCATAGGCCTTTTACCAGCCACAGGCCTCTTCCTCCTTTCACAGAGGGGTTCTTCAGGAGGGAGAGGTAGAAGGGGGATGAGCAGGGCTGCATCCACTCCTCAGCTTAAGGCCCTGCCAAGCAGACACCCTGATGGGCCTGCCCGGTCGACTCTTCTATTCCAGTAGGGCAGGCTGGCTTACTTCGTCCAGGACTGGATGTCTATTACATCAGACAAGTGGGTCCTGGAAGTAGTAAGCCAGAGACTGGTTCTCAGCTTCAAAAAATTTCCGAAGATGAGAGCCAGATCTTTTCCACCTGCAGGTCTTTCAGAAACCCCTGCCCTAGAGGCAGAGGTTTCATCTCTGCTGGCTTTAAGAGCCATAAAGAGTGTACCTATCCTACACTGGGGCAAAGGTCTGTACTCCAGGTACTTTCTTACCCCAAAAAAGACAGGGGAGTGGCGACCCATCCTAGACCTAAGATACCTAAACAAACATCTTTTAAAACCAAAGTTCAAGATGTTAACTCTAGGAATAATCCTTCCCTCTCTAAGGCCAGGGGACTGGCTAGCCTCCCTGGACCTCAAAGATGCCTATTTTCACTTTCCCATCAGGTGCTCCCACAGAAAGTACCTCAGGTTCGAGTTGCCCACTGGCCACTATCAGTTCAGAGCAATGCCCTTTGGCCTAACTTCAGCCCCAAGGGTCTTCACAAAGTGCCTGGCAGTAGTAGTTGCCTTTCTAAGGAGGAAAATAATTTCCATTTTTCCATATCTGGACGACTGGCTCATAGTGGGCCATTCCCCAGACCAAGTCAAGTCAGACCTACAAGTGACCCAGCAAGTGCTTACTTCTTTAGGATTTCTTGTCAACCTTCCCAAGTCAGTTCTCGAGCCAGTGCAGCTCCTTACCTTTATAGGAGTAGAGCTGGATACTGTCAAAGCAAGAGCCTTTCTCCCCTCTGGAAAGGGCAAGAGTTCTTATAGAACTGGCTTCTTCCTTCAGCCTTCAGGTGTCTCGACCAGCAAGGCATTTCTTCCAGCTCTTGGGCCACATGGCTGCCTCTACAGCAGTGGTCCAAGGGGCAAGATTCCAGATGAGGGACATTCAGTTCCATCTGAGGGCCTTTTGTTCCCAAAGGAAGGATTCCCTTACCAAACTGATCCCAGTGACTTGGACCCTGATCCAAGCCCTTCAGTGGTGGCAGGATAAGGGCAATTTAAGGCAAGGGGTCCCATTTGCCACTCAGTCTCATTCAGTGGTCCTTACCACGGATGCTTCCCTCCTGGGCTGGGGAGCCCATCTGGGGGCCCTCACTGCCCAGGGGCTGTGGTCCCCTCAGGAATCCCTTCTCCATATCAATCTCCTGGAACTCAGGGCAGTTTTTCTGACCTGCAAGCTTTCTCTCAGTCAGTGCAGAACACGGTGGTTCAAGTCAGAACAGACAACACCACCACCACCATGTGGTACATCAACAAGCAGGGAGGCACGCAGTCTATGGCCTTGTGCACAGAAGCTATGAAGTTGTGGTCCCTGGCTTATTCCCTGCAAACCTCTCTGATAGCAGTCTACCTTCCAGGGAAGGACAGTGTGTTAGCAGATGCACTACACAGGATTTCACAGGGCCATCACGAATGGCCCCTGGACCCTCTGGTCTTGAAGGTGATTTTTTCAAGGTGGAGCACTCCAGAGATAGATCTCTTTGCAGCCCCAGACAATCACCAACTTCCTCTCTTTTGTTGCAGACCCCCAGTCTTTGGCTCAGTCCCCCTGGATGCTCTGATTCTGAACTGGGAAGGGAAATTTCTGTATGCTTTCCTTCCCTTTCCTCTACTGTTCAAAGTTTTAGTCAAGATAAAGTCACAACCTTGCAAAGTGATTCTGATTGCTCCAGATTGGGCCAGACAGCCTTGGTACCCCTGTTACTGTCCCTAGCAGTCCATCTTCCCCTGTCTCTTCCCAGGAATTACAACCTGGTAACCTCCTCTCAGGGGAGGATTTGGTACCCCAATCTTCAGTCTCTCAATCTCAAGGCATGGCTCTTGAAGAGTTAGAGTATGCAGATTTGCATCTGTCTCAGGGGGTTCTGGACATCCTCAAAGCCTCTCGAAAGCCTGCCACTAGAAAGACCTATAACTCCAAATGGAAGAGATTCAGCATTTGGTGTTCTAAGCAGCATATTTCCCCAGACACTGCTGAATTGCCTACAGTTCTGGATGATATGTTCCATCTTAATGGCCTAGGCCTCAGACCAGCTACTCTCAAAGTACACTTGTCAGCTGTCTCTGTTTTTCTGTCAGTGGGGAAGTCTTCCTCACTATCATCTCATCCTGTGTTCTGTAATTTTTCAAAGGATTGCTTCATACCAATCTCCGTTCAGAGGACCCTGACTCTGCCTGGGATTTAAATGTTTGTATTGCTCAAGTGATGCAACCTCCCTTTGAGCCGATGTCCTCAGTAGAGCTTAAGTACTTGACTTGGAAAACTGTGTTTTTAGTAGCCAGTACCTCTGCCAGACGTATCAGTGAACTGCAAACCCTATCAGTGGAACCTGATTTTGTCTCCTTTCATAGGGATAAAGTGGTCCTTAGAACCAATAGAAGGTTCTTGCCCAAAGTGGTTTCAGATTTTCACCTGAACCAGTCTGTCTCTTCCTGTTTTCTTCACTGATCATTCCTCTTCAGGAGAGAGGAGGCTACACAGTTTAGATGTTAAAAGGGCCCTTAGCTACTATATAGAGCGTACCAAGGGTCACAGGTTTGAGTCCCTCCAGCTGTTCCTCACTTATGGAGAAGTGGGGAAGGGCAAACCTGCCACCAAGAGAACTGTTGCCAGGTGGATTGTGTTTTGTATGCAGTTCTGCTATGAGAAACTAGGAAAAAATTCCACCCTCAGGCCTGAGGGCTCACTCCACCAGAGGTACAGCTGCTTCCCTGGCTGCTGACAGAGATATTCCTCTCTTAGAAATTTGTCAAGCAGCCACCTGGAAAACAGTCCATACCTTTACCAAGCATTACTCTCTGGATATCCAGGCTAGGAGTGATGCTCGGTTCGGCACAGCAGTACTTCAGATCCTATTCCCAAAGTAGGTTCTGTCCCTCCTCCATGGAGGTACTGCTTGGTAGTCTGCAATAGTTAGAATACAGCAAGACTTAATGTTGTTTGAAGAAAAAATTACTCACCTTAGTAATTATGTTTCTTCTAATGGAGTCTTGCTGTATTCTGACCTCCCTCCCTGCCTCCCCTCTCAGAACCTGTTTTTGGGAAGTGGGTGGGCAGGTGCAGTGTTGCATCTCAGGGGTGCTCCTTATACACCCTCTTCTTTTTGTTTGGATGTTTGTTTTATCATTATCCTTATTTGGATTGGTTTTTCATTTTGGGTTTCCTGACTTGAGTCTTCCTTTGGGGATCCAAAACTTTTTGTTTCCAGTTGGCTAGTAAAAATGTTACAATTTCCACATAGAATAGTTAGTGAGTTTTTACTCATAAGAATCTGACGGTTGGATTTCAAAGGGATCCAGACAGAGACCTCAACCGAGCTCGAGCTCAGCATTCTATGCTCTGCATAGAAAGTTAACCCTTTGTTCTCCGGGGCAGTTTAAAGGCTGGGGCTAACTGCAGTAGTCAGAATACAGCAAGATTTCATTTGAAGAAACATAACTACTAAGGTGAGTAATTTTTTCTTCCACCCCTATGAAGGTGAGAAGCTGGGCTGGTTCTAGAACAGACTTCTCTAGATTTAGAATGAAACCCAAGGATTCTAGAAGTCTTTGAGTGACCTCTAAGGCTGACTTGACTTGGTCTGAAGACTGGCCCACTAGGAGCCAATTGTCCAGGTATGGGAACAGAAGGGTGCCCAGCCTCCTGAGGAATGTCACCACTACTGCAAGACACTTGGTGAACACCCTTGGAGCAGATGTTAGGCCGAAGGGCATGGCTCTGAATTGATAATGGCCTGAGGGCAACTCGAACCTGAGGTACTTTCTGTGGGAAAGTCTGATAGGTATGTGGAAGTAGGCATCCTTGAGATCCAGGGAAGCTAGACAGTCTCCTGGTCTCAGAGAGGGAAGAATTACTCCCAGAGTCACCATTTTGAATTTTGGTTCTGTCAAGTGTTTGTTCAGGTACCTTAAGTCTAAGTCTAAGACGGGTCGCCACTCCCATGGGAGGGAGGCCTGACGGAGGTGCCGAAAAGTCCCTAGCCACTCCCATCTTTTTTGGGGTAAGAAAGTATCTGGAATACAGTCCTTTTCCCCTGTGACAAGGAGGTACCTTCTCTACTGCTTGCAAAAGAGAAGAGAGGAGACTTCTGCCTCTAAGGCCTTTGTCTCCAAGGGAGAGGGAGGACTGAAGGACCTTGCTCTCATTCTTGGGAACCTTTTGAAACTGAGAGCAAGTCCCTGGCTCACTACTTCCAGGCTCCATTTGTCTGAAGTAATAGACCTCCAGGCCTGGGAATAGTGAGCCAGCCTGCCCCATGCTGGGATTGAGGAGTCGACCCTGACTGACACCTCAGGGTGTCTGTTTGGCAGGGGGCTTAGACTGAGTAGCTGATGGGGTCCTAGTTACCCCCATCTACCTCGTCCCCTAAAGGAACCCCCCTCTGCTGAAAAGAGGAGGAGGCCTGAGCTTGGTAAAAAGGCCTGCCTGCCCCTAAACTGCTGCCTCTGAGGAGTGGTCTATTTTTCTTTGGCTGCAGCACTCCTATAGGTGGTCCTGTACTCATCCATCTTTTTCATGTAATTCTCTGTTTGATCCCCAAAAAGAGAATTACCTGTGACAGGAAAATCCATGGCCTTAGCCTCGGTATCCTGTGAGAGGTTGGTACACCTAAGCCAAGCAAATCTCCTCATGGAGATAGATGTAGCTATGACCCTGGAATGGACATCATTAGAATCTACAGCAGTGTGGAATTGCACTTTAGATGCCTCTATACCATTCGCAGTCACCTGCTCCAGCTCCTTGGCTACCTGGGGGGGGGCATTGCTAGCCAGTTCCAGAACCGTACCCCACATAGATTTCTGGTACCTAGCTGTATATGCCAAGTAGTTAGATTGTCCGAGTCCCAAAGAGGATGCCAGGTACTGTTTTTTTGCCATGGCATCCACTTTCCTGGAATCCTTGTCTGGGGGGTGAGATGCCAGGGGAGTATTAGCCTTGTCACATGCTGCAGCTTGTACTACCCCAACATGACTGCTGTGATTAGTAAGGAATTCCGTCCCAGGACCTGACAAAATATACCTTCTGTCCTTTCTTTTTTCCGCAGGAGGTATGGATGTAGGAAACTGTAACATTTTTTGGGTCTGCTCCCCCAAGGATTTGTGTAAGGGGATAGACACCCTTTTTGACTCTGGTACACCCATTATTTCTAAATAGTTAGGTTCTTCCTGATCCTGTTCAGCCTCTTCCAGAGGAAGCTGAAGAGTTTCAGCCACTTTCTTGTAAAACAAGAAATGGGAAGGGGACTCAGAAAGCCTGGGAGGAGAAACCTGAGAGGGCCTGTCTGGGGAGATGTCAGGCTCTACCTGCCCATCTAGGCTCTCATCGTAATCTTCCTCCTCCTCCCAATTGCCCTCATAGTAAGCTTCAGGTTCTATGTCTGAAGCAGACATTTCCCACCGAACTGGCCTGCTTTGGACCGAAGCCGGTTCAGTCGGAACCGGGCAAAGCGATTGGACTATAGAAATCGCTTTCGCTATCTCTTCAGTGGTCGCACCATGGGAAGCCGGATCCGAACCGGCTAATTTTTTTTTCCTTTTACTCGGAACCGATTCCGCAGAATCAGCTCTCTGTTTGCCCGAGGAGGTATCGCCCAGGTCAGTGGACAGCTCCTCAGGTTCAGTCGCAACCGGGCTGGCCATCCGGATCAGTGGACTTCTCGGCCTCCCTCTCCCTTAGCCTACTAAAACGTTTTTCCAGAGTGGCTTTGGGAAAGTTCTTGCATATCTCACAGTCTTCTTTGAGGTGGTCAAACCCCAGATAGTACACACATACAAGGTGAGGGTCGGCCTTAGCAAAGGCCTCCTTACACTCGGTAGACTGCTGAAACCCAGTGGGTCCGGTTTTCTTTTTGGGTTTCTCAGACATGCCTTCAAATCTGAAGTCACCCCCAAACTGCAGTTAAGCCAGGCGACTACAAACATATCGGTTCCAACCGTGTCACGGGAATGTTAAAAAAAAATCCTAAAAGTCGAATTTTTTTAGGAACCGGAAAAAACACACAGTCAAAAAATACACATAAAGAGTAGGTTTTGGTTCCAAACCGGACCGACCGGCAAAGAACCAAAAATAAAAGAATTTCTTAAGAAAACAACTACTACCTACAACTACTACTTACTAGTACCGAGACAGAGGGAAGAATACCGATTTTCTGTAGAAACGGTTTGAAAAAACTGACCGATTCGAACTATAACTGAAGAGCAGGAGGGATCTCCATTGCAACTTCACAGTTAGACGGAATAAGACATCTGATGGTTACACTTCAGAGGTTTGAAAACCGAGCTCGAGCTCAACGTTCTATGCCTTTGCATAGAGTTAACCCTTTACTCTCTGGAGCAGTTCAAGTGCTGGGGCTAACTGCATATAGTCAGAATACAGCAAGACTTCATGTTGTTTGAACATGGCCCTTCGAAAGGAAGCCATAGAGCTAGTGCCTGCAGACCAGATTGGGAAGGGATAGTACTCTCACTTCTTTCTGGTTCTAAAAAAAGATGGAGATCTGCGGCTGGTACTGGACCTCCGCACCCCAAACCTATTCATAGAATACAAGTGGTTTTGGATGCTGACACTCCCAAGACCTGCTGCCTCTTGTCCAGGGGACAGTGGCTTTGTGCTCTGGACATGTAGAATGGGTACCTGTACATTCCAGTCTTTTGACCCAACTGCAAGTTCCTCACGTTCTTTTTCCAAGTGGAACATTACCAGTTCAAAGTGCTCCCTTTTGGCATGTCTTCAGCATTGTGCGTCTTTACCATGTGTCTCGTGGTTGTGGCGGGGGCCTGCAGGGGGCATTATGTCTTTCCCTACCTCGACAATTGGCTACTTCCAATCCCGTTGAGGGAGGGATTGGAGGCTTCCCTGTCAGTTACCCTACACCTTTTCTTTTTTAACATTGCATACTTTCTCCCCATATGGAGTGGACCCACGGCCGCTGGCACCCGAACCCCTGAGCCAGGTCTGGCATGTGGATAATCGCCTCATGCCATAGGGGTCTGCAGCCCCCCCCGGACAAGGCACCTTTTGGGGGCACGGCCATCAGCCATGAGATGTCCCTGCCATTTTCGCTGTTCTTTTTGTCCGCCCGAGGGCGGATGTGCAGTGGCCCAAACGCGTCCGTGCTGACGCCCACTGCACCCCCCACCGTAACTCTGCATGCAACTGTAGTGTGGCTGGCTCTGCCAGTCTCTGCTACAGTGCGGTGCATGCCCCGTACCCACCCCCCGAGAAAGGAGAGCAGTCGCTGGACGCTCAATTCCTCCTCTCACCTGCCGACCCCCAGCGGCCAGAGTCTGTTCCCGAATCCGGGTCACTGGTGTGGTGCGAGGTGTGGCATCCAGCGCCTCAATCTTTAGTGCCATCAGACCGGCTTACCCTACACCGTTTCGAGCAGCTGGGTATCATTGTCAAATACCCCAAATCACAGCTTGCTCCTACCCAGTGCCTGCAATTTATTGGGGCAGGCGGTTCAGGACACTGTCCAGGGTATGGCCTTCCTCCCCATAGACAGGGCAGATGCAGGCCCAGCTGGTAGCCTCCAACAGACAGATCTCGGCCAGGGCAGTTCTTCACTTTCTTGGCCTCATGGCAGCGGCCCTCCTCATGGTCCCCTTGGCCAGACTTCACATGCATATTTCACAGTGGACTCTCCGATCTCAATGGGCACCAGAGGGCAGATGATCTGGACTGCAGTGTCATGGTCTCTGGCCCGATGCAGAGAGATCTGCTCTGGTGGCAGAACTCCAACAATCATACCTGAGGAGTCTCTTTCCAGGCCTCTCCTTGCTCCCAAACCCTGACCACAAACACGTCGGGGATGGGATGGGGTGCCCCCCCCCCAGGGAATCACAGGACCCAGGGCTTGTGGTCCCCTTCAAAACTACACTTGCACATCTGAAGGTACTACATGCTTTTCAACACCTGCTTCATTAGGGTATGCTGTTGATCCCATTGGACAACATGTGCGTAGTGTGGTACCTCAACAAGCAGGGGGGCACCCGCTCATATCCTCTATGCAGGGAAGCGATGCAGGTCTGGAATTGGGCTGTCCAGCACAGGATTCTCCTCCTGCCGGTCCACGTTCCAGGCATGCAGAACGTCCTTGCAGACGGTCTCAGCCACACCATGGTAGTAACGCATGAGTGGGAGCTAAAGCAGAAGGTAGTAAATCACATCTTCGACCTGTGGGGTTATTCAGATGTGGATATATTCACAACCCCATCCAACGCAAAACTTTCAAACTTTTGCTCGCTCAATCCTGCACATGATGCTTTCTGGCAAGTCACACTGTCACTTTGTTGGACAGGGAGGTTTCTGTATGCTTTTCCTCCCTTCCTAGTTTTGCAGAGTGCGCTGATCAAGCTTCAAGTGGAGGGGGCTCAAATGATCTTGATCGCCCCTTTTTGGCCTTGACAAATATGGTTTCCAAATCTTCAGCAGCTGGCAGTGGAACCTATGGTTTCTCTGCTGCTTTGTCACAATCTCTTGACCCAGGAAGTGTTCTTGCTGGTTCATCCAGGTCTGAAGTCCCTTCACCTTCACGCGTGGCTCTTCAAGATATAGTTGCTTCCAGATTTGGAGTTTCCGCTAAGGTAGCTCAGGTCCTGGTAGAGGCCAGAAAGCCTTTTACCAGAGTGACTCATGCTATGAAATGGAAGCGCTTCTCCATCTGGGCCACCTCGAAGGGTTGGGATCCTTTCTCGTGTCCTGTTCCTCAGGTCATGGAGTATCTCCTTCACCTATCTGACCTGGACTTGAGTTATTTCCTCTCTGAGGGAGCATCTGGCAACCATTTCTGCTTACCACATTATGGTGGAGGGCAAAACTCTGGCTCAATTGGAGGTTTCCAAAACCTTCTTAAAAGGAATTCTGCATTTGAAACCCCCGGTGCATAACCCTGCTCCAGTGTGGGACCTCAATTTTGTTTTGTAGAAATTGACTTTGCCTCCTTTTGAACCAGTAAGTACATGTGACCTGTGCTTTTTATCCTGGAAAGTGCTCTTTTTAGTTGCTGTTACTTCTGCTCGAAGGATTTCCAAGCTTCAGACCCTGTTGTGAAGGAGCCTTATTTGATTTTTCACATAGACTGGGTGGCTCTGCGCACTAATACTAAGTTTTCCCAAAAGTTGTCTCAGAGACCACTTTGAATCAGTCTCTTCAACTACCAGTCTATTACTCTGAGCATGCTAATCGGGTGAGGCAATACTGCATATGTTAGATGTTCCCAGAATTTTATGTTGATACACTAACAGGACAAATGCTGTCTGGAAAACGGACCAACTTTTTTTCTTTCACACCCAAGCGAGAAGGTGCAGTAGTTTCTAAGCAATGCCTTTCCAGTTGGCCCACTGCATTGGTTTTTACCAGAAGTATGGCAAAGTCCTTCCAGGGCTGGTCAATGGACATTCTACCAGTGGCATGGCGGCCTCTACAGCCTGTTTCAGAAATGTGTCAGCCGCAGAAATATGCGTGGCCGCCACTTCCTCTCGAAATAAGATAGTACAGTTATGTAAGAACTTACTGTAACAGTAGATCTTCAAGAGATGCTCTTGCAGTAGGTAACCTTTTCCTCCCTCCCTCCCTCCCCTTTAGTCTGTAGCTCTTTTCTTGGCTCCAGGAGCCTCTTTCCCATTCTCTTGTCGCACCTCTCTGAGGTCTCCGGCGGGAGAACTGGAGGGCGGACATGGGGCTGCCTACTATATAGTGTCATGCTGATGGGTGGGTGGTTGTGAGGCATGTTCCAGCTTCAACCAGGCCTCTTAGAAGAGTCACCAGCAGGCCCTTGTAGCCCATCTTCTGAAAAAGATGACATCCATGGAGAAATAGCTGCAAAAATTGAGCGCTTTTTCCTTGCCAACTAACTCCCACAAACATAAGAGGAAGAGGGACAAAGAGAAGCATCTGCACCAGGAACGGTCCCCCTGTCACCCACAGCTGCCCTTGGATGAACAGCTACCCTCTTCCTCCGGGAAGACCGCTGCTACCTCCAAGTCTGCCCCACCTTCCCAGGAGCAGCCCTTTTTTCCCCCACCGCCACTAGTTATTGTGGCCGCGTGCACCTCGGTGGAGTCCAAAGCTTCTGTCTCCCTTAAAGCCCTCTCCACCACCGAATATAAGGTTGATAGGGCCGATAAGCCGCTCATCTGACCTCCCGATGAACACCTGGCCCGGTTCGATAAGTCAAGCTTTGAAGACTCCGGTGCCTGCTTGGCCAAGGTCAGTAAGTTAGTCATTGGTCCCACTGAAGACCGCTCAACCGTTGCACTCGCATTGGGCTCCAGCACGAGCCCCCACAATGTCCAGTCATACAAGAGCAGACTGCCGGTCACTGGGCAGGATTCTCCAGTGGGTTCTACCCATGGAGATACCCCCTCTTCTCCCATTGTGGAGCACCTCTGCCCTCCCTAGACCAGCGGGAGACAGGGGTCATCCTGGTGCTGTGGTTCCTGGTTCACCCCCAGACCTAATGTCTGAGCTTTTGCAAGCCTCTTCTGTGGTTCTTCCTGCAGAGCCGTCAGCACCATTGCCAGCCTTGCCTAACGTCGGAGCTTCCCCAAGCCCCTTCTGCGGTTCTTTTGGCATGGCCATCAGTACTGTTGCTGGCCTTACCTTTGGCCAGCCCCATGCCTGACTTTGCTCCTTCAGGCCCTTCCTGTCTAATTTTCAGGCCTCAAGGTCTCACATCGGCCCCCACAGTGCCTCCATCGGGGCCTCTATTGCGTTACCGTCTGGCCGGCTACCTGACCTTTCATCAGGTTCTCGGATACCCTCCACCAGGCTTTCCAATGTCAGGATACTCTCCTTCTTACCCTTCACCAGGTTACCTGTCGCACAGGTTTCGCACGCCGGGATACCAGACAACGGGGTACCCTTCGGGGTTCCAGCCGGTTTACCAGCAACCTCCACCTCCTCCCCAAGCTCAGGCAGATTTTTAGGCTATTCTCCAGTCTTGATGGTCTGAGACCAAATCTCAGCTTGTCTCGGAGCTAGACGGCTGGCACCAGGTGAGAAACACCCCCCTCTCGGTTCGCCTGGATCAGACTTCTAGGTCCTCTTCCCTACTGGAATTGCATCAGTTTACGTCGGGCCTGATGTATTCCTCATAGGACTCTGGAGGACTCTCACCTGGACGTCTGTCTCTCAGACTCAAAATCTGAGTCTGGGCCTTCCTCCTTGGTTTCGGGGTTTGAGACTCCCCCTACAGAGGAACCCAAGTCGAACGAGTCCCCCAAATCACCTCTGGGAATCCTTCTTTTGCAGACCTCCTGAAACAGTAGAGGTCTACGGTTGGATATCCGATGCTCAGGACCCCAAACATCAGAGACTTGCTGAACACTTGGACATCCAGAAAACTGTAGCCTTCCTCACTCCTCCGAGGCTGGAGCCTCACAAGGATTTGGCCTCCACTATATGGATGATGCTTTCCTCTATTCTGGTTGTGGCGAAGAAGGCTGGCAGGACCCTGAGGGGAAGGATCACCTCTGTGTCCACCCTATGGCTGACTCGGTAGTAATTACGTCGGCCCACGTTAGGTCCACTAAACCCAGGCACATGAGCACCTCCCCTCCTGATAGTCGAGGCAGCTCGATCAGTTCGGGAGACAGTTTTATTCTTCCTCTACTCTAACCGTGCGTGCCATTAACTATGTGGCACACATGCTGGTGTATCAGAAGATCTTACTTCATGAGGGCTCTTGCAGTAGGTAATTACATATAGGACTGAAGCCGGCAGGCGTCAGGACCCCACATAAATTTTTTTAGCTAGCAGTCTCTGGCGAGGGACCACCCCCACGTCAGGTGATGTCGGTATAAAGGGGCGGTCCCTCATGCACGCCTTCCAGTTCTTTACCACCATTTGTTTTCGACAGCATCTTGCGGCTAAGTTCCACTGCTCATTAATCAATCGTCGCCGGTACTTATACCATCAGTTTTTTTTGATTTTTCTAATATATTCGTCAGAATTCTCTACTGCTAAGTATGTCATCCCCTACCATGTCCGGAAGAATAAAAACAATGTGGCTCGCGGGCGGCGCTAACTCCTGCACGAGGACAGCCATTCTCGGTGTTTCATCTGCCTAGGCCCCAACCACTCCGTGGATTCCTGTCAGCACCGCTGGAAGTTCAACGCGGCTACCCGCAGAAGAAGGCAGCAGTCCCTGGAGGCTCACATACTAAAGAAGAAGATGTCCTCCATGGAAAAGGAGCTGAAAAAGCTCCAACAGGCTTCCACCTCCCCCGAGGACCTGAAGGAGAAGCACCGGGACCGGGACTCCTCATCCGCGGCTGTGGCGACTTTGGCTGGAGTCGACGCCCTTCAGGTAATGTCCCCTCTGGGGGACCGTCCCCGACGGCCATCTTGGTGGTGTCTGAGATGGCGTCGGTCCCCCCGGCTGGTTTGCGCTCAGGCCAGTCGGGAGCCTCCGGGACAAAGGAGGCATCCACTCCCAGTAAGGCCGCCCCTGCGCGGCTTTCTGGTTCGAGCCTCTCCGGTAAGTTGGGCGTCGGCTCCTCTGACATCCACCCAGAGCCAACCGCTAAGTCGCTAGACCCTTCGGGGTGGCGCACGGCTGTCAAGCCACCCATCAAGGTCGCCTCCCCTGTGCGGCATTCTTCGGGTGCTGGGTCTGATCAGTCGTATATTGGCTCCTCCGAGGCCCGCCTGGATCCCGCCAGTCAGACGCCCGCTGGCCCGTCCGGCGGTCACTTGGCGATGGAGCCTACGCCGGATCCTTTGACCTTATCCGGCGCCACTGGCTCCCCGCAGCCTTTGCCGCTGCAGTCCATGGCTCCTGCTTCTCCCCAGCTGGACCCAGAGGATCCCTCTGGCTCCCGGAAACGTTGCTGGGACTTTTCGGCACCTCCTCAGGCCTCCTCCCATAGGTCCAGATGGCCTGGCGGACGTTGACACCGCCTATCGCCGATGACGCCCCCTTGCCGGACGCCCTCGTGCTGGACCCGATGTCCGCCGGGCCACCTGTTCCTGGCCCGCCTGCAGGGCCTCTTCCAGGACCTTCTACCCCGGTAGAGCCCCTGGTGCCAGATCTTACGCCATCTTATCTGGCTCCGTAGTATCCAGCACCACAGTACCCGATGCCGGGCTTCCCACCGTCGGGCTACGGATACTCGCCCCATGGATACCCCCAGTATCCATATCCCCCCCTCCTCCACCGCAACCTCAGCCGCTGGTGGATCTGAGGGAGACTCTGGCTTTTTGGTGGGCTGAAACCAAGGCTCAGCTCACCAGGGAGGTAGAGAGACACCTCCCGACGATGGACCCGATCCCGGATTCCCATCGCTGGGGGTGAGAGACACCTCCTCCCCCCCAACCCCAGAGACACTGCTACGGGGTCCAAGGCTGGGGGTGGCACCTTGCCCCCTAGGGGCCATGTTCCTCCCCCAAGTGGGGAGGGGTCTTCATCTCTTTCTTCTTCAGACTCATTGGAGGACTCCGATGACAGCTGCGATCTGAACGAGCCTCGCACTCCTGACAAGCTCAGGCCCAGGACTCCTCCAAAGTCCCCTCCAGAGGATCCCTCATTTACGGAGTTGCTAAGAAAAATCCAGGCTCTTCATCAGTGGAAATCTCTGGAGCCAGATCCACAGAGGCAGAAGCTAGCTACCCATTTGGATTTGCCCGAGGTCGCTCCCACATTAGTTTCTCCCTGGATCGAGCCTCACCCCGACCTCATCTCCACTATCTGGAAACAACCGTCGGCTTTAGCCCCCCCTTCCTCAGAAGGCAGATAGGCTGTATCAGGCTCCTGAGGGGATTGACTTTCTTTCGTCACACCCCGAGGCTGATTCGGTCATGGTCATTGCCGCCCACGGCCGTTTGGCTATCCCGAAACACCTGAGCTCATCCCCACCTGATAAGGAATCCCGCCTTCTGACCAGTATGGCAAGAAGGTCTTTTCTTTTTCCACTCTGGGTATCAGAGCCTTGAATTATGTGGCTCACATGGGGGATTACAAGAAGGCTATCCTTAGCGAAGTGGAAGCTAAGTTGGACACCCTTCCTCAGTCCCAGATTAAACAAAGTGGCAGACCTAGTCCGCTCCTCACGTTCGGCCAGTAGGCACATGCTGCGCGCTACTTACGATGCAGTGAACGCTTCTGGATGAAGTTCGGTGTTCGCCGTGAGTCTGCGGTGACATGCCTGGCTTCGGGTGTCAGGTTTGGCCTCGGAAGTACAATCCACCATCCAGGACACCCCTTTCCGAGGCTCAGTGTTCGGTGGTGATGTCAAGGACATCATTACCGGACTGAGAGAGAAGGGCTCTGCTCTCAAGGAGGTTGACTCCATGTACAGAGCCCCTCAAGCACAGAGTCGTTCCTTTTGCCATCACGCACAGCCTAAGGCGAAACCACAAGGAAAGCGGGCCAACAAATGCCGGGCCCCTCCGGCAGTGAGACCCCCCCACCCAAAGGGGCTGTGGGAGCTCCAGCTGCAGTGCTGCCCAACACCTCCTGACTCCTTCCCTCTCCCACAGTCTCTGGTCGATCCAGAGGAACCGGTAGGTGGGAGATTCTCCCTTCAT
This sequence comes from Neoceratodus forsteri, assembly GCA_016271365.2. NCBI lineage: Eukaryota > Metazoa > Chordata > Ceratodontiformes > Ceratodontidae > Neoceratodus > Neoceratodus forsteri. The sequence continues at coordinate 541,689,263 of CM057451.1, forward strand.
CTGCCGGGTTGGGAGAGGATCACAACCGACTCTTGGGTCCTTCAGCTCATAGCAGAGGGCCACACCATAGAGTTTCTTCAGAAACCTCCCCCCCAGGTTGTCTTACTCCCCCAAACATCTTCTCAGGGTTCAGGAAGAAGCTCCTCCCTTCTGTTGAAGGAGGCAATAGAACGTGTCCCTCCCCCTCTTCGGGGGATGGGCTTCTACTCCCATTTCTTCCTGGTCTCCAAGAAGACAGGAGACGTGAGGCCCATTCTGGACTTCAGTTCTCGAAATCTGTTCATGCAGTACAAAAAGTTTAGGATGCTCTCCCTACAGAGTCTCCTGCCCCTCCTTCAGCTGGGACTGTGGCTGTGTGCTCTGGACATGCAGGACGCGTACCTGCATATACTTATCCACCCTTCCCACCCCAAATACCTTCGGTTTGCTTTCCAGGGGGACCACTACCAGTTCAAGGCCCTCCCATTTGGTCTTTCCTCGGCCCCCCCCCCGAGAATTCACCAAATGCCTGTCTGTGGTGGTGGCCCACCTGCGTGCTCAGGGAGTGCAGGTTTTCCCCGTACCTGGACGATTGGCTCCTGGCGGCCCCATCCAGGGAGGAGCTCCTGTGTTCCCTTTGCCTTACCAGGCAGGTTTTTACCAGCCTGGGTATTACCATCAACCAGGCCAAATCCCATTTGATCCCATCTCAATGCCTCCAGTTCATCTGGGTGATTCTGGACACAACCACCGGTATGGCCTTTCTGCACCCAGACAGGGTGGCCACACTCCAGGCTCAGGCAAGCTACTTGTCCTCTCACAGGCGGATTCCCACCAGGTCAGTCCTTCACCTCCTGGGGCTCATGGCGGCTGCAACTCCGACTCTTCCCTGTGCTCGGCTCCACATGAGAATCCCTCAGTGGACTCTTTGGTCTCAGGGGGATCAATTGGTCGACGACTTGGACCAAGAGGTGCTAGTCTCGACCCCGATGCTTCAGGATTTGCACTGGTGGTTGGTTCAGGAGAACCTTTGTCAGGAAGTTCCCTTCTGCCTTCCTTCCCCCTACCAAACACTGACAACGACACCTCAGGGTGAAGGTTAGGGAGTTCATTTAGGATCCCAGCGCACCCAAGGCTCATGGTCTATACTCGAGCAGATACTTCACATCAACGTGCTCGAGCTCAGAGTGGTATTGTATGCTCTTCCAGCGCTACACCCCTTTCTGCTTCCCAGTCACCTGGCTGTCCAGACCGACAACATGAGTGTAGTCTGGTACCTCAACAAGCGGGGGACCTCGTTCTCACCTTTGTCGGGAAGCGATGCGGGTCTGGGAGGGCGTAACCCACAAACCTTCATAATCTCATGGCGGTCCACGCCCCTGGGGTAGAGAATAGGTTGGCAGCTCACTTGAGTTGACCGCACAACCTCACGAGTGGGAATTGGACCAGAAATAGCAGACGACATCTTCCCACTTGGGGAACCCTCAGGTCGACCTGTTCACGTTACCACTTAACACAAAACTGCCCACCTTTTGCTCACTCGCTCCAGGGCACAGGCGACTCTGGAGTGACGCTCTGTCTCTCGATTGGAAGGGCAGATTCATTTATGCTTTTCCCCTAATTCCATTGATTCCGAGGATCCTGCATGAGCTCAGCTCAGAAGGGGCCCGCATGATTCTCATCACTCCCTTCTGGCCCAGGCAAGTTTGGTTCTCTTTTCTGCAACAGTACTCAGAGGAACCTCCGATTCCTCTTCCACTTTCGCGACTACTGTTGACCCAGGATCATTTAGGGTTCTCGTCCCACACCGGGATGGACTTGCACCTAAAAATCGCTGGCATCTGAGTGCAGTACTGGGGGGTGCTGTACTGCTGGGGTGTGCTGTCCTTTGGATGAGACATTAAACCGAGGTCCCTTCTGCCCATCCTGGTGTTGTCCTGGTGGAAGTAAAAGAACCCAGGGTACTCTTCGTAAAGAGCAGAGAACATTCCCAGTATCCTGGCCAACATTCCCCTTCCCATAAACTGGTTCATGCAATTATTCAGGCTGTGTGAGGGTGATGATGTGCGATATGGCCGCCACCACACATTCAGTCACTTCACTACCAGTCTAGCATTGCTTGTAAAGCGCTTTGGGATACTGTGTATGGAAAGCGCTATATAAACGCTGGTTCTTGTTCTTCAGGATCATGGATCCCTGGTCCAGCCAGGCCTCAAGTCCCTTCAGCTACATGCTTGGCTCCTACGGATGTAGCACTAGCCCGTTTTGGGGTTTCTCCTCAAGTGGCAGAGATCTTTGTGGAGGCCAGGAAGCCGTCCACTCGGTCCTCCTATGCCATGAAATGGAAACGGTTTTCCATTTGGGCTTCGTCCAAAGACCTGGAGCCTTTCTCCTGTCCTGTCGGGCGGCTACTAGACTACACGCGTTATCTCTTCAACCTGGGTCTCATTCATTCCTCTTTGAAAGTTCACGTGGCAGTTCTGGCTGCTTATCATGTTTCCTTTGGGGACAGAACTTTCGCTCAGCTGGAGGTCATGAAGACCTTTCTGTGAGGGGTTCTTCATCTGAGACCCCACATTCAGGTTCCTGCCCCTCCTTGGGATTTGAATTTCATTCTCGAGAAGCTTACGCTGCCTACCTTTGAGCCGGCAGCCTCAGCAGAACTTAAGTTCCTTTCGTGGAATGCTCTCTTCTAGTAGCCATTACTTCCGCCCGAAGAATTTCCGAGCTTCAGACCTTGATGTGCAAAATTCCATATCTGATTTTCCATAAGGAACTTGTGGCTCTGCACACCAATCCTAAGTTTCTCCCTAAGGTGGTAGCAGAATCTACGTTGAACCAGTCCATTGAACTGCCTGCCTTTTTCACACAGCACTCCAATCATGGGGAGTATCTTTTACATACCCTGGATGTTCACCGGATTCTGAGATACTACACCAACAGGACGAAGGATCTCAGAAAGACTGACCAACTATTTGTTTCTTTTGCCAGCAAAAGAGAGGGCAACGCTGTTTCCAAACAATGTTTGTCCAAACGGTTGGCTCACTGTATCACTTTCTGCTATGGCAAGTGTCACAAAACCTTGCCAGATCAGGTCAGGGGTCACTCCACCAGGGGTGTTGCGGCATCTGCTGCCTGTTTCAAGAATGTGTCAGCGGATGATATTTGTGCCGCTGCCGCAACTTGGACTTCTGTCCATAACTTTACGAAACACTACAGTTTGGACATTGCCTCTTGCTGTAGAGCCAGCTTCGGGTTGGCTGTTCTGCACGGACTTCTTTCTTAAGTCCTCTTCAGCCAGAGGATCTCTTATGAGTAGTTTCCTCCTCCCGTGTGCTTCTCTTTGTTCCAGACTGCTTGGGACTCAGTCCTATATGCAAGGCCCCTAGAATTCTGCGGCCGCAGAATTTTGTGCAGAACTTCCAATCTACTGCAGAACTTCTTCGGTGCCGCAGAATTAACTCTTCTAGGTGATTTTTTATTAATATTTCTGTTTATACATAGAATCTGGTTCCTTCCCCTCTTTTTATATCCAAAACCCCCCATCTGTTCAGAATGTGATGTTATCATTGCTATAACATCATACATTAGCTAATGAAATGTCTGCATTCTGCAACAGAAATGAACAGTCACTTATTTACCACAGCTCCCACTGCCAGAGACGGTGGCACAGCACATCATGCATGGTGATATTTGCTCAACCTGCACTACAGCCTGATACAATTTTCAGTCTTACATTGTTGCACTAGGACCAACTTAAACAAAACCTTGTCAATAGCACAGACCTGCTAATTCCATACTCACTTTGTACATGCTTCATTTGTGCCTTTAGGTATAGAAACACTATCTGAAATAAATAACTGGTAAAATGAATTTACTGTCTAAATTTTTAAGAAAAATAAAGTAATTATGCCCAGAAAAGTGAAATATAGTAATGTGTAGACCTGTTGAAAGAATAGACCTGTTAAATAAATAATTGCATTTTGCCAGTGTTATTGATTACATATTGTCATCGGTTGATAGAATCGCATAAAAGTTATTGAGAAATGTTGTGTACAGGGACAACTGTTGGGCCAGAGGGTAGCATGCTGTGTTTCCGTGCCGGCAACTCAGGTTCAGAAATTAGCTCTGGGAGCTGGCTGGGCAGCACAAGGATTGGTGGAACACAGCACTACTCGGAGCCTGGGAAGGTATGGTGCAGTGTTCTGTCATATGGGGGACACATTGTTATGGGCCGGAGAGCTGTATCTCACAGTTGGTTCACATGCATGTCATGGCCTGATGGTGTTACGCAGTGTGTCAGGGAAAGCAGGTTGTCATGAAAAATGAGTTGTGCAATAACTCCTCTATTCCATTTCCAATGGGACCTGTATGAATGAGGATGCAAGTTTAAGGAAATAAAAAAAATATATATATATATATATACACACACATATATATATATATATATATATATATATATATATATACACACACATACACACACACATATGCAATATCTCTGTCTCTCTCTTCACACACACACACACGATATTTGTATGTATGTTACAGATTACATATAAATATATAAGTGATACACAGGAATCTCATGAGGGGTAGGTAGCACATACAAATATATAAGTGATAGACAGTGGAAACCTCATTAGTGGGATAGATAGCATGCATATGAAATACCTTATTTATCACATAAGATCCCTCTGCATATATCATTTATGCAACAGGATAGGACCCTAAGGAGACATTTGTTTGCCTTTTAGGCATAAAATTATTTTATAAGTCTGTTATTTTTGAACTAGTGTTACTGTGCTTTCCACCATCCTGATTGCTATAACCACTGCCATGAAAGTGAAGTCAGGATGACAAGCTGTCACTGTGATGTGGTGGTTTGTTAGTGCCGCAAGAACTTCCGTGAAATTACAAACCACACATAAGAAGTTCTGCGGCAAATGGTAGTCTTGCCGCAGAACTTGGTCCCACTGTGCCGCAGAAAAGTATGGGCCCTGCCTATATGTAATTACCTACTGCAAGAGCCTTCTCGAAATAAGATAGTACAGTTATGTAAGAACTTACCGTAACAGTAGGATTCTGAGAGGCTTCTTGCAGTAGGTACACCTTCCCTGCCCCTCCATCCCCTTAGTTTTTCAGCTCCTTTTCCAAGAAGGAAATCTCCTTCCTCTCTCTCTCGCCTCGCCTTTTGGCCTTAAGCAAAGAACTGGCTAATTAAAAATTTCATGAGGGGTCCTGACACCTGCTGGCTTCAGTCCTATATGTAATTACCTACTGCAAGAGCCTCTCTCGATGATCTACTGTTACGGTAAGTTCTTGCATAGCTGTACTTTGCTGTTCCACCAGTTGGAGCCCATCATTGAGGCCATGCCGGACTCAGAATCCAATACTGTATTGGCCGACACTATCTGGTCAGCCAAAGTAGCATGTCACTACCCTCTGAGGGCCACCTATGATGTGGTGGACTCATCAGCCAGAGGCACCACTATGGCTGTCTGGCTCAGGGTGTCAGGCTTGGCACTCGATGGGCTATCCAGGATTCCCCCTTCAGGGGTTCTGTCCTGCTTTTGGGGGGGGGGGTGCTTAGGATATTAACAGTCTCCAGGATAAGGGCAAGGTCCTGAGGTCGGTTCACACTATGTACCACCCCAGATCCAAGGCCAATCAGCCATTTCTTCACCAGACCAAGCGGCAGATGAAGTAGCAGCACACAACCAGACGTCAGACCAAGCGTTAGGCATCTTCAGCCGCAGCCACCCCTCCAGCCAAAACTCAGAGCGCCTCAGTGGTGGCTCTCCCCATCCCTCCCTCTGTCTCTTGACTCGTGGCCCGCCTCCTCTTCCGTTGGTGCCAGTGGGCGGAAGGTTTGCCAGTCACCTGCCGGGGTGGGAGGCAGGCAGTCACCACAGACTCATGGGTCCTTCAGTTGATCAAACTGGGCCACAAACAGGAGTTTCTCGAGAAACCCCCAGACAAGCCTCCTTGGGGTGTCACAAGGGGTGTCTCATTATCCAAAGGCACACATTCCTCTCTTAAGGGAAGAAATCGAGGCTCTTCTGCAAAAGAAAGCAATAGAGTTCATTTCGTCAAACCAGGTAACAAAGGGGTATTACTCCCACTTCTTTCTGGTGCCAGAGAAGACGGGAGATTTGTGTCCCATCTTAGACCTCCACGCTGTGAATCAGCACATACAAATGGTTTCGAATGCTGACCCTCCCAGGTTTGCTGCCCTTCCTGCACAAGGGACAGTGGCTCTGTGCCCTGGATATGCAGGATGCCTATCTGCATATCCCAGTTTTTCAGGCCCATCACCGCTACCTCAGGTTCACCTTTCAGGGGGAGCATTACCAGTTCAGAGCCCTCTCTTTTGGCCTGTCCTTGGCACCCCAGGTTTTTACCAAGTGCCTTGCAGTATTGGCAGTGGCCCTGAGGTGCCAGGACTACTGTGTTCCCCTACATCAACGACTGGCTTCTGTCAGCCCTGTCAAGGGAACAGTTGGAAATTTCCCTCTTGGCTACCCTGGCCCTTTTTGCACAAATGGGGGTTAGTCAACCATCCCAAGTCCCAGCTTGCCCCTTCCCAACACCTCCTATTTATTGGAGCGGTGCTGAATACAGACCAGAGTATGCCTTTCCTCTCTTTGGACAGGGTGGAAACCTTGCAGAAACAGGCTTGTCTTGTAGCCTCCAGCAGGCGGATCACGGCCAGATCAGGTCTCCGACTCCTTAGCCTTATGGCAGCGGTCATCCCCACTGTCCCTCTGGCCAGGCTCCACATGCGCATTTCTCAGTGGACACTCTGAACACAGTGGGATCAGAGGTTGGATGGCCTAGACCACATGGTTATGATCTCCAGTTCGATGCAGCGGGATCTCCTATGCTGGCAGGATCTCAGCAACCACTTCACCAAAGGGTTCCCCTTCCAGTCCCCTCCTCCCACCCAGACTCTAACTACAGACGTGTCGGGGGATGGACTGGGGTGCTCACTTTGAGAACCACAGGACTCTAGGGCTGTGTTGTGTCGGAGCTCTCCCTGTGCATAACCATGCTGCAGATGAGGGCAGTGCTGTATGCTCTTCAAGCCTTCCAGCATTTGCTTTGCCAGGCCCCACTGTTAGTCCAGTCTTACAATATGTGTGTAGTCTGGTACCTCAACAAGCAAGTGGGCACTCACTTGTATCCCCTCTGCAGGGAGGCGATACGGGTGTATAATTGGGCAGTTCTGCATCGAGTCCACCTCACAGCTGTTCACATTACGGGCATGCAAAATGTCCTAGCGGACAGTCTCAGCCTTGCCAGAGTAAGAGCCTACAGATGGGAGCTCAAGTGAGGTGGCTCGAATACACCCATGGGTCATCCAGACCTTGATCTCTCATCCTGTACAAGGCAAAACTACCCAGGTTTTGCTCACTCCCTGGCATGGTGTTTTCTGGCAAGACTCGCGCTCTGCTGGACAGGGAGGTTTTTGTGCGCCTTATCTCCCTTTCCAGTTCTTCAGAGGGTGCTGCTCAGGCTTCAAGTGAAAGGGGCTGACATGATTCTGATTGCCCCGTTTTGGCCTCGCCAAATACGGTTTCTTCAGCAGCTTGCAGTGGACCTCCAGTCCCCCTGCATCTCTGCCACGATCTGACTCAGGAGAGGGGCACACTGGTCCACCCAGGACTGAAGTTCCTTCATGCGTGGCACCTCATGACATAGCTGCCTCACGCTATGGAGTTTTCTCCAGAGTGGCTCAGGTCCTTGTAGAGGCCAGAAAGCCTACAAGAATGATATATGCCATGACATGGAAATGTTTCTCCATTTGGGTCACCTCGAAGGGTTGGGGCCCTTTTTCGTGCCCCATAGAATATCTACTACACTTCTCTGACCTGGGCCTGAGTTACTGTCTGCTTAAGGTTCACCTGTCTGCTATTTCTGCCTACCACACCTTAGTGGAGGGCAAAGCTGTGGCTCAACTGAAGGTTTCCAAAACTTTCCTGAAAGGGATCGTCCACCTGAAACTCTCAGTGCGCAGTCCCATGCCACCTTGGGATTTCTTTTTTATTTTGGAAAAACTGTCTTTACCTCTTTTTGGACTGGTAGTTGTGATATGCGCTATTTATTGTGGAAAGTATTCTTTTTAGTTGCAGTTACTTCTGCTCAAAGGATTTATGAGCTTCAGGCCCTGATGTGTAAGGAGCCTTATTTAATTTTTCCAGAGACCGGGTGGCTCTGCGTATCAATCCTCAGTTCTTACCGAAGGTGGTTTCTGAATTCTCGTTGAACCAGTTGATTCAGTTTCCAGCATATTACCCTGAGCATTCCAATCAGGGGCAGGCGATTCTGCATACCATAGACATTCACAGAATCTTGCATTATAATACCAACAGAACCAAGTCTGTCCGGAATACGGACCAACTTTTTGTTTGTTTTGCACCCAAGAGAAGGTGCGGCAGTTTGCAAACAGTGTTCTTCCAAAGGGCTGACAAACTCTATTGTTTCTGTTACCAGAAGTATGGTAAAACCCTCCAGGGGGAGGTTATGGGGCATTCTTCCAGAAGCATGGCTGCTTCTACTGCTTGCATTAGAAATGTGTCAGCCATTGACATTTGTGCGACGGCCACTTGGAGCTCCGCCCACACTTTTGCCAGACATTACAGTCTGGACACTGCTTCTAGGCACAGGGCTGGCTTTGGTTTAGCTATCCTCCAAGGCCTTCTGTCCTAAAACTCTGCTTTCTGCAGACCTTTCCTGCCTTCCGTGTTTCAGTTCCTTCTGATTCACACTGCTTGGGACTCTGCCCTCAAGGTGATTACCTATTGCAAGAGCCCTCTCGAAGTAAGATAGTACAGTTATGTAAGAACTTACCGTAACATTAGATCTTCGAGAGAGGCTCTTTCAGTAGGCAACCCTTTTCCCTCCCTCCATCCCCCAAGTTTCTTTGCTGCTCTTTATGAGCTCATTTTTGACTCCAGGAACCTCTTTTTCCGTTCTCCTGTCACTCCTTCTGGAGGTCTCCAGCGGGAGAACTGGAAGGCAGGTGTAGGGACCGCCCACTATATAGTGTCACACTGACGTTGGTCACATGCCGTCGAGTGGGTGGTCCCCCATCAGCACTACTAGCTAAAGTTTCTGTGTGGTCCTGACGCCAGGGAGTGCAGTCCTCATTGTGATTACCTACTGCAAGAGCCTCTCTCGAAGAGCTACTGTTATGGTACTATCTTCAAGGGGATCGCAGTCATAAGGTATGATTTCTCTCCCACCATAGAAACAGACTTTGACGGCAGATAAGGACCACTTGGCCTACCTAGTCTGCCCTTTTTCCCTACCTATTGGATAAGCTGCAGATCCTAGTTAACCAACAGCCTACTTCTTCCTACCCCCCACCAGAATTGTCTTATGTCTGTCCCATGCATTCTTGAATTCCCCCACTGTATTTGACCCCACTACCTCCTCAGGAAGGCCATTCCATGCATCCACCACCCTCTCTGTGAAAAAATACTTCCTCACATTGCCCCTGAGCTGTCCCCCCTCTATCTTCAGACTGAGTCCCCTTGTTCTTGCACATCTCTTTTTCTGAAAGATACTACCCTCTTGGATTTTTTTTTTTAAATCACTTTTAACCCCCCCCACGACCTGCAGACCCGACCCTTCGGGACCGCCAAGGAGTCATCCTCCTGCCTCACTCGCCCTACCCAGACTTACCTCACTGTCCCCATGTAGCTGTGGCTCCCCCCCCCCAAGCAGGGCCGAGGTGGGGCGGGCAAGCACCCCGATACTTATATCTCGTCGGACCGGAGGTAGTCGGGCAGGCGAGGGCACATTGGAGGCACGCTCCGGGCACCCTTCCCAGGAACTGCAGGTGTTTTTCCTTTCTTTGGGGAGTGGCACGCACCCTATGCCAAGGCATCACTGCTGGCATCGCCACTCCCCATCTCTCATTCTTGCTCTGCGCTGTTGTGTCAGCTTGGCGGCCAGTCAAGCGCCGAGCACAGATTCCCCAGGGAAAGGGACAGCTGTCCTGGATGCTCACCTCTCCTTCCCTGCTGACCCTGACGGCCCAGGCTGTCTCCCGAACTCAGGTCGCTGGCGTGTCACGAGGTGTGGCGTCCAACACCTCAACCCTCAGCGCCACCAGGCCAGCCTACTCTTTTGGATTTTGTTGATTCTCTTGAGGTACTTGAAAGGTCCTATCATGCCCCCTCTCCCTCCTTTCCTCGAGGGTATACATATTAAGCTCCTTTAGTCTCTCTCTTCATATGGCTTCTGTTGCAGACCCTGCACCATTTTAGTTGCCCTCCTCTGGACTGCCTCCATCCTGTCTGTGTCCTTGTGGAGATGAGGTCTCCAGAACTACACACAGTACTCCAGATGGGGTCTCACCAACTGCCTGTACAGAGGGATGACAACTTCCTGTTTTCTATTGGTGATGCCTCTCCCTATACATCCCAGTATCCCCCCAGCCATCCTTACTGTCTTCTTGCATTGCTTGCTTACCTTCAGGTCATCTAATATGACTACCCCAGGTCCCTTTCCATTTTTGTTGTTAATACCCCCCTCCCCCCATTGTGTACTCTTCCCTTGGGTTTTTGTTTCCCAGGTGCACGTCTTTGCATTGAATCTAAGCTGCCATACTTTTGACCATTCCTCCAACCTTGCCAAGTCCCTTCTCATCCTTTCCACCTTGCCTTGTGTATCAGCACTGTTGCAGATCTTTGTGTTGTCTGCAAAGAGGCATACTTTTCCTTCCAGTCCCTCTGCAACGTCACTTAGAAAGACATTAAAAAGAACCGGACCCAGTACTGAACCCTGCGGTACCCCACTAGTAACCCCCCCTTTCTTCGAAGTGGACTCCATTTACTGTTACCTTCTGTGTCCTGTTGTCCAGCCAATTTTTTACCCAGGCTACCACCCTGGGACCCACTCCCAGGCTGGTTAATTTGATTATTAATCTTTTGTGTGAGACTGTGTCAAATGCCTTGCTAAAGTCTAGGTAGGCCATGTCCATAGCCCTCCCTGGTCTACTACTTTGGTCACCCAGTCAAATAAATCTATTGGATTCGTCTGATATGACCTCCCTGCTGTGAATCCATGCTGCCATGGGTCCTGCGCCCCACTGGCCTCTGTTTTCTCAATTCTTTCTTTCAGAAGTGATTCCATCATTTTCCATTCCACTGAGGTCAAGCTAACAGGTCCGTAGTTTTCTGCCTCTGCTTTGCTCCCACTTTTGTGAAGGGGAATCACATCCGCCCTCCTCCAGTCATGTACCACTCCATCCTCCCATGATTTGTTAAAAAGGGTAGTCAGTGATGTCACTAGGTCTCCCCTTAGTCCTTTTAGAATTCTGGGGTGAATCCCATCAGGTCCCATTGCTTTGTCCACCTTCAGTTTTAGGAGTTCTTTCAGAACCCTTTCTTCTATGAATGGACTGGTATCGACCTCCCTATCCAGAGTGCTTCTACTGATTGGATTTGGTACCTCCCCTCCTCCTCTTTTGTGAATACTGAGCAAAAATATTCATTCAGAATCCCTGCCTTTTCACTGTCCCTTTCTGCCCACCCACTCTCCCCTTTATTAAGCCTCACTATCCCTCTTTTGGCCTTTCTTCGCTCTCTAATGTACCTATAAAAGGTTTTATCCCCCTTAACTGAGTTGGCTATCATCCCCATTCTTGGGGCTTCTGTCTAGGAACTGGCTATCTGGTGTATCCTGTCTTTTTGCTTAGGTCTGGATGCCTCTTTCCTCAGTTCCACAGGGCAAGAGCCTTGCTTCCTTTGTGTTCAGGGGGAAAAGAACTGAGGAGGGAGCGGAGCCACCTACGCTTGTGTGGGGTTGGTGATGTCGACGGCGTGGGCGGCCCCAGTTGTACTACTGAAAATCTTCCATGTGCATTCCCCTTCACCTATGGTGAAGGTTCCTATGGTGTAACATGATGACTGAGATCCCCTTGAAGATCTACTGTTACTTAACGTAACAGTAGATCTTGGAGAGAATCTCTTCCATTAGTCTGTGCTGTCACAGTGATGGTTACCTCAGATATTGCACTCTGTTCTAATCCAATGCTGTTATATCCAGCACCTTCTGTCACCTTGTATGCTTGGTGCTGGTTTGATCTCTTGATTCCCCATGGGCAGTGGTCCTCTGGGCCTATTCTCCAGGGGGGAACTGAGGAGTGATAGGGTAGCCCACATTTACAGAGACGCTGACACATGACGTCATCATGGGTGGCCTGAAGCTAGTAGAAGTTTTTGTGTGTTCCCAGTGCCGGACTGTGTGGCCTACTCTCAAAGATCTGTTGTTATGGTAAGTATGTAACTGTTCTTTCTGAAACTATGTGCTTGTACCTGTTTCAGGTTCACAAAGCAAAGAACATTGACACTTGCTGCAGGTTAATGAACCCCGTGAATTCAGTCTTGGCAAAAAAAGCACACATTACTTTAGAGATAAAACCAGTGTTGAAGAAGCTGCAGAAAAAGCATGCACACAACCCCTGTAGCTACTCTGTTTTTTTCATTGACCACTTCTTTTTCACGACAGTACCTCTTAAAAAAAAGCATCAGTTGACACAAAATGTGAAGTGGCTACTGAGGCTGTGAGAGCTTTTTTCCATGGCTGTTTTGCACTGGTTTTATCTTTGAATAATGTAATCTGTGCTTTTTGCCAAGACTAAAACCAAGTACTTCATTCACCTGCAGCAAGTGTGTTGGTCTCCTTTGCTTTGTGTTTACTTTAGACTGCTCTGCTGTACCCTGGAGACTTCCCACTTACTGCTTGTTTACCTGCTCCAGTTTCCAAGGGAAGCAGTACTGGTGACATAGATCCTTCTTAGGCCATTCTCCTTTCCAGAACCATTAAATAACAAGGTTTAGTTCAGATTCTTATCTAGTGGTTACTTCTACCCTGCCCTGCCTCCACCCCCTGCTTGTGGTGTTGCTCCTTGTACAAAACCTGTTGAATCTCTCCCAGTTCCAGCTCCAGACCTGCTTCTGGTTTTGACCTGATTTTACTCTGTTCAGTTCTGATTCAGAGTGCTCAAGCCACAGAGAGTATAAACCTGCCACTTCTGTGGCTAGCCATGGAAGGGGTAGCAGAATCCCACCAACTGGGCCTCGGCCTGTTCCCTTCACTTTTGGTCAGCTCTTGGTGGTGCTTGATCCTAGGCACTAGGGTACCTCTCTGGACTGGGACTTAAGTTCTAAGCTTGCCAACTTCCTTGGGGAAAACGTTAATCAAGGACTGCACCACACTGAGATGTGGGGCACTTATAAATGGATGTTTATCTTTGTAAATACTTACTGTCCCAGTGTCACTAGTACCCCCAATCCAGCCTGCTCTAGAGACCTGCACAGAGGTAGATAACAAAGACATTCTAACCCCATGAATCCTTCACTTAGTGTTTACACTTTAGCAGTCATCTCAGCCCAGAGAGATGCCCAAGAGATGGAACCTATACAAATTTTACAATTTGGAATTTTGGTTCAAACTGTATTTAAGCACTCCACTCTTGGCAATTTTTCAGATCTTTTGCTGTGCTTGAAGAGGGCAGTCATCCCGTAGTAAGGCGTCCGGTTTTTGTGGGCCCCAGGCAATGGACCTCTAGAAGACACCCCCCAAGACCTGCCTGGGTTGTCTGTTAAAAATACAATAAAACAAAAAACCACACCACCAGCCAGCTTGCCTTTACCAACCTTCTCCACACAGCAGTAAAGCAGCAGGCAATTCAGAAGATTCAGGCAGACACCACCACCCCAGCAGGCCAAGGCAAGCCGCGCTCACGCTTGGACCGCAATGTGACCGTCTTTACTCTAGGAGGTCAGCCTCCCTCAGTCAGATCTGGCTGTCCGTCTCCATCTGTGTCTGTTAGGAAAAAAAAAAACCACCAGCCAGCTTGCCATCACAGACACCAACCCTCGGTCTCCACACAGCAGTACAGCAGCAATTTGCAAAGGGCCTGGCAGATAAAATTGGTACAGTGTGCAATCATGGGCCTACAGCCTGAGCCCTCCCTTCCATCCTGTGAGCTACCTGGTGTGGAGCGGCACCATGCGAGTCATGAAGGGAGGGAGCCATTTAACCGTGATGATCTGTTGCTGTCGAATCGAGTTGCCAATGGTATGGTGCTATAACAGTTTCAGAGCTCCAAGTCCACACAGGCCGACGACACACGGAGTCAGGAGTCCAGAGTTGGATGCACTGACAACTGATCGATCACACTCTGCAAGTACAACCACCATGCACTGACCACCACTGTCCACCGGTGTCCTGCATGCACCCACCCAACTTTGAACTCCAGCCGTTTCGTCTCCCACCTTTGCATCTCGCTGGCCCGCCGGTTTACCGCCTTCACAACAACGTCACTCTGGTCAGACAGACTGATGTCACACAGCTAAACTAAAGAGCCGACTGGCCAGGTTGCTTAGGCCCACCTCGCTCCACCACACTATCCTCCAGCCATTGGTCACCATCTGCATATGCCACACCGTGTACCATGGCATGCTCTAATGGGCAGGGCCCTTCCAGTGCTAGTCAGTCAACAAGCAGCTTGAAGCAGAGCTCGCAGGCAGGTAGACTTTAATACGGGGAAGGTGTCGGGGTCTGAATAACTTGAATCCAGTCTATAGTTTGTTGTCCGCTCCACAGCAGCACTGATATAATGTTATGGGTGGCTTGGCTTCACCTGCAGGAGGCAGACGCAGTGGTTGAAGCGGGAAAGAAAAAAAGCATTCTGCCAGTGTGGAGCTATGGCAAAGAAGTTGACCCTTTTTTCCTTTTTGAGCCCCTGGACCCCACTCTGGTGTCAGGGCCCTGGGCAATTGCCCTGGTGCTGACACCGGGCCTGCTTCTGGTCCACACCAACAACACTGCCATGGTCTGATACATAAATAGGAAGGCACCCACTTGTATCCCCTCTGCAGGTTGGCGATGCGGGTGTGATACTGGGCAGTCCAGCACAACCTGCACTTGACAGCAGTCCATGTCCTGGGCATTCACAACATCCTAGCATACAGTCTCATCCACACCACAGTGCAGGCTCATGAGTGGGAACTGAAGCAAGAAGTGGTAGAAGGTCTGTTTGACTAGTGGAGCCATCCAGAACTGGACCTTTTTGCCTCCCCATTCAATGCAAAACTACCCAGTTTTTGTTTGCTCGTTCCCGGGTGTGGTGTTATTTGACGAGACACCCTGTCACTTTGTTGGACAGTGAGGTTTCTGTATGCCTTGCCTTCCTTCCCTTCCTGGTTCTGCATAAAGTCCTGCTGAAGCTACAAATGGAGGGTGCAAGCGATTCTTATTGCCTTTCTATGGTTTCCCCTGCTGCAACAGCTAGCGATGGAACCTCCAGTACCTCTACCTCTCCTACATGACGCTCTCTCTCAGGAGCAGGGCAGCCTTGAGCACCTGGGATTCAAATCTCTCCACCTGCATGCATGGCACCCCTGGGCATAACGGTGTCATGTTTTGGGATTTCCACCCAAGTAGCCCAAGTTCTGGTGGAAGCCAGAAAACCCTCCACCAGAACTACATATGCTATGAAGTGGAAGAGGTTCACCATCTGGGCCACTGCCAGGGATCTGGACCCGTTTTCTTACCCGGCACACCAGGTCCTCAAGTACCTCTTGCAGCTATCTGATTTGGGCCTCAGCTATTCCTCGCTGAAGGTCCACCTTTCAGCGATATTTGCCTACCACCTTCTGGTAGAAGGCAAAAATATTGCTCAGTTGGAGGTCTCCAAAACCTTCCTTAAGGGGATCCTTCTCTTGAAACCTCCAGTCCGTAGCCCGGTTCCCCCCTGGGATTTGAATTTTATTTTAGAGAAGATTACTTTGTCTCCTTTTGAGCTGGCAGCAAGCTGTGATATACACTACCTGTCTTGGAAAGTGTTATTTTTAGTTGCCATTACTTCAGCTTGAATTTCGGAGCTTTAGGTCCTAGTTTGCAAGGAGCCTTATTTAATTCTCCACAGACACAGGGTGGCTCTGAGGACTAACCCTTCTTTTCTTCTGAAGGTAGTATCCGATGTGACGTTAAACCAGGCCATCTAACTGCCAGTCTATTTCCCTGAATATTCCAGTTTTGGGGGGGGGGACCTCTTGCACACTCTGGATGTGCACAGAGTTTTATGTTATTAAATTTCTCTGGCAAAGGAGGTGCGCAAATCAAACCAGTTATTTGTTTCCTTTACGCCCAAACGTCAGGGCATAGCTGTTTCCAAGCGATGTCTTTCCAAGTGGTTGGCTAACTGCATCACTTTTATTTACCAGAAGTATGAGAAACCACTTCCGCGGGGAGGTCAAGGGGCATTCGACCCGCGGCATGGTCACCTCTACTGCCTTTCTGAGAAATGTGTCTGCCTCTGACATTTGTGCTGCAGCCACATGGAGTACCGGCCATACTTTCACGAAACATTACAGTCTGGACATTGCCTCTAGGCACAGGGCTGGCTTCAGTCTGGCTGTTCTTCAGGACCAGTTGTCCTAGTCTGCGTCCTTCCCTGCAGACACTTCCACCTCCCAGACCTCAGTCTCCGATTGTTCCTTCTTGACTGCTTGGAATTCAGTCCTATGTTGTAATGACCTACTGTAAGAACCCTCTCGAAGTAAGATACAACAGTTATGTAAGAGCTTACCATAACAGTAGGTCTTCGAGAGAGGTTCCTGCAGTAGGTCATATTTTTCCCTCAGCTTTTGCTTATTCTTTCCTTTCCCAGGGTGCACTTTAGTAGTTCAGGGCTCAAGGAGTTTTCTCCTTTGTCCCATTTACCTTTCCGAGGCCTTCTGGTGGGAGAACTGGAGGGCGGGTGTGGGGATGCCCCCTCTGTAGTGTCATGCTGATGTCCTGTCAGGTGACGCTGGGGTCGGTCCCCCACTATGGATTGCTAGCTAGAAGTTTGCCGTGTGGTCCTGTTGCCAGGGGGCGCACTCCTATGTTGTAATGACCTACTGCAGGAACCTCTCTTGAAGATCTACTGTTACAGTAATTTCTTACGTAACTGTTATTTCTAGCTTCTTCCCCTGTTCTCAAGGTGCTCCAGTGGTGGATGGACCCCAGCAACTTGCTGAAGGGGGTTCCATTCCTTATCCCCTCCCCTCAACAGATCCCTACCACTAACGCCTCAGAGCAGGGCTTGGGGGCACATCTGGGCCCTCATCTGACACACAGAACGTGGACCACAGTGGAGACTTCCCTCCACATAAATGTTCTAGAGATGAGGGCAGTTCTGTATGCCTTGCAGGCCTTTCAGAACCATCTGTCCCCAGGGCGTGTGCTGGTGCAGTCAGACAACCTCAGTGTAGTCTACTACATCAACAAGCAAGGGGAGGGGGGGAGATTCATTCTTATCCCATGTGCAGGAAGGCAATGAGAGTTTGGTACTGGGCTGTACAACACGGTTTAGAACCATCAGCTGTCCATTTTCCAGGCGTCCTAAACATCCTGGCAAACAGGCCAAGCAGGTCACAGTCCAAAATGAATGAGTCTGAGCTGCTGACCTTGGTAGTAGATCATCTCTTTGACAGGTGGGGTCGTCCAGAGTTGGACATAGAAACATAGAATTTGACAGCAGATAAGGACCGCTTGGCCTACCCAGTCTGCCCATTTCCCTACCTAATGGATAAGCTGCAGATCTTAGTTAACCAGCAGCCTACTTCTTTCTACCTCCACCCCCTAGAATTGCCTTATGACTGTCCCATGCATGCTTGAATTCAACCACTGTTTTTGACTCCACAGCCTCCTCTGGAAGGCTGCTCCATGCATCCACAACCTCTCTGTGAAAAAATACTACTTACATTACCTCCAGCCGCCCATCTTCAAATTGTGCCCCTTATTCTGCACACCTCTTTTGAAAGATGCTACCCTCTTGGACTTTGTTGATTCCCTGAGGTACTTGAAAGTTTCTATCATGTCCCCCCTCTCCCTCCTTTCCTCGAGGCTATACATATTAAGCTCCTTTAGTCTCTCTTCATATGTCTTCTGGTGCAGACCCTGCACCATTTTAGTTGCCCTCCTCTGGACAGCTTCCATCTTGTGTATGTCCTTGCGGAGATTGGTTCTCCAGGACCTTTTTGCTTCCCCTCTCAATGTAAAACTGCTGCTTTTCTGCTTGCTCAATCCAGGGCCTGGAGTTTTCTGATGAGATGTGTTGTCCCTGTCATGGAAAGAGAGGTTCCTTTATGCCTTCTTTTGCTTCTGATCCAGAAGGTGTTAATCAGACTTCAGATGGAGGGGGCCACTCTAATCCTTGTGGCACCATCCTTGCTTTGTCAGATGTGGTTTCCATTACTGCAACAATTAGTAGCAGAACCTCCAGCACCCCTGCCCCAGTGCAAAGGTCTGCTGTCTCAGAAATGGGGCAGCCTAGTCTATCCAGACCTCAAGTCACTTCATCTTTATGCATAGCTCCTGTAGGACATAGCCATTGCAAGATCTGGAGTATCCCCAGAGGTGGCTGATGTGCTGGTGGCTACCATGAAACCTTCCACCAGGGCTTCCTATTCCATGAAGTGGAAACGTTTTGCCCTGTAGACCACTTCACATCACCTGGATCCCTTCACTTGCCCAGTGAATTAGATTCTGGAATACTTGCTGTCCTTGTCAGACAAAGGGCTACAGTACTGTCCCATTAAGGTGCACTTGTCTGCTATATCAGCCTTCCATGTGCCCGTTGATGGCCATACTGTGGCCCAGCTGGATGTGGCCTGAATGTTTTTGTGAGACATTCTACATTCAGATAGATACTTTATTTATAAAGCATCCCTTCCCAGAGGCTCAGAGCACTGTAAAGTTCTTAAAACAACAACATCAAAGACACTTCCAACAATTACATTGCAGAGTAAGTAAAATAAATTAAAACACAATAGATATACTTTAAAACAAGACAGTCAGTAGACACTATAGTTTTCAATAATTATATATTATAAACCTGACAGAATAAAATGTCTTTAGCCCTTTCTTAAGGATTTCTACCAAGAGTGCCTCCCTCAGATAGCGTAGCAGTGAATTCCACAGGGCTGCCATGGCAACAGACAGCCCAGTCTCCTGACTGCTGCAACCTAGCCCTGGGGACCACCAGGAGGCATCCCTCAGAAGAACAGAGAGAGTGAGCTGTGCAGTGAGAAACTAAGAGATCTTGCAGGTAGTCTGGTCCCCGGCCTTGCAGGGCTTTATAGGTCAGTAATCCGACCTTGAAGGCAACCCTCCACCTTATTGGCAGTCAGTGGAGAACGGGTAATATGATCAAATCTCAGAGCACCTGTTAACAGCCTGGCTGCCACATTCTGCACCAGCTGCAGACGGTGGAGGTTGCCTCCAGATAGCCCCAGATACAGAGCATTGCAGTAATCCAACCTAGACGTGGCAAGGTCATCGGCTGGTATCAGGGCTTGGATCCAGGCAATGTCCCTCAGATGATAAAAGCCACTTTGGACGATGGCCAACACCTGAGCATCAAGTGTCAAGCCATCAAGGATCACGCCCAGATCCCTAACCCGAATAGAGGGGGTCAAGGGAACAACTCCCAGTCTCAGACCGGGATCATTCCCCAGCCCTTCTCCATCCCACCAATGACCAGAGTCCACCACCAGTATCTGTCTTGTCTGGATTGAGTCGTAGCCAGTTTTGAGTCATCCACCTCTGAATCTTGGCCAGGCAGGTGTTAAACATAGAGGCCGCCATCCTGTTTCCAGGGAACAGGACAAGTATAGCTGGGTAACATCAGCATAGCAATGAAAACCCAGCCCATACTGCCTGATGATGTCTCCTAAAGGCAACATATACATCACAGACAGCAGAGACAAAAGGGCCGAACGTTGTGAAACTCCACAGTGCAGATGCATCGGACTAGACAAGGATAACCCCACCATCACCCTCTGCACTCTGCCTGTGAGTTAGGACCTAAACCAGCTGATGACCTTGCCAGTTAGTCCATGCCAGTTCCGCAGTCGATCCAATAACACCTCATGGTCCATGGTGTCAGATGCTGCAGAGAGATCCAGGAGAACAAGGATGGTATGTTCTCCCTAATCTCTTGCAATCAGGATATCATTCAGCACCTTCACTTGGGCAGTCTCCGTGCTATGCCCAGGTCTAAATCCAGACTGGAAGCACTCAAAAGTGGCAGAGGAAGCGAGACAAGCCTCAAGCTGAATGGCCACCACTTTTTCTAAAACCTTCCCTAAAAATGGGAGGTTTGAGACTGGTCTGTAGTTGGTGAGACACTCTGGGTCCAATGAGGGTTTCTTCAGAAGGGGTCTCACCAAGGCCTCTTTCAAGGCCACTGCAAAGACCCCACTCCCCAAGGAACACCAGACAATCTTGGCAACCACAAGTCCAATCAGGTGCACACAACCGACCAAACGGGTTGGACATGGATCTAGATCACAGTGGGTTGGTTACAGCCTTGAGACAATCTCAACTAGTGTCAGTAGCTCAGCAGGTAGCACAGTTGCCTCTGAGGCCGGGAGATCAGTAGGCTGTGGGTTGTATCCCCACACCAGGCACTTGGGTTAATATCCCAATACTGACACTGTAGTGCAGCATGAGAGGGGTGCCACACTCCTGAGGTGCCGTATTTCGGATGAGACGTTAAACCGACATCCCATCTGCCTGTTCTGGTGGTAGTTTCAGGTGGATGTTAAAGATCCCATGGCACTTCTCAAAAAGTGCAGGGAAATTTCCCCAGTGCCCTGGCCAAATTTCCCCTCATTCACTAAAAATACCACCAACAGCTTAATCTGGTTCAAGGTCAGTTGGCATTCATCTGTATACCCCTTCCCCCAGGTCGTGCCTGAAAATAGGCAGGATTTGTCTAGTGCACTTAACCCAGTCAACAAAAACTAAAACTACCTCATCCACTTCAACTGGCTCAAACTCACCCCACACAAGTGGGGTGCCCCGGCACATCACCGGTCTGATCCTGCAAGTTCTTTAAGCAGCGCTGGAAGAGATCTCAGTCCTGATAGAGGACACGTTGTCAGCAAAGGGCAGAGCAGACTTATCGCACCTCGTACTGAACTAGCTCCCCAGTAGAGAGACAGGCTGGGTGCAACAACCTGTCTACCGTACAGAACACTTGAGCCGGTCTGCTCTTTGATGCAGCAATCTCCCTTGACAGAAACTCTGCCTTTTTCTGGGAGATTGCCCTTTGATAGTCACCATAATGTGACCTCAAAACCAATTTGTCCTCCATCAGTCCCAACCCCCCAGCGCTGCTTCAGCCTCCAGCCCTTTATCTTTAACTCCGAGTTCCCCATCAAACCCGGAGGGCCTCGGGCAAATAGATAAGGGACGGATAGGGACGGGCACAATAGAGTCGAAGGCTACAGTAACAGCCCTGTTATAGGCTGCCACTGCCTCCTCTGCACTCATCGTGAACCCAGTCTCCACATCTGATAGGTCCAGCACCACCTGTAGTCCTGTTGGGGACAATCTGCACAAAGGGCGGTACTAGATCATCTCCACAGAGCATGAACCCTCTGGGGGGGGCCCAAAATGTGAACCTCACGGTACTATGATCTGAGCACATGACTAGATCAGTCATGAGGTCATTGACCCCAAGACCCAGTGTGAACACCAGCTCCAATGTGTGCCCGTGCAAGTGCATCGCTGAGGTGGTAACCTGCGACAGACCCAGAGCCTCCATACTTTTGTGTTAGTGAAGCTTGCTTTGGTTTCTTTTGAGCCAGTCATGACTGGTGAACTACGCTTTCTGTCATGGAAAGAGTTGATCTTCAGGGGTATCTCAGTCATCAGGTTACACCATATGAACTTCATCTGTAAATGGGGAATCCACACGGAAGATTTTTAGCAATACAACTGGGACTGCCCATGCTAAGATTCTTCATGGAACAGCAGGTAGCCAGCTTCAAGTCTGTGCCCTCCAGGGCGTCATTCCACCACTTGCCCTCCGGGTCCAAGATCTCCAAGGCCTCCCACGCAAAAGATAAGTCCTTGGGGAAAAGTCACAGAGAGGGTTGTGGATACATGAAACAGCCTTCCTGAGGAGGTTGTAGAGTCAAAAACAGTGGGGGAATTCAAGAATGCATGGAACAGATATAAGGCAATTCTAGTGGGGGGTAGGAGGAAGTAGGCTGTTGGTTAACTAGGATCTGCAGCTTGTCCATTAGGTAGGGAAATGGGCAGACTAGGTGGGCCAAGCGGTCCTTATCTGCCATCAAATTCTATGTTTCCTCGCAGTACAGGCAGGCAATCAGAAATATACTGGGCAACTTGTTGATAATTGCTTGGTACGTCCAGGTGATTGCATTTTTCTGACATCTTAGTTTGAGATAGCCATCCTAGTTTGGAATATAGGGAGCAGTGATGGGTGGAGTATGGGGCTTCAGTAATAAATCTTAGTGCTCAGTGGTAGAGAGTGACAAGCTTAGCTAGGGCAGTACTATATGTTTATATGTCCCCCAGAGCCACTCGATACTGTTTCAGAGTGGTTTCATGCTCCTTTGGCTTGGGCGAGAACAGCGAGCAAAAGCTATGCTGTTCTGGCTTAAGCAGACGGTGCAAGTGAAACCACTCGGTGATACAGGAAAACTAATGCATACAGGGGACGACATATTATTTATAGAGAGGATCAATAATATGTTTTCAAAAACTTCCCGAACGTGCCTGCTTTTAGGGTATCTGTGCGTGAGATGCTTTTTACAGAATAAGAGTGTCTCACGTGCAGGAGAAAGGAGCGCTCCAATTGGTCGGGAGCGCTCCCTCGCTCTGTAATAAGGCCTTGTCCATAAAGGAAGTAAGCATAATCAAGGAGTGGAAGAAAGGTAGACTGAACCAATTGAGTTTTTGCTTCTTGTGTAAGTGCCTAATGCAGAAGAACTGTCCAAGTCTTTGCTTTAGTTTTTTTCTCTGGTTCCTTGATATGGTCAACAAAAGACAGTTTATGGTCAATCCAGAATTCCAGATATTTAAATTTGTCTACAATCTTCAGTTTCCCCAATAAGGTGGTAATTTGAGGAGCCGGGCAGTGGCTGGATGTTCTAGGTGAAGGAGAAACATGCATTGCCTTAGTTTTGTTGGCATTTAGCAACAGTTTTAGATGAAGGAGATTTTGTTGCAGATGGTTAAAATCCAGTTAAGTCTTTGTGGGCGTGTTGATGTAGAGAACCGTGTCATCTGTGAAAAGATGGATATTGGCTGATTTAATACCAGAATTGATGTTATTGATGTAAATTGCAAATAATGGGCCTAAAATGGACCCTTGTGGTACACCTCTCATGAGTTTTCAATGGAGAGAGAGAGATCCCCTTATGCGTTAATCTGCTGTCGACGGCCAGTAAGATAACTAGAAAACCAGTTCAGGGGGCGCTAATGAGCAGCTGAAAGGAAAAGTCGCATCTCTCCAGAGCTCCACATCATCACGATTTATAAAGCTTATTTTACTCCATTATAAGAGATGAAATTAACTACAAATTACGTCTGGAGGTGAACAACTGTGGACAAGTACCTAACTCCGGGGAAAACATCCCGCCAAGGCACAAAGAACAGCAAAAAATCAGCTAATCAGGAGGGTGATGCTACCAATGCCATAGGCCCCATCTCCTTCTCGGCTACAGAGTAAACAGTAATAAGTAAGACCATTTCAGAACAAGTCATGGTTGATTTAAACCCACGTTGGGACAAGCTAGAAAGATGCATAACTAATCTGGCTTCTGAAATAAAGCAGTACTCGGGTAGAATAGATGAAGCTGAGCAGTGCATATCCGAGTTGGAGGACACTACGCAGCTTGTCCCAGACTGAATAGAGAAGCTCGAGTGGAAAGTGAAGGAGCTGAAGGACGCCCTCGACTACCAAGAAAATTAGTCATCTGAACAACTTACGCATTCCGGGGTTGCCTGAAGGAGCCGAAAAAGGGGACCTCATGAACTTCTGCACCCAAACACTACCAAAGCTACTGCAGATGAGCCTGCCAAAGGGGAAGTTATAAGTCGAAAGAGTGCACAGGGTGCTCGTGCCAAAACCTCTAGTGACCAACCCACCTAGCCAAGTTATATTCCGACTCCACCACTGCCACGGACCCGGCAGGCGATTCTTGCATCACTCAGAACCACAGAGACCTAGCCCTCTGATGGTAACAAGCTGACCCTACACCAAGATACAGGAAGAAAAGTATTTGCCCCTTCCTAATTTCCTCTATTATTGCATTTGTCACACTGGATGTTTTCAGGTCTTTAGACACAATGTATTATTAGATAAAGGGAACCTGAGTGAACAAATAACACTTGTTTTGTTTACCTATTTCAGTTTTAATGAAAACAGTTAACCAACACCAACTGGCACTGTGTGAAAAGAATTGCCTCTAGTTAAATCAACCCAATTAAAGGGATAAGTAGAGTCAGCTGATTGAACACAGCCAGGCCTGATTACAGCCAGTCCTGCTCAATATAAACTTCACTTATTTTGACCCTTACCATCAGAGTCACGCTAGCTCAAAGAGTCAACAAGCACATTATGCCACGATCAAAGGAAGTTCCTGAAAAGATCAGAAAAAAAGTTATTGCTATCTATCAGTCTGGAAAGGGTTACAAAGCTACTTCTAAGGCTCTGGGACTCCACCAAACCACAGTGAGAGCCATAATCTCCAAATGGAGAACACTTGGAACAGTAGTGAATCTTCCCAGGAGTGGGTGACCTGCCAAAATTACTCCAAGGGCCCAGCGTAAAATCATCCAGGATGTCTAAAAGGATCCTAAAACAGCATCCAAAGAACTGCAGACTTCTCTTGCCTCAGCTAAGGTCAGTGTTCATGACTCCACAATCAGAAAGAAACTGGGCAAAAATCGGCTTCATGGGAGAGTAGCAAGGGAAACCACTGCTAACCAAGAAGAACATAAATGCTCATCTCTCATTTGCCAAGAAGCACCTGGATGATCCACAAGCCTTTTGGGAAATGTTCTATGGACAGATGAGTCCAAAGTGGAACTTTTGGACGACATGGATCCCATTATGTCTGGTATAAAGCAAACACAGCATTCCACAGTAAGAACATCATACCAACAGTCAAACATGGTGGTGGTAGTGTGATGGTGTGGGGATGCTTGCTGCCTCAGGACCTGGCGACTTGCCATAATTGAAGGAAGCATGAATTCTGCTCTGTACCAGAAAATTCTAAGGAGAATGTCCGTCATCCGTCTGTCAGCTGAAGCTGAAGCGAGTTGGTCATGCAGCAAGACAATGATCCAAAACACAAAAGCAAGTCCACATCAGAATGGCTGAAAAGAAGTGAAATTAAAGTTTTGGAGTGGCTCTAGTCAAAGTCCAGACCTAAACCCACTTAGAGATGCTGTAGTAGGACCTGAAACGAGCAGTTCGTGCTCGAAAACCTACCAATGTTACTGAATTAAAGCAGTTCTATGCGAGGAAGAGTGGGCTAAAATTCCTCCACAGCGATGTGAAAGACTGATATTGAATTATAGGAAGTGTTTGGTTGCAGTCATTGCAGCTAAAGGTGGCGAACTAGTTATTAAGTGTAAGGGCAATTACTTTTTCACACAGTGCCAGTTGGTGTTGGTTAACTGTTTTTATTAAAAACTGAAATAGGTAAACAAAAACAAGTGTTGTTTGTTCACTCAGGTTCCCTTTATCTAATATTACATTGTGTCTAAAGACCTGAAAACATCCAGTGTGACAAATATGCAATAATAGAGGAAATCAGGAAGGGGGCAAATACTTTTTCACACCACTGTATGTCTTCGAGTGCAGAAGAAAAGGCAGCAGTTTAACCAGCAACTTGACCAGCTGAGGGAGAGAAGTTTAGAGTTCTTCATGCTGTATCCGGCCATAGTGAAGGTGAAAATGGAGGGGGCGACCTTTTCGTTTTGGGAGCCGGCAAAATTACAGAACTTCATCGCCGATTGGGACAAGAAGCACAACAAAGGATGACCATGCTGAACAACACCTTAGTTTGTGAATATTTGTCTGATTTCTGATCTATGGTACAGCTCCGAGACTTGAGGGAAGTAGAATGCTTATTTTTGGGGGGGGTGACAGATTGGCAAGATTCCCCACAGAACGATTGGAGCAAATGGAGAATGAATTGCAACGCTTAAACATGAACTGAAAATTGTCCTAAAGTTTTGTTCTGTGTTCATACATGGACTGCACAATGGAGAAGCGGGGGAGTGAGGACTTATAGGCGCAAAGCATTATGTAGAGCTTACTGCAAAGGCTGTTAAAGACGCCCAGGGAAATCACTAGGCTTGTTGGAGGAGGATGAGATCCTCTTGGGGGGAAGCGATGTGTGTGCCTGCTCAAGAAGTCAAATAAATTGAGGTTAAGAAAAGGAGGCCCATGCTGGATCTTTTGTGCAGATGTGCACCACTCTAATGAGCACTATCCATAGGAAGGCTCCCTCATGGGTTGTATGTGCGGCCCCCACAACATCACTGGGGACTTGGTGAGGGGACAGGAAATATTGTGATTTTAATGTGGATTGAAGCCTACAACGATATGATGGCTAGAGAATAAGGGAGGAGAAGGCTGAATATGGTGAGAAATAAGGCAACGCGCTTACCTATGGATGGGGGATGAAGGCCAGAACAAGACCCCATCATAACATACTCGGAGACCACTAGTATGAGCTTGGAGGCTCAATCACAGGGGGTACCATTGAATAGGGATTTCGCCCATTGGAGCGGGTCTGAGTGCTCACAATGGGGGTACTCAGACCACAACTGGACCCGACATGGGGGATCCTGCTCCCAAAGGGAAGATGGAAAATTAGGATGGAGATGTAAGAGACAACAGGGAGAGGTGGAAAAATTTGGGCAGTTATAAAGGGCGGGAAAATGATATGGAGGGCGAGGGGTTCGGACTTGGAGTAACTTCTGGTTCACAGAGAGTTCAAACAACATGAAGTCTTGCTGTATTCTGACTACTGCAGTGATATCCAACCTTTGAACTGCCCCGGAGAGGAAAGAGTTAACTTTCCATGCAAGGCATGGAACGCTGAGCTTGAGCTCGGTTGAGACTCTGTCTGTTGTTGTTTGAACCCAAACCGCCAGATTCTTTACTCCACCTCACTGAACAGTCGCTCCGGAGATTTCTCCTTTGCTCGGTTCAATTTAGTTGGTTAAAGTGTCGTTTTTTCTCGGTTTCAACCGAATCTTTCCAATCTAACCTGTCGGTTCAGTCTGTGAGTACTAGATAGGTTTATTATTGTTTGCTTCTGTGTGGAACTTGTAAATGTCGAATCGTTTCGGTTTGAACCGATCTGGTTTGTTAAAAAGAGTTTTTTCTACTTTTAGAGTGTGGTTACCGGTCCTTATCGGTTCTAAAAAAACTGGATTTCATTACGTTTTTTCCCGACCCGTAACACGGTCAGGAACCGAGCATAAGTGTCTTGCCTGGCGGATTGCCAAAAAGGGTAAGTTTGGTTAGGACTGGCCATGTCTGAGAAACCCAAGAAAAAACGGCCCACTGGGTTTCAACACTGTAGTGTATGTGGGGAAGCCTTTGCTAAGGCTGACCCCCACACCACCTGTGTTTATTGTCTGGGGTTTGGCCACCTCGATTCAGACTGCCAGATTTGCAAAAATTTTCCCTCAGCTACCTTGGAAAAGAGAGAGGTAGGCTCAGGGAAAGGGAGGCCAAAAAGTCCACTGACCCGGATGGTCAGCCCGGTTCGGTTCCAACCGAACCAGAAGGAGTGCCCTCTGACCAGGGCGAAACTTCTTTGGTCAAAAGGAGAACCGACTCTGAGGAGTCGGTTCGCTAAAAGAAAAAGAAGGGATAAGTCAGCCGGTTTGGATCCATAAGTTCTTTCTCCGACCGCTGATGAAATAGCCAAAGCGATAAGGATTGTTCAATTGCTAACCCCGGTTCCGACCGAACCGGCACCATCGGTTAGGGGTTCGGTTCGGTCGGTTCCCCTGGTTCCGGATTATAATTTAGAGGATTTTTATGAACCGGAGGAGGAGGAAGGAGAGTATGAGGATAGTGATGCTGATGGTGAAAGTCTGGATGTGCCCATTGAACCGGACATCTCCCCAGACAGACCTTCAGGGGTTTCTCCTCCTAGGCTTTCTGAGTCCCCTTCCCATTTTTTGTTTTACAAAAAAGTGGCTGAAACTCTTTAGCTTCCTATGGAAGAAGCTGTAGAGGATCAGGAGGAGCCTGATTATGTTGAGATGATGGATATCCCAGAGTCCAGGAGGCTGTCTATTCCCCTTCATAAGTCCTTTGGGAAACAGACAACAAAAATTTTAAAGACTCCTAATTCTGTACCCTGTGGACAAGAGAATGGACAAGAGGTATACTCTTTCAGGCTCAGATACAGAGTTCCTTTCCCAGCAATGCAGCCATGTTGGGGTAGTGCAGGCTGCTGCCTGTGATAAGGCAAATATACCCTTGGCTTCACACCCCCCAGACAAGGACTCCAGGAGGATTGATGCCATGGCAAAGAAACAATACATGGCAGCATCTTTGGGACTCAGGCAGGCTAATTATATGGCCTATACAGCTAGATACCAGAAGTCTAGATGGGACACTGTAATGGCTCTTGCTAAACAGGTCCCTGGCCAGCTTGCCAAGGAGCTGGAGCAGGTGGCTGCAGATGGTATTGAGGCATCCAAGGTGCAATTTCATGCTGCAGTGGACTCCAATGATGTTTCATCTGAGTCATGGCTACATCTGTGGCCCTTCGCAGGATGGCTTGGCGCAGATGTACTAGCCTGTCTCAGGATACCCAGAGTAAGGCCATGGATTTTCCTGTTGTTGGTAATTCTCTGTTTGGGGAGCAAACAGAGAACTACATGAAGAAAATGGATGAATACAGGACCACCTATAGGAGTGCTCAGGCCAAGGAAAGGCAAGCCACTCCCCAGAGGCAGCATTTCAGGGGCAGGGGCAGGCCTTTTCATAGGCCTTTCTACCAAGCCCAGGCCTCCTTTTCCGCCTTTGCCCAGAGGGGGTTCTTCAGAGGGAGAGGCAGACGGGCTACAAGCAGGCTTGCTACCACCCCTCAGCCTAAAGTCCCTGCCAAACAGGCACCTTGATGGGTTCTGCCGGCCAATCCTCCACCAGTAGCAGGCTGGCTTACTTTGTCCAGGACTGGATGTCTTTAACATCAGACAAATGGGTCCTGGAAGTAGTAAGCCAGGGACTGGTTCTCAGCTTCAAAAATTTCCCAAGATGAGAATCGGATCCTTTCCACCTGCAAATCCTTCAGAGGCCCTTGCCCTAGAGGCAGAGGTCTCTTCCCTCTTGGCTCTGAGAGCCATAGAAAGGGTTCCACCCCTACACAAGGGAAAAGGATTGTACTCCAGGTACTTCCTAACTCCCAAAAAAGACAGGAGAATGGCAGCCCATCCTGGATCTCGGATATTTAAACAAGCACCTTTTAAAGCCAAAGTTCAAAATGGTGACTCTGGGAATAATTCTACCCTCTCTAAGGCCAGGAGACTGGCTAGTTTCCCTGGACCTCAAGGATGCCTATTTCCACATTCTCATCAGAAGCTCCCACAGAAAGTACCTCAGGTTTGAGCTGCCCTCAGGCCATTATCAATTCAGAGCAATGCACTTTGGCCTAACTTCAGCTCCAAGGGTGTTCACAAAATGCCTGGCAGTAGTGGTTGTTTTCCTAAGGAGAAAAAAAGATCTCCATTTTCCCATACCTAGACGACTGGCTCATAGTAGGTCAGTCTCCAGACCAAGTCAAGTCACACTTACAGATAACTCAGGAACTGCTCATTTCTCTAGGATTCCTTCTGAATCTTTCAAAAGTCAGTTTTGCAGCCAGTGCAGCTCCTCACCTTCATAGGGGCAGAGCTGGATACAATAAAGGCAAGAGCCTTCCTTCCCCTGGACAGGGCAAGGACCCTTGTTACACTGGCCTCTTCATTCACCCTCCAGGTGCCTCGACCAGCAAGGCATTTTCTGCAGCTCCTGGGCCACATGGCTGCCTCTACAGCAGTGGTCCAGGAAGCAAGATTTCAGATGAGGGACATTCAGTTCCACTTAAGAGCCTTCTGGTCCCAGAGAAAGGATTCTTTGACCAAGCTAATCCCTGTGACTCGAACCCTGATCCAGGCCTTGCAGTGGTGGCAGGATCAGGACAACCTCAGACAAGGAGTTCCCTTCATCACTCAATCTCATTCTTTGATCCTTACCACAGATGCCTCTTGGGCTGGGAGCCCACTTGGGGATCTGACCACCCAAGGGTTGTGGTCACCTCAAAATCTCTGCTTCACATCAATCTCTTGGAACTCAGAGCAGTGTTTCTAGCACTTCAAGTTTTTCCAAGTCTGTTCAGAACAAAGTAGTTCAGATCAGGACAGACAATACCACCACAATGTGGTACATCAACAAACAGGGGGGCACTCGGTCTACGGCCTTGTGCACAGAGGCAATGAAGTTGTGGTCTCTGGCCTATTCCCTGAATACCTCTCTGATAGCAGTGCACCTCCCAGGGAAGGACAATGTTGTGGCAGATGCTCTCAGCAGGATTTCCCAGGGCCATCACGAATGGTCCCTAGATCCCCTGATTTTGAAAGTGATCTTCTCCAGATGGGGCACCCCGCAGATAGATCTTTTTGCTGCCCCAGACAATCACCAACTTCCTCTTTTTTGCTGCAGGCCCCCAGTGTTGGGCTCAGTCACCCCGGAATGCCCTAGTTCTCAATTGGGAAGGGAAGTTCCTGTATGCTTTCCCCCCTTTCCCTCTCCTGTTCAAGGTACTAGCCAAAATCAGGTCTCAATCCTGCAAAGTGATTCTGATTGCTCCAGACTGGGCCAGACTGCCCTGGTACCCTCTCTTGTTGTCCTTAGCAGTCCACCTTCCCCTGTCTCTTCCCAGGAATTACAACCTGTTAACATGTTCTCAGGGGAGGGTTTGGTATCCGAATCTCAAATCTCTCAACCTCAAGGCCTGGCTCTTGAAGAGTTAGAGTTTGCTGATTTGCATCTCTCTCAAGGTGTTCTGGATATTTTAAAGGCTTCTCGAAAGCCTTCCACCAGAAAGACCTACAACTCCAAGTGGAAAAGATTCACTATATGGTGCTCTGGGAAGCATATATCTCCAGAGTCTGCTGACTTGCCTACAGTCATTGACTATATGGTTCATCTTAATAGCTTGGGACTCAGACCAGCTACACTAAGAGTGCATCTGGCAGCTGTCTCTGCCTTCTTGTCAGCAGGCAAGCACTCTTCCCTTTCAGCTCATCCTGTATTCTGTAAATTTTTCAAGGGATTGCTGCATACCAATCCTCCCTTCAGGGACCCTGCCCCTGCTTGGGACCTTAATGTTTGCAGCTTATGCAACCCCCTTTTGAGCCCTTGTCCTCAGCAGAGCTTAAGTACTTGACTTGGAAAACTGTGTTCGTGGTAGCCATCACTTCTGCCAGACGCATAAGTGAGTTACAGGCCCTGTCAGTGGAACCTGATTTTATCTCTTTCCACAGAGATAAGGTGGTCCTCAGGACTAATAGGAAGTTTTTACCTAAGGTGGTTTCAGATTTCCACCTTAACCAGTCTATGTCTCTTCCTGTTTTCTTCACTGACCATTCCTCCTCTGGGGAGAGGAGGTTGCACAGCTTGGATGTGAAAAGGGCCCTTAGTTACTACATAGAGCGCACCAAGGATCACAGGTTTGACTCCCTCCAACTGTTCCTCACTTATGGTGAGGTTGGTAAGGGAAAACCTGCCACTAAGAGATCTATTGCCAGGTGGATTGTCTCTTGTATACAATTCTGCTATGAAAATTAGGTAGAATCCCACCTCAGGCCTGAGGCTCACTCTACCAGAGGTACAGCTGCTTCCCTGGCTGCTGCCAGGGATATTCTATCTTAGAGATTTGTCAAGCAGCCACCGGAGAAACAGTACATACTTTCACCAAGCATTACTCTCTGGATATCCAGGCTAGGGTGATGCTCGGTTTATTACAACAGTGCTCCAGATCCTATTCCCAAAGTAGGTTCTGTCTCTCCTCCATGGAGGTACTGCTTGGTAGTCTGCAATAGTCAGAATACAGCAAGACTTCATGTTGTTTGAAGAAAAAATTACACACCTTAGTAATGTTGTTTCTTCTAATGGAGTCTTGCTGTATTCTGACCTCCCCCCTGCCTCCCCTCTCAGAACCTGGGTTTTGGGATGTGGGTGGGCAGGAACAGTGTTGGCACCCTAGAGGTGCCTCCTTTTTCTCACCCTCTTATTTTTGGGTGTGTGTTGTGTTTTGTTTTTTGGGTTTCCTGACTTGAGTCTTTGCCTTGGAACCAAAAAAACCTTTTATTAAATTTACTTGCCAGTTGGCGAGTGTGAGTTTATAGTTTCCACACAGGACACCCAGTGAGTATAGCTTGTAAAGATCTGGCGGGTTGGGTTCAAACAACAACAGACAGAGTCTCAACCGAGCTCGAGCTCAGCGTTCCATGCCTTGCATGGAAAGTTAACTCTTTCCTCCCCGGGGCAGTTCAAAGGTTGGATATCACTGCAATAGTCAGAATACAGCTAGACTCCATTAGAAGAAACAACATTACTAAGGTGAGTAATTTTTTCTTTTCTAACATTAAAAACTGAAATACCTACAAGGATGAAATACTGCAGATTTTTTTCTACAAATACGGGAGGAGGAGAGAGTTGGTTTAATGGTTACAGTTAATGTTCGATGGTTTGTTTAATTTATTGTTAGACTGTTTTTGCTTTGCCAAGGTACATAGAGAAGGAGGAGACACACGTCCAGTAAAACATAAAGTGGGCATTAGAGGGATGAAAAGGGGAATATGAGAGAGAGAGAACATTGCTAAGGAACTGGCAAGTACCATAATTTCCTGGAATGTTGAGGGGTTTTCTTCACTGGCCAAAAGAAGTAAGGTACTGGCAGCCCTAAAGAGAGAAGGAACTCATATCGCAATGATTCAGAATCCACGTTTGACACCAAAGAGCATGCTAAGCTCGTTGGGAGGTGGGTGCGTGTCACGCTTCCTCGTATAGTTCACACAAAAGAGGGGTAGCAATATTAATTCATATAAAGTTTTCCTTTGTGCACCACAGAATGGCTAAAGACCCAGTAGATGGAAGATGCATCTTTGTAGTGGGGGAAGTACTAGGAGAAGCAATTACTCTGGGTAATGTTTATGCCCCCTCAGTGTTGGACCCACAGTTTTACCAGAACATTAAGGACATAATAGTTAAAGAACAGTTCCCAAAGTTGATCTTTGGGGGTTCAATTGTGTTTTACACCCTAAAATGGACTACTCAGGCACCAGATCAAGAAAAGTAGCAGCGGTGCAGCAATGGCAAATGGACCTAGCAGACTTGAACCTAATAGACACCTGGTGCACAGCAAACCCTGGGGCACGAGAATATACCTTTCATTCGCTCCCTCACAATACGTGGTCCAGATTAGATTATATTTTTGTGCAAATAGAACTATATCTGGAGGTAGCTAACATATCACATAGTTCCATTTTTCTTTCTGACCACGTTATGGTGCAAATGGAAATTAGGTTCAGGCAGATGGAGCGAAAGATGGGAAGTTGGAGGTTCCCAACTTACTTATTGGCCAGGCAAGACTTTAGAAATGTCCTTAAAGATCAGTGGAAGGAATATGAGAGAACAAGTAAGGGCACAGTGGAAGCGAAGGGGACTTACTGGGAAGCCAGTAAGGTATACATGAGGGGGGTAATAATAGGATACACAGCTTGACTGAAAAAGGTAGGAAGAATTAGAAGGAAAAATCAAAGCTTTAGAAAAGGAAGTAATTCGCACAAGCACTGTGGACTGTAGGAGGGCACTAAACCTGGACTTAACAGAGAAGGCTAGAGCTAAAGCACTGCATGCATGACAAAGAATATATGAATTGGGTAATAAACCGGGTCCCCTTTTGGTATGCCTAATGAAGGGGGGAAATCAAATCAGAAAATATTGTGGCTATCGGGTAAGAATGGGCAACTATTGCAGGGGGGGAAATGCACAATGGAGCACGATTCAAGGAATTTTATGAATCACTGTATAAAGCAGAATGTACATGGACAGACACATTATTCCAGGTTTCTGGAGGGCCTTCAAATTCCAAAGTTAAGCGAGGAGCAAAAAATATTGCTGGGCAGTGGTATAACAACTGAGGAAGTGGGTAAGGTGATCGGGTCCCTGAAAAGCAGCAAAGCTGCCGGCCCAGACGGATTTGGGTCAGAGTATTATAAAGAACTCAAACAAGAGGTAGCAGAACCACTTAGAAATGTGATAGAGGAAGCGAAGGGGGAGAGGGGGCTTCCTAATACATGTTGTGAAGCCAACATATGTGTCCTGCTCAAGCCAAATAAAGATCCCCTCAACTGTGCCTCCTATAGGCCAATGTCCTTGTTAAATTGTGATTGTAAGATAATGACCAAGGTGTTGGCCTCTAGGTTGGAAAAGGTATTGCCCCTTAGTGCATGCTGACCAAACTAGTTTTGTCCAAGGCAGAATGTCCTACCACAATATGAGGCGCCTTCTTAATATGATTTAGTTAGGAACTAAATCCCCGGAACAGACATGTGTTCTTTCTATGGATGCTGAAAAAGCATTTGATAGGATTGAGTGGGGATACATACTAGAGATCTTACGCAGGTTTGGCCTGGGGGAACAATTTATTCAGCTGATTGCTGCTTTCTATAGGACCCCTTCAGCAAGAGTATTAGTCAATAACACCCCATCAGAACAATTTTGGCTTGGGAGGGGCACAAGGCAGGGGTGCCCCCTCTCCCCACTACTATTTGCAATTGCAATAGAACCCCTGGCCATCAAAATCAGAATGGACCCATGGATCCTGGGAGTTCCAGATAAACAACACAGGCTCCACATAATCACATTGTATGTGGATGATATCCTGCTTTTTTTGCGAAAACAAGAGTGTTCGGTGCCAGCCCTGTTGCAGGTAGTGGAGGCCTTTGGAAGATTTTCAGGATATAAAATAAATATTAATAAATCAGAACAAATGTATATAAAAAAAAGGGGAGGAGGGAGAACAACAAGACACATGGGGGCTCAAGGCAGTCAGGAAGGCGTTTACATATTTGGGAATAAGGATGGGCAGGACCTTGCAGGAAATCTACGAACTGAACTATACCCCCCCAATTGAGACAATACTACGGGACTTACAGAGGTGGCGGGCACTACCAATTTCATGGCTGGGGATGATTAACCTCGTTAAGATGAATACCCTACCTAGAATTTTGTACATCATACAGATGATGCCAATGGGAGTCAGAAACAAAGATATTAAGAGGCTTGAAAGAGGTTTCAGTAACTTTATATGGCAGTGAAAGAAACCACAAATCAGTCTGATGAAACTCAAGGCAAATACTGAGGGGGGGGGCTTGAATTTCCAGACAGTAAGGGGTATTACCTGGCTACACAGTATAGGTACATACTTAATTGGATAAATAGAGGGGAGGCGGCCACTTGGGTAAATCTGGAGGAGCAAGGATGACCACGGTGACTTTCGGCCTATTTGGGGGAATCTGGCCTACAAGCCTACAGGCGTCTTGTGAACCCTAACCCAATGACTGTATCATGTCTGGATGCCTAGAACGAGATTAAGAGGAGGGCAACAGGTAAATACTGATTCCGATAGCAAATAACCTGGATTTCTTACCAGAACTTCAGGATGAGGGATTCAGACAATGACAAGAAAGTGGGGTCAGATGCCTGGGGGACCTTGCAACCAGAACAGGTATGTGCGACTTCCCACACATCCAGGAAAAGATTGGGGTTCCAAATTCACACACTCTTCGATTTTTTTCAGCTCAGATTTTTGGAAAAAACTTGCTAGACCTTCCACAGAGGACCCAGCTTTGGGCGAAGTGGAAAGGGAGATCTTGGGAGCCAGAATACATGAAAAAAGATTAGTGGGTAGGGCAGCAAAATGAGGGCATACTTTAAGGGTGAAGAAGGGAGAGTGAAACAATGGTGGGAGAAAGACCTTAAAATTACTATTACTGAGGCTAACTGGGAAGGGGTCCTTAGGTCACACATGGGATTACTCCTTTGTAACAAGTACAAAGAAATGCAATACAAATTCTTACACAGGCTGTATTACCCACCCAATGCTGTGCATAAATTCTGTCCTGCAGTCTCCCCAATGTGTGGAAAATGTGGGGGAGCGAGAGGTACCCTAATGCATTATTATTGGAACTGCCTTGGTATTCAGATGTACTGGAAAGGGGTAGCTGGAGAATTAACTAAAATGGAGGGACGGGTGATAGAGGTTTCCCCGAAATCACTTTTGTTTGGGATAGACACTCAGGGTGAGGAGGAATGGGAATTATACCTGAGGTGGATAAGGATTCTCCTAGTGGTAGCCAGACAGGGGTTTCAAAATGTATGGGTAATGAACAGAACCCCAACGGTAGAGCAGTGGAAAAGTTTAACATTCCAAGCATTAGCAGTAGACAGACTGACGTTCATCCTAAAAGGTAAGGAAGAGAAATTCCTCCAAGCATGGGAGAAGTTTTTGAGCACCCTTTCCCCAGTGGAGGCAACACTTCTCAGGGAAGGGGGGGGATCATATAGGACTCCTGCCTACACAACAAACTGGAGAGCACTGGGAGGAACCAGGGGTAGCAATCCATAAACTTCGAGCCATATAAGAAATACTGGCTGAGCATAGAAAATAAACAAGTCCTTGGCAAGGCAATTTTTCTGGTAAAGATTATTGTAAACTATACTATGTTAACTTTAGTCAAAGTAGAGTGTTATAGCATTAGACATGTCTCTGTCACCTTGGCTTTTTCTTTTTCTCTTCACAATGTATTTTCTTCTTTCTACTTTTTCTTGATTGGGTTTCACACACAGATGATGATAAAGTGCTTAAGTTACGGCAGTGCTTGAAGATTGCTTGAGACATGACTAAGCATTTTGCTATTACTGAACAATACGTTATATGAAATACAAGTAGGGGAATGCAGGACTCTATAAGCAAACTGAGGATTTACTATGCTGATTTCCATGTATGAATTTCAAGCACCTGAATGTACTGTACTTGAAAACCTTTCAATAAAAATATTATACAAAAAAAGGAAAACCAGTTCAGCGCATGGCAGTCCAGGCCAACGTTTTGCAGTGAAAGTAGAAGCAGATCATGGTCCACCATATCAAAGGCCTTGCTAAGATCAAGAAATGAGGCACAAACATAGTTTTTGTCATCCAGTGACTTTAGCAATCACTGGAAACCTTAACTAGGGCAGAAACCGTACTATGACACGGTCTAAATCCGAACTGTACTGGAATTTACAATTTTTCCAAGTAATTTGGATAGGATGGGAAGAGATATGGGTCTATAGTTTAAATCATTCAGATCACCAGACTTGAAAAGAGGAATAATGTGGGAGGTTTTCCAGACAAGTGGGGGAACGCCCTGTGTGAGGGACATATTGAATAGGTGTGTGTTAGGGGTAGACAAAACATGATAGCCTATTTTTAGATAGTAAGAGTCAATATAGTCGGCACCTGCGCTCTTCCTGGTGTCGAGCCCCAGGAGAAGGTCCTCCACTTGTTTTATTGTGTAGAAGGAAAAGAGAGCATCATGGAAAGGAGGAGCCAGGATAAAACATGGTGGGCCCCATGTAGCGAGCTTTGCATGTAGTTTGTTAGCAGCGGAGGAGTCAAATACTAACCCAGCAGTGGCAAAGTGGTTATTAAGGAGGTCTAAAATTGTTTGCTTGTTGGTAGTGAAAGAACCACCAGTGGAGATTTTTGCAGGAAGGGAGTTAGCAAGATTGTGTCCCTCAATGTCCTTTAAGGTCTTCCAAACTTTAGCTGAGCAGTCAGGGGAGGACATTAGTTCATCTTTAAAGTATCTAGCTTTTTTAGCTCAATTAAGTTTAGTGCATTAGTTTCTTGCAACTCTAAAGGCAGTCCAGTCAGTTGGGAGTTTGGTTTTCCATGCTTTTTTTCCATAGGGCATCCCTCTGGTTCAGTACAGATCTCAGGTTAGCAGTAAACCATGGGCAAGACTTTTTCTTGGTGCGTATTTTGACCAAGGGTGTGTTTTGATTTATGGCTCCAAGGACTATGTCCTGAAATTGCTCATGTGCCTCAGCCACAGTAGTGGCCAAATAGAAGTCTTGCCAGTCAGTGAAGAATCTGTCAAGCATACCCCCAGGTCTCTACCTGTGGATGCTTCTTTCTTCGGCATCATGAAGCAACTGTCTGCCACCATGGGGTTCCAGACAGAGGAGGAAGATGCCACCAGAAGGGATCTGGTGGACTATCTGGAAATTGTAGAATCTCCACCCATGATTATCCCTCCCTTGCTTCGAGCCCTTAAAAATTCTACCACGATTGCCTGGCACAGGCCAGATATGGTGCTAGCTATGCCACGCAGGGCTGATAAGCTCTACAGTTCCCCTCTTTGCATTCCATACTTGGCTGCCCAAGCAGAAACCGACTCCGTAGTCATTAAGGCAGCACATGAAGCACATGATAAGTCTCAGGTGCCCAAACACCTTAGTTCCTTGTCCCTGGGCAAAGAATCCCATAGGACTGATCTTTGGAGCAAAAGAGTGTATGCCTCCTCTACACTAGGCCTGAGGATTGCCAACTACCTTTCACATATGGTGAAATTCCAGAACACCAATTCTAGGAAGGGGAAAGCTGCTGCCCAAGCCCTTCCTGAAGGTGCCCAGAAGCAGGAACTCTTGTAATGCCTTCAAACTATGAAAGATGCTGGCAAACATCTCCTCAACCATCTATGACCTGTCAGACACAGTTGCCAGGGCAACTGCCACTGGCATATGTCTCTGTAGGCACTCATGGCTCAGGGTGTCTGGTTTTGCAGCTGATGTATAAAACAAAGTATTGAATGTGCCCTTCAGTGGCACTACACTTTTCGATCCGGATGTCCAGACCTTATCAGTGACCTGCAGGCCTCAGGTATGGCCCTTAAGTCTGTATAATCCCTCTACCACACTCAGTCCCAGGAGGCAGTGGTCGGAGGATGGTTCTCCCTCCATTTGAATCAATGGAGAACCATCACAACAAGATGCTTGGATCTTGCATATCGTAGAGTGCGGTCATATCCTGGAGCTCATTCAATAGCCTCCAGACACCCCTCTGCCACCTGCAAACTACCCCTGGCTCATCTTCCTGTTCTCTGGAAGGAGGTACAGACTCTTCTGTGCAAGCAGGCAGTAGAACTTGTGCCAAAGCGACACAGAAATCAGGGGTTCTGCTCCAGGTTCTTCCTGCTTCTCAGAAAGATGGGAGATCATGGGCCCATTCTCAGTTTGAAGGACCTTAATCTCTTCGTCCAGTACAAAAAGTTCAGAATGGTAACTTTACCAGGCCTTCTGCCCCTCCTCAAAACCAAGGATTGGCTCTGCTCCCTGAATATGCAGGACACCTGCCTGCATATTGCGGTTTTCCCTCCCCACAGGAGGTTTCTCCACTTTGCTTTTCAGGGAGAGCATTACCAGTTCAAGGTATTGCCCTTTAGCTTATCTTCTGAGCCGTGTGTCTTTACCAAGTGCTTGGCAGCAGTTGCAGCAGCCCTCAGAAGGGAGGGTCTGTATGTTTTCCCATATCTGGACGACTGACTTCTCAAGGCCTCGTCCAGGGAACAACTGCTTCTGACTCTGGAGCGTACTCTCCAGCTGTTCCAATCCCTGGGCATAACAGTCAACCTGCCCAAGTCAGTCCTGATACCATCCCAAAGATTGCAGTATATTGGAGCAGTTCTGGACTCCGTACAGGGGAAGGTCTTCTTACCCCGGAACCGGGCAGAATGCCTCATAGCTCAGGTTCAGAAAGTCACTCAATCTGTACATTCCAGCCAGACTGTACCTCAGGCTTTTGGGCCTAATTGCAGCCGCCATTCCCACCGTGCCTTTGGTCAGGATCCACATGCTACTCTTCAGTGGACCCTCAGGGTGCAGTGGGACAAGCATATGGACTATCTGGACCAGTTAGTTCTGGTATCCTCCCCAGTCCGCAAAGTACTGCAGTGGTGGATGGAACCCTCAAATCTTTTTCAAGTGGTCCCTTTCCAGATCTCCTCCCTGCATCAGATTCTAACCATGGATGCCTCAGGGATAGGCTAGGGAGCACACCTGGGTCCCTTCAAAATTCAGGGCTCCTGGTCCCAGTGGAAAACTGCCCTGCACATCAGTGTACTGGAAATGAGAGTAGTGCTCTTTGCCATGCAGGCTTTTCAGGACTATCTGGCTGTGGACCAGCAGCTGGTGCAGTCGGACAATCTGAGTGTTGTCTACTACATCAACAAGCAGGGCAGGACTCACTCATACCCCCCATGCAGGGAGGCCATGAGAATGTGGTACTGGCACTAGAACAGCCTGACACTCTCTGTGGTCCACGTCCCAGGCATCCTAAACAGCCTGGTGGACAGTCTCGGCAGGACTCAGTCCAGCATGCAGAAAAAAAAAAATTACTCACCTTAGTAATTGTGTTTCTTCTAATGGAGTCTTCCTGTATACTGACAATATGCATTTAGCCCCAGCACTTGAACTGCTCCGGAGATGAGAGTTAACTCTATGCTAAGGGCATAGAACGTTGAGCTTGTGCTCGGTTCAAACCTCTATCTGCTGCACTTTCAAGTGTAACTGTCAGATTCTTACAAGCCAAGACTAAGTAAGTACACCTATAATGTGGAAATTGTAAAAAAAAAAAACACTAGCCATAAGGGCAACCAAGAGTTTTGGAATCCCAAAGACTCAAGTTGAGAACCCCAAAACAAAAAACTCAGGTAGTGAACTTAACATAACTTTATAATAACAAACAATAGCCACTATGCACAGCTCCTCCCAAAGGAGAGGGAGCCAATGCACCTCTGGGGTGCAGCACTGTACCTGCTAGCCCACTTCCCAAAAAAACAGGTTCTGAGAGGGGAGGTGGGAGGAGGTCAGAATACAGCAAGACTCCATTAGAAGAAACACAATTACTAAGGTGAGTAATTTTTTCTTCAAACAAGATGAAGTCTTGCTGTATTCTGACAATATGCAGACTACCAAGCAGTACCTCCCAGGAGGAGGGTACAGAACCTACTTAGGAAATGGACTCTGCAGCACTGCTGTACCAAATCTAGCATCACTCCTAGCCTGGATGTCCAGAGAGTAATGCTTGGTAAAAGTATGAACTGTTTTCCAGGTGGCTGCTTTACAGATCTCTAAGAGGGGTATATCTCTGGCCACAGCCAGAGAAGCAGCTGTACCTCTAGCTGAATGAGCCCTCAGGCCTGAGGGGGGGTACTTTGCTTAGCTTTTCATAGCAGAATTGTATACAAGAGACAATCCACCTGGCAGTAGTCCTCTTAGTAGCAGGTTTACCCTTTTTCACTTCACCATAAGTGAGAAACAACTGAGGACAGTCAAACCCAAGTACCTTAGTGTGCTCAATGTAGTAGCTAAGTGCCCTCTTAACATCCAAACTGTGTAATCTTCTCTCTCCTGAAGAAGAATGATCAGTGAAGAACACAGGAAGGGACATGGACTGGTTCAGATGAAAATCTGAAACCAATTTGGGTAAGAACCTCCTGTTGGTTCTAAGGACCACATTATCTCTATGGAAAGAGAGACAATTAGGATCCACTGACAGAGCTTGTAATTCACTGATACGCCTGGCAGATGTAATAGCTACCAGGAACACAGTTTTCCAAGTCAAGTACTTAAGTTCTGCTGAGACCAAGGGCTCAAAGGGTGGTTGCATAAGCTGAGCAATGCAAACATTAAAGATCCCAAATAGGAGTAGGATCCTTAAAAGGAAGATTAGTATGAAGTAGTCCCTTAAATAATTTACAGAACACAGGTTGAGAAGCTAGAGAAGAATGCTTCCCTACTGATAAAAATGCAGAAACAGCAGATAGATGCACCTTTAGGGTAGCTGGTCTGAGGCCTATGCTATTGATGTGAACCTTATAGTCCAGAACAGCAGACAAGTCAGCAGAGTCTGGTGCTATCTGTTTACTAGAACACCACATACCAAACCTTTTCTATTTGAAGTTGTAGTTTTTTCTAGTGGCAGGTTTACGAGAAGCCTTGAGTATGTCCACAGCCCCCTGAGACAGATTCATATTTGCATATTCTAGCTCTTCAAGAGCCAAGCTTTGAGATTGAGAGACCGAAGACTGGGATGCCAAATTCTCCCCTGAGAGGAAGTTAACAGATTGTGATTTTTGGGGAGAGCCAATGGAAGATGGATCGCCAGAGACGGCAACAGAGGATACCAAGGCTGCCTTGCCCAGTCTGGCACAATCAGGATCACTTTGCAAGATTGTGACCTTATCTTGACTAGAACTCTGAACAGTAGAGGAAAGTGGGGGGAGGCGTACAGAAATTTCCCCGACCAATCCAACAGTAGAGCATCCAGGGGGACTGAGCCCAATACTGGGGGTCTGCAACAAAAGAGAGGAAGTTGGTGATTGTCTGGGGCTGCAAAGAGGTCTATCTGAGGAATGCCCCATCTTAGAAATATCACTTTTAGCACTAGAGGATCCAGGGACCATTCGTGATGGCCTTGAGAAATCCTGCTCAAAGCATCTGCTAACATGTTGCCCTTCCCTGGAAGGTGGACTGCTA
Source organism: Neoceratodus forsteri (assembly GCA_016271365.2). Lineage (NCBI taxonomy): Eukaryota > Metazoa > Chordata > Ceratodontiformes > Ceratodontidae > Neoceratodus > Neoceratodus forsteri. Next base: position 541,731,743 of record CM057451.1, read on the forward strand.
CCAGGGATGTCTGTAGAGAATAGGCCAGAGACCAGACTTTCATGGCTTCTGTGCACAAGGCCGTCGGCCGAGTGCCTCCCTGCTTGTTGATGTACCACATGGTGGTGGTGTTTTGTACTGAATTCGTGAAAGCCTATAAGGCTAAGTATACTGCCCTGACTCCTGAGGGGACCACACTTCTTGTGCTGTGAGGGCTCCCAAATGAGCCCCCCATCCCAGGAGAGAAGCATCTGTGGTCAGAACCACCGAATGAGTCTGAGAGATGAATGGGACTCCTTGTCTGAGGTTGTCCTGGTCCAACCACCACTGGAGAGCATTGATCAAGGTCTGAGTCACTGGAATCAGTTTGGTGAGAGGGTCTTTTTTCTGGGACCAAAACACTCTGAAGTGAAACTGGATGTCCCTCATCTGAAACCTGGCCCCTGGAACCACTGCAGTGGCAGCTGCCATGTGGCCCAGTAGTTGGAGAAAATGTCTTGCTGGGCGAGAAACCAGGAGATGAAATGAGGACGCTAGGTCTGTAAGGGCCCTTACCCTTGACAAGGGAAGGAAGGCCTTTGCGTGGACGGTGTCCTACTGCACCCCTATGAAGGTAAGGAGCTGCACTGGTTCAAGAACTGACTTTGGAAGATTGAGAAGGAATCCAAGGGAAGTGAACACTTGCTGGATCACTTGTAGATTTGACTTGACTTGGTCTGGAGACTGCCCCACAATGAGCCAGTCGTCGAGATATAGGAAAATAGAGATGTTCTGCCCCATTAAAAATGCTACTACTACTGCTAGACATTTTGTAAAGACCCTTGGTGCTGATGTTATCCTGAAAGGCATTGCCCTGAATTGATAATGGCCTGATGGCAGTTCGAATCTGAGATACTTTCTGTGGGAGCCCCTGATGGGAATGTGAAACTAGGCATCCTTGAGGTCCAGGGAAGCTAACCAATCCCCTGGCCTTAGAGAGAGAATAATTATTCATTGAGTCACCATTTTGAACTTTGGCTTTAGTAGATGCTTGTTTAAGTATCTTAGGTCTAGGATGGGCCGCCACTTCCCTGTCTTTTTTGGGGTAAGAAAGTATCTGGAGTACAGACCCTTGCCCCTGAGGGATGTAGGAACTTTCTCTATGGCTCTGAGAGCCAACAGCGAGGAAACTTCTACTTCTAGGGCAATGGTTTCGGAAATGTTTGCAGGTGGAAAAGACCTGACCCTCAGCTTTGGGAATTTTTTGAAACTGAGGGCCAGTTCCTGACTTACTACCTCCAGGACCCATTTGTCTGAGGTAACAGACTTCCAGGCCTGGAAGTAAGCCAGCCTGCCTTCTACAGGGATTGGGGAGTCGATCCGGGCTGACACCTCAGGGTGTCTGTTTGGCAGGAGCCTTAGGCTGAGAGGTAGATGCAACCCTGCTGATCCCGCTCCTGCCTCTCCCTCTAAAGAACCCCCTCTGGGAAAAAGAAGAGGAGGCCTGTGCCTGGTAGAAAGGCCTGCCCCTAGCCTGCTGCTTCTGATTAGTTTGACTGCCTTTCCTTGGCTTGTACACTTCTATAGGTGGTCCTGTACTCATCCATCTTTTTCATGAAGTTCTCTGTCTGCTCCCCAAACAGAGAATTACCTTCAGCAGGGAAATCCATGGCCTTAGCCTGGGTATCCTGCGAGAGGCTAGTACATCTGAGCCAAGCCATCCTCTGAAGAGCCACAGATGTAGCCATGATTCGTGATGAAACATCATTGGAGTCCACAGCAGCATTAAACTGAACCTTAGATGCCTCTATCCATTCAGCAGCCAGCTCCTTGGCTAGCTGGGGGGAGGCCTGCTTAGCCAGATCCAAAACAGAATCCCACCTGGACGTTTGGTATCTAGCTGCATAGGCCATGTAATTAGCCTGTCTGAGTCCCAGAGAAGATGCCAGGTACTGCTTCTTAGCCATGGCATCTATCTTCCTGGAGTCTTTATCCGGGGGATGTGAAGCCAAGGGTATGCTAGCTTTGTCACAGGCTGCAGCCTGCACTACCCCAACATGGTTGCAATGCTGGTACAGGAACTCCATAGCTGAACCTGACAGCATGTACCTCCTGTCCATTCGTTTGTCCACTGGAGGCAATGAATTTGGAGTTTTTAGAAGCTTGTGAGTCTGTTTCCCAAAAGATTTGTGTAAGGGAATAGACAGTCTCTTGGACTCTCGGATGTCCATAATTTCTACAAAATCAGGTCCCTCCTTCTCCTCAACAGCTTCATCCACAGGGAGCTGGAGAGTATCAGCCACTTTCCTATAAAACAAAAAGTGGTAAGGGGACTCAGAAAGCCTGGGAGGGGAAACTCCTGAAGGTCTGTCTGGGGAGATGTCCAGTTCAATGGGCTCATCCAGACCTTCCCCACCGTCCTCATCATTATCAAACTCTTCTTCCTCCTCCCACTCCGACTCATAATATTCTTCCAAAGAATAATCGGAAACCGGGGGAACCGAGCACCTACCGAGAGTTGCCAGATCAGTTGCAACCGAACTGAGCGATTCCACAATACTAATCACCCTGGCAATTTCCTCGGCGGTTGGATGGTGGGGATCTGAACCCGAACCGGCCAACTTTTCCTTCTTCTTCTTTTTTGCAGGAACCGGCCCCTCAGGGTCAGCTCTCCTCTTGCCTGAGGAAGTCTGGCCCTGGTCAGAGGGCACTCCCTCAGGTTCAGTCGGAACCTAACCGGGCTGGCCATCCAGGTCAGCGGACTTCTCAGCCTCTTTCTCCCTAAGCCTGTCCAACCTTTTTTCTAGGGTGGCCTTAGGGAAATGTTTGCATATTTGGCAGTCTGAATTGAGGTGGTCAAACCCCAGACACTAAACACAGGTGGTGTGGGGATCAGCCTTAGCAAAGACCTCCCCACACACACTACAGTGCTGAAACCCAGTGGGCCCAGTTTTTCTTTTGGGTTTCTCAGACATGGCCACAGTAAAATAGAAAACTTACCCTTTACAGAGCTTCAGGCCAGGTAAGACAAACTTATCAGTTCCTAACCGTGTCATGGGTATTGGAAAAAATTGTTAAACACGTTTTTTTTGAACTGATAAGCACCGGAATCACCACAGAATCAAAAGAGTGGTCGATTCAGCCGAACCGACCGTAACAATTTTAAGATTTACAATTTCCACAGAATTTACTACAGTCCACTACCTCTACTACTTACTGTACCACAGACAGGGATCTGAACCGAGGAAGAAGTATAACATTTTCGGATTAAACCGACGATTTTCAGTAACGCGAACCGAAAGCGACAGAAGAAACTCCGGAGCGACTGTTCAGTTAGGCGGAGTAAAGAATCTGACGGTTACACTTGAAAGTGCAGCAGACAGAGGTTGAACCGAGCATGAGCTCAACGTTCTATGCTCTTAGCATAGAGTTAACTCTTTCATCTCCGGAGCAGTTCAAGTGCTGGGGCTAACTGCATATTGTCAGAATACAGCAAGACTTCATGTTGTTTGAATTGGAGCTTCTCTCATCTGTTCGACAGATGGGGTCATCCAGAGTTGGACCTTTTTGAGTCCCCACTCAATGCAAAGCTACCCAATTTTTGCTCACTAGATCCAGGGCCTGGAGTTCTCTGGTGAGATGCGTTTGTGACAGGGTTGAATAATAATTTGTTATGCAGAAAGAGTTTAAACGCAAGGGTCTGTTCCGTCCTCTCCTTTCTGTCTCTTCTCTGGTTGCGCAACCAAATTTTGTGAGACCTAGAAACTGATCACTCTGGCGATTTCGCAATTATCCACCTCTCGCTATCTCTCTGCCATCACTTGCCATTTTTGTCTTTTCTTCCCCCTTGCATATTTGCGAGGATAAAAATATATGTGAATCTTTATGTGGAAATGTCACTGATACTGGGATCCCTTTGTTTAAAATTTATATAATTATACTGTTGAAATGATTGCAAAAAGCTATTTGGAATTCAAGGGGTTAACCTGAGATGCAGTTTTTAAGCCCTTTGCAGAGTTATCAACAAGAGGTCAGTTCTGGGATACCATGGACTGTTTTGCTGCATTTGCAAGGAACAAAAGAAATAATGACTCACAGTAGTAATCTTCTTTCTTCCAGGGGTTCCCCTAATATTAACTTCTGCAGTGTTCCTTTAAGACAACACTGCCCCAGAGAGAAATGGAACTATATGCAAATGATGGAACCATTTACCTCATGCTATTTTTCAAAAGCTGCCCAGCTAACTGCCAATGTTCTAACTCCTCAGATTTGGACGGAACCTGCAAAGAGGCCCCACTATAATAACACTGGGGCAACTACTACAATATTATCAACCCTCCCTTCAATGTCAGAATCACCTGAGAAGGGGGAACAAGGCCCAACAGGGCTAAAATAGATAAAACATGCCAGTAACTGGCACCCTTACAGCTGATTAATCGGTCAGTGATGTAGAGGTCTCTGATTCTAGAAGGGGAGGTAAGTGTGGGAACGCTAATATTAGTGGATCCCTCGGAAGAAAGACGATTACTACGGTAAGTAATTATTTCTTCTTACCCCAGAAATCTACTAATATTATTAATTTCTGTAGACTACGAAGCAGTACCTTTGGAGTTGGGCACAGAACCTATTTAGAAAAGAGACTCTGCAGAACTGCTGTGCCAAACCTGGCATCACTTCTAGACAAGTGTCCAGGATGAATTGCCTTGTAAAGGTGAAGACCAATATCAGAGTTACTGCTTTGCAGATTTCAAACAGGGGCACCTACCTGGCAGCTGTACCCCTTGTGTGATGAGCTCTGAACCTTGATGTGGCTCCTTTCCCACTTTGGAATCACAAAACTGGGTATACTGAACTATCCCACAAGAGTTAGTTTTTTTGGAAGCTGGATTTCTTATGCCACATCAACATAGGTCAGGAAGTGCACTTGCCTGTCCTTCCAGTGATCCTTGGTATGAATTATATGGTAATTCAGGGTTCTTTTTACATCCAGACTGTATGGTTTGCATTCGCCTGAGCAGGAATGCTCAGTGAAAAGACTGACAAAGTTATAGACTGATTCAGGTGGGAGTCTGATACGAATCTAGGTGGGAACTCCCATTTGTTCTCAGCACTACCTTGTCTGTTTGACAGGAGAGATATAGTCCTTTCACATGCACAAGGTCTGGAGCTCACTGATCTCTCAGGCAGAAGTGATAACCACCAGAAAAACTGCTTCCCAAATAATACACTTGGGAGATGATGAGACTGGGTTCGAAAAGGGAAAGCATGAGCTGAATAATGCAGGTGTTTGGGTCCCAAGCTGGCATTGGTTCCCTGTGAGGGCAATACAGGTGGGACAAACATTTAAAGGGCCATGAGAAAATTGGATTGGATGCCAAGGAGGCTTCCTTTCCAGCAGAGATGTAAACAGACACTGAAGCCAATGTACTACAGGGTCAATGCTGTAAACCCAGTGAGTGCCGGTGTGTTAGGTAATCCCACAAGGCTGGGATACTTGCCTGTGCTGCTACCACACCCCTGGAAGAACAGCAAACTGAGAACCTGTTCCACTTTGCAGTGCAGGTTTTCTTAATAGTAGGTTTTCTGTACCCCCTTCAAACCTCCAGGATGCTTTCTAAGAGTTGCAGACCTGTATACTCTTAAGTTCTTAAGGGCCAAGCCCTGAACCTGGAGAGCCTGAGATTGGAGTACGTAATCCTCCCCTGGTAGGAGGTCAGCAGGTTGTGCCTCTGAGGGAGGTGTATAGGCTTGGCTACAAGCATGGAGAGCAGCAGAGTGTACCATGGCTGTCTGGCCCAGTCTGATACTAGTAGACTCATTGCTGCTGACTGAGATCTGAGTTTGATGAACACCCTGAATCACAGAGGAAAAGCATACAAATGCCTCCCTAACCTATCAAAAATCAGAGAAGCCAGGGGTACTATGCCCCTGTCTGGTGGTCTACAGCAGTACTGAGGCAGGTGGTGATTCTCGTGGGATGCAAGATGTATCTGTGGGGTGACCCACCTTCTGAACAGTACAACCCACACCTATTTGTTCAGGAACCACTTGTGATGAGCCTAATTTCTCCTGTTCAGAGCATCTGCTGGCTACTGTCTTTTCCTGGCAGAGGGATAACTTGTAGAGAAGCACTGGGGGAGTAGGTCAGACTCCATATGTTCATTGCCTCTGTGCACCAAGGAGTGGATCTTCTCCCTCCCTGTTAGTTGTAGTACAGTGTGGTTCCATTGTCTCTTCTGACTTGTACCACCTTCCCTAAATCAGGGGAGCAAAGGTTTGCAGGACTAGAAACATGATTTTCAGCTCCAGCAGGTTTATGTGCTGGAGTGACTCCTAAGTACCATGAGTGATGTGCTCTCCTAGATGGGCAACCCATCCCAGCAAAGATGCATCTGTGGTGAAAATCACAGATGGAGACTCCTGTTGGAAGGAAACAGCTTACATCTGAGATTGTCTTCTTCCATCCACCATTGAAATGTCTACAGTAACTCTTTTGTTACTGGGACTGGCCCTGAACGTGGGTCTCATCCCTGGCACCAGTGGCCCAGGAACTGTACTCATCTGAAGCCTGGGGCTCAGGACTGTACCTGTTCACAGGAGTTGTAGGAACTGTGTTGCTATTTATGGTGCCAGCTGCCGAGCACTGCTTACTTTCCTGAGGAAGGTAAGCTTTTCCCACAATGGTATTCAGTTTGTCTATGAACTACAGTTCTGCACAGGGATCAGGACTGAGACTTTTTTTTTGTTTGTTTTTTTTACATCTATTAGGGACTGTGGAAGTCCAGTGTCACTTGCAAGTGATCCCTTACCTGCTGGGAAAAACTTTCCCACGACAGGCTAGTCATCCAGGGAGGGAAAAACTGATACACTTAGTTTTCTTTGATGAGCCACCAACACTGACCAAACCTGGGGGTATATAGAGAGTCTGGTAGGGGGAACCCTGCCTTCTCCGGTATGCCGCCACCACCACCACTGCCGGCCACTTTGTGAATGCCCTTGGAGCGGAGGTTAGGCCAAATGGCAGAGCTGTAAACTGTTTTAATGTTGGAAGAATTATTGCCAATGTGACCATTTTGAACCCGTGTTTACCTGGTGTCAAAGCAGTGAGTCCCACTACCCCTACAGGTACTTGGGAGGGCCTGAGAATCAAGTCAGGGGTTTTGCTCAGTTGCGGCTGGGCTTGTCCAGTCTGGAAGCCATGCCTGGAACCCCTTCTACCTCTACCCCTGCAGGGATGATACTGCAGCTGCTGTGGCACAGCCTGGGCCTGATAAAGAGGCCTGCTGTACGAGACTCTACCCTTACCTCCCCTTCCATCAGGCTTAGGAGAAGGGAAGGGTTTCCCCATAGTTGTGCTTCTGAAGGTGGTTTTATATTCAGCACTTTTTTTTTAGGTAGGCCACGGTTTGCTCACCAAATAGTGAGTTGTTTTCCACATGGAAATCCATGGCCTTAGCCTCGGTGTCCTGCATCAGGTTAGTTTCCCTGAGCCAAGCAAACCTCCTGAGGGCTATTGTACCAGCCATCCATCTAGCAGCAGCATCACTGATATCAGCTGCTATTTGAAATTGGTATTTTGAAGCTTCCAGACCCATTCTGGCAGTTTGAACCAGGTCTGGAGCTGTGCTAGAAGGATTCCTTTCTAAGGTGTCCAGTACTGACTGCCACAGAGTCTTTTGGTACTGGGCTGCATAGGCCTGGTAATTGGCTTGTTTTGTCTGATTGCTAATGAAGCAGACAGGTAGCCCTGTTTTGCCATGGTATCAATTTTTCTTGAATCCTTCTCAGATGGGTGTGAGGCCAGAGGCACCTTAGCCCTTTCACTTGTTGCATCCTGAACAATACCCTGGTGGTCAGGGTGACTGAAAAGAAACTCAGCACCCGTCCTGTCAAGCTGGTGCTTTTTGTCACACTTTTTGTCAATTGGAGGAGCAATATTGGGTGCTTGCAATATGGCCATAATGTCCTTCCTAAAGAATTTATGTAAAGGAAGCATAAGTGTTTTAGTGGGTGTCAGCTCCATTAACTACATATATTCAGCTTCCTTCTCATCTTGCATCTCCTCAGTGGTGACAAGATCCAAAGTTTCAGCCATTTTCCTCATAAGTGAAAAATAATCCTCAGTAGGTCTGGGGAGGTGAACCAAACTCCTGTTCAGGAGATACTTTAGGTTCAGTTCCCTTTTCTGCCTCAGACTCTTCTTGTTCCTCATACTCCATTTGTTCCAGGAGTGAAGGGGGAACAAAGACAGATGCTTGACTGCCAGGGCTTGAACAGGTGACTGAGGGGATATTAAGCCCTGCAGAACCTGAAGCACTTTTAAAACCTGTGCAATGTCAGCAGGTGAAGGCATAGAAGCAGGCACTTGAGGGGTCCCTTGTTGCTTTCCAGCAGGGGTCTGAGTGTGCTTTGTCTTTTTTTTAACCTTTTGGCAGGCACAGGGAGTCAGTCCGTTCAATGCCTATTTTGTCAGAGCTTTCACCTGTATTAGGAGTGGTATGAGAAGCTTTGGCAGTTTCAGCCACAGTTTTTAAGGGAATGGACTGGTCAGAGCCCATGACACCCTTTTCAAGTCTTTTTTTGCTGCCCTTCCCATCATTTTTCAAGCTTCTTTTGGGGGGGGGGGGAGACTTGCAGATATCACAATCAACAGTGAGGTGGTGTTGTCCAAGGCAGATGACACATAGGTCATGCTTATCTGCCTTGGCAAACACCTTTGCACATTTTATATAATTCTTAAACCCCGGGGGTCCTGTTTTCCTCTTAGACTTTTCTGACATTTTAAAAGAGTCCAAGAAAACAGGAACCACAGACCGTTAAACAGTAAAGTTGTAAGTTGCAGTCGGTTCAGGAACTGAGAAAAAGTTAAAACCTCTCGGCTGTGGTCAGTTGGGGAACCGTGGATAAGAAACTGATAAATTCGGTTAAAAATATACAGTTTTAAACTAAAAGTTACCAAAAAGCAAACGGAACAGTAATAAAGGTTCTGGTTTAAAAATAAATGACCCTCGGTTCCTACCCGGTTCAGGTAAACTGAGAAGAGCTGATAAAATAACTAAAGTACACTAAGATAAGGTAATTTAAAACTAAAAACAATAAACTGGGCAGCAATTGAAAGAAATCAAAAAATACTTAAGTATTTGATGAAAATAACACGTCAGAAATGACTGCGAGAGAGGAATCTCCAGGGCATCTTGACTTGCAGGCGGAGAGAAAAATTCTGAGGAGTTAGAACATTGGCAGTTAGCTGGGCAGCTTTTGAAAAATGGCACAAGGCAAATGGTTCCATCATTTGCATATAGTTCCATTTCTCTCTGGGGCAGTGTTGTCTTAAAGGAACACTGCAGAAGTTAATAATGTTAGTGGATTCCTGGGGCAAGAACTGAGAAAGAACATTATGTAAACTTACAAAAACATTCTGTGAGAAGCATGCCCTCTTAACGAGTTCCCAGACAAAGACTTACAAAAAGAGCAGCAGTGCTTTTGTTAGGGAGACAAGGAGAGTGAGAGACTGAAACTTGGAATTAAGAGAGACCCTCGGAAGAAGGACTTTGTTTTCTGTGTGTACTGCCTTTGTAAATAGTTATACTGAATCATTTTTATTTTGCCATTCTTGAGAAAAATAAAATGCTATTCTTGCCGGCCCGGTGGTGGTGAGGGTTGAGGTGCTGGACTCTACACCGGCGACCCGGGTTCGGGAATGAGCTCAGGTTGTCGGGGGTTGGCAGGGGAAGACTGGGATTGAGCGGGAGACAGCTCTCCCAGTCCTGGGGTGGTTGGGGACTCTACACCGTGCAGCAGCAACCCTAGGGATGCCCGGAGTACCACAAGCAATGGTGTAACTGGGGGACACGGCGGGCGTCTGCATGTATGTGCACAAGCGTCATTGCATGTCATGATCACAAATGGGGAAAGCGGGAAAAATGGCAGCACGGTTCACGGCAGCTTGATGGCCGCAGCTCCACTTGACTGAATGCCTGGAAGGCATGTGCGTTACTGGTTCCTCACACCGAGTGCGGGGCTATGGGGGGCCTTTCACAGGTGTAGCTGCATCTGCCTGCTGGGCATGCAAGCTTCGGGGTTGGCGGCGGAGTGGAGCAGTGGCTGGATGGAAAGCAGGGAATGTGGCTGCAAGGAGGAAAAATGTTAAATGATAAAAAAATAAAATGCTATTCGTGAATTTTGAAACTTTTCCTGGTTTTCCTATGCTTCCTGTCCTGTGCCTCGATCTCAGATGGTGTCAGTCTAAGTGGAATTTAGGCCATGCATACTCTAAGCCAGGAGTTTTGTTTGTGGGTACAGTACTAGACCTGGTACCAGGGAAGCATAGAAGAAAGGTATGGATTCTGCAGCAGCAAGTCCAGGAGTGATTACCAGAAGAATTGCAGCCAAACTAGAAGCAGAATTAAAAGTCCAAACTGAGACTGTACAGCCAGCACCAGTCATGGAAAAGAAAGAGAAGGCAGCAACAGAACCTGAAAGCTTGACTGCCTTTTCAAATGGTGGGCTATACAACAACAAGAGATAGAGAAAGAGCAAAGAAGAGATACAGGAGTAGCAGAGGAAAGAAGAGGAGCAATGGAGAAAAGAGATGCAGCGACAGAAGTAGCAGAGAAAAGAGCAGTGGAGAAAAAAAGAGATGCAGTGACAGGAGCAGCAGTGAAAAGAGATTCAGAAACTGGAGCAGTGATGGCTGGATGCCTTGCAGGCTATCAGAGCTGGAAGATCTGGCAGTGGTCCAGCAGAGCAACAAGACACAAACAACTTAAAAGACATTAAATTTACAAAGTTGTGTCCCTCGGATGATAGCTGACAATTTTTTTTTTTTGCTATTATTTTGTGCTCCTGTTGCTGCAGCCCCTACCTCTGGAGGGAGCTCCTGTCCCCCGGCATCCACCAGCCAGTGCTGACCCTTACCCCCAGGGCTTACCCCCCAATGAGGTTTCCCAACCCCTGCCAAAGACCGGATCCAGTGTAGCCAGTGCTGTGGCTAGTCGGGAGCGGGACCTGCGTGGTGCCCTCCGTCATGCACCGCAGCAACATATTTCTCCTCCATTTTCTCCCTTCGGAGATGGAGTGTGGAATGATACCAGCAGAGGGAGTGCACACGCACTCCTCCAGGCATCTGCCCCATCTCTGCCCACATCTGCAGCATCAGCGCACTGCCCACCAGCCTCCGCTAGGGGCCAGTCGTATGCCGACCACTGGTACCCCCCTCCCCAGAGAAGGAGAGCAGTTCCTTGGATGCTCGATCCTTCTCCCCTGCTGACCCACAGTGGCCCATGCTTGTTCCTGAACAGAGGTTGCCGGCATAGCGCAAGGTAAGGCATCCAGCCTCTCAGCACCACCGAGCTGGCTATACCTGACAACCTTTGAAAGAGTTGCCACAGCCTGCCAATGGCCAGAGCAGCAATGGGCAATCAGACTGGTACAATACCTAACAGGGAAAGCCCAACTTGCCTACAGCAATATGGACACTGCACAGTCAAAAAACTATGACCTAGTGAAAAGAGAGGTCACTAAAAATGTATGACATCTCAGGAGAGACCTACAGGCAGAGATTTCGGTCTCTGAAGTACAACACAGTCGACGACCCTCAAGAAGCCTTCACCCGACTCCGAGAACTCCTTATGAAATGGCTCCAACCAGAGGGCAAAACACTCCCACAGATCATCCAAACATTTGTAATAGAGCAGTTAGTCAACATCCTTTCCACAGACATGCAGCTTTGGGTAAAAGAACACCATCCAGAAAGTGGGGAAAAGGCTGTTTCTTTCCCTGAAGACTACCAAATGACCAGACAGACACCACAGCAGTGAGGTAACAGCCAAGTACTGGTAAGACACGCTTTTTCCCATTTAAACTCCAAGTCTGGTAAGAACTCTGGTGGGAGGTAACAAATCTGCTCCCAAAGACTTAATTTGCTGTAACTGTAACAAGCCAGGTCATATTGCAAGAAATTATCATAGTAAGAAGAGTGACACTGGAGCAGATTTGTCCTTACCAAACTGGGGCAAGTACTTAACATGTATGAAGGTGGGAGATAAGACTGTGAAGGGACTTGTAGATTCAGAAAGCGGACAGAGCCTAGTGCATATTGAAGTGCTGGGAAAACAGTGTGCAGAAGGACCAGGTACTGGTGTCATCTGCATCCACGGGGACACTCGATACTATCCCACCAGCCAAGTGACTCTGACTATTAAGGGTGTGTCACACCAAATGAAAGTGGGTATATTAACTGAGTTACCTGTACCTGTGATTATTGGAAACGACTTTCCAGGATTTACTGAGTTAATCAAAGAGGGAGTAAATCCTGATGTTTCAGCAGCTGTGGTGACAAGAGCTCAGGCAAAGAAAATCTCAGATGGTGGGGACTCTTTTTTTTCACTGATTTTGATTCAGACTTGTTTGAGCACAGCTCCAAGATCCAGAAGTCCAGGAAAGAAAGACAACACCTGAAGAAACAGTGGCAACAAAAGACTGATAGCCATAAGGGATTAACATATGAAAATGCTGAAACTAAACTGATCACTGATTGTGATTTTCTTTCAAAGCAAGCTAACAATGTTTCTCTCCAGGGTTATTTTAAGCAGCAGGGGGTGAAACAAAAACAGGGTGAACCAATGTTTAAAAAATGTAATGGGTTACTGTGCAGAGTTGGGTTAAACCTCAGACACAGGAACAGACAGAACAATTGGTTATACCACAAAAGTATAGATCTGAGTTGTTACAAAGAGCACATGATAGTCCTATAGCTGGTCACTGACACTCAGGGAAGGATCACACCCTTTCCAGATTGCTGTACATATTTTACTGGCCTGGAATTCATGAAGATGTTGTTACCTATTGCAGTTCTTGTGCTGAGTGGCAGAAAGTAGCCCCAGCGACTAAAAAAGACAAGGTGCCCCTACCCTTGATAGACATGCCTTTTGAGAGAATTGCAATGAATGTGGTTGGCCCCTTAGACAAAAGTAAAAAGGGTAATAGAGTTAGCCTGGTAGTATGTGACTATGCTACTCGATACCCAGAGGCAGTTCCAGTGTGTACTGTCCGAGCCCCAAAAGTGGCAGCAGAGCTTGCCAAAATTTTCAGCAGGGTGGGCATACCTAAAGAGATCATTATTGATCAGGGTAGTAATTTTGGTGCTGCATTACTGAAGGAGCTGTACTGACTACTAGGAATCACTGCCATAAGAACCTCCCCTTATCACCCTCAGACAGATGGTCTTGTTGAGCGTTTTAATCAAACCCTAAAGCACGTGTTAAAAAGGTTTGTAAAAGGGGAAGAGAAAGACTGGGACCAATACTTACCTTATCTGCTTTTTGCTTACAGAGAAGTGCCACAGGCATCAACAGTTTTTTTACCATTTGAAATGCTGTATGATAGACAACCTAGAGGGCCACTAGATGTAATAAAAGAAACATGGGAAGATAACCCCCATCAGAAACAATCTGTTGCATCTTTTATCTTATATCTCAAAACGTCCCTTTGGAAGTTCCTCAAAGCTGCCTCCACCTGTCTTTGTGCCAACTAGTTGCTGGGAGTCTCCCCCTCTCCCCTCATACCTCTCCCACAAACTGAATTTCGGCCTCTGCCTCTCACCTCCTTAGCTCCTCCCACCCTCCTCTGCGAGGCGCCCCCTTACCCTAATACCCGTGGCTTCCTCCTCGTGGCACCCCTGCCAATTACCCATTAGCTCTCTCCCTTGTAGCACTTAGACGAACCCTCACTCCCCACCCTCCTCTGCGAGGCGCCCCCTCACCCAATTACTCATTAGCTCCCTCCCTTGTAGCACTTAAATGAACCCTCATCTTTCTTGCCCCGTCTTCTGGGGTCGCAACTGTAGGGCTGCTTTCTCCCTGCAGTCCAAGCCAGTCTTTGTCTTGGTGGTCCTTCGGCCGTCTCCTCCCCCTCTCTGTACCCACTAGTACCCTGCTGGCCTACTTCTCTGCCTACTCTCCCCCTTGCCTATTTACCTGACTATCACCCGGACTGTGCTCTGCCTAACCCCCTCCCCTGGTTACCTGTTAATCTCCTGCCTCCCCTTGCTCCCATGCTACCCTGTGGATTACTGCCTTTCTTTCATATAGACTAGATGCACTAGATGCAATATCCTCTCTATTTTTTTCAATTCTAGTTGTAGTTGTATACATGTCTGCTACCTTGTCTATATTGTCTTTATTTTGTACTCCAGCCCCACCCTGCATGTGGGCTTGCATGCTACTTTGACAATGTACCATGTTCTCTGTATTGTAATCTCTCTGGCCCACATGTATTGTGGGCTTGTGTGCTACCATGACTACGTACCATGTTTTCTGTATTGTACTTGTATGGTACCATGACTATCTACCATATTTTCTGTATTGTAACTTCCCGGTCGCACCTGAAAATAGGCATTTGTTGTCTGGTGTGCTTACCTGGTTAACAAAAACAAACAAATAAATAAATAAATATGTGTACCCTGGGAAAGAAGCTGGCAAAATTTGTTGAAATCATCCATAGTAATCAGGAAGAGGCCCCAAACCAGCAGAAGGTGTATTATGACCATGGGGTAAAAGAAACAGTTTTTGAGCCAGGTGAAAAGATCTTGCTACTGTTACCCACTACAGAAAATAAAGTGTTAATGAAGTGGCAAGAGCCTTATAAAGTGCTTAGATGTACTGGCACAGTTAACTGTGAGATTGAGACCCCTGACAGGAAAATCCTATTAAGATATACCATGCTAACCTCCTTAAGAAATGGGTTGAAAAAAAACACCAAAAGTGGTTTTGCTAGAAACTGATGACGATATTGATGTAGGTTATGATAGACTGGAACAAACTGTAACTGCTGATGCTGTAAAGGTGCCTTAACCTCCAAACAAACCACAGAAATTCATGACTTGCTAAAGACATTTAACAGTACTTTTGCCACATTATCAGGCCAAGCAAAGGGGTCGAGCACGTAATAGTGACGAGGAATGCTCACCCTATTAGACAAAAGGCATACTGGTTACCAGAGCGGTTAAGAGCAGACATGGTTAAGGAAATACAAAAAAAATGAAAGAACTGGGTAACATAGAAGTGCTTGGTCATCACCAGTGGTGATTATAAATGTAACCCCCCCCAGGGGCTTACCTTAATGACTTTTCAGGGCTTTTCCTGTTCTTCCTCCAGCTGCCTGGCGTCCCGCTGTGTCCCCTGCCTGCCCAATTTCTCCTGGTGCTCATAAGTCCTCTCCAAGCAGCTATTTCTATTCATCTAGCCCTGTTGGGCTTGGAAAAACACAACTGGAAGCTGCCATCCTTCTCTACAGGCCACCGACACTCGCGTAGGCGCAACTGGTGCCTTTTACAATATGACCACAAAAGCGGTCAAACAAAAAGGAATTTCCCAGTGATGGTGCCTCACCTCAGCCAAATGAGGGCCAGTGACCAGAAAACTGCGGCTTAGATGCCGCTTGGGGGCTAATTATTAAAGTTTGTTTCAGGGCTACTAGTGAGGGCTCATTAATATTCATGAGCCCTCATAAATATGCATAAAATGCCGCCTCGGGGTCTATGTTATGGCGGCAGTGACTCAAAAACTACAGGGGGCTATGTTTATGAATGAGGACTCATTTGAAAGGGCACAGCCAGGGCTACAAGTGTATGGGGAAAGTATAAATAGATTATCTCCTGGCTGCACCAGACTGAGAAACTAGTGAGACTGCATAATGGGGACAGTATATTTTTTAGCAGACACCATTTTGAGAGTGCAACAGCCAATCACGAACTAGGATTTCAGCCAGGGACTCATGAGATAAGATGAGTGACTTGTGGGGGGAAAAAACAGGGGGTTGTACCTGGCACCAAAGGATCCAGCCAGTCAGAGTGCTCAGATGGTAATTGACAGCTTGCTCAGCCAACCAGATCTCTGGAACCCTGCCTTTTGTCTTAAGAGGGACTGTTTGAAAATAGTCAGTTTAGAGTTCAGCTTGAGACATCAAGGAGAAGGGAGCCTATGTGGCTCTGTGCTGCTTTTCATCGGAAAGGCCCTGTGAAGATTCCCTCCCAGTTCAAAAGGGGGATTGGGCATTGGAACTGCCTGCCAGCAGACCAGAAAGAAGTGTTACCAGCACTACTTGTGATTTGGACTGAAGATTCTGCTCCAGTAAGCAGTTGGCCCAGCTTGTGTGTGAGATGTCCTTCGATCAAAAGATTTGCGCAGTACATCTGTAATTTGCAACCAAACTGAATCTGAACTGTTGTCTACAGTAGTTAATGATTTAAATGTGCTGAATGTGTTTTCGTGGGTCGAGATTGGTTCCCCACGAGAGAAACTGTTATGCCAGCTGGAGGCCTCACCAGCAGACAGTACGAACTTGGCCAGAACTTTTCATCCGACCTGGGCCTTGCCATCTCAGCCTAGGTCATTAATCTTGCACCAGAGACCACTCGGCGAAAGACTGGCTCGGGGATTCGGCCTCCCTGCACAACATCATCGCGCAGGTTGTCACCATCAAAAGGTTGTGTTGTGTCGGCCCTGCTTCCCCTGGCCTCCCAGATCATCACCATAAGGTCTACATCACGCCTGCTTAACATCCAGGTTCTGGTAGAGTGAGTACAAATCAGAGTAGCTCCCTGCAACAAGCGTTTAAAATCATTTTGGTACCATCTGATTGTTTCTTGTTCTGTATTAAAGCAACGGACTCAGTCCTCTGGCTCTGGATTACAAATAATTGGGTTGTTTGTGTGGTTAACTGCTTTTCTTTCCACAAAAGGGCCCCAACATCAGCTGCAATGCTGTCCACCCCCAAGCAACGCTTCAGGCTTGCCTGTTTAACATTCTGGGTACCCAGTGTATTTGAACTATATAGTTGCCACTTAAAATGCATGCATGAACAGCCTGAATTAAATCAGAATGCAAATCATTTGCCTAAATTTTAGCCCCTCCCTTGTTCACGTCCCCCTTAATAAATCTGATTTACAATTTTAATGTTTATCTGGCTTGTAAGCATATTATTACCCGGTCTAAAGTCATTGAATGTATTGCAAAGCATATTGAAAGTGCATGTTGGTATTGTTAAAACTGTCTTTGCAGGGGGTTTCAGGGCATGAACTAGAGATCCAGACCCTGTTGGTAAGTGGGCTGACCATGAGCATATTATTAATGGTCAAACTGTTTGGTATTTCAAGTGCTGAACACTGCAACTGTTCAGGGTTTTGAAAAAGGTCACTAGGTGGGATTGTGGGTGGTATTAGCTTTCCAGAGGGCTGTACCTACTGTAATTGCCCACATAATTTATCTGGGTGGAGGCACCATAAGTATAGCACTACTTCCAGTAGGGACCCCTCGTAATAGATAGTTACAAACCCAGGTTCCTCAGCCTGTTAATAGGGATACAGGCAGGGGTAACAGCCCTTGGTATAATGCACCAGGGTTACATAAACAAAAAAGAAGGGGGTGTAAGAATCTGCCTTGATTTTAGGAAACATATTCAAGTGTCAGAATTTGACAGGTATCCCATGCCTTGAATAGATAATTTGGTGGACAGACTGGTGAGTGCCAAGTATATCAATACCCTCGATCTCACCAAGGATTACTGGCAAATCCCCCTAGCTAAAGAATCCAGAGACAAAACTGCATTTGTGACTCCTATAGGATTCTATCAGTTCACCACCATGCCTTTTGGTTTTCATGGCACACCTGCTACATTCCGGTGGTACTAACATACTAAAATGCCAGCAGAATGGGCCTAATGGTCTTTCGTGTCTGCTCGTTTGGTCAGCCCCCACCCTGAGAGCTGACCTTGCTGCCCCCCTCTCCCTCTCTGGCTTCTCCCTTCCCAGTCCTGGATATTCTCGCTGCACTGGTTTTTGCTTCCAGAACCCTTCCCCTGTACCTGTCCCACCCCCTCTTGAACCCCTCCACCGTTTCTGCCTCCACCAGCCCCCTGGGCAGCGCATTCCATTGCTCCACCACCCTCTCAGTGAAGTAGCACCTCCTCCTTTCTCCCCTGAATCTCCCCCTTCAGCTTCCACCCATGCCCTCTAGTTGCCCCCTCCTTTCTTCAGAGCACCCTGACTGCTCCTCCCCTATTTACCCCCTTCATGTACCTGAAGACCTCTATCATGTCCCCCCGGTCCCTTCTCTCTTCCAATGTGTACATATTTAGCTAATCGAGCCTCTCCCCATAGGTCCTATCCCCCAAGCCTCAAATAATTTTGATTGCTCTCCTCTGGACCCTCTCCAGGAGTTCAGTGTCCCTCTTTAAATGTGGTCTCCAAAACTGCACGCAGTATTCGAGGTGCAGCCTCACCAAGCAGTTATACAGTGGGAGTATCACTTCCCTCCTTCTGGAGTTGAGCCCCCTAGCAATGCATCCAAGCATCCTGTTGGCCTTTGCCGCTGCCCTCCTACAAGTCTCTGAGTTGTTCATCTTGACATCCACCACCACCCCCAGGTCCCTCTCAGCCATGAGACTTGTAGCATCTCCCCCCCCCAGGATGTACACTTGACCCGGGTTTCTGGCTCCCAGGTGCAGTACCTTGTATTTTCCTGCATCGAACCTCAGCTTTCGCTTTCTAGTCCACCTTTCCAGAGCCTCCAGGTTGCCCTGTAGGGCCACCTTCCCCTCCTCCCCATCCACCACCGCCACCAGTTTTGAGTCATCCACAAAGAGACTCATCTCACTCCTGATACCCTTCCTGTTGTCAGAGATGTAGGCATCGAACAGGAGGGGCCCAGGGACCGATCCCTGAGGGACTCCACTAATGACCCTCCTTGGGGATGAGACTATCCCTCCAACTACGACCCTCTGGTTCCAGTTCTGGAGCCAATTTCCTATCCATCTGATCATCTGGTTCCCCACCCCCATTTCTCCCAGATTATCCAACAGGCCCCCGTGAGGAACAGAGTCAAACGCCTTACTGAAATCAAGAAAGAGGACATCTACTGGTCTACCCAGGTCCAAGGCACTCATCACCCAGTCATAGAACTCCACAAGGTTTGTCTGACATGATTTCCCCGGGATGAATCCATGCTGTCTATCGTCCAGGCACCCCAACTTTTCCAGGCCCCCCCTAGTCTCTCCTTGACAATGCCCTCCATCACCTTGCCCACCACGGATGTCAGGCTGATGGGCTTGTAGTTTCCTGCCACCTCCCTTGATCCCCCTTTGTGGATAGGCAGCTCCACCAGGGGTTTCGCCAGGACATCCGCCAGTTCATTCAGCACTCTGGGATGTAATTTATCTGGCCCTGGTGCTTTCTCCATCTTAAGGGAGCTGAGGGCTTCCCTCACTCTCTCTGCCATGATTTCCACCTCCGCTACCTTGTCCCCCTGCTTTACCTTCCCCAGACCCACCAATTGGTAAGGTCCCCCCTCCTCAGTTTCACCATCTCCTTCCATGTATGATGCAGCCCCCCCATTTTCCTTGGTGAAAACTGAGGCAGGTACTCATTTAGTACCTCAGCCTGCTCCCGGGTCTTGTGCCCATCCTCCCTGTTTTAATCCTGTTAATCTGCCCTTCACCCTTTGTTTTTCCCAATGTATCTAAAGAACCCTTTTCCCTCTCCTAATTTCCCTGGCCAGGTTCTGCTCCTTCCTTGCCTTTGCTGCCCTCACCACCCTAGTGGCCCTTCTGGCCATCAGCTCGTACTCCCCTTGGTCCCTTTCACTCCTTGAGCACTTGAATTGCCTGTAGGCTGCTTTCTTTCCCCTCACCACCTCCTGAACCTCCCTGGTCCACCAGCAGGGTTTTCAGGCCCTACCGCATTTTCATCTTATTCTTGCGCAAGTGCTGGTAGCATCCTGCACCCCCCACCTGATGATTTCCCACCTACTGTCAGCGCCCATGTCTGGCCTAATCCCATCCAAGTGCTCCTTAAGGATCCTTCCCATTTCCTTAAATCACGCCCCTGAAGTCAGTTACCTCTGTCTTTGTGCAGCCTTCTATACCTCCTAGGTTCAGGCAGAACCAGACCATGGCATGGTCGCTCCCTGCCAACGGGTCCCTTACATCCAGGCCCCCAATCTGGTCACTGTCTGCCAGGACCACATCCAGTATCCGCTCCTCCCTGGTCGGTTCCCCCACCTGCTGAGCTAGGAACGCGTCCTGAAAGACATCCAACAACCTCTGTTCCCTGGCTACTGAGGATGTCATAGTCTCCCAATCTGTTCCTGGCATGTTTAAGTCCCCCAACACCACCGCCCTTCCCCTTCCCAATCCGCAGTGTCTCCCAACATCTGCCACCAGACTCTCCTCCAGCTTCTTCCCCAGCGCAGGGGGTCTATACACCACTCCTATTTTTACTCTCTTGCCCCCCTTGTTATCAAGGTGACCCAAATCACCTCCACAGTTCCCTTCACCTCTTTCACTCCTCCTATGGCAATGCAGTTTTTGACTATTATTGCTACCCCTCCTCCCCTTCCCTCCCCCCTGTCCTTCCTGAACATGGTGTAACCCTCCAGGTTCAGGTCCCAGTCATGCCCTGCGGTGGCCCAGGTCTCGGTGACCGCTGTCACATCCACCTCTCCCTCAGTTAGCATTGCCTAGAGCTCAGGCATTTTATTGCCCAAGCTCCTGGCATTTAGCAGGACTACCTTTCACCCTTTCCCTATACTTCCATTTTTCCCTGCTCGTGTTCCTGTGGGGATTCTGTCTTCCTCTGGTCTGCACTGTACCAGTTGGCCTTTTCCTGCATTCCTCCAGCTCCCCGGGGGGTGGAGACAGAGTCCCTCCTTTATCAGACCCCCCCTCGACAGCCTTTTCTCCCATCCCTCCCCTTCACAAGTTTAAACCCACCTGCACCAATGAACCCTCTATTTTCAACTTAAGGATTTCCTTCCCCTCCGAATTGAGATGGAGCCTATCTCTAGCATACAGCCCTTATCCTCCCAGGTCTCCCCAATCCCCATCAACCATACCCTCTGGCCCCACACCACTCCCTGAGCCCACTGGTTTATCACCCTAATCTTCCTCTTGTGTTCCCCACTAGCCCTTGGCACTGGCAGGATTTCCGAGAAGGAAATTGCGCATCCTATATCATGACAGACCCTGACAAGCTCCCTGAACCTTGCCTGTATCTCTAGCTCACTATTTCCCTCAATGTCATTGGTACCCAGATGGACTAGTATGTCTGGGGAACCTCCACAATCCTTTGCCAGCTAATATACCTCATGATTGGCCCTATGCGCCATTAGTCCAGGGAAGCATTTTGTTCTAACCGGGCAGGCTTCTCACTCCCTATCCCATTTGATCCCCCTGATCATGGAATCACCCAACAGGAGCACTCTGGCTGCCCCTTTTCCTCCATTCCCTCCCTTCCATGTCCCTCATCCTTTCTACCAGCCCTTCCCCTCAGCCGGCTCCTTGCCCCTCCCCCTATCTGGGTGCCACCTGCCATGCCCTCCTTATTTAACCTGGCCACCCCCTCCCCTCTGATCCTATGCCCCTTGTCCTCCTGAGTATCCTTCTGTACCTCGCTACCCTCACCATTACTGCTCACGACTGGTCCTTCTCCCCCATCTGCTAAACTAGCCTGGCTCGTCCTCCCTTCCATCCCATCCCTGTTCAGCCTCTCCTTGCTTGTTGTGCTCCCCTGGCCTAAACCCTCAGCTCCCTTTACTGTATCCTCCTTGTACTTCTGGTCCTTCTTCCAACTGGTCCTTTTCCTTGTGCTTTTCTCCCTCCTCCACCCCTCATCCTCCTGCTCTGATCCCTTGCTCCCCGTTTTCCGCATTCCAAGTTCCCCTGTTCCTCCTGCTATCCAGCCCCGCCTCCTGCCCCCTACTTCCTTTCCTCTCAACTGCACCTGTCATGGCTACATCACCCCCTCATCCTCAAGCAGAAGAAGAGAATTGAAGCTGTTACTGAGCTTAAGGTCCAATCCACCTCCCCCCATTTCTTCCTTCTGTCTAGCCCCAGCCATCTGCCTACTTCCCTGAGAATGTCGTCCCTTTGACCCCCATCTGTGAGGGTCCCCAGTTACCTGCCAGCTTCCTTCATAGTATCCTCCTTTTGGGCCCCTTCTGCCAGGGTCCCTATGTGACCCCAGAGTACTCTCCTGCACTCCCTTCCCTATGCCCCCACCCATAGTGATTGGTGCAACCCTGTGGGAGAGCCCCTGCCCTATTCCCCAACCATACCTCCCCCCTTCCCCCAGCTGTCTCCTAAGCCCCTCAACCTCCTTCCTAAGCTGTGCCAGCTGGTAGCACACTGAGCAACCACTGAACTTCTAAGTCCAGTCCAGTATCATGGCTGCCCCACACCCTGTGCACCCCACCACCCTCCCAAAGATGCCAGCCCTAATGACATGGTCCCATCCGCCTCCAAGTAGGTTTCCTTGGGTAAGCCACCAAGTTCCCCACTATTCCAAGACTTTTAAACTTTCAACACTTGAGTGGCTGAACGTTTCCCCACCTGACTATTAGCTTTAAGAGTTTGCTCACAGGGGAAGTTTGCAACTCCCTAAGCTCCTCCCTCCCAGCCTTTAAGCTCAACCCCCAGTGACTCTTCTGTAGTTAAGAATTACTGAAATGCAAACAACCTTGATTGGCTGGCTGTGTTACTGGCCAAAGCCCTTCCCCCACAAGAACAGTCTACAGCTAGCACAGAGAGATTTAAGGATTTGTGTCCCTCTGTTCCAGAGAGTTCTTAAGGAGTTAGGCCAATTTTAAAACACAACTTACAAACAATAAAAACTTACAGAAACTTATGACAAAGTTAGCTTTCCAGAACCTCACCCCAATTTCAAACTTCAACTGCTACCTCCATCTGCCACAGCCAGAAGACTTAAACATGAATATAATTTTATCCCCTCAAACTGGTTATTGTGCTACGTACCTGGATGATGTCATGGTGTACAGTCCAGACTGGAAAAGTCACCTGGAACACCTATGAACAGTTATCCAATTGATCAAAAAAGCAGGTCTGACAGTTAATTCTACCAAGTGTACATTGGGCATGCAGGAAACCAGATATTTGGGCTATGTTTTGGGAAATGGAGAAATAAGGGATAAAAGAAAAAATAGGAAATTGCACGACAGAGAGAAAAGGTACTCCACCATTGAAAAGGAATGCCTTGCGGCAAAGTGGGCCATGGAGTCCCTTAAGTTTTACTTACTAGGAGCTGACTTTGTACTTGTAACTGATCACAATCATCTCTGTTGGCTTAACTAAATGAAGGATAACAATTCTAGAATCACACTGTGGTTCCTGGCACTACAGCCATTTAAATTTAAAGTGATGCACAAATCTGGGAAAGAGAATGTCAATGTGGATTTTCTGACAAGATATGGATCAGGAATTGAGGGTTCCGAAGGTTGAAAAAAATGTGAGTTTAAACTTTTCTGTTTGCTATGCTGCATATGCACTGAACTGTAAAGGTTAGAAGCTAATGTTAGATGGGAATTTAATTGAACATTTTGGAAACCTGTTTCCAGTGTTAAGTAAGTTACTTTTAAAATGTAATCAGTTACAGTCACTAGTTACTGTCCCAAAAATGTAATCAGTTACAGATAACTCAGACTTAAAAAGTAATCAATAACTGTAACCGTAATGCATATTACATTTCATACTGTATTACTTTATAATACTTTTGATGCATGAAGTTTTTTTTAGTCATGAATTGGATTTATGAGCTCTTGGAAGACCAGAAATTCATCCAAAACAGAAACGGAATCTTAGACAAGAAATCAGTTTGAATGTTATTTTATTTCATGTTTTCCATGGAAAATAGTGAGTCACTTTGCATTCATGGGTAGTTTCGTTGCACATAAAAAAATAATGTAAACATGTCACATTTATAATAAAAGTATAAAGCACATCACATCGTGACAGGATAAAACATTTTTCTTACAAATCTCAACCATACTACGCCATATTATCTTATCTAGTATACTACAACATGGTATATTATGCCTAATTTTCTTATTACGTGGCTTAACCCATATCATTAGCCTTGTGGACAGTGTCTGTATATTGTTGTTGCTCTACCTAGCTATATGTTATGTATTTTGCTGCTATCTTCCAATCAACCTGTTATGCCTGAAATCCCACATGCTGTTATCTACATATCTACTTGTTATGCCGTATGATCTTGTATGTTACCTTGTCTCTGCCTGATGCTTTGTATATACCTTGTATACTCCTGGGTAGCACCTGAAAATAGGCACTTGGCTGTATAGTGTGCTTACCTGGTTAACAAAAGCAAATAAATAAAAATAATTACTTGTTACTATTCCCTATTGTGTGGAAAGCTGAAAATATATGTTACAGCTACAACTTCAAGTGGCATATACAAGTACAGTCAGACATTGACAGTATGGCAAGTACATGCCTCATCTGATTTTTCTTGGTCTCTTTCCCTTTCTCTCTGCCTTTTTCTATCTCTCCCCATCTCTCTCTCTCTCTCTCTCTCTCTCTCTCTCTGTCTCTTTTGTTCTGTTTCAATAAAAAATAAATGGGTAGTATCCTAGTGCTTTGTCATGGTGGGTTACATCAAATAAAATACTAGAAATGTTGCACTCAGTACAAGTAAAGTACCATATTGAAGTACTTTTTGGGGGTGGGAAGTTGGTCCATGCAGTCAGCTATCCGAAATAAAGGTGTACAAATACCATAAAGACAAATTGACAGACACTGCAATGCAATGCAAATAGATTAAAAAGTATACCACCCAAGGCTACCGCACTTGACATATGATAACACTTATGCAAAGTGAAGTAGTCACACACTTATTGTTTACTATACTATGTGTGAATTTTGTGTTAGAGCCTTCATTCACCTGTGCCTGGCAAAACTGTCAGACAGTTCACCAGTTGTGGTGGATACTGTCACTCTGGTCTGGTGAAGGTCAGGTCAGTGTCACTGACAGTTACATGGAACAAGCTGCCCACTGAACTGCGCACCATAAACACTCACCGTTAGTTCAAGACTCACCTCAAAGACTGGCTCCTGTTGACATCCACCTGCCACTGCTTTAAGGACTACCCCCCCCCAATAGGTTCCAGGGGTAGGGCCAAATAGGTTCTCTTATTTACTGAAACTGTACCACCATGAGCCTTACTTTGCTTTATTTGTTGTCCCTCAAGTACTGCCACCATGTATTGCCAAGTGTAACAACTGTAACCTTTCACTACGTATTACCTGCTCTTATGTTCTTGTTATTCTGATGTTTCTACTCTGTGCCACCTTACTTGGCCCAGGTCATGCCTGAAAATGGTCCCTGGGATCAGTGCACCTTCCCGGTTAACAAAGTCATAAAAAATTAAATAAGTGCCATTGCCATGCCATCCTACCTACACAGCAGTGTATTAGTATGGGCAGGCACTGTGTTGCGGCTTGTGACATTGTATGTGAATGCAATCAGAGTTAGCATTAAGAACAGTATAGCCCCAACACAACCCACTTCAATGTGTGCATTAAGTGAGAAACGTCACATGTTTTCACTTAGTGGATTGTAGCAGAGCAGCATGATAGCACTGCAGATTGTTTGTATAATATTGATTCTGCTGTCTTCAAGCTGAAAATTATAATAACCATGGGGGCATGGCTTGCACTGGCTTGATGGCAGACAGAGTTTAGACTAACTCCCTGGGCATCCTCATATGATTGTACAAATTCTGCAGACTGAACTTGGAAAAGGGGTGGATGATCAGTTTATATGCGGGAGGAAGCTGATGGCTACTAGCAAACCTAAAAACCATCAGTCCAAATGGCAATTTGAAGTTTTGGAGGGCCAGATGGAGCAGCGGGGAGGTTTGGAGCCACGCACAAGGCAACAGGCCCTAGTAGTAGCAGAGGAGGAGGGAGTGGTGGCCATGCTGGAGTGCTCCTTGGTTGGAGTGCCAAACACCATGGCCTGGATGCAACAGGAGATGAGGGCCAGGTTCACAAATATAGCTGCACAAATTACCCACCTGCAGACTGTAGTCATAGGACTCTCGAGACTACCTCCTTGCATACCAGTCAGATCATGGAGCTCCAGCAAAGGATCAGCGAGTTGGAAGACTCCATGCATGCCATCTTGAGGGAGCGCAACAGCTATAAAGAGTCCATTGCTGAGCTAACTAAGAAGGTGGACGATCAGGAAAATTGCTCCTGGTGGTCCAACCTGCAAATAGTTGTACTACCAGATGGAACCAAAGGATGGAGACCTGCAGCGGGCATCATTGCATGGATGGTGAAGCACTTACAACTTCCGCTGGAAGCGGAGAAGTACGAGGTGGAGAGGGGGCACAGAGTGGGCCCACCACTGAAGTTGGGGGAGTGGCCGAGGCAATGCCTGATAAAATTCCTGTGGTTTGAGGACAAAGAGACTTTTTTATCGGCTGATAAAAAACAAGGAGTGGTCCTGGTGGACAGATCGAGGGTTTTGGTATATCAGGACTATAGCCGGGAGCTGCAGGGGTTCCAACAAAAGTTCAGTCGTGTAAAGTTGATCTCTGGTGATGTACATGTGAACCCCAGTCCACAATTGAGAAATGAATGCTTCTTGGCTGATTTTGGTGAACGGAAAAATTTGGGCTTCTTACATTTAAATGTTAGAAGCTTGTTACCCAAATTGGGTATAATAAGAACTCAAGTTGAAACAGTTAAACCAGATGTGTTAGCAATAACAGAAACCTGGCTTTCATCTAAAATTAAAAATACTAATGTATCCATAGAAAATTATAATATTTGTTGATAAGACAAACCAAAAAAAAAGGGGGGTTATGTTGTATCTTAATAACACATATAAGGGTCAATTGAAATATGCAAAAACATTCCCAGATCAATTGGATTTATTAATAGTACAAATGCAAGGGAAATCAGGACTTCATTTAAATATTATGGTTTGTTATAGGCCCCCATCTACTAAAAATGCTGCATTACTAACTTTATGTGAACATATTTCTCCTTTTATAAACTGTGAAACAATATTGCTTGGGGACTTTAATTGGAATATGCTAATTCCTCAGCTTGTGATTTTAAATCAGTTTGCAGCTCTTAACTTACAACAAATGATTAATACACCAACTCGATTGCATAAATCAAACAATGACAAACATACTTTATTGGATTTAATATTTACTAATAGACCTAAGAGATATATATCTGCAGTTCACGAAAATGATGTGAGTGATCATTGTTACACTTCATGTATTAGAGATACTGTGGTGGAAAAACCTCAGTCACAATTTATTCACATGAGGATGATTAATCAATTTACTGAACAGGCATACTTGAAAGATATGGCTGAAATTCAATGGAAATTATTGTATACATGCCCAGATGTACATACAGCATGGCCTTTCTTTAAAATGTCCCTTTTGAGTGTTATTAATAAACCTGCCAAATTCAAACTAAAAAATGTAAGTAAAAAAAAAAAAAAGAGTGCCCTGGATAACACAAGAAATGAAGGATTTAATAAATAGAAAATCAAAATTATGGCATATAGCAACAAAGACCAAAGCAGTAAAGGATATCCTAGCTTACAGGATTGCTCGGAATAATTGTACTAAAAACATTAGGAAAACAAAAAGGAAATATTATGAAAATTATTTTTCCTCAGTAGAAAAAAATCCAAGAGCTTTATGGAAAGGTATTGACTCGATGAAAGGGAAACAATTTTCAGTTACTTTACCAACATTTTTAGCATCTGAAGGGAAAGTCTTTCCCACAGATAAGGACAAAGTTAATATGTTGAGTTTTTTTTTGTTTCTGTTGGTGATGTATTTAACAAAATGCATCCTGAATTGCCACTTCCTGTTTTGGATACTGACTTCAATAATAAATTTAAAAGACCTGTGTTCTCTTTTAGCCCAATTGAAATGTACGATGTTAAAAAACAGTTGCAAAGCTTAGATATTTGAAAAGGTCCTGGATGTGATGAGATCGCCCCTTTCTTTTTGAAATTGGCAGCTGAAATATTGGTACCTCATTTAACATATATTTTTAATTTTTCCTTGGATAGTTGTGAATTTCCAATTGATTTGAAAACCGCTTTTGTCACTCCTATATTCAAGGGGGGTGACCCATCAAATCCAGGTTCTTACAGACCTATTTCAGTATTACCAGTATGTGCAAAAATACGTGAAAAACCTGTGTGTATGCAGTTATCAAATTATCTTATCAAATATAACATAATAACACATTTGTAGTCAGGTTTTGGAAAAGGGCATAACACAACGTATACAATATTAAAAGTAGTTGACATGTTCAATGCCTTCGACAGAAACCAGGAAGTTCCATCATTCCTGGATCTGTCGAAGGCATCCGACATTGTACATCATATTACATTATTAAATCAATTTAAAAAGGTTGGCTTAGGTATTCCAGCATTAGGCTGGTTCTACACTTATTTGAATGGGAGGTTGTAGTCTGTTAGGTAGGGGGTGTTTGCTCTACACCAACCACTCTGTTAAATGGGGTACCTCAAGGGTCTGTGCTTGGCCCTCTTCTTTTTCTGTTATACATAAATGATCTACCAAATTATTGTTTACCTAAAACTTATATACAACTTTATGCTGATGACACTATTTTGTACACCAGATGTGATGATGTGGACACAGCAATGATGATCTTGCAGCAAGATTTTAATAAAATACAAAGGGAACTTGTTAAATTGAGACTGCTTTTGAATGAACAAAATACACAGTGGATGTTATTTGGAAAGAAAGATCTTAAAGAAACAATTAATTAAGAATTTAGATTTTTATCAGCAATTATTATAGAACGTGTAGATTCCTATAAATACTTAGGGGTTATATTAGATAAAAACTTAACTTTTGAAATGCACATAGCATCTATATCTATAAGACTAAAAAGACTTCTGAGTTTCTTTTATAGGAATAGATCTATTTTTAGTTTTAAGATTAGGAAACTATTGGTTTCTACTTTGTTCTTACCTATATTGGATTACAGTGATATAATTTATAAAAATGCAAAAAAATCACTACTGTGTTCTTTGGATGTTCTATTCAATAGTGCATTAAGATTTGTAACAAATCTTCCATTTAGAACTCACTGCTGTGTTCTATATCAAAACTCTGTTTTTTTCATTGTTTGATAGGAGAGATATCCACTGGAATTTATTGGTGTATAAGTTTGTGCTGCAATTATTACCAGCCTTTTTATTAAACTCATTACAAATAAGGACACAAAAACAGTATTCCCTAAGGTCTTTTACTAGAATAAGTTTTTATATGTCAAAATCTCGGACAAAATTCGGTGATAAAACTATATCAAATCTAGTGCCCAAAACATGGGAACAACTGTCTAAACAGATAAACAGTACAGTATTGCTACCATTTAAATGTTTTAGGTCTTTTTTGATGATCTTGTACAGTAAACACTGAAATTGTTATGGATAAATTATTTACTCATAAGCTTGTATTATAATGTAAAACTAATTTTGTTCTGAAACTGAAATTATGTATGTAAGTCTGTTTTTTTTTGTGATGTTATATGTTGGATTCAATTGCAAAAGAGATAATATTATCTCAACTTGATATCCAATAAAAAGTTTGAAAGTCTACCCTCCACAGCCTGGGCTGGAACTTCTCCTTCTTCTACCCAGTGAAACTGCACATAGACTGACCAAACAAGCTGCCCAAGTTTTTTCTTAATTATCTGGAGGCTGACAGATGGGTTCAGGAGGAATAGAAGAAAGTGGATGGGGTTCCCCCGCATGACAAGCCTCTACTGAGATCAGATAAGTAATAGCTGTAGTGATCTATGTAGATAATACTTATCCCTTATACTTGGATGCATAAGAGCGGACCCAGGGCAGCCAGAGGAATGATGACCTGTTCCTTTTAATAATTTGTTGAAAGTTGTCTGATATCATCGTTTTTTTCAGCCATCAGAAAACCCGGCATTGCACTGTGCGCCAAGTTGTGGAGAGCTGCTGCGTCACTCCTCATGGCGATGTGCGGCTCATCTTTGTTTGTTATGTGTCCATTGATATGACTGTTTCTGGAGACTGTTGCATGGATGACTTTGGGGGAAGGAACAGAAGCCCAGAGTTCATCCCCACAAATATGGGAGGACTGAGTGGAAGAGCCTGATGCATGGCTAGGCTGCAATTAATAAACAGTTTCAGTACCCTGGACTTTCATTTGGACTGTACACCCTCCTTCCTTTGCCCCTCTCAGATGGTCTCTGGATTCTCTGTGCCTGACGCAGCAGGGTCTGGGGGAAGCATGCCGCTCAAACCTCCCTGGGGGCATGGGTATCAGCGAGCGGCATGCTCGCACCCTCTTCCCCTGGGAATGCGGTATCTGTTAGGCGAATGAGAGGCCACACTCTGTGTTGGACTAATAATTGTATAATTGCTGCTTCCATAATGTCATAATTAGTAAGATTGGAGGTTGGGAGAGATGGGGTATAAGAGGGTGACATTAATCATAACCTGGTGTTCCATACTTCTTTGAACTTGGAGCCTTTGGTTCGATCGCTGGGGAGGGCAGGGGCAGATGGAGGTGATGGAGTCCCTCACGGGCTCTTAAAGTGACCTGGGTCCCAGACTGTGGGAGTGCAGCAGTCTCTTCCCCTTCCTTTCTAATTTTCATATTGGGGGATGGGGCCTGGTTGCATGGGAGGGGAAGGGGGGATACCCACCCTGCTGTGAGCAGGATGCTTTGTGATGTCTCTTTGCTCTCTACTTCCAGGGTGTTTGTTGCTGTGTCATATCCTGAAGGAAGTATGCACTGGAGGCAGAGCACTTGGGAACCGGTACCGGACGGCTGTGTGAACTGCCCTGATGAGCTAGATATGCCATGACTTGGTGGTATAGGTAAGCGGTATCTCACATCCACAGAATGTATGGGGCAGCAGGGGTGGGGTTCTGGGGGAAGGGAAGTTGGTTCAGGAGAGGAGGTATATGTGACTTAGGTAGAATTGATAAAGAAATACATAGATCTGCAGAAGGGCTGTATGAGAGTCCTGACGTCCATTTGAATAGGATCCCCACGTATACTGTATGGTGCTATTTGCCAGGGACAGCTGACTGGGCAAGTTTAAGCCTGGTGAAGGGGGGGTTTAGAAATGCCATGTTGGCAGCTCTTCCAGTTGGGAAATATGTTACTCCAATGGGATGGGGCAGGAGGGGGGCTACTAAGCCAGGGGAAAATGGTACAAATATCTCAATTTTAAGTACTTTCATAGTACTTTCAAAATTGGGCTCAGAACCTTCCTTGGCTCAAAATGACCTGTACCTGTGGCTAATGTGGTAGTAACTCAGCAGACAGTCTCCCAGTACCTACTCCTTTCCTCAATTATCACTCCACTGAATATCACCTTCCCCGGGACCCCCCTTACCCTACCCCCTTGTAACTAATGATGTCTCCTCATGGCTGAACACTCCTCCCCCCTTCTCTGATGATGCTACCTTTTGGCTGACCCCCCAACCCCTTCTCTCTCCCTGAATCAAGCTTGTGTAATTAAGTACTAATCTGTTGTGTAAAACCTCAGACTTGTTCTATTACTGGTTGTGTATATGAGTCAATGTTCCTTTTACTGTTAACTCTGTATTTTATACTGTTATGTCTGTTTTCAACAATTGACGTGGAACCTTTGAAAATGAGTCCTTGACTCAAAGGTATTAATCCCAAACTAAAATAAATAAAAAGGGTTGTGCCTCTGAAAGAGGGATACTGTATATTGCATGGGATCTGTCAGACTGATATTACTGTAATGGATTCTGCTGTGTTCCAATTTGACCGTGATAATGGGTAGTCAAGTGTATTTAGCTACATGGAATGTCAGTGATTTGAAATCTGTTATAAAGAGGAAAGGGTGCTGGCTGAGATTAAAAAGGCCAGATTGCAATGGGTGTTACTTCAGGAGACCCAGATGACCACAGAGGAGGCCCAGAAAACAAGAAGCAGTCTGGGGGTGGAGGTGTATACGTCCTGTTATTCTGCAAAGGCCAGGGAAATGGCCATTTAGCTTTCTAAGGGTGTACAGGCTCAACTGCATGGGGAGGTCTGGGATGCTGGGGGCAGGCATGTCCTGGCTCACCTGACAGAGGGTCCAGGAACCCTATCGATGGGTTTGATATATGCTCCTAATGTGGAGGAGCCAGGATTCTTTCAAAAATCTGCTTTGGATATGGCAGCCCTCCCGGGACCCTGGATACTGGTGGGGGGTTAATTGTGTTCTGGACACAATATTAGATAGGTCAAACCCTGCCCTGGTACAGGAAACAAGGAATGCCAGGGCACTGAGTGAGGTGATGGACACTTTTAGCCTAGCGGATGTATGGCGACACCAGCACCCGACCAGCTGTGACTATAGTTTTTATACCCATGCTCACCAATCTTATGCCTGGCTGGACCGGCTGCTGGTTAGTCAAAACCTTATCTTTGGGGTGGGCCAGGTGAGGTACTCCCCCATCCTGGTAGCTGACCATGCATACTTGGTCGCTACTGCCGTGGGGGCATGGGATGTGCACCCAGCACACCCATGGCGAATTGACCTGCTGTTAATGAAGGACAAGGCATTCGTGGAGTTTATGTTGGACACCATGAAGGAGTTCCTGAGGCACAGCAGGAGTGGGGACACCTCACATGAGACCAGGTGGGAAGCCCTAAAAGCCTACATCAGGGGGCAGGTCATAGCCTACTCATCACAAAAAAAGAAGGTGACTAATCTAGCGTGTGACAGACTCAGAATAAGAATTGAAGCATGCAAGGCTGCCCATAAGAATAAAGTTCAGACACTGAAATGTGAATTTAACCTCTTGTCCATGGCTAGGATAGAGTGTGCTGTTCTCTTGTCACAGGCTGGGGCGTACGTTGATGGGGACGGGGGAGTAAGTATCTCACCTGGCAGCTCAAGAAGAGGAAGGGGGAAAGAACTATTAACCAGATCCAAATGTGGGCGGGTGTGCTTACTACCCTTACCCCACAAATCAGAGTAGAGTTTGTAGACTTCTATAAAGCCTTGTACACTTCTGAGGTCTCACCCGCAGAGCAGCAGCTGGGTGAATTCCTTGATAAAGCTGCTCTGCCTGCCCTACACAGAGAGGATGCAGACAAGTTAGACACCCCACTAACCGTGGATGAGGTTGCCTGTGCCATCAAATCTTTGAAGGGGGGGCAAGGCCCCGGGGACGGATGGCCTGCCTATAGACTTTTTCAAGCAATTCTCTGATTTGCTTCTTGAACCCCTGCTTGACATGCTGTGGGAAAGTTTGGAAAGAGGGGTGCTTCCCCTCTACATGGTCAGCCACCATAACGGTGCTCCCCAAACAGGGCAAAGATCCCAGGATGTGTGCTTCTTACCACCCAATCTCCCTGCTTATGGCTGATTACAAAATCCTGGCAAGGGTTATGGCTACTTGCCTCGAGCCTCTACTGCCCTCCATTGTTCACCCAGACCAGTCAGGCTTTAATAAAGGGAGGCAGGGTAAAACTATCAGGAGAACTTTAAATGTGATACATAGATGGGGGAAAATTGCTCACACACATGGAGTAGCTGTGCTGGCCCTGGATGCAGAGAAGGCCTTTGACCATGTTGAGTGGGAATATATGTTTGCAACACTGGAGTGGTTTGGAGTGGGTCGCAGCTGCTGGGCTGGGTAAAGACATTATACACCTTGCCCACGATGCAGCTGATCATTAATAGGGAGCTGACACAGACATTCACCCTCACTGGGGTACCAGGCAGGGCTTCCCATTATCTCCCCTCCTGTACTTCTTATCACTGGAGCCATTGGCTGCAGCCGTGAGACAATCCCCCAACATTCGGGGCTACCAGGGAGGGGGAAGGGAACACAGAGTGACCCTATATGCAGATGACCTGCCGCTATACCTTAAGGATCCAGTGGAGGACCTGCCGGTGGTTCACTCGCTGCTCCAGGAATATGGAACCACTTCTAGCCACATGGTGAACTTGGCCAAGAGCAAGTTACTCCTGATTGGACTGAAGCACTGGCCAATACTCTCACAGGCCCTGGGAGGCTTAGTTATGGTCAGCTCTCTGAAATATCTGGATATATTCTTGACAGCCAGGCTGGGACGATAGGCTCTGTTAATTATGGCCCTCTGTTGCATAAGATAATTGAAGACTGTAAGAGATGGCAGCCCTTCCCCTTGTCCCTAATAGCTCGAATAAACACTGTGAAAATGATGATTCTACCCTGATGCTTGTACTTATACCAGTCCCTCTCCATTGCGCTTCAACTGCAGCATTTTAAGCAGTTGAACACTACCATCCATAGATTTCTATGGCAGGGAAGGCAGCTCGGATCAAGCGGCTGTCTTGCAACTGCCTACATCCAAGGAGGGCTGGGATCCCAAATTTCCAGCATTATTATTGGGCTGCCCAGCTGGCCTATCTCCCTGGGGGGGGGGGGCAGCAGGAGAGTGAGATGACATGGCTGTATATGAATGAAGAAAAATTGTGCGGCCCTCTGCATTCGCAGTTCCTAACTGGCTCCTTGGGAGGGGGCAGTACACAAAAAGTGCTCAACCCCTGTACCCTGTCCATCATGAAGACATGGAGCACAGACCACTGGAAGATTGGATATGCTCAGGCCAAGTCCTCTTACACTGACATAATTACACAAGTGAGGGGGCAGGAGCCTACCCTGTACAAATACTCCAGCGCCTCCTGCAATTGAGGAGACTGTGGCTCAACTCAGTAATTTAGCTCTATGAAGGGGGAGAATGCTGGACTGTGCAGCATTAAAGATCAAGTGGCATGTCTAAGCAGGGGACTTGTTTGTCTATACAATGGTTAGACGGAGATCAGGAGACAACCTGGATGGGTGGGGAGCACCTTCACCCATAGAGGAAGAACCTTATAGGCCGCAGCCATTCTCCAAACCAGTGACCACATACTATTGGACTCTGCAGGGAGCATGCATTGACCCTGCTGAGGGCACCAGACTTAAGTGGGAGCAGGACCTGGGTGTGACAATAGACTGGTCCATCTGGAGCCTGGCTTCCAGGTACCTGAACACATGTTCGTGCAATTACAAACTGAGGCAGGTTCACCTAAACTCTTTACAGAACCTATCTGTCCCCAAAGAGGTTACATGCCATGAATACAGACAACCCTGAGCAGTGCCCACAATATGGAGGGGATACAGCTGATTTCCTACATATGACCTTGACCTGCCCCATGGTGACTCCCTTCTGGCACAAGGTACATAAAATAATGAGCAATGTTATGGAGGTTAGACTTTCAAAGTCACCATTGGAGCTGCTGTTGGGGGCCGACCAGGGTTCTGCATGTGACAATAGCCATCTGCTTGTTATTTGTATTATAATTTTGTTGTAAATATATATTTTATATGGCAGTCCTGCTTAGGAAACCGGCCAAGCAGCACAGCCTAATGGGACATTGGATTTTTAAAGGAAAAAAATGGTCTGGCCTTGCTTGCTGTCACAGCTAGCTTGTAAGAGCTGACTTCCTGGGACTATAATAAAACCAAGGTCATAAACCAACCACTGCTTTGAACCCAGGCAGCTTGTCATAAAATATTGCCTTTTATGGCGTATCAGGAGGGAAGCATTTTCTGATAAATACCTGTGAAAATTCACCCAGTTATGAGGGGTGTTTTTATGATGTTTGCTGAGAGATCAAAGGGGAATGCTGTTATAAACTATGCTCTGATGAAGAAATAAACTGTCTTGTTATAATTAAAATAATTGCTGTATTTGCAGATTGTAAATGTAATCTGACCTGTTTGCCTATATAGCTGCATGTTACAAATTAATTACAGGATTGAGTGACCTCATGTGCTGTGACATCACAAGGAGGGTGGGACTTTAACTGATATTGCCAAGCTGGCTAAAGAGACTGAGACACTTGTGTTCCTGGACTCAGAGAGAGAGGCACTTCTGCCAAAATAGGTAATTTCAGCACCACTATTTACCTACTGAAGCTGGGGTAAGATTAGTTATTCAGTACAGGGTGTTTTTTTATCATTGTCCATTTATTTTCTGACTGCACCCTTAATGTATATATGTTCTGTGTTTTTTATTTTATTTACTATTTTTAATTTTTAGTAAACTTTGTTTTTCCTTAAAATGCTACCTGAGACATGCTCATTTGTGTGTGAATGATGGAACAGTCTTAATATTCTAACACAGTTGTTAAATGTTTATTGTGTCACCTTATGCAGCCACACTAAGAAGGTTCTGTGCAAAGATCCAGCAAGGTAAGAAAACTACCAGAGTCTCATTGAGTCAGAAGAGGGTTATGAACCAAGGTTGGTTGTATGCCCACTGGACCAAGTATATTGTACTGCTTTTCCCAAAGAGAGTGTGATATTGGACCTGTTACCTGGGTGTGCTACCTAAAAAGGGTTCATAACTGACCCCAGGACTCAAGACTGGTAGTTGCTCAGACCCAAAACAAACAGGAGGGTGTCCCTGTTCGTCCCCTGTTCATGAATTACACTTAAAGGTTGGGCACTGTGGGAGCACAGGGCCTGACCCCAGGAGTGGGTTTGTGACAGATTTGGTGCACAGTGGTGTGATCTAAAGATTTGTTTGCATACTATGCAGTTATTTGGTGACACGAGCATTAGCAGTCCAGTGTGTTGGATTCATAAACTGTAACAGTTCACACTAAACAAGGCAGAGATTTTTAAAAGAAATATATAATTTTGGTTACAGTCTAAGTTCCCTACCTGTTTTATTTTTTTTTGGGTGTAAGCTAGTGTAGCTGTAGATTAGGGAAGAAGATGGCTTCTACCTACAGCAAGTACACTGCAGAAAACCTGAGGCAGTTGTGCCAGGAAAGAGGAGTCCAGAGTGAGGGGTGAAACAAACAGCACTGTGTGGAGGCCCTTGTGGCAGCTGATGCACAAGTAACTGCCCAAGACCTCGGGTCACAGTCGGTGACTGAAAGGGACCAGGACATGGTGGTGGTGGTGGTTGTGGTGCCAGGTTCCATTGCAGTGTCCAGTCCCAGAGAGGAGGACTGCGGGACCAGTGGGAACCGAGAGCCTCAGCAGCAGGGAAAGGTCACCACAATGCTGGTGCCAGAAGGGATCAGGCTACAGCTACAGTTGAGGAGAATGGAGCTGGAATTTGAGCAGAAGAAGTTCCAGATGGAGCTGGAGATGCAAGAAAAGGAAAACCAGTGCTGGAGAGAGGCCAAGTGAGAAGAGAGAGCGCACCAGAGGAAAATTGAACTGGAGAAGCTACAACTCCCAACGTCCAGTGCCACAGCAGGTAAGTGGCATGGGTGAACCTGGAACTCCAGGATGTGGCTACAAGTTAAATTCTAAATTGATAGCTGAATTGAAAGAGGGGGAGGATATGGATGCATTTTTAAATTCATTTGAAAAGGTATACATTTAGGCAAAAAGTTCCCGAGAGTCCTGGAGCTTCCAGCTATCCCTGCTGTTTACCGGTAAAGCTCGTGATGCCTTAGGTCACATGGACAATCAGGACAGCAATGATTATGACAAACTTAAAGCTGCATTGCTTAAAAAGTATGAACTGACAGCTGAAATGTACAGAGTTAAGTTCCGTAAGCTCAGGAGAAGCTACGAGGAACTAGCCACCAAGCAACGTCAGTTTTTGAAACGGTGGTGGAAGGGGGTTAAAGCCAACTCTGTAGAGAAAATTGAGGATGTGGTACTTTTAGAGCAATTCTTTTGGGCTTGCCCAGCAGAGCTGAAAACCTGGCTAGAGGTCCTAGCTCCAAAAACAGTGCAGGAGGCTACTGAGCTCTCGGACTGCTATGCCAGGAGCAGGCCTGCTCTGAAAGGGAGTGGGACTGGTGTGGCACTGCAGAAAGGGAAAAGCGCACCTTCAGGGCAGCTAAAACCCTCACTGCCTCCCCAGAAAGTGGGCAGCCCCAGGTTACAAAGAAAGAATTTACCTGATAAAAGAAATGATTGTTGGCTTTGCAAACAACCTGAGCATCTTGCAAGACAGTGTCCTAAAAAGGCACAGTGCACAAAGTGGTGCTCAAACCAAGGTGGGTGCACTGTGTATCCCTGAAAGCATGCCTATAAACATGAGGGAGCACATACACCCGGTTACTGTAAATGGGGTGCAAACCCATCTGTTGAGGGACATGGGGGCGTCCCTTACTTTGGTAAAAGGGGATTTGGTTGAGCCCGAACAGCTTATACCTAATCAGTTCATTACAGTATGGAGATTCACTGGGGAGGAGAAAACTCTGCCACTTGCTAGTGTTCTCCTGGACTGGGGTGAGACAGGAGAGACTGTGCAAAAAGTTGCAGTGGCAGAAAATCTTGCCCTAGATGTGATTATAGGGAACAATCTCCAAGAGGGATGGTGTGTGCAGTTGGTCACAGTCAGATGACAAAGGCCAATTGTGGTTCCCCGGACCCCATAGAAGCCCCTGTGGAAAACACTGGGAGGCTGGTTCCCCAGCCTTTGTCTCCTGACATGGAGAGTAGTGAAAGGGAGGTAGAAATTCCCCAGGTAGCAGTTAAACCAGCTACAGAAGGTTACTCTGAGGATGGAGGGGTAACCAGTGGTAAGAAGGCTAGGGATGGCAGTGACCCTGAATGCCCTAACGCTAGAGCTAGGGACCTTAATTTAGAAACTGAAGGGGACCTGTCCCATGTCTTGGGAATATGTAAAGATTTTGCAGCTGCTCAGAAAAATTACCCTTGTTTAGAGAGACTGAGGGCTTGTGCAGAATCTGACAGGACACAGGTAGGTGACGGGAGACATAGAGTGTATGGGACAATGGACTGCTGTATATGCAGAATGTAAGGACAGAGGGAGGGGTGATGGGCAGGCAGCTTGTCATTCCTCAGGGGTACCGGGAGCAGTTGCTCAAGACTGCTCATGACATCCCCATGTCTGGACATCTGGAAATCTCGCACTATGCAGTGATTGGCCCAGAATTTCTATTGGCCTAACTTCACCCAGTAGGTGAAGGAATATTGCAGGTCTTGTCACTGGTGTCAAGAAATAGGGAAGCCAGGTAGTAAAACCCAAGCTGCTCTAATTCCCTTGCCCATAGTGGAGGAGCCATTCCAGAGGGTAGGAATGGATATTGTGGGGCCTTTGAATACCCCTAGCTCCTCCCGGAAGAGAGTTATCCTAACAGTGGTGGATTATGCCACCTGGTACCCAGAGGCAGTCGCTCTATCCTCACTGAGGACAGACAAAGTGGCAGATGCCTTGCTAGGGATTTTCTCCCATGTTGGGTTCCCACAGGAGGTTATCACCGATTGAGGGAGTTCCTTCATGTTGGACCTGATGAAGCGTTTGTGGGAGAAGTGTGGGGTGGTGCAGAGATGTACAACACCTTATCACCTGCAAGCTAATGGGCTTGTGGAAAGGTTAAATGGTACCCTAAAATTGATGCTTCAAGCATTTACTGAACAGCATGGGAGGGACTGGGAGAAATACCTTCCCCACCTGTTGTTTGCATACAGGGAGGTGCCCCAAGAGTTGACAGGGCTTTCCCCCCTTCAAGCTCTTCTATGGACATCGGGTGCATGGGCCCCTAGACTTGATCCAGGAGGACTGGGAAGGCAAGCACGCCACACTGGGAACTCCCATAGTGGATTATGTCCTTATGTTTAGGGAAAAACTGAAGGAGCTTGTGGGAACAGCCCAGAGCAACCTGGCAGCCGCCCAGCAGAAGCAAAAGGTATGGTACGACTGCAGAGCCAGAGCTCGCTCGTACACTGTGGGTCAGGAGGTCATGGTCCTAATCCCAGTCTGGAAAGATAAGCTGCAAGATGAGTGGGCAGGACCATAGAAAGTAATCAAACAGGTGAATGACATAAACTACATTGTAGAACTACCTGACAGGAGACATACCCAAAGAATGTACAATGTCAACATGATGAAGCCATATGCAAATAGGGCTGACATGGTCTTTACAGTGTGTGTGGTCCTGGGGAGGGGATGGATGAAGCAGACCCCGTCCTGGACTTGCTAGAAGAAAGCAAGCGGGAGTCCTCTGTGTAGACAATCAAACTGTCACCCCAGTTGACCCCAGAACAGATCCAGGAAGTAAGGGAGGTTTTAGCAGACTTTGCCCCATTGTTTAATGCCAAGCCTGGACTAACCCCCTTAGCAACACACAATGTAGATATTGGGATGCAAGCGTCCATACGGCAGACAGAATATCTGGTGTCAGAGGCCATCCAAAAGGACATTAGGAGGGAGGTGGAGGAAATGCTGGATTTAGGGTTAATCCAGAAACCCCACAGCCCCTGGGCCTCACCCATAGTTCTCATTCCTAAGCCGGATGGCTCTACTTGTTTTTGTGTGTACTATCATAGGCTCAACCTAGTCACGAAGTTGGATGCCCACCCAACGCCACAGACGGACAAACTACTGGACAAGTTGGGAGGGGTGACATACCTTACCACTGTTAACCTGACAAAAGGGCATTGGCAGGTGGAGTTAACTACCAGAGCTAGGGAGAGGTCGGCCTTCATCACTCCTATAGGGTTATTTGAGTTCAAGGTAATGCCTTTTGGAATGAAGAACGCCCCTGCCACCTTCCAAAGGTTGGTGAACTAGGTGTTACATGGTACTGAAGAGTATGCTGTGGTGTACCTGGATGATATTGCAGTCTTCAGTGCCAGCTGGAAGGAACAACTGTCCCACCTTAAGGAAGTGTTGGGCAAGATACAGAGGGCCGGGCTCACTGTGAAAGCTGAAAAGTGCCAGTTGGCCATGGCTGAGGTGACATACCTAGGGCACTTAGTAGGGCGGGGACAGCTCCGTACTAATCAAGCAAAGATTGAGGTAATAGAGGTGTGGCCCAGACCTATTTCACAGAAGCAGTTCCGGAGTTTTCTAGGGACCACAGGGTACCATGAAATATTTGTATCAAGCTACAGTGCCCTGGCAGCTCCCCTGTCTGGTCTGCTAAAGAAAAGAATGCCTAAAAAGGTAAACTGTGAGCTAGCTCATGAATGAGCCTTTATACAGCTAGAGGCACTGTGCGGTACTCCTGTGTTGGCCAATCCAGACTACAGTAAATCATTTGTAGTCCAGACAGATGTCTCAGAAGTGAGTATTGGGGCAGTACTTTGACTTCTAACCAAGGGAAAGATCACTCAATAGTGTACCTCAGTAAGAAATTGCTTCCCAGGGAACAGGCTTATTATACAGTGGAGAAGGAGTGCATTGCCCTGGTGTGGGCACTGAAGAAATTAGAACTATACCTATATAGGCAGCACATTGAGGTACAGACAGATCATAATCCCCTGGTTTGGCTGGCACAAATGGTAGGCTTTTAAGATGGAGTCTTGCATTACAGGGATATGACATGACCATTACCCACAGGGCCAGATCGGCAAACGCCAATGGTGTATCACCCCAGTTAGAGCAATTAACTGAATTTGGGAAACTCATCCCATACCTAGGAACAGATTCCCTCAAATTCAGTCTAGGAGGGAGGAGTGTGACAATAGCCATCTGCTTGTTATTATTTGTATTATAATTTTATTATAAATATATGTTTTGCATGGCAGTCCTGCTTAGGAAACAGGCCAAGCAGCACAGCCTCATGGGACATTGGGTTTTTAAAAGAAACAAAATGGTCTGGCCTTGCTTGCTGTCACAGCTAGCTTGTAAAAGCTGACTTCCTGGGACTATAATAAAACTAAGGTCATAAACCATCCACTGCTTTGAACCCAGGCAGCTTGTCATAAGATATTGCCTTTTACGGTGTATCAGGAAGGAAGCATATATGAGAGGTGTTTTTATGATGTTTGCTGAGAGATCAAAGGGGGGAATGCTGTTACAAACTATGCTCTGATGAGGAAATAGACTGTCTTGTTATAATTTAAATATTTGCTGTATTTGCAGATTCTAAATGTAATCTGACCTGTTTGCCTATATAGCTGCATGTTACAAATTAATTAAAGGATTGAGTGACCTCATGTGCTGTGACATCACAAGGAGGGTGGGACTTTAACTGATATTGCCAAGCTGGCTGAAGTGACTGAGACACTTGTGTTCTGGACATTCTAAGGGGCACTTGTGTTCCTGGACTCAGAGAGAGGCACTTCTGCCAAAATAGGTAATTTCAGCACCACTATTTGCCAACTGAAACTGGGGTAAGATTAGTTATTCAGTACAAGCCGGTTTGTTTATCATTGTCCATTTATTTTCAGACTGTACCCTTAATGTATATATGTTCTGCGTTTTGTATTTTATTTACTATTTTTAATTTTAGTAAACTTTGTTTTTCCTTAAAGTGCTGCCTGAGACATGCTCCTTTGTGTGTGAATGATGGAACAGTCTTAATATTGTAACACAGCAGTTAAATGTTTATTGTGTCACTTTATGCAGCCACACTAGGAAGGTTCTGTGTAAAGGTCCAGCAAGGTAAGAAAACTACCCGAGTCTCGTTGAGTCAGAAGGGGATTGTGAACCAAGGTTGGTTGTATGCCCGCTGGGCCAAGTGTTTTACACTGCTTACTCCAAAGAGAGTGTGATATTTGGACCTGTTACCTGGGTTTTCTAGCTAAAAAGGGTTCATAATTGACCCCAGGACTTGAGACTGGTAGTTGCTCATACCCAAAACAAACAGGAGGGTGTCCCTGTTTGTCCCCTGTTCATGAATTGCACTTAAAGGTTGGGCACTGTGGGAGCACAGGGCCTGACCCCAGGAGTGGGTTTGTGACACTGCATACCACTGTTTTTCTGGTCAGCTATGGGCCTTAGCCATGGCTAATACAAAAAAGACAATTGCACAGTCCTGGCTCTCATCCAGTGCACCATGTATCCCAACAGTGAGTGAATAACTTGATGCAGTGCCTTAAGCTGGAAAGGATCCAACACACTGCAAATGGGAACATATCACAATTTGAAAACATTTGGAACCCATTGTTAGCTGCCATATCTAGGGGAGACTTGCCACTCTAAGCCTCCATGTGCTTGACATGTCAGGACCCATAGCATGTGTCCTCTATTGTACACAGAGTACTGAACATAGAGAATAAAGTATGGGGTGATGTGTGTAATGAGAAGTTTACACATACCAGAGGGGTTAGATGCTACTTAAACCCCGAGAGCGAAGCTCAAGGGGTTTGTGCAAACATCTAACCCGAGAGGTGTGTAAACAAGCTTGCACACATCACCCCATATTTTATTTTATATAATAGCTGGGTTTCCCTTTTTCACCACAGCAATTATATAAAATAACAGAGGTTCTGGCCAAGGGGTGCCACTCTCCGTTTTCCTTCGGTGACCATGCATGTGGTTTTAAAATCTTAAAAAATTTCTGTTTGTCCCCGTAACTGTGGAATTTGCCCAGAATTCTTAAAATAATAATATAACTTACTGCCTAGTTACTGTGGTGGATG
Organism: Neoceratodus forsteri; assembly: GCA_016271365.2. Taxonomy (NCBI): domain Eukaryota; kingdom Metazoa; phylum Chordata; order Ceratodontiformes; family Ceratodontidae; genus Neoceratodus; species Neoceratodus forsteri. The sequence continues at coordinate 541,774,935 of CM057451.1, forward strand.
GCAGTTGACTTTTCATTGAGAGGGCAAGCTGTGCAGTCTGGAAGTTGTGGACTGTAGCGGGGGCATGTGCTGAGTGAGGAAAACCGTACGCATGTTTGCCATTATAAATGCTCCTTTATAACGACAAATTACACCACAGCTTCCCTATGGGAAAAAGGGGAAACCATTTATTATACAGTGATCTAACATAATGGTATTGACATCCTGACTACTGTCTACTATACTTAAGCTTATTGCATTATATGGCACCATATTGACAGGTGGATTGCTAAATGGACATACCCAAGGAAATCAAAATTAATTCAGTCTAGATATTAAGAATTTATATACGACCCCTTGTAACTTAAAGGAGTAGTCCATCCAAAATTTGCAAAAACATATGTTATGCAGAGTGTTTTGATTTGTGTGTGAAGTCCTAGTGTGTCCTTCCCTCTTTCTGCTATTAGGAGTTTTTCCTAAATTAGCCTGCTAACTTTATGATAGTTTTATGACCCCTGGGGATCTCCATCTGAGATAACTTTATTGCATTCCTTGTTCCTACAATGCATCCTGTCTCATGTGACAGTGATGAAGCAGAGACCATAGATTCAGCAGAAAGCACTGCTTTTCAGTCATTTCACAACAGTAGAGATGGCTATATTTTAAAACCTATACAGAGTTCAGCTTAGTGACTACCCTTATCGTAAAGGGCTTTCTGTCCTGAACAACTTTGCTGCTGGTCATTTTTGTGCAGCTTGTAAAGATTCCAAAATATTTAGTTTGTTTGGCATGTGTGTGCTGAATCTTGGGTCTCTGCTACATCACTGTCACATGAGACTGGATGCATTGTGGGAACAAAGAATGCAGTAAAGTTAGCTCAGATGGAGATCCCCAGGGGTCATAAAACTACCATAATATTGATAATATTGGTTGACTTCAACCTCAACTGGGCCTCAAACATTGAGCAGAGCTTCCGAGCCTCACTCCTAGAGGCGAACCTGGAACAGGTCATCACTGAATCAACCAGGCACAATACCAAGACAGGTAACCACACCACCCTTGATTGGGTACTGACATCCAATCCCCTAAACATCCAGGTGGCTGGCACCATGACCAATGCCCTGAGTGACCACTCGCCAATCTTCTACACTTGGAAGAACAAAGTACCCAAGGTTCCTCCTAGGCTCCCCACAGCTAGAGATTTTTCAAAGTTCGCTGAGGACGCCTTCCAGCAGCACCTCCTTACTCTGGACTGGACCCCCATTTGACTCCTATCTACCCTAGATGAAGCTCTGGAGTACTTTCAAAGCTCCTTCATCTCAGCGGCCAACAAGTTCACTCACCTGAGGAGGTTACGAACCAAAGGCCACTGTTACAAGTGGATTTCCCCTGAGCTGAAATCCATGATACTAAGGCAGGACAAGGCCTGGAAAAAATTGAAAACTACAAAACTCCCCCAGGACCACGTGACCTACAGAACCCAGAGGAAAAAGTGCAAGCAAGCAGTGAAAACTGCAAAACAGGAGTATGTCAGGGGTCTCCAGCAGTCCAATCTTGCAGACCCCAAGTCATTCTGGTTGTGCATCAATGCCCTGATAAAATGCAGTGGTACGCCACCCCAGGGCCCAATAAATCACAATGGTCAGACTCTTAACGATGGGCAAGATATAGCCTCAGCCTTCAATCAGCTATTCATGAACCTGGAAGACTATAAAGCAAGTCCCCCCCTTAGACCTATGGGACAACAATGTATGGGCACTCAGACCCCAGACAGACCGCCCTTTTACCTAAGACTAGTAAGGGCAAAGGAAGGGCTCCCCCTGCTCAAGTCCATCAAGGTGAAAGGCTCAGCAGGTCCAGATGGACTGGACCCAAAACTGCTCAGGGCAGCTTCTCCAACCATAATGCTGTCTGTCACATGGCTCATTAACAGGTCACTAACAGAAGGGGCCGTACCTAGTAGATGAAAGCAAGCAACTGTGGTTCCCATCCACAAAGGGGGGGCCTAGGGAGTCCATGGGAAACTACCGGCCCATCTCCCTACTATGCACGCTAGCCAAAATCCATGAAAGGTTAGTCTACTGCCAACTCAGAGACTACCTGGAGACCAACAAATTGCTAGTGCAAACTCAGCATGGATTTAGGAGAAACCATGGGACAGACACAGCTCTCATCAGACTCTCAACTGACATAATCACTGCCTGGGACAGGGGTACCCCCACCGGGGCTGTTTTTATAGACCTGACCAAGGCCTTTGACCTAGTAGACCATGACCTCCTGCTAAATAAATTAGGTAACCTTGGACTTGACCAGCACTCACTAAGATGGTTTGGTAGCTACCTAACGGAGCGCTCCCAACAGGTCAAATGGAGAGGTGTGATATCTGAACCAGTAATCCTCAAGGAAGTGGTACCACAGAGATCAATACTGGGCCCTCTCCTATTCACGCTATTTGTCAATTACCTGAATATGCACTGTGGAGGAGGTTCACTGGTCCAGTATGCTGATGATGCAGTGATCTACCGATCCTCAGGTAGCACCACAGATATTGAGGCCCACCTCCAATCGGACTTTGCATCACTAGAAACCTGGCTGGCAGAAAACAGGTTAATCCTCAATGCTACAAAAACAAAGGCCATGGTCTTTAGCCCCAGGACACTTGGACAGGACCAAAACTCCTTACTCTCAATTGTCAACTCAATGGGCACCACTATTGAGGTAGTGAAATCCATAAAATACCTGGGCCTGAAATTGGACCAAGGCTTACTCTAAAGCCTCATGTTGACCAGGTAACCAAAACCCTGTACCACAAACTTGGTCTGCTCTACCACCTGAAAGATCAGCTAGTCCCCGAATCCAGGATCACAATAGCCAACGGCATCCTGCTACCAACCTTGACCTATGTTGCCTCAGTCATGCAGGGCCTGGGAAAGCAGGAGCTCACTAGAATGCAGGTGCTCTACAACAAGGTGGCCCGCTTCGCCACATCATCTCACAGAAGGAGGCATCACTGTGAGGCACTAACCTCCCTTAAGTGGCCTTCTCTAACAAATCGACTGCAGTACCCATTGTTATGCAATACATATAAGCTACTCAGCCCTCCAGACAGTCTGGCAGGGCTGCTGGTCCCCATGAGAACAGACGGTTCCAAACCTCCAGGAGAAACCTCCTAGAAACACCTAGGATATGCACAACAGTGGGTGACAAATCCTTCACCCACGCAGCCCTGATGCAGTGGAATAAGCTCCCACAAAAATTACAGGATGTGACCTCCCTTGGAATCTTCCAATCTGGGCTGCGGGCACACCACTTAAAGAATAGCACTTGTTCCTGTGCAAAAACACTGAGAAAGAGAGACTAATAGTCCTCTACTAAGCCGAGCCCAGCACACTGTACACTGATCCGGCTGTCTCCTAAGACCTCTCCCCACACTAACTACTCTTATTCCTAATGTCTGAATGCATATATACAAAAGCAGGAGCTAAATCCTGACCTCTGCACTGTGATGACCAGATTGTAATTTGTAATGGTCAAATGCTCCTACTTGCTGTGTGTGTACTTCCTCTGTGTATGAAATGCTTTACCCTGAAAAAGGGACCTTCGGGACTCAGTGGGCTTACCCTGTTACTAAACTTGAATAAATAAAATAAAGCTAGCAAACTAATTTAGGAAAAACTCCTAATAGCAGACAGAGGGAAGGACATACTAGGACTTCACAGACAAAGCAAAAAACTCTGCACAGCATATGTTTTTGCAAATTCTGGGTGGACTACTACTTTAAAAAACAATCTGTTTGAAAAACAAATTGTCTGTAACTTAAAAATATGATATCTGTACCAGTGTGGTGAGAAGTATGTAACCCTTGAAACTGTTGTAACTGTTGTGTTATATTTAATAAAAAGAGTTTATAAAAAAAATTATAATTACACGGTGACGACAGAAATCTTAAAATGTTATAACAGAAATATTAGAAGAGGACTGCAGCAGTGTGAGATTCAATATTCTATTGGCAGTGCATGCTAAGAGTTTTTGTAAGCTCTGATCTTTTTATGGCTGTGGGTGAAGCCTACAGCCATCTTGCTGAAGCTCAGCTGGAAAAATGGCATACCGTGGAACACATTTTTTGGAGTTTTCAGTGTATCCTTCCACAAATGCAAATCACTACGGCATTTGAATTAAATACTCCCTTCTTTCTGTTTAAAGATCATGTGCAACACTTTATTTTTTACTGCAAATGGTAGTGTTAATAAAGAAATGTTTTCAAAGCACTGCCCTAGTTGTTTTTTTACCCCTCTGCTTAATAAATACTGTAACTGTGCTTTCATGTTCGTAGCTCCGTTTTCCTCTGAGTGCTGTAATTTGTTCCTGATGCTCTGTTAAGCTGAGTTGCTGGCATCTGCAGCGTCATGACATCAGTGGGAACTCTGTGAGCACTGCCATCTGTCAGAGATGCTCTTCCAACTTAACATTTCCTGGTCAGCAACAGGCTGCAGTTAGGGCATATTGGTTTGATTTAACACACTCTCCTTATCCTTATACTGACTGCTTTGTAATTTCTTTTAAGTTGTCAGATTTATGTGTCTTTCTTCCCTCTTAGTATGAACTGAGTTACTTTCAGGCAACGTGATACATTATTTTTTGAGGCTGTGCTTATATGTTGGACAGTCCATGCAGTCTGTGCTTTCCTCTGTTGCTGTCACCCTGTGATTTATTTTATTGCATTTTTCTTTATAAGATCTAATTTACTGCATTTCTGTGTGTAAGAAATTAAATTGGAGTTTGACTGATTAGCTCTGTTGTCCTTTTGGTTCCCATCAGCTATGTTGTTATGCACTGACCCTTCAACAGTATAGTAATTATGTCTTACTCTGTGCATTTATTAGATTAGGTGAGTTTCTACAGCTGTCCTAAACAAATATTCTCATACATCTGTGTGTGTGTGTGTGGGGGGGGTTAGTTTGACAGGTCTGGACCAGCCCTTGTGCTTCCCTACATTTTGGTCCTCATTATCACAGATGCATCAGCTTTCATTCAAACAACATGAAGTCTTGCTGTATTCTGACTATACACAGTTAGCCCCAGCACTTGAACTGCTCTGGAGAGTAAAGGGTTAACTCTGTGCCAAGGCATAGAACGTTGAGCTCGAACTCAGTTTTCAAACCTTTGTCTGTGGTACTCTGAAGTGTAACCATCAGATTTCTTACTCTGCCTAACTGTGAAGTTGCTCCGGAGATCCCTCCTGCACTTCGGTTTGGTAATAGTTGAAAACGGTCGGTTTATTCAATCGCTTTCTTATCTGTTCGGTATTCTTACCTCCGTCATGATACAGTAAGTGGTAGTGTAGTAGGTAGTGTTATTTTAGTGTTAAAATCATTAGAAATTGTTTTTCTTCGGTTCTTTCCCGGTCAGTCCGGTCAAGAACCGAAATCTTTTGTTAATAGTTGCTTTTCTGTAATTCTGTTGTCGTTAACCGGTACTTATCGGTTCCTAAAATAATCCAGAATTTAATTGAATTTTTTTAACTGACCCGTGACACGGTTGGAACCATTAAGTGTGTGTTACCTGGCTTAATGCTGAGAAGGGTAACTTTTTTGAATCCAGCATATCTGAGAAACCCCAAAAGAAAACCAGTCCCACTGGGTTTCAGCACTGTACCAAGTGTGGGGAGGCCTTTGCTAAGGCTGATCCCCATCTGTATGTATGTATTGTCTGGGGTTTGACCACCTCAAGGAAGACTGCCAAATTTGTAAAAACTTTCCCAAAGCCACTCTTGAAAAATGTTTGAGTAGGCTGAAGGAAAGGGAGGCCGAGAAGTCCTCTGACCTGGATGGCCCGCCCGGTTCGGTTGCAACCGAACCTGAAGAGGTGCCCACTGACCTGTGGGCGATAACTCTTCAGGCAAAAGGAGAGCCGACTCTGCAGAGATGGTTCAGTCAAAAAGAAAACGAAAATCAGCTGGTTCGGATCCGACACCCCATGTTCCGACCGCTGAGGAGATAGCAAAAGCAATTACAATAGTTCAATCGCTTTGCCCAGTTCTGACTGAACCGACATTGGTTCAAAGACAATCCGTACGGTTGGAAGTAGTTGTTTCAGATATTAATCCAGAGGTATACTATGAGGACGATTGGGAGGAGGAAGAAGATTATGATGGAGAGTTTGAAGGCCTAGATGAGCCAGTAGAGCCTGACATCTCCCCAGACAGGTCTTCCAATGTTTCCCCTCCCAGGCTTTCTGAGTCCCCCTTCCACTTCTTGTTTTACAAGAAGGTGGCTGAGACTCTTCAGCTTCCTATGGCAGAGACTGATCAGGATCAGGAGGAGCCTGATTATGTGGAGATGATGGATGTTCCAGAGTCAAAGAGAGTGTCTATCCCTTTGCACAAATCTCTGGGGGAAACAGACACAAAAAATCATTCAGTTTCCCACATCCATTCCTCCTGTGGATAAAAGAATGGACAGGAGGTATGCTTTGTCAGGTCCTGGTATGAAATTCCTTTCAACTCACTGCAGCCATCTTGGGGTAGTGCAAGCTGCAGCCTGTGACAAGGCTAACATCCCCCTGGCATCTCACCCCCCCAGATAAGGACTCCAGGAAAGTGGATGCCACGGCAAAGAAACAGTACTTGGCATCCTCTTTGGGGCTCAGGCAATCAAATTGCATGGCATATACAGCCAGGTACCAGAAATCTATGTGGGATACAGTTCTGTAGCTGGCTAAGAATGCTCATCCCCAGCTAGCCAAGGAGCTGGAGCAGGTGGCTGTAGATGGTATAGAGGCATCCAAAGTGCAATTTCATGCTGCTGTAGACTCGAATGATGTGCATTCCAGGGTCATGGCTATATCTATCTCCATGAGGAGGTTTTCTTGGCTTAGGTGTACCAATCTTTCGCAGGATACCCAGACTAAGGCCATGGATTTTCCTGTAACTGGTAATTCTCTGTTTGGAGAGCAAACAGAGAACTACATGAAGAAGACGGATGAATATAGAATCACCTATAAGAGTGCTGCAGCCAAGGAAAAGCAGACCACTGCTCAAAGGCAGCAATTTAGGGCTGGCAGGGGCAGACTTTTTCACAGGCTTTTCTACCAAGCTCAGGCCTCCTCATCTTCTTTCCAGCAGAGAGGGTTCTTTAGGGAAAGAGGCAGGTGTGGGATGACCAGGACCCCATCGTCCACGCAGTCTAAGCCCCCTGCCAAGCAGACACCCTGAGGTGTCAGTCAGGGTCACCTCCCCAGTTCCAGTAGGGGGTAGGTTGGCTCACTACTTCCAGGCCTGGGAGTCTATTACTTCAGACAAATGGGTCCTGGAAGTTGTGAGCCAGGGACTTGCTCTCAGTTTCAAAAGGTTCCCAAAAATGAGAGCAAGGTCCTTCAGTCCTCCCTCTCCCTTGGAGACAAAGGCCTTAGAGGCAGAAGTCTCCTAGCTTCTGCAAGCAGTAGAGACGGTACCTCATTGTCACAGGGGAAAAGGACTGTATTCCAGATACTTCCTTACCGCAAAAAAGACAGGGGAGTGGTGACCCTTCTTAGATTTAAGGTACCTGAACAAACACTTAAAACCAAAATTCAAGATGGTGACTCTGAGAGTAATTTTTCCCTCTCTGAGACCAGGAGACTGTCCAGCTTCCCTGGATCTCAAGGATGCCTACTTCCACATACCTATCAGACATTCCCACAGAAAGTACCTCAGGTTTGAGTTGCTCTCAGGCCATTACCAATTCAGGGCTATGCCTTTCGGCCTAACATCTGCTGCAAGGATGTTCACCAAGTGTCTAGCAGTAGTGGTGGCATTTCTCAGGAGACAGGGTATCCTTCTGTTCCCATACCTGGATGACTGGATCATTGTGGGTCAGTCCTCAGACCAAGTCAAGTCAGCCCTAGAGGTCACTCAAAAACTTCTAGACTCCTTGGGTTTCATTCTGAACCTAGAAAAGTCTGTTCTGGAACCAGCTCAGCTCCTCACTTTCATAGGTGGAGCTAGACACTATTCAGAAAAGAGCATTTCTCCCTCTCTCAAGGGTTCAGTCCCTGGTAACTCTGGCTTCCTCTTTTTGTCCTCTAGTGTCTCATGCAGCCAGACACTTTTACAGTTGCTGGGCCACATGGCAGCTTCCACAGCAGTAGTCCAGGGAGCAAGATTTCAGATGAGAGATATATTCAGTTTCATCTCAGATCTTATTGTTCTCAGAAAAAGACCACCTCTCCAAATTGGTTCCAGTGTCTCAAACTGTAGTTCAGGCCCTCCAGTGGTGGCTGGAGGAGCACAATCTTCAGCAAGGTGCCCCCTTTATCAGTCAGGCTCCTTCAGTGATTCTCACCACAGATGCCTCCTTACAGGGTTGGGGGGCTCATCTAGATCAGCTTACAGCTCAGGGAACCTGGTCTCACCAGGAGTCTCTTCTACACATAAACCTTCTCAAACTCAGAGCTGTCTTTCTAGCACTCCAGACATTGTCAACTGCTGTTCAGAGGAAAGTGGTGCAGATCAGGACAGACAATACCACACCCATGTGGTACGTCAACAAGCAGGGAGGCACTCGGTCCTCAACCTTGTGCGCAGAGGCTATGAAAATATGGTCTCTAGCTTATTCTCTTCAGGCTTCCCTGATGGCTGTGCACCTCCCAGGGAAGGACAACATTCTAGAAGATGCTCTCAGCAGGATTTCTCAGAGTCACCACGAATGGACCCAGAACCCTCTAATTCTTCAGGTCATTTTCAAGAGGTGGTGTACTCCAGAGATAGATCTCTGCAGCCCCGGACAATCACCAACTTCCTCTCTTTTGCTGCAGACCGCCTCTTCTGGGCCCTGTCTCTCAGGATGCTCTATTGTTGAACTGGACAAGCAGGTTTCTGTATGCATTTCCTCTGTTTCCTCTGATTTTCAGGGTCCTGATCAAGATCAGGTCTCAGCCTTGCAAGGTGCTTCTAGTGGCTCCAGACTGGGCCAGACAGCCTTGGTACCCTCTACTCTTGCCACTGTCAGTGACAATGCCTCTGTGTCTTCCTAGACAATTCAATCTCCTCATCTCCTCACAGGGGAGGATTCTTTACCCCAACCTTCAGACTCTCAGGCTCAAAGCCTGGCTCTTGAAGAGCTAGAATATGCAAGCCTGCATCTTTCTCAGTCAGTCTTGGACATTTTAAAGGTTAGCAGGAAATCTGCTACTAGAAAGACTTACAACTCCAAATGGAAAAGATTTAGGTTTCGGTGTTCCCAGAGGCATATCCAGCCAGAGCTGGTGGATATTACCACTGTATTGGACTATTTGGTGCATCTTAACAGTTTAGGCCTCTGGCCTACTACTCTCATGGTACATTTTTTCAACTGTTTCTTCCTTCATTTCTGCTGGCAAGGGCTCTTCCCTAGCATCTCATCCAGTTTTCAAGAAATTTTTCAAGAGTCTAGTACATGTTAACCCTCCCTTTCGGGAACCTACCCCTTCTTGGGATCTGAATATCTGTATTGCACAGCTTATGCAGCCCCCTTTTGAACCTCTGTCCTCAGCTGAGCTGAAGTACTTGACTTGGAAAACTGTATTCCTGGTAGCCATTACCTCTTCCAGGAGAATCAGTGAATTACAAGCTTTATCAGTGGAACCTAACTTCATTTCATTTCACAGGGATAAGGTGGTCCTTCGAACCAACAGAAAGTTTCTTCCTAAGGTGGTATCAGACTTTCATTTGAATCAGTCTGTGTCATTGCCTGTATTTTTTTTTTTACCTTGTATTTATGTCCCCTACTTGCCTCCTCTCTCCACTCTCTCAGACATCCTCTTCTGCAGGCTCCACTTTCATCGAGATCTGCCCCTAGAGCACTCAGTTCCAGACTACTTACTCCTGGTATACCCCCGAATAGGGGTGAGGAGGGACCCCCCTTGCTTACCTCCCCAAACCAACATACTATTTGTTGTGCAATCAGTACAGCAGAGTCTGTCTGACAAGCCCGGCGCCCCCCCCAGAGAGGTGTCATCGCCAAGGAGAGACCGAGGTGTTTTTTCCCTTGTTCTTCCCCAGACGTCGGCACGCAATGAGGGCCAATGAGCTAGAAGGTGCGCTGAGACTTGCCTCCTGCTCTGCCCCATTGCCGACATCTGCCCAATACCCTCACTGCTTCTTCACCTACCGCACCTTCCACCCGGGCTCCCCCAGATGGTGGTATTGCAGTGGGAGCATGCAACTAACCCCCCCGGAGAAGGAGAGCAACCATTGGGCACTCTATCCTTCTCCTCCCCAGCCAACCCCTGGCAGCCCCTGCTCGTTCCCAAACCCGGGTCGCCGACGTGGTACGAGGCAAGGCATTCAGTTCCTCAATGCCACCGGGCCAGCATTGCCTGTATTTTTCACTGACCATTTTTCCTCTGGGGAGAGAAGGTTACACAGTCTTGATGTAAAGAGGGCTCTTAGTTACTATGTAGAACATACTAAGGCCCATAGGAATGACCGTTCTCAGTTGTTTCTCACTTATGGAAAAGTGGGAAAGGGTAAACTAGCCACCAGGAGAACTATTGCCAGGTGGATTGTCTCCTGTATCCAGTTCTGCTATTCAAAGTTTGGGAAGGAGCTTCCCTCAAGCCTGAGGGCTCATTCTACCAGAGGTACAGCTGCTTCAGTCACAACAGCTAGAGATATACCCTTAGTGGAAATCTGTAAAGCAGCCACCTGGAAAACTGTTCACACATTTACCAAGCATTACTGTCTGGACATTCAGTCAAGAAGTGATGCTAGGTTTTGCACAGCTGTACTATAGAGACTGTTCTCAAAATAGGTTCTGTGACTCCCCCCTCCAAGGGGGTACTGCTTGGTAGTCTGCATATAGTCAGAATGCAGCAAGACTTCATGTTGTTTGAAGAAAAAATTACTCACCATAGTAATGTTGTTTCTTCTAATGGAGTCTTGCTGTATTCTGACCTCCTTCCCTGCCTCCCCTCCTGGAACCTAGTAGTTTTGGGATGTGGTTTGGCAGGCACAGTGCTGCACCCCAGAGGTCTACTTGGCATACCTTTATCCTTTTAAAGGTTGTCTGGTTTTTATTATGATTATTTTGGTTGTTTTACTACCTGCTTATATTCTTTTTTGGGGTTCTTGACTTGAGTCTTTTGACCCTAAAGATCTGTTTATTGCCCTTTGGCATAAATTTTTAGAAACAATTTCTGCTTATTGAGTTAGTTAGTTTAGTGCTCGTAAGAATCTGACGGTTACACTTCAGAGTACCAAAGACAGAGGTTTGAAAACCGAGCTCGAGCTTAATGTTCTATGCCTTGGCATAGAGTTAACCCTTTACTCTCCAGAGCAGTTCAAGTGCTGGGGCTAACTGCACATAGTCAGAATACAGCAAGACTCCATTAGAAGAAACAACATTACTATGGTGAGTAATTTTTTCTACTGGCCATAAATAGCCTTGCTTGCTATTTCATTTCTGCATATCCTCTGATTTTTTTTGTAGAATTTCTGTAATCAATTTTATTTATTATATTTTTTCCTTTTTCTAACAGTCTATCATTACAGTGTCTGTCTGTAATCTGAGTACTGGAGTGGCCTGTGCCAGTGTTTGACCTGCTCTCTAAATGTACCGTGTTTCCTAACAGTACTGACAGTGGCTTTGCAACAGTGTGAGTTCTGCCACCCTATTTACCAATATAATAATTTTATTTCCCTCCTTTTATAATGCTATCAACTTGTTAACAAAGTTTGTTACAGTATATTTAATTTTAATTGACTTTAATGTCTGTCTGTGTGTTTACTTTTTGTTCAATAATTTTTGTGTTCTTTTGTTGTTTCCTGTTTTAATTTTTTGCTGATATGAAGCACTGCTGTTCCATTGGTTGTAAAAATGGGAAAGGGTATGCACACAGTTTCTATCACTTTCCTAAAGATCACAATTGATGCAGTGGGCACTTGGTGTTTATTTTTATTTATTTTTTTATTTTAAGAAGTAATCAGAATTGCAACCCTTTGAGTCAGAGACTCGTTTACAAAGGCTCCTCATCGGAAAGGTGCTAAATGTGCCTGCTAGGAACCAACTGATCATAGTGTTTTTTGTGCTGGCCACTTTACAAAAGCTCAATTTACAAGTTCACAAACTCTTTTAGATATTATCAGTTTTACTCTGTCAGTGTTGTTTGAAACCAGATGCATGTCCCACCATTTTTTTCATTTAAACAGAAAAACCCAAAATGCCAGAGTAATGTCAGAATAGGAAAAGGACTGAGGCAAGTGATAAATATGATAAGCCATATTACAACTGTCATATCTGAATTGCTGCTGAATGGTAACAGTGTGTCTGTAAAAGTGACTGAAAGAGACAGGTATATATTTTACTGTTACTGGCAATGTAATGTCTGTGTTTATCGGTTCATGATAGTGTTATAAATGTGTGCATTGTTGTCTGCTTTTGCTGGTTAATATTACGTAGGTGTGTATGCTTGCAGTACATTATTATGTGCATGGATTTCTGTGACTGGTGCTCTTTCATACCTCTGTGTTGTTGCAGGATACTTTTAGATCACTTTTCATAGTCAGTGGCTCACTACTCTTATGTCGGTGTGTATGGGTGAATGATATGGCAATATGGGTGCATAACACATATGCCTGGTTTATAATGCACTGCTCAATAATATATCTTTGTATGGATGACATATTCTATTATGGAGGAGTGTATGAGTGAAGGGCAATAGTACAAATATGGGTAAAGTTGCAGGACACTTATCTGCACTCATTTGTGTGCCCAGCATTTTTGTGAATGTCTGCATGGGTGCACAGTACTATTATGGGGTGTGTATAGGTGCAGGGCAATGGTACAAATGTGCATATGTGTGCAGGGCACATATGTACTGTTATTTTACTTCAGGTCATGGTTGCATATCTTTGTATTGATGCAGGGTACTGTTATGCATGTCTGTGGGTGGAAGGCAATGGTACTAATGTGTGTATGGGTGCAGCACACTTATGCCTGGTTATTTTAGTGCAGAACACAGTTACATATCTTTGTATGACTGTGGGTTACTGTTACATGACTGTGCATGGGTGAAAGACCATGGTATAACTCTGTGTATGTGTGCAGGACACTGTGATGTCTAGGGATTTGTTGAAGTGCATTGATATGTATCTATATATGGGTTTTTGGTAACGGTGTGTTATTGTGCATAGGTGAGGGGAAATATAGAAACACATAACTTGACTAAAGGGAGACTGGATATCTGTCTACTCTGCCCTTGCTATACTAACTCACCCCACTGGCCTACTGCACTGTTGTACTGCATCCCTTCCCCCCAACTACCATACCTTGAACCCTTACTGACCCTTTTGGGACTATGGTTCATCTTGCTCTGTCCCAGTCCCATTTAAATCCTTGAAGAGAATTTGCATCCTACCAGCTTCCACTGATGCTACTAGTGACTGCATCCCTATTTTGTACAAATAGGACATAACAGTTTACTTTCTTTATATCACAGAGTAACTTGTATGTTTCAGTCATGTACCCACACTCCCTTCTGGATTTCAGTGAATAGATGTTTAGAGCCATAGTCTGTCTAGGTCTTTCCTTGGGTGAGGTCTACAGAACTGGTCATAGCACTTCAGGTGAAACCTCACTAGGGATCTGTGCAGTGACAGAATCATGTTGCTTTGCCTACTGTGAAAACCATTCCCTATAAAACCCATAATCTTCAATGCCTTTTTGTACACTTTATTGCATTGACTTGTTTGCTGCAGGGAGTCACTGACTATGGCCTGCATATCTCTATCCTCTGTGGAAGTGGGCAGTGTAATTCCTGCCATCAAGTATTCTGTGCACAGATTAAACCTACCAAAGTGCACCTGTGCTCACAAATGGGGAGTATGTACAGGAAATAATGGTCAGGGAGCCATTGGGTGAGAGTGACCACTGCACAAAGTGGTTCCAATTAGAAATGGGCAGAGAAAGCCAGCCCAGTGGTGCTGGACACCCTACCTCATGCTACACCTGTGACCCATGTTTGGGGTTGGCAGGGGAGGAGAAGGATCGAGCTTCCGACAGACTGCTCTCCTTCTCTGGAGAGGGGGTCCTCAGTGCTTGGCACTCATTCACCCCCTGGCAGAGGCTGGGGGACAGGGTGCCTCACTGCAGTATGGGGAGGAGTTGGGGCAGATACTTGGAGGGAGCATGTGTGGACACGTGCATGCTCCCCTCTGCTAGTGTCATTGCATACCCCAGCTCCTGGGAGAAAACACCTGGAAAACATATGCCATAGCACAATGGTTGAGGGTGCCTTGCAGGTTCCGCTCCCAGCCAGCCACAGCACTGGCCCACTGGATCCAGACTTCGGTGAGGGTTGTGGAACCCAGCCGACCCCACCAGGGTGGGCAATCCCTGGGAATTTGGGTCAGTGCCGGATGGTGGATGTTGGGGGCAGGGCTGGGGACACCCTCTGGAGGACAGCCAGCATAAGAGAAATAAAAAAGTAATAACAAAAAAAAAAAAGAAATCGGCAGGGAAAGCATCTTGACTAAGACCAAAATCTTGGACTTTAGAATGGTGGACTTCAGGAAAATGGGTGAAGTACTAAAGAGACACCTGGCAGGCATCAGACCAGATATGGGTGTGGACCAAAGGTGGTTCATCACTAGGGAAGGAATACTGGTTGCCACAGAGCAGTGTGTTAGACTCAGGGGTAAGAACATAAGGGCCAAAGTGCCCAGCTGGTTCAGTTCTGGGATTGCACAGGTAGTAAGGGAAAAGAGGCTGGCCTATAGAAAATTCAGGAAGACCAAGAGAGAGGTAGATAGGAAAATTACCTAAGGTTGGCTAGCGGAGCAAGTAAGGAAGTCTGGTGAGCTAAAGCACAGAAGGAGTTGCAGATAGCTGAAGGAATTAAGATGGGGAGAAGTTTTTATTTCACTATATAAGTGAAAAAGAGACAAGAAGGAAGGGAATGTTAGGCTTAAGAAAGGGGAGGAGTGGGTGGATAATGGGTGGACATAGCGCCAGTAACTGAGACTTTGGCAGAACTACATCATGATTGGGACCTTGATATCCTGGAATATAAACTATACTAAAGGGACAGGGTAGTTGGGAAGGGGGAGAGGTGGCAGTTTATATCAGGGAAGGAATAACTTGCATGAGGGAGGAGTTGGAAGAAGGGGAGGTAGAGGCATTATGGGTTCAATTAAGGTCCAATAGAGGGAGAAAGGTGAGGCTGGTAGTGGTGTACAGACCAGCCAACCAGGATGAGGAGAGGGACAGGGAACTGAGTTCACGAATATTGGAAGCTGCGGGGGAAGGAGAGGTAGTAATTGTGGGGGACTTCAACCTGCACAAGGTGCACTGGAGAATACCATCATCAACATGTGCTAGGTGTCAGGTAATCCTTAAAAGACTGCAGAGTGGGTTCCTGACTCAGGGCATCACAGAGCCAACAAGAGCAGAGGCAATGCTTGGTCTTGTGCTCACAATGGGGAACATGTGCAAGAAATAATCAGGGAGCCATTGGGTGTTAGTGACCATTGCACAGTGTGGTTTCAGTTAGATATGGGATGGGAAAGCATCCTGACTAAGACCAAAATCTTAGATTTTAGAAGGTCAGACTTCAAGAATATGGGTGAAGTACTAAGAAGCCTCCTGGCAGGCATCAGAGCAGATATTGGGGTGGACCAAAGGTGGTTCATCATTAAGGAAGGAATACTGGTTGCCACAGAGGAGTGTGTTAAGCTCAGGGGTAAGAACACAAGGCCCAAAGTGCCCAGCTGGTTCAGTTCTGGGGTTGCCCAGGCAGTAAGGGAAAAGAGGTTGGCCTATAGAAAATTTGGGAAGACCAAGACAGAGGTGGATATGGAAAATTACCCAAGGTTGGCTAGTGAGGCAAGTAAGGAAGTCCTGCAAGCTAAAGCACAGAAGAAGCTGTGGATAGCTAAAGGAATTAAGAAGGGGAATAAATCTTTCTTACGCTATATAAGTGAAAAAAGAGATAAGAAGGAAGGGATTATTAGGCTTTTGAAAGGGGAGCAGTGGGTGAAGGATAATGGTGGAAAAACAGAGATACTAAATGAATACTTCCTTTCTGTCTTCACCAGGGAGAAGGACAGAGCAGTGCCTTCAGGATGGAGAAGAAGAGCAGGGGGAGAGGGGAACATAGATGTAGTGATAGAGGAGGATAGAGTGAGGGATGGGCTGCTAGCATTAAAGGTGGACAAATCACCAGGCCCAGACAGAATACATCCAAGGGTACTAAGGGAACTGGCCAAGGAGCTGGCAGGGCCACTGACAGGCCAGTAGTTCACTAGAGTCAGGCATGGTACTGCAGGACTGGAGAACAGAACATGTGGTGCCCCTTCACATAAGAAATCCCAAGAATAACCCAGGGAATTACAGACCAGTCAGTCTGACCTCAATTATGGGCAAGCTCATGGAGACCATACTAAAGGAAAGGTTGGTGGAATATTTAGAGGAGCATGGTCTCCAGGATTTGAGGCAGCATAGGTTCATAGGGGGAGATCATGTAAAACAAATCTGATTGACTTCTTTGACTGTGTCATTAAGACAATAGACAGGGGCCAAGTGGTAGACATCTTCTATGTGAATTTCAGCAAGGCCTTTGACAATGTGGCCCGCAAAAGTTTGATCAGGAAGTTGGTGGATCTTGGGGTTGGGGATAAGATGGCCAGATGGGTGGAAAACTGGCTGAGGGACAGAACCCAGAGGGTGGTTGTGGGGAGAGTTATCTGGCACCTGAGAGGTCACCAGTGGGGTACTGCAGGGCTCAGTGCTGGGGCTGGCGTTGTTCAGTGTCTTCATCAGTGACACTGGGGATGGTATAAAGGCCAAAATGTGCCTGTTCACGATGACACCAAGTTCTGCTGGAGAGCGGACACAGCTGAAGGGATACAGGACCTAGATGATAACCTGGAAAAGCTGAGGAGGTGGTCCATGATCTGACAGTTTGGCTTCAATGCCAAGAAATGCAAAGTTATGCATATTGAAACCAAGAATCCCAAGACAGAGTACTACCTGGGTGGAATCCTGGTATCTGCATCAGAGGAGGAGGAGAGGAACCTGGAAGTGATGATCACTAGTGACCTGAAGCACTGCACACAGTGCAAGAAAGCAACAGCAAGGGCAAACAAGATGCTGGGATGCATAGCTAGGGGGATCAGTAGTAGGAGAGAGGAGGTTATACTGCCCTTGTACAGGTCACTGGTAAGGCCACATCTAGAGTATGGAGTTCAGTACTGGTGCCCACACGTCAAAAAGGACATTAACCTGCTGGAGAAGGTACACAGGAGGGCTACAAAGATGACAGCAAGTCAGCAGGGTAAGATATATGAGGAGAGGTTGAGGGCATTGAACATGTACTCCATGGAGGACAGGAGAGAGAGAGGGAGAGGGGACATGATTGGGACTTGAAGTACTTTAAAGGTGTAAATAAGGTGGATAAGGAGGGTCTCTTTAAATTGAGTGGCAACCATAACACAAGGGGGCACAGTCTTAAGGTGGAGGGTGGGAGGTTTAAGAGGGTGGTCAGAAAGCACTTCTTCACAGAAAGGGTGGTGAACACTTGGAATGCGCTGCCAGAAGAGGTGATCTCGAACACACAGGGCAGCTTCAAGAGAGACTGGGATAGGCACAGGGGGAAGGTATGGATCATGGGTAGGGAGAATGGGAGGAGTGGGGAGGAGGGCAGGGACAGTAGCTCAAACTCTGGACCCTGCAATACAAGCAGACTAGATAGACCAAATAATAATGATAATATAATAATAATAATAATAATAACATTTATTTGTATGCACCTTATCCAAAACCAAGGTGCCTCACATTTTAAAACAGCAATAACAATATAAAGTATAACACGCTTCAATAAAATCAAACAAATATCCATAAACTAAAACAAGAGGCCTTCTTCTGTTGACTTTCAAACAGCCTTATTTTTTTTCCTCTGAGCAAACACATTAGCAGTATTGCCAAACAAATATAACTGTCTCAGAAAGTATACAAGTTACACATACACCACTAGCATGTATGTTGTTCATGAGAAAAAGACCTTTCAAATGAGGGTAGTCACTAACCTGTATTCATTATATTTTTATTAAATATAGCCATCCAAAAGGTGAAAACGGTGAAGAAAAATGAAAATTCAGGTAATCAGATGGCCATATTTAAAAATATATAATTAGTGCAGCTTAGTGAATAGGCTAATTTGAACGGTCTTTTTGTCCTGAACAACTTTCATGCTAGTTGTGTATGTGTAACTTAAATACTTTCCGAGAAAGTTACATTTGTTCTGCATGATACCTACTGCGTTGGCTCAGAGAGAAAAAATGTGGCTGTTTGGTCAGAAATTGGTTAGGGGATAGCTGGCAGAGGCTGGTAGTAAATGGAGTTCACTCCAAAGAAGGGAGGGTGATGGGGTGTCCCTCAGGATCAGTGCTGGACGCAGTCCTCTTTAATGTCTTTATAAGTGAAATTGCAAAGAAGCAGAAAGGGAAGGTTTGACTCTGCATGATGATACCAAAGATCTGCAGCAGGATGGGAAAGTATGAGCAGAGACCTTAGAAAACTTGAACAGTGGTCAAGGTTATGGCAGCTAAGTTTCAACACAAAAACGTAAAATAATGCACTTGGGGCACAAAAATCCAGGGGCAGAGTACAAAATGGGTAGAGTGGTATTGACAGCATTAAGAAGACACACATAAAAAAAACAAACAAGCTTTTACATGCAGTTGATTACTGTTTAACAGTAGTATAACAAAAGTAAAATTTAAATAAACAGAGGAAAGAGTAAGTATTCAAAACAACAGTTAAAGGGCCAGAAATAAGACATGATGGGAGTGATGCAATGCAGTGGCTGTGGAGCAGCAGTCTTCCGGGAGACGTTCTGGAGGATGTGGTGTTGTATCATCTGCAGGCACCTCTCTGGGCTGAGGGAGGAAGTTGCTCATTTCCAGACTGAGTTGGCCAGGATTTGGGGGACCTCCTCTCCTACCCAGGGACCATCAGGGCTACTGCTGTTGCCTCAGAGGTTGCCAAGAAGGAGGAGCAGTTGGACCACAGTGGGCTCAGGGAGGGTGAGGGTGGTGGAACAGAGGCACATCCCTCCAGTTGTACCTCTCCACAATTCATATGTCATTCTGGCAAAGTGTGGTTCCTCCATGGAGGCACCCATAGTGGAGACCAAGAAGAATGCTGAGAACCTCCACAAAGGAGATCCACAGGAGGGTGGCATGGGACCCCACAGGGGAAGGAAACAGCTCCTGATGGGGGACTCCCTTGTTAGGAGGATAGAACTGGGGGAAGGGGAGAGGGAGGTAAGGTGCCTGCCTGGTGCCATGGCTTGGAGGGACAGGGAGCGAATCCTCAGGATCACAGGAGCAGCTGCATGGGGGAGGGAGCTGGATGTTATTGTCCACATAGGGACAAATGACCTGGCTGGAAAAGGGATCAGAGCAGTGCAGAAAGAGTTTGTGGAGTTGGGGAAGGGCCTTAGACAAGTAATGGCAACCTTCTTGGAGGTGCTGCCTGTCTATGGCATTGGTGAGGCTAGGGTGCTCCACACCATGGGATTCAATCAGTGGTTGACTGGTGTAGAGCTCAGGGGTTTGGCTTCATTGGGGACTACCTGGAGTGATGCAGGCCTATACTGGCATGATGGTCTGCATCTGTCCAGGAGGGGAACCGGGATCCTAGGCGATAGGTTTAAATGCTTCATTGGCAAGCATTTAAACTAGCCAAGGGGGGAGGCACTGGAAAGGAGCAGGGAATTCCTAGCCCTCCCAAAAAAATCAATGTAGTTAGTGAGGTAAATACCAAGACAGAGATGTTGATAGGGAGAAGGGCTGGGGTAAATGGAGGAAACAACAAAGGCAATAAGGACAGTGATGGGGCAAAAAGGGGTAAGGCCATCAAGAAATGGAGGGTAATGAGTACCAATGCCCGTAGTCTGGGCAATAAGCTCCCTGAACTGGTGGCCTTGATGGAAGAGGGATGCCCGGATATCATGGCAGTAACAGAAACATGGTACACAGAGAACCATGACTGGGATGTTAACATACCGGGGTACACAACCTACAGGAGGGGCAGGGAGGGTAGAAGAGGGGGAGGAGTATATCTCTATGTAAGGGAAGAGATAAAAGCAATGGAACAAAGGAGTAAACAGGGAGGAGAAGAGGCACTGTGGGTCACCTTAGAGACTGGAAATGGCACCACAATCTGCACAGAGGTTGTATACAAACCCCCATCTCAGGGAGAGGGAATGGAAAAGGATAAGATAGAAGGCATCCTTAGGATGGCAGAGAATGGGGAGAGACTGTTGATGGGGGACCTGAATATGCCAGATGTTAACTGGAGCACCTTTACTGCAGCCACATCAAAGAGCAGGGCAATTCTCGATGCCATACAGGGGCATGCCTCAGATAGCTAGTGTTGGAGCCCACTCAGGAGGGACCAATTTTAGACCTTGTACTCTCAAATGGGGACAGTGAGAGGATCTCAGATCTAGAAGTGGCTAGCCATCTGGGAACAAGTGACCCTCAAACAGTGTGGTTCACTATAAGCTCAGCTGCAGAGTCAAGCCATACAAAAGTGAGGGTACTGGACTTTAGGAGGGCTGACTTTGGAAAAATGGGAGTGTGCCTTAGAAAAACACTAGCAAACAGGCAAGAAGGAGGGGCAGAGCAACAATGGGGAAACATCAGAACTGCCATCTCAGAGGCAACAAGCCTGTGTGTGAAGCAAATAAACAAATCAAAATGGAAAAAAAAAGCCACTATGGTTCTCAAATGAGGTGGCGGGGAAGGTTAGGGAGAAGAAGATAACACTTAGGAAGTATAAGGAAACACAGAAGGAGCAGGACAGAGAACTGTACCAGTTAAGGCAGAAGGAAACAGGAAAGGCAGTCAGAATAGCAAAGGCCCAAACTGAGGAAAAGATAGCCAATTCAGTTAAGAAGGGGGATAAAACCTTTTTATAGGTACATTAGGGCACATAGAAAGACAAAGAGAGGGGTAGTGAGGCTGAATAGAAGAGACGGTGGGTGGGCAGAGAGGGACAGTGAAAAAGCAGGGATACTGAATGAATATTTCTGCTCAGTATTCACAAAAGAGGAGGAGGGCTACATACCTAATCCAATTATTAGAAGCAGTCTGGATAAGGGGGGGTCGATCCCAGTCCTTTCACAGAAGAAAGGGTTCTGAAAGAACTCCTAAAACTGAAGGTGGACAAAGCAATGGGGCCTGACAGGATTCACCCCAGAAGTCTAAAAGAATTAAGGGGAGAACTAGTGATACCACTGACTACCCTTTTTAACAAATCATGGGAGGATGGTGTGATACCTGAGGACTGGAGGAGAGCGGATGTGATTCCCCTTCACAAAAGTGGGAGCAAAACAGAGACAGGAAACTACAGACCTGCCAGTTTGACCACTGTGATAGGGAAAATGATGGAATCACTTCTGAAGGAAAGAACTGTTGAGTACCTAGAGGCCAGTGGGGCACAGGATCCAAGGCAGCATGGATTCACAGCGGGAAGGTCATGTCAGATGAATTTAATAGATTTCTTTGACTGGGTGACCAAAGTAGTAGACCAGGGAGGGGCTGTGGACATGACCTACCTAGACTTTAGCAAGGCATTTGACACAGTCCCACACAAAAGATTAATAAACAAATTAGCTAGCCTGGGAGTGGGTCCCAGGGTGGTAGCCTAGGTAAAACATTTGTTGGACAACAGGACACAGAAGGTAATAGTAAACGGAGTCCACTCTGAAGAAAGGGGAGTTACTAGTGGGGTACCACAGGGCTCAGTACTGGGTCCAGTCCTTTTTAATGTCTTTATAAGTTAAGTGACATTGCAGATGGACTGGAAGGAAAAGTATGCCTCTTTGCAGATGACACAAAGATCTTCAACCGGGGTGATACACAAGGAGGGGTGGAAAGGATGAGAAGGGACTTGGTAAGACTGGAGGAATGGTCAGAAGTATGGCAGCTTGAATTCAATGCAAAGAAGTGCAAATAATGCACCTGGAAAACAAAAACCCAGGGGAAGAGTACACAATTGGGGGGGGGTAGTAACAACAACAAAAATGGAAAGGGACCTGGGGATAATCATATCAGATGACCTTAAGATTAGCAAGCAATGTGAGAAGGCAGTAGAGAAGGCTGGGGAATACTGGGATGTATAGGGAGAGGCATCACCAGCAGAAAACAGGAAGTTGTTATCCCTCTGTACAGACAGTTAGTGAGACCCCATCTGGAGTACTGCGTCCAGTTCTGGAGACCCCATCTCCACAAGGACATAGACAGGATGAAAAAATTACTCACTTTGGTTATTATGTTTCTTCTAATGGAGTCTTGCTGTATTCTGACAATTGCAGTGATTCCCAACCTTTGTACTGCCCCGGAGAACAAAGAGTTAACTTTCTATGCAGGGCATAGAATGCTGAGCTCGAGCTCGGTTGAAGTCTCTGTCTGGAGTGTTTTGAACTTAAACCGTCAGATTCTTACGAGCCCAACTAACTAAAAATTCTGTGTGGAAATTGTAAAATTCCTACTAGCAAACTGGCTGAAAAAAGTTTTGGATTCCCAGGGAAGACTCAAGTCAGGAAACCCAAAAACCAAACTACTACAAATAACAATAATAAATCAGCACCCAAACAAAAAGGAGGATGGTGCAAGCCAAAAACACCCCTGGGTTGCAACACTGCACCTGCCCACCCACTTCCCAAAAACAGGTTCTGAGAGGGGAGGCAGGGAGGGAGGTCAGAATACAGCAAGACTCCATTAGAAGAAACATAATTACTAAGGTGAATAATTTTTTCTTCAAACATGAAGTCTTGCTGTATTTTGACAATTGCAGACTACCAAGCAATACCTCCAAGGAGGAGGGACAGAACCTACTTTGGGAATAGGCTCTGAAGTACTGCTGTGCCAAACCGAGCATCACTCCTAGTCTGGTTATCCAGAGAGTAATGCTTGGTAAAGGTATGGACTGTTTTCCAGGTGGCTGCTTAACAAATTTCTAAGAGAGGGATATCCCTGGCAGCAGCCAGGGAAGCAGCTGTACCTCTTGTGGAATGAGCCCTCAGGCCTGAGGGTGGAGTTTTTCCCAGTTTTTCATAGCAGAATTGTATACAAGACACAATCCACCTGGCAAAAGATCTTTTGGTGGCAGGTTTGCCCTTTCCTACTTCTCCATAAGTGAGGAACAACTGGAGGGAGTCAAACCTGTGACCCTTGGTATGCTCTATGTAGTAACTAAGGGCTCTTTTAACATCTAAACTGTGTAGCCTCCTCTCTCCTGAGGAAGAATGATCAGTGAAGAAAATAGGAAGAGACATAGACTGGTTTAAATGGAAGTCTGAAACCACTTTGGGCAAGAACCTTCTATTGGTTCTAAGGACCACTTTATCCCTGTGAAAGGAGATAAAATCATGTTCCACTGACAGGGCTTGCAATTCACTGATATGCCTGGCAGAGGTAATGGCTACCAGGAACACAGTTTTCCAAGTCAAGTACTTAAGCTCTGCAGAAGACATAGGCTCAAAGAGGGGTTGCATAAATTGAGCAATGCAAACATTCAAATCCCAGGCAGGGGCAGGGTCTCTAAAAGGAGGATTGGTGTGAAGCAATCCTTTAAAAATTTACAGAACACAGGATGGGAAGATAGTGAGGAAGACTTCCGCACAGACAAAAACGCAGAAACAGCTGACAAGTGTACCTTGAGAGTAGCTGGTCTGAGGCCTAGGCCATTAAGATGGACCATATAATCCAGAACCATAGGCAATCCAGCAGTGTCTAGAGAAATATGCTTCTTAGAACACCAAATGCTGAATCTCTTCCATTTGGAGTTATAAGTCTTTCTGGTGGAGGGCTTTCAAGAAGCCTTGAGGATATCCAGAACCCCTTGGGAAAGATGCAGATCTGCAAATTCTAACTCTTCAAGAGCCATGCCTTAAGATTGAGAAACTGAAGATTGGGGTGCCAAATTCTTCCCTGAGAAGATGTTAACAGGTTGTAATTCCTGGGAAGAGACAGGGGAAGATGGACTGCTAGGGACAGCAACGGGGGTACCAGGGCTGTCTGGCCCAATCTGGAGCAATCAGAAGCACCTTGCAAGGTTGAGACCTTATTTTGACCAAAACTTTGAAAAGGAGTGGGAAGGGGGGAAAGGCGTACAGAAATTTCCCTTCCCAATTCAAAATCACAGCATCCAGAGGGACTGAGCCCAAGACTGGAGGTCTGCAACAAAAGAGAGGGAGTTAGTGATTGTCTGGGGCTGCAAAGAGATCTATCTCTGGAGTGCCCCACCTTGAAAAAAATCACTTTCAAGACCAGAGAGTCCAGGGACCATTCGTGATGGCTCTGAGAGATCCTGCTTAGTGCATCTGCTAGCACATTGTCCTTGCCTGGAAGGTGAACTGCTATCAGAGAGGTTTGCAGGGAATAAGCCAGGGACCACAACTTCATGGCTTCTGTGCACAAGGCAGTGGACCGAGTGCCTCCCTGCATGTTGATGTACCACATGGTGGTGGTGTTGTCCATTCTGACTTGAATCACATTGTTCTGTACTGACTGAGAGAAAGCTTTTAGGGCCATAAAAACTGCCCTGAGCTCTTGAAGATTGATGTGGAGAAGGGATTCTTGGGGGGACCACAGCACCTGGGCAGTGAAGGACCCCAGAGGCGCTCCCCAGCCCAGAAGAGAAGCATCCGTGGTAAGGACTACTGAACAAGGCTGAGTAACAAAAGGAACGCCTTGTCTTAAATCGTCCTGATCCTGCCACCATTGGAGGGCTTGGATCAAGGTCAGAGTCACTGGGATCAGTTTGTAGGAACCTTCCTCTGAGACCAAAAAGCTCTCAGGTGGAACTGAATATCCTCATCTGGAATCTTGCCCTTGACCACTGCTGTTGAAGCTGCCATGTGGCCCAAGAGCTGGAGGAAATGCCTGCTGGTCGAGACACCTGAAGGTTGAAGGAAGAAGCCAGTTCTATAAGAACTCTTGCCCTTTCCAGGGGAAGAAAGGCTCTTGCTTTGACAGTATCCAGCTCTGCCCCTATAAAGGTAAGAAGCTGGACTGGTTCAAGAACTGACTTGGGAAGGTTGAGAAGAAATCCTAGAGAAGTGAGCACTTGCTGGGTCACTTGTAGGTGAGACTTGATTTGGTCTGGAGACTGACCCACTATTAGCCAATTGTCCAGATATGGAAAAATGGAAATCTTTTGCTTTCTTAGAAAGGCAACTATTACTACCAGGCACTTTGTGAAAACCCTTGGAGCTGAGGTTAGGCCAAAGTGCATTGCTCTGAACTGATAGTGGCCTGAGGGCAACTTGAACCTGAGGTACTTTCTGTGGGAGCACCTGATGGGAACATGAAAGTAGGCATCTTTGAGGTCCAGGGAGGCTAGCCAGTCCCCTGGCCTTAGAGAGGGAAGGATTATTCCCAGAGTTATCATCTTGAACTTTGGTTTTAAAAGTTGTTTGTTTAGATATCTTAGGTCTAGGATGGGTCACCACTCCCCTGTCTTTTTGGGGGTCAGGAAGTACCTGGAGTACAGTCCGTTGCTGCAGTGTAGGTTAGGTACTCTCTCTATGGTCCTTAAAGCTTGGAGAGAAGAAACCTCTGCCTCTAGGGCAAGGGTTTCCGAGAGATTTGCAGGTGGAAAAGATCTGACTCTCATCTTTGGAAATTTTTTGAAGCTGAGAACCAGTCCCTGGCTTACTACTTCCAGGACCCACTTGTCTGATGTAATAGACATCCAGTCCTGGACAAAGTAAGCCAGCCTGCCCCCTACTGGAATAGGAGAGTCGACCCGGGCAGGACCATCAGGGTGTCTGCTTGGCTGGGGCTTTAGGCTGAGGAGTGGATGCAGCCCTGCTCATCCCCTTCTGCCTCTCCCTCTGAAGAACCCCTCCTCTGAGAAAAGGAAGAAGAGGCCTGTGCTTGGTAAAAAGGCCTTTGAAAAGGCCTGCCCCTGCCCCTAGACTGCTGCCTTTGAGGAGTTGCCTGTCTCTCCTTGGCCTGAGCACTCCTGTAAGTGGTCCTGTACTCATCCATTTTCTTCATGTAATTCTCTGTCTGCTCTCCAAACAGAGAATTACCCACTACAGAAAAATCCATGGCTTTAGCCTGGGTGTCCTGTAAGAGGCTAGTACATCTGAGCCAAGCCATCTTCCAAGAGCCACAGATGTAGCCATGACTCTTGATGACACATCATTAGAGTCCACAGCAGCATGAAACTGAACCTAGATGCCTCAATCCCATCTGCAGCCACCGCCTCCAGCTCCTTGGCTAGCTGGGGAGGTCTGTTTAGCCAGTGCCAGTACAGTGTCCCACCTGGACTTCTGGTACCTGGCTGTATAGGCCATGTAATTCGCCTGCCTGAGTCCCAAAGAAGATGCCATGTACTGCTTCTTTGCCATGGCATCAATCTTCCTGGAGTCCTTATCAGGGGGGTGTGAAGCCAAGGGAATATTTGCCTTGTCACAGGCAGCAGCCTGCACTACTCCAACATGGCTGCATTGCTGATATAAGAACTCTGTGTCTGAGCCTGACTTTAGGATTTTTTGTGTCTGTTTCTCAAAAGATTTGTGGAGGGGAATAGACAGTCTCCTGGACTCTGGGATGTCCATCATCTCTACATAATCAAGCTCTTCTTGATCTTCCACAGCCTCCTCCATAGGAAGCTGGAGGGTTTCAGCCACCTTTCTGTAAAACATAAAGTGAGAAGGGGACTCAGAAAGCCTAGGAGGAGAAA
The DNA here is from genome assembly GCA_016271365.2 of Neoceratodus forsteri. Taxonomy (NCBI): domain Eukaryota; kingdom Metazoa; phylum Chordata; order Ceratodontiformes; family Ceratodontidae; genus Neoceratodus; species Neoceratodus forsteri. The sequence continues at coordinate 541,801,634 of CM057451.1, forward strand.
CACCTGAAGGTCTGTCTGGGGAGATGTCCGGTTCCACGGGCACATCCAGACCCTCACTTACATCATCATCATCAAATTCCCCTTCCTCTTTAAATTCCGGTTCATAAAAATCTTCAAGGGTATAATCTTGAACCGGGGGAACCAACCGAACCCCTGCCAGAAGGAGCTGGATCGGTCGGAACTGGACAGAGCGATTCCACAATCTGAATCGCTCTGGCTGTCTCTTCAGTAGTAGGAACATGAACCTCTGGATCTGAACTGGTCAATTTGTCTTTGCGTTTTCTTTTTGTCAGAACCGATCCCTCAGAATCTGTTCTCCATTTGCCTGAAGAAGTATCACCCTGGTCAGAGGGCACTCCTTCTGGTTCAGTTGAAACCGAACCGGGCTGGCCATCCAGGTCAGCGGACTTCTCGGCCTCCTTTTCCCTCAGTCTACCTAATCTCTTCTCAAGGGTAGATTTGGGAAAGTTTTTACATATTTGGCAGTCTGAATCGAGGTGGTCAAACCCCAGACACTAAACACAGGTGGTGTGGGGATCAGCCTTAGCAAAAACTTCCCCACACTCACTGCAGTGTTGAAACCCAGTGGGCCCATTTTTTTTCTTGGGTTTCTCAGACATGGCCAACCTAACCAAACTTACTCTTTTTTCGGCAACCGCGAGGCAAGACTCCCTTATCAGTTCCTATCTCTGTCTTGGGTCTTGGAAAAAACGTTTCAAAACACGTTTTTTTTAGAACTGATAAGAACCGGTAACCACACACTAAGTAAAACAGACAATTTCACTATCAAATGGCCGGTTCAGCTGAACCGAGCCACACTTTTACAAGTTCCACACAGATAAAAACAGAACAATTCCTATCTAGTACTCACGGCACCACAGACAGAGACTGAACTGACTAATGCGGATACTTTTTCAGTTTAAAAACCGATGAAAACTGAAACTTTAACCGACTTTTGAACCGAGCTGAAGGAGAAATCTGCAGAGCTACTGTTCAGTGAGGTGGAGTAAAGAATCTGACGGTTTAAGTTCAAAACACTCCAGACAGAGACTTCAACTGAGCTCGAGCTCAGCATTCTATGCCCTGCATAGAAAGTTAACTCTTTGTTCTCCGGGGCAGTTCAAAGGTTGGGAATCACTGCAATTGTCAGAATACAGCAAGACTGCATGTTGTTTGAAGGAGGCATTCCAGAGGAGGGCAACTAAAATGGTGCAGGGTCTGCAAGAGAAGCCATATAAGAACAGACTAAAGGAATTTAATATGCATACCCTTGAGGAAAGGGGGGGGGGGAATGATAGAAACTGTTAAGTACCACAGTGGAATCAACAAAGTCCAAGAGGGTAGCATCTTTCAGAAAAAGAGATGTGCAAGAACTAGGGGACACAATTTGAAGATAGAGGGGAGACAACTCTGCCAACGTGAGGAAGTATTTTTTCACAGAGTGAGTGGTGGATGCATGGAACCGCCTTCCTGTGAAGGTTGTGGGGTCTAAAACCGTGGGAGAATTCAAGACTGCATGGGACAGACATAAGGCAATTCTTGTGGGGGATAGGAAGAAATAGTCTGTTGGTTAACTAGGATCTGCAGCTTATCCAGTAGGTAGGGAATTGGGCAGACTAGGTGGGCCAAGCAGTCCTTATCTGCCGTCAAAGTCTATGTTTCTATGTATGCATCTGTGGCTGCCACTGTACATCTGATGCAAACCCATAATCACATTTCTCACTTGAAGCGAAAAGGGGGGAGGGTGAAGGCCATAAGTGACTCCTTGTTTTTGTATTAAAGGAGACGAATTTTTCACAGCAAAAACAAGGAAAGGGATCATTTCTAAAATGTGCATATGAACATGTGTACTACTTTTATTCAAACAGTGCAATCACCAGCAGCTACCACTTCAAGACTGCTACTGCCCTCACCTACTACAATCGGGAAAACCAGAAGTAGTCTAGCAGCACTGAGATCAATATGGTTAAGGCACATTTACCTGAAATTACTGCTTAGAAAAGAATGAGAAAGTGACTGTGATGACAAGCAAGTCCCAGACCAGATCTCTAGTTTAATAGTCTCCTCCTAGGTCTGATTTTTATGGCTGCATGGGCCAAACTCCACAGATGTTACGCCATTATCTGATTTGTATAAGAGCACTTTGGACTCACATAACCAGACTGCTGTCTGATGTGCTGCCACAGTGCTCTGGCATAATTTCCAGTGATTTGATTGATGCAGCCCTTCCCCTCCATGGGCCACATAAATGCCCCCCCTTCCCGGTGCACTCCTTCTCTTTTCTGCAGTTGCGGAAGTGACGACCACCGTGGCGGCACTGACTTAAACTGCACATGCACGAGTATCATGTGTAAGTAGTCATGTCAGTGCGCCATAGTTGCACATGGTGTACTTTCAAGCAACCGCGCAAGGTGAGTACATGCATGTGCAGTACTGTAATCACTGCAGTACTACATAGAAACATAGAATTTGATGGCAGATAAGGACCGCTTGGCCCACCCAGTCTGCCCATTTCCCTACCTAATGGATAAGCTGCAGATCCTAGTTAACCAGCAGCCTACTTCTTTCTACCCCCACCCCCTAGAATTGCCTTATGACTGTCCCATGCATGCTTGAATTCAACCACTGTTTTTGACTCAACAACCTCCTCCAGAAGGCTGTTCCATGCATCCACAACCCTCTCTGTGAAAAAATACTTCCTTAAATTACCTCTGAGCCACCCCCATCTTCAAATTGTGCCCCCTTGTTCTTGCACACCTCTTTTTTTGAAAGATGCTACCCTCTTGACTTTGTTGATTCCCTTGAGGTACTTGAAAGTTTCTATCATGTCCCCCCTCTCCCTCCTTTCCTCGAGGCTATACGTATTAAGCTCCTTTAGTCTTTCTCCATATGTCTTCTGGTGCAGACCCTGCACCATTTTAGTTGCCCTCCTCTGGACAGCTTCCATCTTGTCTATGTCCTTGCAGAGACTGGGTTTCCAGAACTGCACACAGTACTCCAGATGTGGTCTCGCCAGTTGTCTGTACAGAGGGATAACGACTTCCTGTTTTCTACTGGTGATGCCTCTCCCTATGCATCCCAGTATCCCCCCCCAGCCCTCCTTACTGCCCTCTCACATTGCTTGCCCACCTTTAAGTCATCTGATATGACTACCCCCAGGTCCCTTTCCATTTTGTTGTTGTTAGTATCTCACCCCCATTGTGTACTCTTCCTGGGTTTTGTTTCCCAGGTGCATTACCTTGCACTTAGCATTGAATCTAAGCTGCCATACATTTGACCATTCCTCTAACCTTGCCAAGTCCCTTCTCATCCTTTCCACCCCACTTGTGTATCAACTCTGTTGCAGATCTTTGTGTCATCTGCAAAGAGACATACTTTTCTTCCAGTCCCTCTGCAATGTCGCTTATAAAGACATTGAAGAGGACCGGTCCTAATACTGAACCTCATGGTACCCCAGTAGTAACCCCTTCTTCAGAGTGGACTCCATTTACTATTACCCTCTGTGTCCTATTCTCCAGCCAATTTTACCCAGGCTATCATCTTGGGACCCACTCCCAGGCTGGCTAACTTGTATATTAATCTTTGTGTGGGACTGTGTCAAATGCCTTGCTAAAGTCTAGGTAGCCCATGTCCACAGCCCCTCCTGATCTACTACTTTGGTCACCCAGTCAAAGAAATCTATTAGATTCTGTCTGGCATGACCTTCCTGCTGTGAATCCATGCTGCCTTGGGTCCTGTGCCCCTCTGGCCTCTAGGTACTTGACAATTCTTTCCTTCAGAAGTGATTCCATCATTTTCCCTATCACTGAGGTTAAACTAACAGGTCTGTAGTTTGCCGCTTCTGCCCTGCTCCCACTTTTGTGAAGGGGAATCACATTTGCCCTCCTCCAGTCCTCAGGTACCACCCCATCCTCCCATGATTTGTTAAACAGGGTAGTCAGTGGTGTCACTAGTTCTACCCTTAGTTCTTTTAGAATTCTGGGATGAATCCCATCAGGCCCCATTGCTTTGTCCACCTTCAGTTTTAAGAGTTCTTTCAGAACCCTTTCTTCTGTAAATGGGTTGGTATCAACTTCTGTATCCAGAGTGTTTCTACTGTTTGTTTTAGGTACCTCCCCCTCTTCATTTGTAAATACTGAGCAAAAATATTTGTTTAGTATCTCTGCCTTTTCACCGTCACCCTCTGCCCATCCTCCCTTTATTAAGCCTCACTATCCCTCCCTTAGTCTTCCTTCACTCCCTGATGTACCTAAAAAGGTTTTATCCCCTTCTTAACTGAGTTGGCTATCTTTTCCTCGGTTCGGCCTTTGCTGTTCTGACTGCCTTCCCAGCTTCCTTTTGTTTTAACTGATACAATCTCTGTCTTGCTCCTTCTGTGATTCCTTGTACTTTCTGAATGTTTTATTTTCTCTTGAACCTTCACTGCCTACCTCCTTTGAGAACCATAGTGGTTTCTTACATCGCTTTGTTTTGTTTATTTGCTTCACACAAAGGCTTGTTACCTCTGTGATGGCAGTTTTATTATTCTCATTGTTCTTCCCCATTCCTTCCTGCCCATTTGCTAGTGCATTCTTAGGCACTCACCTATTTTGGCAAAGTCAGCCCTCCTGAAGTCCTGTACTTTTGCCTTTGTATGGCTTGACTCTATTGCTGTGTTTATTGTGAACCATACTGTTCGATGGTCGCTAGTTCCCAGATAGCTACCCACTTCTACATCTGTGATCCTCTCTCATCTCCATTTGAGAGAACCAGGTCTAAGATTGCTCCTCTGAGTGGGCTCCAATACTAGTTGTCTAAGGCATGCCCCTGTAGGGCATCTAGAATAACCTCACTCTTAGAAGTGGCTGCTGCAACTGCACTCCAGTTAACATCTGGCATATTCAGATCACCCATCAGCAGTATCTCCCTTTATCTGCCATTCTAAGTATACTTTCTATAATTTCTTGTCCATTTCCTCCCTGAGAAGGGGTTCGTATACAACCCTGTGCGGATTGTGGTGCCATTGCCTGCCTCCAAACTGACCCACAGTGCTTCTTCTCCTCCCTGTTTACCCTTTAGTTCTGTTGCTTTGATTCCTTCCCTTATGTAGAGAGCTACTCCTCCTCCTCTTTTACCCTCCCTGTCCCTCCTGTAGATAGTGTATCCTGGTATGTTTACGTCCCAGTCATGGTTCTGTGTGTACCATGTTTCTGTGACTGCCACGATATCCAGATGTTTCTCCTCCAGCAAGACCACTAATTCAGGAAGCTTGTTACCCAGACTACGGGCATTGGCACTCATTGCTCTCCATTTTTTGATGGCTTTACCTTCTGTAGCAGCATCCTCCACTGACCTTTCTACCTTGGTCTTTTTTTCATTTAGTACCCTGTTTTGTTGGGGCAGGCTGGGATTTTCCTGCTGCTTATCAGTGCCTTCCCCCTAGTCTAGTTTAAAAGCTTGCCAATGAAGCAATTAAACCGATTGTCCAAAAGACTTGTTCCCTTCCTGGACAGATGCAGACCACCCTGCCAGTATAGGCTGGTGTCCTTCCAGGTGGAACCCCAGTCCCCAATGAAGCCAAACCCCTGTGCTCCACACCATTTTTTTAACCATTCGTTAAACTGCATGGTGCAAAGCACCCTCGCCTCACCCATGCCACTAACAGGCAGCACCTCTGAGAAGGACACAGTGTGTGCTACTTGTCTTAGGCCCTTCCCCAACTCTACAAAGTCCTTCTGCACTGCTCTAATCTCATGATGAGCCAAGTCATTTGTCCCTAGGTGGACAATGATGTCCAGCTCAGACTCCCGTGCAACTGTTCTCATGATCCTAAGGATGCGCTTCCTGTCCCTCCAAGCCATGGCACCAGGCAGGCACCTTACTTCAGTTTTCCCTGCTCCCCCCAGTTCTATCCCCCTAATAACTGAGTCCCCCACCAGGAGTTGCTTCCTTTCCCTGTGGTGCCCTCTGCCTTTTTCCTGAGGGCCTCCCTTGTGACAGTTGTCTGCAACCTCTTTAACATAGAAACATAAACTTTGATGGCAGATAAGGACCGCTTGGCCCATCTAGTCTGCCCATTTCCCTACCTACAGGATAGGCCGCAGATCCTAGTTAACCAACAGCCTATTTCTTCCTACCCCCAGCAAGAATTGCCTTATGTCTGTCCCATGCATTCTTGAATTCTCCCACAGTTTAAGACCCCATAACCTCCTCAGGAAGGCTGTTCCATGCATCCACTACCCTCTCTGTGAAATAATACTTCCTCACAGTGCCCCTGAACCCCCCTTCTATCTTTAAATTGTGTCCCTTGTTCTTGCAACGCTCTTTTTCTGAAAGATGCTACCTCTTGACTTTGTTGATTCCACTGAGGTACTTAAAAGTTTCTATCATGTCCCCCTCCCTTCTTTCCTCAAGGGTATACATATTAAGCTCCTTTAGTCTCTCCTCATACGGCTTCTCTTGCAGACCCTGCACCATTTTAGTTGCCTCCTCTGACTGCCTCTATCCTGTCTATGTCCTTGCGAGATGGGTCTCCAGAACTGGACACAGTACTCCAGATGGGGTCTCACCAACTGTCTGTACAGAGGGATAACAACTTCCTGTTTTCTGCTGCTGATGCCTCTCCCTATGCATCCCAGTATACCCGCAGCCCTTCCTACTGCCTTCTCACATTGCTTGCTAACCTTAAGGTCATCTGATATGATTATCCCAAGGTCCCTTTCCTTTTTTGTTGTTGTTACTACCTCCCCCCTCATTGTGTAGTCTTCCCTTGGGTTCTTGTTTCCCAGGTGCATTATTTTGCACTTCTTTGCATTGAATCCTAGCTGCCATACTTCTGACCATTCCTCCAACCTTGCCAAGTCCCTTCTCATCCTTTCCACACCTCCTTGTGTATCAACCCTGTTGCAGATCTTTGTGTCATCTGCAAAAAGGCATACTTTTCCTTACAGTCCCTCCGCAATGTCACTGATGAAGACATTAAAAAGGACTGGACCCAATACTGAACCCTGCTTTACCCCACTAGTAACCCCTCTATGTTCAGAGTGGGCTCCATTTACAATTACCTTCTGTGTCCTGTTGTGCAGCCAATGTTTTACCCAGGCTACCACACTGGGACCCACTCCCAGGCTGGTTAATTTGACTATTAATCTTTTGTGTGGGACTGTGTCAAATGCCTTGCTAAAGTCTAGGTAGGCCATGTCCACAGCCCCTCCCTGGTCTACTACTTTGGTCACCCAGTCAAAGAAATCTATTAGATTCGTCTGACATGACCTTCCCGCTGTGAACCCATGCTGCCTTGGGTCCTGTGTCCCACTGGCCTCTAGGTACTCAGCTATTCTTTCCTTCAGAAGTGACTCCATCACTTTCCCTACCACAGAGGTCAGACTGACAGGTCTGTAGTTTCCAGCCTTTGTCTTGGTCCCACTTTTGTGAAGGGGAATCACATCCGCCTTCCTCCAGTCCTCGGGTACCACACCATCCTCCCATGATTTATTAAAAAGAGTAGCCAGTGGTTTCACTAGTTCCTCCCTTAATTTTTTAGAATTCTGGGTGAATTCCATCTGGACCCATTGCTTTGTCCACCTTCAGTTTTAGGAGTTCTTGCAGAACCCTTTCTTCTGTGAAAGGACTGGATCGATCCTCTATCAAGAGTGCTTCTGTTAATTGGATTAGGCACTTCCCTCCTCTTTGTGAATACTGAGCAGAAATATTCTGCTCAGTATCCCGCTTTCACTGTCCCCTCTGCCCACCCACCGCCATTCTATTCAGCCTCACTATCCTCTCTTTGTCTTTCACGCTGATGTACCTATAAAAGGTTTTATCCCTCTTAACTGAGTTGGCTATCTTTTCCTCAGTTTGGGCCTTGCTATTCTGACTTCCTCCCTGCTTCCTTCTGTCTTAACTGGTACAGCTCTCTGTCCTGCTCCTTCTGTGTTTCCTTATACTTCCTGAATGCTATCTTTTTCTGCCTGACTTTCACAGCCACCTCTTTTGAGGACTATAGTGGCTTTTTCTTTCATTTTGATTTGTTTATTTGCTTCACACAAAGGCTTGTTGCCTCTGTGATGGCAGTTTTGATGATTCCCCATTGTTGCTCCACACCTCCTTCTAGCCTGTTTGCTAGTGCTTTTCTGAGGCAATCTCCTATCTTACAAAGTCAGCCTCCTAAAGTCCAGTACCTCACTTTGTATGGCTTGACTCAGCCGAGCTTAATGTGAACCACACTGTTTGATGGTCACTTGTTCCCAGATGGCAACCCACTTCTAGATCTGAGATCCTCTCACTTCCCCATTTGAGAGTATGAGGTCTAAGATTGTCCCTCATGAGTGGGTTCCAAACTAGCTGTCTGAGGCCTGCCACCTGTAGGGTGTCAAGAATGGCCCTGCTCTTGGATGTGGCTGCAGAAAATGTGCTCCAGTTAACATCTGACATATTCAGGTCTCCCATCAACAGTATCTCCTTTCTCTGCCATTCTAAGAATGCCTTCTATCATATCCTTGTCCATTCCCTCCCTGACATGGGGGTCTGTACACAACCCTGTGCAGATTGTGGTGCCTTTCCAGTCTCCAAGGTGACCCACAGTGCCTCCTCTCTCCCTGTTTACTCTTTTGTTCAGTTGCTTTTAGCCCTTCCTTTACATAGAGAGCTACCTCCCTGTTCTCCCCTGCCTGTCTCTCCTGTAGGTTATGTACCTGATATGTTAACATCCCAGTCATGGTTCTCTGTGTACCATGTTTGCTGTGACTGCTACGATATCCAGGCATCCTCTTCCATCAAGGCCACCAGCTCAGGGAGCTTGTTGCCCAGACTACGGGCATTGGTACTCATTATCCTCCATTTCCTGATGGCCTTACTCCTTTTTGCCCCATCCCTGTCCTTCTTGCCTTTGTCACTTTCTCCATTTACCCATGCCCTTCTCCCTATCGACACCTCTATGTTGGTGTTTGCCGCACTTACTACCGTGATTTTTTAAGGGGGCTAATATTTTCCTGCTCCTTTCCAGTGCCTCCCTCCTTGGCTAGTTTAAATGCTTGCCAATGAAGCATTTTAAACCTATCACCTAGGATCCTGGTTCCCCGCCTGGACAGATGCAGCCCATCATACCAGTATAGGCTTGCATCACTTCAGGTGGACCCGCAGTCCCCAGTGAAGCCAAATCCCTGAGCTCCACACCAGTTTTTCAACCACTGATTGAATCCCATGGTGCAGAACACCCTAGCCTCTCCTATGCCATAGATGGGCAGCACCTCCGAGAAGGTTACTGTGTGTGCTACTTGTCTAAGGCCCCTCCCCAATTCCACAAACTCTTCCTGCACTTCTCTAATCCCTTTCTTAACCAGGTCATTTGTCCCTAGGTGGACAATGACATCCAGCTCCCTCCCCTGTGCAGCTGCTCCGGCAATCCTGAGGATTCGCTCCCTGTCCCTCCAAGCCTTGGCGCCAGGCAGGCACCTTACCTCCCTCTCCCCTTCCTCCCCCAGTTCTACCTTCCTAACAATGGAGTCCCCCACCAGGAGTTGTTTCTTTCCCCTGTGGGGTCCCCTGCCACCCTCCTGTGGGTCTCCTTTGTGGAGGTTCCCAGCATGCTCCTTGGTCTTCACTGTGGGTGTCTCCATAGAGGAACCACACTTTGCCAGAATGGCATAGGAATTGTGGAGAGGTACAACTGGAGGGATGCACCTCTGTTCCACCACCCTCACTCTCCCTGAGCCCACTGTGGTCCAACCACTCCTCTTTCTTGGCAACCTCTGAGGCAACGGCAGTGGCACTGGTGGTCCCTGGATGGAAGACTAGGTCCCACAAATCCTGGCCAACTCAGCCTGGAGATGAGCAACCTCCTCCCTCAGCCCAGAGAGGTGCCTGCAGATGGGACAACACCGCATCCTCCAGAAAGTCTCCCGGAAGACTGCTGCTCCACAGCCACTGCACTGCACCACTCCCAGCATGTCTTATTTCTGGCCCCTTAACTGTTTGCAATCCTTACTCTTTCCTCTGTTTTTTTTCTCTTTCTCCTTACTTTCTGCCTGTGTGCCCTTTAAGCTCCTGATTGTCCTGTTCTGAGACAAGAATATCCTATATTTCTCAGTAGACCCCTTACTTGCTCAGAGGCAGACCTCCAGCAGCTAGAGGGGCCGGAGAGCTACTCTTGCCCTTCTAGGATGGTGGGTCTTTGGTGGCTCTGTGATCACTCACTTCCTGCTCCCAAACAGGAAGTTCCTGTTGTCAGTCAAATCCTGTGCCTATAAAAGTAGAACTAGCTTTGGGAAGGAGGGCAATATAGTCCCAGTAGAGAAGTCCAGTCACACAGCAGTCCTTTCTCCTGGTGTCTTCTGCCAAGTTATTAGCAGAATCTTTCTAAGGCAGTCTTTAAATGTAGCTTCCTTCTAGCTAAGCCACTCTCCCTACTTACTAGATCTTTCTACAAGTAATTTAAACCTCACAGCTATTAAGTCCTTTCAGTCACCTGAGATTTACACCTAGATAACTGTTCAGATAACCATTCAGTTCAGTTAACTCTGAAAAACACACACTTTTTTTTGTTTTGTTTGTTAGTTTTTACCCTAAATTAAAGGTCCAAGTACAAAAGTTCTTCTTCTTTAGTCCCAGCAGACAAGTCCAGTCACACAGCAGTCCTTTCTCCTGGTGTCTTCTGCCAAGTTATTAGCAGAATCTTTCTAAGGCAGTCTTTAAATGTAGCTTCCTTCTAGCTAAGCCACTCCCCCTACTTACTAGATCTTTCTACAAGTCTCCTCTTCTCTTTCTACAAGTCTCCTCCTCTCTTTCTTTAGTCTCCTCTGTGGGTGCATCCATAGGGGAACTATGCTCCCCCAGAATGGTGTATGGATTGTGGAGTGGAACAACTGACTGGGTGTGCCTTTGTTCCACCACCCTTACCCTCCCTGAGCCCACTGTGGTCCAACTGCTGTACTTTCTTTGCAACCTCTGAGGTAGCGGTGGTGGCTCTGGTGCTCCCTGGATGGGGGAGATTCCCTTACTACTGTCCAATGCGGCCTGAAGACGGGTAACTTCCTCCCTCAGGGCAGAGAGTTGTCTGCAAACAGGGCAGCATCTTAGCCTCCAGAAAGACTCCCGGAAGACTGCTGCCCCACAGCCATTACATTGCACTACTCCCCACATGTCTGTCTACCTTAGTTACGACTAACTCCAGTGCGGCGAGAGCACTGCATATTCTTTTCTACATTCTTACCACTCCTAAAAGCTCTCCACAGACATATTGGCTCTGATCAGAACTTGTTTGTTTACTGCACTCCTACCATCTTCACTGAGCTAAAGTACTGTCTCAGAAGAGTGTATTAGCCCAGGCCTCTGGGGAGAAGAGTAGGATGGATGGATGTGCAATGGTGCAAGTATCTTTGATCATAGTTTATTGCTCTTAAACAGTCACTGCTGACAATGTATTATTATTTCACATTGCTGCAAGCCGGCTTTTCCCTCTTTTGATGTTAGTGGTAGGGGCTGGGATTTGAAGATTACGGAATGGTTACAGTCAAGAGAAAATCTTAGCTTGCAAGTCAGCAGAATCTGTGGTATACAATTGGTGCAGTTTGCTGCAGTAGTCAGTAAAGTAATACAAGTGATTTTATGTTGTTTTTGCATTGCATTGCACAAACATACATACATACCTCTCAACCTCTTGCCTCATGAATCAGGGACAAGGCTTAAAAAAATCAGGGACAAAGACCCAAAATCGGGGACACATCTTAAAAATTGGTACTATTCACTCAGAAAGCTGATATAATAAAGGAGTATGTGTTAAGATGCATTTTCTGAAGAAGAATAAGTCTATACCTTTAATGTTTGACATTATTTTGTGATTTTAGTTCAACGGTTCTGTCACAAAAATGCAAATTGTGTGAGGGACAGAGGAAAATTCTGAGGCAAAATCAAGGACGTCCCTGAAAATCAGGGACAGTTGAGAGGTATGCATACATAATGCTACTTTGATTAATAAATGTGAACAGTGCCAGGGTTGTGGCTAGCTCAGTAGTATTAGTGTTGCTGATTGAATGTTCTCCCCTTCACCCTGGAGTGGTTAATAAAACAACATCAAAGTCAAGTATGAATGACAGTAGGTAGCTCGCAGCAGATTTGCTGCAGAAGTGGAATAGTGAAAAATATGATTTTTTCCCATCTGTATTTGTTAAATATAGAAGGGGCGAAAAGTCAACAAATATAAACACTCTTCCCCCCATCATCATGATTCTAACCCCAGGAATCCACCAATATTATTACTCATACTCTTGCAGTGCTCCTTTAAATCAGCACTGCCCCAGAGCCAAATAGAATGCTATGCTAATGATGGAATCATTAGCTCATGCATTCAGTTTCAAACTGCCCATTGTAACTGCTTACATTCTAACCTCAGATTTCTTCTCTCCGCTGCAAATTTCACACACCCTGGAGATCTCTCTCAATCAAGACAGATTCCTGTAGTGCATAAAACAAAAAAAACTTAAATATTTTGTTTTATTTTTTCATTACTGCCTATTGTAATTGTTTATAAGTGTTTTTTTACCTAATAGTTTAAAGTTTAGTTTAATTTCTTGGTTTCTCTGAACCGAGGGGTAACCAATTCTTTTCTTAAGGGCTCCAGTTACTTTATTTTATTTTTCTTTAAAAATGTACCATATTTGAACCGAGGTTTATAAGTTCCCTCTGCAGCTTTCTCGGTTCCAGATCCAATCGGAACTGCTAGTCTCTGGACTTTATCGGTTTCTGAACTGACTGCTGTTTTTCTCGGAACCAACTGCAAATATTTTAGTTTAGCCTATTTTTGTCGGCTCCTGGTTCCTGTTTTCTAAAATGTCAGATAAGCCAAAAAAGAAAACAGGACCCGCTGGGTTTAAAAATTACTTGAAGTGTGCAGAGGTATTTGCCAGGACAGATAAGCATGATCTTTGCTTGATCTGCCTTGGGCAGCAGCATTTCACTGAAAACTGTGACATTTGTAAGTCTTTCCCTGGCAAGACAGTGGAAAAATGCAGGGAGAGGCTTTAAAGGAGACTAGAGAACGGGACCATGGGCTCTAACCAGTCCACCCCCTCTAAGACTGTGGCTGTTCCTTCCAAAGCCTCCAAATCCACCTCAATATGGGTGAGGGCTCTGGCAAGAGAGGCAAAGAACTAGCTTACTCCCCTGTGCCTGCCAAAAAATTGAAGAAAACAAGGCACACTGAAACCCCAGCTGAAACGCCTCAAGGGTTCCCTCATGTGCCCATTCCTGCTCCTTCTCCTGCTGATTTGACTCAGGCCTTGGCCTTATTCCAGGTGCTGCAGGGCTTGGTACCCCCTCAGCAGTCTGTGCATGTTACTACTGAAAAAGCTACTGTTGTTGCCCCTCTTTTACCCACTGCTACAGTGGCATATGAGGAAGATGAGCAGGATGAGGAGGGTATTGAACCTGAGGTCTCACCAGAGCAAGATTTTGGTTCTCCTCCCAGACCCACAGAGGATTTCTCATTTCATATTTCTTTTGTTAAAAAAATGATAGAAACCCTGGATCTGCAAACAGCTGAAGAGATCCAGGATGAGGAAGAGGCACAATATATGGAGCTCATGGAGCTGACACCCACTAAAAGGCTCCTTTTGCCTATGCACAAATTCTTTAAAAAGGATGTCCTGGAAATCCTCAAGTCTCCCAATACTGTTACACCCACTGATAAAAAGTGTGACAAGAAATACCAGCTAGAAAGGTCTGGGGCTGAGTTTCTGTTCAATCACCCAGCCCACCAAGGGATTGTTCAACAGGCTGCTTGTGAAAAGGTGAAAATTCCCTTATCCTCTCACGCCCCCCTGAGAAGGATTTGAGGAAGGTGGACAGCATGGCAAAAAAGGGGTACCTTTCGGCATCCCTGGCAGTATGCCAAACCAGCTACCAGGCTTATGCAGCCCTCTATCAGAAGGCTCTATGGCAATCAGTGATAGACAATGCTGAGGCTAATCCCTCTTTAACAGTGTCAGAACTGCTGGACACAGCAAGACAGGGCTTGGAGGCTTCCAAGTACCAGTTTCAAATGGGAGCTGACACAAATGATACAGCTGCTAGATGGATGGCTGGTACCATAGCATTAAGGAGATCTGCCTGGCTGAGGGCTACTAATCTCACCCAGAACACACCCAGGCTAAGGCTATGGATTTCCCAGTCAAAGGCCTCTCTCTTTTTGGTGCCCAAACTGAGGCATATATGAAAAAACTAGATAAATACAAAGCTACTTTTAGGAGCAACTCTACCAGAGAGACAGCTTCTCCTTCCACTTCATCCTATGCTAGGGGAGGCAGGGGTAGGTCTTCTTTTAGGAGGCCCTTCTTTCAAGTACAGGCTGTTTCCCAGCAGCAGTACCAACCACAGCATGGTGTTTTTTACAGGGCTAGAGGCAGAAGGGGTTCTCGGAGAGGTTCCCAATCTGTCCAGACTCAGCAGCAAGCAAAACAGAATCCCTGACTTTTTCCCTCAGGATGCATCTCCATTTCCTATTGGGGGCAGACTCGCCCATTATTTTCAGGAGTGGTTGAAAATAACCACAGACAAGTGAGTCCTGGAAATAGTGAGTCAGGGTCTCTCCCTTTGTTTCAAGTCCCTTCCTCTCGAAGGTTAAAACAGTTTACACCAGCTCCTTTCTCAGAAAGAAAACTGATGGAGCAGGAGGTGCAGACCCTACTGCTGGCAAAAGCAGTGGAGCCTGTTCCTCTCAACGAAATAGGGCAAGGGTTTTATTCAAGATACTTCTTAACAACAAAAAAAAATGGAAAGTGGTGGCCTGTACTAGACCTCAGACTGCTAAACAAGTACCTGGCAAAACCCAGGTTCAGGATGGTCACAATGGCCATGATTTTGCCAACTCTGCAAAAAAGCTAGCCTCCTTGGATTTAAAGGATGCATATTTCCATAATCCAATAAGGGAGTCACACAGAAAATATCTCAGGTTCAAACTCCCTTCGGGTCATTACCAGTTATCAGCACTTTCCTTTGGCCTTACCTCTACAACAAGGGTCTTCACCAAGTGCATAGCAGTAGTAGTGGCACACCTAAGAAGGTTAGGGGTCACAGTTTTTCCCTATCTGGACAATTGGCTAATCATAGGGAAATCCCACCAGCAGCTGTCAGACCACCTTCAGGTAACCCAGCATCTGTTGCACTCCCTGGGTTTCCTCCTCAACACAAAAAAAGTCAGTCCTGACCCCTGTGCAAGTCCTGCACTTCATAGGTGCAGAATTAAATACTGTAGTTGGAAGGGCTTTCCTCCCTCAGGAGAGGGCAGAAAGCATTCAGTTTCTGACAGGCTCATTTGTCCTGGGCAGGCCAAAGCCAGCAAGATAGTTCCTCCAACAGTTAGGGCACATGGCTTCAGCAACATGCACAGTCATAGGTGCCAGGTTCCAGATGAGGGATATTCAATTCTACCTCAAAGCACACAGGTGCCAAAGGTGGGACTCTCTCTCTCAAAGCCAGTACCAGTCACAAAGGTGTTACTACAGGCACTCCAATGGTGGAGGGACCTGGAAACTCTATGGGAAGTGGTTCCATTCCTGCAGGAATCTCACTCCCTGGTTCTCACAACAGATGCTTCCCTGTTAGGATGGGGTGCTCATTTAGGGGAATTCACCAGCCATGGTACCTAGGGGAGTACAGAATCACTCCTGCACATAAACCTGCTGGAGTAATGAGTGGTTTACTTGGCCCTTCAGACCTTCTCTCATCTAATACAGGGAAAGGTTGTACAAGTCAGAACAGACAATACCACAACAATGTACTACATCAACAAGCAAGGAGGGACAAGGTCCACTCCACTGTGTACAGAAGCAATGAAAATATGGAGCCTTATTTACTCCCTAAATGCCTCCCTACAGTCAATTCATCTGCCTGGCAAGGACAATACCTTGGCAGATGCATTGAGCAGGATAAATCAGGCCCATCACGAATGGACATTGAATAAGCAAGTGGTGAATGCTCTATTCAGGAGGTGGAGGACCCAAGAAATAGATCCCTTTGCTTCCCACCAAAATCACCACATACCTCTCTATTATTGCAGGGCCCCAGTGAAAGGCACAGTACCCATGGATGCCCTGATCCTGGATTGGACAGGCAGGCATCTTTATGCTTTTCCTCCTTTCCCATTGATACTCAGGGCGCTCATCAAGTTCAGGTCCCAACTAGCATCAATGATTCTGGTAGACACAGATTGGGCAAGGCAGCCTTGGTACTCCCTGTTGCTCTCAATGTCAGTGAGCAAACCAATTCACCTCCCTCAGAGGTACAATCTGCTGACTTCCTTTCAGGGGAGGGTAGTGTACCCCAATCTCAGGTCTCTCAAGCTCAAGGCTTAGCTCTTGAGGACCTAGAATATGCAGATTGGCAATTCTCTGAAGGAGTTTTGGAAGTCCTTAGGGGCTACAGGAAACCTTCCACTAAGAAAACCTATGCCTCTAAATGGAAAAGATTTTCCATTTGGTGCAGTGATAAGGGTATATTTCCAGCCCAATCTGGCATCCCAACCCTCCTGGATTACTTGTCTCACCTGCTCTCCCAGGGGTTGCAGCACTAAACTCTGAAGGTGCACCTGGCTTCAGTTTCAGCATACCTTTCAGCTGGAAAGGATACCTCCCTGGCACCAAATCCTATATTCAAAAGGTTCTTTAAAGGACTCTCTCATTTGTTTCCCCCTCACAGGGAATCAGTGCCAGCATGGGACCTTAATATTTGCATTGCCCAGCTCCTGCCCTTTGAACCTATGGCATCTGCAGAGCTTAAATTTGTTACCTGGAAGGTAGTCTCTCTGGTAGCGATCACTTCTGCCAGGAGGATAAGTGAGCTCAAGGCCCTTTGTGTGGAAAAGAACTATGTTTCTTTTCACAGGGACAAGGTAGTGTTGAGAACTAATGGAAAGTTCCTCCCCAAGGTGGTTTCAGACTTTCATTTGAACCAGTCTATAACATTGCCAGTCTTCTTTACTGAACACTCTTGCTCAAGTGAGCATAGATTGCACAGCTTGGATGTAAAAAGAGCACTGAGTTATTACATGACTCATACCAAAGACCATAGACAGAACAGACAACAATTGTTCCTCACCTATGGGGAAGTAGGTAAAGGTACTCCTGCTTCAAAGAGAACTATCTCTTGATGGATAGCTCAGTGTATTCAGTTTTCCTACTCAGAAGCAGGTAAGATACCCCCCTCTGATCTTAGGGACCACTCTACAAGGGGTACAGCTCCCACTGTTGCAGCTGTCTGAGAGGTACCACTAATGGAGATATGTAAAGCAGCTACCTGGAGGTCAATCCACACCTTCACTAAGCATTATAGCCTGGACACTCAGTCCAGGAGTGATACCAGATTTGGCACAGCAGTTCTGCAGAGTCTTTTTCCTAAATAGATTCTTGCTCACTGCCTTGAGGTACTGCTGCATAGTCTGCAAGAGTAATAATATTAGTGGATTCCTGGGATTAGAAGAAAAAATTACTCACCTGTAGTAATCTTGTTTCTTCCAAAGGGATCCACTAATATTATTACTCCCTGCCCTTGCCTCCCCTTCAGAATCAGTAACTAGGAAAATTCTCTCCACAGCTGATAATATGTATAGCTGGAGTGGCATGCCACCCACTGTTACTTTCTAGTAATGTCTTTTAACTCGTAGGTTCTTTTTTCTAAGGCATATCTGACTTTAAGAAAAAGGGGACATTTATGTCTTATGGTCCTCTAGTTAATGTTATTGGTTACCCCAGTTGGGGCACCAATTTTGTCCTCTGGTTAATTAATTATTTATATGTTGTTATGACCTCTTTGCAGGCTTCTAAGAAATCTGAGGTTAGAATGTAGGCAGTTACAATGAGCAGTTTGAAATTGAATGCATGAGCTAAAGATTATATCATTAGCATAGCTTTCTATTTGGCTCCGGGGCAGTGCTGATTTAAAGGAGCACTGCAAGAGTAACAGTAATAATATTAGTAGATCCCTTTGGAAGAAACAAGATTACTGCAGGTGAATACTTTTTTATTATATACCATTTATCAAAACTGGTCTGTCCATTCCTTCCATGTGTCCCTTTATAGTAGCTGCCAAGTCATCAACTTCCCATGTCCATGGTGAAGTTGACGAGTTTGCCTCAACTATGCTGGGGATGGTGGTGGGGACTAATAATTGTCATCAAACCTTCATAGTATTTGGAAGACCTCAATGTGACTGAGAAGTTGTTAACCATGTCACATTGTCATGGGTGCGTGACTAGCTGAGTTCACACCAACCTAAGTACCAGGTGGCAGCGACAGGTTTAGCCAGTGCCAGTGTACAGTGTGTGACTGAGTAATGTGTCAGCCCTGGTCCCCACCATGCCCTTCCATGTGTGACCCCAGCCACATTACTGGTTGCTCAGTGCACACACAGACACACACACACACACACACACACATGCTTTCTGGCATGCTTTCATGATGAATGATGAGTGCCTTTGGCCATTGACTGTACCCTGTGGAGTAAGATGAAGAATGCTGATGATGACCATTACGGCATTAGCATTATTATGATTGTCTGAAGACAGAATACCTCATGAGGATGATGATGGATATTACAATTAGTAGAAGAAGAAGAAGCAGAACATTTCAATGAAAAAATGGTGGACAGCCACAGGTATTTACAGCTGACAAAATACCTGTTGTCAGGATCCGAATAACATTGGATACATTAGGGTGCTTGCTTGCTCACCCTTGTCTTTGATTTTCATCTTTCAGTTAACTCCAAATGTAATGGTAGCCAGCCAGCAAGTGGCCACTGCAAGTGCAACCAACCACAATGTGATGCTGTGCTGTGTTAAAAGTTAAAAGTGCCAGGCAGCCAGCACAATGCACGTTCACCTAACATCAGATCATGTGAAGATGAAGATATCGTGAGCTACAGTTGTCTGTAATCAGCAGAACAGTTGAGTATTGAAATAGTTAAGCTTGTTGTTTGGGGGGGGAGATAAGTGCAATTGCCAGACAACATGAGATGCCCATGCCTGCTGGCAAGCTACCACTGTCGAGAGTCTAGTTGAGACTGGTAATAGAAGTCAACAGTATGCTTGTTGTCTAGTGGAGATAGTTAGAAATTGAATAAGCAAGTGTGTGTGCTACTACTACTGTTGTTCTAACAAGATCCAATGGCTGGTTCTCAAATGCTTGTGTTAGCTACACTGATATCAAAAGACTGTAACTTAATCAAGCTCATTGATTGACTTGTCTAGGCAGCAGGGGAGGGAACATGGGTGATTAATCATCTGTGGCAAACAGGTGATGCCTGCTGTTAAGCTACAGTAGATCAGTGGACTGTCAAGAGACTTAACTTAATCATGCTCGTTGACTGACTTGTCTACCGCAGACAGTGGGGGAGAGTTGAGATAAATGTCTTATGGCACCCAGAGGTGGTGGTTCCTGTCAGTGTGTATTTTTAAGCTGGACCAGTGGACCATCATCAAGAGACTTAACTTGATCGTGCTTATTGATGGACTTATTTAGAGACATAAGGGGAGGGGACAAGAACAGATAAGTGGCCGGTGTCACCCAGGTCCCACCTGCCTGGTAAGTTACTCAGTAAAGCAGTAGACCATCAAGAGACTTAACTTAATCATGCTCATTGACAGACTTATATACAGACAACAGGGGGCAGTTGAGATAAACAGGCAGTGGCACCTAGGTGGTGGTGGTTCCTGTCACTGTATTAAGCAACACCAGTAGACATAGACAGACCGTCATCAATTTTTTACAACTACTAATAATTTTAGAACCATGGTAGGTTCCTCAGTATACTAATAGATCTGGATAAGTAATTTTTTTTTTTACTTAGGTGACACGCAAGCACAGTATCAGACACTCAACATCATGCCATTCCTAGCATTGCTATAACTTCTCAGTAGCAGTCCATGACCAGGATCAGAAGACGGCTCTTTATTCCCACTAAGTTTTGTTACAGCGTAAAAGTAGCTGCATTTCAAAGTTTTCATCACCAAGTCTGTTTCATCTAGCTGTAAGGACCTGTCCACCAACACTGAACAGTCTTTCTACAGGAGCACTAGATGATAGTGTGCAGTATTGTAACGCAGGAATATTTTCTTAATTGTGGGGGAGGTTTGTAAAGCTTCAATATTTTTATTGGTGTCTTTCAGGTACTGCTCCAGTTAATGAAGAACTCCACGTAGGTTGCTGAGTTTCGTCAAATTTGAAGAAATCATCATCATTGTCCTCAGGATTCTTTTCAGATGATGGGCTGCCACGAACAGAATCTTTCTTGTATAATAACAACAGCACTTCATTCTCAAGCATTTTTCTTGCAGCTCTGCCTTCTTCGTCATTCCCTAGCCATCTGAGATGGAATTGTGGTAATGTGCCATTAGCTAGAATCAATCTCTCTCTGCTCAAAGCTGGTACTAAATCGAGTATCTGCCGCTTTCAAGATTGCATCAAGAAGTGGCGATGCATACTTTAATACTGGTTTCCTATCAAGCAACTTTTTTTCAAAGCAACCAATGTTGGAATAAGATAGCCCATGTAACATTTTGTTTCTGCCTGCAAAATATCCAGCAAGTTTACTGAAGGCTGCATTGCTTTGCAGTACTATACTAAGAAAGCAATGTCATTTGCTTGAAATCTGTTGAGGCCAAGTTCATTGCATATGTTATGCAAATTATCGTCTTTTTTTTTTTGACAATGAACCTTATTTTGTCAACTGCCCTATAGTACGAATTCCACCTTGTGTCATTGGGGACACTAGTTTGGTACCAATTGTGTCAGAGACAGTTTCACTGGCTTGAGAACTTCAGTGTACTTTGTTTCAAAGAGCCAAGCATTTGGCCATCATGCTGCAGAAGACCTTTTTGTAGGCAGCATTTGATGTAACAGATTGTATATCCTTCACTGCTATTAAGTTCAGGGAATTAGCTGCGCAACATTGATGTGAAGGAAGATTGTATGGTCTCTTCCATGTCTACATCCACATCATCTTAAATGCGGCATACGTCAGTGAAGCTTAAAACATCCTCTTCTATGTCATTATCTTCTTCAATACTACAATTGTTGCTTTCCCCTGCCTGCTGTTACTGATCATGGTCATCATCATTTTCCTCATCGTGAACCGTGACAGTGGCAATGGTGGGGGTATGGTATTATCAGAGCCCAACACGTGAAATGCCTTAACAAAGTTTGATCAATTATCCATGACAGTTTTAACAACCTTGTTCTGAATGTGATATTTTAAGTGTACTTGTTCAAGTTTTGAGGCAATAACATCATACGTGTGCCTGCCTTTTATTCAAATGCATGCCAGTGCTGTGACACCTCGGTAGCTCCTATTATGTGCTGTCCAAATGTTAGCAGTAGTACAGATGTGACATACATTGCTGAATTCAGTAATCAAGTTTGATTTCATGTTTTGGTACATTTTCTCATTTCTGTCTGTCAGTGTTTTACGTGTCATGACTTTATTTGGCTGTAGACCTGTGACTAATTTGACAAATGAAGGCTGTTCAACAACATTGAATGACTGTAGATCTTCAATGACAAACTGAATAATATGCTTGTCAACGCAAGACTGACTAACAAGGGAACTCTTTGTGGATTCAAATAATTGTTGTAGGAAACATTTCTTAATTTTATTCACAGCTGCTTTGGATGGTACAGGATTTCCACTGCTGCTTGAGCTGGAAAATTCATCATCCACCTCTTCTTATGATCATCTTGTGAACTTTTGTGAGCAAGGGTGGTCATGTCTGAATTAGTATGACCACCACTGCTGCTGCCTTTTGATACAAGTTTTTTTGAATTTTTCCAAAGATGAAGGATGGATGCGTTCCATATGTTTTTTTAAGTTTGACGTACTATTTTATGAGGTTGACAGCAGCTTCGGTTTAGGCACTCAAAGTTTATTTAACCTCAAAGAACTCTCCCAAATACCACTTTTGGAAAACAGACACACTCCTTAACTATGGAGGAGGAAGAGAATACATTCTGCTGTTCAGCTTGATTAGACTCATTGTCTTGTTATGTTTCTTTCTGGTTCACAGACATGTTAACTGCTGAGGAACATGCCGTACCGAATTTGAGAATCTAAGGACACAAGTCACTATCTGTGGCTGTATTGTGGCAGCAGCATGTGCAGAGCATCAGGCTCAGGCATGAGACCATCACCCAGAGTGATAATGGCCAAACAACTGTGCCTCAATCCACTGGTCCATGTGGTGACACTAACAGTGACACACTGACACTGGAAAACCACAAATATGGTTTCCCGGTAAATTCCAGCTGATTACAGTCTAGAGACAAATTCAGAAGTATAACAATAACTCTGCATAGTAAATGTACATGCTTTAAATAGTAACAGTGACTCTAGATTTACAGCTGTATGTACTGTTTGTTGGTGACAACTTGTTACTTTTCAACCGAGCAAACCTTTTTTCTTTCACTTTCTTTGGTTATGTAAACTACACCAATTAATCTTGCCAAAGACTACTGAATGCTACATGGAGCCATGATCAACAATCAGGGTCTAGGTATGAAAAAAATCAAGATGATTGCAAAAACTTACAAGACTAATGCTCAAGTCATCCCTGTATGAAAAACACAATCTGAGAAAGTTACTTTCTTTGTTTTACTGGCCTGTACCACCTGGCCTGATGCAACTAAATATGCTTCTTCTGAGCTCAGACCGTCTCTGCCTTGCTGAAGCCTGAAGGCTGCGATGATGATGATGATGATGATGATGATGATGGATGGTTGGGGTTTTCCTTCATCTTCCTGAACTCCCTCTTGATTTTTCTTGTGTTAACAAACACAGTAGTAACTCAGTCTAGACAGTGACTCCAGTCCCTCCCTCTTCCAGATGTCTTTCTGTTTTTAAGTACCTTTAAAAGACAACAAGTAAATGCTATGGCATGCACGCTCAGCACAGTGCACCACATCTGTTCTAACTTGTACAGTACAATGTCAGTTATTCCTCTTGTGCCTTTTAGAACCTTGTCTCTCGCAGTTTATTACTTCCCTGACAAGAGGTCCCAACACACTCGACTTGTCATATCTAACATTAAAGATTTCATTTCAAACATACACATAAGGGCAAATCTTGGTACTAGTGACCACTCTGCCATTCTGTTCTCCTTTCAGATTGAGCAACCTTGCTTACATAAACATATGACTTACAAAAATTATGACAAAGCAAACTTCAATAGTATACATAAATCACGCTTGTCCAAACCTTGGGAAACCTTAATGCACCATCTTTCAACTAATGATGCATGGACTCTGCTCAAATCATTAATTCATAAACTAGAGCAGTTATGGGTCCCACTAGTAAAAAAATACAACTCAAAAGGGAGAATACCAAGATAGTTTAATAAAAATATTAAATCCTTAATAAAGAAAAAAATAGAAACTATTTAAAAAACTTAAAAGTAAGAATACACTAAACAAAGAGATCATCTATTCAAAATATCAATCTACGCTATGTCTTCTAAAGCATAGTATAAAACAAGCTAAAACTAAACTGGAATTCAAAATAGTGCACACTAAGGATTCTCATAAAACATTGTATTCTTATCTAAACAGTAAAAATGGTAACACCAGAAAGGTTGGACTGATATTTCCTAACAACAACAACACCATTACTTCAGACATAGATGCCACAAACATAGTCAACACCTACTTTGCTTCCATGTTTTCCCCCTAAGGATACTCCAGCTCCAAGTTCTCATGACTCACTCATTAAGTCTACTAACTATACCATTTCAGATGATATGATTCTGTCAGCCTTATGTTCCCTTAAAAAATCATCAAGCCCAGGTCCAGATAATATTACATCAAAATTTTTACTAGAAACAGCCAAGGCAATAGCAGTTCCCTTAAAAATAATCTTCAATAAATCCCTTGAAACTGGAGACATTTCTCAGGATTGGCTGACACCCACGGTAACTCCCTGTGATGTAGACAGACAGCTCTGAGTGCTCTGAGTGCTGTATTCATTTTTTTATTACATATAAAATGTTTGATTGGAAGGTCAGTTTGAGGAAACTACAATCTTGCTGAACTGACACAAAAAAAAAAAACAGGGATAAGTTCAAAGGACAGGAGGTATTTTAAACTGCAGATATCTGGGGTGCAATTACCTTGTCAATTTGCTTTGATCCCAGGAAATGAAATTAGCCATTCATGGCATCCCAAGGGGAATCCTTTGATTTTGCTCTAGGTGTCATATGGAAAGAGCATGCATGGGTTATGAATAACCTTCCAGGAACCAGCTCATTTCATCAAAGAGGTTGATGGCTGGGCCAAACAGGACCCAGATGAATTTGGAAGGCCAAATATGCATTCCCGGAGAACCCTTGAATTACATCAGAGAGACCTTTGAGGTGTAGATTCCAAGGCCCAGATGGGATTAAAGAGGCAAATACACTTTTGCTTTGAATACAGTGACTTAGATCAAAGAAACTTTTGAGATGTATGTGTAGCAGAGCACAAACCGGTTTTGTCTGGTTAACCTGTGGAGAGGAAAGTCAGTGAGGTCACCTATTATGTTTTTTTGAAATATTTTATTTGGACATCCTGTATTGTAAAATATAGATTTTGATACACCAAGGCAGAGTTAGTGACCTCATGAGAAGGCCGGCTCAGAACTGTGTTTAATTGCTGAGAGAACCTGGACACACACAAGACAATATTTCTGACTTAGAGAAGAGAGACTATCAAAGCACTGAAGTAAGGACCTTAGACAAGATTAGTCTGAAGTTATTAATTGTAGGAACTGAACTTTTACCTGTTTGTTTTAAGGCTGTATGTGTTGGGATATATATTTGTTCTGTATTTATTGTTCTGTTTTGATATTTTAAAGTAAAGAGATATTTTTACAACGGAAACTGTCTGGAGTGCCTTGACATTTCTTTTTATTTCAAGTGGAGCTTTTAAAGGTTATCAGTAACACTGTGTATGGGCTTATTGTATAACAAACTGGGAAATGGATAGAGTTCTCTAAAGTCTTGCATAGAGTTCTAAGGGTTCATTTGAAAGACCTGGTTGGGTGCCCATAGGCAAAGATATCTGGCTCCCCAAAGACAGAATTATCTGGGCCTGATAATTGGGTACGCAAACAAGAGGTTATCAGTTTGAATCCCTCCAGAGCTTGAGACTAAGGTGACTTGAACCCACAAAACAGACAAGAGGGTTACCTTGTTCTGTTCACTGTACACAAATCATACACTCAGAGGTTGGCACTTTGGGAGTAGAGGGCTGACCGGCTGAGCGAGTTTGTGACACTCCCATCCACAAAAAAGGTTGTAAAGCTAACGTTCAGAATTACCGTCCCATAAGTCTCACATCTGTGTCTGTAAAACTATGGAGAAGATTATCAAATTATTTATCAAAAGGGAAATGGGTACACTTAATCTGGTTGATAAATCACAGCATGGTTTCAAAACAGGGCATTCATGTACTACTAATCTAGTGACCTTCTATAATAACATAAACTTGGGCTTAGACAATAATGCTCCATCTGATGTTATTCTCTTGGACTTCAGTAAAGCATTTGACAAAGTACCGCACAATAAATTGGTCTCTAAACTAGAATCCTTTGGTTTTTCATTCTGCCTTACAAACTGGGTAAAAAATTGGTTGTCCAACAGAACACAGAGGGTGAACATTAATGACTCTTTGTCAAATCAATGTTTAGTGAGCAGTGGAGTGCTCCAGGGCTCCGTCCTGGGACCTATATTATTTAATGTATACATTAGTGATATGAAAATCTTGTCGCAAAACTGGTTATCCAAATTTGTTGATGACTCAAAACTCGGTGGCCATGTAGATTCAGCTGTTAACCTAAAAAGCCTAATTTCTGACTTAAGTTTTATTGAAAAGTGGGCATTGACAAATCACATGGAATTCAATATTGACAAATGTGTTGTCCTCCATTTTGGACCAAAAATCCAAAAATATATACAAAATAAACAATATTCCCTTACAATCATCAACTACAGAAAGACATCTGGGAATACTTGTTAATAACAAACTCTCATCACATGATCATTGTTTGAAAGTTACTAGAGTAGCACACTCCCTTTTGAGCCCAATTAAATGCTCCTTTGTTACCATAACCAAACAGCGCCTCATCCCTTTATACAGATCTCACATAAGACCCCACCTGGATTACGGATCCCCGTTTTGGAGCCCCTACCTAGCCGGTGACATTACTAAATTGGAGTGAGTCCAGAGAAGGGCTACAAAGATGGTTTCTGGTCTGACCTACAAAACATACCCTGAGGGATTACAGGCAACAGGCCTCCAAACTCTCCAAACTAGAAAATGCAGGGGGGACATTTTGTTCCTTTATAAAGTCCTACAATCACCAGAGTTACCAACACAGTGTGGCCTCTTCATCTCTAACAAAAAAAGAAATCTTAGGTCACATAACAAGCCAATTAAATAAAAGAAATAACTATATGACAATATGTGCAGCAAGACTCTGGAACTTATTGCCACAAGAATTAGTTGATGTTAGAAACTTTGACACCTTCAATAATCATCTTGATAGTATGAATCACACTTATTCTTATTAGCCCACATTGTGTGGGGGAAAAATCTTGATGGGCCTCGGCCTCCTTTTTTTCCCGTACTAAACCTAGTAAACCCCAATTATCCAGACCTCCCTATTATCGGAACTCTGACATTATCGCCCAACTTTCAGTTGCTTAATGTTATGGACCCACGATTATCCAAACAAATCTGATGTCTCCCAGAGCATTTGGATACTCAAGGTACTGTACTATGCCTATGCCTGCAGTAACTACTCCAGCGTCCCACCCCATGTTGTTTCAAATAATTCTACTCATACTGCATACCACCTCCTGAAGTTGTGAATGGCCTGGGGGAGGCCGGGGGGGGGGAGGGTTACAAGTACAAACAGACAATGCAATGACAGGCAGCATGGTTGTCCGTATTAACTTTCAAAGGTGATAGGAAACAGTTTTGTACATGTCCTTGAGATGCTGTCTGTTTTCCCTTAAGCATCTGTCCAGCAGCATTCTCATGTTTTAACTTTTGTGGCGAAAAGATCGATTTTTTTGTTCCTGTGTAAGTACCATGAATACCTTTTTCATCAGGAGATGCTACTCTCTCATTGCCTGAACATTGTTGTTATGTTGACAACAATGCACAACACCACACCATTTCAGGCCCTGAGGCCACTCAGATGAATAGCATGGTGGAATACTGTTACTGATATCATGATGGAATGCATTCATGAAATAATGAAAAGCAAGCTCAAGAGCAGTCAGTGTCTGCTGTCTGATCATTCAGGAAAAACAGCTATGCAGATGTGAGAGAGCATAATTTATATTGTTTTATTCTATGTATTTCATTGAATTTTGTTGACCCTGACCAGGTAGGCTCACTGAGGCTTGAAGTCCCTTTTTCAGGGGTGACCTGGAACTGGGGGGGGATACAGATGCAAGCCAACTGAAATTGAACCAGATTAAGCTGTTGGTGGAATTTTTACTGAAGGGTGTGCTGTTTAACTAAGTTTAACACTAGTTTCCTATCACACTGAAAGGAGATATGAAATGATTAATTTTTTTACTGTTAAATCAGAAATAGCCAACAATCACCTGTGTCTGTCTCTTGTTTTTTATTACCGATATGTACAGTGCATTTTTTCTATGTTGCTTATTATTTGTTGAAAGCACCATTGGCGTCAGATTTTTTCCAGTATGTGCAGTCAACACCTGGCATTTATTGAGATTTGAAGTGCTGACATCGCAGACTCCAGATCAAGCATGAAGATAGCATGCCTGCTGACCACCTGAAACTGTTTCAGACAGCAATCATAGTACAGTAAAAGCCACTTCGGACACGTATGATGGGGACGTCCGCTTTATAGGGACATCTTCCTGGGCACCGATTAAGTGGCAGTTATTTCCTATGATACCACGTTCTGCTTAAAAGGGATGGGGAGCCATTTAATTGGGACAATTCTGTCCCTCTGTTCACCTAATAATCAACCACTAAACTTGCCGCTAACCTATTCACAGGTACTTAATTGTCAGATCAGCTGATGATGTAACAACCTCCGTCTGCTGAGCCTGCTAAAAACAGTCTCTCTCTTCTTTCTGTGCCCATGAAAATAAACTTTTCTTTACAAAAATAAAGTCTCTCTCCCATGCTCTTAATGAAATGAAGCTGAAAAAAAGAAACACTTGCTTACAGGCTGTCCCCTCGGCTGAAATAAAGTTTCCCTCTTCTCTCTCAACTCCGTCTCAAACTGACACACTGTTTCTCGCTGGCACAGAATATCGGAGAATGGGATCTTCCCCTTGCAACAGGCTGTCCTCTCAGCTATCGGCTGAAATAAAATCTCACTCTGACTCTCCTCTCCCAATTCCGATCATAACTCAGACCGATGGCACAGAGTATCAGAGCATGGGAGCTTCCTCTTACGACAGGCTGTCCTCCCAGCTATTGGCTAAAATAAAATCTCACTCGCACATGAAATAGGAGCACAGGAGCTTCCTCTTGGCTTTTTTTTTCTGAATGAAAAGAAAAGAACAGGCTGTCCTCTTGGCTGTCTGCTGAACTAAAATCATAGGGGACACTATAGTGAAAGGAATATTTTTTATCAGTCTAATTGTAACTGTTTTATATAGGCATATGCTTTATTGTTTCTTTGACATGGGCTTCTTAGTCTGAATTATGGATTGTATGTTTATTGTATTCAATCTGTATGTAACCCCCTTGCAAATGGGGGTTCCTAAAAGCTCCCCGGAACCCATTTAAATGCTCCATGCCTGGTGGGTGTTCGTCGATTAAGCCGTTTTTAATGGGCAGCCTGTGAGTGCCTGTGTGGCCTCCGTGTACTGTCCCTGTAGGGGCTGCCTGTTTTGCAGTCGTAATTAATACAAAGGGGGACTGTGCATTTTCATGACCGAGACCTGCCCGGGCTGCTGGATATTCACTTCATTGCTGCCATCACTACTTGTGCAGAGGGAGCCCGGCTGAAAGGTTTAATTGTTTGAAGGACATTGCTTAGAGTAGTAATAATGTGGTTGTTCTAACCTGCCTTCTTTGAAGCAAAGGACTGTCCTGTTGGGTTCCACCATTTTGGTCCTGAACTGCTAAACTGGACCAATCAGTATCTCGGGACTCCTTGGAGTCGGCTGACCAATGGGGGAACTGTTTGCCATTTGGAGAAAGGTATTATGGGCTATGGTGCTTTTTCACACCAGTGAGAAGAGGAGGACCTGACTGGCATGTGCAGCCAACCTATGGAATCGGGAAGCGCCCGAACTGTAAGGTGTGCCCCGTGCTGCTAGGGGCAGATGCGTTGTGGCTGAGCAGAGGAGAGGAGCTCTAGGCTTCTGCGCTGTGTGAGTGTTCGTGCGGGAAGCGCGTGAAGGCCGAGGCGGCCGTTTCTGCCGTTTGAACTGAGTCGGACTAAACCCACTGGTGCGCGGTCAGAGGAGGCTGGTGCCAGCCCAGCTACCTACCAGGCTCAACCTGAGAGGACTGGAGAAATTGCTGAATCATGCTCGGTCCACCCGTGAGGTTGAAATTGCTGTTATTGCCTGAGTCTACTGCAAATTCGTGTGAGATCTAGCAGCAGCGGCCTGGTATGGTACCCCTCTGTTATTTGCCATATAAATGTGTGAGGAGGCTGGTAAACTTCAGACTTAACCCTGCCAGAGGTGAAGAATTTGTTGCTTACGGGAGTCGTGAGTACTGAACCAGGGTAGCTCCCTGCTAAGTTTGCAATCAGTGGCCTCCGGTTGCCTCAGCAGACTGTGTGACTGCCTACTTGAGTTTTGCTTCTCATTCTGACTTGTTCAGTATTTCAAAGGCTGTCTGTGTCAGGGCCCCAACCAGCTGCCACGGTGGACTAGCCATTAGGGCTTGGGTACCCAGGGACAGTAAATATTAGGTCCAGGCCTGTGCACAGAGCCCTAGGTAGATAGGTATAGTGATAAGCCAACCAGCTTGATTCCCCCCTGTCCTGGTTACTTCCCTTTGAATAAATCAGATTGTTTGTTCTGCAACTACACCCTGGCTACTGTGTGCATTGCTGGTGAACTGCTGTATAGCGACTGTGATAAAACTGTACCTTATTTTACAGGGGGTCCCCAGAGTGAGCTGGGAGATACTAGCCTGGGGGTAAGTGAACTGGGGAAAAGTATTGTGGGTACACTGTGTGAGCCACTAGCAGGACAAAGGTGGGGGTTGCAGTAACCCAGAGGGCTGTGACCGAGGCAATCTCGACAGTATTAACCCTGTCCTCTGGGTGGAGGCACCAGTCCACAGATCTGGGCCCCTCATCCTGTCTCAGAGGAGGCAGCCAGGGGTAGTAACCCTAAGGATAGCGCCCCTTGGGGGTTACATTTATGTATGTACTGTTGTTTTGGTGTGGGTTGCACCTGAAAAAGGAACTTTGTTTTCCAGTGTGCTTGCCTGTTAAGCGAATAATCAAACAAACCAACAAGGAGTGTGTGCACAAATCTGAAATAAAATCTCTCTATCCTCTCACAACTCAGACTGAAGAAAGAAACACATGTGACAGGCTGCCCTCTCGGCTGAAATGAAATCTGAAATAATCGCAGGCAACTCTATAGTGAATGGAGTGTGTGCACAAATCTCAAGTAAAATCTCTCTCCCTCTCCTCTCACAACTCGGATTACGACTTAAACATAAATGGCACAGAAAATAGTAGCATGGGAGCTAAAACAGTTACTTTTTTTAATTTAATTTTTATTCTGAGTTATTTTGACACACAAAAGTCCACATAAGTCTGTTATTATGCATTGAACATTTTTGTACAGTTATGTAATTGGAAAGGCTTGGCCTGGAGTTCAGTGGCCAAGCAGCCAGCTACTCCCACTTCCTAAGCTATGTAAGCAGTTCCTCTCAGCCGCACTGTGAAGCATTTTTTCTTTGCAGCTGGAGGCTCTGTTGGTTTGTCCTCTGAGCTGGCTGGGGCCTAGCCCCCTGCCTGCTGTTTCTGTGTGTCTCTGCTGGACTTTGGTGTTTGTTTTCCTGTTTCTGGTTTGTATCTTTCCTCCGGCTGTGTGCTTCCCTGTGCCTTGTGTCTCCTGTTTTTGAGCCTGGTTCCCTGTTTTCTGTTTTGCTGTGTTTTGGTTTTGTCTTTTTTGGGAGGCTTTGTTTCTAAGCTCCTAGCATACTGCTACTCAGAGCTCATGCTACTGCTGTCAGTTACCTACAACTGCAGCCACTGCTTCTGTTTACTTCAATTACTACTGTACTCAGTGCTTGTGTTTTTAGACTGTGCTCACCACGCTCAAACTACTGCAATGCAACTGCAATCATTAGCTGTGTGTTTCAGCTCAGCCATAGCTGCTCCATGTTGCATACTCAGTTCTTTTCACCTGACAGTTTACGCTGACCCTAGCTGTGCTGCTCATTCCTGCTCTAATTCTACTTGCAGCTTCATTGCACTGCCTGGCTACACCTGCTTTAGAGCATTGTCTCCATGTTTTGTTGCAGTTACAACTCTGAGGTCAGCTAACTAAGCTCCTGCTGAGGCTGTTAATATAGCTTTTTTTATTAAATCTTGCTTCGCCATTGAAAAATCCTCCGAGTATTTGTCACCTTGATTTGGCTATTCATGTCTGGCTGGCTTGCCCCCAGTTTAGTGCTATTTCATGCTATACAGTATGTTATGCAGACCTCTGTGCAGGTCCACCTATAACTACTACTGCTTATTGACCTACATACAGGTCCATGCTTGCTTATGCTATCATTGCTCATTGCTTACACAGATCATTGCTTCATGCCTACTGCCATCCCCTCGGCTTCAGCCTCTGGGATTCTGCTGCACTCAATTCTGCATTCGACCTTCCAAGGTCTCAGCACTCAATGCTCATTTCGATCTCAGTACACTGTGCTCATTCAGCTCACCAGCTTTTCAGCTCTCAATCAATTTTGGGGCATGCCAGCCATTCTGTTCTGGTGGAGGGTTCCTGCAGCTGATGGTCTCGCTCTGCATGTAGTCCACACCTTGAGTGTGTCCAACTTGGGGCGGGATCCTTCTCACCTGGCCCATAGCAGGGAATGTCCTCATCCTGGGCTTGGCTTTAGCTGCCTGCTACATGACAACAGCTCCTGGTGTAGAATTTAAGACTAGCGGTGAAGGGTGGAAAAAGTTACCTCCTTTTGCTCTAGTATTCCACTATAACGGTTAGCCATTGACTTTAGTAGTTTCCCTAGCAAGGCACCTTCACCACAGTCTCTCTACGATTGCCTCTGGTACACCTGGTTTGATTTAGGGTGGGTAGGCCAGGTGAGTGCCTCAGCAGTTGTTGCTTTCCTCCTGCACCTTGGATGTATGTATTGTTGTAGAGTTTTCTCACAACCTTCCATGGCATTCCTGCTTGAGGGTTTGAGTGAGAGCCTTCCTCTAAATTGGAATATTTTCCACCTCCCTTTAATTGGGTTTTCCAAATTACAGTTGCAGAGCAGTCACTAAATAAACTATCCCAAGCCTGGAGGGAAGGTGACCTAGGCCTTGGATCCCCAGACATTTCATCCTCATAGGGTTTTTTTTCTCTCTTCTGTTGCCTCAGGTCATAACACTTAGTTAGCATAGTTGTTTCCCCTAGTTTCTTTAGGTAGGTTCCGCTGTTGGATGGAGGTAGAGGATGTCCTGCCATTTCCTGTCTCCTTAGGGGATCCCCTAATCTCAATGCAAACCATCAATATCATGCTATGCAAGCCTGGGCATTCATTAAGTTATCCAACTGAGCATCTCATTGCATTATCAAACTGCCTATGCTTCTCTACTACTACGTTACAGTTACTGCTCCTATGTTACAGTTACTGCTTACTCATATGCTTTGTGTTGCCTCCTTCTTTGGGGATGATTATACTACATTTATTTTGGGGATTCCTAAGGTATCTTTAGTCAAGGGAATCATCTCGTGGCACCTCTAGGGGTAGTCTTGTCTTTCGTACCCCTACAGGGTGGTAATTCCTCTGGAATAGAGAGTGCGAATGACCAAAACCAAAATAACACAGTTGCACAAGCATAACACTATACTGGCTGTGTAGGTCAGTGAAATAGAGTTAGCACCTTAAAGAGAGTTAATAACATTGATCCAAGTTTTTACCCAAGGAGATATATTATTATTTACATCATCGGTCAGTAAGTTAGTAATGTATAGTCTTCACAGTTAGAATATCTTCCCTTCCTAAAATCCAACCTGCAGGACTATCTGTCAGGTGTTTCATCCTCTCTTATTCCTCCCCCCTCCTTTTATTTAAAACTAAAAGCTGTATGACTCTTGTTATAGAATGGTCTCTTTTTCTGTTGGTTATGTTTAGGACTAAAAATCAGGATACACAGAAGCTTGGTAAAGCGACCACACCTGCCATTTGCTCATGTGATTTGGTCCCTTATGTTGGATTCTGGAGTTAAGATTTTCAGTGTAATATATTTGTTTCATTATAGATCTCCAGTCATTAACTGAAGAGATAATATCTGTCATCCATCTTCTAGTTAGAGCCTTCTTCGCTGCCTAAAGAAACATTGGGAGGAGGGTGTATTTCCAGGATGGAGAGTGATCGGTATACACAGCTAATAAAACCTGTTCTGCTGTGAGTTCAGTTGTTTCAGCTAGGCATTGTGAAAGTTCTGCTTGGAGCAGTAACCAGAAGGGCATCAAATAGGGACATGACCAGAGAATATGGCCAAGTTAGGCAAGTTGACAGCCACAATTGCGCCAACACCTCCCATATCTCTCTGGTAGGTAATTACTAAGGATCTCTGGTGAATGAAAGTATCTCATACAGCACTTCCAAGCAGACTGCCTCCATAGAGGTGAAGAAATTATTTTAATTGCTGGTATGTGGGCCTCCATCAAGGTTTCCCATGGAATTTCTAGTTTGAGGTCTTTGTTCCATTCTACCAGAATGGATCATATAGTTTCTAATGTCCCTTCTCTAAGAACCTTAAATAAGTTCCCTACTAAATGGCCTTCCAGCTTCCCTTGTATTGCTGTCATAAAAAACTGTAATAATCCTGGAAATGGGGTTGGCAAGACTGGCTGAATATAGGTGTTTCTTAAGATATGGTTGTGAACTTGAAAGTATTGAAACTGGTCCAAGTTACGTAAATTAAATTGTCATCGTAATTTATCAAATGGACTTATACCTTGGGGTGACAGGAGTTGAAAAAAGTGTGACAGCCCCATTCGCCTCCATCTTTTAAAGAGGTCTGTCATTATCGGAAGAAATGATTCTTCCTCTGAGATCAATTTACAGTTTTCGTAGATTGGGCGGATAGTTTTGGTCCGTCTCATTCTCTTTCATATTTGGTATGTGTTAGCTGTTATTTTTGAGAAAGCTCTAGGGGGTAGGGATCATTCTTCCAAGGAAAAAAAGTATCTTGGTTAAATCGAATAAATCATTTAAATCAAATTCTAAAGTTTTCCATGGAGTTCGATATTCCTCAGCCACCCACATTAGGATTGTGCGAAGAAAGGATGCCTTCGCATATAAAGTGAGATCTGGGAATCCCTTCCCCCGTGTTAAAGATTGCTTTAAAATAGATAATCTAATTCATGGGCTTCCCGAGTCCCAAATAAAGGCAGACATTAATTTGTCTCCGGATTTGAAATAAAAGGGTGAGGGGAAGCTAGGAATGTTTTTGATTAGATAGAGAAGTCTGGAAAGTGTATTTGTTTTAATGGTTGCTATTCTTTGATGAAATGTAAAAAGTAGCGGGGACCATCTGGTTAGGTCAGACTGAATATTGAGAGTCAGGGGTTCATAATTGATAAGTTCTAAAACTTCTGGATTCAAGGGGATATTGATGCCTAGGTATTTCATTTTGGTTTTTAGCCATTTAAAGGGATAAATTCTTTTCAGGGTTATGGGGGGATAAAGTAATGTATAAGAATTTCTGTTTTTGAGTCATTTAATTAATAGCCTGCTAATTCCTCGATTTGTTTTAAAATCCACCAAGTTAAGGGTATTGAGGTATTTGGGAGAGGTCAAGGATAAAAGTGCATCATCTGCATATAAACTAATTTTGTATTCCTGTTGTGCTATTGGTATGCCTTCGATCTCCTTACTTTCCTGTAACGCCTGGGCCAGTGGCTCCATGTAAAGTGCAAATAAACATGGGGAAAGGGGCAACCCTGGTGGGTTCCTCAATTTATTTGGGGGGGGTAATATGTTACTGTTAATTCTTAAATAGACTTTAGGGGAGGAGTACAAGTTTTGTAGACAGGCGATTAATGAAGCCGGGACGTTAAATGTCTGTAGGGTGTCCCAAAGAAAGGGCCAGAACACCCTATTGAATGCCTCTTCAGCATCTAAGCTGATAAATGCTGTTGGGATTTGTCTTTTTTATAACATATTCTTGAAGAATTAAGGTTTCACGGATATTGTCTGAAGTGGTCCTGTCCTGAATAAATCCAGATTGATCTGGATTTATAATGTTTGGGAGGAGATTTTCTATCCTAGTGGCCCATATACTGGTAAAAAGTTTGTAGTCATTATTTAGAATAGAAATAGGCCAGTATGATGTGGGATTTGTTGGATCTTTATTTGGTTTTGGTATTGGGGTTAGTGTGGCAAAGCTCTAAGAGGCGGGGGGGAGTCTCCCTTTGCGACTTCATTATATAGTAAATGTAAATTTGGTAGAAGGAGACTCTGGAGCTAAAACAATTACAAAAAAATATTTATATTTATTGCTTGGTACCCTGTGGCACCTCCACCCTCACCTGTCTCCTTGAACAGTACTAAATAAACAACACAGGACAGGGTGTGCACTATAAGGTATTTGGATGCATGGATGCTTGCCAGGGATAAGGGACTGGAAGAGGTGCCATTGAACACAGGATTATTTGTGTATTGTGTTTATTTAGTGCTGTTTAAGGAAATGGGTGAGGGTGGAGGTGCCACAGAGTACCAAGAAATAAATATATATTTTTAAAAACAGGCAACTCTAGTCTAAGATGGCTAGTTGGTGCAGCGATAGGGGTACTACTCAGAACCCAGGTTATATAGGTTCAAGAATGAGCCCAGCCCTGGTCATCGGGGACCAGACTCTTTCACAATGTACAGCTTCTTTCACAGTTTGTTTAGCCACAGGCCTCTACCAGAAAAGCTCTCCAGTATGTCTGTTTGCTGGAACACAAGACCATGTTGTGGAAGCTATCAGGCAGTCCCCCCTTGAGGTTAAGCTATCAACCTGCCTCGACTGATCACAATCTGGACCCTGGTTGGGATACGAGCCTCTGGAACTGGCACTAGAGGGAGCCAATGCCACTCAGAATCAGGTCACTGCCGACATTCCTGAACCTGCCATGCAAGTCTCCTCTGACCCATCTCTGGCTGAAGAAAGTGCTTCAGTTGGCAACTCCAGTAACATGGAAAAGCTTCAGACTGTCCCAGTTCTCCCATGCCAGTTCTAGCTGCTGCAGATCCAGGCTGTCAGTACCCATCAAGAGAGAACCTGACCCAAGAGGGAGACCATAACATGTGCCAAACGAAATCTGGAACCAAACCCACCACAGTATGGTCCTCTGATGCTGGTGAAGGTGCAATTACTTGCATCAGTTAACTGCTGCTCATCACCCCTCCTCCAAAACCCAGAAATGACCTAGCCCAGCACTAAGCATGACTGCTAAATCCCTCTCAGCCAAAAACTCATGGGAACTCCCAAGGCAAGGCATGCAACATGCCTTCTCTTCTTCAATGGTACAAAGCAGCTGGGGTCTAGAGGATACTCATGCCACTCCAGTTCTGGGACTCTGCCATCATCCCAGGAATAGCAGGCCTCCTCCAACCACCCTGACCAGTGTGGAGTCCTGACTGCTTACTGCTCTTCTGAATACAAAACTGGAAGAACTAAAACTGGAGCTGCACTGCTGTGACTGGACACCCCATTTGAGAGCAGGCACTTCAGACAGCACAGAGACTTTTTTTTCCATAGAAAACAAGAACAGGAAGGATGTACTAAGGAGCACTGCCTGGTGATTCGGGGGGAACACAGCCGAATACACTTTACAGTACACAATTTTTTTTGTGGTATTTATGCTTCTCTGCTCCAACAGCCCTCACATTCTTGGAGAGCCCCAGCCCCATCACCCTGATGTCCACCATCTGGCACTAGCTCCCAGGGCTTACCCCCCCTGGTGGGGTGAGCAGAGGGGGCCCTCCCCTAATGAAACTGGATCAGTGTTCGCACCATGGCTAGCCAGTTGTGGGGCCTGTGAGCTCCCCCATTATCCACTGGGAGCTGTTTCCTGGTTTTCTTGTGCCTCTGTGTTCATGCGACATGCAATGACACCTGTGACAGGGTTTGCATGCTGCTGTACATGTCTCCGTCAAGCATCTGCCATGCACCACACCCCCATGCTGTAGCAGCTCTGTGGCACTGAGCCCCAGTCTCTGCTGGGGGTTAGGTGTGCACCAGCTGCTGAACTCCCCCTTCCCCAGAGATGGAGAGCAGTGTGTTGGGTGCTTAATCCATCTCCAACCCTGCCAACCCCACAGTGATCCATGCTTGTTCCCAAACATGGGTCACCGTCATAGCACGAGGTAAGGCACCAGCGCCTCAGCCCTCAGTGCCACTGGGCCAGCTACAGTACACAATTTTAGAGAAAAGAATTGAATATTTTCATCCTGAGGACAGCTTGGAAACAGATACAGTGAGACAGAGACAGACTACACTCCAGATTTGGGCGGGAGATGGGGGAGCTAACTCAGCTTACTCCTCCTGGTCCTGTAGACCTGTACACAATTTTAAGTAAATTCTCTAGGAGGGAACCAGGGACATCTTAATTTTTTTACTTTACGTCACTCTGTAATAACTGTGACACATGGACAGCCAGTTCTGAGTACACTATGATGTTTTTTGTAATATAAAAATGTGTTATGGACTGTCTCTCATGAGAGATGCTGAGACAGCATGTGAGAATACACACACACACCCAGGTTTTAGATACAAGGTGTTACCTGAAAGGCCAGAAGCTAATTTTAGTCTAGAACAGGCCTTAATCAAGAATCTCCTGTTTATCCAAGTTAAATATAGCTTTAACTGCTAAGAGGGAAATCAGTATCCATTTTATGACATTTTGAGGAGGAAACCAGGTTTGGCACACTGGTGCAAAATCATAAATGCTTTGATGTCTGTGTGAGAGGGGATACTGCTCATAGATGAATGGACATTTACAGACTTGATTGGGGAAGTCACATGGGGAAAGGAATTTCTGCTGATGTAACCTTAATTAACTTTCCTTTTAAAAATGATAAAACTTCCTGGGTGTATGATTTTTAATAAACAGAGGAGGAGCTAGGTGACCTCACACAAAGGTGTTGGCGAAGACAGTTTTTTTAAACAGTATTCTGTTTTTCTTCAGAGTCACTTTTGTCTACACTCTGACAAAGAAACATCTTTGATCACTTTAAGCAAGTATACAGGTAGAGAGAGACAAAATATAAGTACTGTAGTAGGAAGTGCACTGTTAAAAACCTTGTTCTTTTGAAAGATTGTATGGTTCTTGTGATATATAGTTCTGTATCTATTTTTAGAGCCTATTTGGTCTGTCTTTGAATTTCTTTTCTTTAACAAGTGAAGTATTTATGGTTAAAGCAGACACCGTGCATAAGCTTGAATGGTGATACCAAACTAGAAAAAAGTAAGAGTAATCTGAGGTCTTTATTAGAGTTTTTAAGGGTTCATTTTGTACACCTGGTTAGGTGCCCATAGGCAAAGATATCTGTCCACCGAAGACAGAATTATCTGAGCCTGTGCATTGGGTATGCTAGCAAGAGGTTCACAGTTTGAATCCCTCCAGAACTGAGACCAAAGGTTGATTTGAACCCACAGAACAGACAGGAGGGCTACCCTGTTTCTGTTAACTGTTCACAAGACTGCGCTCGGAGGTTGGCACTTCACTTTGAGATTAGAGGGCTGACCTGCTGAGTGGGTTTGTGACAGATTGGTTGGCAGCGCTGCGAAGAATTTTGGTATTACAAGCTTTTATTGTTCAGTGTGTTAGCTTGAGACCATCAGCTCACTTGCAAAGAAAGAAAAAGGCAGTGATTTGTTTTTTTAAAAAAGGAGACAGAACTATATTACTTGGCATACAGTCAAGTTCCTACCCATTTTATTCTTTTTCCTAAAGTGCAAGTCAGAGTAGCAGTAGTTAGGGAAGATGGCTTCCAACTACAGGAGGCACACTGTAGACTACTTTAAGCAGTTGTGCGGGGACAGAGGAGTCCCGTTCGAGGAGAAAGCCAGCAAACAGAACCTAGTGGATACCCTGATGGTAGCAGATATCCAGAGCACTGAGTCACAGACCGTGACTGATAAGGACCAAACCTTGAGTGTGGCAGGGTTAGCAGCAAGTGCATTGTCCAGATCCAATAAGGAGGGCAACAGGGCCACTGTCAGTGAAGGACCACAGCAGCAGGGGAAGGTCACCAGTATCCTGGATCCAGAAGTACCCAGGCTGCAAATTGAGTTGTGCAGGATGGAGCTGGAGTTCCAGAGGGGAGAGAGAGCGAGAGAAGAGAGAGGCAGACTGTGAACAATGAGAGGGAGACCGTGAGGAGCGTGAGTGCCAGCGAGCTGCAGAGGTGAAGAGAGAGCGAGAATGCTGAGATGCAGACCATGAGGAGCAGGAGCACCAGAGGCAATATAAACTGGAGAAGCTATGACTCTAACCAGCAGCACCAGAGCAGGTAAGTGGCTTGGGGTTAACTGGGACTGCAGGACTGGGTTACAAACTGAACTCAAAATTGATAGCCACATTTAAAGAGGGGGAGAATATGGATGCCTTTTTAAATTCTTTTGAAAAGTTTGTATTCAGGCTAAAATTCCTAGAGAATCCTGGAGCTTCCAGCTATCCCTGCCATACAGGGAAAGCTCGGGATGCATTGGGTCAAATGGACAATAAGGACAGTGATGATTACAGCAAACTTAGAGCTGCACTGTTAAACAAATTTGGATTAACTGCTGAATCATACAGAGCTAAATTCCGTAAGCTCAAGAGAAGCCCTGACATGAGCTACGAGCAGCTAGCCATGAAACATCGTCAGTTTTTTAAAACGTTGGTGGGAAGGAATTGAGGCAAACTCTGTTGATAAAACTGAAAATGTGATTTTGTTAGAACAGTTTTATTGGGCATGCCCAGCA
This sequence comes from Neoceratodus forsteri, assembly GCA_016271365.2. Taxonomy (NCBI): domain Eukaryota; kingdom Metazoa; phylum Chordata; order Ceratodontiformes; family Ceratodontidae; genus Neoceratodus; species Neoceratodus forsteri. Next base: position 541,841,783 of record CM057451.1, read on the forward strand.
GAGCTAAAAATCTGGCTGGAGGACTGAGATTACAAAACAGTGCAAGAGGCTGCTGAACTCTCGTACTGCTATGCCAAGAGCAGAGCTGCTCTGAGAGCAAATGGGGTGGGCGTGGCAGCGCAGAAAGGGAAAAGTGCACCTTCAGGGCAGCTAAAATCCTCACTGCCTCCACTGAAACCAGTTAGTCCCAAGTTTCAGAGAAAAAGATTTCTCTGAAAAGAGAAGTGAATGTTGGTTATGTTAAGAAACTGGGCATATTGCCAGACAGTGTCCCAAAAGAATGAGCAATAATACGCAGAATGGTACTAGAAAAGAAGTGGGTTGTTTGTGTGTCCCTGGAAGCATGCCTGTGAACATGAGGGAATACATGCACCCAGTCTTGGTGAATGGTGTACAGACGCAAGGGTTAAGAGACACAGGGGCATCCTTGACCTTGGTAAAGGGGGGATCTGGTAGAGCCTGGTCAGCTTATACCCAATAAATACGTCACTGTACAGGACTTTACTGGTGAGGTGAAAACATTGCCCCTCACTAGTGTTCTCCTAGACTGGGGTGAAACAGGTGGAACTGTGCAACAGGTGGCTGTAGCCAAAACATTAGCAGTGGATGTGATCCTGGGCAACAATCTCAAACAGGGGATGGTATGTGCAGTTACTTGTAGCCAAGCAGCAAGGGAAGATTGTAGTTCCCTGAACCCCACAGAAACCATTGTGGAAACCACTGAGAGACTGGTTCCCCAGCCTGTGTCTTCAGATGGGGAGACTAATGAACAGGGGGTAGAAATTTTCCCAGTAGCAAGTAACCACACAGCTACAGAGGGTTACTCTGAAGAGGGAGGGGTGACTCATTGTCAGAGGGTTGGGACTGACAGTGATCCTAAGTGCCCTGACGCTAGTGCTAGGGACTCTAGTTGAGCGACTGAAGGGAACCTGTCCCAGGCCTTGGGAATGTGAGAGGGGTTCACAGCTGCTCAGGGAAGTGACCCTAGTTTAGAGAAGCTGAAGGCTTGGGCAGACTCTGATGGCACACAGGGAGGTGACGGCAGACATAAGGTTTATTGGGAAAATGGACTTATGTATACTCAGGCAGTACAGACAGAGGGAGGGGTGCTAGGCAGGTAGCTTGTCATTATCCAGGGGTATGGTGAGCAGTTGCTCAAGACTGCACATGATATTCCCTTGTCTGGTCATCTGGGAATTGCATGCACGATGCAGCAGTTGGCCCAGAATTTCTACTGGCCTAACTACACCCAGCAAGTGAAGAAATATTGCAGGTCTTGTCACCGGTGCCAAGAAATAGGGAAGGCATGCAAGAAACCTCAAGCTGTCCGATTCCCTTGCCCATAGTGGAGGAGCCATTCCAGAGGGTGGAAATGGATATTGTAGGGCCATTAAATATGCCCAGCTCCTCAGGGAAGAAATTCATCCTGACTGTGGTAGATTATGCCACCTGGTACCCAGAGGCAGTCGCGCTATCCTCACTGAGGACAGACAAAGTGGCAGATGCCTTACTTGGGATTTTCTCCTGTGTTGGGTTTCCACAGGAGGTTATCACCGATTGAGGGGATTCCTTCATGTCAGACCTGATGAAATGTTTATGGGAGAAGTGTGGAGTGGTGCAGAGATGTACTACACCATATCACCCACAAGCCAATGGGCTTGTGGAAAGATTCAATGGTACCCTGAAGTCAGTGCTCTGGGCATTTGCTGAACAGCATGGGAGGGACTGGAAGAAATACCTTCCCCAACTGTTGTTTGCATACAGGGAAGTGCCCCAAGAGTCGACAGGATTTTCCCCCTTTGAACTGTTATATGGACGCCGGGTACGTGGACACCTAGACTTGATCCAGGAGGACTGGGAAGGCAAGCACGCCACCCAGGGAACTCCCATTGCGGATTACATCCTTAGGTTTAGGGAAAGGCTGAAGGAGCTTATGGGGACAGCCCAGACAACCTGGCAGTTGCCCAACAGAAACAAAAAGTGTGGTACAACTGCAGAGCCAGAGCTCGCTCATACATGGTGGGTCAGAAAGTCATGGTCCTTATTCCGGTCCGGAAAGACAAGCTGCAGGCTGAGTGGGCAGGACCATACAAAGTGGTTAGGAAGGTAAATGATGTGAACTATATTGCAGAGTTACCTGACTGAAGACAGACAGAAAGGATGTAGCATGTCAACATAATGAAGCCATATGACAATAGGGCTGACATGGTGTTTGCAGTGTGTAGTCCTGGGGAGGGGACGGATGAAGGAGACACCCTTCTTGATTTGCTGGAAGAAAGTAAGTGGGAGTCCTCTGTGGAGGCAGTAAAACTGTCTCCCCAGCTGGTCCCGGAACAGATCCAGAAAGTAAGGGAGGTTTTAGCAGACTTTGCCCCATTGTTTAGTGCCAAGCCTGGACTAACCCCCTTAGCGATGCACGATGTGGAGACAGGGACACAGACACTCATACAGTGGACAGCATATCTGGTATCAGAGGCTGTCCAAAAAGACATTAGGAGGGAAGTGGAGGAGATGACGGATTTAGGGGTAATCCAGAGATCCCACTGCCCCTGGGCCTCACCCATAGTACTTGTGCCTAAGCTAGATGGCTCTACTCATTTCTGTGTGGACTATCATGGACTGAATGCAGTCACGAAGTCAGATGCCCACCCGATGCCCCGGACGGATGAACTCCTGGATAAATTGGGAGGGGCGACCTACCTTACAATGATTGACCTGACAAAGGGTATTGGCAGGTAGAGTTGAAGGACAGAGCTAGGGAGAGGTCAGCCTTCATCACTCTGATAGGCTTATTTGAATTTAAAGTAATGCCTTTCAGAATAAAGAATGCCCCGGGCACTTTCCAAAGGTTGGTGAACCAGGTGTTAAATGGTGCTGAGGAGTACGCCGTGGCATACCTGGATGACATTGCCATCTTTAGTACCAGCTGGGAGGAACACCTATCCCACCTTAGGGAAGTGCTGGGCAGGATACAGAGGGCCAGGGGCTCACTGTCAAAGCCAAGAAGTGCCAGGTGGCCATGAGAGAAGTGGCATACCCCGGGCATGTGGTAGGCCAAGGACAGCTCTGTCCTAACCAAATAAAGATAGAAGTAATCCAGGCATGGCCCAGATCAGAAACACAGAAGCAGGTCAGGAGTTTTCTAGGGACAGCAGGGTACTAGAGAAAATTTGTACCCAATTACAGTGCCCTGGCTGCTCCCCTATCTAACCTGACAAAGAAAAGGATGCCCAAGAAAATTACCTGGGGCCCAGCTTGTGAGGAAGCCTTTTTCAAACTAAAGGAGGCACTGTGCAGTGCTCCTGTTTTGACAAGTCCTGACTATAGCAAACCCTTTATAGTTCAGACTGACGCCTAAGACATGGGTATTGGGGCAGCACTGAGTCAGACATCCAGCCAAGGGACAGATCACCCAGTAGTGTACCTGAGTAGGAAGTTACTTCCCAGGGAGCAGGCATACTCTACTGTGGAAAAAGAGTATCTTGCCATAGTGTGGGCCCTAAAGAAATTAGAGCCAAACTTATATGGGCAGCATTTTGTGGTGCAGACTGACCACAACCCCCTGGTTTGGCTAATGCAGATGGGAAAGAACAATGGTAGATTGCTAAGATGGAGTCTTGTTTTGCAAGGGTATGATATGACAATTGTACCTAGAGCTGGAGCCAGAAACCAGAACTCAGATGGTCTGTCTCGTGTGTATGAGGAGTGAGCTGATTTGGAAGCTTATCCCATGCCGGCGATAGAGCCCCCAAATTCAGTCTAGGTGGGGAGGATTGTGACATGTGGACAGCCAGTTCTGAGTACACTATGATTTTATTTGTAATATAAAAATGTGTTATGGACTGTCTCTCACGAGAAATTCTGAGACAGCATGTGAGATCACACACACACACACACATATCCAGGTTTTAGATACAAGGTGTTACCTGGAAGGTCAGAAGCTAATTACAGACTAGAACAGGCCTTAATCAAGAATCTCCTGTTAATCCAAGTTAAATATAGCTTAAACTGCTAAGAGGGAAGTCAGTATCCATTTTATGATGTTTCAAGGAGGAAACCAGGTTTAGCACACTGGTGCGAAATCATAAATGCTTTGATGTCTGTGTGAGAGGGGATACTGCTCATAGATGAATGGAAATTTACAGACTTGATTGGGGAAGTCACATGTGGAAAGGAGTTTCTGCTGATGTAACCTTAATTAACTTTCCTTCTAAAAATGATAACATTTCCTGGGTGTATGATTTTTAATAAACAGAGGAGGAGCTGGATGACCTCACACAAAGGTGTTAGCGAAGACAGTTTTTTAAACAGTATTCTGTTTTCCTTCAGAGACACTTTTATCTACACTGTGACAAAGAAACATCTTTGAGCACTTTAAGCAAGTATACAGGTAGAGAAAGACAAAATCTTAGTACTGTAGTAGGAATTGCACTGTTAAAAATCTTGTTCTTTTAAAAGATTGTATGGTTCTTGTGATATATAGTTCTGTATTTTATGTTTTACATACTTTTATCTATTTTAGTAAAACTCTATTTTTAGAGCCAACTTGGTCTGTCTTTGAATTTCTTTTCTTTAACAAGTGAAGTATATATGGTTAAAGCAGACACTATGCATACGCTTGAATGGTGATACCAAACTGGAAAAAGGTAAGAGTAATCTGAGGTCTTTATTAGAGTTTTTAAGGGTACATTTTGTACACCTGGTTAGGTGCCCTTAGGCAAAGATATCTGGCCCCGAAGACAGAATTATCTGAGCCTGTGCATTGGGTATGCTAGCAAGAGGTTCACAGTTTGAATCCCTCCAGAACTGAGACCAAAGGTTGATTTGAACCCACAAAACAGATAGAAACATATAAACATAGAATTTGACGGCAGATAAGGACCGCTTGGCCCACCCAGTCTGCCCATTTCCCTACCTAATGGATAAGCTGCAGATCCTAGTTAACCAGCAGCCTACTTCTTCCTACCCCCGCCCCCTAGAATTGTCTTATGACTGTCCCATGCATGCTTGAATTCCACCACTGTTTTCAACTCCACAACCTCCTCCGGAAGGCTGTTCCATGCATCCACAACCCTCTCTGTGAAAAATACTTCCTAAATTACCTCTGAGCTGCCCCCATCTCCAAAGTGTGCCCCTTGTTCTTGCACACCTCTTTTTGAAAGATGCTACCCTCTTGGACTTTGTTGATTCCTTGAGATACTTGAAAGTTTCTATCATGTCCCCCCTTCCTTGAGGCTATACATATTAAGCTCCTTAAGTCTCTCTTCATATGCTTCGCAGACCCTGTACCATTTTAGTTGCCCTCCTCTGGACAGCTTCCATCCTGTCTATGTCTTTGTGGAGATTGGGTCTCCAGAACTGCATGCAGTACTCCAGATGGGGTCTGACCAGCTGTCTGTACAGAGGGATAATAACTTCCTGTTTTCTACTGGTGATGCCTCTCCCTATGCATCCCAGTATCCCCCAGCCCTCCTTGCTGCCCTCTCACATTGCTTGCCCACCTTTAGGTCATCTGATATGACTACCCCAGGTCCCTTTCCATTTTTGTTGTTGTTAGTATCTCACCCCCCATTGTGTACTCTTCCCCTGGGTTTTTGTTTCCCAGGTGCATTACCTTGCACTTCTTAGCTTTGAATCTAAGCTGTCATACATTTGACCATTCCTCTAACCTTGCCAAGTCCCTTCTCATCCTTTCCACCCCACCTTGTGCATCAACTCTGTTGCAGATCTTTGTGTCATCTGCAAAGAGACATACTTTTCCTTCCAGTCCCTCTGCAATGTCGCTTATAAAGACATTGAGGAGGACCGGTCCTCTTCAATGGGAGGGTTACCCTGTTTCTGTTAAGTGTCACAAGACTGCGCTCAGAGGTTGGCACTTTGGGAGTAGAGGGCTGACCTGCTGAGTGGGTTTGTGACAGCAACCACACCGTACCATCATACCATCATGCCATGATGCCAGAGTCAAACTGAGATTGCTGCCACTGCCAGTGTAATGCTCCACATTTGCAATGTTGCACAAATTAATGTACTGTACAAAATTAATTAAATAAATACCTACTCCTGATGTGATGGCGTCCTTTTCCAGGCCTAGGTGGGCCTTCTTACTGGCTCCCTGTTGTGTTCACCTCACCACCGAGTCAGCACTACAGCAAGGCCACCCGCTCAAAGAAGTTTAGCATACAGTGTCCCATTCTCATTCGACGACTCAATGGACTCTCACCTTGCCTCAAGTAGCCAAGCAACTACAACTCAGCAGACACAGTCCTCTCTCAGAGTGACTCACTCTGTAATTAATTTTCAATTCTTCACCACTGGTGGTCCTCAACAGGCCAGGCAGGATGGCCTGGTGGCACTGAGGGCTGAGGCGCTTGACGACACACCTCGCGCTGTGCCAGTGACCCAAGTTCAGGAGCGAGCTCGGGGGTGGGGGGTTGGCAGGGGTGGATGAGGATTGAGCACCTGATGGGCTGCTCTCCTCCCTGGGGGGTGGTCAGGGATCGCGTGGCATGCCAGCGGCTCCTGGTGGAGACCGGGGGCACTGCAGCATGCTTGGCTACACATAATCAGCGTGCCCTGTCACAAGCAAGGGTTGCCATGTGCCTAGCATCGGGGATGTGCTCATGCACAGGAGGGGGGGAGAGATCACCAGAATAATGGAAAAACCCTGAATGAGGGGGTAGGCAATGGCACCTGCCCCCATGTCCATGGCCGGGTCCATCCCACCTGGCCTTCCAGGTTCCTCCACCTGGGTCCTCTCCCATGTCGGAGTCTGTCTGTAAGTGTGCCCAAAGAGAAGTGGTGGCCTCACCCTGGAGGGTTAAGCCGGGGTTTCCAACCGTGGACAGAGGAGGAGGCACAGGTAGGTGGACTTCAGGCAGGGCAGAAGCAGACAGGATGCCTGAGAGAGGCCCCCCAGACCGCAACCAGAGAGAAAAAGAGATTTAAAAAAACAGGTCAGGCAAGACAGTCAGTCTGACCTGCATGCACCTGAAAAAACCCTCCACAGACGTTGCCCTCCCGGAGACACCCAGCCTAGATTTTTCCAAACAACGGGCCGCACTCTGCCTCAACTGTATGGTTCCCTGACCCTCCTGCATTGGTTGGTGGCTGGCAGGTAACATAGACAGGGCTGCAGCTTTTTTTTATATCACTGAGTGAGTGACTCAATGATTAATTTAAATAACACTCGGTTGCTCGCTCCCCATGGATGGAGTACACACTAAATAATTAGCACACTCTGGTGTCCTCTCCTCACCGACTGGGTCCACAAAATAATAAGGATTTGTATTTGTTTTATTTTTTTTTTTGGGCTGCTACACCTACGACTGATCATGCTCTGCTCCTCTCTGAAAATGGCAAATGGCACCAATAAGAGCTCACGTGGTACAGATGGGCATCTATTGACTCCACCTTGATGGCACCTTAACCAGTCAGAGTGTGAGTGCTACACAGACAGACAGCAACGCTCAGCCAACCAGTGGCTGAGAATCACCCCTTCAGCCAGCTTAAAATCATGTGGCCATAGCAACACACTGCATGACAGCAGAAGAAAAAAAAACATTTATTTTCAAATTTCAGAGCATTTTTTTAACATTTGGAGCACGGGAAAGGGCAAAAGAATAAAAAGAGTAATATATAGTAATGTGTTACAGTAACCGTTACTTATATGAAAAAGTAATTGGTAATTTAGGAGAATTACATTTTTTATAAGTAATCTGTAATTAGTACACGTTGCTAGTAAATGTAATTTAATTACAGTAATGTCTTACCAGTGTAGGGTAGTAAGATTACATTGTCATGTTACTTGTAACAGTAACGGATGACTTTTTTTTTTTTTAATTGCATTTTATTCATTTTAAAATAAATTGCATTCATTACAAATGTCCCATGTAAGGAACAGCGAGTATTAATTGACAAGTAGAAGATAGCTTTCATATGATACAGGAGATAGTATCCCTTACTTCATACCTCATTGGTGAGGCTAACAAAATGTCTAATACTGATTCTTTTCCTTTTTTTATCCACATATAGTTTTCCTTTTACTCCCCTTCCCCCGGGGCCATGGTGTACACATGCGTGTACGTATGTGGAGGCGCACGCACACGCCAGGATCTGGTGGTCCCTCCCCAGACTTTCATCGCCGCTCCTAACCATCTACGCTTCCCAGTGGGCCTCCACCTGGTGGGAGGGGGACTATGGTGGAGTGGGTGTCCACCCCATGGAAGGGAGAGCTAAGGCTCAATCCTGTTCTGACTCTCCCCCGCCCCAAGCCGGCACCCTAGTGGCCCAAGGTCATTCCTGAACCTGGGTCACCGGCTTGACGAGAGGTAAGGCACCAGCACCTCAACCCTCTGCACCACCAGGTCAGCCCATACTGAATTTTTTCTAAATTCTGTGCTTTACATACCCAAGAGCACATGGCAATAATATCTATAAAAAGTGTCTGACATGTGAGACTAATAAATCCAGTGCCCCAAAGGGCTAATGGTGCCATGTACTTCACTATATGTTATTCATTTACAATTGATTGATACAGACGTGGTACATCTACTTATATCTAAATACCCAGGCTATGCAATTACAGAAAGCTTAAACATTTACTGCAGGAGTAATAACAATAACTTTATTTTTAGGGTAATTTAAACAAAAGCTTTTGTGAGAAACTAATAGCAGTGCATCTAATAGTGGGGTTGGGAAAAGCTAGGGAATACAAGCTCTCTGTTTTAACCACAGAATATCAGGCTAGTTGGTTACAGCGGAGCCCTTAGTTGTTATATCCCCTTCATTTCAACCATCCAGCTAAACAACTAATAAGATGGTTTACTTACCCCACAAATGCATCAGTAAAATCTTAAACTATATACAGGTGAGTTATCTGTTAGCTTTATTAAGGCAATAAAAACCTTTAACCCTTTTAACTGCAGGTCATTATTTAAACTTACATATGGGGAGAAACTCCTTTAAGGTGGTGAAAAATTAAGAAGCAAACTTTCAAGTGTCTAATGCAGTATCCCCTTCCTCAGTCGCAGCACTCCTCATGTCCTTTCTGGTGGCTGCCATCTTTGCCGCCCATTTCCCCGCATCCACTGGATCTGTAAAAACATAAACCTTGCTTTCAAATATGATCCTCAATTTAGCGGAAAATTGAATTGTATGCGGAATGCTCAATTCCCTGACCATTGTTCGCACACCATCAACAACATGAGATTAGAGGCAAGCCGATTAAGGGGTAATGTGAGGAAGTTCTTTTTCACAGAATGGGTGGTGGATGCATGGAATGGCCTACCTCAGAAAGTGGTGGATATGAATACAGTGCAGGGCTTCAAACAGGCATGGGATAGGCATAAGGGAGCAATACAGATGGGTATGAATAGATGGACCATTGACAGAGTAAAGGCTAGGCACATTCATAAGGTAGAAAAAGAAATGAGCAGACTGGATGGGCCTTGTGGTCCTTATCTGCCATCAACTTCTGTGTTTCTATGTTTCTATCAAATCTCTTGCAACAAAGATGAGTCACATAAAGATATTGGGGAATATATGGATTGTAGCACTTTCCATGCTGACAGGCCCATATCACTTTGCCAAATTTAGAAATCTATCCCTGGTACCCATACTACCAAGTACCACCATAGGCACCCTTGGCAGTTCCAGTGGAGGTTTGGTACAATGTGGCAGGTGGTAAGCCTTTACAATAGAAAAGTCCTCCTCCGTAAGATTTATTTATTTATTGTGACCTTTGATTAACCCCTTTGAGAACAAGTTCATTACATAGGTTCCACGTCAGAATTACATTAACAGTGATTAAAAAAAAATATATAGGTATACAATAGAACTGTAAGTGCAGGCTAATAACAAGTATGAGACTAAATATTAATATAAACATAAACGAAGAGACTATGCCAGCAGGTTATTATAAGTACCACAAGTTTGTGGGAGGGTTAAGGCAAACAAACACGTGAATACCTGCTCTTTAAGGAAGACAGGACAATTCGGACTGGGAGGTGCCTGTAAGGCAGAGGGAGGTGTTGCAGCAGACTGAGTTGTCAGGATGGAGGGCTATGGTTGGGGGTTACAGCAGCCCAGGGCAGCCAACACCCACTAAAGAAGGGGAAGCATCAGCCCAGGAAGGCTATTTTTTTGGGGGGGGGGTTGGGGCTGAAGGCAGATGGGAGAGGATAGTAGGAGAAAAGAGGGGGTGATGGGGAAGAGGGGAGTTTGATGGAGGGAGGAAGGGAGGGAGGGAGGGATAGATTACATCAAGGCATATGATGAAGGAAAGTAATAAGTGCAGGATTTAAGGGGCCATGTGGTCATGAGGGAGAGCTGCTTAGGGACATGGAAAACAGCATTGAGGGCTCTTGAAAAAGCAAAAGCCACCTAGGAATTTTAAAGACCATGCTATCTGAGCTTCTGGTGGAACGGTTGTTATCATAGGGAGTAAGGAGCTTCTGTATGCCCTTTGGCAACAGGCCCAGACCCACTTTTTGGCCAGAAGGCATGATTGGAACCTGAGCCTATCAGTTAGCCTGGTCATATAGATCACATGTATGTGTAAGCTGTGGGGAACCAGTTAAGAGTCAACAGGCTTTATTTAGGGCAACCTTTATACGGTGAAGGGCTGTGTCCATAGCTGAGCCATAGACTACGATGCCATAATCAACAAGAGAGACCACTGAACTCTGGATAGCGAGATTTAGGGTCTCTGGGGTAAGATTTTGCTTGTGCCCATGAAGCAGACCAATACGGATGTTCACAGCATTTGCAACATTTTCAATGTGGTAGGCATATGACATAGTGCTGTCCATTGTGATCCCCAAACATCTGAAATGCTGGACGAGTTCCAATATAGTCCCAGATTTGTTTGTTATGTTGAGTGGATGTGATTGGTGCTTAGTCTGGGGACTGGACAACAACAAGGTCTTGGCTTTTTTATAGTTCAGAATGAGTTTATGTTCTCTGAACCATCTCTCAAGTACAGTAAAGCTGTCCTGGAGTTTGAGTTCCAAGTTAAAAGGATCAGGGTCACTTGTATACAGGTCTGCATCATCTGCATAGAGCAGTATCGGACAGCTATTGGCAAGCAAGAGCCTGTTTAGGAACAAACTGAATAAAATGGGACCCAGGATGGAGCCCTGGGGTACACTGGAGCGAACAGGTCTACTAACAGATATGACATTATCAATCATAACTTGCTGAGAGCGATTCGTGAGGTAGCTTTTAAACCTGTTAACTGTGTCTGTAGACAGATCAATAGATGCAAGCTGCTCGACTAGAAGGTCATGATTAACCATGTTAAAGGCTTTTGACAGGTCAATGAAAGAGGTGCTGACTAGCAAGCCATGATCCAGGGAACTGTGAATATAACTGGTAAACTCTAGCAATGCAGTAGTGGTGCTGTGTCCTTTGCGGAACCCATGTTGTTGCGGGCACTGTATATTGTACTTTTCTATGTATTCAGTTAATTGGTCAGCATCTATTTTTTTCAAGAGCCTTAGACAAAGGCGGGAGTATTGAGATGGGACGATAGTTACCTAGTGAGGTTCGCTCACCATTCTTGAGAACGGGTGTCACAAGGGCCGCTTTCCATAGCTGTGGGAACTGAGAAAGCCTGAGTGAGGTGTTGATTATGAGTGTTAGCAGTCTCAGAATGTCTTCTAGGGTAAGAGCCACAAATTTGAGGTCGAGGGAGTCACCACTGAAATAGGACTTACCCAGGACTTTTTGGAGATATTGTATTTCCTAGCCTCACCATGAGAGTTGGTTCTAAAGTAGAGCGGAGGGTGAGAGAGAGGTAGGACTACAGGGCTTGGTTTAGAGGTTGAGACTTTTTGGAGGAAAAATTCTGGAGGGAGGATGCTGTTGAGATCTGAGAAGGCTTCACTGAGAGAATTTGCAATTGAATTGGGGTCTGTAGTGGGAATAACACCAAAGTTCAACATGGTGGGGGCTGACTTTGTGTCCTTGCCAGTGACTTCTTTAAGGTTTGCCCAGAATTTTCTACCATCACTCCAAGTGTGAGTGAGGGCTTCCCTGTAATATTGATTTTTTTGCTATGAATATGGCCCTAGTGCAGTCGTTCCGGGCTTTTTTGTAGGCTTGGGTGTCCACTTGTTTACCCGTTGCTCTGGTTATGTGCCACAGATGATCCCTTGATTTCATCCATTCAAGAAGTTCAGGCATGAACCAGGAGTTGTTGTAATCTTTGATTTTGTACCTTTTTAGTGGGGCATACTAGTCACACACCCTGTTAAACAGCAGGATGAATTGGTTTAAGGTAGCATCAACAGAACTGGAAGAGTAGACCGTTGACCAGTTTTGTCGGTGAAGGTCGGCTTTTAGCATTTCAAGGTTACCGTGTTTAAGGACCTTATGGATAATTGTTTTCGGAGGGGGGTTGGAGAAGTTGTTAGCCCAGTGAATTAGAACTGGTGAATGGTCACTATGTACATCTGGAAGTACCACGACGAGAGAGATGTGGTCCGGTCGATTAGACAAGACCCAGTCAAGCAATGAGGAGGTGCCAGTCTTGTAGTTTATTCTGGTAGGAGAACTGACAAGCTGGGAAAGATCCACCACAGAAACTGCATCCCTACAGGGACTAGAGGATGGTGCAAGCCAGCTGGCATTAAAGTCACCCAGCAGTACTGTTTCATTGTTTAAGTTAAAGGCACCCAGGCATTCCATAAGCGAGTTTAGCCCAGGGGTTTTCTGACCAGGTGGAATATACACCAAGAGAACTGTGAAGGTTTTGTTGTGCTTCCCAAGTAGCAATTTTAAACCTAAAACTTGCAGGTTAGTCCCAGTGTCTGTAAGAGGTAGAACAATGGCACGTGCATGAAATTGTTCAGATAGCCATTCTTTGACAAAGAGATTCGCTGAATCTCCTTCTGATCCCTCCGGGAGTCCCACTAACCTCACATTTTGGCTTCTTATTTGATTCTTAGTACCACCAGCCTATTACTGGTATGTTGTTGTTCTTTGGCACGTTGTAGAATTGGGTATGCCATCACCGCAGCAACTCTGGCACCACGAAGACCATCACAGTGACAGGAATCAGGCAAAACCCACCCATCACTGTGATGGTCTGTGCGGTGATTGGGACTGCCTCGCTGGGTGTTTGCCCCCCCCCCGCCCCCAGTCCAACTCCAACTCAGAGTTACAATCCTAGAGACCAGGGGGTGTGAGGGGGGTGAAGGCCCCCCACAAGGGGGAGTTCAGGGGCACAGTCCCCCTGATTGTGTGCACCGACATCCCCATGGCTACAGTGCCGACAGTCAGCATTGCAGCCGTCGCTGTAGGAGATATTGGCGCTAGCACTGTCGAAGCGCTATAGGTAAACCGTAGAATTGTACTCTGGCATGTTATGGAGTGTCATTTCATATCCTGCACCTCTCCCTGTAAGACATCCACTGTTTTTCCAACTGTGGCAATTCTGCCCACCATTATATCCAGTTTGCTGTTTGTAGTGGTCGAAGAAGCCAAAAAAAATTACTCACCTTAGTAATTGTGTTTCTTCTAATGGAGTCTTGCTGTATTCTGACATATGCAGTCAGCCCCAGCACCTGAACTGCCCCAGAGAGGAAAGGGTTAACTCTATACATAGGCATAGAATGTTGAGCTCGAGCTCGGTTTTCAAACCTTCTGTCTGTGGTGCTTCAGAGTGTAACCGTCAGATTCTTACGAGCAAACTAACTAACTACACTTTAGTGTGGAAATTGTAAAAAGATAAGCCAAAGAGCAATAACTTGGGTCCATAAGACTCAAGTCAAGAACCCAAGGAAAAACAGGTAGTGAACAGAACATGTATATAAAATATAAAACAAAACACTACAACAACTACCCCACCTTGGAGAAGAGGAGTATAAAGGTACACCCCAGAGGTGCAACACAGTACCTGCCAGCCCACATCCCAAAAACTAGGTTCTGAGAGAGGAGGAAGGGGGGAGGTCAGACTACAGCAAGACTCCATTAGAAGAAATACAATTACTATGGCGAGTAATTTTTTCTTCAAACAACATGAAGTCTTGCTGTATTCTGACATATGCAGACTATCAAACAGTACCTCTAAGGATGAGGGTACCACACCTATTTTGGGAATAGACTCTGCAGTATTGCTGTACCAAACCTAGCATCACTCCTAGCCTGGATATCCAGGGATTAATGCTTCGTGAATGTATGGACTGTTTTCCAGGTGGCTGCTTTGCAGATCTCTAACAAGGTTATATCTCTGGCAGCAGGCAGAGATGCAGCTGTACCCCTAGTCGAGTGGGCCCTCAGGCCTGAGGGAGGTGTTTTACCTAGCTTGGTATAGCAGAATTGTATACAAGAGACAATCCACCTGGCAAGAGTTCTTTTAGTAGCAGGCCTACCTTTTCCCACTTCACCATAAGTGAGAAACAATTGGAGACAGTCATTCCTGTGTGCCTTAGTATGCTCTATGTGGTAGCCAAGTGCCCTTTTAACATCCACACTGTGTAAACTTCTTTCTCCTGAAGAAGAGTGATCAGTGAAAAACACTGGGAGAGACATAGACTGATTTAGATGAAAATCTGATACCACTTTAGGTAAGAAGCTCCAATTAGTTCTGAGGACCACCTTATCTCTATGGAATGAGATAAACTCAGATTCAACTGACAGGGTCTGAAGTTCACTAATTCGCATAACAGAAGTAATAGCCACTAAGAACACAGTTTTCCAGGTCAAGTACTTCAGCTCAGCCGAAGCTAGAGGCTCAAAGGGTGGCTGCATAAGCTGAGCAATACAGATATTGAGATCCCAAGCCTGAGTAGGCTCTCTAAAGGGAGGGTTAATATGAACCAGACCTTTAAAGAATTTGCTAAAAACTGGGTGAGATGCCAGGGAAGAGCCCTTTCCTGCTGAGAGAAAAGCAGAGACTGCTGCTAAGTGAACTTTTAAGGTTGCTGGCCTAAGGCCTAAACTGTTAAGGTGAACCAGATAATCCAAGACTGTAGCAATGCCTGCAGCTTCTGGTAAGATATCCTCATGGGAACACCAAATGCTGAATCTTTTCCATTTGGAATCATAGGTTTTTCTGGTAGCAGGTTTCCTCGAACCCTTAAGAATGTCCAGAACTCCCTGAGAAAGATGCAGGCCTGCATACTCTAACTCTTCAAGAACCAGGCCTTGAGATTGAGAGACTGGAATTGAAGAAAATGTCTTGCTGGACGAGAAACCAAAGGATGAAGAGAGGAAGCAAGATCCATAAGGTGCCCTTACCCTTGCTAAGGGAAGGAGAGCCTTTGCTTGTACAGTATCTAACTCTATCCCTATGAAGGTGAGGAGTTGCACTGGTTCGAGAACTGAATTAGACAGATTGACAAGAAATCCTAGAGAAGTGAGCAAGTCTTGTGTGACTTGTAGAGCTGACTTGACCTGGTCTGAGGACTGGCCTACATTGAGCCAGTCATCCAAGTATGGGAATAGAGAAATCCCCTTTCTCCTGAGGAAGGCCACTACTCCTGCAAGGCACTTTGTAAACACCCTTGGAGCTGAAGTAAGGCCAAAGGGCATGGCCCTGAACTGATAATGGCCTGAAGGCAACTCGAACCTGAGGTATTTTCTGTGGGAGCACCTGATAGAAATGTGGAAATGGGCATTCTTGAGGTCCAGAGATGCTAACCAATCTCCTGGCCTTAAAGAGGGAAGAATTATTCCCAGAGTCACCATTTTGAATTTTGGTTTTGTAATGTGCTTGTTCAAATACCTTAAGTCTAGGATGGGTCGCTACTCCCCTGTCTTTTTTGCGGTATGGAAATATCTGGAGTACAGACCTTTTCCCCTGTGTGGAGTAGGAACTCTCTCCACAGCTCTGAGGGCCAATAGAGAGGAAACCTCTGCTTCCAAAGCAGTGGTTTTGGAGATGTTTGCAGGTGGAAAGGATCTGACCCTCATTTCTGGAAACTGTTTGAAACTGAGGGCCAATCCCTGGCTTACTACCTCCAGGACCCACTTGTCTGAGGTAACAGACTTCCAGGCCTGGAAGTAGTAAGCCACCCTGCCTCCTACTGGAATTGGGGAGTTGACCTGGGCTGACACATCAAGGTGTCAGTTAGGCAGGATCCTTGGACTGGGAAGAGGATGCAGCCCTGCTTATCCCCCTCCTGCCTCTCCCTCGAAAGAACCCCCTTTGTAGGAAGGGAAAGGAGGCCTGGGCTTGGTAAAAAGGCCTGTGAAAGACCTGCCCCTATCCCTAGACTGCTGCTTCTGTGGAGTGACTTGCCTTTCCTTAGCCTGTGCACTCCTGTAAAGTGGTCCTGTATTCATCCATTTCCTTCATGTAAGCCTCTGTCTGCTCCCCAAAAGAGAGTTACCCACCACAGGGAAATCCATGGCCTTAGCCTGGGTGTCCTGTGAAAGGCTAGTACATTTGAGCCAAGCAAATCTCCTGAGAGACACAGATGTAGCCATGACTCATGATGTCAAATCATTTGAGTCCACAGCAGCATGGAATTGTACCTTGGATGCCTCAATTCCATCAGCAGCCACCTCCTCCAACTCTTTGGCCAGCTGGGGGGAAGCCTGTTTAGCTAGTTCCTGAACAGTATCCCACCTGGACTTCTGGTACCTGCCTGCATAGGCCATACAGTTCACCTGCCTGAGTCCCAAGGAGGATGCCAAATATTGTTTTTTGGCCATGGCATCCACCTTCCTGGAGTCTTTATCTCGGGGGGGGGGTGAAACCAAAGGTATATTAGCCCTGTCACAGGCTGCAGCCTTCACTACCCCAACATGGCTGCAATGACTGTATAAAAACTCCTTACCTGAGCCTGACAACATGTACCTCCTGTCCATCCTTTTGTCCACAGGAGGAAAATAGTTTCTTGTCTGAAGAATCTTGTTTGTTTCCCCAAAGATTTGTGGAGGGGAATAGACAACCTTTTGGACTCTGGGATGTCCATCATTTCAACAAAATCAAGCTCTTCTTCCTCCTCAACAGCTTCTACCATAGGGAGCTGGAGGGTTTCAGCCACCTTTTTGTAGAACAAATAGTGAGATGGGGACTCAGAAAGTCTGGGAGAGGAGACATTGGAGGATCTGTCTGGGGAGCTGTCCAGTTCAATGGGCACATCCAGACCTTCAAAATCATTATCATCATAATCATCCTGTTCTGGGAAGTCTTCCTCCTCCTCACACTCCAACTCATAATAGGCATCCGGATTGTAATCTGATGGAGTCAGATCCGATTGAACCGAGTGCCTAACCAATGACACCGGTTCGGACGGAACCGGTAGAAGTGATTGAACAATACTTATCGCTTTGGCTATCTCATTGGCAGTTGGAGTATGTGGTTCTGGATCCCAACCAGTTGATTTCTTTTTTCTCTTTGTGGGAACTGACCCCTCTGAGTCAGATCTCCTTTTGCCCGAGGAGGTATCGCCCAGGTCAGTGGGCACCCCCTCAAGTTTGGTCGCAACCGAACCGGGCTGACCATCTGGGTCAGCAGACGTCTCGGCCTCCTTTTCCTTTAGCCTACTCAATCTTTTATCCAGAGTGGCTTTAGGAAAATTTTTACATATTTGGCAGTCTGTTTTGAGGTGGTTAAACCCCAGACAATAGACACACATGAGGTGAGGATCAGCCTTGGCAAAAGCATCCCCAGATTCATTACAGTGTTGAAACCCAGTGGGCCCGTTTTTTTTTCTTGGGTTTCTCAGACATGGCCAGGCTAACAAAATTACCCTTTTACAGCTTTACACCAGGTAATACTCTCCGATCAGTTGTGGAAAGAAACCGGTAAAAAGTCCATTTTTTTGAAACTGATCAGAACCGGCACACCACTGCTAAAGCCCCAGAATTTGAAATAAACAGAAAACAATCGGCTCCCAACTGGACCGACCGCTAGGGAACCGAAAACTTACAATTTCCACAAAAGCAAAGACAAAACATAGTTCACTATCTGTCTACACACTTACTGTACTGTAGACAGAGACTTGAAACCAAAAAATAAGAAATCAGTTGAAAACCGACGCTTTTTGTGAAACTTTACCGAACCGAGTGAAGGCGAAATCTCCGGAGTGACTTCACAGTTAGGCGGAGTAAAGAATCTGAGGGTTACACTCTGAAGCACCACAGACAAGTTTGAAAACCGTGCTCGAGCTCAATGTTTTATGCCTATGCATAGAGTTAACCCTTTCCTCTCTGGGGCAGTTCAAGTGCTAGGGCTAACTGCATATCTCAGAATACAGCAAGACTTCATGTTGTTTGAAGCTGCTGCATTTTCTGACTGAGAGACTGTAGCGTTTCTTCAGTCTCTTCCCCTTCTGCAGCACCACTTTGCATTGACCGAGTACTCTTGCCTGCTGGCGGACCTTTCGTCCCTTCCTTTCTTGTCTCTCCCAAAGTCAAATTCCTCTGAGTCTTTCCCATTTTAGTCTCCAGTCTATTCTCTTGCAGACTTGATAAGATTTTTCCAAATTAAATGCCTGGAAAATATATATTTTTAGTTGTAAAATTCTATATCCGAGGAGCTGAGGTGTACCACTTCTACTCGTCTCGGGCTCCACAGCACCCCCCCCCCATCAACAGTAATGGATTACTTGAAAGAAAATGTAATCTTAAGACGTTACAAGATTACATTTTCTTTCAAGTAATTATTTACTCTAATGCAATTTACTATATTACTCTTTTTTTGTAGGACTACAACTCGGGTTCACCACGTCGCTCTGGCTGATGGCTGTGACAGAAGATTAGTATAGGTATGTGCTGCAGCTCTGCTGGTAAATTTTGAGTACTCTCTTAGAAAAAAAAAGCTGATTCTGTCACTTTTCTGGGTGGCCAAGAGAGCCAGGAAACTTTAATGGAGGAGGGTGGCTATTGATCAGCTCAGCAGTGCATCACAAATTGGCTGGCCCCAGTGTTTGTGCAGCGATACAGCCAGAGGCAGACAGGCATCTCTGCCAGATATGCCTCCTTCACGTTTATAATCCCTGGTTATCTGATGGTTCACCTGTTCTTACCACCGTAACAAGATGCCCTGGTGGTCCAGCTAATACACAACCTGCTCCCCCTGAACATTTATGAAACAAAATGCTATCGTGCAAGTAGACTGTCTTTATAAAAATACTTATAGGTGTGGAGCTTGCTCCGTCATTGAAGGAGATGGAACCTGAACTGCAACCTTCTCTGTCTCGCTGTAAAGTGATCTGCTCAGTCAAACTAAAACAAAACTATTTACATTTATTATTTAAAATTTTACCTTATCCTAATCTATCGAAATTGAGTTCTTCTATCCAAATCGGCTCAGTTTTCATGGAGTCATAGATATTTTAAAAATGCGCTCAGTTAACTCTGATGGCGCCCTGGGTCCAGTAGCGCAAGTGGCCGCCCCAGCAAGAGTCTCAATAATGGCAGCTCTCCAACAGAAAAAAAATGCCACCAATTCACGAGGTACTGTAAAGTAGAAAAGGCTTCTAAAAAGAATTACTCAGTCAAATTAATTCTCCATATCATCAGGAGCCTGTTGAGGCACGCTGGATGGAACGCACCGGGCACAACTCTCCAGAGGGACCGTGCTTCTGAATTAACAGGTATGTACAGGGAAGTAGTCACTTCTGAGGAGAACAGGTGCTTTCTGTTTCTTATGGCAGCAGTTGGGTTGGTAGGGCTTCCTTTACGCATAAGCATGTAAAATAATAATAATATGATTTAAATTAATAAAATTAGATTTTTCTGAATACAGAGCACTTGCCGTGTTTTCATGGTATGGAAAAGGCCTTTGTAAAGAGCAATCCATGTTGTTTACTAAAGGGCAGATTAACACAGTATTCTGACATATTCCAGAATACAGTCAGAATACTGTCACAGTCCAGGCAGTCATTTTGAAATTTCTGTTAGAACTACTTCAGAATGGTTACGGAGAGAGTGGGAACATCAGGTGGAGCACCGCAGATGAAGCAAAGGAAAATAAGCCAATTTTTGAGTGGTAAGTAAACTCAAATTAAATGTTTTTTTACAGTACAGATAAATTCATTTGAGCAGTCACTTTATAATTGAATTTTATTAGGCAACAATGTGCAGCAGCCACAAGCCGGCAGTGAACCTGCAGCCCGAGCATAGCTGACCTCGAGGTCCTTGTGAATACTGTCAGTCTGGGCAACCACATAGCTAATAGCAACAATGTTTTCATTTTCCTTTTATTGGCTAAATGTATTTAATAACTTTATCACGAGTTGTTGCAGTCGCTGTTCGGAACATAAAGCAGACAGCCAGATTTAGCTGTCATTACCAAGGTTCCACTCTTTAGGCTGACTTCTTGTGGGAGACTCGCTGCAACAGTAATACAGAGTGTCTGTTCAGCAAAGACATGGACTGCTTAAAATGGTAACCCCTGACTGTTTTTTTCTCACAAAAAAATGCACTTCTACTTCTTGGAAAAAAAAAAATAGAAGAACTCTGGTCAGATTATGATGACTGCTATCTTTATCAATACCGCTGCTGTTGAACTACCACTGGCTCTTTCAAAGTATTTAATTTCGCTAGTAAGGTTTGCTTTGTGTTGCAGTCAAATGCTGATTAACGGTGACACTAGCCAGATCAGCTGCTTCATCGGAACTGAAATCATCATTCTGGGATGAAACAGCTCTGCTGTTTCATGCTGTCAGTGACAGAAACAGCTGTTGTTCAAGATCATCTGTCACACCAAATTTTACAGATTTACCTGTGGACACATAGGACTGGTTTCCTAAATACTAGGGAAGTGTTAACTTTTTTTTCCCTTGTTGAAATTTTAGCTGTGTTGCTGCACTATTCAGATTACAGATATGAGCAAACCTAAAGAAGTTGGGCTGTGCCTCTGTCAAAATGGTCCCCATGTTTTAAAAGCAGTCCATTTGAGAAAGGAATAATCTGAAACAGATGGCAAACCAGAGTTCTTGCAGGTTTTACAGCCAGTAGATCTTAAATGAAGAAATATTTTTTTTTTCTAAGTACTTAGCCCACATGTTTGGACAAAGTGATAAATGAACAACTGATCGCACATCTGATTCCTTAAACTTTTAAATGGCTGCCTGTTCAAGAATGAGTAGTGCTGTCACAGAATGTAGCCTGAAAAGAAAAAAAAACCTTTCAGAAAGAGGCACACTTGAATAAGGGGAGAAGCTGATAATAAAAGAAAAGAGCACACTAGATAAGAAAGTTGCACTTGCAAAAATGTGACTGCAGATGCAGACCAAATATTTTAACAACAGCAGAAGCCCTATCTGGTAGTCATCACCCCAGTATGTTAATCTCAGCAGGAGGTTCGTCAGGGGGGCCTGTTCTCTGAAAGAACATTTTAGTGGGTGGAATGCATACCTTTTTATTGTTCTACAAGAGAATTGTAGTGTAGCCTTTGATGATTTGGAGGTTTGATTTCTGCCTTTTTCATTCTGCCCCTTTGCTGGCTCTAGCCTTAGTTATGAATTATTTTGGAATATATTGCTTTTGCTTTCCCTCTCATTTCCCTTTGTGTTCTCTTTGCATGTTGTCTGCTTATTTATGTGTTTCTTTCTGTAATTCACTTTTTGTGTTTATTGTTCTGACACCTAATCATTTGTTGTCCAGCGGGTAAGTGATTTAGTTTGGTGGGTGGGTGACTGCTAATCCTTACACATTTAGTATGATAAATTAACAGCCTGTTTCACATAGAAACATATAAGTTATGGACAGTAAGATGAAAGAAAGGGGCTGTGACAGGTACAGTAACTGAAACTGTTTTCATATGCAGTGGGACCTGTTTAAAATCACATTTATTAAGATCTTGTTAGACAGGATGATATGAAAATTATGTACCTATAATAATTCTTGATCTTCTCTTGTATCTTCACCATTCATTACTGCTGGGTGTAAGCTGGAGGCGCACACCTGTATGGGAGGTTTTTTTTTTTCAGGGGAGGAGTTGGCATCGACAGAGCCACCCATGAGGCTGACACATTGCGTGGCGCACGAGGGTTGGCCTTTAGGCGCTGTAGACTCCTCCTCCATTCCAGTTCTGTTCTGCCAGAGAGGACTGAAACAAAATGGGATAGACAAAACAAGATGAGGCAAGAGAGCCGAGGGATGGGAAAAGAAAAGGATATAAACTGAAAAAGGAAGAAACTGACCAGAGGACAGAGGGATTGGACTTTTTACTCTAAGAGGCCATAGGGCCACAACCCTTGGGCAGCAGCACAGGAAAAGGGAGAAAGAAGGAGAGAAAGATATAGCATACATAGGGGAAGAAGGGGGCCCTCAGCCATGCTGAGTTGGAAGACCACTGGCTTATTTTAGCCTCAAAAACCTGAAAGGTATGAAGACACAGATGCAAGAATTCCGTAAACTTTAGGAACCACTGGTCAGAAGTCCAGAACTAGAGAATTTGAAATGGTCTTGTAGAATATAAAACATGATGGAGTCAGCCCTTCCCTTCTCACCCCAAAACTCATATTTGGGATGAAAGTCCTGGAACATGGTCCTCTACAGTTTAACACCTGATGGTTTAGTTGGGGGGGGGGAAATCCCTTAGACAGGAGAGGACTCTGTCCAGAATGACCTCTGAAGTAGAGAGGAAGTGAGAAAGAAAAAGGGGGTGGAAAATCCCTATGGGTTCTCCCACAAGATGCACTGATGCAGTCCTCACTTCTGGAAGAGGAAACAAAATGGAATATCCATGTCAGGTTAAGGAGGATACCACAGTGCACCCCACTGAGAATCCCAGGGAGTTCCCTCTGAGGCCAGGGTGAAGACCCTACTCACCACCCTCCTAGGATGGGTGCTCTGTGACTTTTAGAGAAGGAAACAGGTGGCCTTGAGGAACCAGGGGGACTCTGCCCCCAATTGGTCTCAAAGGGGGGAGGCACACAGGGTGGAGACGGTGCTAAAGAGCTGAGGCCCAAGAGGGGAAGGTGGTTGGGAATCAGTAATGAATGGTGAAGATGCAAGAGAAAATCAAGAATTACAGTAGGTACGTAATTTTCATACATTCCCCTAGTCAGTCTTCACCATTCATTGCTGCTGGGTGAGTACTAAGCCCCCCGGAGGGGACGTAGCACTGCCCTGAGGGAACAGATCTCCGCCTCCTGCGGGGGATATGCAGGAGGGGGAGACCCTACTGCCCTTCTAGGTCAATATGGTCTAAGGCTGATCAGGCCGAGGAGGTGTCCCCCATGGCCATGGGAATGGAGGACGCCCCTGAAGATTCCTCCTCTACCTGTGGGAGAAAGACAGGTCCCCTGGAAAGCAGAGGAAAACACCCTGCAATGGGTGACAATCTAGACAGCAAAGCCATGCCATCTGCCCGATGCAGATCGTTGTCCCTGCCAATCTGGAGGCCACCTCATTGGCATTGTATGATGCCCTTGCTTGCTGCCTTGCAAGCTCCAGACACTGTGCAGAGAGGGCAATGGCTAGCCTAGATTTCTCTGAATCAGACAAGGATGCTAAAGCCTGCACCAGCATTGACCACAGATACCTGCTGTAGGCAGTATGGTGAGCCTGATGTGAGCTGATGCAGAGTAACACATGAGCTGATAAGAAAACTCTTCTTCCCCACTGGTTGAACTCAGTGGAATCCGGATCCAGTGTATTGAAGCCCGGAAGGAGTGTCTAAAGCCATCAGCCCCAAGGGTGAGTGAGGCAGAGAACCAAGAGACTCCTGGGGAGTGCAATACCTCCTCCTGCAGTCCACTGGGGCTGGGGATGAGGTGGCTGGTGACTGCCAGGTGTGGATAGATGCTTCCTGTAGGGGAATAGGCCAGGAAGGAACCACTAGGTAGTTGGCACTGAATTTGCTCAGAAAAGAGCTCGTCTCGCACTTGGTATTGCGTCTTACCACATGGGAGATGTGGAACTCCTGAACTAACCTTGAGAGGAACCGCTGATATTCAGTGAAATCAACATCGGAGGAAAGGTGGAGAGAATGTTCCTTTTCCTCAGATGAGGAAGTCGAGGAAGTAGAGGAGCTCAGGTGTTCGGAGTCCTCCTGCAGCGGGGGAGACAGGCGAAAGACCTGTTCGTCCATGGTTCTAACATACCTAGGGAAGGCTGCCACAGTGGCCCTGAACGTCTCCCAGGTTAAAGGTCCCACAGGGCCCACACATTAGAGAAGGGCACCTCATAGAAAACGCCCAGTCTCTGCCAGGACTCTGAGACCCCACAGCAGATCCTTCCACACAGGAGGACCTGGGGGTTGATCCAGTCAGTGAACACTGCAAATGTATAAATAAATCCTAGCTGAGCCCTGAGAGAGAATCTCCCCTGTGGTGTGACTGAGGTTGCATGGTTCCAGAAGGACAACCATCAGCGCTGCCCACTAAGGGCGCCCCTGAAGTCTGAGAGGAGGAGAAGCAGGGCTCAGCACTTCGGTTCCTCCCCCACTCCCCACAAGGTAGTGGAAGAAGGCCTCCGCACCTCACCCTGGCCTCTCAACCCCTCAAACTCTGAGGCCACCCTCTTTCTCAAACCCAGTGCTAAAGGGTCGCCCAATCCCACAGGCCCCCTGAGGGAGGTCACAGAAGAGGAGGTCCCTGTCCCAACCAAGGAGGCCATGGCAGCACCAGAAATGGCAGCTGCCGTGGCCCTCACAGTCAAGACCACCACATCAGGTCTCTCAAGACTGCTATCCACTGCAGCACCCCCAACACTGGCATCTGCATGGGGGGCCACAGGGACCACAGGCTCCACAAAGTCCAGGAGGTGAACACAGGGCCACCTGGTGCTGCATCCAAGAGGATTCCCTGACTCTGAGGAGTCTGGGCACCAGTCTGGATTGGTCAGTGAGTCATTCACCTCCAAAGAGGAGGAGACCATGCATACCACCAGGCTAGTGACCCTGGGAGCTCTCTTACCAGTGGTGCCACAAACAGTGCCATCATGGGACACAACACTTCCCACAACACTGCCTCAATCACTGGCACCACGAATGGTGCCAGGATCAGAAGTGGCACTGACAGGCACCACTGAGGGTCCACTGGTGCCGGGCCCAGCAACCATGGGCCGCAACACCGGGGAAGCCTGCACCTCCATGGAGGTGACCACCATGGTGATGCTCTCAATCCAGCTCTGCAGGGAACTGAGCTGCTCTTCTGGCACCACATAAGAAACCTCCTCAATGGCAAGGCTAGAATCCGAGGAGGTTTCCTCCTCATGGGGCTGTATAGACCCAGGAGGGGACCCAGAGGCAGGGTCAAGAGATCTTGCCATGGCACCCTAGAATGACACCGTCCTCTGAAAGTTGGCGGGGCCCTGCCAGCTTTAAACATGTGGATTTCCAGAATGCAGCAGTCCATGGAGAAACAGGTGTCACAGTTATCCATATTGTGGTTGAGACCCAGGCATCACAGACAAACGTCATGTCGGTCCGTCACAGAAAAATGATGGCCACAGGGGCACTGAAGCATGGGGGTATGGCCCACTTTGGATTTTCTATTAGCCCTCAAACCAGACATGATGTGAAATAAACCAATAATCCACAGAAAAAGACCCAGCGCTGTTGGCAATAATAACAAAAGGAATGGTCTTACAGGAATCCAACGGCATCGGGTGGAGACAGAATCGGGATGGAGAAGCAGCAACGGTGTCGAAAAATGGTACAGGCCCAATATCACAGCAAGCACTGAAACTTGCATAGCAAGTGCGACCTCGACGGTGGGAGAAACAGAACTAGGGTGGAGGAGGAGTCTATGGTGCCTAATGGCCAACCCTCGTGCACCACGCAATGCGTCAACCTCATGGGTGGTGCCATTGATGCCAATTCCCCCCCCAAAAAAAAAGCTCCCATACAGGTGCATGCCTACAGATTACGCTCAGCAGTAATGAATGGTGAAGGCTGACAAGGGGAAGATTTATATTTTTTAAGCTCTCAAATTTGTTTATGTTACTGTTATGAATGCAGATATCGGCCTAAAAATCACTTTATTGATTTGTCCAGAAAGTGTTTTTCAAATCAGTTTATTAATACTGAATTGATCAAGTTAGGAAGGTTTTCAGTTCTATAAGCTGCAATGGGATCCAAGGGATTCTGTTTTGGACTCTCAATACATCTGTCTATACAAGGTGTGCAGAACTGGGACAACATATTTAGAATTTGGGAGGCTGAGTCTGGATCTCACATTTTCAGAATTTGGCAGGCTGAGCCTGGATCCAGCATTTTCAGAATTTGGCAGGCTGAATCTGGATCCAACATTTTCAGAATTTGGCAGGCTGAGTCTGGATCCAGCATTTTCAGAATTTGGCAGGCTGAGTCTGGATCCAACATTTTCAGAATTTGGCAGGCTGAGTCTGGATCCAGCATTTTCAGAATTTGGCAGGCTGAGCCTGGATCCAGCATTTTCAGAATTTGGCAGGCTGAGCCTGGATCCAGCATTTTCAGAATTTGGCAGGCTGAGCCTGGATCCAGCATTTTCAGAATATGGCAGGCTGAGTCTGGATCCAACATTTTCAGATTTTGTCAGGCTGAGTCTGGATCCCACATTTCCAGAACCCGAATGATAAAAACCTGTTCTCCATGAACTTGTGAATATAGTCAAAAGTTACCTATTGGTTGTGTGCTGCCACAGGTGCCATACATGTGATGTCCTTGCTGTCTTGTACCAGTCCCAGTCTGGACTGAACAATGTGGTATCTGGTGTTATTTGGACTCTTGCTCAAACCGCCGTAGTGCGCACCCATACTCATGAGTGTAGAAAGACATACTTGAGAGACTGGGACTTTAATTTCTATTTGAGAATAATGGGGTTGTGCACCTCAAGTATTATTCCATATACTAACTCTCCAGCTGATCTTTTCTGATGTTTCCCTCGTGAGCCCAAACTAGGAGCATAAATAGCTGAGCTTGCCTCTTGCTCAAGAGTGTGGTTTTCTTCATTGAATCAGTCAGGTCATGATGAGCTGTGATCATCATTGGTCATTATAAGAAATACAAAATCACACATACCCCCATAATGCAAATCACCACAGAATATTATGCTGGTTCAACTTTAAGCAGAAATGCATGGTGCGGAAAGGCCTCTCACACAGTTTGCAAAGAGTGCCAACAGAAAACACAGACGTGTGTTTCGTCCTACCAGGACTCATCAGTGTGCCTCATCTGTTTGACACCCCAGTGGAATAAACCAGCTACCCTAAGATGGTCTATCTGGGTTATGTTGTGGTGAACCAAATTAAAAGAAAAAACAAGTTAAAAGACAAAGAACCTCAGTGTGCAAGCACTGAAGCAATGGTTACCCCAAGGGGCATTGACCGGGAAGCCAAGTTTCAAAGAAATACAAAATCACACATGCCCCCATAATGCAAAGCATCATGGGCTGCATATGCAAATCACCACAGAATATTATGCTGGTTCAACTTTAAGCAGAAATGCATGGTACCGAAAGGGACACAGACACGTTTCGTCCTGCCAGGACTCATCAGAGTGCCTCGTCTGTTTGACACCCCAGTGGAATGAACCAGCCACCCTAAGATGGTCTATCTTGGTCATTGTAAACAGTTTCCTATCTTTTAATGTTTGTATTGTAGGCTATGCAAGGAGTGTAACTGTCCTTTATTTTTTGTCTCGGACATTTAAAATGCAGCACATTTTATTATATGTTGCTAGCTTTATCACTCAAATTTCTTTAGAAAATACCCTAAAATTAACAAAGAAACATAAAATAACAGTAAAACATCCCTCCAAGGCAAACTATAGCATCCAAACAAAATGCTTTTTAATATATGGATTGTTAAAATAATATGGTTGAAAAGCATACAAAAAAATCCTGGTAATACCATTGCTCCTGGAGTGATAATACTGTTCCTGAGTGATAATATAATCGTTCAGGTGCTGTAATACTATTGTTTGGCACCCGAACGATAGTATTATCAACAAAGCTGAAGAGCACATGTGCAAGTCTATCCCTGATGTCTTACAAAGCGTGCCTTATAATTGGCAGCTTTTACTCTGTGGGCGGGCAGAATGAGTCCGAAAACATGGCGGCTTGCTCGCTCATTTAGCAAGAGAATATTCAACAGCAGCAACCGTTTTTCTTTACTTTTAAAATTTTTGGGGGGGGATTATCAACAATCTGACTCTCTCTGTGGCTCCTCTGCTCACCCGATACCGCCATTGACAAACGGTTAAAAAAAAAGCAGCGCTAAATGAAGCCCACAGCACCCGCTCATGCACACAACGCTGTGGAACCCTGCCAGCACGCACATGGACCCACTGACTCCACTGTTCAAACGGAGGTGAGTCAATTCACCTCGTATCCATATATTAAAAGAAATAACATATAGGTTCTGGCATAACAAGGTAATAATTCCATCTTGAGGTTCTGGGGACACATGAAACCTCTCGAGCTTCACTCTTGAGGTTTTCTGTGTCCCCAGAACCTCTCAATTGAATTACTACCTTGTAATACACCAGAACCTATCTATTATTCTATTTGTAATTTTTATTACTTTTGTTAATGGAGCAAGTTGACTAGTCTAGGACTCAGTCCTATTTTGAGTGGTGTCCCATGGTAGGAGGAAACAATGAACTGCCTACAGTTTAATACAGTGTATTTATGCCATAGAATGTTTGACATCTAGGGGTAGTGAACAACGTGCTGGAATTAAAATACAAAGAAAGTGTTTGAGTAACTGATTAAACAACAGATGATAATATTTTTGGCTTCCTAAAACTGATACTCTTTTGCAGGAAGATATACCAGTTATAATGACATTGAAACTTAAATGAAGGTATATTGAATATACTATAAAGAACATACTGATGTGTCCAAGTTGGTGCCAACAAAGATCTTTTTGCCGTCCTATTTTACAGTAAGTCTGTTACTTTTTATATTTAATTTACTATTTAGGATCTTGTGATTAACTTTCTTCTTAAAGGTTTATTGTCCAGAGTTGTGTACTGTATATGTTTGATTCTTTTCCCAGTGTAAATAAATTAACTAAAAGTTTTGCTATTACAGATCTTATTTGAAACTATTGAAATATTTGTGAGCTTTCCAGGTTAAATTTATTCTAAAGTTGAGAAAAAGATAGCAGAATAAGTTCTCAGCTAGCTGACTGATTTTCCTGATCCCTTTATTATGTTGTTTTACGCATGCGCAAGCAACATCTTGTGGTAGTAGGAGGAATGCAGAGGTGTGTTGGTGTTGGCGAATACAGGGCACGCTTTAGAAGGTGCGTTCTTCATTCCTCAGTGAGTCAGAATGCTAGTGCTGACACAAGTATTATGCAAAGTGCCACCAACTTGAGAGAAATGTGCCATTGCAATCGGAGACAAGCTCGTTATGCAGCGGCACAGAAGACATGCCTCCCATATGTGCCTTTCCTGGTGAAACATTTCAATAAATATAGTGGTGGCTCCTACCATCTGCCTCACAATCCCAAAAGAAGACTGACATCGGGGTGCAATCCCTATTTCCAGCATATCCGCCACCCCACATTGTGGCCAGCGGCACGCACAAGCCCACCCGGTGTGCTGCCACTCTGAAAACTGGCCGCGTCAGCGACCGACTAGTGTCATCAGAATGTAACAATGATGACAGTGTCACAACATGTACTACTGTTTACTAATGATTTCATGAACAAATAATGAGTCATTAAAACCTCATCCATGACAAACTTACATCCCTAGTCATGGGGCACACTGGGAGCCCACCCCGTGTGCTCAACATTTCTTTTATTTCACCTGTAAAGAAAATGGTCCTGCGAGGTCCGTTTTTTTTTTGTACCTGAAAAAAGAAAACGGTCCATTGTCCGTGGTGCCTCCCTTCCCCAACCCGCACTCCACCCCTCTGGCGCACCCCACCTCCCCACACCCTTCTCACCCCATACTTACCTTCAGAGGTCCCAAGCTGTGATCTTCGGTGGAGCGGGAACACGTCTACACTCTTCAAAGCCGAACTGCAAAAGAAAGACATGCCGGTAAGCTGTATAATGGCATAAATGGGGGGTTTCAACTTAGGTGGATATCACAGTCATTTTTTTAAAATTTTGGCTCCAAATTCTCAACATACTTGGGACTCCACCTCAGGAACACATGCACTGTCATGTCGTTATTCAGTCCTGAAAGGTAATTTCGTGGTCACTGTGCGAAATCACCTTCCGGGACCGATTAATGAAATGACAGTGACACTGTTCATGAGGTGAGGTCCCAAAAAGCCTAAGTTGCAAATTTGGTGAAAAAATTCCAAAAATAACTGTTACAGGCATGCATTGTACAGTTTCCACGCACACGCGCAACTTCGACAATTTTTAATATTTTTACTCCAGACTTTCAACATTGCCATTTTTTCACACTTCCTTATGACTAGTACAACTGTCATTTTTCACATCCTGCCTAAAATGTGTTTTCACACACATGGCACACAATGGCGTGGTCACTGTGGGAACTCAACATTTTGGGACAGATTAACAAAATCACAGTGACACTGTTCATGAACAGAGGTCCCAAAATGCCCATGTTGAAAATTTTGTTGTTGTTATTAACTCACCCCCCATTGTGTACTCTTTTCCTGGGAAACAAAAACCCAGGGGAAGAGTACACAATGGGGGGTGAGTTAATAACAACAAAAATCGAAAGAGACCTAGGAGTAATTATATCAGATGACCTAAAGGTGGGCAAGCAATGTGAGAAGGCAGTAAGGAGGGCTGGGGGGATACTGGGATGCCTACAGAGAGGCATCAACAGTAGAAAACAGGAAGTTGTTATCCCTCTGTACAGACAGTTGGTGAGACCCCATCTGGAGTACTGCATGGAATTCTGGAGACCCCATCTCCGCAAAGACATATGGAGGCTGTCCAGAGGAGGGCAACCAAAATGGTGCAGGGTCTGCACCAGTAGACATATGAGGAGAGACTAAAGCAGCTTAATATGTATACCCTTGAGGAAAGGAGAGAGAGGGGAGACGGGATAGAAACTTTCAAGTATCTCAAGGGAATTAACAAAGTACAAGAGGGTAGCATCTTTCAGAAGAAGAGATGTGGAAGAACAAGGGCACAATTTGAAGATGGGGGGACGGCTTAGAGGTAATGTTAGAAAGTATTTTTTACAGAGAGGGTTGTGGATGCATGGAACAGCCTTCCTGAGGAGGTTGTGGAGTCAAGAACAGTGGGAGAATTCAAGAATATATGGGACAGGCATAAGGCAATTTTGGTGGGGGGTAGGAGGAAGTAAGCTGTTGATTAACTAGAATCACAGTTTATCCATCAGGTAGGGACATGGGCAGACTAGACGGGCCAAGCAGTCCTTATCTGCCATAAAATTCTATGTTTCTATGTTTCTAAGCGTTATGGCCGATGACCCAAAGGCACACCCCAGTGCCTGTCAGTCTCTACAGGGTGGGAGTGGGGTTGGCGTCAGTTCAATACTTCACTGCCATTCCTATTATGCATCTCTCCAGCTCCTGCACTACCAATGCCAATGCCAGAAAGACAACATTTGGCATTGACAAATGCTTGTTAATCCAGGGGCCAGACTTTCAAAGCATTGTGCAGAGATTGCAACAAGCACTGCACCACAACAGTTCTCCATTGTGGTGATCACTGGGAAGGTGGTGCAAATCCCAATAAGGTAACTCTGGTACAGTTAGTGGAGAGCACTCACCCCTACAATAGCAGCTTTAAATAATTCACGACGCACACTAAGTGTTAGTTCCTCCTGTTTACTCTCATGAGCATCAGCATTTCAACAAACAGAAAAGCTTTTGTAGGGGTGAGTGCTCTTCACTAACTGTACCACTGCACCACAACACTTAGGTTCTGGTGGTACGCCGCAGCTGCATCCTATGTTATAATCTCGGTCAAGACCATGAACTTCCTGTCCATTCAACTGTGGAAATGGGTAAAATTTAAGACCCCCACTGTAAATGTGTTGCATCTCAGCTGGGCTATCCTGCATAGATAAATTCAAAAGAGACAATTTAGTATTCAAACACCGGTCTCCAGATTCACAACCCTGTACTCTGGACTACCAATCTTATTGTTTTACTGATGAATGCTCAATTTAATAGTGGGATCCTACTTGAGTTGAGGGAAATCAAATGGGAGCAACATGTAACTAAACAAGTCAAAGCATGCTGTGTTATAAGATATGAGTTAGAGCAGATCGACTGGAGACTGGCAACGCATTTTAAGACATGCTAGCTTCAAACAGTTTGGCTAATAGATAATTTTTGGGGGTCCAAGTTGGTGGGAATCCAGTGTAATTTCTTTTTAGCTATAGTAAGCACATGTCCATGCACTTGCATTGGTATACTGTGATAGCATTAGTCCTGCAAATCCCATATCCAACTAAAGTGTCAGTCAAGCCAGTCAAAACAAATGGAATAGACTATAGCAAAAGGTTTGACTCTGGCCTTGCAGTCACTGTTCCTGCAGGCAAATGAGACCCCCCCCCCACCACCACTTCTGACCCTGAACTCCAGTTGCATATATTTACATAGGGAGGGCAACCATCCATTTGGGGTGATCAAGGTGGGCTGGACTGTTATGAGCAAATTCATTTTCAGCATTTTACACGAACAGCATACCAGTATATTTCTGAGCGGGATAGAGTTTAGTTATTTGCATACATGGGAACTAGATGTTTTTGGTGTAGTATTATCTACTGCTAAACAATTTAAATCACAAACAGTAGTGAGAAAGAAATTATGTAACCTACTGGGAGTTGAATTCTGGCCTGGCAGCCTCCTATTCCCAGTTGCGGGATATACAATACCAGGAAAAGGAAGTATGTCTGGGAACTGACAATAGGATAACTCTATCTGAACAAGTACTTCACACCAAACTTTTAAGCCTTAAAGGTAAAATGAGCCCTGGACCGGATGACATTATAGTGTATGTTAGAACGTTGTTAGGCAAAATCCATCTTTTTCCAGCATTGTTGTACCATCGATGTGTCATCATGCTGCTGTTCTACCATTGATGGTAAGTCATATTGATGGTACAACAGCTCTGATTACATTTGTGCATGAGCAACTCGCGGTTCATAGGCGTTAATAGAATGGACGGCAGTTCAGCGAAGGCACAGGAGGGAGTTCTAATGTAACAGTAAGTGCCGTTTTTTTTAAATCTTTGCTGACACACAGCAGGACACCAGTCAAATTCAAGAAATAACTATCATTGTGGACCGGGAATGAGCAGAGTGTTTTCATGGACACGGGTGGGGGGAGGGGGGTCAGCCGTGGAGGAAGTCACAACCTGTTTTGTTTTACTTTTGCCCATATACTATTAAAGACAGTGGATGGGCAACAATAAACAGCAACACTGTTTTTCACTTCTTGAGGTTTCATGACAACCGAAAACCTCTCGAGCTTCGCTCTCGAGGTTTACTTGGTTGTCATGACAACCTCTCGAAGTGAACAACAGTGTTGTTGTTCACTGTTGCCCATCCACTATCCTCTATGCTAGCCGTCTTTCATATCTCTTGGCTGATGATCTCTCGTACCCATTGAGACTTCTCTTTGAAGGCTGCTTTTACACTAATTTTGCCCCCCTAGAATTGAACCTGACACATGTAATACTCATATATAAAAGGGTCCCAAAACCAACTGGGAGAATTAAAGTCCCATTAGTCTGATCTCAAGCATTTGTAGACTTTGAGAGAGCATAATAAAGGACTTAATCACCCCCATTCTTAATGATATAGACCTCGACCAACAAGGATTCAAAAAGGGGAGAAGCTGTCTTAGTAACCTCATGTGCTTCTACAAATATGTTAGTTCCCAACTGGACAATAGAACCCCATTTGACATTATTTACATCGATTTCAGCAAAGCATTTGATGTTATGCCACATAGTGCACTAGTGACCAAACTTCATTTAACAGGAATTAATATAAAAATAATTAAGTGGATAGAGAACTGGCTATCCCATATGTCACAAAGGGTACTTATAACTGGACATTTGTCTGAGGTAGGTTTAGTCACTAGTGGTATTCCACAGGGTTCGGTGTTGGGCCTTTGTTTATTCCAAGTATTTATCTCCAATTTGACTAAAAATTGTAGATCTTGAGCAATTAAATATGCAGAAGATGTTAAAATTGGTGGCCCTTGCAAAAGTATGGAAAATATCTCACTTATCCAACAGGATCTTGATACAATTTCACACTGGGTTTCCCAATGGGTCATGAACTTGAATGCATCAAAGTGCAAAGCTATGCATTTGGGCACTAATAATCCATCAGCAACTTATTTTTTAAATGGTTCCTCACTACTAACCACCACTAATGAAAGAAACTTGGGTGTATTTATCTCAAATGACTTTAGTTATATATAAGACAAATCGGGTTTGTTTGGTCTATAAAAAAGATCCCAAGGTCATGTTACCCCTATTAAGGGCCTGTGCCAGACCCCATCTTGAATATGCCTCACAGTTGTGGTGTCCGTAAAAAAAAAAGTGACATTATTACTTTGGAAAAGGTTCAAAGGAAATATACCAAATACATATGTGGCTTATATCATGTGCCGTACGTAAACAGAATGCAGCAATTAAATCTCATGTCCATGGCTACCAGTCACCTTAGGGGTGATCTCATTTTTATGTACGATATTATACAAGATCCATACTTTTTTACTGGATTGGATTTTGAGTTCAAAAACGACTTCCGTAATACCAGAGGACATCTGCTTCAGATCTCAAGAAAAAGGTTTAATCACACAAGTCATAAATTCTTCTATACACAAAGAATACTCAACCTGTGAAACAAACTGCCAATTGAGGTCATTGTTAATAAAACTAAATCAGAGTTTAAACACTGTTTGGACAATCTTATCCTCTCTGGTCTTGATATAGTTACTATAACTAAAACATAGGTTCTACTATGATCCTTCAAGCCCCCTTGCACCTTATCTATCGTAGTATGAACCCCAAACCAATCAAGTGAGCATGTAACTCAGTGGTTAGAGCGTGGGATGGTGTTCTGTGGACCTGGGTTCAATTCTCAGGAGATCACATTACTTTCTCACTACAGTTTGTGTTTTAAATTGTTTAGCAGTGGAGGGCTAATACTGCAACCCCCCCCCCAAAAAAAATACTGTTTATTTTAGCTCCAGTTTTCAGTCACGTGTTGTAAATTGTTTTCTCAACATGGCTCTGAGGATATAACAGTTGGCTGTCAGTCCTCCTTTCCTGGCACCTCTACTGCCATTGGGAGCCCCTCCAATTAGTGTGTGTGTGTGTGTGTAATGACTTTCGTCATATCTTTAATAACTTATTCACTGCAGGTAACCTGTTATCAGCCACTATGTCAACAGTACTGCTTCATGCGGTATACTGTATTTTTGGGGTGCAGAACAGTATGTCGCACTAACAGCACAGGTTGCTGCAACATATCTCAGCAGCTCTGTTGAAACTCTGTCTCCCCACAGCCTTCTGATTTGCATAATGAAATGATTTGTTACTGATTAGTTACTACTAGGGGGTGACTATCCGCTCAGTGAAATATGAGATTATTTTCTGTCATGATGTCAGAATTAACTCATTTTAAGCTGGTCTACCCGGATCCGCAGTTTGACGAAGAAGTGAGAAAAAAACACATAGGTGTAGGTGTGCAGCCCCCAGTCTGTGGGATTGTAACCTTGTCATCCACAGAACAAATTTGCTGTGACTCGAGCTTTTAGAATGGCTTCAGGTTTTCAAAAAAAGATGGAATTCTATTATGTAGGACAGGCTGACTGTAGTGACAGTGGTTCTACCACACTATGGTGTTTCTCACCTTAGAGAAGTGAGAAACACTACTATACAGCAAACATCTTGTTTGGTATGAGAGGAGATACCTTTACTAGGCTAAACAATAGTTGAGACATACAACACTGACAAGCATCGAGCTTCCTGCACCAAGTTGTCAAAAGTAATAGAAAGTAATAGAAAAAGTAATATGTATTACAGTTACAGTTACTAATTATTTTTATAGAAAAGTAATAAGTAACTGTAACTGATTACATTTATTTGAAGTAACTAATAACTGTAACTGATTACTTTTTTAAAGTAACTTACCCAACACTGTGGGTTACTTGTAACACTTTACTACCCAACACTGGGTCAGTAGTACTGTAACAATGGCTGCTGCTATCAAGCCTATGAGTCTCAGGAATGTCCTGGCTGTGACATACCTGTTGTTGTAGTATACCATCTGGGCCTGTGTAATCAGTCATTCGGCCCTGTCCTGGGGCAGGAAGGCTAAGCCTTGGGCTGTATCCAAGACTGCCTCTA
The DNA here is from genome assembly GCA_016271365.2 of Neoceratodus forsteri. Lineage (NCBI taxonomy): Eukaryota > Metazoa > Chordata > Ceratodontiformes > Ceratodontidae > Neoceratodus > Neoceratodus forsteri. The sequence continues at coordinate 541,877,957 of CM057451.1, forward strand.
TGTGCTGTCGATGTTGACAGGGGGTCAAGACCAATTTTAGTACATTGACTGTGATTCCCAAGGCATCAAACAGCTGCCTGGTGCATGCTAGAGTCTGGTAAAGCTGCTTCAGTCAGTTGTCCAGGTAGGGGAAGACATATAGTTTTTCTCTCCAGGGTGCTGCTGCTACTACTGCTAAGCATTTGGTAATGACATGGTGCATATGATAAGTCAAAGAGCAATACCCTGAACTGATAGTGCTCCTCTGGAAAAGGAACCTGAGGTATTTCCCATTAGGAGGGCAGATCTTGAGATGCAAGGATGCATCCTGCACATTCAGGGAACAAATCCAGTCCCCTACTTGCTGTAGTGAGAGGAAGCCTTGTAGAGTGGCCGTTCTGAACTTCTTGTATTGGATAAAAAGGTTCAGATCTCTGAGATCTAGAATAGGCCTCAGATTTTCTGTGCACTTTGGTACCAGGAAGTAGCAAGAACCAAATCCCACGTTCCCAAGGAACAGGTTCTACAGCCCGTTTCTGTATCATGGCCTGAACTTCCTCTAGCAACACCGGTATGTGTTCTGGAGGATAAGAAGAAGGTGCAGGTGGATGGTCTGGAGGTAATTGCAGAAGTTCTAGAATATGGCCCTGTTCTATTATTTGCAGGACCCAAGCATCTGATGTAACCTTCCTCCACTGGCCAGGTGGAGGGAAAGGCGACCCCCTACAACCACCCCCAATGGTATTGGTGGGTTGGTGTCCAGGAAAGAGTCATATAGATGCAGATCCTGTGACTGCAGCTGCTCCCTCTCCTCTAGGGGCTTTTCAATGGGCACTTGGTGTGGGTCCCGTGGCAGGCAAAGCTGATCCTCCTTTGCTTTTAATTTTTTGTCTAAACTCTGAACGGTGTCTATTGCTGGCTGAACAAAAAGGTACCCTCTGCATACATCTTAGATATGTGTGGTAGAGGGAATGTACTGATTTTAGAGTCCTGCCCGAGGCCTGTAGATTTGAGAGGATATCCTGAACGTCTGCTCCAAACAACTTGTATCCTCTAAATGGGGCATTTAGAATGGATTTCTGCACATCATTGGCACATAATTATTTTTCCTTTTTTTAGTCTTTTGGTAATTGAGTAAGGTGCGACCCTCAACCAAGAATATCTTCTCAGACATACTGCAGAAGCTGCTGCTCTGGCAGAAGCATCAGAAATGTAGGTAGAGTATAGAAGATGCTTATCTACATCTGCCCCTGCCTGAAGGGCCTTTAACAACTCCTGCTTAGGGATGCCCTCGGGAAGAGCTTGGGCAACTCCCTTGACCATCCTCCAGAGGGTATTTTGGTATTTTACCACACGGGCCTGATGGTTTGCAATCCTCAAGCCCAAGGTAGCAGAAGCAAAGGTCCTCTTCTCCAGAACATCTAATCTCCAAGACTCCTTATCAGGAGGGAGAGAGAACTAAGATATTTAGACACTTTAGACGTCTCATGGGCTGCATTGATTACACCTGGCTCAACCTCGGGTTGACCTGCAAAAAAGGGCTTACCTGAGGGGGCCTGGTACATTTTATCTGCCTTCCTAGGTATGGCAGGTAACATATTTGGTCTGTGCCAGGCAGACAGGGTGGCATCCTCCAGAGCAGGCAGTAGTGGAGGAATAATAATTGGTGGGGGGGTCAGGTAGTTCCTGGGACTCCACCAAGCTTTATTTTGGTGATGTCCTGCTTCTCAGCTTCAAACCCCATAGCAGACTGGAGTTGCTGCATTATGGAGGTGAAGGATCTTCAGGAGGGAACCTAAGGGTATACACTGTGGAGTCCTCACTCCCTATGGAGATGGTGGAGCTGAACCTCTCATAAGAGCTCTCCGCATACTGTTGTTCCTCCTCTACCTTTTGCCTGATTAGTTCAGGATTATATTCCTGATCCTCATCAATGATTTCTGTAGGCCTCAAAGAGGGGACAGAACAGGTCATTGACACTCTGGAAGGCAACTGGCACATCAACCTGACAGGCATTTGTGCTGGGACTTGCTGAAAGTGCCCCGTCAATGCCACAGCTGTCACAGGAGGAGGTAGCAGGTGTTGCGACATGTCTGCAAAGGATGAAAGCACAGCCTGCACATCTGTGCTTGCTTGAACTGCAGGCGCACTGTGTGGCATTGATGGGGTGGCACCAGCCCTGATATCAATGGCATCTCACCAGCCATAACAGATCTGGCGGTGCTCATTGCTTGTCCTGGAGGAATCTACAATCTGGGCCACTGGTGGTGTCACCACTGAGGCGTTCGATGGCTCAGAAATGGGCACTTTGGGATGGGGGGCAACCCACAGCATACCAGGGAGGTTTTCTCCTTGCAGCTCTCCTTCTCCCAGTGCTTATGTTGCCCAGAAGATTTCTTTCAGGACTTCGACAAATAAGAGCCTGATGAACAGGCCAAAGACTCAGCAGAGCTATGTTTCTGGAGCACTTTTTGCATCCTGGTCACCTGCTGTTTCAAAAGGTGTCTCCAAGGCATTCTTCCTATGTTGCCAGGTAGTGGTGTTAAATTTAAAGCAGATCTGACAGACCCTGATGTTATGGACCATGTCAAGGCAGCACACGCAGACATCGTGCAAGTTGTTCAAGTAAATATTTTCATCACATTTTCACACACACACACACACACACAAAGAAAAAAGTAGATAAACATGTGGGGAGTAGTACAATGTAATGGCTGTGGGGCAGCAGTCTTCCGGGAGTCTTTCTGGAGGCTGAGATGCTGTCCTATTTGCAGACAACTCTCTGCCCTGAGGGAGAAAGTTGTCCATCTTCAGGCCATGCTGGACAGTAGTAAGGGAACCTTCCTCCAGGCCACACTGGATGGTAAGAAGGGAACCTCCCCCATCCAGGGAGCACCAGAGCCACCACCACTACCTCAGAGGTTGCGAAGAAAACACAGCAGTTGGACCACAGTGGGCTCAGGAAGGGTGAGGATGGTGGAACAGAGACACACCCAGTCAGTTGTTCCACTCCACAATCCATACACCATTCTGGGGCAGCATAGCTCCCCTATGGATGCACCCACAGAGAAGACTAAGGAGGCTGAGGACAGCTGTCACAAGGGAGGCCCACAAGAAGGAGACAGAGGACACCACAAGGAAAGGAAGCAGCTCCTGGTGGGAGACTCAATTATTAGGGGGATAGAACTGGGGGGAGCAGGAAAAACTGAAGTAAGGTGCCTGCCTGGTGCCATGGCTTGGAGGGACAGGAAGCGCATCCTCAGGATCACGGGAACAGCTGCACGGGAGTCTGAGCTGGACATCATTGTCCACCTAGGGACAAATGACTTGGCTCATCATGAGATTAGAGCAGTGCAGAAGGACTTTGTAGAATTGGGGAGGGGCCTAAGACAAGTGGCACACACAGTATCCTTCTCAGAGGTGCTGCCTGTCAATGGCATGAGTGAGGAGAGGGTACTTTGCACCATGCAGTTTAATGAATGGTTGAAAAAATGGTGTGGAGCACAGGGGTTTGGCTTCATTGGGGACTGGGGTTCCACCTGGAGGGACACCAGCCTATACTGGCAGGATGGTCTGCATCTGTCCAGGAAGGGAACAAGTCTTTTGAGCAATCGGTTTAAATGCTTCATTGGCAGCTTTTAAACTAGTCAAGGGGGAGGCACTGATAAGCAGCAGGAAAATCCCGGCCTCCCCCTACAAAACAGGGTACTAAATGAGAAAAAGACCAAGGTAGAAAGGTCAGTGGAGGATTCTGCAACAGAAGGTAAAGCCATCAAAAAATGGAGAGCAATGAGTACCAATGCCCGTAGTCTGAGTAACAAGCTTCCTGAATTAGTGGCCTTGATGGAGGAGGAACATCTGGATATCGTGGCAGTCACAGAAAAATGGTACACACAAAACCATGACTGGGATGTAAACATACCAGGATACACTATCTACAGGAGGAACAGGGAGGGTAAAAGAGGAGGAGGAGTAGCTCTTCACATAAGGAAGGAATCAAAGCAACAGAACTAAAGGGTAAACAGGGAGGAGAAGAAGCTCTGTGGGTAAATTTGGAGACCGGCAATGGCACCACAATCGCACAGGGTTGTATACAGACCCCTTCTCAGGAGGAAATGGACAAGGAAATGATAGAAAGTATACTTAGAATGGCAGAAAAAGGGAGATATTGCTGATGGGTGACCTGAATATGCCAGATGTTAACTGGAGTGCAGTTGCAGTAGCCACTTCTAAGAGTGGGGTTATTCTAGATGCCCTACAGGGGCATGCCTTGAGACAACTAGTATTGGAGCCCACTCGAGAGGAGCAATCTTGGACCTGGTTCTCTCAAATGGAGATGAAGAGAGGATCACAGATGTAGAAGTGGGTAGCCATCTGGGAACTAGCGACCATCGAACAGTATGGTTCTAATAAACACAGCAATAGAGTCAAGCCATACAAAGACAAAGGTACTGGATTTTAGGAGGGCTGACTTTGTCAAAATGGGTGCGTGCCTAAGGAATGCACTAGCAAATGGGCAGGAAGGAGGGGTGGAAGAACAATGGGGAATAATAAAAACTGCCATCACAGAGGTATCAAGCCTTTGTGTAAAGCAAATAAACAAAACGAAACGAGGTAAGAAACCACTATGGTTCTCAAAGGAAGTGGCAGTGAAGGTTCAGGAGAAGAAGAAAGCATTCAGGAAGTACAAGGAATCACAGAAGGAACAGGACAGAGAACTGTATCAGTTAAAGCAAAAGGAAGCTGGGAAGGCAGTCAGAACAGCAAAGGCCCAAACCGAGGAAAAGATAGCCAACTCAGTTAAGAAGGGGGATAAAACCTTTTATAGGTACATCAGGGAGCGAAGGAAGACCAAGGGAGGGATAGTGAGGCTTAATAAAGGGAGGAGGGTGGGCAGAGGGTGACTGTGAAAGGCAGAGATACTAAACAAATATTTTTGCTCAGTATTTACAAAGGAAGAGGGGGAGGTACCTAAAACAAACAGTAGAAACACTCTGGATACAGAAGTTGATACCAGCCCATTTACAGAAGAAATGGTTCTGAAAGAACTCTTAAAACTGAAGGTGGACAAAGCAATGGGGCCTGATGGGATTCATGCCAGAATTCTAAAAGAACTAAGGGTAGACCTAGTGACACCACTGACTACCCTCTTTAACAAATCATGGGAGGATGGGGTGGTACCCGAGGACTGGAGGAGGGCAGATGTGATTCCCCTTCACAAAAGTGGGAGCAAGGCAGAAGCAGGAAACTACAGACCTGTTAGTTTAACCTCAGTGGTAGGGAAAATGATGGAATCACTTCTGAAGGAAAGAATTGTTAAATATCTAGAGGCCAGAGGGGCACAGGACCCAAGGCAGCATGGATTCACAGCGGGAAGGTCATGCCAGACAAATATGATAGATTTCTTTGACTGGGTGACCGAAGTAGTTGATCAGGGAGGGGCTGTGGACATGGCCTACCTAGACTTTAGCAAGGCATTTGACACAGTCCCACACAAAAGATTAATATACAAGTTAGCCAGCCTGGGAGTGGGTCCCAAGATGACAGCCTGGGTAAAGAATTGGCTGGAGAATAGGACACAGAGAGTAATAGTAAATGGAGTCCACTCTGAAAAAAGGGGGGTTAGTAGTGGGGTACCGCAGGGTTCAGTATTAGGACCAGTCCTGTTCAATGTCTTTATAAGTGCATTGCAGAGGGACTGGAAGGAAAAGTATGTCTCTTTGCAGATGACACAAAGATCTGCAACAGAGTTGATGCACAAGGTGGAGTGGAAAGGATGAGAAGGACTTGGCAAGGTTAGAGGAATGGTCAAATGTATGGCAGCTTAGATTCAATGCTAAGAAGTGCAAGGTAATGCACCTGGGAAACAAAAACCAGGGGAAGAGTACGATGGGGGTGAGATACTGACAACAACAAAAATGGAAAGGGACCTGGGGTAGTCATATCAGATGACCTAAGGTGGGCAAGCAATGTGAGAGGGCAGCAAGGAGGGCTGGGGGATACTGGGATGCATAGGGAGAGGCATCACCAGTAGAAAACAGGAAGTTTTATCCTCTGTACAGACAGCTAGTGAGACCCCATCTGGAGTACTGCGTGCAGTTCTGGAGACCAAATCTCTGCAAAGACATAGACAGGATGGAAGCTGTCCAGAGGAGGGCAACCAAATGGTGCAGGGGTCTGCACCGGAAGATATGGAAGAGAGACTTAAGGAGCTTAATATGTGTAGTCTTGAGGAAAGAGGAGAGGGGGGACATGATAGAAACTTTCAAGTACCTCAAGGGAATCAACAAAGTCCAAGAGGGTAGCATCTTTCAAAAGAAGTGTGCAAGAACAAGGGGCACAATTTGAAGATAGAAGGCGGCTCAGAGGTAATTTAAGGAAGTATTTTTCACAGAGAGGTGGTGGATGTATGGAGCGGCCTTCCAGAGGAGGTTGTGGAGTCACAAACAGTGGTGGAATTCAAGCATGCATGGGACAGTCATAAGGCAATTCTAGGGGTTGGGGGTAGGAAGAAGTAGGCTGCTGATTAACTAGGATCTGCAGTTTATTCATCAGGTAGGGAAACGGGCAGACTAGGTGGGCCAAGTGGTCCTTATCTGCCGTCAAATTCTATGTTTCTATGTTTATATCGCATTCAAAGTATTTAAAAAGCTTAGCGGGTTGTTCAGACAACATACACAGCAGCAGGCATCACTTCTTAAAAGTGATAGCGAACTAAGGAGAGAAACACTAAATACACTAAATTGCGGTCGACTATAATGGCTGCATTTCTGTGGAGGGTCCAATGAGTATAGATGATGGTGGGAAAAGAACTGAGGAGAGAAGGGGCCGCCCACATTTATATGGGAGTGCTGACATAGCAAGTCATCATGGACAGCCCCTGGTGGACTGCTTGTGAAACGTTTCTGTGTGGTCATAGTGCCTGGCAGCTATAGTCCCATAGATGCGGCCTGATGAAAGAGATCCTTGAAGAAGAACTGCAGTCAGACCCTGACTCACTATTCCCAGGACCCACCTGTCTGTGGTAATGTTTTCCCATGCCTGGAAATAGTGAATCAACCTTCCTCCCACTGGCCATGGCTGAGTGACCTGTACCAACTTGCCAGGGGCTCTGCTTTGCCTGGGCCTTGGGGGCTGGTGTTGCATCCACACACCTAGAACCCCTCCTGCCTCTACCCCTGAAGAATCCTCTGTGAGGGGCAAAATCATAAGCAAGGTAAGTGCTGGGGTAGTAACCCTGGCCCGTACCTCCCTTTCCATCAGACCTTTGGGAAGGGGAGGACTTTTCTTTCTCAGTACTAGTTGTGTAGGTGGTATTATACTCATCTACCTTATTTGTGTAAGCCTCTGTTTTGTCACCAAAGAATTTTTCTCACAAGGGAAATGCACTGCTTTTGTCTGAATGTCCTGAGAGAGCTTTGTGGTTCTGAGCCAAGCAAACCTGAGAGGCACTGCATGTGCCATGACCCTAGAAGCACTGCCATTGGCATCTGCTGCCATATGGAACTGATACTTAATGGCATACATGGCAGTTTTTTGCTGTGTCTGTCAGATCTTGTGCCAGGTCACCAGTAGCTTTTTCGCTCATTGCCAAAATACAGCTCCACAGAGTCTTTGGTACTGAACTGTGTAGGCCATGTATGCTGCCTGCCTTGAAAGCAGGGAATCTGTTGGATAAACTTTCTTGCCCATACAATCTGACTTCCTGGAATCCTTATCTGGAGGCTGGGAAGAAAGAGATCCTTTGGCCTTGTCACAGGGAACAGTCTGGACCACTCTCTCATGGTCAAGATGGGCACAGGTACTCAGTGCCCTGCTTGTCCACTTGATATTTTTTCTCTATTTTCTTGTCAGTGCCAGGAGCAGAGCTGGGTACTGCCTGCATTTTACAAGTGGCATTTTTGAGGGACTTGTGAATGGGCAAAAGCAGCCTCTTAGTGGGGGTTAAGCTCATCTTGTCCAGAAACTCCACCTCATCCTCATCTTCTGCAGACTCCTGCAATGAGATGTCAAGGGCACTGACCATTTGCCTCACAAAGGAGTAGTGAGGTGTAATCTTCTGAGGGATGAGGAGAGAACCGAACTCCTGTTCAGGGGAACCATCAGGCTCTGTAGGTTTCCCTTCCTCCTTCCCCTCTTCATAGGAGAAGTTAGCCCCCCCCACTCCTACAGGCCCTGGGATAGGTGCTGGAGCCTGGGGAGGGTGGCAGGCATACTCATAAAGGTCCCCATAGCCTGAAAAACCTGGAGAAATTGTCATGCCTTAGTCATGTCCTCTAAAGAGGGCATCTTATTGTTGTCCGCTAGCATCTCCTTTCCTTATTCAGGAGGAGGGACAGTGACATGTTTTTGTTTTTTTGTTTTTCTTAGCAGGCACCATTCCAGTGTCTGTTCAGAGACTCTTTTATTTTCTGTGGATTCAGGGTTCCCTCATTCAGAAACCCTGACTTCTGAACCATTCTTAGTAGCTTTATCCTTCTGCTTACTTTCAGTGGCTGGACCCTCCTCTGAGCCTTTAGGTGATGTGGAAGCATTCTGAGAAGCCATAATGTCTTCTAATTTTTTAGTCCTTTTCTTTTGTGTTTTAGGGCAAAACTTACTACAGAGTTCACAACTGATAAAACCACGTTCCAGACCCAGGCACCTAAAACACAACTCATGAAAGTCTGCCTTAGCCAGAAGCTAAAAACAAATTTTACAGTTTTTAAAGCCTGTAGATCCTTTTCTTTTTAGGTCTGTCAGTCATGCAAAACTCTGACAACCAAAAAGCGCTTTGGTTCCTCAGCATCACTACAAGTGAACTGCACTACGGTTTCCTATACTAAAAGGAAACTGCAGAAGAAAAACATTAAAATGGAGAAAAAAGGTCAAATGTCATCTCGAGTCCACTAGAAAAGGGAACCGGAACAAGAAAAATAAAAACCACTAGACATGTTTTGTATGATACAGTATAATAATATGTGTATTTATTTTTTTAGAAAATAAGGTGGGTCCCTAAAATTGGGAATTGAGCCTCAAGGGCCTTTCTGCAGTTCCAGGGAACCGATGAAAAACTAAAGCAATTACAAATAAAAATGAATAACTAAAAAAATAACACCCTAACTCAGAGTATTGAAAACTAAAATTAAAATGTTTACTATAATACAAAGAAAAAAATTAACTGTAAATGGCGCTGAAGTACTGGGGATGACTTCGGGGCAACTTCTTCCTCAGGCAGAGAAATAAATCTGATGTTAGTGGGCAGGGGGGAGCATGTCGACACAGCAGAGTTTTGAATTTCATTATAAGATTCCATCATTAACATAAAATTCTAGGCTCCAGGGAAGCTCATTCCAGGGGAATGACTGGAGTGGTTAAGCATAGTGAGGGATTCAAGGGGTTTGAAAGAGAGTTTTCATTTAACAAACATTCTAAATTATGGAGCACCGTTCCACAGGTGGAGATATGGAAAAGTAGGACCAGTTGTTTGAAGATGTTGTAGAAACAATAAATCTTTAGCAGACATTAATATTTTAATATAATTAATTTACAGAATTTATCATTAATAACAGTAAAATAAAAAATATAAAATTGTTTAGTATAACTATTTACAAAGGCAGTATAAACAGAGAGGGTCCATCTGGGTTTCTTCTCAATTTCCAATTTCAGACTCTGTGTTTTCCTTGCAAGAAATTGCAGCTCTGTTTTTATAAGTCTTTGTAACCCCGGCTCGTTAAGAAAACAGCATGATTCTCACACAGTGTTCTTGTATGTTTCAGCAAGTGCAGCAAAAAGTACATTGTGACCCAGAACTGACCTCTTGCTTACAGCTTCTCAGAGAGTTTGCAAACTAGCTTCTCAGGTTAACCCCTAGAGTTCCAAACAACATTTTGCAATCATTTCAACAGTATAACTATATACATTTCAACAGTAAAACTGTATACATTTCTAAACAAAGGGATCCCAGTATTAGTTACATTTCCACCTAATGATTCATATGTATTTTTATACCAGCAGATATGCAAGGGGGAAGAAAAGAGCGAGAGGCAGAGAATTGCAAAACCGTTGGGGTGATCAAGTCCTAGGTCTCACGAGAAAATTTGGTTGCGCAACCAGACAGACAAGAGACAGAAAAGTAGAGAATAGAACAGATCCTTGCATTTAAACTCTTTCTCCAGAACAACTGGGACAGCGCCCTATTCAACCCTGTCATAGGAAGCACAGTGAGACAAAGCATCTTTTAAAATGATTCCAAGTTCCACGACAACATATTCCTTGTGAAGATGATCTAGGAGTTTTACTGGGCTGTTATAACTCTTGTAGTAAAACAAGCTGACCTGCAGCACCACTGGCATGTGCACATGGAGGCAGTATAGCGCAGTGGTCTAAGGCTCTGAGCTGAAAATTTGGTGACATCCAGCAGGCCAGACCTGGGTTTGAATCCCACAGCTTCCACTTGCATACTGTGTGACCCTGAGCAGTCACTTAACCTCCTTGTGCTCCCAGGTCGCTCCTGTAAAAAAGCTTTCAGCTTAGTGTGCTATACCTGGTTAAACAACTAAACAAGTACAAAACACCAGGATGTTTGTAGATTTATTGAAACAAAAGTGACTTAGATAATGAAAAAGACACGGGGCCAGGTTCACAAAAAAATCGCAAAGGCAACGCAAAATTTTGCGTTGCACTTTGCAGTTGCCCAGGTGTCCAAAAGTGTTATTCATAGTCAGATAGCACACAATGCTATCTGACTGTCAACAGGGCTAGGTCATGTTGGTGGTAACCCCAGTACCACCAGCACTACCCCACCGGTGCCACCCTGACCTGCAGCCAACTGAATGGCCCCACAAGGGATAGCACTGGTGTGCTGTCCAGTTCACAAATCTTCCCATGTAAATGAGCCCATTGAGCATGCAAGGCTCTAGGTGTCCATTTGCATGCCCTTTATGGGCCCATTTACATGGCCCCCTCCCAGCCCCTACCTGACATGCAGCCACAGTCCATGGTGGCTAGTGCCCCCCCTCACCAATTGCCATCCTCTTGGTAAAAAAAAACTGCTCCCTGGTGGCTAGTGGTCCTTCCCCTTCCCCAATCACCAATCCCCATCCCATTGATCATTACAAATATTCCCATGTGATATAATGGTCCCTCCCCTTCCCCAGTTGCCTTCCCATGTAGAGGAAAGCATATCTCCTTGGTGGTTAGCAGTCCCTCCCCCCAACCCGTTGCCTGACCTGACCATAATCCCACTTCTCCCTAATGGCTAGCGGTCCCCCCCACCTGACAGCCTGCCTGATGTTAAAAGAAATGACCCTGGTGGCTAGTGGTCCCTCCTCTGGACAATCACCATCCTGAAGAAAGCATACAGTATCTCCCTGGTGGCTAGTGGTCCTCCCAAAATTGTAGAATTGGAGAATGTAGATCCATTCACTGGATCTTGTTTTAATAAGAATTCTGACTACTTTTCAATTTTTCAATGAAAAAAGCCATTTATTGCACCATTTATCAATGTTTCACAGTTCACACTCATTGCTTCTTCAGGATCTAGAGTTTTAAATTTCAAAGCAAATTACTTATAAATGAGTCTTATAAACCAGATGTGTCAAATAAACAGTCTGGATATAGTAATTGATTGTTCTTTACAGAATGTAAAATTTCTTTTTTTGTCAAATGTTATACATATAAATATGGTAATCTATCAAAGGGGTATGTTTCCAATATAATGTATATATATATATATATATATATATATATATCTATATACAGGGCTCAGGAAGGGAGAGGATGGTGGAACAAAGGTGCATCCCTCCAGTTGTACTTCTCCACAATTCATATGCTGTTCTGGCAAAGAGTGGTTTCTCTATGGAGGCACCTGCAGTGGAGACCAAGAAGGATGCTGGGAACCTCCACAAAGAAAACCCACAGGAGGGTGGCATGGGACCCCACAGAGGAAGGAAACAACTCCTGGTAGGGGACTCGATCATTAGGGGGGTAGAAGTGAGGGAGGAAGGGGATAGGGAGGTAAGGTGCCTGCCTGGCGCCACAGCTCGAAGGGACAGGAAGCTAATCCTCAGGATCATGGTTGCAGCTGCATGAGGGAGGGAGCTAGATGTCATTGTCCACCTAGGGACAAATAACCTAGCTGTGAATGGGATCAGAACGGTGCAAGAGGAGTTTACAGAGTTGGGGAGTGGCCTTAGACAAGTAGCATATACGGTAACCTTCTCGGAGGTGCTGCCTGTCTATGGCAAGGATGATGCTAGGGTATTCCACACCATGGCATTCAATGAATGGTTGAAAAACTGGTGTGGAGCTCAGAGTTTTGGCTTCATTGGGGACTGGGGAGCCACCTGGGGGGATGCAGGCCTATACTGCCACGATAGTCTGCATCCGTCGAGGGGGGAACCAGGATCCTAGGTGATAGGTTTAAATGCTTCATTGGCAAGCATTTAAACTAGCCAAATGGGGAGGCACTGAAGAGGAGCAGGGAAATCCCAGCCTCCCCCCACAAAACACAGTAGTTAGAGAGGTAAACACCAAGGTAGAGAAGTCAGTAAGGAGCAGGACAGGGGTAAATGCAGAAAAAAGCAGTAAGGACAGGGATGGGGCTAAAAGGGGTAAGGCCATAAAAAAAATGGAAGGTGATGAGTACCAATGCCTGCAGTCTGTGTAACAAGCTCCCTGAACTAGTGGCCTTGATGGAAGAGGGATGCCTGGATATTGTGGCAGTCACTGAAACATGGTACACAGAGAACCATGAGTGGGAAGTCAACATACCAGGATACACAGTCTACAGGAGGGGCAAGGTGGGTAAAAGAGGAGGAGGAGTAGCTTTCTATATAAGGGAAGGGATTAACGCAACAGAACTAAAGAGTAAACAGGACATTGATGAGTCACGATGGGTCACCCTGGAGACAGGAAATGGCACCACAATCTGCATGGGGGTTGTGTACAGATCCCCATCTCGGGAGGAGGAAATGGACAAGGAATGATAGAAGGCATCCTTAAAATGGCAGAAAAAGGGGAGATATTGTTGATGGGGGACCTGAATATGCCAGATGTTAACTGGAGTACCTTTGCTGCAGGCACATCCAAGAGCAGGGTAATTCTTGATGTCCTACAGGGGGCATGCCTCAGACAGCTAGTGTTGGAACCCACTCAGGAGGGAGCAATCTTAGACCTGGTATTCTCAAATGGGGAAGGAGAAAGGATCTCAGATTTAGAAGTGGGTAGCCATCTGGGAACAAGTGACCACCAAACAGTGTGTGTGGTTCACAAAAAACACAGCCATAGAGTCAAGCCATACAAAAACAAGAGTATTGGACTCTAGGAAGGCTGACTTTTGGAAAATGAGAGAGTGCCTCAGAAAAGCACTAGCAAACAGGCAAGAAGGAGAGGTGGATGAACAATGGGGAATAATCAAAACAGCCATCGCAGAGGCAACAGGCCTTTGTGTGAAGCAAATCAACAAAACAAAATGAAGGAAAAAAACACTATGGTTCTCAAAAGAGGTGGAAGGGAAGGTTAAGGAGAAAAGGATAGTATTCAGGAAATATAAGGAAACACAGAAGGAGCAGGACAGAGAACTTTATCAGTTATTGCAGAAGGAGGCAGGGAAGGCAGTCAGAATAGCAAAGGCACAAACTGAGGAAAAGATAGCCAACTCTGTTAAGAAGGGGGATAAAACCTTTCATAGGTACATTAGGGAGCGAAGAAAGACCAAGGGAGGGATACAGAGACTTAATAAATGTGAGGGAATGTGGGCAGAGGGTGACAGTGAAAACGCATGGATACTGAACGAATATTTCTGCTCAGTAGTCACAACAGAAGAGGAGGGGGAGGTACCTAAACCAAACAAGAGAGAAACTCTGAATGGGGGGGTCAGTACCAGTCCATTCACAGAAGAAAAGATTTTGAAAGAACTCTTGAAACTGAGGGTGGACAAAGCAATGGGGTCTGATGGGATTCACCAAAGAAATTTTAAAAGAACTAAGGGTAGAACTAGTAACACCACTGACTACTCTATTTAACAAATCATGGGAGGATGGGGTGGTACCTGAGGACTGGAGGAGGGCAAATGTGATCCCACATCACAAAAGTGGGAGCAGGGCAGAGGCAGGAAACTACAGACCAGTTAGTTTGACCTCAGTGGTAGGGAAAATGATGGAATCACTTCTGAAGGAAAGAACTGTTGAGTACCTAGAGGCCAGTGGGGCACAGGACCCAAGGCAGCATAGTGTCACAGCAGGAAGGTCATGTCAGATGAACCTAATAGATTTCTTTGACTGGGTGACCAAAGTAGTAGACCAGGGAGGGGCTGTGGATATAGCCTACCTAGATTTTAGCAAGGCATTTGACACAGTCTCACACAAAAGATTAATATACAAGTTAGCCAGCCTTGGAGTGGGTCCCAAGGTGGTAGCCTGGATAAAAAACTGGCTGGACAACAGGATGCAAAGGGTAATAGTAGACGGAGTCCACAGTGAAGAAAGGGGGTTAACTAGCGGGGTACCGCAGTGTTCGGTACTGGGACTGGTCCACTTTAATGTCTTTATAAGTGACATCGGAGAGCACCTGGAAGGAAAGGTATGTCTCTTTGCAGATGATACAAAGATCTGCAACAGGGTTGATACACAAGGTGGGGAGGAAAGGATGAAAAGGGACTTGGCAAGGTTGGAGGAATGGTCAAATATGTGGCAGCTCAGATTCAATGCAAGGAAGTGCAAAGTAATGCATCATTGAAACAAAAACCAAGGGGAAGAGTACACAATGGGGGTGAGTTAATAACAACAACAAAAATCGAAAGAGACCTAGGAGTAATTATAGCAGATGACCTAAAGGTGGGCAAGCAATGTGAGAAGGCAGTAAGGAGGGCTGGGGGGATACTGGGATGCATAGGGAGAGGCATCAATAGTAGAAAACAAGAAGTTGTTATCTCTCTGTACAGACAGTTGGTGAGACCCCATCTGGAGTACTGTGTGGAATTCTGGAGACCCCATCTCCGCAAAGACATAGACAGAGTGGAGGCTGTTCAGAGGAGGGCAACCAAAATGGTGCAGGGTCTGCACCAGAAGACATATGAGGAGAGGCTAAAGCAGCTTAATATGTATACCCTTGAGGAAAGGAGGGAGAGGGGAGACAGGATAGAAACTTTCAAGTGTCTCAAGGGAATTAACAAAGTACAAGAGGGTAGCATCTTTCAGAAGAAGAGATGTGGAAGAACAAGGGGCATAATTTGAAGATAGAGGGGGGACAGCTTAGAGGTAATGTTAGAAAGTATTTTTTCACAGAGAGGGTTGTAGATGCATGGAACAGCCTTCCTGAGGGGGTTGTGGAGTCAAGAACAGTGGGAGAATTCAAGAATGCATGGGACAGGCATAAGGCTATTCTAGTGGGGGGTAGGAGGAAGTAAGCTGTTGATTAACTAGAATCTGCAGTTTATCCATCAGGCAGGGAAATGGGCAGACTAGATGGGCCAAGCAGTCCTTATCTGCCATCAAATTCTATGTTTCTATGTTATATATATATACCAAAAAAATATGAATGTCACCTTATGCTAAAATAACATCATTTAAATCATTTCCACCTTAGTGTAATAAATCCAATATAGTTAGTGCAGCCTTTAGAAATCTTGTCTGATTCTAAAACATAATAAAAAATGGAGTTTCATCACCATTTCAAATAGTCTGTTTAAAATGTAAAACGTTATGTTTCTATATCTTTCTTACCTATTATGAATGTTTGAAATAGTTTGTGATGCATCAAATATGGGAATCTATTTTTCAGCTTCTACTTGTAGCTGTATAGAATTAGATGTGACAGATTCAAAGAAAAAAAATAAAATTGAAGGAGTGTGGAAAAAGAAATAGGAAGAAAAGAGCTTAATTAATATTTTGTCTTTTTGTACCTCAAAGCGCTCTAATACTTTGCCTAATATATATTTAGGTTTTGGTTACCTGTATATAATGACACTTTTATGAAGCCCCAAGCTTCTTTTTTCAGTTTTAACTTGATGAAAGGTAATAGATTTACTTAGAGCCTTTGTTTGAGTTAATTTTGTAACATAAACTACCCGCAGCGCTTTTCACATACAGTATATGTGCTCTTTTTTTAAGTCTCTCGAACTCAAACATACTGCACAATGTATTTATTCAGTTGCTTTTTTAATACATTAAGTGGTCCATCCCCCCACCTGACACCCTGCTTAATGTTAAATGAAATGACCCTGGTGGATAGTGGCCCCTCCCCCACCCAGCACCCAGCACCCAGCCTGACAGGGAGGAGGCACCACTGGATACCAGTGACTTACTATTTGTCTATCTGGATGGGTGTCTGGTGGGGTTGGGACCACTGGACACCAAGGACATATAGTACAATGAACGGGCTGAGTGTCGTGTTGGGGGAGAGACCACTAGCCACCAGGGTCATTTAATTTAACATCAGGAAGAGTGTCAGGTGTGGGGAAAATATGCTAGCCATCAGGGAGAAGTAGGATTACTGTCGGGTCAGGCATCACATGAGTGGAGGGACCACTAGCCACCAGGGAGATATGCTTTCTTCTAAATGGGACGCCAGTCGGCAGGGGGAGGGACCACTAGCCACCAGGGTCATTTCACTTAACGTCAGACAGGGTGTTGAGCGGGGGGAGGGACCGTTAGCCACCAGGGAGATATGATTTCCTCTACAGGGGACAGCGATCAGGGAAGGGGAGGCACCACAAGACCACCAGAGACATATTTTTAATGATCAATGGGATGGTGATCGGGGAAGGGGAGGGATCACTAGATCACAAGGGAGATGTTTTTAATGATCAATGGGATGGCGATCGGGGAAGGGAGGGATCACTAGATCACAAGGGAGATGTTTTTAATGATCAACGGGATGGTGATCGGGGAAGGGGAGGGATCACTAGATCACAAGGGAGATGTTTTTAATGATCAATGGGATGGTGATCGGGGAAGGGAAGGGATCACTAGATCACAAGGGAGATGTTTTTAATGATCAATGGGATGGTGATCGGGGAAGGGGAGGGATCACTAGATCACAAGGGAGATGTTTTTAATGATCAACGGGATGGCGATCGGGGGAGGGAGGGATCACTAGACCACCAGGGAGATATTTGTTTTTCTAAACTGGATAGTGATCAGCAGGGGGAAGGACCGCTAGCCACCAAGGAAACTTTTTTTATTATATCTGGCGAGGGATCAGTTGGGGGGATGGACCGCTACCCACTGGGGAAACATTTTGGATTTTACTCAGGCCGGTGATTGGCAGTCGTGGGCGGGAAGGGGGGTGCCACAGTATCTCTGCCAGCCACTAGGGTTGCACAGGATACCACCAGATCTCAGTCAGCAGTATTTGCTCTGTGCAAGAGGACCACTTAAGAGGCCCTTGCATGGAGCAAATGCTTTGTGAATCGGGCAGCACTGATATTCACATCCCCTCCCCAACATCTGGATTGTGGCCCCCTGCACATTTTGCCCTTGTGCAGACCTGTTTTGTGGGTGCAAACTGGGCTTTTGTGAATACCAACTTGGCCCAAAACCCGGTCTGTGCTGCATAAACCTGGTTTGCACCTGGGCAAAGTTTTATGAATCGAGCCCACCATGTGCATGCCATTAGAACAATGAAATAAATATGATCGTAGCAACAATGTGTGACAGGACTCTTCCTATTGTAGGAGCAGCTCTTCTCTCTGACTTATTCTGGGGGAATACATGTTTTCAAGTTCTTATTATCTGATGAAATGAATGGATAAATATTGCTACAGTATTAACATTGAAGCATGACAGTGATTTGTAACTTTGTGAGATGTACCATGCTCTTGTATTATGTCTTGTAGAAGATTTTGTGTTTTAAACTTTATTGCTTTGCAGAAAACAACATACAGCTTATATTTGCAAGAGTAGGACATTACAGTAATCATATTAAAACATTGAGGCCAACCTGCTGGCGCAGCGGTAGCACTACAGCTTGCAATGCCAGCAACCCGGGTTCGGTAGCAAGCCTAGGTTGCTGGAGGGCCGGCCGGGGGAGAAGGGTTGAGCACCCATAGGGCTGCTCTCCTTCTCCGGACAGGGTGGGCTGCAGTTCTCGCTGTTATACTGCCACCTGTGTGGTCAAGGGTGGCGGTGCAGCTGAAGATGCAGTAATACAGGAAGGGGCAGATGTTGGCCGAGATCCTGGAGCGAAGGCACGTCTCTGCATGCCTTCATCTCATTGGCCCTCCTTGAGTGCTGGCATCTGCAGGGGCAGGACCAGAAACACACAGAAAAAGACCCCATGGCTGCACCAGGAGATGGGCCCCTGTGCCAGTGACCAAAGGGGAGCTTGAGGAGCAGCTCTGAGTGTCCACTCCACTGAAGTACAGAGGGGTTAGGGAAGTCCCCTCCGCCCCACTCGGGGTTATCTGGGATGCTTGAATGGTTCTCGGAGTGGGGCACTTGATGGGAGCAAGTGTCCACGGGGTCCTCCTGGCACAGCTGAGCGGTCGCATTGGGACCCCGATGGAAGGGGCAGCCATGGAGACGGAAGGGAGCATAAATAGTAAAAAAAAAAAAATATATATATATATATATATATATATATAAAAATGTTGAGGGCACCACTCCTCTTAATAATCACAATTTGTACATCCTGTTCTTAATCATATGACTTTGGGGGGGTTACACCATTAACTTATCCCGAAGTAACTCCACCTGTGCTGAAAAAACACACCCATGAGCTGCATGGATCAATCATTTAAAGAGCCAATCAACTCAGTATTTACGCACCTACTGCAAAAGTGTATGTTGAAGAGACAGGGCAGGTAGGAAGGGAGGAGGAGTGGCACTGTATGTGAAAAATGACATAAGGGCCACAGAGATCCAGGAGGAACAAAATGGGGGAGAATTGTGGGTTAAGCTGGAAAGGAAAATGGGCCAGCCATCCGCACAGCTGTGGTCTATAGACCACCAGCCCAGGAGGAGGAAACAGATAGGGAGCTGATGCTAGCCATCCAAAGGATGGCAGACAAGGGTGAGGTAGTGCTGGCTGGAGACCTCAATATTCCAGACGTGGACTGGAGCATCCCAGCAGCAGCAGCATCAACTAGGAGCAGATTTACCCTGGACTCCATTCAGGGTGTCTTCCTCAAGCAACTGGTAATGGAACCAACTCAGCAGAAGGCAATACTGGACCTTGTGCTCACAAACAGGGACAGTGTGATGGGGGTAACAGTGGGGGAGCACCTGGGGAACAGTGACCACCAGTCATTGTGGTTTGAAATCACAGAAGGAGCAGAACCAAACCACACAAAAACACGTATCCTGGATTTTAGGGGGACAGACTTTGGGAAAATGGGGAGATGCTTGAAAGAGGCATTAAGGGGAATGGGGCAGGAATCAGGGGTTGAGGAACAGTTGGCAGTATTTAAAATGGGGATTACAAGAACAACAGAATTATGCATTAAGCAGGTTAGCAAGGGGAAAAGGAAAAGGAGGCCATTATGGTTTTCCAAGGAGGTAGCGGAGAAAGTGAAAGCCAAAAAGATTGCATTCAGGCAATACAAAAAGACACAGGCAGAAGGGGATAGGGAGAAGTATCAGGAGGAGCAAAGGGAGGCAGGGAGGTCAGTAGGGGAAGTCAAAGCTCAGACAGAAGAGCATATTGCAAAATCAGTGGGTAGAGGGGACAAAACCTTTTACAGGTACATAAGTGAAAAAAGAAAGGCAAAGGGAGGGATAGTGAGACTGAAGGGGGAGGATGGGGGCCGCGTGGAGGATGACAACAGTAAAGCTGACATATTGAGCAGGTATTTCTGCTCAGTCTTTACTGAGGAAGAGGAGGTAATGGGTCTGAAGGGAGTACAAGGGGTGGGAATGGTGCAGAAATGGACACAAGTCCCTTTACGAGAAAGGGTCCTGAAGGAACTGGAAGTAATAAGAGTTGATAAAGCAATGGGGCCAGATGGAGTGCACCCAAGGGTCCTTAAAGAACTCAGAGAGGTGGTGGCTGAACCTCTGGCAATCCTGTTTAGCCGATCACTGGAAACAGGGGAGGTACCCAAAGACTGGAGGACAGCAGATGTAGTCCCCTTATACAAAAGTGGGAGCAAAGAGGAGCGGGGAAATACAGACCAGTCAGCCTCACCTTGGTAGTGGGGAAGATCATGGAAGCACTACTGAAGGAGAGATTGGTGGAACATCTGGTTGTCAATGGACTACAGGACCCAAGGCAGCATGGTTTCACCAGGGGGAGGTCATGTCAGACCAACCTCGGTTGAATTTTTGACTGGGTGACTAGGGAGGTGGATCAGGGGAGGGCAGTGGACATGGCCTATCTGGACTTCAGCAAGGCCTTTGACACTGTGCCACATAGAAGACTATTACACAAACTGGGGAATATGGGTGTGGGCAGGACAGTAGTGTGGTGGGTAGGTAACTGGCTGGGCAGCAGGACACAGAGGGTGGTGGTAAATGGCTGTCACTCCACAGGGAAAAGTGACCAGTGGGGTACCACAGGGATCAGTGCTGGGACCGGTCCTATTCAACATCTTCATCAGTGACATTCGCAGGACCTAGAAGGCAGAATTTCCCTGTTTGCTGATGACACAAAGCTCTGTAACAGAGTAGACACACCAGAGGGTGTAGACAAAATGGGAAGGGACCTGCAGAATCTTGAAGAATGGTCAGGGGTTTGGCAGTTGAAATTCAATGCAAAGAAGTGCAAGATAATGCATATGGGGCACAAAAACCCTGGCACAATATATCAGTCGGGGGGTGAGGATATAGCATGCACCAAGCAGGAAAGGGACCTTGGGGTTATCATCTCTGATGACCTCAAGGTAGAGAAACAGTGTGACAAGGCAGCAGGTAAAGCAAATAGGATGCTGGGATGCACAGGCAGGGGCATCACCAGCAGGAAAAGGAGGTCATAATCCACTATACAAGACACTAGTGAGGCCCCACCTGGAGTACGGTGTACAGTTCTGGAGACCTTACTACGTAAGGACATAGACAGGGTAGAGAAGGTTCAGAGGAGGGCAACAAAGATGGTACATGGTTTGCATCACAAGTCCTATGAGGACCGATTAAAGGAATTGAATATGTACTCCCTGAAGGAGAGGAGGGAGAGGGGGGATATGATAGACATATACAAGTATCTTACAGGGAGGAACAGGGTGCAGGAAGACACTATTTTTAAGCGAAAAAGATGTTCCAGGACTAGAGGGCATGGGATGAAGTTGCAGGGAGGACAATTCAGAGGAAACGTGAGGAAGAATTTCTTCACAGAATGGGTGGTGGACGAGTGGAACGCCCTGCCAGAGGAAGTGGTGGGGGCTGAAACAATTATGGGATTTAAGAATGCATGGGATAGACATAAGGGAATTCTGGAGGTCAGGGTTAAGGGGCAACAGACTTCTAGGAAACGTAAAGTAAACTTACAAGCTCAAATGGGCAGACTGGGTGAGCCGTAGGCCCTTATCTGCCGACACTGTCTATGTATCTATGTACACCATGCTATCTCACAGATACACACCGAAGGTGCCAACAGTTGTTAATCGCTACTCAAAATATTTAAAACTGCAAGATTTAAGGGAAACTTTTATATAGCATGTTAAACTAAACATTAGAGGAATTCCCCATTAAACAGTCCCTATACCAGAATGGAATATTTATTCCTTTACTTTTTAAAAACATATTCACATTTAGCACACTCTGAACTTGCCAACTTGATTCAAATCTCTTGAAAAAACAATAATAGCTAAATGTATCGATTAAACGGAAGTCTAAGGTATAATTAACTAAAATCAACTATAGTCTCTTGGGATGTGTTCCTCATCATACCAGGCAGAAAAAGTATTGTAAGGCCAATTGAAGGGATTATTTTTCAGGCTCACCCAGTAAAAGAACATTCACCGACTGGTCAACAAATGTTGGTATGTGGAGTAGAAAATACCACATCAGATGTGTTTGTCGGAGGAATTCTCTTCTCGCACAACCTTTCTGGTTTCTGGTTGAACATGTTTCTGGATCCACTTTAATGCTTTTCAGGGTCAGAGATGATGTAGATCTTGCCCTCCAAATGATCCTTAGGCTGGAAAAATCACACCGTATGGGATCCGGGCCACCCGCAGCGCAGTACGTACTCCGTCAAATTTCTTTCTTTTTTTCTGCGTGGCATAGCTAATGTTGGGGTATATACTGAGTTGCTGCCCATCATAGAGGAGTGTTCCCTTTTATCTAGCAACTAACAGCAAGTGGTCCCGGGTGCCCAAATAGAACAACAGTACGAGGAGCTTCAGGATCCACCTGGCAACCTCGTGGTGTAATTCTGTACGCTTTCTGCAATGCTCAGACTTCACGGGCCACCTCTTCCCCGGCTGTTGGATAAGTCAGTCTTGTACAAACCGAAGTAAGTGATCACTCTCAGCCCCTTCAGGCATTCCCAACAAATGAAGGTTTGTCGCTCGTATTTGGATTTGGGTGTCACAAGCCTGGATTTGAAATGGTTGGTCTCCTGAATTACTGATGAGACAGCCCCCATGGCTGCATCAGCTCATTTGATGGTTTCCACTGTGGTCGTTTGTACAATTTCCAATGTGGTCTCCAAAGTAACCACCTAATTTGTCAGACCATCAAATTTGTCTGTAAGTCTAGCCACTGTACTTATTAATCTCTTGATTTTTACTCCAGTTGTCTGGAAAGTCTCTTCCCCAGGATCGGGTGGTAGATTGTCCCCGTGGCCTTGCGCCGACTGCGTTGTAGGAGCTGACAGAGAGTTTTTTGATTTAGTTCCAGAACCCTGGGGCTGCTTTTTCCAAGGATTTATCATCTCCAGCTGAAGAAGTTCCAGTATCTTTCTATGTACTTTGTAATTGGTTTGCTTCCAAATAAAATTATAGATTTAAATCAATGTTGTCAGTATCTTTGTAGAGTGCTATCACTGAGCAGCCATTTTGCTTGGGCTCCACAGCACCCCCGTAAGGATTGTTGGAATTTTAACTGGATGAAGTTATTTTATTTGTGCATATTGTACAGGCATTTTGACATTTGAAAGTGCCTTTTTAAAAAGAAAGCATGACTTTACTTGACTAGAAAAAAATTTTAATAAAGAAAATATTGCACAAAAAATAAAAGTGAAACAATTTATTTGATACATCGTAATACAACTTTGAATCAAAGACTCTTTTGCAAAGGCTCCTCATCACAAATACAGAGGAGGCAGACATTTTCACAAATACAAAGGTTGCAGACATTTACACAATTTTACAAATACAATAGGTGGCAGGCAATTACACAAATTATACAAAGTGATAAAAGCAGGCTTAGGAGGCCCTAGTTATACAAGCAAAACAAAATTGACAGAATATTACAGGGTGGTGTAATCCAGAGTCAAATAAGCAAGGCAAGGCAATTTTATTTATAGCGCACCCAATCCCGGAGGCTGTAGGTGCCGAACACAAATGAGAACACACAGCAATAGATTAAAACGTTATAAAACCTCATTAAAATATAACAAGATTTAAATTTGGTGAAACAGAGATTTCCGGAAGTCAAACTTCAAGGGACTGGCCAAAACTAAAAAAAAAAAAGATGTCAACAGTCAAAGGCCAGGCTGAAGAGGTGGGCCTTTAGCCTCCCCTTGAATACTTCAATCGAGGGAGCCTCCTGGACTGCAGGTGGAAGCGGGTTCCACAGGGTCGTCCCAGAGTCACTAAAAGCATGATCTCCTGAGGACTTGAGCCGAACCCTGGGGACGTCCAGGAGGCCCCTCGAGGAGGAGTGGAGGGAGCAAGCAGAGGACACCAGTGTCAGGAGATCAGACAGGTAACCAGGACCCAGCCCATATAGGGCCTTAAAGGTGAGAAGACCCACCTTGAAAAGGACCTTCCAGCTTACTGGCAGCCAGTGCAGAGCACGCAGGGCTTTAGTCACATGACTGGACCTCAAAAGGCCCATCAGCAACTGGGCTGCTGCATTCTGCACTAGCTGCAGCCTGTGGAGGGTCCCTTTCATGATCATGAAGAATAGAGCATTGCAGTAGTCGAGCCTAGAAGTCACAAAGGCATGTACTAGTGTCGGCAGGTCCTCAGGCGGAATGAGGGGCTCAATCCGGGCAATGTTCCGCAAGTGGTAAAAACCACTGCTAACTACAGCTGACACCTGATCTTCAAAGGTCAATCTGCAATCACCTGATCTTCAAAGGTCAATCTGCAATCAAGGATCACACCCAGATTTCGCACCCTTGGAGAAACCACCAACGGAGCAGACCCTAGAACAAGTCCAGAGTCAGACCCCAGTGGCAACCCATCACGCCCCATGACCAGGCTCAATCACCAGCACCTCAGTTTTAGCCAGTTTGAGTCTCAGCCAGCTGGAAACCATCCAGTCATTGATTTGAGAAGGACAGCTGTTAAGCACGTCGACTGCTCCCAATATTCCAGGTGCAAAAGACAAATACAGTTGGGTGTCACCTGCATAGCAGTGAAACTCCACACTGTATTGTCAAATGATCTCGTCCAGGTGCAGCATATACACTGCAAACAACATCGATGACAAGATCAAGCCCTGAGGTACTCCACAAGACAGAGGCATTGGGGAGGAGGAGAAATTCCCCATCATCACCTGCTGCACTCTGTCCGAGAGGACTCAAACCATTTGATGATGGTCATAGATATATACATAGATAGATAGACAGTGTCAGCAGATAAGGGCCTATGGCCTACCCAGTCTGCCCATTTGAGTTTGTAAGTTCAGTTTATGTTGTTCTAGAACTCTGTTGCCCCTTACCGCTGACCTCCAGAATTCTTTTATGTCTATCCCATGCATTCTTAAATCCCATCATTGTTTCTGCCCCCACCACTTCCTCTGGCAGGGTGTTCCACTTGTCCACCACCTGTCCTGTGAAGAAATTCTTCCTCACATTTCCTCTGAGTCCACAAAACTCACAGAGCCAATCAAGAAGCATGATGTGATCCACAGTGTCAAAAGCTGAAGAGAGATCGAGGAGCACAAGAACTGACCTGTCTCCTCTATCTCTAGCCCTGAGTAGATCATTATGCACTCTCACTAGAGCAGTTTCACTGCTATGTCTGGCCCAAAAACCTGACTGGAAAGGCTCATAGATATCCGAGGAAACCAGGCGATCCTCAAGCTGATGTGCCACCAATTTCTCAACAACCTTGCTCAAGAAAGGCAGGTTGGAGATCGGACGGTAATTCGCCAGGATGTCTGGGTTGAGAGAAAATTTCTTTAGGAGGGGCTTCACCAGTGCTTCTTTCAAAGCAACTGGGAAGATCCCCTCCATCATTGAGCACCTGGTAATCCTGGCGAACATTAGGCTAATGGCATCAACACATCCCATTAAGAAACATGTCGGTGCCGGGTCCAGTTCACAAAAGGTGAGCTTCAGCTCCAAGATCACCTTAGTCACTTCAGACACCTCCACTGGCCTAAACACCTCCCAAGCAGATGGAGTGCCTCTGAAACTCCCAGCTTGGTCACTGCGAGGCAAAAGCCTCCCTGGCATAATCCCCGACTGGATGGCTGACACTCTGTCAGAGAAAAACAGAGCAAACTCTTCACATTAAGAGGTTGAAAAAGCTTTTCTAACCCCAGGAATCACTCATTATGATTAAACTTAATGAAGTCAGCCTCCTGTGTTGAACTGCCCGGAGAAATGGAATTTTATGCAAATTATGGAATTCTCAATTGGCTCATGCCACTTTCAAACTGCTGCCCTAGCAACTGTTGCACTCTGAGTGCTTCAGATTCTTTACTCCACCTGCCTAGTAAGGACGTCCCGAAGAACTCTCCTTGAACTGTCTTTAGAATAAAGTTTATCTGTGGATAAGTACTAAATTTTAGTTTAATTTTCAATTGCTGCCTTAGAAACATTGTTTAGTATATTTTATTAGTGTTATAGTAGTTTTTTGTCTTTATTCGCGGTTCCCTCACGGTTCCTTGGAACCGAGGGTTCCATGTCTATTTGGGAGTTTTTTACCTCAGTTTTGCTTTATTTTATACATTTAGCGATCGGTTCCTTGAACCGCTTTATTTTTGTTTAAATTTCTGTATGTTATCAGTTCCTTTTTCTTCAGGAACCGAATAGCGATCGGTTCCAGGAACCGTTAACGGTAGTTATATTTAAAAAACCTCCGGTTCAGAGGTATTTTAAATAACATTTTTTAGTGAAGTAATCTTTTTGTCTATCAGTGTCAGAGGTCCATTTAGATAAACCTAAAAAACACACAGGACCCACAGGTTTTAAATGTTGTGAGTCTTGTGGGCAACTTATAGCAAAAGCAGACAGACATTCTCTGTGTATTTTTTGTTTGGGTACAAGTCATATATTTGCCAATTGTGATATTTGTAAGACCTTTTGCCCTAAAACATTAAAGAAAAGGTCTAAGATTTTAGAAGAGATGGCTTTTGTTTCTGCTTCTTGTGTAGATAATTCTGCTTCCTCTTCCCACAAAAAGGATGGAGGTAAAGCCAAGGATCCTGACAAGAGTTCAGATAAATCTGAACAAGGTAAAGCAAAAAGAGCTTTGGAAACAGGCTCTCAACCTGTTCCATTAAAGAAAAAGTGTAAAGAAAAACATGTTGCTGCACCTCCAGCCGAGAAGCCTAAGGAGCTCCCAGCAGACAAACATATTATGCACTCGACTGAGGACATTACTAAGGCACTTCAAGTGCTACAAGCCCTACAGGGGGCAATCCCAGTTCCTACACCGACTGCCCCAGTTCCTCCTACACCCCCAGCAAGGCAGGGAATGCTGGAAGTGTTTGGGGAGGAGGAGGAGGAGGATGATTTTGAAGGGGAACCTATTGATCCAGAGGTTCCCCTGAGCAAGAATTTGGGTCCCCTCCTAGGGGCCCTGAGGAATACTCCTCCCACTATACCTTTGTCAAGAGCATGGTGGAAACTCTGAATCTCCCTTTTCAGGAAACAGAAGAGGATATGGAGGAGGCAGATTTTCTGGACATGATGGGGTTAACCCCCACTAAACATCTGCTTCTCCTCATGCATAAGTCTTTAAAAAAGGCTGCACTACAGATTTTTAAGACTCCAACCTCTATCCCTGGTGTGGATAAGAAAGCTGACAAGAAATATCAGCTTGACAGAGCTACAGCTGATTTTCTTTTTACTCATCCTGATCCTGAGGGAGTAGTAAAAGCTGCTGCCTGTGACAAGGCCAGGATCCCCTTGGCTACCCATCCACCAGACAAAGACTCAAGAAAAATGGATGCTATGGGAAGAAAGGGTACATGGCTGCCTCTTTATTAGTTAGGCAGGCCAATTACATGGCATATTCAGTGCAGTACCAAAAAGCTCTGTGGAACTCGGTTCTAGCTTTGACTGATAAGGTTCCAGGTGAAGTGGCTGTAGACTTACAGGATACAGCAAGGGCTGCACTGGATGCTACCAAGTACCAATTTCATACGGCAGTGAATGCCAATGATACGGCATCCAGGTTAATGGCTTTGTCTGTTTCACTTAGGAGGTTTACTTGGCTTAGAGCCACCAACCTGACTTTAGACACACAGGCTAAAGCAATGGATTTTCCCCTGGAAAACAACTCTTTGTTTGGGGATAAGACAGAGGCATATACGAAGAAGGTGAAGGAATATAAATCCACCTATCAGAGCAATTCCAAAGATAGTCCTTCCACCTTTTTACAGACCCCAGAGTAGGGGAGGTAGGGTTAGGGGTTCTTACCCCAGACCTTTCTTTCAAGTGCAGGCCTCTCAGCCTCAACAGCAGGCCAGAGGTTATTTTAGAGGAAGGGGCAGGACAGCCATGAGAAGAATGCCCCCTGCGCCACAGGTTCAGGCACAGCCCACACAGAACCCCCTAAAGAGCTAGTGCAGGCCGCATCCCCCTATTTCAGGACCACCAGTAGGTGGCAGACTGGCTCATTACCTTCACGCTTGGCATTCCATCACCACAGACAAGTGGGTGTTGGAGGTAGTGAGCCAGGGCCTGGCACTCAGTTTTAAATCACTTCCAAAGCTGAGAACAAGAACCTTTGCTCCATCAACAACTGCACACAGGATTCTGTTGGAGGCAGAGGTAAAGCATCTACTGGCAATCAAAGCAGTAGAGGTAGTGCCTTTGATAAGCAGGGGCAAAGGTTTTTATTCCAGGTACTTCCTCATAAGGAAGAAAAATGGGTATTGGCGACCTATTTTGGATCTAAGACTTCTGAACAAGTACATTTTGAAACCAAGGTTCAAAATGGTCACTCTTGCAATAATCATTCCTTCATTGCAAAAGGGTGACTGGCTAGCCTCCCTAGATTTAAGGGATGCTTATTTCCACATTCCCATCAGACCATCTCACAGAAAATTCTTGAGATTCAGGCTGGCGTCAGGCCATTATCAGTTTGCAGCTCTGTTTTGGGCTATCTTCCGGCACCAAGAGTTTTTTACAAAGTGCCTATCAGTGGTGGTAGAGATTTTGAGGAAACAAGGGGTAACAGTCTTCCCCTATCTGGACGACTGGTTAGTAGTAGGACAGTCCCTGCAGCATGCAGCACAGTCACTGGCACTAACAAAATCTACATTACTGTCCCTGGGATTTCTGATCAATGAACAGAAATCTCAGCAGGTACCACTCCAGGTGCTGGAGTTTATTGGAGCAGAATTAAACACCGGACAAGGCAGAGCCTTCCTGCCACAAGACAGGGTGACAAGCATTCTGCGGATTGCAAAATCCTTTGTGTCCGGGAGACCCAAACCAGCCAGAGAATTTCTCAGGCTGTTGAGCCACATGGCATCTGCCACTGCAGTGGTAATGGGCTCCAGGTTTCAAATGAGAGATATTCAGTTCCATCTCAGACAGTACTAGTCTCAAAGGACGGATCCTATGTCCTAACTGGTTCCAGTCACAAAAAGCTTAGTCCAAGCTTTACAATGGTGGTTGGATGAGCACAACCTCAGAGTGGGTGTACCTTTTATAAGGGAACACCCCTCAGTAATCTTCACAACAGATGCCTCACTTCTAGGTTGGGGGGCACACATGTTGGAGCACACAGCAAGTGGCACATGGTCCCCACAAGAGTCTCTGTTGCACATAAATCTCTTGGAGCTCAGGGCGTTTACCTGGCTCTAAAAACATTTGCTCCTTACCTGCAAAACAAGGTGGTGCAACTCAGAACAGACAACACCACAACCATGTATTACATCAACAAGCAAGGAGGTACCAGGTCAGATCTGCTGTACACAGAAGCAATGAGACTGTGGTCCCTGGTATACTCCATGGGAGTGTCCCTGTCAGCCATACACCTTCCAGGGAAAGACAATGTATTGGCAGACTCTCTCAGCAGGATAAGTCAAGACCACCATGAGTGGTGCCTGAATGCTCAGGTACTCAGTACAATTTTCAGGAAATGGGGCATTCCAGAGGTGGATCTCTTTGCCTCCACAGAAAACCACCAGCTTCCAATGTACTGTTGCAGACCTCCTCTAAGGGGCACAATTCCCCTGAATGCCATGGCCCTGGATTGGACAGGGAGGTTTCTGTATGCATTTCCCCCCTTTCCTATGATATTCAGGACCCTACTGAAATTGAGGTCCCAACCAGCAAAAATGATACTGGTGGCTTCGGATTGGGCGAGACAGCACTGGTACTCTCTTCTACTGTCTCTGTCAGTGGTTCCCCCTATCCACCTGCCCAGGAGGCACAACCTGTTAACCTCCTCGCAGGGCAGGATCCTGTACCCCAATCTCAAATCACTGAGACTCAAGGCATGGCTCTTGAAGACTTAGAATTTGCTAATCTTAACTTGTCAGAACAGGTGTTGACAGTTCTTAGGGGTTCCAGGAAGCTGTCTACTAAGAAGACATATTCCTCTAAGTGGAAAAGATTTACTATATGGTGCACAGGTCAGGGTGTGACTCCTGTCAGGGCTGATTTGGCTATTTTTCTAGATTATCTTACACATTTACATTCCTTAGGTCTGAAGCCTTCTACCCTCAAGGTCCACTAAGCTTCACTCTCTGCTTACCTGTCAGTTGGTAAGGAGAGGTCTATGGCCTTTCATCCAGTATTTAGAAAATATTTTAAAGGCCTTAGTCTTCTGCACCCTCCCCTGAGGGAACCAGTTCCTGCCTGGAATCTAAATGTTTGCATTGCTAAACTCATGGATGCACCATTCGAACCCATGGCAACTGCAGATTTGAAGTATGTCACTTGGAAAACTGTTTTTTCTGGTTGCCATTACTTCAGCCAGAAGGATCGGTGAATTACAAGCCCTGTGCACAGATGTGGACTACATCTCATTCCACGGGGACAAGGTGGTCCTTAGGACTAATAGAAAATTTCTTCCCAAGGTGGTGTCTGATTTTCACTTGAATCAGTCTATCACTCTACCTGTCTTCTTTACAGACAGCTCTAGTTCTCCAGAAAGGAGACTTCATTCCCTTGATGTCAAAAGAGCACTTAGCCTCAAAATTGACAGAACCAAGTCTTACAGGACAAGTCAATCACAGCTCTTCCTCACATATGGTGAAGTTGGTAAGGGCAGAGCTGCAACAAAACATACAGTTGCTCGCTGGATAGTAGCATGTATACAGTTTTGTTATAGTAAGGTGGGGTAAACAGGTTCCTCTGGGCCAGAAGGCACACTCCACCAGGGGCACAGCTGCTTCAGTGGCAGCTTCAAGAGAAATTCCACTACTGGAAATCTGCAAAGCAGCTACATGGAAATCGGTACACACCTTCACAAAGCATTATAGCCTGGACTTACAAGCCAGAGGTGATGCTAGGTTTGGTACAGCAGTACTGCAGAGCTTGTTTCCTAAATAGGTTCTCTGCCCAACCTCCAAAGGTACTGCTTGGTAGTCTGCATTAAGTTTAATCATAATGAGTGATTCCTGGGGTTAGAAGAAAAAATTACTCACCATAGTAATCTTGTTTCTTCAAAGGGATCACTCATTATTATTAAAAACCCTCCCTACCTCCCCTACTAGAACCTATAGAAGTTGCTCTGCATCCCTGCATTAGGGTGTTTTTTCTTTTCTCATATATAGGCTAAGGTAGAGACTCACTTTGTTTAACCAGTTGGTGTCCAGGTGGTCTTAAAGTTTCTTAGGTTTGTTGGTTAAGGATGTTTTGACCTGAAAGGGCAAAAATTGTATTTAATGTTGTTAATTTTGGCTAGTGGGTCTTTTACCCAGTTAGGCTCCATAAGAATCTGAAGCACTCAGAGTGCAACAGTTGCTAGGGCAGCAGTTTGAAAGTGGCATGAGCCAATTGAGAATTCCATAATTTGCATAAAATTCCATTTCTCCGGACAGTTCAACACAGGAGGCTGACTGCATTAAGTTTAATCATAATGAGTGATCCCTTTGAAGAAACAAGATTACTATGGTGAGTAATTTTTTCTTTTCAGCCAGAGACAGGCAGGATGTAAAAGCCTGTCCACGGTCTGAAACAGCTTAGATGGTCTGTTTCTCCCTGTAGCAATTTCCCTGGACAGAAATTCTGCCTTCTTATGGGAAATTGCCCCCTGGCTCTCAGCAGAGTGAGAATGTAGGGCAAGCCTGTCGGCCTCCAGCTGGGACTTCCGCCAACAGCGCTCCAACTTCTGACCCACGATCTTCATCACCTTGAGATCTCCATCAAACAAGGGGATCTTAAGTGAGAGGATCTGGGTCATATACGGACTGGTGCGATGGCATCTAGAGCTTCGGTAACCACCCTATTATAGGAGGTCATAGCCTCTCCAGTGCCAATCGCACATGCTGCATCAACCCTAGATAGGTCAGCTAATGCCAATAGTCCCTCTGGGTCAACACCCCTTAAGGGGCAATAGCTGACCATCTCCACAGGGGAGGAACTTTCAGGGGGGGCCCCAAAGCTGAACTCCATGGTGCAATGGTCAGACCAGACAACCTGACCAGTCTTGAGGTTGTCAATCTCAAGACCCAGCTGGAACACCAGATTGAGTGTGTGGCTGTGTTGATGAGTAACAGAAGCAACCGCTTGTGACAGGCCCAGAGATTGCATCAACTGGAGGAGGTCGTGACCAATATGCAAGGATTTGTCATCAACCCAGGCATTGAAGTCCCCCAGGATTAAACACTTGGGGGACTCCAACACCTGGTTGATGATGAAGTCCTCTACCTCCTGCAGGAATTCCCCATCAACCCTGGGGGGATAAATGAGGAGAATCCTGCAACCTGCACCTGCACCCCCATGCACAGCAATGCACTCAAAGGATCGGGTGTTACTGATTGGGTGCATCGAGAAGCCCAGACTAGATCAAAAAGTGATGGCCAATTCCCCACCCCTGTGATCCTTCCTTGGACAGTGCACCACAGTATACCCAGCAGGAATGGCGGCCTCAAAAACAGGGCCCGTGTCATCACCCAGCCAGATCTCCGTGATGCAAGCCAGGTCGACAGAAGAAATCAAGTCTGCAAAAATAGTGGCCTTGTTCCTCATCAATCTGGCACTGCAAAGCACTGCCTGAAGAGGATTAGAGGACACAGCCGGTCCTCTAGCTGCCTGCCCACTCGGTCCGGTGGGAACCCTGGGTATGGAAACCAAACACATCAGGCCTCTCCCTAGGCTCCATTTACACCTAGGGCATCTCCTGCACTAGACAACCTCTATGCTGCTCACCACCCCCTCCTCAGCTGCCCTCGGCACTTGATGAACCAAACGCCTCCTAGTAATACCAACCTCCCTACAGCACCTTGCTGCAATACCAGAAACTGGGAGGTCAATAAAGGGGCGAAGGTCGTGGAACTGAGAAGCAGCATAGGTGATACGGGGAAGGCCATGGCAGCAACACATCTCCTACCTGGCAAGACCAGTCCCGAGACAGCACTAGATGATAATACACGGGTGCAAAGACAAAAGGAAACCCCCAAACGAAGACACAAAAGCACACACACACATACCATCAGCCACTCAAATTAAACAAAGTTTCTATTAAACATGCATACACCCCAGTCATACATCTCACACACCCACAATAAGCACAAACTAGCTCACTAAACACACAATTAAAATTCCTATCCACACACACAACACAGTCACTCAACTTTACAACATTTTTCTAACCACTCACACACCACCATCCACTCACCCCCTCCCAAATGATAAACTATCACCCACAGCAATACTCCCCCCCACCCCAAATCACAACCATAAAATAATTAAATTAAGTAAAATTTAAATTTAAAATTTAAAAAGGAGAAACCAAAACTACGGTATGCTGTAATATTAGGTTCACTTCACTGCTGGAATTGGACAAGAACTTTTCAGTCTTTAAAAGTCTAGAGTCTAGGGGAAAGCAATCTGTCTAATCCAGTTATTTAAACTCCACAAAGGCAACTTCAGAACTCAGAAGCAAATGGATAGTGGTGCTCGGACCACAATGGTCCAAAAAATACTAAAGACAGAACAAAAAGGCAGTTTTAAAGAGCAAATTTAAAGCAAACAAAGCTGTGTTTTAGCACTCCTCTCACTAGTGCAAAAAGCAGCTGCGGTAAGGTCTATCAAAGGGCACGCGCCCCCATAAAACCAGTCAGGGAACTCTAGTCACCAAGAGAAAAGCTGCACTCACCAGATCCTCCTCTTCTCTGACTAATGTTTCATCCTAGTGAAAAAGCACATACCCCAACACATTGGGGACAAAGCTTGCAGGGCTGCCATTTAGGAAAACACCAGAGTCGGTCAGATTCTCGGAGCACCAGGGCCGTACTTCGTGTCTATTCAGTACTCTCACTAAGGGATCCACCTCACAGATGGGTAAAGGCTTCAGCTCACCCAATAAGAGCCAGATCAAAAGAGGGCCACTTCTGTCAGGCCCCACATTTGGCTCTGTATTCAGGTGGAAAATAGCGGGACAGTGGCGGGGTTTTCCAGGGGGGCAGTGGCGCTCTCACCTCGCACCACACCGGTTACCCCCTGTCGCTCACCACCACTCCACCACAGATGTTTCCTGTGCCTTTTATTCAGATCAGAAACGTCCAACAGGGCTGTCCTGGGCAATCCTCCTCCTTTTTTTGTACAGTCCATGGAGGTCAATCTCAATCACAGAGCAAAGTCCCGGTCCTCAGTAGCACTCCGTTCCAATGCTCTGTAGTGCTCTTCCACTTCCCTTGGCTGTAGAGAAGGTAAGAAATCCAGGACACTTTCAAAAATGTTGCTTCTTGCTCCTGCCCTTCATGTATGAGGTTTTCAATGTAAGGTACAGTACAGCACACAGCAACTTTGAACCCTTCCTAAAAGAAAAACTAAACTCGTACTCTAACTCACTTCTTGAACCCTGCCTCGCTCTTTATCCCTACACTATACTAACTAATAAAACTAAACAAAACAAAATAATTAAAACCTTTCTCTCCCAAAACACTTCCAAAACTCTCCTGCAATTTTATCGGAAAAGGCAAAAAAATGCAGGAAAAATTACGCAAAAACACAAGCTCTACTCAGCTCTACTCAGAGCCTGTGCGGACAGCCACCCGGCGTGGCTGCCCTCTTGGTTTACCTGCAAAAATAAAATAGCTGATGTGGCAGATAACAATTGAATGCTAAACAGACGAGGGAGTCAAGGACTGGCTACACTGGTGTGGGAACCACTGGCCAACGCAGTATCCAGAGTAGCAATGTAATTATCACATTTGCTTTGCAGCTGACACAGCTATAATACTGGATCAAACATGAGCTCAGTGCTTTTATTACTGTCAGACTACACTAGGGGGTACTTTAGTAAAATCGATGAAAATTATTACCAATTTGGTGCTTGTACCAAAGATGGGGAGGGAGGACTGTGACTAAAACTTTCTTAATCAGGACTTACTACTCTTTAATATATATAATGTAATGTCCCACTTCTTTAATTTTATTAATATTTACTTATTAAAGCACAGTTCACAACATGTTGAAATGTTGTACAATGAGAAAGACCATTAAAAATCAAAAGAAACTAATCCAAAGGACAAAAAGGTAATAGCACCTCATACAGTAAGGTTTTCTTTTCCTTTTAAAAGTAGAGGTGCCAGGCACAAGGTACAGAGGCATCTGTTTCTCTAACAGTTTGGGTGTACACTTGTCAGACTCCTCAGAGGCAATCATTGTCTAGAAAGAAAAAAATACTTACCATAGTAATCTTGTTTCTTCCTAGTGATACTCAGGTAATTCATAACTTTATGCAGTAAGCCTTCTAAGCACAACTGCCCGGAGAGATGGAACATATGCAAATGATGGAATCTTTTGCATGAGCCACTTTTCAAATGCTGCATTCTACTAACTGCCTTTGTTCTAAACCCCTCAGATTTCCTAGAAGCCTGGAAAGACAGGCCCATGAGGACTAAGTGTAACAATGATTGCAATATTGAACATAATAATAATAATAAAAATAAAAAATATAGAAGGAACTCTTTTAACACCCAGAAAGGCCTCCAACAGGAGGGCATAGCATATGAAAAAATACCCCTGAATGTTAGAATCACCTGACAACGGTAACTAATAATAGTGAACACAATCACAACATATGTGCCAGAAATGGCATTTATACCCCTGAGAGCACAGTATACAGGAGTGCAGAGGCTAAAATGTTCTGGAAGGGGAGGAACGGTGGGAGTTATGAATTACCTGAGTATCACTGGGAAGAAACAAGATTACTATGGTAAGTAATTTTTTCTTCTAACCCCAGTAATACTCAGGTAATTCATAACTTTATGCAGACTACAAAGCAATACCACTGGAGGTGGGCACAGGACTTTATTTTGGAAACAGACTCTGCCGGACTGCTGTGCCAAACCTAGCATCATCCCTGGATTGAGCATCCAGGTTATAGTGCTTCGTAAAGGTGTGTACTGTTCTTAGGTAGTTGCTTTACAGATGTCCACCATAGGGACATCCCCCACAGCTGCTATGTTAACAGCTGTGCCCCTTGTAGAGTGGGCCCGCAACCCTGTTGAGCACTCCTTTCCAGCCTTAGAGTAACAGAAAAAAACTGGATACTATCCAGCAAAAAATGGACCTTTTGATGCTGGGTTACCCTTTTCCACATTTCATAGGTCAGGAACAGCTGTTTCCTGTCCTGCCTATGGACTGTAGTGGCTGTCAAGTAGTAGCTAAGAGCTCTTTGACGTCCAAACTATGAAGACTCCTTTCAGTTGAACCAAAGTGTTCAGTGAAAAGAAAGGTAAGGTAATGGTTTGGTTCAAATGGAAATTAAAAACCATTTTAGGAAGAAACTTCCTATTTATTTTCAGGACCACTTTGTCTCTGTGGAATGAAATGTAGTCATGTTCAATTCAATGAGACTGGAGCTCACTGATTTCTCTGACAGAAGTCATTACCATAACGCAAAAACAATTTTCATGTGATATATCTCAAACTGAAAACATAGGCTCGAAAGGGGAACCCATGAGCCCAACCATACACACATTTAGGTACCATGCTGGCACCAGTTCCCTGTGAAGGTGTGTGCAAATGGGATAGGCCTTTATGGAACCTTTTGAAGACAGGGTCTGAGGACAGAGAAATAGAGAAGATTCTGTCCACTGAAATGTAAGTATATGCTTTTGAGGTACTGGGCTGTAAGTCCAGTAAATGCAATTGGTAAGATAGTCCAACACAGCTGGGACACCAGCCTATACTGTTATGGGTGAAGCCCTTAAAGAGCCTTTTGGAGATAGGATCTGGAGCGACTTGAAACATTTTGTCTAGCTGATATGCAGGCTGATGCTACAGCTAGGTGGACCTTAAGGTGCTGGACTGCGAGTCCAATGACTGTAAATAGGAAAATAATCAAGCACAGCTGGGACCCCAGCATGTGCTGGTACCAGTTCCTAGTTGAATACCAAATAGAAAAAAAACCTTTCCATTTGAAGCATAGCTTTTCTTAATAGAGGGATTCCTGTAACCACTTAAAATGTCCAAGACATTTTCAGAAAAATATAACCCTACATATTGTAGGCCCCCAATAGCCTTGTCTCGAGCCTGAATTTTGGGTACAGGAGCCTCCCCTGGTTGGAGGTTAGCAGATTGTGCCTCCGAAGGAGGTGTATTGGTTCAGACCCAGACATGGAGAGTAGCAGAGAGTACCATGGCTGCCTGGCCCAGTCTGGTGCTATCAAGAGCACTGATGCTGACTGGCATCTGGCCTTAAGAAATACTATGTACACCAGAGGGAAGGAGGAAGAGCATGAAGGTGCTTCCCTGACTAATCCAGAACCAAAGCATCCAGTGCTCTGCCATAGTACAATGGCAGGTGGTGGTTCTGGTGGGACACAAACAAGTCTACCTCTAGGGTGCCCCACCTCCTAAAGATTACTTGCACCACCTGACTGTCCAAGTCCCATTCGTGATGGAACTAACTGATTTGAGTCAGGGTATCTGCCAAGGTATTGTCCTTGCCTGGCAGATGAAAAACCTGCAGGGGCCCCCATGGAGCATCCTAGACTGACTCCAGAATATCATGAGTCATGTGCAGGGAGGGTTGACCTTATCCATCCCTGCTTGTTTGTGTAATACATTGTGGTGGTATTGTCTGTTCTGACCTGTACCACCCTCCCTATACTAGTTGTGTGAAAACATTTAGTGCCAGTAACACTAATCTTGGCTCCAGCAGGTTTGTGTGCAGAAGCGACTTTGCGCTGGGATGGTGTGAACCCCCAGATGGGGTCTCCGCACTAGTAGAGATGCATCTTGTTGACCGAACAACTGATGGGGACTCTTGCTGAAAAAGGACCCCTTTCCTCAGGTTGGTTTCTTCTTTTCACTCTAGAGTGACCTGCAACAAATGTTTTTTTGTTACCAGAATTAGTTTTGAAAGAGGGACCCTTCTCCCAGTGAACCCAGAGGTGAAACTGAATGTCCTTCATCTATAACCTGGATTCCAGGACTATGCCAGTGGCAGGTGTCACGGGGCCAGTAGCTGAAGAAACTATCTTTTAGCCTTTAATTTGTTCAGGCTGAATGAGCTTGCTATCAGTGGAATACATCTTGCCCTGCCGAGAGGTAGGTAGGCCTTGCCTTGCAAGGTATCTAGCTCTCCTCTTATGAACCGTAGTGCCTAAGCAGGCTGAAGGACAGAACTTCTTTAGATTTATCAGGAACTCTAGAGACTCTAGGAGCCCCTGGATGAGTTGCAGATGCTCCCACTTGCTGGTTTGATTTTACAACCCCCAGCCAGTCATCTAGGTATGAGAAGACTGTGACACCTTATCTTCGAAGGTGTGCCACAACCCCTGCCAAGCACTGAGTGCACACTCTTGGGGAGTGATCTGATGGGAATATGAATGTGAGGTACTTTCTGTGAAACTCCCTTATGGGAGTGTGGAAATAAGCACCCTTTAAGTCTAGTGATGTCAACCATTCCCTTGTCTGGAGTTTTGGCAGAATCAGTGACAAAGTTATCATTTTGAATTTTGGCCTTGTTAAAATGCCTGTTTAGTACTCTGAAGTCTAAGATAGGCCAGCACTTCCCATTTTCTTTGTGGTACCTTTTGCTGTACTAGGACAGGCTCTACTATCTGACAGTAACAGGTTTTGAACCTCTTTTTCCAGGAGGTTTACTCTTTCATTGGCAGATGATTTTAAAACACTTTTTTTTTTAACTGCTGGAAGGGATTTGAACTCTGAGACAACCCCTAAGCCACTGTGGTGCTTGAAGTACCCCTGCTGTGGGTAGTGCTGATACTGAGGCACAACTCTGGCCTGATAACAGAAAGGCTTGGTGTGAAATGATTCATCTCTACCTCCCTTTCCCTATGTTTTAGTGGAGGGGAAGCTTTCTTTTGCAGAATTGCTACTTTAGGCGGTTTTGTAAACATCCACCTTTGCCATGTAAGCCTTTATGTTTCCTGCAAGAGGGAATTACCCCTCGACTGGAACATACATAGCTTGGTTTGGGTATCCTGAATGAAGTTTGTGATTCTCAGCTATGCAAACCTCCTTTGAGCCACTGTTATCTGCCATTCGTCTGGCAACAGGGCCAGAAAAGCAGCAGCCATATGACTGGTATTTGGCTGCTCCCAAACCAAACTTAACTGTTTCACATAGATCATCTGACAGGGAAGTGAGCCTTGACTGCCACAGCAAAGACAGACTGCCATAGTGACTTTTGGTATTGAGCATCAAAGGCTTGAAAGCCGTGATGTGAACTTTTCTGGAATCCTCGTTGAGAGGATGGGATGCCAGGGGCATCTTTGCCTTGTACAGGCTGTCACTTGTACTACTCCTTGGTGGACAGAGTGGGAGAATAAAATTCAGCTCCTTCCCTGTCCAGCTGATATTTCTTATCCAGCCACTTTTCAAGAGGGGAAGACAGAGCTTAGAATTTGTAGAATCTTTAAAGTATCTTTCCTGAAGAATGCATTTACAGGAAGGAGAAGCTTTTTTTTTTTTTGGTGGGTGTCAGCCCAAAAATTTCTCACAATATAAAAAGGAAATAATCCTCAAATGCTCTGTGGGAATAACCCAACTCCTGTTCATGGAAAACCTAAGTTTAATAGGTTCCTCTTTTTTTCTATTTAATCACAAACACGTATTCTTTCTCTTAATAATAGGAAGACTGAGCAGAGGAGACAGGCTGCTTTGCAGGGGGTCTGCTGCTGAAAAACAGACAGCCCTTGCAAGCCTAAAATTTTTTTTTTTTAGCCATTCCAGATATTTTTCCACATTTTCTTCTTGAATGTTTTACAATTTCTGCAGGAATTGTTAGGCTCTATAGCAGGCACAGAAGTCCCGAAATGCTGTCCAGCAAGAGGTTCTGTGTTTTGATTTCTTTTGAGAGAACCAGGGAGTCAGCCGGTTCAGCAAGTATCTAAGGAACTGCTTGTATACCCGTCTCAGGGTTAGCAGTTAAAATAATTGTTGTGGTTTTAGCCACAGTAATTTAGGGTGTCTGCTGGTCAGAGCTAGAGGGACCCTTAGGTGGTGATAACTTTTTTCTTTTTAGCCTTATCCAGGCATTTTTCAATAGTTGTCTCCGGACATGTAATGCAGATTTCACTCTGCTTGGAAATGAAAATGCCCAGAGAGGCAAAAAAAGACTGTTTCTCTTAGCAAAATATCACCACTTCTCAACACATGATTCAAAACTGGGATCACCAGTTTTCTTTCTCATTTTCCACATAAAACCGATAAAAGTTGTAACTGCTAAAAAATTTATTTATTTATTTAAACTTTATTTAACATTTGCAGTTGGTTCCTGAACCGATGAGGAACTGACTGGGAACCAGAAACCAAAGTAAATGAACCAAGGCTATTGGTTCAGGAACTGGTATTAGTGGTTCTTAAAACAAGCTAAATTAATATAGTAAAAGTATGGGTCTCGGTGTGTAACGAATTTACACACACCTGGGGTTTATGCATAGCGTCAAACCCGGTGTATGGTCAGTTAGTTCCTATATTATTATATAATTGTTGGGCTTCTCTTTTTTGCCTCAGCAATTATGTAAAATAAAAAAAGACTGCTGTGCCGGTGCAGTCAGATTACCTCAGTGCGCGAGGTCCTCTTTAACTTTATTTAAAATATTTTTATGGTGTTCAATTCCAGTAGCTGTTGGAACATTTCAACTAATTGTAAAAATCACTTACTGCCGCGTGTCTGTGGCAGTTTCTCTCTACCATGGGTTTGTGGTTTCCTGTTCGGGACAGATACAGCAAGCGAGGAGTTCGAGCATGCGCAGTGTGGGGAAAACCATGCGTGTGTTTGCCGTTATAAACACTCGTTTATAACAGCAAATTACGCCATGGTTTCCCTATGGGAAAAAGGGAAGACCATTAATTATAATAAAATTAAACATAACTAATGGAGTTTTTTAGTCAGAAAACTCAGATAACTGTAAAATAAACCTTGATTTCCCCCCGGTTGTACCGAACCGGGAGAAACCAAGAAAATGTCCAATTTAAACACTAAAACTACAGGTTTACTTAAAATTACAAAAGTAAAAGGCAGCAAATGAAATGTAAAGAATGCTTATATATATATATATATATATATATATATATATATATATATATATTTATAAGTTTTCTCACGTCAGAACAAGATGATGAGGAGAGGATCTCCGAGCGTCTAGTCTTGACAGGCAGAAAGAAAAATCTGAGGGGTTTAGAGCAAAGGCAGTTAGTAGAATGCAGCATTTGAAAAGTGGCTCATGCAAAAAATTCCATCATTTACATATGTTCCATCTCTCTGGGCAGTTTTGCTTAGAAGGCTTACTGCATAAAGTTATGAATTACCTGAGTATTACTGGGGTTAGAATGATGCATCTCTTTCCTTAATTTCACCATTCTTAGTATAATATTATGCTCTCCCTCTTTCACCTGTGAATGATTGCTGGTACAAGTTCTCGGTGTGTCTGAGTCGTGTGGTACAAAAATGCAATTACAGGCAAAAAAAGATTCCAGTGCACACAGATAAACCATATTTTACATTTTTTGTTTCATAATAAGCACAGCACTCACAGTTCTTTATGTAAGAATGTGGGGCATCCCAGTGTCAGAGCAAAAAAGGTAAGACTACTATGCAGATCACTTCAATGGGTGCTTATCAACACAAATGGACCAACTACTTGGTTAGGCCATGTTCTTGAATGTGCCTGGCGACAGGCTAAATACCAGTACCATCTTTACAGTGGTACATATTTTCAATACATTTTGTTTTTCATCTATTTTTTTTTCTGATGGCTGGCATAGCAGCCTTTTGTCCCACCTGACATGATACACCATATGTTCTTCCATGGTTTGCCTCTCATGGAGGTGTCCTTGGGTTGGAATGCCACTTCCCCTTGACATGTTCTTATCTGGTGCAAAAGTGGGTAGGTCGGTTGGGACTCAAGAATGCCAGTCATGACAGCATCCTGATGTTGGGGGGGTGTATGTAGGTCCCAACACCCCCCCATCCTTCTTAGTGGTGCTATTGAGTGCATGCTTATAAGTCAAAAGTACCCCACAAAGGAGACTTGTGCTGCTAGGTTATGTATAGGCATCCCTCTGGGAATGACAAAAGTGGTACCCCCTCCCAGGGACAAGAAGACAACCCCAGCCCACCCAGTCATGGGAGAAACTGCCTCTTGCCAAACTCGGTCTTCCTCATAGGAACAGGTGCCACTAGGGTGGCCACTGATATTCAGTACTTAATAAAGTTGCAGATGATACCTTTTACTGAACTAACACTGTTTTTGACTCTAACTTTCAGGCATTATACTAAGATATTTGACCTGATGAAGAGAGTATAACTTATGAAATGTAGTCTAAAAATGTTTGTCAGTCCATTGAAAGGGATCAAAACACAGCCACGGTCTCATGGCTAAAAGGAACAGGTACCACTGAGAAGAAAAATGTACTCACTATAGTAATGTTGTTTCTTCTTAAGGGATCCCTCACTATGTTTACACTTTAGCAGTCATCTTGGCTGAGAGTGATGCCCCAGAGAATGGAATCTATGCATATTTAAGAATTTGAAATGTAGGTTCAAACTCTGCATCCACACTCCACCCTGGCTATTGCTCAGATCTGTTTCTAAGCCAGGGTGGAGGAGCAGCCAGTGAAACGAACTAAAAAGGCTACCATTTTTTAACAGAATTTTAAAACAACAAACTAAAACAAATTTGTGAAAAATTAGCATAGAAACAATAATAACCAACTTAAAATTGTAGGAACTGCAACAGTAATGCTTGTACAACTTCAAAAAGAGAGAACTAATTCTTGTGTGAACCTATTTCAGGTTCTGGAGGGGGAGGCAGGGTTAGGGAGTGTAAACATAGTGAGGGATCCCTTAAGAAGAAAATATTATTGAAAACATTATTATGATGAGAAATTTTTTTCTTCTAACTCCAAGAATCCCTCACTTAGTGTTTTCCCTTTACATAGAAACACAGACTTTGACGGCAGACAAGGACTGCTTGGCCCACCTATTCTGCCCATTTCCCTACCTACCGGATAAGCTGCAGATCCTAGTTAACCAACAGCCTATTTCTTCCTACCCCCCCCAACAAGAGTTGCCTTATTTCTGTCCCATGCATTCTTGAATTCTCCCCCCGTTTTAGACCTCACAACCTCCTCAGGAAGGTGGTTCCATGTGTCCACCACCCTCTCAGTGAAAAAAATATTTCCTCACATTGCCTCTGAGCCATCCCCCTCTATCTTCAAATTGTGTCCCCTTGTTCTTGCACATTTATTTTTCTGATAGATGCTACCTTGTTGGACTTTGTTGATTCCACTGAGGTGCTTAAAAGTTTCTATCATGTCCCCCCACCTTTCCTCAAGGGTATACATATTAAGCTCCTTTAGTCTCTCCTCATATGGCTTCTCTTGCAGACTCTACACCATTTTCGTTGTCCTCCTCTGGATTGCCTCCATCCTGTCTATGTCCTTGCTCCTTGCAGAGATGGGGTCTCCAGAACTGGACGCAGTACTCTAGATGGGGTCTCACCAACTGTCTGTACAGGGGGATAACAACTTCCTGTTTTCTGCTGGTGATACCTCTCCCTATACATCCCAGTATCCCCTCAGCCCCCCCTACCACCTTCTCACATTGCTTGCCAACCTTAAGGTCATCTGATATGATTACCTCCAGGTCCCTTTCCATGTTTGTTGTTGTTGCTACCTCCCCCCCATTGTGTAATCTTCCCCTGGGTTTTGGTTTTCCAGGTGCATTATTTTGCACTTCTTTGCATTGAATCCAAGCTGCCATACTTCTGACCATTCCTCCAACCTTGCCAAGTCCCTTCTCATCCTTTCCACCCCTCCCCTTGTGTATCAATCCTGTTGCAGATCTTTGTGTCATATGCAAAGTGGCATACTTTTCCTTCCAGTCCTTCTGCAATGGCACTTATAAAGACATTAAAAAGGACTGGACCTAGTACTGAACCCTGCTGTACCCCACTGGTAACCCCCCCTTTCTTCAGAGAGGACTCTATTTACTATTACCTTCTGTGCCCTGTTGTCAGGCTAATGTTTTACTCAGGCTACCACCCTGGGACCCACTTCAAGGCTGGCTAATTTGTTTATTAATCTTTTGTGTGGGACTGTGTCAAATGCCTTGCTAAAGTCTAGGTAGGCCATTTTCACAACCCCTCCCTGGTCTACTACTTTGGTCACTCAGTCAAAGAAATCGATTAGATTCATCTGACATGACCTTCCCACTGTGAATCCATGCTGCCTTGGGTACTGTGCCCCGCTGGCCTCTAGGAACTCAACAATTCTTTCCTTCAGAATTGATTCCATTATTCTCCCTACCACAGAGGTCAAACTGACAGACCTGTAGTTTCCAGCCTCTGTCTTGCTCTCACTTTTGTGAAGAGGAATCACATCCACCCTCCTCCAGTCCTCATGTACCATACCATCCTCCCATGATTTGTTAAAAAGGGTAGTCAGTGGCGTCACTAGTTCTCCCCTTTATTCTTTTATAATTCTGGGGTGAATCCCATCAGGCCCCATTGCTTTGTCCACCTTCAGTTTGAGGAGTTCTTTCAGAACCTTTTCTTCTGTGAAAGGACTGGGATCAACCCCCCTATCCAGAGTGCTTCAGTTAATTGGAATAGGTACCTCCCATAGAAACATAGAAACATAGACTTTGACGGCAGATAAGGACTACTTGGCAAACCCAGTCTGCCCATTTCCTTACCTATTGGATAAGCTGCAGATTCTAGTTAACCAACAGCCTACTTCCTGCAACCCCCCACTATAATTGCCTTATGTCTGTCCCATGCATGTTTGAATTCCCCCACTGTTTTAGACCCCACAACCTCTCCAGGAAGGCGGTTCCATGCGTCCACCACTCTCTCAGTGAAAAAGAATTTTCTCACATTACCCCTGAGCCATCCCCTCTCTAACTTTAACTTGTGCCTCTTGTTCTTACACATCTCTTTTTCTGAAAGATGC
Source organism: Neoceratodus forsteri (assembly GCA_016271365.2). Taxonomy (NCBI): domain Eukaryota; kingdom Metazoa; phylum Chordata; order Ceratodontiformes; family Ceratodontidae; genus Neoceratodus; species Neoceratodus forsteri. Next base: position 541,922,759 of record CM057451.1, read on the forward strand.
TACCCTCCTGGACTTTGTTGATTCCTTGAGGTACTTAAAGTTTCTGTCATGTCCCCCTGTCCCTCCTTTCATCAAGGGTATACATATTAAGCTCTCTCAGTCTTTCTTCATATGGTTTCTGATGTAGACCCTGCACCATTTTAGTTGCCCTCCTCTGGACTGCTTCCATCCTGTCTATGTCCTTGCGTAGATGAGGTCTCCAAAACTGTACGCAGTACTCCAGATGGGTTTTCACCAACTGTCTGCACAGAGGGATAACCACTTCCCTTTTTCTACTTGTGATGCCCCTCCCTATGCATCCCAGTATCCCCCTGGCTCTCCTTACTGACTTCTCACATTGCTTGCCCACCTTTAGGTCATCTGATATGACTACACCCAGATCCCTTTCCATTATTGTTGTAGTTAGTACCTCCCTTCTGTGTGTACTCTTCTCCTGGATTTTTATTTACAGGTGCATTACTTTGCACTTCTTGCATTGAATCTAAGTTGCCATATGTCTGACCATTCCTCCAACCTTGCCAAGTCCCTTCTCATCCTTTCTACCCCCCTTGTGTATCAACTCTGTTACAGATCTTTGTGTCATCTGCAAAGGCATACCTTTCCTTCCAGACCCTCTGCAATGTCACCTATAAAGGCGTTAAAGAGGACTGGACCCAGTACTGAGCCCTGAGGTACTCCACTGGTAACCCCTTTCTTCAGAATGTGTTCCATTCACTATTACCTTCTGTGTCCTGTTGTCAGCCAATTTTTACCAAACTACCACCCTGGGACACACTCCCAGGCTGGGTAATTTGTTTATTAATCTTTGTGTGGGACTTTGTCAAATGCCTTGCTAAAATCTAGGTAGGCCATATCCACAGCCCTCCCTGGTCTTTACTTTGGTCACCCAGTCAAAGAAATCGATTAGATTTGTCTGGCATGACCTTCCTGCTATGAATCCATGCTGCCTTGGGTCCTGTGCCCCGCTGGCCTCTAGGTACTCAACAATTCTTTTTTTCAGAAGTGATTCCATCATTTTCCCCACCACTGAGGTCAAACTAACAGGTCTGTAGTTTCCTGCTTCTGCTTTGCTCCCACTTTTACTCCTCCTCTTTTGTGGATACAGAGCAGAAGTATTCATTCAGTATCCCCGCTTTTTCGCTGTTCCTGTCTGCCCACCCACCGTCCATTCTATTCAGCCTCACTATCCCTCCCTCTTTCTATGCTCCCTAATGTACCTATAAAAGGTTTTATCACCCTTCTTAACTGAGTTGGCTATCTTTTCCTCAGTTTGAGCCTTTGCTATTCTGACTGCCTTCCCTGCTGCCTTCTGCTTTAACTGATACAGTTCTCTGTCCTGCTCCTTCTGTGTTTCCTTATATTTCCTAAATGCTATCTTTTTCTCCCTTACCTTCCCCGCCACCTCTTTTAAGAACCATAGTGACTTTTTCTTTCCTTTTGATATGTTTATTTGCTTCACACAAAGGCTTGTTGCTTCTGTGATGGCAGTTTTGATGTTTTCCCATTGTTGCTCCACCCCTCCTTCTTGCCTGTTTGCTAGTGCTTTTCTAAGGCACTCTCCCATTTTGACAAATTCAGCCCTCCTGAAGTCCAGTACCCTAACTTTTGTATGGCTTGACTCTGCAGCTGAGTTTATCGTGAACCACTCTGTTTGGTGGTTACTTGTTCCCAGATGGCTACCCACTTCTAGATTTGAGATCCTCTCACTGTCCCCGTTTGAGAGTACGAGGTCTAAGATTGCTCCCTCCCGAGTGGGTTCCAACACCAGCTGTCTGAGGCATGTCCCCTGTAGGGCATCGAGAATTTCCCTGTTCTTGGATGTGGCTGTAGCAAAGGTGCTCCAGTTAACATCTGGCATATTCAGGTCCCCCATCAACAATATCTCCCCTTTCTCTGCCATCCTAAGGATGCCTTCTGTCATATCCTTGTCCATTCCCTCTCCCTGAGATGGGGGTCTGGATACAACCCCTGTGCAGATTGTGATGCCATTTCCTGTCTCTAAGGTGACCCACAGTGCCTTCTCTCCTCCCTGCTTACTCTTTTGTTCTGTTGCTTTTATCCCTTCCCTTACATAGAGAGCTACTCTTCCCCCTCTTCTACCCTCCCTGTCTCTCCTGCAGGTTGTGTACCCTGGTATGTTAACATCCCAGTCATGGTTCTCTATGTACCATGTTTCTGTGACTGCCACGATATCCAGGCATCCCTCTTCCATGAAGGCCACCAGTTCAGGGAGCTTGCTGCCCAGACTACGGGCATTGGTACTCATTACCCTCCATTTCTTGATGGCCTTACCCCTTTTTGCTCCATCCCTGTCCTTCTTGCCTTTGTCACTTTCTCCATTTACCCTGCCCTTCTCCCTATCGACCTCCATGTTGGTGTTTGCCACACTTACTACCATGATTGTTTGGGGGCTAGGATTTCCTCTCCTTTCCAGTGCCTCCCCCCCCTTGGCTAGTTTAAATGCTTGCCAATGAAGCATTTAAACCTATCACCTAGGATCCTGGTTCCCCTCCTGGACAGATGCAGACCATCATGCCAGTATAGGCCTGCATCACTCCAGGTGGACCCTCGGGAGGCTGGGTCCAAAACCTAATTAGGAAAAAGGTTCTACAAGACAGCAGTTCCAAAGCTGGCAATCTTCTGGACTATATGTCCAAACAGTAGTGTTTTGTGAAGGTGTGTACTGTTTTCCAGGTAGCTACTTTACAAATGTTCAACAATGGGATGCTTCTCGAGGATGCCACAGAGGCAGAGGTACCCCTCGTGGAGTATGCCCTTAAGCCTCTTGGTGGCAGTTTCCCAATTTTCTCATAACAGAATTGAATGCAAGAAACTATCCAATGAGAGACAGATCTCTTTGTAGCTAGTTTGCCTCTGCCAGTCTCACAGTAGATAGCAAAAAGCTGGGTGATCTGAGACCTGACAACTTTTGTCTGGTCAGTGTAAATACTCAGGACTCGCTTTATGTCCAGGCTATTCAACTTTTGCTCGCCTGGACTGAAGTGTTCTAGACAGAGTACAGGAAGGGTCACTGACTGGTTCAGGTGGAATTCAGATCTCACTTTGGGCAGAAGTTTTCTGTTGGTTCTAAGAACTACCTTATTCCTGTTAGCTTGGCTCTGTACGGAAGTCTTGCAGTTCACTCACCCTCCTAGCAGAGGTCACTGCAACCAGGAATATGGTTTTCCATCTGACATACTTTGTCAGCAGTTTCCATAGAAACATAGAATTTGACAGCAGATAAGGACCACTTGACCCAGGCAGTCTGCCCATTTCCCTACCTAATGGATGAGCTGTAGATCCTAGTTAACCAACTGTCTACTTCTTCCTACCCCCACCCCCTAGAATTGCCTTATGACTGACCCATGCATTCTTGAATTCCACTACTGTTTTTGACTCCACAGTCTCCTCAAGAAGGCTGTTCCATGCATCCACAACCCTCTCCATGAAAAAATACTTCCTCACATTACCTCTGAGCCGTCCCCCCATTATCTTCAAATTGTGTCCCCTTGTTCTTGCACACCTCTTTTTTCTGAAATATGCTACCCTCTTGGACTTTGTTGATTCCCTTGAGGTACTTGAAAGTTTCTATCATGTCCCCCCTCTCCCTCCTTTCCTCGAGGCTATACATATTAAGTTCCTTAAGTCTCTCTTCATATGTTTTCTGGTGCAGACCCTGCACCATTTTAGTTGCCCTCCTTTGGACTGCCTCCATCCTGTTTATGTCTTTGTGGAGATTGGGTCTCCAGAACTACACACAGTACTCCAAATGGGGTCTCATCAGCTGTCTATATAGAGGGATAACTACTTTGTGTTTTCTACTGGTGATGCCTCTCCCTATGCATCCCAGTATCCCACTAGCCCTCCTTACTGCCCTCTCACATTGGTTGCCCACCTTTAGGTCATCTGATATGACTACCCCCAGGTCCCCTTCCATTTTTGTTGTTTTTAGTATCTCACCCCCATTGTGTACTCTTCCCCTAGGTTTTTGTTTCCCAGGTGCATTAGTTTGCACTTCTTAGCATTGAATCTAAGCTGCCATACCTTTGACCATTCCGCCAACCTTGCCAAGTTCCTTCTCATCCTTTCCACCCCACCTTGTGTATCAACTCTGTTGCAGATCTTTGTGTTGTCTGCAAAAAGACATACTTTTCCTTCCAGTGCCTCTGCAATGTCACTTATATCACAGAAACATAGAATGTGATGGCAGATAAGGACCGCTTGGCCCACCCAGTCTGCCCATTTCCCTACCTAATGGATAAGCTGTAGATCCTAGTTAACCAACAGTCTACTTCTTCCTACCCCCACCCCCTAGAATTGCCTTATGACTGTCCCATGCATTCTTGAATTCCACCACTGTTTTTGACTCCACAACCTCCTCAGGAAGGCTGTTCCATGCATCCACAACCCTCTCCATGAAAAAATACTTCCTCACATTACCTCTGAGCTGTCCTCCCTCTATCTTCAAATTGTGCCTCCTTGTTTTTGCACACCTCTTTTTCTGAAAAATGCTACCATCTTGGACTTTAATTCCCTTGAGGTGCTTGAAAGTTTCTATCATGTCTCCCCTCTCCCTCTTTTCCTTGAGGCTGTACATATTAAGCTCCTTAAGTCTCTCTTCATATGTCTTCTGGTGCAGACCCTGCACCATTTTAGTTTCCCTCCTCTGGACTGCCTCCATCCTGTCTATGTCTTTGCGGAGATTGGGTTTCCAGAACTGCATGCAGTACTCCAGATGAGGTCTCACCAGCTGGCTGCACAGAGGGATAACAACTTTGTGTTTTCTACTAGTGATAGATCTCCCTATGCATCCCAGTATTCCCCCAGCCCTCCTTGCTGCCCTCTCACATTGCTTGCCCACCTTTAGGTAATCTGATATGACTACCCCAGGTCTCTTTCCATTTTTGTTGTTGTTAGTATCTCACCCCCATTGTGTACTCTTCCCCTGGGTTTTTGTTTCCCAGGTGCATTAGTTTGCACTTCTTAGCATTGAGTCTAAGCTGCCATACATTTGACCATTCCTCCAACCTTGCCAAGTCCCTTCTCATCCTTTCCATACTACCTTGTGCATCAACTCTGTTGCAGATCTTTGTGTCATCTGCAAAGAGACATACTTTTCCTTCCAGTCCCTCTGCAATGTCGCTTATAAAGACATTAAAGAGGACCAGTCCTAGTACTGAACCCTGCGGTACCACACTAGTAACACCCCTTTTTTCAGAGTGGACTCTGTTTACTATTACCCTCTGTGTCCTAAATTGAAGAGGAGCGGTCCTAGAACTGAACCTTGTGGTACCCCACTAGTAACCCCCCTTTCTTCAGAGTGGACTCAGTTTACTATTACCCTCTGTCTCCTGTTCTCCAGACAATTTTGTACCCAGGCTACCATCTTGGGACCCACTCCAAGGCTGGTTAACTTGTATATTTATCTTTTGTGGGGGACTGTGTCACATGCCTTGCTAAAGTCTAGGTATGCCATGTCCACAGCCCCTCCCTGATCTACTACTTTGGTCACCCAGTCGAAGAAATTCATTAAATGTGTCTGACCTGACCTTCCCACTGTCCTGTGCCCCTCTGGCCTCTAGGTACTCAACAATTCTTTCCTTCAGAAGTGATTCCATTATTTTCCCTATCACTGAGGTAAACTAACAGGTCTGTAGTTTCCTGCCTCTGCCCTGCTCCCACTTTTGTGAAGTGGAATAACATCTGCCCTCCTCCAGTCCTCAGGCACCACCCCATCCTCCCATGATTTGTTAAAGAGGATAGTCAATGGTGTCACTAGTTCTACCCTTAGTTCTTATAGAATTCTGGGATGAATCCCATCAGCCCCATTGCTCAAAGGGAGCCTCCATAATCTGTGCAAGACATATATTAAGATCCCAAGGTGGAATAAGGTCCTCATCAGTGGTCGTAAGTGACAGGCCTTTAAAATACATTTTGAAAACTGTGTCCAGAACCTGCTGGTTTAAGGCCAATTTGGAAGTTCCCTGGGTGATTCTACTTAAGGAATTTGCCAGGTCATTGCATTTACCTGGCAGATTCGCTGCACATATGTTTCCTGCTATGGAATATGCCAGTTCTCAGATGCTTATTGCTTCATAGTTTTGAGGACCTTGCTCCTCCCTGCTTGTTTATATAGTACATTGTTGTGTTGTCTGTTCTTTTCTTTTTTGAATATGATTTTTATTGATTTTATCTTTTGAAACACATAAGTAGGCAGCAATTCCATCTTTTTACATCAGCATTTCTTCCTTTGTTACAAAATACAATACGTAACTATTATAAAGGTTAAGGCAGTTTATAAACTTGTTGTATAGATGTCCCCATTCTGTCTTTATTCTTAACATGCACAATATCCAGTTTTTATTAACCGCTACATCCGCCTCCTCTCCCTCCTCCCTCTGCCCCCTCCCTCTAAATCGTATCAAGGACAGAATTCTGGATCAATCTCTGTTTGACAGAGAGTCCCCCTCTGCCTTTTCATTATAAATGTCTGTGACTGGTTTTTAAGATTAGCAGTCAAAGTTTCCATATGACAGATATTTTTCATTATCATTCTCCAGTCATTTATAATAGGTATAATTGGTAACATCCATTTCATGGTTATAGATTTTTTTGCAGCCAGCAGGTATATAGGTAGTAAAGTTTTAGCCGGGGAGAGGGAATGATCCGGATAAATGGCTAGGAGAGCCATTTCCACTGTGAGTTCAATAGGCTCACCCAGACAAGACAAAAGTTCATCTTGTAAAGTGATCCAGTAAGGCATGAGGCAAGGGCATTGTCACATGACATGGGCTAGGTCAGCCAAGAGACAGCCACAGTTCCTCCAACAGTGGCTGTATCTTTCTGGCAAGTATTTTACCAGTACCGCCGGGGGACAGAAATATCTGGATCTGCATTTCCAGGAGAATTCTCTCCAGATATGGGACGAGGTGATCTTCACCGCTCGAAGTGCTGTGTCTGACCACTGGTCATTTGAAATTTCCATTTCTAGGTCCCTGTTCCAGCTATCTAGTATTGATTCTGTGGACTCTTCAGCTAGATCTCTGAGGGTCTTATAAAGCGATCCAATGAGATGATTCCAATGATTTCCCTGGATATGATCTGTGAATATGTTTAAAAGTGGAGGGACGGGGAGTGTCATCCTGGCTTGTATTGTTCAGTTTCTTAGAATGTGGTTTCTAACTTGAAAATATCTACAGAAGTCATTCTGAAGATTATATTTTCTCGTAAGCTCTTCAAATATTAGAACCCCTGACTGTCCCAGGAATTGAAAGACCTGTTCCAGACGCAGATGTCTCCACCTGGTGAAGGTCAGATCTGTTTGGGCTGGCAGTATAGCCTAGAGGTTAGAGTAATGAGCTGTGAACGAGCTTGGTACATCCAGCAGACCAGACCTGGGTTTGATTCTCACAACCTCCACTTGCATACTGTGTGACTTTGAGCAAGTCACTTAACTGCCCAGTGCTCCCAGGTCGCCCCTGAAAACAGGCACTTGTGCCTAGTGGGCCTTACCCGATTACCAAACACTAAAATAAAAAAAAGAAGAGCTCGTCTTCAGATATTAGTTTACCGTACTCAAATATTGATTTAAAGTCACCCTTCCTTCTCATTCCAAACCACAGTTTTAGTACATGTGATGTTATATTTGTAAAGTCTTTTAAGGGCAGAATTTTACCGACTGAGGAAAATATGATTTTTTTATGTCATACATATCATTCAGGTGAATTTCTAATGTTTTCCAAGGGGCTTCTTAGTTATCTGACAACCACAGGAGGAGAATTCGTAGGAAAGCTGCTTTGGCACAGAGTGTTAGGTTTGGGTGGTTTGTTTCCCCCCGGGCTAGGGATAGTTTGTGTTGTCTGTTCTGATTTGGACAGACTGACCCTGCAGCTGGGAGGAGAAAGACTGCATTGTTAGCAGCACTGCCCCGAGCTCTAGGAGGTTGATGTGTTCCAGTGAACCCTGTGGGTTCCACTGTGAGGCCCATTAGGTGGGTGCCCCACCACAGGAGTGAGGCATCTGTAGTAAGAATAATTGCTGGTGATTGCAGAAGGAAGCGAATGCCTTCTCTAAGGTTGCTTCCTTCCTTCCACCACTCTAATGACTGTACTAGTGCTTTTGTCACTGGCACTGGCTTTGACAGTGGGTCCCATCTTTGAGACCAGTTATCTAACTGTTACTGGTTAGCTCTCATTTGGAACCTGGCCCATTGAACCACAGCTGTGGATGTGGCCATGTGTATTAGTAACTGCAGGAAGTCTCTTACAGGTGTTGGCTGACCTGTTGTAAATGTCTCTGCTGCTGCTATCAAAGTTTGTAACTCTGGCCTGTGGGAGGAAAGTTTTCCTCTATAGTGCGTTTAGCTCTGCTTCTATGAAATCCAGTATTTGAACAGATTCTAGCTGGGACTTCTATAGAATTATCAACAATCCCAGGTTTTCCAAGGTGCTTTTTACCAACTGAACTCTGAGCACCTTGTCTCTTATTCTGTTTTCCCTGAGACTAGCCAGTCACCTGGGTAGGGGAAAACCACCACACCTTGTTTTCTCAGACATGCTGCCACCACAGCAAAGGACTTTGTGAAAATCAAACCTTGGAGCTGAGGTGAGACCAAAGGTAAGAGCTGTGAACTGGTAATGGCAGCTTCCCAGCTTGAATCTGAGATATTTCCTGTGTGATGCCCTCACTGGGATATGAAAGCAGGCATCTTTCAGATCCAGTGATCCCAGTCAGTGACCTGTCTGCAAAGATGGTATCACTGTCCTTAGTGTGACCATCTTGAATTTTTCTTTCTTCAAATGCTTGTTCAGAAATTTAAGATCTAAGAAGGGTCACCACTCCCCATTTTTCCTGCGGGTCAGGAAGTATCTTGAGATTAGGCCCCTGCCCCACTGGGATGCAGGGACTTTTTATATGCTTTTGATATCAACAGTTTCTTTACTTTCAGTACCAGCAGAATTCCATGGGAGAGTGAGCCAGAAAATATTTGCATGGGATGCCGGCCCAGTGGCACTGAGGGCTGAGATACTGGATGCCTTACCTCGTGCTATGCCAGTGACCCGGGTTTGGGAACAGACTCGGGTCATTGGGGTGCAAGCATGGGGGGGAGGGTAGGAGCAGGATTGAGCAGCCAGAAGGCAGCTCTCCTCTCCTCAGGTGGTTGCCACCCCCATAGTCCCGCTACCGCTGGGTGGAGGTCTGGTGGCTAGCAAAGGGGGTGACATGTAGAGGGGTGCCTTGAGATGCGCGTGCATGCCTCCACATGCGCGCTCGCATCCAATGCAGGAGATCGGGACTGGGGAGAAAAATAGAAAAGCACAATAAAAAAAAAAAAAATAAATATATATATATATATATAGTTTGTGTTTATACAGTTTTGGAAAACAATTGAACTGCAGAGACAACCCCAGGACCACTACCTCCAGTACCCACTTGTCTGTGATGTTTACTCATTTGTGGAAGTAGTGAGCCAGTCTTCCTCCCACTGGCAATGGTTGGGTGATCTGGGCAAAATTGTCAGGGATTTTATTTTGGCAGGGTCTTAGGCACTGGAATTGTAGCACTGCGCTTGGAGACCCTTCTGCCCCTTCCCCATAGTAACCTCTTTGTCATTGGTACTCACAGGGGGCATAAGAGGTATGGGCTCTTGGAAAGTACCCCCATACCTCTCAACCTCCCAACTTGCCAATGTGTGACAGAGGGCTACAAAATGTGTGACAAATGGCAAAAATGTGGTACGCCTGATTTTTTACAGCGCGCGGAGTCGCGCACTGTGGTGTTTTCATGTAAAATAAATGTTACCACAGTAAAAGTATTGTTAGTATGCTTGGCATGTGGTTTGTGCTGCAAATTAAAGAGAAAATTAAAATGTGTTGTGCCTATGTGTCCTTTATTAAATAAAGAGTGATGCAAACCCTAAATGTGTGTGTGTCCTTAATTAAAAAGAGTGATGCAAATCCTAAATGTGTTAACATTTTAAAGAATCCATCCAGAGGGACTTCACTCAGGCATGGGATAGGCATAAGGGAGCAATACAGATGAGTATGAATAGATAGGCCAATGACAGAGCAAAAGCTGATGGCACATTTATAAGGTAGAAAAAGAAATGGGCAGACTGGATGGGCCTTCCAGTCCTTATCTGCCGTCAACCTCTATGTTTCTGTATACCAGTGAAGCTCCCTCAATCAAACCATGGTCTTCCCTTACCAACATCTGTGCAGCCCTGAAAATTAATCGAGAGAGAAAGATGCATCTTTTCTGCTCTCTGAATGGCTTTTATGTTTTAAAGGTTTGCCACACCATCAAAACTGTGGTCTCTCCCATTGCCGGCATCAGTACAGCTCTGTATGCATGTGTGTAAAAGTCCCTGTCCTGATTTCGGTTTTCTGTTTTCAAAAATAAAAGAAGTTCACTGCTTGTACTGCCCATATCCCTTACCTGCATTGGTGTAGCATGAGGTGAAGCTGCTCATATTTTCTGCTCCATTAATTTAACCTTGTCTGTACAATGTGGAGTCGGAGTAAATAGTGCATCTAATCTAAAGCAAAGCTATACAGTACTGTACAGAGCTTAAATAATCTGAGTAAAGGTGACTACTGTACATATACTCAGTACAGTTCAGACGGTAGTGACGCTGTTCTGTGTGTGACACAAGCCGGTTCACTCAGGCAGGTGTCCTTGATGACCACTTCAGCCAGAGGGAGTTCATCTTCAGCAGCCCCAGCAAGTTCTCCCCAACAAATCTATCTATTAGCTGCTGCTGCTTCCGGGGGGGAGGGGGGGACTGGAGTTCAGGTGCTAGGAGCGGGGCAAAGACGATGTGCCCAGGGTCTCTCCCAGACGCTGTCCCCTCCGACTGTCCTACCAATAAGATCAAACCCAGTTTGCTGCTGTATGTGGCGTGCACCCACTCCTCCTATGCAGACTGAGGTCTGGGCACCTCCTCTCCTCGCTGCTCTGTCCTGCCAAACCAAAACCCTTCCATCCACTGCCTGGCCACCCGTCTCCGGATAATATAAAATAAAAAAAAATCCCCAAAGCACAAAAAGGCACAGCAAGAAGCTGAAACAGAATACCAACCCTCTGTTGGTCTGGTGGTCCCTCAGCGCTCAGCTGGTTGGTGGTGCAGCGTTCTTCCTTCTGGCTCCTCGCTTGGCCTCACTGTTCCGGCTTCATGGTATGCAGCACTGCAGCAGTTCTGATTGGTTCCTTGCGGTCTGTCTTTAAACCATCCTCGTCTCCTCCAAATGCTCCCAGAGCTATGGTTCCCCACTCCAGACTGCTTTATAGCAGGGAAGCGGACCTGAAGGCAGACCTGGCAGACAGACTCACAGATGAGTCACTATTCAGTTTGTGGGGTGCGGGTAAGTGTTTCTGTTGGCTGGCTGCAGTACAAACAAAGGGAGAAAGGGATTAGTGCTGCGCACGGTGCGGCCGCGTGGTTTTGGCATGCGAGGTGGAAAAGAACGGGAGAATGTGGAAAAGAACTGGAGAATGCGGGGCAGTGGTACAGGCAGACTGCATGGGTCAGAATGCGGGACATCACGCGAAATCTGGTACAGTTGAGAGGTATGAGTACCCCCCACCTGTGTCTCCCCTTCTATAGGACCTGTAGTATGTAGAGGTATTTTCCTTTTCCTTGTTACTTTTGTAAGTGTTTTTGTATTCATCCACTTTTTTCATGTATGTCTCTATTTTGTCATCGAGTAACAAATTTCCCTCAAATGAGAAATCCATGGCTTTGTTTTGAGTATCCTGAGAAAGGATGGTAATCCTAAACCAGGAAAACCTTCTTAAGGACATTGCATGAGCAAGAACTCTAGCAGCAGGGTCATTAGTGTCCACCACAGTGTCAAAATGATATTTAGTGGCATCCTGGGCTGATCCTGCTGTAGTAATCGGGTCCTGTGCCAGTTTACCATCTGTTCTTTTGGCAAGTGCCAGAATTGTGTTCCAGAGTGCTTTCTGATACTGTGCTACACGCGCTGAATAAGCTGCCTGCCGGATAAACAGGGAAGCTGTGGCATAAAACATTTTGGCAATAGCATCCAATTTTCTAGAGCCCTTTTCAGGAGGCTTTGTAGATAGTGATACTTGCTCTCTTACAAGCAGCAGCCTGGACTCTCCTTGATGATTTGGAAAGGCATACAGGTATTCCACTCCCTGCTTGTCTGCATGGATTGTCCTTCAATTTTCTTGTCAATGGCTGCAGCTCAAGGAGGTGCAGACATGATTTTTTTTTTTTGTAAATATCATTTTTATTGGTATTTTAACTTATTTACACATAAGTCAGCCAGACCATCAACCATAGTTAAAAAATACATAAATTTCAGAAGCAGACTCAGTGAGAATATAGTGCCCATAACATAATAATATATTCCAGATCCCAAATAGAGTAGTTCTTACTTTTAGTCATTTTGGCTCCACATTCGGCACGTTAGTGCCCAGGCCCTTCAGTCTGAAGTATCGACCTATCTTAGTCTATGCAGGGTAACCCATAATCTGCTACTTATAAGGTCACAAAAACACAGTGTAACTGTAGTGCAAGTCTCGGGGATTAATGTCCATACATCCCCCAGCAGGGGGCTCGATGAGGGTGCCCCCCCAGAAGGCGGACCACACACCCCCCAGTAATGGGTCCATCCCACCCCCTCACAACCAGGACACCCAGGAACCAACGGGAGGAGTGAGAAGGGGGAGCCCAGGAGGCCTACGACCATCCCCCTCCCTCATGGAACAAAGGTTGGGTCCTTTAACAGATAATACATCTGCCATCGGGCCCACTTAGTCGCAAATTTCCCTTCTTGGTTATTTAGGCTATGTGTTATTTTTTCCATGACATAGATTTGTTTAGTAATAGTCCACCAGTCTTGTATGGTGGGCACTTTAGGCGTCAGCCAATGTTTTGTGATGGCCTTTTTGACTGCTGTGAGGAGTATAAGTAGGAGATGTCTAGTTGTTGGGCCACGCATGTCACGGGGAAGAACCAGAAACAGTACCACCTCCATTGTCAGCTGAAACTGGGGGTCAAATATCTGCTGAAAATGATGTTGCAGGCAGGCAAAAAAAGGCTTCAGGGAGGGACAGCTCCACATCACATGGTGTGATCAGCCCTTGTAGCACCACAAAGGCCGGCAGCCCATCCTCGCCCGCATAGTGACCCGTGAATTGCAGGGGCTTTAAAATAACGGATTAAGCATTTCCAAGAAAATTCTCTCCAGACATGCGAGCTGGATACCTTAGCTGAATATTTCCATGCTCTTTGCCAATCCTCTGGGGCTATCAGGTAGCCGCTTCTTGGCTCCAGCAGTTTGAATGCTATCTGTGCAGGTGGAACTCTGGGTCCTCAAGGACCATAGTACATTGATATCAGGTTGTTTTGCCTGTGAGTCCTAATGTGTATTGTTAGGGTTTGTATTAGTGATGGGATCCGCCTCCTGGTCCCAGATTTCCGGAAGACACTCCATATAGTGCCTGAGCTGTAGATAACGGAAGAAGTCTTCCTTTGGAATACTAAATTTTTGAACCTCATTGAAAGCCCACATTATACCTTGTCTGACTATTTGACTTAAGTATTTCAGTCCTCCTCCTCCCACTGCCGGAAACCACCATTAAGGGTTTCTGGGGAAGTCACTCAGACTGGGATTGGGCATAAGAGTGGCAGAAATGTGGATAGTTGATGGCTGTTTTGAATGCTATGCCAGCCCCAACCAAGCTTCAAGCCAAGGGTTCCCTTGTGGGAATTTCTTCCCATTGTCCCTGGGTTTGTACAGGGTGCTATGAAACGTATAATTGTCCATCAGCACCCGTTCTATATCTAGCCAGTGTGGGCTGTTTGTTCTGGTTTGTCTGGACATCATATACGTTATATTTACCGCCTGGTAATATAGCCTGAAATCTGGGAGACCCAAGCCTCCTTCGTCTCTAGGGAGGATAAGAGTTTTGAGCCTTACCCGAGGTCTTTTATTGGACCATATAAATTTGGTGATGTGTCTATTTCCTTAAATGTTTGCATAGGAATCTGGATCGGAATATTCTGGAACAGATACAATGCTCTAGGAAGGGAAATCATTTTAATTAGGTCAATCCTGCGTGCCAGCCCAAAGGGGAGGGCCGCCCACTCAGCTAGGTCTGTTTTGATTTGCATCACCAATGGGATATAGTTGTACTTATAGAATTCCCGGGGGGAGTTCGCTATGTGTACACCGAGGTATTTAAGTTTTCTTAAATCCCACTTCCCAGGGACAGTGGTTTTTGCCCTCTGTGTGGGAGAATAGTAAAAAGGGGGCATCTCAGTTTTATTGAGGTTTAATTTGTACCCTGATACTGCACCAAAGTCCTCTAGTATCAATTTGACTGCAGGAGAGATTGTTCTGGATTACGAGGTACAGCAGTATATCATCAGCTTAGAGGCTATAATGCGCTCCACTCCCCAATTCCACCCCTGATATCCTGTGCCTCCCTGATCCTCTGGGCCAGGGTTCTATGAAGGCCGCAAACAAAGGGGCAAAAAGGGGCAGCCCTGACTTGTTTCCCTGTATAGTGGGAAATATCTGGAATGATGTCCGTTAACCTTTACGCAGGCCTGTGGGGCGGAGTATATGTTTTGCAGGACCTTTATAAGAGCGGAGGGAAAGCATAATTTATGTAGTGTTTCATAAAGAAACTGCCATGACACTCTGTCAAATACCTTTTCGGCATCCAGGCTGACCAGCAAGGATGGGACTTCCTCAGAGTGCATGTGGTGCATCACGTGTAGGGTTCGCCTTATGTTATCTGTGGTTGTACGCATTCGGACAAACCCGGTCTGATCCTTGTGAATCAGTAAGGGGAGGATCTGATCCACTCTATGAGTTAAAATTGCCATAAAGAATTTATAGTCCTGGTTAAGTACTGATATTGGCCTGTAGGAGGCGCACAGCTGTGGGTTCTTATCTGGCTTGGGAATGACCGATATCATGGTGTAGGCCCAGGACGGGGGAGGGGGCCCCCCCTTCATGACCCAGTTAAAGACATTGCGAAGGCTTGGAAGGACTTGGGTCTTAGTTACCTTGTAAAATTCCGCACCGTATCTGTCTGGACCGGGAGACTTCTGAGATTTGGCATTCTTTATGGCAGTCAACAATTCCGCATCTGAGATCGATGCAACCAAGGCCTGGCTTTGGGCTTCTGTGAGTCGTGGAAGAGTGACTGCTCAGGGAACTCCACCACATGGTGTGTGGGAACCTGCTTTTCTGGAGTATATAGGGACTGATAATATGCAGTGAAGGCTTCTGCAATATCCTGGGACTTGGTTAACTGCGGTCCCCCCGAGGGATGAAGGATTGAGGCGACCGTAGCCACCTTTTTTTGTTTTCGGACTTGGTATGCCAGCATCCGAGTAGCCCTCGGCCTGACCTCGTAGAATTTCTGACGTAAGAAAGTGAGGGCCATCTCAGTCTGCTGCTGCACCAGCCGGTCTAGTTCAAACTTGGTTTGCTGTAGCTGAGGGAGCACTGTTGTGTCCCCTTGTTTGTGTGCCATTTGTAAAAAGTGGAGGGAGTCCTCCAACTCCCGTCTCCGCGCCCTTCGCTGTTTTTCTTGTTCTGCTGTGAATTTTATTAAGTGCCCCCTAAGTACTGTTTTGATCGTGTCCCAGTAGATGGCAGGGGTAGAATCTGAAATCGGATTATCTTTCTTAATCTCCTGAATCTTCTCTTCGAGAAAATCACAGAACTTTTTAGAGCGCAAATGAAATGGATTCAGCCTCCAAGCCGTCCGTTTAGGTTGGAGGTCGAAGTCCCATATGGAGATCTGAGGTGCGTGATCTGAGACAGCAATGTCTCCAATTTGTACTTCATTCAGCATCCCCAGATTCTCCACATGTGTGTATACCTGGTCAATGCGGGTGTACGTATGATGAACAGCAGAATAAAAAGTATAATTCCTCGAGTGGGGATGGAGCCTTCTCCAGGCATCGACCCAACCTGCCTCAGTCGCAAATCTTTTAAAGAGCCTTTGGGTAGCTGACAACCTGGGAGGTTTCATACTAGTGGAGTCTAGATTGGGGTCCATAACAAAGTTAAGGTCACCCGCCATCATGAGCACTCCCTCCGTTTTTTGTATAATTTTATCCAATAGTGGTCTAAGTTGCGTCACCAGCATTCCTGGGGGGAAATATAGATTCACCAGTGTCACCTGCTTATCGTGCATAACACCCTGCACCAAAACCGTGCAACCTTCCGGGTCAGCCCATGTGTCATTGACCACAAAGGGAGTGCCTGGGGAGATGATAATAGCCACTCCCCTGCGTCTGCCGGACCTGGCCGAAGAATGAAATACCTGCCCCCTGGTGAGTTTGGCTAATTTTGTGTGTTCCACGGTGCAGACATGATTTTTGATGTGGCCTTCTGAAGTGATTTATGTATGGGAAGTAACATTTTTCTTGGTGGAGCTTCTCCCATAGAAACATAGAATTTGATGGCAGATAAGGACTGCTTTGCCCATCTAGTCTGCCCATTTTCCCTACCTACTGTAATACTGCAGACCCTACTAGATCTCCAGCTTCTACCCTCTCTTTCCTACCCACTAAGGTTCCCTTGTGCCTAGCCCATGCATTCTTGAATTCCATCATACTTTTTGCCCCCACCACCACCCCATGGAGGCTGTTCCATGCATTCACCACCCCATTCTGTGAAAACAATTTTTCTCTGGTTTCCCCTGAATCCACCCCCTCCAGCTTTATAGCATGACCCCTTGTCCTTGATTATGTCCATAAATTCAGCATCTTCTTCATCCTCCTGTTTTTTGTGGGTGGATATTGGGGTATCAACCATTTGTCTGACAAATGAGGAAAAAGAGAAGTAGTCCTCATTATGCCTCTGAGGAGGTTCAAACTCTTGCTCAGGTGCACCTTCCAATTCCATGGTGTCACCTTCCTCTATTTACACATAGTATTCTTTGTCCCTCTCTGCCTACACAGGAAGATAGACTGGAGCCTGAGCCGGGGCGGTGTTGTTGGCAAGGATCTTATTAAAATTTCCAATGGCCTGGAAAAATTGCCACATTTTTGAAATGTTTTTTGATGAGGGCATTTTACCGGCACCATCTGCCAGCTCATTTCTCCGTTCAGCAGGAAATATACTGACATTATTTTAATTTCTTTTTTGGAAGACACTGTTTCCAATGTCTACTCTGAGGCTCTTTTATTTAAATTTTTGCCATCAATGGATTCAGTGTGCCCTCTTTTGGACACCCTAATGCCTGAAATATCTTTACCAAGTCTATCTGATGACTTTGGAGCATCACCTTTTACATTATTTGCTGCTGTATATGTGGAGATTGACCCTTCTGATGTATTCTTTCCACCATCATTGGGAACTCTCTCAGAGCCTTATAATTTTTTTTGTAACAGAGGCAGACTGAGGAGGTATACTTTTTTTTTTTTACTTTTTTTTACCCTTTTAAATGAGGTTTTTAGGCAAAGAAAAAAAAAGATGGCTTAAAATTTACAAAATCATGTTCTGGACCAAGACACTTTAAAGAAAGATTGTGGCAGTCTGCCCTTGCCAGGAACAGGAAAAACAATTTAAGATTTTTTGAACTTGTAGGTCCATAAGTTCTCCCAGATATACCAATTTGGAGATCCTTTACAGAAATTGTGAGCAATTCCCAAGGAAAAAAACTCTGTAGTGCAAGAGCTCAGTAGAAAAAAATGGCTCTTGCATTCAAAAACTGTACCAGAATTCAAATTGCAGTTCCTGGGCACAGAGTGATACAAAAAGTGAAAGTGCTCCATTTCCTATAATCTTAGAAATAAATATTAACTACTGCTGAAAAATTTAGCTAAAACAGAGATTAGAATAATTTACAATACTCAGATAAAAAAAGGTAGCCGGTATGAGTAGATCTCACTTCAAGGGGGCTCTTGCAGCAGGCAACACCATTAGGACTGAAGCCACCAGCCGCCAGGACCCCACTGAAAACTTCTAGCTAGCAGTCATTAGTGGGGGACTGCCCCCGATGTTGGCCTGCACCCAACATCCACCTATAAAAGGGGAAGTCCCCCAGCTCCACCTCAGTTCTTTTCCCGCCGTCAACCCATGCAAGTCGGACCTTCATGGGCACCTTCTGCTATAGTCAACCATCATTTTCTCCATGTTACCCGCATTTTCTTATTTCCCAAATTTTCTCAAAAATTACAATAATTCATGCATGTCTTCTTCTCCGTCCTCTTCTGTGGCGCGGTGGTGAATGAAGTGTGATTGTGGGAAGCAGCTTCCCCACAAGGATGGCCACTCATCGTGTCTGCTGTGCCTAGGTCCAGACCACATTACTGAGGTCTGCCAGCACTACCAGGATTTTTACCAGCGCACCTCACTCCACTGCCAGAAGACTGTGGAAGCTTTCCTACTGCAGCAAAAACTGTCAGTGATGGAGAAGGAGCTCCATAAAAGTACCTCTTTTCCTCGGCCTCCAGGGCTTCTGCTTCTTCATCCTCAAAAGAGATGTCATCTTCAGGAAAGCACAAACACCATGAGAAGCCCAGGGACAAACCTCGGTCAGCTTCCTGTTCCAGGTCCCCGTGTAAGTCGGCGACTCAGACTGGGTCTTCCTCCCACTGGAGATTGGCCCCTGCCACCCCAGCAACCCTCACCCCTTCTGGGCTGCCACTGGTGAAACTAGCTGCCCTTATTAACATCACAGGCAGTGATTCCTCAGGGCTCGGGACTTCATCCCAACCTCTCAGCCCCTAAAGCTCAGGCTCTTACATCAGCTGGGTCCTCAGCCAGGTGGCTCAACCGGGTCCTCTATGGGTGGTGGGTCTACCCATTACCCTCCCAGTCCCGGTGTCAGCTAAGTTGAACCTGACTTCAGGGGCCGGCCCCACTAAGCGGTGCCAGGGGCATGTGCTCACTTCCCCCGTGAGAGTGATGTCTCTACCCCACTCAGGAGCGAGCTCCCCAGCACAGGCTGCTTCTTCTCAGATGATGCTGTCTGTGTCACCAGACCAGCATCAGCCTACACCTGTCTGGTTGATGCCGGCCAACCCAATGTCGACTCTGGTGATGCCTTGACCGTCACAGACTAACCCTGTCATCACTCGGCTGATGCTCGTGGGTCCAATGGCCACTGCTACTACCCTTGTTAGACTGGTGCTGGATGGTTCTCAGCCGCAGGGACTGATGCCCAATAACCCAATGCCAGTAGATCTGATGCCCTAGTTACTGCAGCCTAAGGAACCAACATCGGGGCCCTCCAACCCCACCCTGCAAATGCCAGCTCAGCCAGTCACACCTCAGAATCCACCTACAGACCATAATTCTCTGTTTGCCTCCTGGTGGGCATACTTTAAGGACAAGGAGTCCCCGAAGGTGCCTCCTACTCTGACTCCTGGGGATCTTACTCCAAATCCAGATCAAGTTCCTCCTAGGAAGGTCCCAACACCACATCCTAGAGAACCAACTCTACAGCCTGAAGGAGCCTGGCGCCAGCTATCTGAGGACTCACCAACAAAGGCATTGTCACTCGCCCTCTCCATCCCTGGACTCAGGTGAATCAGAAGAATATTCTTCTTTATCCTCCTCAGAGGAGTCTGCAGGTGATGACTTACCATCTGAAGCAGAGGAGCCCAGAGATACCCCTCAATCTCCTCCAGATGATCCTACTTTCATGGAGGTGATGAGGCACATCCAATCCATTTTGGTTGGGATACAGAGGAGGGGACCCTGAGAGACATCAGTTGGTCCCCTTCCTCCGTAAGAAGGAGTCACTGCCCATGGTTGTTCCTCCCCTAATTGAATCCTTGATGGACGTCAACAGGACTGCTTGGAAGCATCCTTCCTCTACTTTGGCAACCTCCAAGAAGGCAGATTGACAGTATAATGCTGTAAGAGAGGAGCCTTTTTATGGGGAGCACCCAGATGCTGACTTGGTAGTAATTAATGCTGCCCATGATTGCTTTCGGTGCCCCAGGCACCTGAGCACTCGATCTTCTGACAGAGACTCCAGACAGACAGACAGACCACTTTGGCAAGAAGGTCTATGCATCTGCCACCTGCACCATCCATTCCCTGAACTTTCTGGCCCACATGGTCCAGTACCAGAATGCCTTGTGGGAAAAGGCCTTAGAGGTGGCTCAAGCTCAGCTGAATATGGCGGGGAAGTCTGTGCTTTTGCACCTTCTGAAATTGGGCTCGGATGTTGGGACCTATGTTCTCCGAGATTCCTATGACTCTGCAGACTCTGCAGGTAGAGCTGTGACTACGGGAGTTTGCCTCCAATGCTACTCCTGGCTCAGAGTCTCCGGGTTTGCCCTGAACATGCAATCCAAGATATGGAAATTACATACCTACCATAATTCTTGATCTTCTTGGACAAGTCTTCACCAGTAGTCACACTTCTGGGTTCTAGTCGGAGTTGCTAGGACTCCACAGGAGCCAAAAACCTTCAGGAGGGCCAGCACCGTGGTAGGACCATGCATGCGCGGCACCACAAGATCAGCTTGCACCTATATAAGCTACCTCAGCATTGACCCTCCAACTGCCTCAGTACCTTTTTTACCGAAGAGGTGCAGTGTAAATAAACTAGATAAACCCCTAACCTAGCCAGGGCATAAGATAGCCCTGTTGACCCATGTAAGAAGGTCAATTAACAATGTCTTCATGCCCGGCCAGCTATAGGCATGACAGTACAGGATTTCTGCTTGTGATGCCCGGCGACCTGGGTTCGGAATGGACCCGGGTTGTCGGAGGGCCAGCCAGGAGGAGAAGGATTGAGCATCCCATGGACTGCTCTCCTTCTCTGGGGGGAGGATGGGGGAAGCGATCGACGCACTGAGGACTCCTGGCAGAGGCTGGGGGATCTCAGGCGACTGACACGTATAGTTCTGGGAGGCGGGGTGGATGCTGGTGTCATTGCACATCCCCGCCTCCATGAGGAAAAACGGCAGAAAATCAAGGCAGGCAAGGATCGCGTCTCCATGAAGCCCTCCCGGAAGACCTCAGTTCACCACCGTCACTGCAGGTCCCCCGACTAGATATTGGCTCTGTGGTCACAGAAAAAGGTGGCCACGGCCCAGCCCTCTGGGGGGCAAGCCGGGAGTGACTGGGGGACCTCGGCAGCCATAGATGGTGGTGGAGGCTTCCAGGGGCCGTGACCAGGGCTGATTAATGATGGGGTCCTGCCAGAGAAAGGCAAAATAAAAAAAAAACAAAAAAAAACAATGTCTTCACAGCCCAAACCAGTGAGGGGGTGAAGACTAGGAACAGATTGAGTAAACTGGGGGGATGGTGGATGGGTGTGTGAATAAACAGTGAAGGCTTGTCCAAGAAGATCAAGAATTATGGTATGTACGTAATTTCCATATCTTCCTGGACTTCAGTCTTCACCATTTATTCACACTTCTGGGTTAGAGTACCAAGCTAAACCAATCCTCTGAGTAGGGTGGCAGGAGACAGAGCTCACTCAGGACAGAATCCTGTTAACGATTGTCCTGCCAATGGAATCATGCTGTTTTGCACAGACATCCAAAGCGTAGTGTTTCACAAAGGTGTGCACTGAGCTCCAAGTCACCACTTTGCAAATCTCAGTAAGGGGAACTGAACATATCTCCACCAGGGATGCGGCAACTGCTCTAGTTGAGTGGATACATACCTGTCCTTCCAATCTGACCTGCGCCATAGAATAACAATGACAAAGGCATGCCACTGCCCATGCAGAAATACATCTGATGGATACCGGCTGACCCAGCTGGGCCACACTGAAAGACACAAAGAGTTGTTTCACCTTATGGATGTCTCCAGTTCTATCTATGTAGAAATGTAGGGCTCTCTTGACATCCAGGAAATGAAGGGTGCATTCCCCTTCATTTTGGAAGTTAGCAAAGTAAGTAGGCAGAACCAAGGGCTGGTTAGGTGGAACTCCAAAACAACCTTGGGTAGGAACTTAGGGTGAGCACAGAGAAAGTACAGTTACCTAAGAACTTACTGTCACAGTAGATCTTTGAGAGGAACTCGTTCAGCAAGTAACACTTTTAGGACTGAAGCCAGCAAGTGCCAGGACCCCATGGAAACTTTCTAGCTAGCAATACTGCGGGGGACCAACCCCTACATTGGTCCACCCCCGACATCACGTACAGTATAAAAGGGATGGTCCCCCAGCCCATCCCCAGTTCTACCGCCGGAGACTGACTAGTGGTAAAAGTACAAAGGAGTACTGAGGAACGAAGGTATCTGAGATGGAGAAGAAATTACCTGGCCGAAGGAGGGTGGGAAAAATAGCACCTTCTGCAAGAGTTCCTCTTGAAGATCTACTGTTATGGTAAGTTCTCACATAACTGTACTATCTTACTTTGAGATTTGCTCTTGCAGTAGGTAACACCTTTAGGACAGAGTCCCAAGCAGTAAAGGAGAATCCTTAGCAGAAGGGCGGAGGAAGGAGCTCCTCAGAGAAAATTTAGGGCAGAAGGCCTTGAAGGACTGCGAGTCCAAAGCCAGCTCTGCATCATGAAGCAATGTCCAGACTGTAGTGTTTTATAAAGGTGTGGACAGAACTCTAAGTGGCAGCCACACAAATGTCTGCGACAGAGACATTTCTCGGTGAGGTGAAGGAAGCCACCATACCCCTGGTAGAGTGACCCTTAACCAAGCCTGGTAAGGGTTTGTCATACTTGTTGTAGCAGAACACAATGCAACTCACCAACTATTTGGATAAACACTGTTTAGAAACTGCAGCCCCTGCCATTGGGGGGGAGCCGAAAGACACAAATAACCAATCAGACTGATGAATAGAACGGGTGCGGTCCACATAGTAACAGAGCACCCTGTGCACATCCAGAGTATGTAAAAGAGCCTCCCCTCAGTTTGAGTATTCTGGTAGTAAACCGGCAGGTGGCTATCTTGATTCAAGGTAAACTTTGAGACCACCTTCGGTAAGAAGTTAGGATTAGTTCTAAGAGCACCCTGTCCTCATGGAAAACCAAATAAGGATCTTTACACATCAGGACCTGAAGCTCAGAAATCCTTCGAGCAGAAGTAATAGCAACTAAAAACAATGCTTTCCATGACAGAAAGCAGAGTTCGCAACTCACAGCAGGTTCAAAGGGAAGCAGAGTTAGTTTCTCTAACACAAATAAAAGGTCCCAAGGTGGGATGGGGTCCTGGATGAGAGGCTTCAAATGAAGTATACTCTACAAAAAGGTGCAGGGAAGGTCCAGCTGGGCAATAGACTTGCCCTCAATAGGCACATGGTATGCGGAAATGGCAGAGAGGTGTACCTTAAGTGAGGAGTAGCTGAGTCCTGCATCTGAAAGAGAGAGAGGAGGTACTTCAAAACTGGGTTCCCTGGGCAAATGAAGGGATCCAAGCTCTGTGCGGTAGCCCAAATACAGAACCGCTTCCATTTCATAGCATAGGTTACACTAGTGGAGGGTTTCTTCACTGCCGCTAGGATGTCTGCTACCCTTGCAGAAACTCCAAATCTGGAGATGGCTAGATCTGCAGGAGTCATGCAAGAGAGATCTGAGATTCGGATGGACCAGTGAGCTCTGCTCCTGGGGGAGCAAGTCTGACCTGAGGGGCAGGGACACTGGGGTTCCACCACCAGCTGCTGCAAAAGGGGAAACCAGATTCGATCAGGCTGAAATGGAGCTACTGGGATCACATCTGCCCCTCTGACTGCAATTTGATGAGTACCCATTGCAGAAGGGGGAAGGGAGGGAATGCGTAGAGACACCTCCCCGTCAAGGAGAAGAACAACGCTTCCTGCCCCAAAACACCAGGCCCTGGATCTAGCAAGCAAAAACTGAGCAGTTTTACATTGGATGGGGAGGCAAATAGATCTATTTCTGGCCAGCCCCATTGGATGAAGAGACCTTCTGCCACTGCGGGAAACAGCTCCCACTCATGGGCTCTGGACCGAGTCTAATGAGACTGTCGTCCAGACAGTTGTGAATGCCTGGAACATGGACTGCCGTGAGTTCCAGTTGGTGTTCCACTGCCCAAGTCCACACTCGCATGGCTTCTCTGCAAAGAGGATAAGAGTGTTCCCCCCCGCTTGTTAATATAAAATACTACTGACACGTTGGTTCGTATTAGCAGGGGACCAGTCAGAAGGACTGTCTGGAAGGCTTGGAGGGTGTAAAGAACTGACCTCATCTCTAGAATGTTGATGTAGAGATAAAGCTCATGCTAGGCCCAGGATCCTTGAGTTTGGTGAGTGCCCAGATGAGCTCTCTAAATCTGGCCAGAGGCATCTGTGGTCAAGATCTGGGTGGGAGACTCCTTCCTGAAGAAAACCCCTCTAGAACGATTGGGGGTATTCAGACACCATGCCAGGGACTGCTTGACTGGGCTGGATACCAGGACCGGCTGGTCCAGATCATCTGACCTCTGATCCCACTGCACCTGAAGGTTCCAATGGATCACTCTCATGTACAGGTGGGCCATACAGACCATGGCAATGGCTGCTGCCATATGTCCCAATACTCTTAGGATTGTCCTGGATGGAACTTGGTGAGCTGAAAGGAGCTGCCAAGCATGAGACTGAAGGTGCTCTACTCTGCCCTGGGGAAGAAAGGCTTTGCCTTTGCCTTGATCCATGTTCAAGATTGCTCCTATGTATTGAAGCCGCTGACTTGGCCAGAGGGAGGATTTGGGGAGGTTCAAAGTGATCCCCAGGTCCTGAAATAGGGTGAACATGTCTTGAAGGGTTCCCATGAGCCAGTCCTGAGAGGGAGCAGTGAGAAGCCAATCACTGAGGTAGAGGAAAACATAGTGTCCCTGCTGCCTGAGACTTGCTGCTACTACGGCCAAACATTTGGTGAAGACCCTTGGTGCTGACAACAGACCGAAGGGCAAGGTCCTGAATGGATAGTGATGGCCCTGAAAATGGAAGCACAGGAACCTCCTGTGAGGCTGGAAAATCCAAATGTGGGGGTATGCATCCTGCATATCCAGTGAGCATAACCAGTTTGCTTGGTGAAGTAAGGGAAGGAGACCTAACAAGGTCACCATCCTAAACCTTTTGCACTCTATATACTGGTTCAGCTAGCTTAAATCCAAGATGGGACAGAGATCCCCCATTTTCTTTGGCACGAGGAAAAAGTGGGAGTAAAACCCTGTTTCTCGTTACTCTGGAGGTACTGATTCAATGGCCCTCTTCTGAAGGACAGCCTGGATTTCCTCTGCTGTAAGGGTACTGTGGGCATGAGAGTACTGGAAATGCACTGGAGGGCTGTCTGGGGGGACCTCCGTGAATTTGAGAGTGTGATCTCTTTTGATGAGCTGCAGAACCCAGCGGTCTGAGGTGATCTGATGCCACCCTGCTTAGTGCAAGGAAACTGACCCCCACCACTTCCCCTGTTGACTCTGCTGAAGGAAGAGGGTCGAGCAGTGAGTCATGTGGAAAAGCTGGGAAGGGGGAGAGCCAGCTGAGAGGTTTGAGAGTCCCATGGGGCAGAACATCTGGTGGCAGTAGTAGAGGCCTTGCGCTTGAAGCCAGCCCACTGATGCTGACCTTAAAACGGCTGTTGGCTCTGCCTACAAAAGGACTGCTTGGGCTGTGGTTTGGGTTTGTACATGGTCTGTACTGACTTGACAGCTTTGCCTGCTTCCTGTAATTGGGTAATGATATTACGGGTATCTTCCCCGAACAAGGCTAACTCTCTGAAGAGGGCATCCATAATCTTGGACTGGACATCCTGGGCAAACCCAGAGGCTCTCAGCCAAGAATAACGGTGGATGCAGACTGCTGAAACTGTGGCTCTGCCCGCCACATCCACTGTCATATGAAGACTGCAGGACATGATTACCAATGTCCGAGCCCAACTTCATAATAGCCATGAGCTCTGCTCGTCCGGGTGAGTCCGGCATTGTCTGCATGAGTTCAAGTGCCTTGTCCCACAGGATGTTCTGGTACTGTACAATGTGGGCAAGGAAGTTCTGTGATCTGATGGCACAGCTGGAGGAGGAGAAAACCTTCTTAGCCAGATGGTTGAACTGTTTGGAGTCCTTATCTGGCGGCTGCGTACTGAGATGCTGCAGATGTCTGGATCTGTCATGGGTGGTACTGAGTACCACAGAGTCTGTCTGTGGTTGTTCTCCACAGTAGGGGTCATCCTGGAGGACGATAACAACTGGTTTGACTTTTTGGTGATGGCGGGGGTAGAGAAGGGATGCTTCCAGGCAAGTTTGTTGGCATCCTTGTATGAGTCTACCATTGGGGGGGACTGCTATAGGGAGGGTGTCCTTCTTCCTTAGAAAGGTGGCCAACCTTTTTCACTCCGGGTTGAGGTCCTCCAAATCCCAGCCATTCAACTGCTGAATGTGATGCATCACATCCATGAAGGAAGGATCATCAGGCGGGGAATGTGGAGTGCCCTTCATGACATCAGGGTCAGACGGAGAGTCTGAGTCCTCATAGCCAGAGGAGGAGTAGGAGTCCAATTCTGAGTCCTCCGAATCTGGGGAAAGTGAAGGCAATTTCTGGAGCCTGAGTGGTCATGGTGATGACAGGACCTTGTCTGGCATTGGCCTGTTGGGAAGTGGCGAAGCCGGGGTGTCCACAAACTTAGCAGGTGTCGGCCCTTGGACAGCCAGTTTTCCAGGCACCTGGGGAACTTCTTTTTCCTTGAAGAAGGACCACCAGACTGCAACTGACTCATTTAGTCCCTGCGGAGGATGAGGTTTGTCTGGCGTCGGGTCGGCTGGTGCTGAAGGGCCCGGCATCTGGTCATCTGGCTGAGGTAACCCCAGCAACAGAGTAGTCTGATCCTGGCCATCTGGCATTGGGGGAGTCTGGCCCTGGCCATCCGGCATCAGGTCCAAAGGAGTACCCTCAGGCATTGGGGAAACCTGATCTGATGTCCGACCGTCAGTTGTTGGGTCCTCAGGTGTTGACTTGCGAGGAGTGCCAGTGTCAACTGATGTTTGCAGAGGTGCCGGTTTTCTTGAGGGGGTGCTGAGGAGGCTGGCGTAGGTGGGGGCCAGGTAGGAGGACTAGCCAGCAGATGCCTGGGTGGAGTTGCCTGAGGAGGAAGGGTCGCTCCTGAGTGGGACATGCATCCTTTACTCCCGGAGGAAGAGGACTGTCCCCGGTGTCACTTCTCAGTGTTGGCCCCTGATGTCAGGGCAGACTCAGCAGATACCCTGGCTAGGAGGACAACAGACAGCGGTCTGCCACCCGAGGAACCACCAGTCGAGCCACCAGACTTGGAGCCCCCAGGGGTGATGGGCTTATGTTTGAGTGGCTGAGAGCCATTGGAGGACTTCCCACACCCTGAAGAGCCTTCTCCTGAGATAGAGATGAGGGAGGGAGGCTTCGTTACCGGGAGCCCAGAGGATGAGGAAGTTGCTGACTTCTGCTTCGGGACTGAGGGTGGCCTTCTGCCCAGAATTTCTCCTTGTCCCGGTGCTTGTGTTTGCCGCTTGATCTCTTCTCCTTGTGAGAAGAAGAGGAAGAGGGAGAAGAGGATGAGCTTTTGTAGTGAAGTTCTTCTCCATGGCAGATATCTGTTGCTTTAGCAAGAAGGCTTCACATGCCAGAGTCTCGTGCACTGGTTGAAGTTACGGCAATGCTGGCAGGCCTCGATGTTGTGCTCTGGTCCTAGGCAGAACAGGCAGGCTGAATGGGTGTCTTTATGCGGGAACTGCTTGCTGCACATGCACTTGGAGGGGCACCTCTTGATGGAAGATGTTGGAGATGAAGACAACATGCACGAAGACTATTAATCATTGAAAAAATAAAGAATAAAATCGGGCATTGAAAACGCAATCAAAATGGTGGTTGACTAGGAGAAGGTGTCCAGAGGTCCGACTTGTGCAGTCAATGGTGGGAAAAGAACTCGGGATGGGCCGGGGACATCCCCTTTTATACTATATGTGATGTCGGGGGTGGGCTAGCTAGAAAGTTTCCGTGGGGTCCTGGAGCCTACTGGCTTCAGTCCTAAAGGTGTTACTGGCTGCAAGAGCGAATCTTGAAGTAAGTTCCACCTTGTCTTTGTGAAGGATAGTATACAGAGGGTCTGTGACTAGGGCATGTATCTCAGAGATCCTGCGAACCAAAGTGATGGCCACCAGAAAGGCTGTCTTCCAGGTCAGGAACTTCAACTCACATGTAGATAGAGGCTCAAAAGGTTTACGAGTGAGCATATGTAGCACGAGATTAATATCCCAAGTGGCCACCAGCTTCCTAACCAGAGGCCTTGTATGCAAAATGCCTTTGAAGAATCTCTTGAACAAAGGCAACTGAGCCAGAGACATATTCTGGACCACTGTATGCTAGGCAGAAGGTAGACACAGGTGTACCTTGATCGTGGAATATTGCAGTCCTGGGGGGGTGCTGTGGAGTCTGAGCAAGATGGCTGCTCAGAGATAGAGTTCTACACTGCTTGTGGAATATAATTGCTAAAAGAGCAGCTTTATTGAACTCTAAACCATCTACTTTGAGGACTTCTTTGAACCTTGCTGATCAACATGGGGAATCCTTGCAAGGAGAAACAGTCGGCAGAAGGAGCAAAGCTGAAATCTCTCCCAGGCGCTCCGACTATGAGGGCTGCCCAAGGCCGAGATCCTGATGCCTTGGACATCGCGGGAGAAGAAACCCTTCAAACATTAGGACTTAAGATTAATTGCCTAATCGCCTCAGTGGCAGGTCTTTCTGATAAATTTGACAATCTGACCAGTCATGTAGTCAGTATTGAAACCTCAATTGAATCAATCACTTTGGCCACTACAGAAGCTACTAAAAGTTCAGATGCTGCCATGGGGCAGTGACCTCGGTGATTAAGGAAGACAACCATCTGAAATCAAGGCTGGAAACTCTGGAAAATCAGATTCATGCTCATAGCCTATGAATCCTAGGTCTCCCAGAACACAGTGAGGGGGGGATCATCTGCTGATCTTTCTGCAAGGCTGGATGGTGCAACAACTAGGCGAGGAAGTGGCATCCATGGTTCAAAAATTCCAAAAAACTTACCGGGTAATGTCCAGAGGCTGCCCTGATAATCCAGAAGCCCCATGGACTGTGGTCGTAGTAACGGATGGCATTGGATCCCGTGACTACCTTTTGGCCATGGCGTGACTACCTTTTGGCCATGGCACAGCAGAAACGTACATTGTTACACAATGGTCAGAAGATCCTCATGTTCTCTGACATTGATATGCTACTAGGCAGAAAAGAAAAAAGTTCGATGGGGCCCGGCGATGCTTCAGGAATTGTACACTTCGCACAGTATAGTTTTTTCAGCGAGACTATGGATCGTCCATCAGGGTAAAATATTCTTGTTTAATGACCCGATGGATGCCCTGAAGTGGTGCCAGAAGAATACAGTTCGGCCCTGAGAGAATAACAAAGGGGACTCATCATTGGTCTAGGAAGAAACTTAAAAGGACTTCCAACTGGACTTTTTTACCATGTTCAATTTGGGTTGAATGCGGGAGGTAGTTTGGTGGTGATAGCTGGATGAGTTTCATTATATAACTATGCCGGTTTCAATAGTTATTAAAAATCTGGATTAAACATTGGGAATACTCCCTAGAATTTCAATACCTGATAAAAGTTTTGCTATTTGTAGATGACAACACGTTTCATATTATCTTGTTATAAGTTCAGTAAAGCATTCGCCAGGGGCGGCGAGGGAGACCTGCGGAATCGGTCCTACCCCAACGCTCGTCGAAAGGGACTGAACCTTGGGGTTGAGGCACTGGACAGCTGATCCTGCCAGGCAGACCTTCCCCAAAGCCGAAAGGGATTGCTGAACCTTGAAACCATCTTGTGAGCTAGAGGGCTCGTTAGCTCCCACCATCTCCTTTGTCCTTTTTGGCACCTTTAGACTTTGAAAGAGGCACAAGCGCCTATTGGCTGAGAGGGGCAGTGATGCTGTGCAGCCCCACTGAAAAAGGCTGCATCCGCTCTCAGCTCTGAATCAGTAATGCATTCACCAGGGGCGGCGAGGGAGACCTGCTGAATTGGGTCCCCCCCCCCCACCGCTCGTCGAAAGGGACTGGACCTTGGGGTTGAAGTGCCGGCCAGCTGATCCTGCCGGGTGGACCTCCTCCGAAGCTGAAACGGATTGCTGAACCTTGAAGCTGTCTTGTGAGCTAGAGGGCTCGTTAACTCCCACCATCTTCTTTGCCCTTTTTGGCACCTTTAGACTTTGAAAGAGGCACAAGCACCTATTGGCTGAGAGGGGCAGCGACACTGTGCAGTCCCTCTGAAAAAGTCTGCATCCCCTCTCAGCTCTGAATCAGTAACGCATTCACCAGGGGCGGCGAGGGAGACCTGCTGAATCGGGTCCCCCCCACCACCACTCGTCGAAAGGGACTGAACCTTGGGGTTGAGGCGCCGGCCAGCTGATCCTGCCGGGCGGACTTCCCCCAAGCCAAAATGGACTGCTGACTCTTAGAAGTCAAAATTTCCTGCCCACCCTTCCTGTTCCCTCCTTCCATGAACTATGCAGTTGCCCTGCCGACTGCTCCCAAATAACCAATAGTGAAGGCTTGAGCCATCACTCTAGGTGGAGTTTACCCTGACTCATTTGCCTAACCTGCCCCTTCTACTGGCATTTCACCACCAATCAAGTACCACACAAGTTGGTACATTTCAGCTCGCTAGTGAGTAACTCTTACTCCTTGCTTTGAACTGGCCTGTTAGGCTCACAATCAGACAGTTATAGACCTATTCACTATTATTGTTGCTCTGATCTGATGCTAGCCTGTTTAACTAAATGTATGCAGCAGTTCTTATTACAAGTGTTAACACAGGCACAGGGTGGACTGCCTTTGCTGGCCACTAATGTTAGAATAATAACAGGCAGGAAGTTATTTCTGTGTAATCCTGTTATTACCCAAATGCTGAACCAATATTGTATGGAAAATAATAGGTAGGAAGTTAATTCTGTGTAACCTATCATTACTTGAGTGCTGAAACAATATTGTACTGAATTGCGCTTTGCCTTCTCCCACTGCACTTTGCCTGTCCTGAAACTGCACAAGATCTAATCCGTTACTTATTTAGTCAAAGGCGTGAAAACTCAGTGTCTGCACCCTGACACAAGGATGCCTGGCCAGCGGGCAATGTGGGTTGGCAAGCTGAGTCCCTGCAGACCAAACAGAGGTCTCCTCCTTGCTACCACCTATATTCTATCTGTGCTCTGGGTGGACTGGCTCGCTTGCCAACT
The DNA here is from genome assembly GCA_016271365.2 of Neoceratodus forsteri. Classification (NCBI taxonomy): domain Eukaryota; kingdom Metazoa; phylum Chordata; order Ceratodontiformes; family Ceratodontidae; genus Neoceratodus; species Neoceratodus forsteri. The sequence goes on from CM057451.1 coordinate 541,953,915, forward strand.
TGACCCTAACACCCAAGGCCCTCAGGGACCTGCCACACACCCTGCCAGTCACTACTACTCTCCATCCCCAGCATGTACTATCTCCCTCCTAGTTGCCTACGAATTCACAAGAAATAGGATTTGCTACAGGTCCCTTCTCCATACCAGGAGTATACCCAGCAAAGTGAGGCTCCCATCTCTTACCCTTATCCTCCGTCTCCTGCTAACAGCTCTGCTGCTACTTTCGGGCGATATCCAACAGAACCCGGGCCCTGGTACTGCTAACATTTTAATTTCCTCCTCACAAGACCAGACCTGGCTATCATCAAAGGGGATGTGGTTAGCTCATATGAATATATGTAGTCTTTGGCCTAAGATACACAAAGTTCAAGCGTGGCTAGCCCTATATAAACCAGACATGCTAGCAGCTTCAGAGACTTGGCTAAAACCTCATGTCCCCAATCACGAAGTAGCTGCCTCAGGATATGTTCACTACAGGAAGGACAGAATACCGAGAAGGGGGGGTGGGGTACTTATCTATGTGAAGGACACCCTTATCTCCTCCCATGTCAGCATGCTGCACAGCACGTCCCCTGTAATTGAATCGATCTTCATATGGCTCACCTTAGGCGGTGTCAAGCACCTTACCATAGGGTATGTATATAGCCCCCCTACAAATGCTCTCCAATCCCTGGAGACACTCTCGAAAGACCTAGCCACTGAGGTTGAGTCTGAACTTCTCCTACTTGGGGATTTTAACCTTAACTGGGTCCAAGAGGCTAAGTCCTCTATTAATGGCCTGCTGCATGAGGCAAATCTTGCCCAGATTATCACTCAACCCACCAGAATGAATCATAGAACGGGAAGGCACTCAACCATCGACTGTGCTCTGGTGTCAATCCCAAAGAATATTCAAGTAGCAGGCACCATGGCCGATGCTCTGAGCAACCATTCAACCATCTTCTGTGTCTGGAAGAATAGGGTGGACAGGATTCAGCCTAGAATACTGACAACGAGGGACTACTCTAAATTCTCACCAGAGCAATATAATGACTTTCTTGGTGACATTGACTGGAGTCCACTACGATGCCTCCCTACCCTGGAAGGGGCAGTTGCCTTCTTCCTGAAATCCCTCATGAGACCCACAGATCTCATTGCTCCGATGAAGACCCATCGTGTACAAGGCAGTTGCTATAAGTGGATCATTCCCTCCTTAAAGGCCCTGATGATCCCCCGCGACAAAGCCTGGAAAAAGTTCAAGAGCTCTACACTCCTAGCTGACTTTGAAAACTACAGAGCTCTTAGAAACCAATGTAAACATGCTGTTGAGCTAGCAAAAAAGGCATATGTCAGTCATCTCCAGAAAACTAACCTAGGTAACCCGAAGTTATTCTGGTCCCACATCAATGAGCTGATAAAGGGAAACAAAAAAGCAGCCCCAGGCCCTATAGTGGCTAATGGGCAGTTACTGAACAATGAGACACTCATCGCTGAGGCCCTCAATAGCCATCTCATGAACCTTGATGATTACAAGGCTGGGCTCCCAGTGACCAAAAGTGAGTCCCTCAGACTGGAACCTCCTAACCTAGACCGCCCATCATTTCATTTGAGGTTAGCTGAGGTGAATGAAGTCTTATCCATTCTAAAGTCCTTGAAAATAAGAGGTTCAGGTGGGCCTGATGGCATCCAAGCTAGACTACTCAAGGACGGTGCCCCAGCACTCTCAAGGCCTCTTACCTGGCTTATAAACAGGTCCCTTCTAGAAGGGTCTGTCCCAGAGCTGTGGAAGCAGACTCATGTTGTTCCTATTCACAAGGGTGGGCCTGCGGAACCGACTGGCAACTACAGGCCGATCTCCTTGCTTTGTACCCTTGCAAAAATCAGGAGAAACTGGTGTACACCCAACTCCGAGAATACTTAGAAGTACACCTGCTTCTTTCCCCAGCTCAACATGGTTTCAGAGCCAAACATGGGACCGACACTGCCCTAAGTTCTCAGCAGATTTGCTTAGGGAAATTGACTCAGGGTCCAATACAGGTGTGGTTTTCATCAATCTTTCCAAGGCCTTTGACTTGGTTGACCACCGGCTCTTATTCCAAAATTGTGCTACATAGGCCTGGACACTCATGTTCTCCGATGGTTTGAAAGCTACCTTACAGGGCGCACACAGAGGGTCAAGTGGAAGGACAAAATCTACGATCCAGTGCCCCTTAAGGAGGGGGTACCACAAGGGTCTATACTTAGTCCCCTCCTGTTCTCATTGTTTATAAACGATCTGCACAACCATTGTGGGAGCAGTAATGTCATCCAGTATGCTGATGACGCCATGATTTACAGAGCCTCTGACAGCTTGGATGACCTTGGTCTATCCCTCCAAGAGGACATTCTCATTATGGAGGACTGGCTCACTAAGAATAAAATGGTCCTTAATACTACCAAAACTAAGGCTATGTTGTTCGGACCCAGATCCCTTGGCCTAGACAGAACACAACTCTTTCAACTTACTTCCAGGGCGGGTAACAAACTTGAAGTGGTTGCCTCCACAAAATACCTTGGCCTTACCCTGGACCAAGGTTTCACCCTAAAGCAACATTTATTTATTTATTTAGTTTTTGTTGACCGGGTAAGTGCACTAGACAAATCTTGCCTATTTTCAGGCACGACCCGGGGGAGGGGGATACAGATGAATGCCAACTGACCTTGAACCAGATTAAGCTGTTGGTGGTATTTTGTTCAGTGAAATGAGGGAAATTTGGCCAGGACACCGGGGAAATTCCCCTACTCTTTTCGATAAGTGCCATGGGATCTTTAACATCCACCTGAACTACCACCAATCCAGGCAGATGGGACCTCGGTTTAATGTCTCATCCGAAAGACGGCACCTCAGAAGTGCAGCACCCCTCTCATGCTGCACTACAGTGTCAGTACTGGGATATTAACCCAAGTGCCAGATGTGGGAACTGAACCCACAGCCCTCTGATCTCCCGGCCTCAGAGGCGAGTGTGCTACCTACTGAGCCACTGACACATGTTGATCAAGTCACAAAGTTTATCCATTGCAAACTTGGCACACTCTGTCGGCTAATTCCGATTATACAGTAAATAAATAAATAAATAAATAAATAAAGGATCAGCTGATCCCTGAAGCCAGGACTGCCATTGTCTCGTGTGTCTTACTCCCAACACTCACCTATGCTGCCCAAGTACTTCAGGGAGTGGCCAAGCTGGAGTTCAGCAAGTTACAGATCTTGTACAATAAGGTGGTTCATTTCGCCACTCTGTCCCACTCTAGGAGCCACCATTGTGAGTAATTGTCACTACTCAGCTGACCATCACTCAAAGCCTGCCTCAGGCACCCAGTACTCTGCCTAGCACATAAGCTAATTAGCTCCACGCCTCCCCCAAGCCTTGCAGGGCTCATAACTGCTAAGTGAAATGTGCACAACCTGCGGACCTCAGGCCAAACTCTCCTAGAGGTCCCTAGGGTAAGGTCCAAAGCAGGGTATATGTCCTTTTCCCATGCTGCCCCTTCCCTCTGGAACAACCTTCCTCCAGAGGTTTGGGAAGCTACATAGAAACATAGACTTTGACGGCAGATGAGGACCACTTGGCCCACCTAGTCTGCCCATTTTCCTACCTATTGGATAAGCTGCAGATTCTAGTTAAACAGCCTACTTTCTGCAACCCCCCACTATAATTGCCTTATGTCTGTTCCATGCATGTTTGAATTCCCCCACTGTTTTAGACCCCACAACCTCTCCAGGAAGGCGGTTCCATGTGTCCACCACTCTCTCCGTGAAAAATTATTTCCTCACATTACCCCTGAGCCGTCCCCCCTCTAACTTTAAATTGTGCCCCCTTGTTCTTACACATCTCTTTTTCTGAAAGATGCTACCCTCCTGGACTTTGTTGATTCCCTTGAGGTACTTAAAAGTTTCTATCATGTCCCCCTGTCCCTCCTTTCATCAAGGGTATACATATTAAGCTCTCTCAGTCTCTCTTCATATGGTTTCTGTTGTAGACCCTGCACCATTTTAGTTGCCCTCCTCTGGACTGCTTCCATCCTGTCTATGTACTTGCGTAGATGAGGTCTCCAAAACTGCACGCAGTACTCCAGATGGGGTCTCACCAACTGTCTGTACAGAGGGATAACCACTTCCTTTTTTCTACTTGTGATGCCCCTCCCTATGCATCCCAGTATCCCCCTGGCTCTCCTTACTGACTTCTCACATTACTTACCTACCTTTAGGTCATCTGATATGACTACACCCAGATCCCTTTCCATTTTTGTTGTTGTTAGTACTTCCCCTGCTATTGTGTACTCTTCTCCTGGATTTTTATTTCCCAGGTGCATTACTTTGCACTTCTTTGCATTGAATCTAAGTTGCCATATGTCTGACCATTCCTCCAACCTTGCCAAGTTCCTTCTCATCCTTTCTACCTCCCCCTTGTGTATCAACTCTGTTACAGATCTTTGTATCATCTGCAAAGAGGCATACCTTTCCTTCCAGACCCTCTGCAATGTCACCTATAAAGACGTTAAAGAGGACTGGACCCAGTACTGAGCCCTGAGGTACTCCACTAGTAACCCCCCTTTCTTCAGAATGTATTCCATTCAGTATTACCTTCTGTGTCCTGTTGTGCAGCCAGTTTGCTACCCAGGCTACCGCCCTGGGACCCACTCCCAGGCTGGCTAACTTGATTATTAATCTTTTGTGCGGGACTGTGTCAAATGCCTTGCTAAAGTCTAGGTAGGCCATATCCACAGCCCCTCCCTGGTCTATTATTTTGGTCACCCAGTCAAAGAAATCAATTAGATTCATCTGACATGACCTTCCTGCTGTGAATCCATGTTGCTTTGGGTCCTGTGCCCTGTTGGCCTCTAGGTACTGAACAATTCTTTCTTTCAGAAGTGATTCCATCATTTTACCCACCACTGAGGTTAAACTAACAGGTCTATAGTTTCCTGCTTCTGCCTTGCTCCCACTTTTGTGAAGGGGAATCACATCTGCCCTCCTCCAGTCCTCAGGTACCACTCCATCTTCCCATGATTTGTTAAAAAGTGTGGTTAGTGGTGTCACTAGGTCCTCCCTTAGCTCTTTTAGGATTCTAGGTCATTAATGTGTTTCCGAACAAGACTCAAGGCTCATATGCTTGCTACGAGTCAATGCCAATGCTATGGTACCTGACACTTCCACACTACCCGCCGGCCTGTGCACTTACATCACTACCACCTGAGCTGGCACCACTAACACTTCGGTTGTCTCTCCCCCACTAGAGTTTTCCAAAAGGGTAATTGTGACTCAGTTAAATCTCTGGTCTCCTATATTGCACAGCTCAATAATTCAATGTAACCTGCTATGTAAGATATCACTGCTATATATACATGTTAGAATGTTGCATGCCAAAAGCTGTATCTGTACTAACTGTTTACCATGTTTTGCCCTGTAACTCCTGGGTTGCCCCTGAAAAAGGGATCTCTGTGGCCCAGTGGGCCTACCCGGTCATCAAAATTCAATAAATAATAAATAAAGTTCACTTTAAAGTGCCTAGTTAAAGTTGGAAAGTTTTAACGGTGTAATTGTATGCTGTTAAATTATAAATCCTGATGATTTAGTAATATGTGCTGCTCTTGAGACTGATATGGTCCAATTTTTGGGTAGACATGAAGCTCTCTTTAACTGTATATAGCACTACAGTATAAAGTGCTTCTTTTCATGAGACAGTATGGTGGAGTTATTTTACCTCCTTTGGGAGGGTAAAGAACCACGGACTTTACAAATTTAATGTATGTACTGTTAAAAATACCATGCAGCTCATGGGCTCATCCCACAGTATTAGATTTTTGGATGGAATTAAATGTTGGTTCTAGATTAAGTATTCCCCTTAATGACGTATCTTTAAGCATCTGATGGTTCAACAGAATGTATTAAGAGGAGTGGCGCCCTCCCAGTTGCAAACTGTAAAATAGTCATATCAAATGCTGGTGAACATACTTGTATGTATGTTTTTGTAATACAATAAACACAAAGTTTAAAAAAAAAAGAATACTGCAGCCCTGCATCTGAAAGGTCTAACAGGTATTCCAACACCTTATTCGGTGGGCATCAGAATAGATCCCAAGGGATCTTAGCACACCAAATAGAGAAATGCTTCAATTAAGTGCTATAAGTCTTCCTGGTGGAATGCTTACGTGCTGCTAAGAGAATCTGTGAGATTCTTTGTGAAACCTTGAACCGTCCCACTTCTATCTCCTCAGGAGCCAGGCATGGAGATGAAGGGAGTGCAGATTGGGTCTGCCCATAGAGGCAGTTGCCTCGGAGTCTGACAATTTGTTGATTAATGGAAACTAGATCTGTCGAGGCCAGTATGGTGCAATCAGAATAATTTTGCCCCCCTGCGCCTCTAGTCTGAGCAGCACCCTCTGAACTAGGGGTAGTGGGGGAAATGCATACAGAAAGCGTCTTGTCCACCGCAGTCTGAATGCATCCTGACAGAAAATGCCAGGTTCTGGATTTCTGGAGCAGAATAGAGGCAGTTTTGTGTTGAGTGGGGATGCAAAAAGGTCCACGTCTAGACGTTCCCACTCGTCAAAGAGCGATTGTACAACGTCTTATGCAAGTGACCATTCATGAGGTTTTGCCGCTGTTTTGCTGAGGTGATCTGCCAGGTCATTCTAAATTCCCAGCACATAAACCACCTGAATCGGAGCGCTGTGTTTGAGGCACCATTCCCATACCCTCATGGCTTCTTTGCATGGAAGGTAGGAGTGCGCCCCTCCCTGTTTGTTGCTGTAATACATCACTGCTTTGTTGTCTGTCTGAAGAAGGATTGTTTTGTGACAGAGGACATGCTTTAGGGCATGAACAATGTATAGGACTGCTCTCATCTCTGGAACATTAATATGAAGGTGAGACTCCTCCTGGTACCACACTCCTTGAGTGTGGAATTCCTGACAGAGAGCCCCCCAGCCATTCAGAGATGCATTGTGGTGATGGTAATCTGAGACTCTGGAGGGGCAAAAGGCAAACCTTGTTGAAGGTTGTCCTCTTCAATCCACCATGCAAGTGACCTCAGAGAATCTGTCACCTTGATGGGGTAAGATTGCGAGTGCGTCACTGGGGACCACTGTGTGCTGAGCATCCACTGAGTGGCCCTCATGTGCAGTTGAGCCAGAGGCACTGTGAAAACAGATGAAGCCAGGAGACCCAGCATCTGTTGCACGGAGTGAGCTCGCACCGGGTTGTTCTCTCTTATGAAGCAAACCACCTGGAGAATGTTGTCTCTCTCTTCTGTCCTCCAGAAGAAAGGCTCTCAACTTGGAAAAGTCAAGGAGAGCCCCAATGAAGAGCAGCTGCTGAGAGGCTTGCAGCTGCAACTTTTCCAGTTTCAGCAGAACCCCCATGGAGGTGAGGAACTGAGATGACATGGAGACAGCCTCCTGTGTTTCTTGCCTTGATGGGCTTGCTATGAGCCAATCATCTAGGTAGGGAAAGACTTGAATGTTGAGCTTTCGAAGGTGTGCAGTGAGAACTGCGAAACACTTTGTAAAGACTAGAGGCACTGAGGAGAGCCCAAAGGGTAGGACTCTGAACTGATAGTGTTGACCCAAGGCTTTTCCTTTCTTTCCAAGGAACCACTCCCACTGCCCTGTTTTTGAGAAGGCCCTGTATCTCGGAGGTGAGAAGGTCTGACTGAGCACCAAACAGGCTGTGCTGTCGCATGAATGGAGGATCTGGCAGGATCCCCACAAAATTCAGGGAGTAACCTTCCAAACAATCTGGAGGACCCATTTGTCAGAGGTGAAGAGTTTCCACTGATCATAGAATTGAGTCAGATGACCTCCCACCGCCCCTGAGTTGTCCACCTCGGGCAGTTGAGGTGGGACCGGGGCCAGATTTTCATAGCATGGCACTGGAAGCTTTCAGGAGCTGTGCCTTGTGTTGCATTTTCTTTTGTGGCTGAGGAGTCTGTTTTTTGTTAAAGGCTCCCTGGCCTCTACCTTGAAAGGACTGTCTATTACAAAACTGCCGACGGTTCCCATTGCTTTGCAGAGCAGAAGGAGCTGGCCTGGCCATTTTAATGGCAGTCCTGGTCTTCTGAGCAGCCTCCAGATAAGAACCATCAAATGGAACATTCATGACCTGTTGTGCAGCAGAAGAAAATCCTGATGTTCTGAGCCAAGAGTGCTGCCTGATGCATATCTCAGTGGTGGCAGCTCTAGCAGCAGTGTCATAGGCATCCACAGAAGCTTTCAACCGATGGCTGTTGGAATCTGTGCCCCTCGTAATGGTTTGTAGAAACTCCATAGTAGAGTCAGATTCTGGGAGATTCTCAACCAGAGACTTAAAAGTGTTCCACAGCACATATTCAAACTGACAGAAGTGTCCCTGATAATTGGCAATACACACCCCTAGAGTAGTGGCTGTGAAAGCCCGTTTCCCCAAGGTATCAGTTTTGCAAGATTCCTTATTGATGGGGAGAGCGAAAGCCTCCTGAGGGAGAACAGCCTTGTCGTTCTCTGCAAGGACCACCAAAGCATCAGCAATGGGTTGAGATGCTCAGAAAGGTCTATCCTTGGAGGGGGGTATATTTGTCTATGGGCTTGCCCACAGAAGAAATCAGAGCCGGCCTCTCCCACACTACCTGAGACAAGATCTGAAAGGAGGGGGGAGACAGGGGGCATAAGACTCATAGGAACATTAAGAATATGGAGGAACTCCAGATGCAACAGCCTACCTGGATCTGCAGCGGATGTTTATGGGGCCAAGGTCATCCCCATGTTCTTGAGTAGAGACTGGAAAGAAAGATCTTCAACTAATGTCTCAGCTAAGACAGAAGGTTTCTCACCAAGGCATGAGTCATCCTCACCATTGTCAGACAAGATAAGGTCGGCATCTGACTCATCATTCTCTACCTCAACCCAAGAGAAATCAGGCACTGACAGGCCAAAGCTTGGCCTGGCTTGGGGGTTGACTGGAGACACAGGAACCAGCAAAGGCATTGACCTTGCTGTAGCACGCAGCACCACAAGAGCCAGTGCTGTCTTCTGAGGTGCTGTGGGCCTCAGCACCGAGCACAGTGCCAGAGGCACTGCCGGACGTGGAACCAGAGTCCAAGAACTACCATCAGACCTTGCCGGCCCCATGTCCAGTTGCAAGGGGAGATGCCACAATCACTACAACGCTTTGGTGCACCTAATCACTCTCCTGTTGCTTCTATTAGGTAACATTCATCCAAACCCTGGCCCCGTGCCCAGCCTTATGAACAAGCCTGCCCAGGCTCAAGGACTCCGCATAGCTTCTATGAATATTTGCAGCCTCCTTAAGAAGGCTGCTGCATTCCAATGCTGGGTTACTCAGCACCAACCGGACATTGTCACACTCATCGAAACCTAGTTATCCAAATCCACCCCTGACTCCTTCGTCTTCCTCCCTGGTTACACCCTTTTCAGGGAAGATCAGGTGGTTAAGTGTGGAGGTGGTTGTGCTGTCTTTATGCGTGACTCCCTCCTTGGACATGCACTTCCACCACCCAAGCTTGATAACGGGGCGCAAGCCCTCATGCTAAAAATCTCCCACAACCCTGGTAAGGGCCCACTCTTTCTCACCGTTGCCTATATTCCTCCCAGAAAGCAATACCTCACCATTCAGGTGCTTGCTGACTACCTCTCTGGCCTACCACCCAAAATTGCCCAGATAATTGTTGGTGACCTGAATATCAACTGGCTGTCTGCCACAGCCTTAAAAACCAGAGATATCTTTGCCGCCCTTGACATGTCTCAGCTTGTCACCACCCCAACTAGATTCAACCCCTCTACTGGCTCCAGCACCCTCCTGGATACCACCATTACCAACTGCCCCCAGAGGGTGTGTGATATCAGTGTACTTCCCAGCTCACTTAGTGACCACTCCCCGGTCGTATTCTCTTGGTCCGCTGCCAATAGCAAACCTGCACCACAAACCACCCAGTGACATCACCTACTCCCAGGTGGCCTGCATCACCTTAAACTGTACCTCTCACAACTGGATTGACCCGCAATCAGGCTTGCACCGTCCATAGATGAGGCACTGGATTTTTTCACTCGCGCTTTTAACACTGCCTGTGATCTCTATGCCCCCTTCGCTAGAAATTGCACCAAAAAGCAAAACACACCCTGGGTTACCCCCTCCTTCCTTTCCAAACTTAAAATGAGAGACAACCTGTGGCACATTGCCGTGGAATCTGGCAAGCCAGCTGATGGGCAAGCTTACAACGCCGAGCGTAATAAGTGTACTTGGGCCATTCTACAGGCCAAAGCCCAGTACTACCAATCCGCTCTTGTCTCCTCCTGGGGGTCAGCTAGAAACGTTAAGGATAATTTAAAAGAGCTGAATGGGAAATCCCACTCCCCACCCCCTCTCAAATCTCCTTTAATGGAACTGTCTGCTCTGACCCCCTTGGCATTGCAGACTGCCTAAACCACACTTTCTCAGACCTGAGTTCAGTCCTGCCCAGTAACTTCTTTGACCTCATCCCAGTAGCACCCCTGCCCACTCTCCAGAGACCTCCTTTCTATCTACGTACCATCTCCACGCTGGAGGCTAGACCCCTTCTGCAAAAAGCCATTAGTAGTAACTACCCCGGCACCGACCTACCGGACGCTAGTCTACTTCATCTGACATTGGATGCTATCCTGGTCCCACTTACCAAGCTGCTCAACCACTCTCTGTGCCTGGGGCAGTTCCCCAGCACATGGAAAACCACCATCATCACTCCCATCCTAAAGAGCGGCGATCCCGGGTAACTAGCGACCTATCTCCATCCTCCCCCCACTCTCTAAGGCCCTTGAAAAAGTAGTTGCCAACCAGCTTGCCAAATACCTGGCCATGCACAATATCCTGTGCCCTGAACAGCATGGCTTTCATGCAGGTCACAGCACCACAACTGCACTACTCAAATTCTCCAACTTCCTGCACTCTGCTCTTGATGCCGGAAGTCCTGCCAGTGCCATGTTCATTGACCTCTCCAAGGCCTTTGACACGGTTTGCCATCCCCTCCTGCTTGACTCCCTCAGATGCCTTAGTTTCTCCCCCGGCCCCCTTGCATGGTTCTTCAGCTACCTCTCTGCCAGAACTCAGAGTGTAAAAATCAGTAGCATCCTATCTGACACATGACCTATCCGCTCTGGGGTTCCCCAGGGCTCCATTTTTGGCCCTCTCCTCTTCAGTCTCTACCTCAACTCCTTCCCCTCTGCCTGTCCAAGTAAGATCCTCCTCTACATGGATGACAGGGTGCTCTTCGCCTCTGACCCCAACCCCAACACACTCCAGGCCACCCTCCAACAAGCTTTTGATGGAGCTGAGCATTGATTCACATCACGAAGGCTAGTCCTGAACCTAAAAAAGACCAAAGCTATGCTCTTCTTGCATCCGGAGGATCACTTCATGGCAGTGGGCATCCCTCAGGACATGGATAGCATATAGAACAGCTCTCATCTCTAAGATATATATGAGAAGATGAGGCTCCTCCTGGCTCCACACCTGAGTGTGGAGGTCTTGACAGTGAGCTCCCCAACTGATTAGGAGTGCAACTATGGTGATGGTGATCTGAGATTTCAGAGGGTAAGGGGCAGACCTTGCAGAAGCTTGCCCAACTGCATCTACCATGCAAGTGATTTTGTCTGAGGCTCTGTCATTTTACGTGGAGGATTGCGGGGACCACTGCTTGCTGTGGACGATGCCATGAGTCCCAGCATCTGCTGCATCAAAAGGGACCCAAACAGAGTCATTTTCTGTGATGAAATGAGCTATCTGAAGATATAATTTCTCACATCCTCCGAAGGAAAACCCACACCCTGGAGGTATTCAGGAGGGCTCCTGTGAAGAGAAGCTGCTGGGATGGCGAATCTGGCACTTTCTCCGAATCAGAACCCCCCCGGAAGGGAGCAACTGAGAAGCCCTGGCAACTACTTCCTGTGTCTCCTGCCCAGATGGGCTGGCTATGAGCCAAAACATCCAGGTAATGAAGACTTGAACGCCAAGGTTTTAGTGAACTCCTCCCTAAACAGGTTCTTGTTTAACCTTCCAAGGTCGAGAACAGGGTGCATGCCACCTATTATCTTGGAACCAGAAGCAATGGAAACAGGAACCTGTGTTCTGTTCTGTTCTGTTCTGCTGTGGAGCAACTTCTACTGCCCTGTTCCAGCAGAGGCCCCGTATCTCAGAAGAAAGAAGGTCTGACTGGACTGCTGTCTGGGTGGAAGGTCTGGTGAAATCTCTGCAAAATTGGGAAGAGTATCCCTCTCGGAAAGCCTGATGACCCATATGTCCACTGTAATGGGCTTCCACTGGGTGTAAAACTGAGTCAGATGCCCCCCTAGCACCGAGAGGCATCTACCTCTGACAGCTGAGGTGGGACCTGGGCTGGATCCACAGAGGATGGTACAGGGCACTTTCAGGCCCTGTATCCTCTGCTGCATTTTCTTCATGGCTGAGGAGTTGGTTCCTGATAATGGCTCCCCAGCCTCTACTTTGAAAGGACTGCCTGTTGCGAAAATGTTGATAGTTCCCGTCCATCTGAGGGGCAGCAGGAGCTGGCTTGGTTGTTTAAATGGCAGCCCTGATGTTCTGAGAGGCCTCCAAAGCTCAACCTGAGGGCCAAAAGATAAGCACCATGAAGGGGACGTTAATCGCCTGCTGTTAGTGGCAGCTGCCCTGGAGGCAGTGTCATAGGCATCCATAAAAGCTTTTAGCTGATTATTGGGCTATAAGTCCCTGGTAATGGAGCGTTAGAGTCTGGGAGGCTCTCGACCATTGATTTGAGTGTGTTTCACAGAGTGTACTTGTACTGAGAAATGTAGGAACTCAAAATGTTGAAGTCTGAAATGCTATGGTGGACCCCATATCCCTGAGGAAAGACTGGAAAGAAAGATCTTCAATCACAGGCTCTGTTGATATAGAAGGCTTACATTCTAGCCCATAAAAATGAGTCATTCGCTGCATCTTCAAAAAAGCAGGACAGGGTGAGGCTCATCAAGATCCAATTCTATCCCAGAAGAACTTCCAAAAGGCAGGTCTAGGCCAGGATCAAGGGAAATGCTGCCACCCAGATTGGTGTCGAGGAGTTCAGCGCCATCCACAGCGCGAGCACCACCCACAGTGCCGGCACCACCTGCAGCACCAGCACCACACACAGCACCGGCACCAAATATGGTGCCAGCACCACACGCTGTGCCAGTACCGCTGCTGGCCCTAGGCCTGCAGAAAGGGGGAAGGAAAGTGGTACCCATGCCAGCCTCTGCAGGGAAAAAGGTGAGGGGGTAGGCACGTGGAGTCGATAGCGCTGGCACCGGAGAGGGCACTGCGCACACATCCTGACCTGACTGATCCGGCCGCGGCCCAGTGATTCTGAGGCCTGAAGACTCCGGAACTGGGTCCACTGGTCAGGTCAACTGAGCAGACACTGTACCCACTGCTCTAAAAGAGCGGCCCAGAGATGAAACTGCTCACTGGAGCCCCATCGAGGAGAGAGCCAGGATTCAGTGTTGACGGTTGCAGCCGTTAAGAATGGAGCCACAGAGGATCCAACCGGAATCGGATCAGACCTACCACTCTCCACCACCGACGATCCTCGCACAGATGTACCAGAGGGTGACCTCAGGCAGTACCAATGCTTCTTCCACCGACAGGAGGAGGAAGAAGAGCTCGAGGTCGAGCAGAGCTGGGTCCCCGATCGAGGTTGGGAATGGGCCCACTACTTTTGTGCTTCGGGTGGACTGTCCCCCCCCGCGTACCGAACTGCCCATGGTCAGCCTCCCCCCCGCAAAGGACGGCGGACCAGACGCAACTCCACTTCCATCACAGCTTTCAAACAAAGTCTCCCTACTGTCACTGCTACCATCTAAGGTCGACTCCATTGATGGCACATGGCAGGCTCAGAATTTCTTCTTTTTCTTTTTTTTTTTATAAATAAGAAAACAACACTAAAAGTAATAAGTTAATTGAATACTGAATGGCTATAGCTGCTGTCGTTTAGACGAAGACTTGACTCCCGGTAGGTGAGCGACGTCACTGAGGTGCTCTCGACGGTGGGGAAAAAAGGAATTGAGGCAGTTGGAAGGTCAACCCTGAGAAAGCCTATACGGCACAAGGTAGTCTTGTGGCAACGCGTATGCTCGGTCTTATCCCGGCGCCAGCCCTCCTGAAGATTTTTTGCTCCTGTGGGGTCCTAGCACCTCCGGTATACTCACATTAATGTGAATGAGTAGTGGAGACTTTTAGTCGAAAAAGATCATAGAAACATAGACTTTGATGGCAGATAAGAACTGCTTGGCCCACCCAGTCTGCCCATTTCCCTACCTACTGGGTAAGCTGCAGATCCTAGCTTTACCAACAGCCTACTTCCTCCTACCTCCCACTAGAATTGCCTTATGTCTGTCCCATGCATTCTTAAATTCCCCCACTGTTTTTGACCCCATGACCTTCTCAGGAAGGTCGTTCCATGCATCCACCATCCTCTCTGTGAAAAAATACTTCCTCATGTTGCCCCTGAGTCGTCCTCCCACTATCTTCAAATTATGCCCCCTTGTTCTCGCACATCTCTTTTTCTGAAGAATGCTACCCTCTTGGACTTTGTTGATTCCCTTGAGGTACTTGAAAGTTTCTATCATGTCCTCTCTCTCCCTTCTTTCCTCAAGGGTATACATATTAAGCTCTTTTAGTGTCTCTTCATATGGCTTCTGGTGCAGACCCTGCACCATTTTAGTTGCCCTGCATCCATCCTGTCTATGTCCTTGCAGAGATGGGGTCTCCAGAAATGAAAATTACGTACCTACTGTAATTCTTGATACTTCTGTGTATCTTCACCATTCATCACATTTGGGTATGTGGCCGGAGGTCATGACCCCACGGGAGCTCTTTTTTTGGGGGGATGGGTGGGCGATGCAGTGACGGCACCGCCTCGAGGCTGGACACCATGTGGCGCTTTGTGGGTTGTCCGTTAGTTACCTGCTAGCCCTGCCTCCGCCAGTTCTGAGTCACCGAGAGTAAGAAAACAAGGGTGGGAGGGTGGGACAAGAGAGTCCAAGGACAGATAAAGGAAAAGACATAATAAAAGGAGAAATCAATGACCAAGAGGACAGACGAGGGAGAAAGAGAAGCTAAAGGGGATTGGGAGGGGCCCCAATCTCTGGAAGAACAAAAGGAAAGAGAGGGAAAGGGAAGGAGAATTAAGTGGGAGGGGAGAGGACAAACCAGGGCTCACAGTCTGGTCCCCTGTCTCTAGATGGATGACTGCCCAGGAGTAGTTAGGAACCTAGCAAGGCTGGCAAGATTTAAGGCACAGAAATTTGATCAAGCTGTACTCTGGCAAGAATGACTTTTAGAGTCGTGGATTAAAAAGGGGAGGGGGACCAGGAACCAAGGGATGTCCTCTCCCCTATCCAACCAAAAATAAGAGGAGGGGAGGAAGAACCTCACCTCTAAAAGAAGTAAAAGGATTAAAGGGAGGAGAGATGAGGCAATTCTCCACATCCTAACCCTGAAAGGGGTAGGAGTCAAGGTAATGAGGAAAGACAGCCCCACCCTACTCCCTCCTCCCAGCCAAAGGCTGCAGGAAAAAAACAACCCCTGCGTACCCGAGGGTCTTCCCACCCCTTACCAAACAGGAAAGGGGGGCAGAAAAGGGCACACAGAGGGAGGAGGACCAGAGATTGAGGCCCCAGGGGGATGGAGGTTGGTATTTGTGATGAATGGTGAACATACACATAAAGATCAAGAATTATGGTAGGTACGTAATTTTCATATCTTATCTGTGTCAGTCTTCACCATTCATCACAGTTGGGTGAGTACCGAGCCCCCCGAAGGGGACCAAGACCCTAAGGGACTAAGCCCCTTAGCTCCCAGTGGGGGAGTAAACACTGAGAGGGAGAACCTCTATGGGCCCAGCGAGGCTCTAGACTGGGGAGAGTGAGATGGGAACCCCCCCAGAGGGGGCAGGAGGTTGCCCCGATAGATGCCGCCTCACTCTATGGGAGAAAAGGTGGGTTCTCCGGTAAGTGAAGGAAATCACCCTACGCCGGGCCAAGAGTGACAACTGGGAAAGATGTAGCCATGCCATCTTCCTAGTGCAGATCACTGTCCCTATGATCCTGGAAGCTACCTCGTTGGCATCATAAGATGCCCTCGCTTGGTGCCTTTCTAGCTCCAAGCCATGTGCAGAGATTGCAGTGGCTTGTCTGGTTACCTCCGAATCAGGCAAGGAGTTGACCTAGCCTGGACCACAAGAACCTATCACAGGAAGCATAGTGGGCCTGATGAGCAGAAATCGACAGCAACAACTGTGCTGAGTAGAAGGTCCTCCTCCCCCAGAAGTCAAAATCCGCGGAATCTTGATCTGGGGGCTGGTCACGGTGGAGGGTGCGAAGCCCATCGGGAGTGTCCAGCTGCATCAGTCCTGACTGAGGATGAGGCATATGACCTGGAGATTCCAGGGGGCACAATACCTCTGGCTCAGATCCCCTAGGGGCTGGGACTCTGGAAAAAGGTCTTTGCCAGAACCGCAATGACACCTCCTGGAAAGGAGCAGGCCAGGCGGGCACCACAAGGGTGGCTGCACTGAAGTTGCCTAAAAAGGCACGCGTTGAACGCTCCGGATTGTGCTGAGGAGTGGGTGGGGTGATACGCAGGTCTTCCATCATCCTCATGAGGAAACGCTGATACTCAGTGAGGTCAGCAGGAGGGGAGATGTGGATGGAAGGCTCCTCTCCCCCAGAAGAGGAGGATGAGGAAGTGGAAGACCTTGGAGATCCAGAGGTTGGCTGCTCAGGTGGAGGGTGGAACACCCACTCGTCCATGGCCCTGACATAAGTAGGGAAGTGAGCAGCCACACCCCTGAACTGCTCCCAGGAGAGAGAGGTCCCGTAGGACCATGAATGCCTGGGAGAGCAGGATATGGTGACAGAGGAATGGGGGCTAGGTCCACAACAGAAGAGGATCGTCCTCTGTCTGGGCAAGACAGTGCACCGGAAGCCTCAAGGGAAGGAGGAATTCTGGGAAGCCCAACACTGGCAGCTGCTCAACCATGCTGGAACTGCCTAGCCCATGCCCTGAAGAATCCCCTCTGTGAGGTGACTGGGACCATGTAAACCCAGAAGGATGGTCCCTTCCCTCCAAAGACCAGGGCCCTTTCGAGGAGACTGAGAAGGAAGGGTGGGGGTCCATGCTGCAACTCCTCCCCAAACCCGGGTGGGTCCCAGAAAAGGGTCGCCACCTCGAACCCTGACCCCTTGACCCCTCAGAGTCTGAAAGCACCCTCTGTGTCACAAACACCAGCCTGGGCAGCTGACAACCCTGGTAAGTCCCCGAGGAGACCACTCAGGGAGTAGCACCTTCCCCTCCTGAGTGCGCTCTGGTCGGCCCTAAGGTTGGGCAATCCAGGAACACCACATGAGGGGGTAACCCAACTGAGGGGGCAGAAAACCCTCCAAGCCTAGGCTGCAGGGCAGTAGTGGCCTGGACCACCGCCTGCTGGTCAGCACCCCTGACCTCAGACTCAGGGGCTACCACCTGCTCTTCAGAGGGAGGCTGGTTCCAGTCAGCTGAAGTAACTACCAGGGTATCCACATGGGCTGCCAGCTCCAAAGAGTCAGACAGCTGGTCCAGAGCAGACTCAGTGTCCACCTCCGAAGAGGTAGAGACCGAAGTCTGGTGCCAGACCATACGCAGACGCCTGCTCCTGTCTGGACCAAGGGAGGTGCCAGTCCAGGTGTCCACACCAGAGCTGGCACTGAACTCCCCCATGGCACCATGAACAGTGCCCGAGGAAGAGACAGCAGAGAGAGCAGCAGCAGAAGTGGAGTTAATGTCCGCCATGGTGCCGTCCCCCCCCACAGTGCCACGAACAGCACCGGGGTCAGGGACAGCATTGACAATGACACTGACAGCTCCCTCAGTGGTACTGAGAGCAACATTTGCCATGGTGCCTTTAGCTTCGCTTGGTGCTGCAAGCGGTGCCGGAGCTAGACACGGCACCGTCCCCAGCCTCGGCACTAAGAGCAGTGCCGAGATGAGAAACAGTTGAAGATGGCACTGTAGAACTTCCCATGGCACCGCCAGTGTTATCAGTGCCATGAACGGCATCGGCAGCAGAGACAGCACTGAGCGGCGGACCGGCACTGACCACGGTGCCATCAGGACCCACGGTGCCACAAACAGCACTGAGGCCCAAAACAGCACCGACAGATGGCGTCGAGGACGGTGCTGACCCAGGCTTTCCAGCCCGAGGAAACAATACTGGGGGAGCCTTCATCCCTGAAAAGGCGATTGCCGGAGCGATGCCTCCCACCCACCCCAAGGGGGAATGGACTGGGCCTCCTGCACCGTGGAAGGGGCTCCTGCCATGGCGAGGCTACAAGAAGTGGAAGCCCCCTCCTCCGTGGTCCGTATTGAACTGGGAGGGGACCTGGAGGAAAGGCTGAGAGACCACAGCTTGGCCCGAAGAGTGCGCACCTGTCCCCTGGAAGTCGGCAGTGCTCATCCAACTTTCCATGTGCGCTGTTCCGGGACATGGTTATCCATAGAAAAACAGGCTTCACACGACTCCACGTTGTAAAAGCAGGCTAAGGCACGTAAGGCAATGATCATGCTGGTCGGTAACTGAGTACTTGCAACCGCACGGGCACCGACGCATGGGAGGCTGCCCCACTTTCAGTGACTTTTTGCCCTTCGACCTAGACATGATCGACAGAAAACAATGAAAAAACAGACTCGATGTCGCTGAAAATAATAAAGGAACAGTCCTACTAAAAAGTGGCGTCGAGTAGTGGGAGACAGAACTGGCAGGTAGACTCAGCGTCGACAGATGAAGACTAGGCCCGATGTAGTTGCTTGGAGCTCCTCACGAGGTGTGACCTCTACAGTGGGAGATGAAGAAACTGAAGGGAGGGTGGGGCCGCTGACAGCTAACGGCCAACCCGCGAGCGCCACACAGTGCGCCAGCGCCTCGAGGGTGGTGCCATCGCTGTGTCGGCTCTGCCCATCCCCAAAAAAAAGGTCTCTGCGGGGTCGTGACCTCTGGCCACATACCCAACTGTGATGAATGGTGAAGACTGACACAGATAAGATCTGCATGCAGCACTCCAGATGGTGTCTCACCAACTGTCTGTACAGAGAGATAACAACTTCCTGTTTTCTACTGGTGATGCCTCTCCCAGTATCCTCCCAGCCCTCCTTACTGACTTCTCACATTGCTTGCCTACCTTTAAGTCATCTGATGTGACTATCCCCAGGTCCCTTTCCATTTCTGTTGTCATTAATACCTCCCCCCCCCCATTGTGTACTCTTCCCTTGGATTTTTGTTTCCCAGGTGCAATACTTTGCACTTCTTTGCATTGAATCTAAGCTGCCATACATTTGACCATTCCTCCAA
Organism: Neoceratodus forsteri; assembly: GCA_016271365.2. Classification (NCBI taxonomy): domain Eukaryota; kingdom Metazoa; phylum Chordata; order Ceratodontiformes; family Ceratodontidae; genus Neoceratodus; species Neoceratodus forsteri. The sequence continues at coordinate 541,973,300 of CM057451.1, forward strand.
CCTTGCCAAGTCTCTTCTCATCCTTTCCACCCCTCGTTGCAGATCTTTGTGTTGTCTGCAAAGAGGCATACTTTTCCCTCCAGTCCCTCTGCAATGTCACCTATAAAGACATTAAAGAGGACTGGTCCCAGTACTGAACCATGCGGTACCCTGCTAGCAACCCCCCTTTCTTCAGAGTGGACTCTGTTTACTATTACCATCTGCGTCCTGTTGTCCAGCCAATTTTTTACCTAGGTTACCACCCTGTGACCCACTCCCATGCTGGCTAACTTGATTATTAATCTTTTTTATGGGACTGTGTCAAATGCCTTGCTAAAGTCTCAGCCTAATTCCTCCCAGAAGCGGCCCTTTCATTGACCTGCCAAGCAGCAACCCAGGGGCACCTTTAAACAAAAAGCTTCTACTCAGGCCACTGGAGGTTCAGCCCCCAAATCTCCCAGAACTTCCCATGCCACTTTGCCTGTCCCAGGGTCTTCAGCATGACTCCTTATGTGACCCTCCTCCCATGGCCAAAACCCTGGGGGAGGTGGTGGGGGGTCATTTCTTGCTCTACTGAGATGGTTGGCACAAGATAACCTCAAGCCAGTGGGTGCTTCAACTAATGGGAAAGGGGCACACTCTAGAGTTCACAGAGATGCCCCCAGACAATCCCCCATTGCGCTCTCGCTACCCTCAGGCCCACCTTGCCCTTATCCAAGAAGAGATCCAAGTGTTCCTGCAAAAACAGGCCTGGAACCTGTCCTGCTGGTCAATGGGGGAAGGGATTCTACTCTCATTTCTTCCTGGTCCCAAAGAGAACAGGAGACTTGCTTCCCATCCTAGACCTCAGCCACCTAAATCAGTATATAGAATACAAAAGATTCAGGATGGTCATTCTACTCTGCCTTCTTTCCCTGCTTCATCAAGGGGACTGGATTTGTTCTTGGGACATGCAGGATGCTTATCTTCACATCTTAGTGTTCCCACCCCACAGGAGGTTCCTGCGCTTCCAAAGAGACCTTTACCAGTTTTGGGCCCAGCCATTCGGCCTGTTCTCAGCCCTATGAGTCTTTACAAAGTGCCTCACAGTAGTAGCTACAGCCTTAAGAAAGAATGGCCATTACATCTTCCCTTACCTGGATGATTGGCTTCTGACAGCCCCCACCAGAGAGCAGTTGCTCAGAACCATGGAAGCCACTTTCCCCTTGTTCAAGGATCTGGGGATCACTCTCACTGTTCCCAAATCCTCCCCTTGGCCAAGCCAGAGGCTTCAGTACATTGGGGCAATCTTGCACAATGACCAAGGCAAAGCTTTTCTACTCCCAGATAGGGCAGAGCACCTTCAGGCACAGGTTCGACTTGTCTCATCGTTTCACCAGGTCCAGGCCAGAAAATTTCTCAGGCTGCTGGGACACATGGCAGTGGCAGCGCCAATTTCAACATTCCCCCTGGCTTTCCTGCATACAAAGGTTGCCCAGTGGAACCTTCAGGTCCAATGGGATCAGTGCATGAACAATTTGGAACAACCAGTGTCGGTCTCCAACTCTGTGTGGTGGTTGAACCCCTCCAACCTCTCCAAGGGGGGCCACTTTTGGACAGTTGCCTCATCAGATTCTGACCATGTACATGTCACACCAGGGCTGGGGCACCCATCTGGCAGACCATCAGACTCAAGGGATGTGGTCCCCACAGGAACAGCATCCTCATATCAATGATTTGGAGATGCAGGTGATCCTTTACGTCCTGCAGGCATTCCAGACAAACCTGCTTCTGGGCCTTCTTTTGATTCAGACAGGACAATGTGTCAGTGGTCTTTTACATAAACAAGCAGGGAGGAACGCACTCTTACCCCCTCTGCAGGGAGGCCATGAGAGTCTGGTATTAGGCTATAGAGCATCACCTGGACCTGACCACTGTGCATGTTCCAGGCATTCAGAATATCTTGGCCAACAGCCTAAGCCAGTCCTGGTCCAAGGCACACGAATAGGAAATTTTTCCCTCCATGGTCAAAGATCTCTTTGACAGGTGGGATCGTCCAGAGCTGGATCTCTTTGCATCCCCATTCAATGCAAAACTGCCAGTTTCTGCTCGCTAGATCCAGGGCCTGGTGTTTTCTGGTGAGCTGTGTTGTCCCTTTCCTGGACAGGGAGGTTTCGGTATGCCTTCCCTTCCTTTCCATTACTGCAGAGAGTTCTTCTCAAGTTGCAGTCAGAAGGAGCAGAAATGATCCTGATAGCCCCATACTGGCCACGCCAAATATGGTTTCCACTCCTCCAACAACTAGAAGTGGAACCTCCAATCCCTCTGCCCCGTGCTCAGACTTTCTGTCCCAGGAGCAGGGCGCTCTGGTCCACCCAGACCTCAAGTCTCTGCATCTTCATGCATGGCTCCTGCAGACTTAGCAGTTGCCCAATTTAGGGTTTCCTCCCAGGTGGCAGATGTCCTAGTGGCAGCTAGGAAGCCCTCCATTAGTGCCACTTGTGCTATGAAGTGGAAGCGGTTTTGCATCTGGGCCACCACTCGACACCTAGATCCCTTCATCTGTCCAGTGAATGTAGTTCTAGAGTACCTCCTTTCCCTATCAGATTCAGGTCTCGGTTACTCGTTGATTAAGGTGCACTTATCTGTCATCTCTGCGTACCATGCACCTATGGAAGGCAAGACTCCTGCCCAGCTGGATCTTTCCTGCACCTTTTTGTGGTGAATACTGCATCTGAAGCCTCCCTTCAGGGATCCTGTCCCTCCAAGGGACCTTTTGTTTATTTTAGAGAAGCTTACTTGGCCTCCCTTTGAGCCTGCCACAAGCTACGAGCTTTGCTTTCTGTCGTGGAAAGCATTGATCTCATCTGTGTCAATCTTTACCGTTCATCACTGTTGGGTAGTGAGCCAGAGGATCAGGACCCAGTGGGAGCTTTTTTTTTTGCAATGGGAGGAGCTGACATCAGGACAGTGCCGCCCCTGAGGCTGACATATTACGTGATGCTCGCAGGTTGGCCAGTAGCCATCATCGATCCCTCCTCAGCCCCAGTTCTTCTTCTCCTGCCGTTGAGTGAGCATGACCTCGTGTGTGAGCACCATTGTCTGCGGCCTAGTCAGTTGGTAAGGAAAGTCCTAGTTCTGCTGCTCTGTTCCTCAGTGTCAACCAGTAAGATCTTTCCTTTTTATTTCTCCGTAGACGTCAACTGCTGATTTTGGTTTTTATTTTTCCATCCGGTCATGTCTGGTTCAGGGGACAAGAAAAAATCTTCTAGGGTGTGTCGGCCTCCGATGGTTAGTGTCCTTGCAGCCAACTGCACTCCATCATGGATCAGTATGACCATTGCCTTACCTGCTTGGGACCAAACCATGACACAGATAGATGTGACACCTGTTTTTCCATGGATCGTCGTGTGTTGGGAGTTGTGCGCGTTGAAGGTCAGACATGCGTCGCCGACTATCGGGGGACAGGTGCGTACCCAGATTGCTAAAAGCAGGGTTCTTGACCCTTCCTCTGGGTCCTCTCCCAGACTTATATGGCCCATGGAGGAGGGGGTTTCTGCCAGTTCTAGCCTTGCCATGGTGGGAACCCCTCCCATGGTGCAGGAGACCTGGCCTGGCCCCCCTGGGGATCATGCGGGAGGCACCATCCAGGCAATCGCCTGAGGGCCCCGCCAGCATCACAGTCTGAGGCCTCCGGGCCCAGGCCAGCATCATCCTCAGTGCTGCCCACTGGTGCAGCCCCTGATTCTGGCACTGGGGATCAGGACGGTGTGATGGGTAGCACGGGCCGGCCTCTGGCACCATCTCTGACTCCAGCACTGTTTGCAGTGCCATGGATAGGGGCAGCACCGTGGGCAGAACGAGGCCAGTGGCACCATGGCTGAGAGGGATTGGGGAGTGGTCTGGGTTCAGGCCTCCTCTGGGGAGGACGATTCTGAGGCTGACCCAGACTTGCTCCCAGGTTCTCTGGAATCCACTGATTCTTCTTTTTCCTCCAGCGCAGCGGCTCTGGTTCAGCCCCCTTCCATGGAGTGGATGGCTTTGGCTGATTCCAGGATTGGTGGCACCGACCAGTCCTCTGGTGCCTGGGGGGTGCCACAGGGAAGCCTGGAGCTGGTGATCCATTTGTCACCTTGGGAGGTGTACCCCACTGGTGGTAATTCTTGCTAGCCCTACTTCCGGACCAGCTGGGGCGCCTCAGGTAGGGGAAGGCATTTCACCTCCAGCTGTCTCTCAGGAGTTAGCTGCAGGGTGTCAGTTGCCTCAGCTGATGATAAGGAAGAAGACTCTCTCAGAATCAAAAGGGTTGAGGGGGTTAGATTCAGGGCAGTGTCCTTTCCTGGGAACCTAGAGGGGCTCAAGGAAGAGTCATAGCGCTGGTCCAAACTTCTCCCCCGACGTCTCCTCGGGTGGGATCTCATCTACGGAGGTTAGCGGCCACCCTTCTGGACTCATGCAGCCTCAGTCACCTTGTGGGGGAAATTCTCTTGTCGGGATCAGCTCTGGCCACTCCAGCTTGGTTCAGTGGCCTTCCTCTACCAGAACCACTGGATCTCCTCTTCCTTTGAGATCTTCTGGTGGGTCCCCTAGCCCAGGCAGAGGCCGTGCCCTTCCTCGTAGGTGCCTGGCCCCCTTGCCTCTGCCAACCCTTCCCCTTCTCCCAGGTCACTCCGGTCCTATGGGGCCCCTCCTCAGATCCACGCCTGCACTGTTCCCCCCCTTACTTCCAATCCATGGACCAGGAGGTGTTTCACTACTCCCCTGTGCAGCCAGAACCTGACTCTATGGGCTCGTCAGCTCCCTTACCTTCTTCCTCTGAAGGAGAGGATTCCTCTGTCCACCTTTCCTCAGCGGCTGATCTTTCCAGCTATCAGCACTTCCTGTCGGGGTTGCTTGATGAGCTCCACATTTCCACCCTTGGTGGACGCAATCCCGACCAGTCAGCATATGCCTTTTTAGGCGAATTCAGTCCAGCCAACCTGGTGGTTCCCGCCTGGCCTAATCCCTTTTGGGAGGTCTCGTACTGGGGCTGGTGATGTCCCTCAACCCAAGCACCAACCCCGAGGGACCTCCACCAGAGGTATTGGTTGGGTCTCCAGGAGCCTTGCCTCACCCCTTGTTGGACATGACTCTCCTGGATACACCCACTGGACATAGAAGCCCAAGGCGTGATTGACCCCCAGAATCCAACTCAGCTGAGTTTGATTTTTGGGGGAGGAGAAGAGCTTTCTCATCGACATGCCTCCTTTTGTGTATTTCTGCTCATCAGACCCGCCATGCTGCCTACAACAGGTGCTTGTGAGCTCTGCTAGGTCAGATCCTAGCTTCTTTGCCTGATTCAGAGGCAACCAGACAGGCCATTGCCCTCTCTGCATGGGGCCTGGAGCTAGCGAGGCACCAAGCAAGGGCATCTTACGATGCCAGCGAGGTGGCTCCCAGGCTGGCGGGGACAATACTCTGCATCGGGTGGATGGCATGGCTTCATCTCTCCTGGTTGTCACCCCTGGCCCGGCATAGGGTGACTGCCCTCTCTTTCTGGGGAACCATCTTTTCTCCCGTAGGGTGAGGTGAGAGCTTCAGGGGCACCTTCCCTCTCCTGGTAGGAGAACCTTGCCTCATCCAGACCAGCCTCAGGCCCAGCCAGGCATGATAGGGTTCCCTCCTCTGGTATCTCCCCCACTGGAGGCTGAGGGACTTTGTCCTTTAGGGAGGTTCTGGGACCCCTTCAGGGGGCTCGGTAATCATCCAACAGTGATGAATGGTGAAGACTGAAACAGACAAGATATGAAAATTATGTACCTACCGTAATTCCTGATCTTTCTGTGTATCTTCACCATTCATCACTGAATCCCGCCCACCTTCCCCTCTCAGGCCTCAGTCTCTGGGCAATTCTCCTCTTCCCTGTTTGCCTCTCACTTGTACCTTGGTCCATTTCCAGCACCTCCTACCCACTCCCCTCTTGGGATCAGGGTTTTTTCCTCTGGGTGGGCAGACAGGGAGGGCCCCTGCTGTTGGGTGTCTCCAGAGCTCCCTCTCAGCCCAGGTAAGTCCTGGGATTTTCCTGCTTCCTCTAGTGCTTCTTGAGGGAGTCTGGTAGGAGGAGGGGGCTCTGGTGAGTCCCTCAGTTGTCCTTCCCTCTAACCATTGGTGTCTCCATTATGGTTACTTTTCCTCTCCTGATTCAAGGAGAATATATTATTATACCTCTCCAGTTCCTCCTCTGGAGGTGGCTCCCCTCGATAACTAAATCTCAGTCCTTTGGATTTGTTCTCCAGGGACGTTTAAGGTGGTTCTTCTGCTTCAATCCATCTAGCAGGAAGGGGAGACACCAACCTGTCCTTAGCCCTCTGGATTCTTCTTCTCCTCTAAATGGGTGCCATCCTTCTGCTCTAAAGCCTTGTATCCATCCTCTGGCCTATCTGGTTCGACCTGGGGCATAACTCCTCCAGAGCAGTCCAGGGCAATGCCTCGGGTGTGGTGTCTCCTCTTCCTCCTTCCTTCTTTCCTTTCTCGCTCCTCCTATCCCTCTCTCTTTCACCCGTCCCTTCTCGCCCAGAGATCGGGGCCCTCCTGTCCCAATCCCTTAGGGTTTCTCCTTTTCTGTCCTCTCTTCAGCTTATTCCTCCTTTTAGTTTTACATCCTTTCCTTTTGCTGTTCCTCAGGCTCCCTTGCCCACCCTCCAGCCCTCCTTATTTCTCTGTCTCACTCTCTGGTGTGTAGAACTGGGGTTGAGGAGGGGTCGATGACGGTTACTGGCCAACCTGCGAGTGCCACGTACTACGTCGGCCTCGAAGGTGGCACTGTCCTGTTGACTCTTCCCATTGCAAAAAAAAAAAGCTCCTGCAGGGTCCTAATCCTCCAGCTCACTACCCAATAGTGATGAATGGTGAAGATACACAGAAATAAAGATCAGGAATTACGGTAGGTACATAATTTTCATTTGTTAGTTGCTATTACTTCTGCTTGAAGGATTTCCGAGCTTCAGGCTCTGTTGTGTAAAGAGCCTTTTTTGGTTTTCAACAAGGACAAGGTGTCCTTGTGAACTAATCCTATGTTTTTACCCAAGGTGATGTCAGAGTTGACACTGAATCAAGATATCCACCTACCTGTTATTTCCTGAGTATTCCAATCAAGGGGAAGCCTTACTTCATACTCTGGATGTCCACCTGGTGCTTCACTACTACTTGGATTGCATCTGGACCACTAGAAAGTCTGATCAGTTGTTCATTTCCTTTGCCCCTAACAGAGCTGGGGCTCCTGTTTCTAAGCAATGTTTGTCAAAATGGTTAGCCAATTGTATTGTTTATTGTTACAAAAAATATGACAAGCCTTTACCGGGCTCAGTTAAAACCCATTCTACCAGGGGAGTGGCTGCTTCCCTTGCATCTGTCAGGAATGTATCTATTGATGACATCTGTGCAGCTGCCGCATGGAGTTCTACCCATACTTTCATTCACCTTTACAGTCTGGACATTACCTCTAGGCATAGAGCAAGTTTTGGACTTGCAGTCCTGCTAGGCCTCCTCTCTAGAGAAATCCTCTTTATCTGCTCTCTGCCTCTTCCAAGTCCTTTCACTGCTTCGGACTTGATCCTAATGATGTTGTCTGCTGCAAGAGCCCCCTCAAAGTGAGATAGTACAGTTACGTAAGAACTTACCGTAACAGTAGATCTTTGAGAGGAGCTCTTACAGCAGGTGCTGCCTTCAAACAACATGAACTCTTGCTGTATTCTGACATATGCAGTTAGCCTCAGCTCTTGAACTGCCCCAGAGATGAAAGAGTTAACGCTATGCAGAAGCATAGAACGTTGAGCTCGAGCTTGGATTTCAAACCTGCCTGTGTGCCCCAGAGTGTAACCGTCAGATTCTTTACTCCGCCTAACTGTGAAGTCGCTCCAGAGATTGCTCCTTCGCTTGGTTCAGTAAAGTTTCCTGAAAGTGTCGATTTTCACCGATTTATTATTTTTTAGGTTTTCAAGTCTCTGTCTACAGTACAGTAAGTGTATAGACAGGTAGTGAACTGTTTTGTGGTCTTATTTCTGTGGAAATTGTAATTTCTTCAGTTCCCTAGCGGTTGGTCCAGTTGAGAACTGACTGTTTCTGTTTGAATCTTTCTTTTTGAATTTGTAGTGGTGTGCCGGTTCCGATCAGTTTTAAAAAAAATGGACTTTTACCGGTTTCTTTCCACAACCCATAACACGGTTGGTTACCGATCGGAGAGTATTACCTAGCGTGAAAGCTGTTAAGGGTAATTTTATTAGTCTGGCCATGTCTGAGAAACCCAAGAAGAAAACCGGGCCCACTGGGTTTCAACACTGTGATGAGTGTGGGGAGGCTTTTGCTAAAACTGATACTCACCTCATCTGTGTTTATTGTCTGGGGTTTGACCACCTCAAAACAGACTGCCAAATATGTAAAAATGTTCCCAAAGCCACTATGGATAAAAGACTGAGTAGGCTAAAGGAAAGGGAGTCCGAGAAGTCCGCTGACCTGGATGGCTAGCCCAGTTCGGTTGTGGTCGAACCTAAGGAGGTGCCCTCTGAGCTGGGTGATACCTCCTCGGGCAAAAGGAGATCCGACTCGGAGGGGTCAGTTCTGGTGAAAAGAAAAAGGAAATCAGCCAGTTTGGATCCAGAACCGCATACTCCAACTGCTGATGAGATAGCCAAAGCGATAAGTATTGTTCAATCGCTTCGACCGATTCCGTCCGAAATGACGCCTCCGGCTAGGCAGTTGGTTCGGTCAGATCCTACTCCATCAGATTACAATCCGGATGCCTATTATGAATTGGAGTGGGAGGGGAACGAAGACTATACAGAACAAGATGATGAGGATGATAATGATTTAGAAGATCTGGATGTGCCCATTGAACCGGACATCTCCCCAGACAGACCCTCCAATTTCTCCCCTCCCAGGCTTTCAGAGTCCCCTTCCCACTATTTGTTCTACAAAAAGGTGGCTGAAACCCTCCAGCTCCCCATGGTAGAAGCTGCAGTGGAGGGAGAGGAGCCTGATTTTGTCGAGATGATGGACATCCCAGAGTCTAAAAGGTTGTCTATTCCCCTCCACAAATCTTTGGGAAAACAGGCAAAAAAGATTCTTTAGACACCAAACTCTTTACCTCCAGTGGACAAAAGAATGGACAGAAGGTACATGTTGTCAGGCTCAGGTACAGAGTTTTTGTACAATCATAGCAGCCATGTTGGTGTAGTGCAGGCTGCAGCCTGTGACAGGGTTAACATACCTTTGTGTTCATGCCCCCCAGATAAAGACTCCAGGAAGGTGGATGTCATGGCTGAAAAACAATATTTGGCATCTTCCTTGGGACTCAGGCAGGTGAACTATATGGCCTATGCAGCCAGGTACCAGAAGTCCAGGTGGGATACTGTTCTGGAACTGGCCAAACAGGCCTCCCCCCAGCTGGCCAAAGAGCTGAAGGAGGTGGCTGTTGATGGGATTGAGGTGTCCAAGGTACAATTCCATGCTGATGTGGACTCAAATGATGTGTCATCATGAGTCATGGCTACATCTGTGTCTCTCAGGAGAATTGCTTGGCTCAGACTCAGCCTTTCTTAGGACACCCAGGCTAAGGCCATGGATTTCCCTATAGTAGGTAATTCTCTGAGGAGCAAACAGAGGCTTACATGAAGAAAATGGATGAATACAGGTCTACTTACAGGAGTGCTCAGGCCAAGGAAAGGCAAGCCACTCCTCAGAGGCAGCAGTCTAGGGGCAGGGGCAGGCCCTTTCACAGGCCTTTCTATCAAGCCCATGCCTCTTCTCCCTTCTCACAGTGGGGGTTCTTCTGAGGAAGAGGCAGGAGTGGGATGAGCAGGGCTGCATCCTCTTCCCAGTCTAAGGCTCCTGCCAAGCAGACTCCCTGATGTGTCAGCCCAGCTCGACTCCCCAATTCCAGTAGGAGGCAGGCTGGCTTACTACTTCCAGGCCTGGAAGTCTGTTACCTCAGACAAGTGAGTCCTGGAGGTAATAAGCCAGGGATTGGCCCTCAGTTTCAAAAAATCCCCAAAAATGAGGGTCAGGTCTTTTCCACCTGCAAACATCTCCAAAACCATTGCTTTAGAAGTAGAGGTTTCCTCTCTGCTGGCTCTCAGAGCCATAGAGAGAGTTCCTACTCTATGCAGAGGCAAAGGTCTGTACTCCAGATACTTCCTTACCCCAAAAAAGACAGGGTAGAGGCTACTCATCCTAGACTTAAAGTATCTGAACAAACACATTTTAAAACCAAAGTTCAAAATGGTGACTCTGGGACTAATTCATCCCTCTCCAAGGCCAGGAGACTGGTTAGCTTCCCTGGACCTCAAGGATGCCTATTTCCATATTCCCATCAGGTGCTCCCACAGAATGTACCTCAGATTTGAGTTGCCTTCAGGCCATTATCAATTCAGACTTATGCCTTTTGGTCTAACATCAGCTCCAAGGGTGTTTACAAAGTGCCCTGCAGTAGTAGTGGCCTTCTTCACAAGGCAGAGTATTTCTCTATTTCCATACCTGGATGACTGGCTCATTGTAGGGCAGTCTTCCGACCAGGTCGTCAGCTCTACAGGTCACTCAGGATCTGCTCAGTTCCCCGGGGTTCCTTCTCAACCTGCCAAAGTCAGTTCTCAAACCAGTACAGCTTCTCACTTTCATAGGGATAGTGTTAGATACTGTTCAAGCAAAGGCATTCCTTCCACTAGTAAGTTCAGGCCCTTACAGATCTCACCTCTTCTTCTCATCCTCTGGTTTCTCGTCCAGCAAGACATTTTCTTCAACTTTTAGACCACATGGCAGCTTCCACTGCAGTGGTGCAAGGGGCCAGGTTCCAGATGAGGGACATTTAATTCTATCTAAAGTCTTTGGTCTCAGAAGAGAGACTGTCTTACCAGACTGATTCCAGTGACTCAGACTCTTTTCCAAGCTCTTCAGTGGTGGCTGGACCAAGACAATCTCAGGCAAGGCGTCCCATTCCTCAAGCAAACTGCCTCGGTGAATCTCACCACAGATGCTTCCCTGTTGGGCTGGGAAGCTCACCTGGGAGCCCTCACAGCACAAGGGGTTTGGTCCCCAGAACAGTCTCTTCTCCATATCAATCTTCTAGAACTCAGGGCAGTATTATTGGCCCTTCATGTTTTCTTGGACTCCGTGAAGAACAAGGTGTGTCAGGTCAGGACAGACAAGACCACCACCATGTGGTACATCAACAAGCAGGGGGCACTCGGTCTATGGCCTTGTGCACGGAGGCCATGAAAGTATGGTCTCTGGCCTATTCTCTATAAACTTCCCTAGTAGCAGTCCACTTCCCAGGGAAGGACAATGTGCTAGCAGATGCTCTGAGCAGAATCTCCCAGGGCCATCATGAATGGACCATGGACCCTCTCATCCTGAAAGTAATCTTCACCAGGTGGGGCACTCCAGAAACAGATCTCTTCGTAGCCCCAGACAATCATCAACTTACCCAGTTCTGCTGCAGACCTCCAGTCCTGGGGACTGTTCCCCTGGATGCTCTGATAGTGGATTGGGAAGGCAAGTTCCTTTATGCATTTCCTCCCTTTCCCCTGTTATTCAGGGTTCTAGTCAAGATCAGGTCACAACCCTGCACAGTGATTCTAATTGCTCCAGACTGGGCCAGGCAACCTTGGTATCCTCTGTTGTTGTCCTTTACAGTCTTACTTCCCCTGTCTCTTCCCAAGAGACACAATCTCTTAACCTCCTCTCAGGGTAGGATCTGGTACCCCAATCTCCGGTCTCTCAATCTCAAGGTCTGGCTCCTGAAGAGTTAGAATACACAGGCCTGCACCTCTCTGAGGGAGTTTTAGACATCCTCAAGGGTTCTCAGAAACCTTCTACCGGGAAAACTTATAACTCCAAATGGAAAAGATTCAGCATTTGGTGTTCACAGAGGAACATCCTGCCAGATGCTGCAGGTATTGCCACAGTCTTAGATTATCTGGTTCACCTTAATGGCTTAGGCCTTAGGCCAGCCACTTTAAAAGTTCATCTAGCAGCTGTTTCTGCATTTCTGTCAGCAGAGAAGGGCTCTTCTCTAGCATCCCACCCTGTCTTTGGAAAGTTCTTTAAAGGTCTGATTCATATCAACCCTCCTTTTAGAGAGCCTACCATGGCTTGGGATCTCAATATCTGCATTGCTCAGCTTATGCAGCCACCCTTTGAACCTTTGGCTTCGGCCGAGCTTAAGTACTTGACCTGGAAAACTGTGTTTCTAGTAGCTATTACTTCTGCCAGACGAATTAGTGAATTACAGGCCCTGTCAGTTGAACCTGATTTTATCTCATTCCATAGAGATAAGGTGGTCCTCAGAACCAAGTGGAGGTTCTTATCCAAAGTGGTCTCAGATTTCCATCTGAATCAGTCCATGTCCCTTCCTGTGTTTTTCACTGATCATTCCTCTTCAGAGGAAAGAAGGTTACACAGTTTGGATGTTAGAAGGGCACTTAGCTATTACATAGAGCATACTAAGGCACATAGGAATGTCTTAAATTGTTTCTCACTTATGGTGAAGTGGGGAAAGGTAGGCCAGCTACTAAAAGAACTATTGCCAGGTGGATTGTAGCCTGTTTACAATTCTGTTATACCAAGCTAGGTAAAACATGTCCCTCAGGCCTGAGGGTCCACTTGCCTAGGGGTACAGCAGCTTCTCTGGCTACTGCCAGAGATATACCTCTACTAGAGACATGCAAAGCAGCCATCTGGAAAACAGTCCATACATTCACCAAGCATTACTCTCTGGATATCCAGGCAGGAGTGATGCTAGGTTTGGTACAGCAGTACTGCAGAGCCTATTCCCAAAATAGGTTCATTCCCTCCTCCATGGAGGTACTGCATGGTAGTGCATATGCAAATTTGCATCGTGGAAGTATGTGTGATTTTGTACTGCTTGGTAGTCCCGCTTATGTCAGAACACAGCAAGACTTCATGTTGTTTGAAAAAAAAATACTCACCTTAGTAATCATGTTTCTTCTAATGGAGTCTTGCTGTATTCTGACCTCCCCCACCTCCCCTCTCAGAACCTAGTTTTTGGGATGTGGGCTGGCAGGTACAGTGTTGCACCTCAGGGGTGTACCTTACACTCTTCCTGTTAGGGTGGGGTTGTTGTTGTTGTTCTATGTTTATTTATATATTATGATATATTGTTCATTACCTGTTTTTTTATCTTGGGTTCTCGACTTGAGTCTTTTGGGACCCAAATTTTTACCTGTTAGTTTATTGTTTACAATTTCCACACTAGAAGTGTAGTTAGTTAGCTGCTAGTAAGAATCTGATGGTTACACTCTGAAGCACCACAGACAGAGGTTTGAAATCCGAGCTCCAGCTCAACATTCTATGCTTCTGCATAGAGTTAACTCTTTCATCTCCGGGGCAGTTCAAGTGCTGGGGCTAACTGCATATGTCAGAATATAGCAAGACTCCATTAGAAGAAACAGAATTACTAAGGTGAGTAATTTTTTCTTCCCTCCCTCCATCCCCTGGTGGTTGCTTCTCCATCTCTGAAAACTTGCTTTCCTCAGTGTAGAGGAACCTCCTTGGTTCTCCAACTACTGTATGTGCCTGGGTCTCCGGCGGGAGAACTGAGGTGGAGCTGGGGGACTGCGCCTTTTATAGGCTGATGTCAGGGGGTGTTCCCTTGCTACTGACTGCTAGCTAGAGGTTTTCCATGGGGTCCTGGCACTTGCCAGCTTCAGTCCTAATGGTGATGCCTACTGCAAGAGCTCCTCTCGAAGATTTACTGTTATGGTAAGTTCTTATGTAACTACTTTTGCGGTTCTGTTCCTGCAAATCAGTTGGGAACTGGAGAGTAGCAGATATTCATAAAAACTCTAACTAATGCTGAGTAATCAAAAAAAAAATACACTTATTTAAAAGAACTAAAACTGACTGGAGAACCAGCCATTACCAGAGCTCACTATGGGGAAGCTGCTTTCTTAAGGCAGAGAAAGAGATCTGAGCAGCAGCCAGAGTGAAGCGTAGGTGCAGAGTTTGAACCTACATTCCAAAGCCTAAAATTTGCTTAAGTTCCATTCTACAGGGTGTCACTCTCAGCTGAGATGACTGCTAAAGTGTAAACACTAAGTAAAAAAAAAAAAAAAAGCAAAAAATACACAAACGGTGCACTCAGGTGGAGAAAGCAAATCAAAAAATCCAGAAACTGTGAATACTGCAAATTTTATAATTCACTGACAACTCACATGTTCATTCATATTGTAGCAAAGAACCTTGGGCTCCACCCGAGTGCTCCTTTGTGTATTTTTCTCAGTAAATGGCATCACTGCGTGCTTGTTGTTTTTCTGCATCTTTAACTGAACCTGGTGGGAGTGTGAAGTGGGGTGAGCTGATTGGGGTTGTAGGGACAAGGAGACCTCCTTGGGTGATATGGGCCCAGGAAAGGAGTCCTCCTTGCTTGGTTCCCATACCCAACAGTTCCACTTTTGGTGGGCAAGTAGCGTGATCTACCTAGGCTACCCATCCTACTCAGGCAGTGTTGTGCAGTGCCAGGTCTATTAAAAACAAGACAGCTGTGATTGCTGATCTTGTGGGTACAACTGACCTGGCTTGCATCACCGAGACCTGGCTGGATGAAAATGCTGGCCCAGTGTTGGAATTAGCAGTTCCGGCTGGGTACTCGGTGATACACCGCCCAAGGGAGGATCATAGGGGCGGGGGTGTAGCTATTTGTTTTAAATCAGAACTGGACCTTGTAGATATACTGATGAGGGTAACCAGATCCTTTGAGTGTATTGTGGGTGTGGGTGCAGGTGTAGGCTGCAGGATACTTCTCATCTACCATCCACCCAGAGGTGAGAAGGAATTCCTGCAGGAAGCTGCGGACTTCATCATTGATATGGTGTTGGAATCCCCCCAGATGGTTGACTCTGAGCGATTTCAAAGCCTGGGTTGACAATGAACTCTCACAATTTGGTCAGGACTTCCAACAACTTTTGACCTTGTTGGGCCTTACACAGGTGATTACCTCTGTGACCCACATTCATGGTCACTCATTGGATCTGGTATTCCTACTGGGGATGGAGATCTCTGATCTGGCGGTGGAGCCTGTTGGATGGTCGGACCATCATACTATAAGGTTCAGTTTCAAGGTTCCCCCAATAGACCTACTCCTGCAGAGATGGTCCAGTGCCACCCTTTAAGGGGTTTGACCCCAGATGGTCTTATGGCAGTGCTGGACCTATCAGGTGTGCCAAGTGTAAGCTGGGAGCCAGGGGACCTTTTACTTGCCTATAACATGGCAGTGACAGTGGCCCTGGATTCCTTAGCTCCTGTTTGTGTTCTTCCCCTCACTCTTTGTCCTAAGTCCCTCTGGTTCGATGGGACTTTGAAGGTGATGAGATGAGGGGGTTGAAGGCTGGAGTGGCACTGGTGGAAATCGGGCCTGGCTGAGGACAGACTTAAATTGATGGCCCATTATAAAGACTATCAATCGGCAGTCTCCTGAAAAAAAGGCAGAATTCCTGTCCAGGGAGATTGCCACTGTGCAGAATCGACCAGCTCAGCTCTTCTGGACTGTTGCCAGATTGTGTAATCCAATCTGTCTTCAGACTCGGGGAGCGTTTTCACAAAGCAAGTGTGATGAGGTTGCTCGGTTCTTCGCGGATAAGGCTGCCACCATCAGGTCGAGGATCCATTCAGCACCCGCTAGTGGGTGTTGTGGAGGTCAGCAGGAGGTTGCAAAAACCCAGTTTGTCTGGTCTGACTTCGGCCGGTTGGCAATCATTGACACTGTGAGGATCATCCAGGGTATGTGACCAGCCTACTGTAATTTGGACCCAGGCCCAACATGTCTCCTTGTAGGGTGTGTTGAGGTGATCGGCCCGATCCTGGCTGAGATAGTCTGGTGTTCATTGGAGACAGGGGTGTTTCTGGACCCCCTGAAGGAGGCGGTGGTGATATCTCTCCTAAAGAAATCCTCCCTTGACCCAGATTGCTTAGCTAACTACAGACCTGTCTCTAACCGGCCCTTTGTGGGCAAGATTATTGAGAAGGTGGTTGCATTGCAGCTGGAGGATCTTACCATCCATGATGTCTATGATCCAGTTCCAGTTTGGATTTAGGAAGAGGCATAGTATCGAGAGAGCACTGGTTTGGATATTTAATGATCTCCTAATAGCGAGAGATTGGAGGAGCCATTTGATCTTGGTCCTCTTAGATCTCTTGGCAGCATCTGACACTGTGGATCATGGAGTGTTACTGGAGTGCCTGCAGTTGATCTGTGGATTGTCGGGTACAGTCCTCAGATGGTTTCGATCATTCTTCACGGGCATGACCCAGACAGTGGTGTCGGGGATTTATTCCTTGGCCCATCTCCCCATCCTGTAGGGTTCTGCAGGGCTCCGTATTATCACCCACGTTGTCTGCGGTGTATATGCTGCCATTGGGAGACATTATAAGGCAGTATGGGCTGAGTTTTCACTGCTATGCAGATGATACTCAGCTATACATGTCCTTTGTACCCAAACAGGGTGGGGTCTGTCTTTGTCTTTAATAGCTGCCTCTCCAAGATCCAAGACTGGATGAGTGCCAACTGGCTGAGTTTGAATTCAAATAAAACTGATGTGTTGGCTGTGGACCCAGGTTGTCAGGGTGTGGGGTTGTTGGCTGGACAGCCATCTAAGCTTTGGCTTGGGGGAAGCCAGCTGCTGACCTCAGACCGGGTGTGGAATCTGGGTGTTGTTTTTGATGGCAGTTTGCTGCTTAAGTCTCAGGTATCTGCTGTCATCAAGACCTCTTTTTATCATCTGAGGAACATTGCCAGGATTAAACACCTAGTCCTGCTCGCTGACCTTCCAACTTTGGTCCATGCCTTTGTGATTTCCCACCTTGACTACTGCAACGCCCTGTACCTAGAGCTTCTGGGGGTTGATATCCGTCACTTGCAGCTGGTGCAGTATGCAGTGGCCAGGTTGTTGACTGGCTTACCAATATCTTGTCATGTCACACCTGTGCTCTTCGGTCTGCACTGATTGCCAATTCAGTAGCGGATCACCTTCAAGGTCGGGTTACTGACCTACAATGCCCTACATGGATGGGGACCAAGGTACCTGCAAGATCTTCTCTGCCCCTATCGCCCCCTCCGCTTCTCCGACAAGAGATTGCTAGAGGTTCCCAGGGTTCAACTTAAGACCTCGGGGGCCCTTTCTTTCTCTTTTATTGCCCCCACCCTGTGGAACTCTCTGCCTTGTCTGATTAGAGAGTGTCTAACCATCAAGAGCTTTAAATCTGCTCTCAAAACTCATTTATTTGGACTAGCTTTCCCTGATTTTGACTAACTGGTCTCTGTTTCATTAACTTAAGAATTTTAACTGTTTTGGTTGGTATTTATAGCACTGTTTTTATGGACTGTTTGTACAAATGTTTGATCTGACTGGAATTGTGCATTTTAGAAATAAATGATTGATTGATTGACTAACATGGCCACCACATTTCTTTGCTATACATGCTAAGAGACAAATCAAATACAAAAACAGGTTACTCACCTGTAACAGTAGATATTCCATGGAGTGGTCTCTTGCAGTAGATAATACTTTTGGGTATCCATTAGAGGTTGCTGTGGTGCACGGCAGCTCTACTAGCAGTTTTTCAGCAGGAACCACCCACACATGACCAGGGTGGGACAAATAGGGTTGCCAGGTCGCCAAATGCAACCTGGCTAATCACACTGGCCACCAGATTTCCTTTAAAACTCACCATTCTGGCAAGTAGTAGTGCTGGATTCAGCCACGCACATGCGTGAGAGACAGTGCAGGCATTTTTGCCTTTAACCAGTGAGCAGCGTCAATGCGCATGCGCTGCACTCGTAAAAATTACTACTTTTTTTTTTATAGGAACGTCAACGTGGGCCTGCTCCACCTCCTGCAGCAATCAATGGCCAGTCTGTATGCTACAGAGACCACATTGGACGCACGTCGACGGTAGTGTGCTCCACCTCCTGCAGCAGTGACTGACAGCCACCATGCCTCCATCCTCCAGAGTTCAGCTACCCATGACTCCAACATTCTGTGGATGTGCAGCAATATTAAAAAAAACTACTGGGAGTCATCACCACACCATGAAGTAAGGTGCCAGGTGACCATGTTGGGGTGCTAAATGCAGTTAGTGTTAGTGCCAAAGCTCGCCAAGTGCTATAATGATCGGAGTGGTTGAGAGAGTGAGAGCAGTCTTGTGAATACTGCTCAGTAGTGTGTCAGTGTTTATTTGAAATAAAAAAAGTCCTTTTAAGGGCTGCAGTGGCGAATTAGTCGAAATATTCTGAAGGTGGGTGAGTGATCATTCATCAATACTTGCTAAAAAGATATACTTTTTTACTGTGTAGTGGGGGAGAGAGACTTAAGACCTTGTGCTGCACTACTGACGGAGGGGGGAGGAGAGCTGGTCGGGAGCTGGTATCCGGGGCAGAATCCAATCCAATCTAACTTTCAGAATCAGTGATACTACTGCTGTGTTGGACAGACCTGCAAGTTTAGGGAAAATTACATATAAAAAAAAGTTGTTGAGTCTTGACAGAAGTTGCTGTAAAGTACTGTACAATTACATTACCTATTCCCTCACATCAGTGAGTGACTTGCTTTGTGTGGGCTGGGGCAAGTTAGACCAGCAGTGGTAGCTAAACATATTTAAATTCCTGTCTGTGCTGTTGTTGTTTGGTCAGTGATCAGGACTAATTAAAATTGTAAAAAAATAAAACTCACTTACTGCAGACAGTGCTGTGCTGCATCTGCTTGGAGATTGTGAGTTTGGACAGAAGTAGTCAAGTAGTGTCCTGCCCAGTTTGAGTCCGAGTCCAGTCATTGCTTTGTCTGTGCAGCAGCAGCATCCCCCTGTTATGTCACTTGATGCAGCATTGTACTTTTTGTGCTATGGAATAATATACACCTTAAAATAAATCAGAAGAACAAGACTAACCCAATTCAGTAAAAGTCCATATATGATCATACAGTATAATACCTGATCTGTGTGTACTGTATATTATTGACAGTCAGCATCTCAGTCTCGTCTGTATTGTCTTTTAGTTTTGACAGTCCTGTCCAGGTCCATTCCTGACCTGTTGTGGTTGTCTGACTGAAGCTTTTTTGGTGGAGACACACAAAAAAATTAAAGCAGTTTGGTACAATTAATAAAAGTCCATCCAACCTTACAGTGCTACCAATACCTGTCCTATGTCTGCATGCATATAATTGACAGCATCTCTATTCTCTTGACAGTCCGTCAGTCTCGATCCATTCCTATTGTTGTCCAAGGTTTTTCTTTGGTGGGGACCCAACCCAAAAAAATAAAGCTTGCCACTGCATTAATTAGAACGAGTCCATAGTACTACTTAGTGTGTGCATATTATTAGCAATGTCTGTTGTTGTGTTTGACAGTCCACCTCTCTCATCCAGTCCTCTAGTGGTTGTGTAAGTCAGGCTTTTTTGGGTAGGACAAGAACCCCTCCAAAAATACAAGCTTGCTACAATAATTAAAAGTCCACATAGTACTACCTGTGTGCATATTACTGACTGCGTCTCTTGTTATTTGACAGTCCACCTGTCTCGTCCAGTCCTCTAGTGGTTGTGCCAGGCTTATGCTTTTTTTTGTGGGGGATCCAAAAAAAAAAAAGAAGCTTGACACAATTAATTAAAAGTCCATAGTACTATAACCTGTGTGCATATTAGTGACAGGTGACAGCATCGCTCTACTAGTCTGGTTGTGTACAACCATCAGTCTCATCCAGTCCACCTGTGGTTGTGTCAGGTTTCTTGGTGTGGAGGGTACACCCAAAAAATGTCTGCTGCTGTGCTGCCATCGCCAATCACTCCTTCTTCTTCATACTGTTTTGTAATTTATTGGAGTAATAGAAAATGTCTGGAAAGAAACAAAAACAACAACCAAATTTGTTTTCCTTTGGCTTTATTAAACCCAGTCTATCTGCTGTGGAAGATTACGTAACAAAACCATCCACGTCGTCAGTCACACTGACAGTAACATTGTTGATGTTGCTGATGAGGTACATGTGAATGTAAATCCTCCTGTTGCTAACCCTGCTGCTGTTGCTTCTTCTTCTATGTCGGGGGGAGGGGGCCAGGGTGACTGTCGCGACCATATTGACAGGCCATCAGTAATGGTTACTGACGTTCAGGTTCATAGTGTTTCCGCTACTTCCAGTAGTGTTTCTGCTGTAGGTACTTCATCTTCCTCCAGCTCTCTGCCCAGAGTAAATCCTACCAACGGGAAAAAAGATTCAGCGAAATGCAAATTCATGGTTGAATGGTCACGGGAATGTGACTGGCTTCAGTATGAGAAGCAAAGCAACACTATGAGTTGCAAGGTGTATAGGAAGCTACCCCATCTGGCAGATCATACATCTGTGTTTGTTATTGGTAGCAGTACTTTCAAAATGGAGTCTATAAAAATTCATGATGCAAGCAGTTCCCATGTAAAATGTATTCTGGCTGAAAGGGTTCAAAAGGCACCTGAATCCACACCAATGGCCTTTTGTTTTCAAAAGATGAATGCTGCAATGAGGGAATACATGCAGCATCTTTTTAATGTTGCCTACTTTTTGGCATCAAGGGATAGGCCATTCTGGGACTTTCCATTTCATACCACACTGTTATGCAAATGTAATATAAAAGTGATTGAATACACAAATCACAAAAGGTGCTCTGATTTTGTGCATCACGTTGCAGAAGTAATACGCACAAACACAACTGAAGCAATGAAAAAAATCTCCAGTTGTTGGGCTATTAATAGACAGAAGCACAGATAGAAGTGTGAGAGAATTTGTGAATGTGTTTATCAGTTATATCGGTGATGATGGTACTCCAAATACCTCCTTTATTGGTACCGAACTATTAGGGAAAGCAGATGCAGATGGAGACATTGCAGCATTAGATTCACTCTTCAACAAATTTAACATCCCTTCGTGGAAAACTCTTCCATGGATTTCTGGGATGGCCACTGATAGTGCACCAGTCATGCAAGGACAATGTGGCAGAGTCATGGCAAAGTTACAAAGCAGTGGACTGCCTTGGTTAATTGCTACACACTGCATCACGCATCTTTTACAACTGGCAATTCTAGAGGCCCAAAAACATATGCCAGAAGTTCACAAAACCAAAAATGGCTTGCGAGCCCTGTATTCATTTTATCATTCTTCTCACCAAAGAATGAGAATCTTGGAGGAGGCCGCTAACACCCTTTCCATTGAGTTGAAAAAACTGGTTAGCATTTTCACAGTGTACTGGGTCAGTTCACACCACAGTGCTGTGTCAGCTCTTCTCCACAACCTGCTGGCAATAAGTGCACACTTAGAGAATACTGCATCACAGCACAGTGGGAGTCCTGATGCAGACAGTGCTAAAGGACACTTGAACTTTGTAAAAAACAAAAAAAAAATGTGGTTCTTGGCCTTTCAACAAGATTATCTATCTATTCTTGGAAGGGTTTCTTAAAAATTTCAAAAAGACGGTCCTCTTCTTACTCAGGTACAACCACGAGTGGAGAGCTGCATTTCGGAGCTCATCAAGCTGAAGACCAATGCGGGCCCTGCTGAGGCATAGTTTTTAAAGCATGCAAGTTCGAAGGGCAGCCTCCTTACTGGTGGCGTGGATGGCAGCACTCCTCTAGCTCCTTCCACCAGGCATGACTGAAAATGCTAGTGATGTAGATAAAAATAGGAATACAGGGCAAAAAAGAACCAGGTAGGCCACTGCTTCAGACCAAGCAGCTGAGGAGACTGTTTCCAGTGAAAATGCCCACAAACTGATCAAGGAGAAAGTATGCAGTAGTGTGGTTGGATTCTTATGTAACCCCCTTGTTACCCAGGGTTACTAGAATCCCAGTAAGACCTAGTGGTAGGCAGGGAAGGCAGCTTGTGAAACTCCAGTTAAATGGGTTTCATACAGTCTCACTCTGTTCTCAGTCTCAGCTGAGACTGAGGGATGACATCACCAATAGAACTATCGCAGCTGCATGAGACACATTGGAATCTGCAGCAAGGGAGTTGGTTAGAACGTTGGGAGGTTTTGAAGTCAGTCTTCAGTCAGTGTGAGTCAGTTCAGTGCAAAGTTAGGAGCTTGCTGAGAAAGCAGCTCAGTGAAGGCTCTAGGAGCCTCAGCCCTGACAGAGGGCTACTTTTAAGTAAAAGGGTGTGTGTCTCCACCTTAAACAGAGACACAGAAGATAATTGAAGTGGTGGAGACCACTGTTTTCGGATCTCAGATTCCTGGGGCAACCCCTTAGTTCTGCTTGTGAAGGAAAAGCTGCCTATGTGTTCAGAGTTTATTTGGGAGAACAAGAAGATTTGTGAGTCGCCTGTGGGGCACCTGCAACGTGAGGGTGAGTGTCTGCTCTTGCTAAAAGGGCCTATGTTTTTCACCCTGGGGCTTGTGTGACAATGTGGGGATTGAACTACTAAATATTGGAAAGCCTAGAGTAATGGGCTAAGCAAAGTAAAAGTAGGTTCAAGTCCAGAGCTTGTTGGGATGCAAATGATATGTAGAGGAGATGTGACAGACGTCTACCCAGAATCTACATTTGAAAGTTCAGTAAAGAAATTGTTCAGTTTCCAGAGAAATGGCTGGGTATGGGCTGTGGGAGCTGGAGGTGGGTGGCCCCCCATCTTTAGTGACCAGGTCCACCTCTACGGATTTCTTCTGTGGATTTCTACTTTGCCTCAGGCACTTGGCCAGTGATGGGGAAGTACCCAGACATGGGATTGTAAGGAAAATTCTCTCTAGGAGTCGAAGACTCTGTGAGTGTAGTTTGAGGGGCCACAGCAGGATAATTGGTTCATTCCTCAAATGGACCCGTGGATCAAGTGGCTTGACGGGGAGCTGGGCCAGTGGGAAAACCCAAATAGTGTACAAGTCGGGCTGTGTACCCAAAGCTGCGTGCAAGTCCGGGCTGTGTGCCTGGTGGGTTTAGAGCCTGAGGGCTGGAAATGGTGATAAAGTGTTCTGTTGTCTCTAATCTGCATTACCAGGAATGTAGCCCCATGGGGTCCATCTATGCTTTGTTTGTTCAGCTTGGATGTGAATAAAAGCCACACTGAAGAATCCCATTCCTGGTTCTGGACATTACAGTTATTGCTTCCTGTGTTCGGATTTACTTGGGTGCCCCTGTGCAGAGTAGCCAAACCTAGGTCCCCTGTGCCGAGTAACCTCATCCTCCCTGAACCCAGTCCCCACCAGGTACTGCTGTCAGCTTCAACAGCATGCCACCTGTCATTTTGCTAAAAAGGCAGGGGTGAGGGGTTATACTTATGTGACAGATTTGAGCCCATGTGGCAGTTGGAAGACTACAAATGATTTTCAGTATTTGACACAACTGTTTGGCCTTCTCCTGATGACCCTCGCTTTCTAAATTTTGGTCAGGAATCCATCACGGGGCTTTGCCAGAGGTACATGCCATTCCTGAAAAAGCAATACAGTTCAGGGCAACTACTATCTGATCCAGAGCTGGATGGCAAACTTGAAAGAGAAATCAGGCAACAACGTTTGGAAGAGTGGCAAGATTTCAAAAATGCTGTAAAAAAATCAAAATACAAGGCACACGTTAAGAAAGGTTCACCAAAATTTAGAGAGATTTGGTCTGTTATGGTTGATGGTCACAGTTTTTCAGGTAATGCCAATGAGTACAGCTGCTTGTGAAAGAGGATTTAGTGCTCATAATAGGATTAAAACAATATCTCATAGCAATCTTATTGATAGTACTATGGATGATCTGCTGATGATCAGTTTAAATGAACTCACTATTGAGGACTTTAATCCAGACCCAACAATTGATCACTGGCACTCATCAACACTGGGAGATCGACATCTTTCTGGGCATAAAGTCACACATCCAGATGTAATGGACTTGCAAGTGGAACTAGATGAGGAGTCGGAGGAGTTGAGTTGAAAGTGGAGACAGAGACAGTGGTTGGAGTGGGAGGTGGACCAATTTTGAAGAAGACAGCAACAGCAATAAAAATACTGTGAGCAATCTGTCAGCCATAGTTTTAGGAATTATTTAAAATTTATTTTCTACCCTTGCCGTCAAAATTTAATTTTAGTGACCCTACAGCAGTGATAACAGCACAGCAGCAGCGCAGGCCTGGCCATGTCATGAAAACAAAATAAGTCACAAAAAAAGTAACTCCCCCCCAAAAAAAGAACACACAGGACAATAAGAACCACAACATCTGAAAGTTTTATTGCTTAAAAAAAAAAAAACAGTGTACACTTATAGCAGGACTTGTTTCCACTTGTAAATCAACATGATCTGGTCAGACTCCAGTCCAGTCACGGTGTTTCTCCGCTGGTCCCATCTTTAATAGTCATCATCTTGGTGATTTTCATCTTATTTGTGTAGCCATTCCCTTTTCGGATTCGGTCATGGTGTTTCTCTGACGTTCCCATCTTCAGTAGTTATCCTCCTGGTGATTTCATTCTCATTTTCTCATAGTTGTGCCACCCTTGCTTCCCTTTTTGGATTAGACAGGCAGGACTTTCAATTTGTACTTTATAAATTCTCCCTCCTGACGAGTGTAGCCAGGCATTTCAGATTTGTACACCAGCCTGCCACGCTGTTGTTCATGCCCTCCACCCCTCCACAGCTCGAGTCCAAGGTTCCTGGCTCCAATCATGATTCCCACAGCAGACCTGCTGTCTGTCTGTGTTGCCACTGACTGAACCATGAGTCCAAGACCATGGCAGAAATGTCTTCTCTCCTCCGCAGATAGGCAGATTCGCTTCACTTGCCAGTCCACATGAGATCTTCATTCTTTTAGCTGGCTCTGAGTCTGTTCTCCTGTCTGCTGCTCCTCAGTTCTTCTACTGCTTCTCTCACTCCCAGTGCAATTGAACTAATAGTATGGCTTCTAACTTTGCTGGGGCATTTAAACTTGCTGCCCCAGACCTGTCACACCCCCTATCAGATGATGCAGCCAATCACTATGCAGGCGGACCATGCAGGCCTAATTGAGACCTTCAGCTTCAAAGTTCGTGGTCCACTCTGCCAACCCCCAAAACAAAACTGAAAGAGAAAAGAAAAATCCTGCAAAGCCAAACAAAGGAATTTAAACATGATGGACTAGAGAGGGCAGAGCAATACTGGCCAGCTTGTTTGCTACCCCTTGCTACTAAACTTGGTACGCCAATGCTTACTTGGAGTATCAGTAGCTACACCCTTGCCTCCTGTGTAATACTTGATGCTGTTCTGGCAGGCTAATTCTCATCAGGATCTTTGGTAAAGACTTTCCCAAATGTAGGTTAATAAACAATTCCTTAGCTGAAAGGCAAGTTAAAAAAATGGCCACCATATTTTATAGTCTAGCGGCCATAAAAAATTGGCCACCTAAAAAGATTTGTGGCCACCAGATTTTGAGGTATGTGGCCAAACTAGCCACCAGGTCAAAAAGTGATGTGTCCCACCCTGCACATGACATCAGCTTCCTGTTTCCTATATAATTGTGGGTGGTCCCTGGTATCCTCAGTTCATTTTCCCCCTGTCTTCAGCTCGCGCAGCAGCTGGTGCAACTTCTGTGTAGCAGTCGATGAGAAACTTGAAATTAAGACGAATGTCTACTGATTTTTCAACTAAACAAGCTTTATTTCAATCCTGTTGTTGTGGTAGGAAGATATACTGCTTTGACAATCACACACTTTGTGTAAGGTGTCTGGGACCCACACACAGCACCGATTCCTGTAGCTTATGTCAGGACTTCAATCAGGCAAATCGTCAATGACGGTTGCTTGAAATTTAATTACTTTTGACGAAGCAGAAAATGACTCTCTTGGAGAACCAGGGAGCTCGTACCAAGGGCTCCCCCTCTACTGGTTCCCGTTCCAGGCAGAAAAGGGAGAAGGAGAAACCCTCCTCACACTCCCTGCCTCGACGTCTGTCAACGGCCAGCGTTTCTGGTGTCCCTCCGTCGAAGGGACATCCTTTAAGTGCTTCTTCGTTGACAGGGGCTCACACCCTGTCGTCTACAGTGCTTTGACTGCAGTTCAACTAGTGACTGCTCCATCATCGGAGGCTTATACCCTCTCATCAATTGCACTTTCCAGTGCTTTACATGCAGCAAAATATACTGCTGCTCCGTCGCTGGGGGCTTCTCTCCCGTCAATGGCATCAGGCAATTTAAGTGGAAATAACTCCTTTTCCCTTGCGAGCTCACTGACGAGATCCCGCGTTCCTCAGGGGAAGCCCACAGCTTATGCCTTATTGACTGCCCCTCCACCTACTCAGGTGGCTTCTTATAGGTGTCGGGCAGACAGAGATCGGGACCCTGGTCTTTACTACCCAGGGGCAAGACCTGCTCAGGCTACCTGTTCGATTTCCTCTATCACCCCTCTGGTTTCCCAACATGCCCCCCTTCTCACCCCCCTCCTTTCCAGAAAAAGGACCACACCAATGTAGCCCAACATGTCTTGCATGCCATGCATCATTCTCAGCCCTCTGAAGGGCCGGGTGATCTCACCCGATCTCCTCCTCCATGTAAAAGATTCCACAGTGACCAGGATACCATACCACCCTGGTCTCCTCCTCCATTTATAAAGGACTATTTGTCAGATGACCAAGAATTGCAACCTGATTTCACCGGTGATCTTGAGGATGAAGAGTTTCAAGATTTGGATTTCCGTAATCTGGAATCCCCCTATTCAGAAATCTCTCTTCCCTGGATGAGGATCTGCCTTGGCCTGCGGCATCCTCTCCCCCAGATGACCCTTCCTTTAGTGAAATGATGGTTCAAATTCAAAAAGTCATGGGATTCTCCACTATGGAACATGACAAGCAACATAAGGATATGGCAGAATACCTTGAGTTACCTGAGGAGCCTGTTTTAGTGGTTCTCCCACTAATACCAACTTACCAGAATGCCATGCTGGCTGCTTGGCATCAAACTTCAGCTATTAAAACTGTTCCCTGCAAAGCAGATCGTCTATATCAGGCTCCTCTGGACCACCCCTTTCTGTCTAGTATTCCAGAGGCAGATTCTGTGGTCATTACTGCCAATCATGACTGTACCAAAAAACCCAAGCACATGAGCTCCTAACCTCCTGATAAGGAATCCAGAAGAATTGACTATCTGGGGAAAAAGGTATTTTCCTCAGGTGCTATGAATATCAGAATGTTGAACTATATGGGTCATATGATTAAATATCAGTGTATCCTGGGGTCCTCTGCCATTGAGCTAATCAATAAACTCCCTTCTTCACAGGAATGGGATAAATTATTGGCTACAGTGACAACTAGTAATTCAATTTCCCATCACCTTCTCAGGTTGGGATATGATGCCATTGATACCTCAGCCCGACTACCAGCCACTGGTATCACTCTGCATTGCCATGCTTGGCTTCGCGCTTCAGGCTCTGCATCCAATATACAACATAAAGTAACTAATGCCCCCTTTAATGGGTCCAAGCTGTTCAGGCCAGGTACTCAAACTTTACTGGATAACTTACAAGCATCAGGCAGAATCCTCCATACAGTTCATGGCATGTATCATACTCCAGCTACAACCTACCATACTCAACACACCTCTTATTCCAAAGGAGGTGACTGATACAGAGGTAATAACAAAGGCAGCTTCGGAGGTCATGCTCAATCCAACAGAGGCAACACCTCTACCGCCTGGGGTGCCCACTCCCGCCCTTCAGGTGGGGCTGCGCAGTCCACCATCCAGTGACTCACTAGGGCTTCCTCCTGCCTCCTCAACCAGGCCTCGGAAACTGTGGGGGGTCATTTTGCCCTCCATCTGGAGGCCTGGCAAACAATCACTTCTGACAATTGGGTACTTCAGATTATACAGAAGGGTCATACATTAGAGTTTCTCTCCACCCCACGTCCTTGCTCTCCATGCAAGATTCTTTATCCTCCAGAGCATATACCCACCCTACAGGAGGAATTAATGGCCCTTTTGTCCAAACAGGCCATTGTACCTGTGCCCCTTCTGGAACATCAAATGGGATTTTACTACCAATTGTTTCTGGTACCCAAACGTACAGGAGATCTCAGACCAATACTGGATCTCAGACAATTGAATCTTTACATTCAGTACAAACATTTCCACATGGTCACCCTACCGGCCATCATGCTGATTCCAAAACAGGACGACTGACTTTGTGCCCTGGACATGAAGGATGCCTACCTTCATATTCCCATCCACCCTGCCCACCACACATTTTTATGCTTGCACTTACTTGGTCAAAATTACCAGTTTAGAACACTCCCTTTCTGCCTTTCATCAGCCCCCAGAGTGTTCACCAAGTGCCTACTGGTGGTAGTGGCAGTAGCCTTGCGAAGAGAAGGGCACTTCATCTTTCTATGTCTAGATGAGTGGCTAATAATAGTGGACTCTGCAGTAGCTCTGCTTGCCTCCCTAGATGCTACCTTGAAAATGTTCACAGATCTGGGAATCACAGTGAATTGGCCAAAGTCCAGTCCAAACCCAGCACAGTCTCTCCAATACATTGGTGCTGTTGTAGATACAGTTACAGCCATGGCTTACCTCCCGCCTGCCCGGCAGGATATGCTCATAGCTCTGGCATTACATATACAGACTCAGAAGATAGTCACAACCAGACAAATGCTGCGCCTTCTGGGTCACATGTCTGCTGCCATCCTTGTGGTAGCCTTTGCTCATCTCCACATGAGACCTGTCCAATGGACCCTCTAGAATCAATGGTCCCAAAAAAAACAGGACAGTTCGAAGACAAAATCAAGGTCACTCCCTCTCAGAAGTCCTCCCTGACATGGTGGACAATCAGAATCAATATGAATCAGGGAATGCTTTTCCAATCCCCCCCCATGCAAACGTTGACCACGGATGCTTCCCTGCTTGGCTGGGGAGCGCACTTAGGTCCTTATCATACCCAAGGCCAATGGCCCATTTCTCCCCAACTGTCTCATATCAGTCTCCTAGAGATGCAAGTGGTCCATCTAGCCCTCCAGGCATTCTGGCCCTACCTCAAACCAGGATCGTTACTGATCCAATCAGACAACACTGCAGTAGTGTTCTACCTCAACAAGGAAGGGGGTATGAGGTCTTGTGTTCTATTCAGGGAAACCCTTGCTGTTTGGCAGGCAGTCATACAACAACACCTGACGCTAACAGCTGTCCACCTACCGGGACATTGCAACCAGTTAGCCGACCAGCTGAGTTGCCACTCCACAACTCATGAATGGACTTTTCATGAGCAAGTGCTCCAAGAAATCTTCAACTTATGGGGCACTCCACAGATGGATCTGTTTGTCTCCCCAGAGAAGTACCGTCTTCCCAGGTATTTTTCCATTATCCCAAAACAGAAAGGGACAATCTATAGATGCCCTGTCCCTACCATGTACAGGTCTCTTCTTATATGCTTCCCCCCCGTCCCTCTCCTGCCATGGACTCTACTTAAACTACAGTTAGCACTGGCCACGAAGATTCTCATAGCCCCACTGTGGCCTCACCAGTCATGATTTCCCTTACTTCTGCAACTGTCAGTACGGGATCCCATCTTGTTGCCGATCAGACTAGACCTCTTGACTCAGTGTCACAGGTCTCTACTACACCCCAACCTGAAGGCTGAACACCTTCACGCTTGGCTCCTGAGGACGCTTTCATAACTCATTTACAAGTGTCCTCTCCTGTTGCCAATATCCTCTTGGCTTCCTGTAAGCCAGCAACAAGAGCAACCTACAATTCCAAATGGAAATGCTTTTCCATATGGTCAACCTCTCGATCTTTGGACCCTTACTCTTATCCACTGATGAAGGTTCTGGACTACCTGGCCTCATTATCTGAGTCCGGTCTAAGTTATTCTTCCATTAAAGTCCACTTAGCTGCCATCTCTGCTTTCCATGAGCCTCTGAATGGCAGGTTACTGTACCAACATCATCTAGCTAAGATGTTTTTGAAAGGAATGTTACATATTAAGCCTCCTATTAGAAGAGCCACTCCACCATGGGATCTCAATTTTATGATTGAAAAATTGACCCTTGAGCCTTTTGAGCCAGCTGCCACCTGTGATCTACATTTTCTTTCATGTAAAACCCTACTTCTGGTGGCTATCACTTCCACCTGCCGTATTTCCAAGCTCCATGCCCTCATGTGTAGGGAACCCTACTTGATTTTCCACAAGGAACGGGTGGACCTACCAACCCTTCCTTCCTTCCTTCCTAAAGTAGTCTCCGAACATACTTTAAATCAGTCCTTGGAGCTTCTGGTCTGCTATCCAGACTACTCCAATCAGGGTGAACATCTCTTACATACTTTAGATGTCCACCGTATATTACACTACTGTACTAATCGGACACAATCAATTAGAAAGATGTCTCAACTGTTAGTCTCCTTTGCCCCGGGACACGAGGGTCTCCCAGTTGCGACACGCACTCTTTCTTCCTGGTGGGCGCATTGCATTACATTTTGTTACAAAAAATACAACAAGCCTTTACCTGGACCTGTCCAAGCCCACTCCACTAGAGCTATGGCCACCACTGTGGCCTGCTATAAGGGAGCCTCCATTTCAGATATCTGCAATGCAGCTACCTGGTCCACAATCCATACATTCACAAGGCACTGCAATCTGGATATTGCCTCACGACATAGGACAGCCTTCATCTGTGCAGTCCTACAAAGTCTTCTATCATAATTGTCCTCCCACATGGACATTATTGCTTGGGATAATTCCAAATGTATTACCTACTGCAAGAGACCACTCTGTGGAAGATAGTACAGTTACATAAAAACTTACTATAACAGTAGATCTTTGAGGAGTGTCTCTTGCAGTAGATTTGTTCCCACCCTCCATCCCCCTCCTTGTCTAAGACAGCAAGTTCTAGTCCAATGACTAGGGTTAGGACTCCTTTGGTACCTCAGCTTCCCCTTGGTCCTCGCTTTGTGAGCTGAATCCAGCGGGGGAACTGAGGATACCAGGGACCGCCCACACTTATATAGGAAACAGGAAGCTGATGTCATGTGTGGGCGGTCCGTGGTGAAAAACTGCTAGAAGAGCTGCCGTGCACCACAGTGACCTCTGCTGGATACCCAAAAGTATTACCTACTGCAAGAGGCATGCCTCAAAGATCTACTGTTACGGTAAGTTTTTACATAACTACTTTCTAGGAGTGGTATATGGTGTATATCCACAAGTCTTGGCAGTATCCTTTCCCCTTTAAGGGCTGCCGGAAAGTCTTAACACTGGTTCCTACCATCCACCCTGGTGGTAACTCCCCTAGCACTGCCCCATGATGCCAGTTCTTGCCCACTGGAAGCAGTATCGTGCACCACTGCCAGGGGAGGTCTGGAGGGTCTGTGTGGATGTACACCATATACCATTTCTAGAACTACTGTTACAGGTGAGTAACCTGTTTTTCTAGGGACGTGGATATAGTGTACTTTTTTTTAAGTATACTTTCTGAAATTTTGCAATATGTTGTTGTTTATTAGGAATAACCATTGAGCAGAGCTCATTCACAATGGGAACCTTGAGTACACGAAAAGTACATACAACAGCTTAACATTTACAAACAACATACATATACAATAAAATAGTATGTTTATGTTAATTAAAACAATCGCAACACTTGATATTAGAATACAGATAGTCCTTTAGTGATTTGACAGGCAATGGTTTAATTGAAGGTACCCCAAATTGGTTTGGTAACTTATTTCAAAATGTTGGGACTACCTGACTAAAACAGTATGAAAAATAGTTTTTGAAATTTTTTGGGGAACATGTAACTGTAAAAATTGGGATTTCCTTAGTAATGGAACTACATCTTGAAAAGTGAACTTATTGCTCAAATACTTGACTATAATACCTAACCCTGATTTATATGCAAATAGACTAATATGAATATCCCTCCTCACAGTCAGGGAGACCAAGCCTAGAGATTTATATAAAACACAGTGGAGTGTGATTTTGGGGCACTTAAGAATTAACCTTGCTAGTTTACTGTAGAGTACGTCCAGTTTAGACAATCTGTCCTGTGAAGCCCTACAGTATAATATATCACCATAATCCAATAAAGGTAAAATTGGTGCTTGAATTATATATTTCATGGTGTCAGGGTCAAGGCACTTTGGATTTCTGAATAAACAGCTCACCCTCTTCCCTACCTACTCAATTACATAATCGACATGCGTATTCCCTGAGCCCAGAGGGTCCAGCCAATAACCCAAGCATTTGTATGAATTAACTGTTTCTAGAAAGGTACCCAAGAAGTCAGATATTTTGAGGTTAACATCTGATTTTACTTTGGAGGATGGTGTAAATAACATAAGTTTCATTTTTGAAGTATTCAATTTAAGTTTGAGTCCTCAAAAATATTCTTGCAAGGAATCAAAGTTTTGTTGTAAAATGGACTGAATTTCTTTGACAGAACTACTTAAATAGTACAAAATTGTGTTTTCAGCATAAAGGTGGTAATTTACTGCCTTTATGCTTCTACCACGGTATTTTAAATAAATTAGAAAAAAAAGCGGCCCCAATACTGTTCCCTGGGGCACTCCTCTTACCACTTCTAGCAGTGCAGAGTCCAGACCATTTACTCTAGTGTACTGCTGATGTTCACTCAAATATGAACAAAACCAAATCAATGAGTCCTTACTCAACCCTAGCTCTGAGAGTATATACAGCATGGACTGGTGGTCAACCGTGTCAAAGGCCCTGGACAGATCTATCAATATGGCACCAGTATATAGCTGACAGCTGATAGCCCCACCAACATCATCCAGGACCCTCGACATGGAGCCCACCATGCCATGGACCTTCTGAAAGCCAGACTGCAAGTCATCAAACAAATCATGGTCTGATAAATAACCCGTAAGCTAATCGGCTAAGATTCTCTCAAAAACTTTACTAACAGTGGAGAATAAATAGGTATATAGTTTCAAAGTAGGCCAGGGCTGCCCCCCCTTAAAGATGGGGGCAAACCTGGCAAACTTCCAAGCCCGGGGAAAATTCCTAACCCTAAGGATCTATTAAATAGGTACGTGAGAGGTTGTGCTATAAGAAAAAATTACTCACCATAGTAATGTTGTTTCTTCTAATGGAGTCTTGCTGTATTCTGACTATATGCAGCTAGCCCCAGCACTTAAACTGCTCCGGAGAGTAAAGGGTTAACTCTATGCAAAGACATAGAACGTTGAGCTCGAGCCCAGTTTTCAAACCTCTATCTGTGGTACTCTGAAATGTAACCATCAGATTCTTACAAGCACTAAACTAGCTCAAAGGAAGAAATTGTTTCCAAAATTTTGTGCCAAATGTAAAAAACAAGGTTTTTAGGGTCAGAGGACTCAAGTTGAGAACACAAAAAAGAACTCAACAGGTAGTGATTTACCAAAATGCTTAATAAACAAACTAAAAAAAAACCCCTAAGAGATGGAGGCATGTCTAGTACACCTCTGGGGGTGCAGCACTGTGCCTGCAACACCACATCCCAAAACCACTAGGTTCCAGGTGGGGAGGCAGGGAGGGAGGTCAGAATACAGCAAGACTCCATTAGAATAAACATTACTATGGTGAGTAATTTTTTCTTCAAACAACATGAAGTTTTGCTGTATTCTGACTACATGCAGACTACCAAGCAGTACCCCCTTGGAGGAGGGAGTCACCGAACCTATTTTGGGAACAAGCTCTGCAGCACAGTCATGCCAAACCTAGCATCACTTCGTGACTGGATGTCCAAAGAATAATGCCTGGTAAAAGTGTGAACAGATTTCCAGGTAGCTGCTTTGCATATGTCCACTAAAGGTATATCTCTAGCTGCAACCGAAGCAGCTGTACTTCTGGTAGAATGAACCCTCAGGCCTGAGGGAGGTTCCTTCCCAAGTTTAGAATAGCAGAATTGAATACAAGAGACAATCCACCTGGCAATAGACCTCTTGGTAGCAGGTTTGCCCTTTCCCACTTCACCATAAGTGAGAAACAACTGAGAACAGTTCTCCCTATGGGCCTTAGTATGCACAAGATAGTAACTAAGAGCCCTTTTTACATCAAGACTGTGTAACCTTCTCTCCCCAGAGGAAGAATGATCAGTGAAAAACACAGGCAGTGACATAGACTGGTTCAGATGAAAGTCTGACACCACCTTGGGAAGAAACTTTCTATTTTCTTCCCAAGATGGCGGCAGCTGCACTGGGCTAGTCGTCTGTTCGTTTTCATTTTAGCTTACTGTTAACCTGCTTTACTCAGCATTGCTTTATTTGGTGCTGTGCTGTGTTGTTATTTTATCTCGTTTTTACGTTTTTTCTGGTAGCCGCGTTTGGTTCGCCGAATCACGGTATGCGTCCGAGGGCTTGGGGTGAGCTGTAATTTTGTCCTGAAATACGTGGAGCTAAGGGGGCTGAACTGGTGGTGATGCCTTCTGCTGGATCAGAGTGAGGAGAATCGATGATTGTGTGTCCGTTTGTCTGTTCTTGTCGGACGCCATCCGATTGTGTTTTTGATTATTCTTCGGATCCTTTTTGGAGGTACTATTCTGCTGTTGGCTTGCAGGGTACCGGAGGATTCGATCTGGGATCCTGGAGGGGATTCGACTGTATGGGGTCTGGCAGTGGCTCCCAGTGGTATTACTTTTTATCTCAAACGTCTAATGGATATTTCAGCCCCTGAAGTTTCTTCCGGAGTCCCTCTGTATTTGATCTTAGTGAGGGTTAATCGGGAGTTTGTTCTGGAGGCTTGATTTAGGATTTCTGGCTCTGGAGTTCATGCATTCTGTGTTTTTGGCAAAGGAATGACTGAACTTGGATTCTATCTGAGCTGACTGATGGGGCTCCGAGGGGCCGAGGGGGGTTAGTGTCCCACGCAGGGGTGGGGAGTGGGGTCGGTTGGAGGACCTGGCCTGTTATTCCCCCTCCTAGGCTTCTGGGGTAGTTCACCTGGGGGTGGGCTTGTCTCAGAGCTGTAGTGGTGGGCCACTGACTTGACGGAGTGATTCCATTATTGACGGTGGGTGAATTTCTGTGGTCTATTGACAGTCTCAACACCTGTAAATTGGAAGACTCAGGATTTATTTGAATTCCCAATCTGTTGATGACATTGGGCTTGGCACAAGTGAACCCCTATATTCGACTGTTTTAGACTGTGGGTTGGTTGGATTACAGCCAGTTTGATCTTCCCCCAACCGTAAGTACTTTTTATAGTTTGTGGAAGTTTTATGAGCAGTGAGAGGGCTCAGTTAACACCTGTGAACTCACCGTTACAGAGATTTGTGAGAGACTTTTCTGGAGAGTGATTCCGAATAATTTCCATAAACTTTTAGTTTATTTGTTTATTTTATTATTTTGGTTCGAGTGTTAGAGCACCGGGGAGTGAGAGTCCCGGGTGCTATAATTTTGTTTTGTTAGGTGGCCCAGGTAGTGAGAGGACCAGTGGGCCATCTTATTTTGTGTGGTAGGGACATTAGGTTTTATTGTTCAAGTTACGTATTTTAGTTATTTATTTGGAGTTGGTATAGATTATTTAGTTGGGGGGAGATGTGAGAAAAGGTCTGGCTGCGATTTGGGGTTTTATACATTTTGGCTAATTGTTATAATTAACCAGCTAGACTGGTGTTGCTTGGCTATGTGGGGGTCCTGAGATAATTGTCAGTTTGGGTTCCTCCCAGTCGTGTGCTATTCAGCCTCCACTCTCCATGCCCTCCACCCTTTCCACCCCCCACTGTTGGCTTTTTCTATCTACCAACATTGCAGGATCTTAGGTATTGCCCATAGGAGGGGGTGGGGTGGGGGGTGAAGAGTGGAGGCTGGAAGAGTGGGGTGTTTCTATCAAGGTTGTTAAGTTCAGAAGATGCCCTGGGGTAAAATGGAATCTAGAGCATGGGCCACCATGTGTAGCCTCCATACCCAAGGGCACCATCGTTGGGGATGGGCTGGTGGTCGAGGCATCCCAAGAGTTCCGTCCAACTCAGGCAGGTGTTGTGCAAAGCCAGATCTGTCAAGAATAAGACCGTAGTGATTGCGAATCTTGTCGGGTTGGCAGATCTAGCTTGCATCACCGAAACCTGGCTTGATGATAATGTGGGTCCCATATTTAAGGCCGCAATTCCGGCTGGGTATGCGGTGATACACCATCCGTGGTCGGACCGCTTGGGGGGGGTTACAGTCTCTTTCAAGATCGAAC
This sequence comes from Neoceratodus forsteri, assembly GCA_016271365.2. Classification (NCBI taxonomy): domain Eukaryota; kingdom Metazoa; phylum Chordata; order Ceratodontiformes; family Ceratodontidae; genus Neoceratodus; species Neoceratodus forsteri. The sequence continues at coordinate 542,009,359 of CM057451.1, forward strand.
TGGAGCTCACCAGTGTACCAGTTGAGATGATCAGCTCATTTGAATGTGCTGTAGTAGCAGGTGCAGGCTATAGAATAGCTCTCATCTATCGTCCACCCGGAGATGGGAAGCAATTCCTTAAGGAAGTGGTGGACTTCATCGTTGATATGGCATTTGAGTCACCCAGGCTCATGGTCCTGGGTGACTTCAATGCCCGGATCGACGACGAACTCTCGCAATTTGGACACTTCCTCCAGTTGATGAATTCACTGGGCCTGACACAGGTGGTTACCCCTGCAACTCATAAAAGTGGCCATTCCCTTGACCTGATTTTCCTCCTGGGGATTGAGGCCTCAGATGTGGGGATGAAACCAGTCGGTTGGCCTGATCACTACACGGTGAGGTTCAATTCCGACATCCCCACTTGAAGACTGACCCCTGTGGAGATGGTCAAGTTCCGACCTTTACAGAATATTACATCTGATGGCCTAGTAGTGGTCCTTGACCTATCAGAACTCCCTGTAGATTGCAAGGATCCTGAAGCCTTGGTCTTGGTATATAATATTGCCATAACCTCAGCTTTGGATACCATTGCAAAAGTGTGTGTGCGTCCTCTCTCCCTCCACCCTCGGGCTCCGTGGTTCGATGGAGCCTTGAGGGAGTTGCGGCGACTAGGTCACAGGTTAGAACATTGTTGGTGAAAATCCGGCCTGCATGCCGACCACCTTAGACTACTAGAACATTACCAGTTCTACCAGTCAGAAATTTCCCATAAGAAGGCAGAGTTCCTGTCAAGGGAAATTTCTGCCACTCAGAATCAACCAGCTCAGCTCTTCAGAACTGTGGACAGGTTGTGCAACCCAACCTGTATGCAGCTCCGAAGAGCTTTTTCACAGTTGCAGTGTGATGAGATTGCTAACTATGAAAAAATTACTCACCTTAGTAATTATATTTCTTCTAATGGAGTCTTGCTGTATTCTGACAATTGCAGTGATTCCCAACCTTTGAACTACCCCGGAGAACAAAGAGTTAACTTTCTATGCAGGGCATAGAATGCTGAGCTCGAGCTTGGTTGAAGTCTCTGTCTGGAGTGTTTTGAACTTAAACCGTCAGATTCTTATGAGCCCAACTAAACTAAAAATTCCATGTGAAAATTGTAAAAATTCTTACTAGCCAACTGGCAAAAAAAGTTTGGATTCCCAAGTAACACTCAAGTCAAAACCAAAAAAAAACCAATGTACTAAAATAACAATAATAAATAAGCACCCAAACAAAAGGAGGAGGTGCAAGCAAAAAGCTTCCTTAGGGGTGCAACACTACACCTGCCCACCACTTCCCAAAAACAGGTTCTGAGAGGGAGGCAGGAGGAGGTCAGAAATTCAGCAAGACTCCATTAGAAGAAATATAATTACTAAGGTGAGTATTTTTTCTTTCAAACAACATGAAATCTTGCTGTATTCTGACAATTACAAACTACCAACAGTACCTCAAGGAGGAGGGACAGAACCTACTTTGGGAAAGGCTCTGAAGTGCTGTGCCAAACTGAGCATCACTCTAGCCTGGATATCCAGAGAGTAATGCTTGGTAAAGGTATGGACTGTTTTCCAGGTGGCTGCTTGACAAATTTCTAAGACAGGAATATCCCTGGCAGCAGCCAGGGAAGCAGCTGTACCGCTTGTGGAATGAGCCCTCAGGCCTGAGGGTACAGTTTTTCCCAGTTTTTCATAGCAGAATTGTATACAAGACACAATCCACCTGGCAATAGATCTTTTGGTGGCAGGTTTGCCCTTTCCCACTTCTCCATAAGTGAGGAACAACTGGAGGGAATCAAACCTGTGACACTTGGTACGCTCTATGTAGTAACTAAGGGCTCTTTTGACATCTAAGCTGTATAGCCTCCTCTCTCCTGAAGAAGAATGATCAGTGAAGAAAACAGGGAGAGACATAGACTGGTTTAAATGGAAGTCTGAAACCACTTTGGGCAAGAACCTTCTATTGGTTCTAAGGACCACTTTATCCCTGTGAAATGAGATAAAATCAGATTCCACTGACAGGGCTTGCAATTCACTGATACGCCTGGCAGAGGTAATGGCTACCAGGAACACAGTTTTCCAAGTCAAGTACTTAAGCTCTGCTGAAGACATAAGCTCAAAGGGGGGTTGCATAAGTTGAGCAATGCAAACATTCAAATCCCAGGCAGGGGCAGGGTCTCTAAAAGGAGGATTGGTGTGAAGCAATCCTTTAAAAATTTACAGAACACAGGATGGGAAGATAGTGAGGAAGGCTTCCCCACTGACAAAAATGCAGAAATAGCTGACAAGTGAACCTTGAGAGTAGCTGGTCTGAGGCCTAGGCCATTAAGATGGACCACATAATCCAGAACTGTAGGCAATTCAGCAGTGTCTGGAGAAATATGCTTCTTAGAACACCAAATGCTGAATCTTTTCCATTTGGAGTTGTAAGTCTTTCTGGTGGAAGGCTTCCAAGAAGCCTTGAGGATATCTAGAACCCCTTGGGAAATATGCAGATCTGCAAACCCTAACTCTTCAAGAGCCATGCTTTGAGATTGAGAGACTGAAGATTGGGGTACCAAATCCTTCCCTGAGAGGATGTTAACAGGTTGTAATTCCTGGGAAGAGGCAGGGGAAGATGGACTGCTAGGGACAGCAACAGGGGGTACCAGGGCTGTCTGGCCCAATATGGAGCAATCAGAATCACCTTGCATGGTTGAGACCTTATTTTACCAAAACTTTGAACAGGAGTGGGAAGGGGAAAGGCAGCACAGAAATCCCTCCCAATTCAGGATCAGAGGCGTCAGAGGGACTGAGCCCAGGACTGGAGGTCTGCAACAAAAGAGAGGAAGTTGGTGATTGTCTGGAGCTGCAAAGAGATCTATCTCTGGAGTGACCCACCTTGAAAAAATCACTTTCAACACCTGAGGGTCCAGGGACCATTCGTGATGGCCCTGAGAAATCCTGCTCATTGCATCTGCTAGCACATTGTCTTTGCCTGAAAGGTGAACTGCTACAAGAGAGGTTTGCAGGGAATAAGCCAGGGACCACAACTTCATGGCTTCCATGCACAAGGCCATGGACCGAGTGCCTCCCTGCTTGTTGATGTACCACATGGTGGTGGTGGTGGTGTCTGTACTAACTTGAACCCCCTTGTTCTGTTCTGACTATGAGAATGCTTTTAGAGCCAGAAAAACTGCCCTGAGCTCTAGAAGATTGATGTGGAGAAGGGATTCTTGGGGGGACCACAGCCCCTGGGCAGTAAGGGACCCCAGGTGGGCTCCCCAGCCCAGAAGAAAAGCATCCGTGGTAAGGACCACTGAACAAGGCTGAGCAACAAAAGGAACACCTTGTCTTAAATTGTCCTGATCCTGCCACCACTGGAGGGCTTGGATCAAGGTCAGAGTCACTGGGATCAGTTTGGTAAGGGAATCCTTCTTCTGAGACCAAAAAGCTCTCAGGTGGAACTGAATATCCCTCATCTGGAATCTTGCTCTTTGGACCACTGCTGTTGAAGCTGCCATGTGGCCCAAGAGCTGGAGGAAATGCCTTGCTGGTCAAGATACCTGAAGGCTGAAGGAAGAAGCTAGTTCCATAAGAACCCTTGCCCTTTCTAGAGGAAGAAAGGCTCTTGCTCTGAGTGTGTCCAATTCTGCCCCTATAAAGGTAAGAAGCTGGACTGGTTCGAGAACTGACTTGGGAAGGTTGAGAAGAAATCCTAGAGAAGTGAGCACTTGCTGGGTCACTTGTAGGTGAGACTTGACTTGGTCTGGAGACTGACCCACTATTAGCCAATCATCCAGATAAGGAAAAATGGAAATCTTTTGCCTTCTTAGAAAGGCAACTACTACTGCCAGGCACTTTGTGAAAACCCTTGGGGCTGAGGTTAGGCCAAAGGGCATTGCTCTGAATTGATAGTGGCCTGAGGGCAACTCGAACCTGAGATACTTTCTGTGGGAGCACCTGATGGGAATGTGAAAGTAGGCATCTTTGAGGTCCAGGGAGGCTAGCCAGTCCCCTGGCCTTAGAGAGGGAAGGATTATTCCCAGAGTTATCATCTTGAACTTTGGTTTTAAAAAATGTTTGTTTAGATATCTTAGGTCTAGGATGGGTCGCCACTCCCCTGTCTTTTTGGGGGTCAGGAAGTACCTGGAGTAAAGTCCTTTGCCCCAGTGTTGGGTAAGTACTCTCTCTATAGCATTTAAAGCTAGGAGAGAAGAAACCTCTGCCTCTAGGGCAAGGGTTTCCGAGAGATTTGCAGGTGGAAAAGATCTGGCTCTCATCTATGGAAATTTTTTGAAGCTGAGAACCAGTCCCTGGCTTACTACTTCCAGGACCCACTTGTCTGATGTAATAGACATCCAGTCCTGGACAAAGTAAGCCAGCCTGCCCCCTACTGGAATAGGAGACTCGACCCGGGTAGGCCCATCAGGGTGTCTGCTTGGCAGGGGCTTTAGGCTGAGGAGTGGATGCAGCCCTGCTCATCCCCCTTCTACCTCTCCCTCTGAAGAACCCCCTCTGAGAAAAGGAAGAAAGGGCCTGTGCTTGGTAAAAAGGCCTCTGAAAGGGCCTGCCCCTGCCCCTAGACTGCTGCCTTTGAGGAGTTGCCTGCCTTTCCTTGGCCTGAGCACTCCTGTAAGTGGTCCTGTACTCATCCATTTTCTTCATGTAATTCTCTGTCTGCTCCCAGAGAATTACCCACTACAGGAAAATCCATGGCCTTAGCCTGGGTGTCCTGTGAGGCTAGTACATCTGAGCCAAGCCATCCTCTGAAGAGCCACAGATGTAGCCATGACTCTTGATGACACATCATTAGAGTCCACAGCAGCATGAAACTGAACTTTAGATGCCTCAATCCCATCTGCAGCCACCTCCTCCAGCTCCTTGGCTAGCTGGGGGAGGCCTGTTAGCCAGTGCCAGTACAGTGTCCCACCTGGACTTCTGGTACCTGGCTGTATAGGCCATGTAATTTGCCTGTCTGAGTCCCAAAGAGGATGCCATGTACTGCTTCTTTGCCATGGCATCAATCTTCCTGGAGTCCTTGTCAGGGGGGTGTGAAGCCAAGGGAATATTTGCCTTGTCACAGGCAGCAGCCTGCACTACCCCAACATGGCTGCATTGCTGATATAAGAAGTCCGTATCTGAGCCTGAAAGTGTATACCTCTTGTCCATTCTTCTATCCACAGGAGGTATAGTGTTAGGAGACTTTAAGATTTTTTGTGTCTGTTTCCCAAAAGATTTATGAAGGGGAATAGACAGTGTCCTGAACTCTGGGATGTCCATCATCTCTACATAGTCAGGCTCTTCTTGATCTTCCACAGCCTCTTCCATAGGAAGCTGGAGGGTTTCAGCCACCTTTCTGTGAAACATAAAGTAAGAAGGGGACTCAGAAAGCCTAGGAGGGGAAACACCTGAAGGTCTGTCTGGGGAGATGTCCGGTTCCACAGGCACATCCAGGCCCTCACTTACATTATCATTCTCAAATTCCCCTTCCTCTTCAAATTCCGGTTCATAAAAATCTTCAAGGGCATAATCTTGAACCAGGGGAACCAACCAAACCGAACCCCTGCCAGAAGGAGCCAGATTGGTCGGAACCAGACGGAGCTATTCCACAATCTGAATCGCTCTGGCTATCTCTTCAGCGGTCGGAACATGAATCTCTGGATCCGAACCGGTCAATTTATCTTTGCGTTTTCTTTTTGTTGGAACCGATTCCTCGGAATCGGCTCTCCTTTTGCCCGAAGAAGTATCGCCCTGGTCAGAGGGCACTCCTTCTGGTTCGGTCGAAACTAAACTGGGCTGGCCAGCCGGGTCAGTGGACTTCTCGGCCTCCTTTTCTCTCAGTTTACCTAATCTCTTCTCAAGGGTAGATTTGGGAAAGTTTTTACATATTTGGCAGTCTGAATTGAGGTGGTCAAACCCCAGACAATAAACACAGGTGGTGTGGGGATCGGCCTTAGCAAAGACCTCCCCACACTCACTGCAGTGTTGAAACCCAGTGGGCCCATTTTTTCCTTGGGTTTCTCAGACATGGCCAACCTAACCAAACTTACCCTTTTTGGCAACCACCAGGCAAGACTCCCTTATCGGTTCCTAACCATGTCACGGGTATTGGAAAAAACTGGTTCAAAACGCGTTTTTTTTAGAACCGATAAGAACCGGCAACCACACACTAAGTAAAGCACACAAATTCACTAACAAATGGCTGGTTCAGCCGAACCGAGCCGCACTTTTACAAGTTCTACACAAAAAAACAGAACAATTCCTATCTAGTACTCATGGCACCACAGACAGAGACTGAATCGACTATGTGGATACTTTTTTCGGTTTAAAAACTGATGAAAACTGAAAACTTCAACCGACTTTCGAACCGAGCTGAAGGAGAAATCTCCAGACCGACCGTTCAGTGAGGCGGAGTAAAGAATCTGACGGTTTAAAGGGAAAAGTCCACATACAGTCGGGACCCACCTCCATGTGAAGTGAGGCCCGATTAGCAGATGCAATAGAAAAGCGTTAAAATAAACTTACTCGCTTCTCATTTATTTGAAATTATATCTGGTTGATCCTGCACCCCCGTTGCCCCGGCATTTTAGGATGCAGAACCCTCCCCGTCTCGCCTACAAGCACCCTCGGCTGTCCCCGTGATGACATTTCAGGCGGGGAGCACCTGGGGGCATCTATATACATAATATGAGACTCATTATTAAAATAGCTCCAGTTTGGAGCCTGGACATTCTTGGGCATGTTTCTTATAAGCAGTTGATGACCAGTACCCTGCCAGTTGACACGTGGTCTCGGTGTAGCCCAGACACGCATAGATTCTAAACCGAAGCTATTTGAATATTTGGCAATACAGTATCTGTATTACCAAATATTCAAATAGCTCCATATCTGTATTGTCAAATATTCAAATAGCTCCGGTTTAGAATCATGCGTGCTGAGCTACACCGAGACCACGATCAACCGGTGGGGTACTGCTGGTCATCAACTGCTTATAAGAAACATGCCCAAGAACGTTTTTCTATTGCATCAGCTAATCGGGCCCCACTTCACATGGAGGTGGGGCCCGACTGTATGTGGACATTTCCCTTTAAGTTCAAAACACTCCAGACAGAGACTTCAACCAAGCTCGAGCTCAGCATTCTATGCCCTGCATAGAAAGTTAACTCTTTGTTCTCCGGGGCAGTTCAAAGGTTGGGAATCACTGCAATTGTCAGAATACCGCAAGGCTTCAGATTGTTTGAAAGGCCTATCTCAAACCTTGCCTTTTTGGGGAAGGTGATCGAGAAAGTAGTGGCTGCACAACTGGAGAACCATTTGACCATCCATAACATCAGCGAAACTCTCCAATCTGGTTTCCGGAAGAGGCATAGTACAGAGACTGCGCTGGTTCGGGTGCTCAATGATCTCCTGATGGTGAGAGACCAGAGAAAACGGTCCATTTTGGTACTTTTAGATCTGTCATCAGCTTTTGACACTGTTGACCATGGGGTTCTGCTTGAGCACATGAGATCTATCTGTGGACTCTCTGGGTTGGTCTACACATGGTTTACATCATACCTCACTGGAAGAACTCAGAAGGTTGTGTCGTTTTTTTTTTCCCTCTGATCCGATCCTGCTGTCATGTGGGGTTCCTCAGGGCTCAGTATTGTTCCCCATGTTGTTTGCGGTGTATATGCTTCCCCTCGGAGACATTGTAAGACAGTATGGGCTGAGGTTTCATTGCTATGCCGATGATACCCAGCTCTACCTGTGTTGTGCTCCCGACCAGGAAGGAGCAGTCTCGGTATTTAATAACTGCCTCAATGAAATCCAAGATTGGATGAAGTCCAGTTGATTGAAGTTGAACCCTGGGAAGACGGAGGTGATGGTTCTGGATCCAGGCCGCCGGATAGGGGGGGCTGCTCCCTAGGATTGCTTCTGGGAGACGCTGAGCTTCAGGCCTCTGAACAGGTGCGAGACCTGGGGGTGTTGTTAGACTCGGGGCTGACACTTCAAGCACAGGTGTCGGCCATCGTAAAGTCATCTTTTTACCACCTAAGAAACATCTCCAAGATCAAGCACCTTGTTCCATCCGTAGATCTGCCTACATTGATCCATGCCTTTGTGACCTCACGCTTAGATTGCTGCAACTCACTTTACTTTGGGCTACTGGGGGTTGATATCTGTCGCTTGCAGCTGGTGCAGAACTCAGCAGCCCGGTTGCTGATGGGGATTTTGAGATCTTCCCATATTACACCGGTGCTGCGGGAACTGCACTGGCTGGCGGTCCAGTGGTGGATCTCCTTCAAAGTCAGGTTACTGACATATAAAGCCCTACATGGACAGGGCCCTGACTACCTGAAAGAGCTCCTGATTCCTTATCACCCTGAGTGACAATTTCGCTTGGCCGACGAGGGGTTGCTAGAGATTCTGAGGGTGACTTTAAAATCTGTGGGAGCACGGGCATTTATCTTCATGGCCCCGACCCTCTGGAATTCTCTACCCCATCGGATTAGAGAGTGCACGACCGTGGGGGGATTCAAACAGGCTCTAAAAACATTCCTGTGGAATAAGGAATACAGTGAAGAAGTTGGCTGACATGTTTGTATTTATTGAATGTGATGATGTTTTTATATGTTGTAATTGCTCTGATTGTTATGTGCCTTGGTTTTGAAAGGCGCACAATAAATAAAGAATTATTATTATTATTGGTGCGGAGGACCACCTTATCCCTATGAAAGGAAATGGAATCAGGTTCCACTGATAAGGCCTGTAATTCACTGATTCTCCTGGCAGAGGTAATAGCCACCAGGAACAGTCTTCCAAGTCAAGTATTTCAGCTCAGCTGAAGACAAAGGTTCAAAAGGGGGCTGCATAAGCTGTGCAATACAGATGTTCAGGTCCCAGGAAGGGGTAGGCTCCCTAAAGGGAGGATTGACATGAACCAAACCTTTGAAAAATGTCTTAAAGACTGGATGAGAAGCTAAGGAAGAGCTCTTACCAGCAGAAAGAAAGCAGACACAGCTGCCAAATGTACCTTGAGAGTAGTAGGCCGGAGGCCCAAACTATTAAGATGCACCAAGTAATCCAATACAGTGGCAATACCAGCCAGCTCTGGGTTAGTATGCCTCTGGGAACACCAAAACCCAAATCTTTTCCATTTGGAGTTGTAAGTCTTTCTAGTAGCAGGTTTTCTGCTAACCTTTAAAATATCCATAACTGATTGAAAAAGGTGCAAGTTTGCATATTCTAGCTCAAGAGCCAGGCCTTGAGCCTGAGAGTCTGAAGACTGGGATACAGAATACTCCCCTGAGAGGAGGTGAGGAGATTGTGTTGTCTGGGAAGACACAAGGGCAGTGTTGCTGACAGTGACAACAGTAGAGGATACCAAGGCTGTCTGGCCCAATCTGGAGCCACCAGAATCACCTTGCAAGGTTGAGACCTGATTTTGATCAGGACCCTGAATATCAGAGGAAAAGGAGGAAATGCATACAGAAACCTGCTTGTCCAGTTCAGTAGAAGAGCATCCTGAGGGTCAGGGCCCAGAAGAGGTGGTCTGCAACAATAAAGAGGAAGTTGATGATTGTCTGGGGCTACAAAGAGATCTATCTCTGGAGTACACCATCTCTTGAAGAAGGATCAGAGAACTGGAGGATTCAGGGACCATTCGTGATGTCCCAGGGAAATTCTGCTCAGAGCATCAGCTAGAATATTGTCCTTCCCTGGGAGATGCACAGCCAGCAGGGAAGCCTGAAGGGAATAAGCTAGAGAGCATACCTTCATGGCCTCTGTGCACAAGGCCAAGGACTGAGTGCCTCCCTGTTTGTTGATGTACCACATGGTTGTGGTATAGTCTGTCCTGATTTGCACCACTTTGCCCTAACAAAAGTTAAAAATGTCTGAAGTGCCAGAAAGACAGCTCTTAATTCCAGAAGATTTATGCGCAGAAGGGACTCTTGGTGAGACCAAGTTCCCTGAGCTGTAAGATGATCTAGGTGGGCTTCCCACCCCAGGAGGGAGGCATCTGTGGTGACAGTCACAGAAGTGACCTGACTGATAAAGGGGACACCCTGTCAAAGACTGTCTTCCTCCAGCCACCACTGGAGGGCCTGGACTAGAGTTTGAGAGACTGGAACCAGTTTGGAGAGAGGATCCTTTTTCTGAGACCAGTAAGATCTGAGATGAAACAGTATATCTCTCATCTGAAACCTTGCTCCCTGAACTACTGCTGTGGAAGATGTCATGTGGCCCAGCAGCTGTAGAAAGTGTCTGGCTGGACAAGACACTAGAGGATGAAAAGAGGAGGCCAGAGTGACCAGTGACTGAACCCTTCAGAGAGGGAGAAAAACCCTTGCCTGAATAGTATCTATTTCCACCCCTATGAAGGTGAGAAGCTGGGTTGGTTCTAGAACAGACTTCTCCAGGTTTAGAATGAAACCCAAGGATTCTAGAAGTCTTTGAGTGACCTCTAAAGCCGACTTGACTTGGTCTAAGGACTGGCCAACTAGGAGCCAGTCCTCCAGGTATGGGAAAAGAAGGATGTCCTGCCTCCTGAGGAATGCCACCACTACTGCAAGACACTGGTGAATACCCTTGGAGTAGATGTTAGGATGAAGGGCATGGCCCTGAATTGATAATGGCCTGAGGGCAACTCGAACCTGAGGTACTTTCTGTGGGAATGTCTGAAAGGTAGGTGGAAGTAGGCATCCTTGAGATCCAGGGAGGTTAGTCAGTCCTCTGGTCTCAGAGAGGGAAGAATTACTCCCAGAGTCACCATATTGAATTTTGGTTTTGTCAAATGTCTGTTCAGGTACCTTAAATATAAGATGGGTCGCCACTCCCCTGTCTTTTTTGGGGTAAGGAAGTATCTGGAATACAGTCCTTTTCCCCTGTGACAAAGAGGTACCTTCTCTACTGCTTGCAAAAGCAGAAGAGAGGAGACTTCTGCCTCTAAGGCCTTTGTCTCCAAGGGAGAGGGAGGACTGAAGGACCTTGCTCTCATTCTTGGGAACCTTTTGAAACTGAGAGCAAGCCCCTGGCTCACTACTTCCAGGACCCATATGTCTGAAGTAAAAGACTCCCAGGCCTGGGAGTAGTGAGCCAGCCTGCCCCCTATTGGGATTGGGGAGGCGACCCTGACTGACACCTCAGGGTGCCTGCTTGGCAGGGGGCTTAGACTGAGTAGCTGATGGAGTCCTAGTTACCACCCATCTACCTCTTCCCCTAAAGTACCCCCTTTGCTGAAAAGAAGAGGAGGAGGCCTGAGCTTGGTAAAAAGGCCTGTGAAAAGGCCTGTCCCTGCCCCTAAACTGCTGCCTCTGAGGAGTGGTCTGCTTTTCTTTGGCTGCAGCAATTTTATAAGTGGTCCTGTACTTGTTCATCTTTTTCATGTAATTCTATGTTTGATCCCCAAGGAAAAAATTACTCACCTTAGTAATTGTGTTTCTTCTAATGGAGTCTTGCTATATTCTGACAATCTGCAGTTAGCTCCAGCCTTTAAACTGCCCTGGAGAATATAGGGTTAATTTTCTATGCAGTGCATAGAACGTTGAGCTTGAGCTTGGTTGAGGTCTCTGTCTGCAGCCTTTGAAACCCAACCGTCAGATTCTTATGAGCAAAAACTCACTAACTATACCATGTGGAAACTGTAAAATTTTAACTAGCCAACTGCAACATAAAGTTTTGGATTCCCAAAGGAAGACTCAAGTCAGGAAACCCAAAACCAAAAACCAACCTAAAACAAGGATAATAATACAAAAACACCCAAAATAAAAAGGAAGGTGTACAAGAAGCACCCCGGGGTGCAGCACTGCACCTGCCCACCCACTTCCCAAAAACCAGGTTCTGAGAGGGGAGGAAGGGAGGGAGGTCAGAATACAGCAAGACTCCATTAGAAGAAACACAGTTACTAAGGTGAGTAATTTTTTCTTCAAACAACATGAAGTCTTGCTGTATTCTGACAATCTGCAGACTACCAAGCAGTGTCTCCATGGAGGAGGGAGAGAACCTACTTTGGGAATAGGGTCTTAAGTACTGCTGTGCCAAACCGAGCATCACTCCTAGCCTGGATATCCAGGGAGTAATGTTTGGTAAAGGTATGGACTGTTTTCCAGGTGGCTGCTTGACAAATTTCTAAGAGAGGGATATCCCTGGCAGCAGCCAGGGAAGCAGCTGTACCGCTTGTAGAGTGAGCCCTCAGGCCTGAGGGTGGAATCTTTCCCTGTTTCTCATAGCAGAATTATATACAAGACATAATCCACCTGGCAATAGTTCTCTTGGTGGCAGGTTTGCCCTTTCCCACTTCCCCATAAGCGAGGAACAACTGGATGGAGTCAACCCTGTGACCCTTGGTACGCTCTATGTAGTAGGTAAGGGCTCTTTTAACATCTAAACTGTGTAGCCTCTTCTCTCCTGAGGAAGAATGATCAGCGAAGAAGACAGGAAGAGACACAGACTGATTCAAAAGGAAGTCTGAAACCACTTTGGGCAAGAACCTCCTATTGGTTCTAAGGACCACTTTATCTCTATGAAAGGAGATAAAATCAGGTTCCACTGACAGGGCTTGCAATTCACTGATATGTCTGGCAGAGGTAATGGCTACCAAAACACAGTTTTCCAAGTCAAGTACTTAAGCTCTGCTGAGACATAGGCTCAAAGGAGGTTGCATAAATTGAGCAATGCAAACATTTAAGTCCCAGGCAGGGCAGGATCCATAAAGGAGGATTGTTATGAAGCAATCCTTTGAAAAATTTACAGAACACAGGATGAGATGATAGTGAGGAAGACTTCCCACCGACAGAAAAGCAGAAACAGCTGACAAGTGTACCTTGAGGTAGCTAGTCTGAGGCCTAGGCCATTAAGATGGACCATATAGTCTAGAACCGTAGGCAACTCAGCAGAGTCTGGAGAAATATGCTTCTTGGAACACCAAATGCTGAATCTTTTCCATTTGGAGTTATAAGTTTTTCTGGTGGAGGGCTTTCGAGAAGCTTTGAGAATATCCAGAACTCCCTGAGACAGATGCAAATCTGCAAACTCTAACTCTTCAAGAGCCATGCCTTGAGAGTGAGAGACTGAAGATTGGGGTACCAAATCCTCCCCCGAGAGGAGGTTAACAGGTTGTGATTCCTGGGAAGAGACGGGGGAAGATGGACTGCTAGAGACAGCAACAGGGGGTACCAAGGTTGTCAGGCCCAGTCTGGAGCAATCAGAATCACTTTGCAAGGTTGTCACCTTATCTTGACTAGAACTTTGAACAGTAGAGGAAAGGGAGGGAAGGCATATAGAAATTTCCCCTTCCCAGTTCAAAATCAGAGCATCCAGAGGGACTGAACCCAAGACTGGGGGTCTGCAACAAAACAGAGGAAGCTGATGATTGTCTGGGGCTGCAAAGAGATCTAGCTCTGGAGTGTCCCACCTTGAAAAAATCACTTTCAACACTAGGGGGACCAGGGACCATTCATGATGGCCCTGGGAGATCCCGCTCAGTGCATCTGCTAGCACATTGTTCTTCCCTGGAAGGTGGACTGCTATCAAAGAGTTCTGCAGGGAATAAACCAGGAACCACAATTTCATGGCCCCTGTGCACAAGGCCGTAGACCAAGTGCCTCCCTGCTTGTTGAAGTACCACTTGGTGGTGGTGGTGTCTGTTCTGACCTGAACCACCTTGTTCTGCACAGACTGAGAGAAAGCTTGCAGGGCCAGAAAAACTGCCCTGAGTTCTAGGAGATTGCTATGAAGAAGGGGCACCTGAGGTACCACGGCCCCTGGGCTGTGAGAGCCCCCAGATGAGCTCCCCACCCCAAAAGGGAAGCATCCATGGTAAGGACCACTGAATGAGACTGAGTGACACATGGGACCTCTTGCCTTAAATTGTCCTGATCCTGCCAACACTGAAGAGCTTGGATCAGTGTCTGAGTCACTGGAATCAGCCTGGTAAGAGGGTCCTTCTTTTGGGACCAAAAGGCTCTCAGATGGAACTGAATGTCCCTCATCTGGAATCTTGCTCCTTGGACCACTGCTGTAGAAGCTGCCATGTGGCCCAAGAGCTGAAGGCAGTGCCTTGCTGGTCGGGACACCTGAAGGCTGAAGGAAGAAGCCAGTTCTATAAGAACTCTTGCCCTTTCTAGGGGAAGAAAGGCTCTTGCTTTGACAGTATCTAGCTCTGCCCCTATAAAGGTAAGAAGCTGCAGTGGTTCGAGGACTGACTTGGGGAGGCTAAAAAGAAACCCCAGGGAAGTGAGCATTTAGTGGGTCACTTGCAGGTCTGACTTGACTTGGCCTGGAGACTGACCTACTATGAGCCAGTCATCCAGATATGGAAAAATGGAAATCTTCTGCCTTCTTAAAAAGGCCACTACTACTGCCAGGCACTTTGTAAAAACCCTTGGAGCTGATGTTAGGCCAAAGGGCATTACTTTGAACTGGTAATGGTGTGAGGGCAACTTGAACCTGAGGTACTTTCTGTGGAAGCAATTGATGGGGATGTAAAAGTAGGTATCTTTGAGGTCCAGGGAGGCTAGCCAGTCCCCTGGCCTTAGAGAGGGAAGAATTACTCCCAGACTCACCATCTTGAACCTTGGTTTTAAAAGATGTTTGTTCAGGTATCTTAGATCTAGGATGGGTCGCCACTCCCCTGTCTTTTTTGGGGTAAGGAAGTACCTGTCCTGGAGTACAGACCTTTGCCCCAATGTAGGGTAGGAACTCTCTCTATGGCGTCTAAGGCCAGAGGAGATGAAACCTCTGCCTCTAGGGCAAGGGTTTTGGAGAGACTTGCAGGTGGAAAAGATCTGGCTCTCTCGGAAATTTATTGAAGCTGAGAACCAGTCCCTGACTTACTACTTCCAGGACCCACTTGTCTGAAGTAACAGACACCCAGTCCTGGACAAAGTAAGCCAGCCTGCCCCCTACAGGGATAGCAGAGTCAACCCGGGCAGACCCATTAGGGTGTCTGCTTGGCAGGGCCTTAGGCTGAGGAGTGGATGCAGCCCTGCTCATCCCCCTTCTGCCTCTCCCCCTGAAGAACCCCCTCTGTGAAAAGGGAAAAGAGGCCTGTGCTTGGTAGAAAGGCCATTGAAAAGGCCTGCCCCTGCCCCTAGAATGCTGCCTTTGAGGAGTTGCCTGCCTCTCCTTGGCCTGTGCACTCCTGTAAGTGGTCCTATATTCCTCCATCTTCTTCATGTAATTCTCTGTCCGCCCCCCAAACAGAGAATTACCTTCCACAGGGAAATCCATGGCCTTAGCCTGGGTGTCCTGTGAGAGGCTAGTACATCTGAGCCAAGCCATTCTTCAAAGAGCCACAGATGTAGCCATGACTCTTGATGACACATCATTGGAGTCCACAGCAGCATGGAACTGTACCTTAGATGCCTCAATCCCATCTGCAGCCACCTCCTCCAGCTCCTTGGCTAGCTGGGGGGAGGCCTATTTAGCCAGTGCCAGTACAGTGTCCCACCTAGACTTCTGGTACCTGGCTGTATAGGCCATATAAATAGCCTGCCTGAGTCCCAAAGAGGATGCCATGTATTGTTTCTTTGTCAAGGCATCCATCCTCCTGGAGTCTTTATCTGGCGGGTGTGAAGCCAAGGGAACATTAGCCCTGTCACAGGCTGCAGCCTGCATGACCCCAACATGGCTGCATTGCTGGTAGAAAAACTCTGTGTTTGAGCCTGATAAGGTGTACCTCTTATCCATTCTTCTATCAACAGGAGGTACAGAATTAGGAGACTCTAAAAATGTTTGTGTCTGTTTCCCAAATGATTTGTGCAAGAGAATATACAGCCTCCTGGACTCTGGGATATCCATCATCTCTACAAAATCAGGCTCCTCTTGATCCTCTGTAGCTTCCTCCATAGGGAGCTGAAGAGTTTCGGCCACTTTTCTGTAAAACATGTATTGGGAAGGGGACTCAGAGAGCCTAGGAAAGGAAACACCAAAAGGTCTGTCTGGGGTGATGTCTGGTTCAATGGGCACATCCAGACTTTCTGCTCCATCATAGTCATCATCTTCATAATCCCCCTCCTCCTCAAATTCCAGTTCATAAAAATCTTAAGGGGCATATTCCTGAACCGGTGGAACCGGTGGAACCGAGCCCCTAGCCAACGGAGCTGGATCAGACGGAACCGGGCGAAGCGATTCAACAATCCGAATCACTTGGGCAATCTCATCAGCAGTCGGAACATGAACCTCTGGATCCGAACCGGCTGACTTGTCCTTTATTTTCCTTTTTGTAGGAACCGATCCCTCAGGATTGGCTCTCCTCTTGCCCGAAGAAGTATCGCCCTGGTCAGAGGGCACTCCTTCTGGTTCGGTCGGAACCGAACTGGGCTGGCCATCCTGGTCAGCGGACTTCTCGGCCTCCTTTTCCCTAAGTCTACCTAATCTCTTTTCCAGGGTAGACTTAGGAAAATTTTTACAAATTTGGCAGTCTGTATCGAGGTGTTCAAACCCCAGACAATAAACACAGGTGGTGTGGGGATCAGCCTTAGCAAAGACTTCCCCCACTCACTGCAGTGTTGAAATCCAGTGGGCCTGTTTTTTTTCTTGGGTTTCTCAGACATGGCCAACCTAACCAAAGTTACCCTTTTTTCGGCAACGCCAGGCAAGACTCCCTTATCGGTTCCTAACCGTGTCACGGATATTGGAAAAAAACACTTAAAACATGTTTTTTTAGAACCGATAAGGACCGGTAACCACACAATAAAGCAAAGTAAGAAATTCAATATATAGGATCAGTTCAGTCGAACTGATCGAAAAAGCTTACAATTTCCATAAAGTAAATCAGAAAACTATCTAGTACTCATGGTACCACAGACAGAGCCTGAACCGACAGTGCGGAATAATTTTGGCTTAAAAGCGACACTTTAGCCGACTTTTGAACCGAGCTGAAGGAGAAATCTCTGGAGCGACTGTTCAGTGAGGCGGAGTAAAGAATCTGATGGTTGGGTTTCAACGGGCTGCAGACAGAGACCTCAACCGAGCTCGAGCTCAACGTTCTATGCACTGCATAGAAAATTAACCCTATACTCTCTGGGGCAGTTTAAAGGCTGGAGCTACCTGCAAATTGTCAGACTACAGCAAGACTTCATGTTGTTTGAAAAGAGAATTACCTGCTACAGGAAAATCCATGGCTTTAGCCTGGGTATCCTGTGAGAGGTTGGTACACCTAAGCCAAGCAAATCTCCTCATGGAAATAGATGTAGCCATGACCCTGGAATGAACATCATTAGAATCTATAGCAGCGTGGAATTGCACTTTAGATGCTTCTATACCATGTGCAGCCACCTGCTCCAGCTCCTTGGCAAGCTGGGGGGAGGGGCATTCCTAGCCAGTTCCAGAACTGTATCCCACATAGATTTCTGGCACCTAGCTGTATATGCCATGTAGTTAGATTGTCTGAGTCCCAAAGAGAATGCCAAGTTGTGTTTTTTTCCATGGCATCCACTTTCCTGAAATCCTTGTCTGGGGGGTTGAGATGCCAGGGGAATATTAGCCTTGTCACAGGTTGCAGCTTGTACTACCCCAACATGACTGCAGTGATTAATAAGGAATTCCATCCCAGGATCTGACAAAGTATACCTCCTGTCCATTCTTTTTTCCACAGGAGGTATGGAAGTAGGAAACTGTAAAATGTTTTGTGTCTGCTTCCCCAAGGATTTGTGTAAAGGGATAGACACCCTTTTGACTCTGGTACTTCCATCATCTCTAAGCAGTTAGGTTCTTCCTGATCCTGTTCAGCACCTTCCAAAGGAAGCTGAAGAGTCTCAGCCACTTTCTTGTAAAACAAGAAATGGGAAGGGGACTCAGAAAGCCAGGGAGGAGAAACCTGAGAGGGCCTGTCTGGGGAGATGTCAGGCTCTACCAGCCCATCTAGGCCCTCATCCTCTTCATCGTAATCTTCCTCCTCCTCCTCTCAATCGCCCTCATAGTAAGCTTCAGGTTCTATATATGAAGCAGACATTTCTGACCGAACCAGCCTGCTTTGAACTGAAGCCAGTTTGGTTGGAACTGGGCAAAGCTATTGGACTACAGAAATCGCTTTTGCTATCTCTTTAGTGGTCGGACCATGGGAAGCCAGATCTGAACCAGCTGATTTTCTTTTTCTTTTACTCGGAACTGATTCTGCAGAATCAGCTCTCCATTTGCATGAGGAGGTATCGCCCAGGTCAGCGGGCACCTCCTTAGGTTCGGTCGCAACCGAACCGGGCTGGCCATCCGGGTCAGTGGACTTCTTGGCCTCCCTCTCCCTTAGCCTACTTAGACATTTTTCCAGAGTGGCTTTGGAAAAGTTCTTGCATATCTGCAGTCTTCTTTGAGGTGGTCAAACCCCAGACAGTACACACATATGGGGTGAGGGTCAGCCTTAGGAAAGGCCTCCTTACACTTGGTACAGTGCTGAAACCCAGTGGGTCTGGTTTTCTTTTTGGGTTTCTCAGACATGCCTTCTAATCTAAAGTCACCCCCAAACAGTGGTTAAGCCAGGCAACTACAAACTTATCGGTTCCAACCGTGTCACGGGTCGGTTAAAAAATTCCTAAAAGTTGGATTTCTTTGGAACTGATAAGTACCAGAAAAACCACACAGTCAAAAAAAATACAATACCCAAACAGAATGGGTTTCGGTTCCAAATCGGACCGTCCGGCAAAGAACTGAAAATAAAACAATTTCTTAGGGAAACAATCACTACCTACAACTACCACTTACTGGTACCGAGACAGAGGCAAGAATACTGATATTTTGATTAAACGGTTTGAAAGAACTGGTCGATTCGATCTATTACCGAACCGAAGCACAGGAGGGATCTCCGGAGCGACTTCACAGTTAGGCGGAGTAAGAAATATGGAAATTACGTACCTACCGTAATTCTTGATCTTCTCTTGTATCTTCACCATTCATTACTGCTTGGGTGTAAGCTGGAGGCACGCACCTGCAACAGGAGGTTTTTTGTTTGGAGAGGAGTCGGCACCAACAAAGCCACCCCCAAGAACGACGCACTATGTGGTGTACGAGTGGTGGCTGTTAGGCACCGCAGACTTCTCTTCCATCCCAGTTCCGTAGCAAGACAGGCAAAATGATGATAAGAAAAAAGGAGAGCGAGGCAAGAGAGCCGAGGGATAGGTAAAGGAAAGGATATAAACTTAAAAAGGAATAAGCCAATCGAGGACAGGAAAGAGGAAAACCTGCCCTATAGGATGCAGGGCCTCACTCCTGGGGCGGCTCCAAGGGAGGAACAGATAAGGGGGAGAGAGAGAGAAGAAGGAAGAAGAAGAAGAGAGAGAGGCGGATGTTGGGAGGAGGGAGAAGTTCTGCCAAGTTGTGAGAACTGGCTTGAAGGCTCATAAGCTCAGAACCAAGGTGAGGGAGCAAGGATCCCATTTAGGAAAACTGGTGAAGAAGGTTCAACTGAACCTTTTGCACAGCTTGGACACAAAAGGCAGACTCTCTGTACCTCCCACCATCCCCAACACCTTACACTCCAGCTGAGAGCTCACAGACTGCCAAGGCAGAAAATCTGTTCAGAAAGGAAAGCGCCCAACTAGGAAGGGGAAGGAAGCCCACCTAACACCCTGTTACATGCTAACACAGATGTGTGTGTGGGGGGGGTATTTGAAACCCTACACAGGGCACCCCTTTGTGGAAAAGGGCAGAGTGGGAACTCGGTCTGACTCCCCGAAGGCAAAGCAAAACAGATCACCAGTTCAAGGCAATTGGAGTGCCAGGACAGCGTTTAACTAGCAGAGGCTTGTGAAAACAGGAGATTCAGACATGCCAGAGGGGACCTAGAAAAGGAACTGAACCATCTAAGGAACGGTTTCTTTAACTGTGAATTGAACAACATGGCTTAAGAAAGAGCCAAGAGGTAACACTCAGGGGCAATCAGAAAGAGTTCCCTCAGGAAAGAGATACATTCTACTCGTTCCCCCTTCTTTCTCAATTAAATGGATCCGTTCTGAGAGGAGAACGGAAGGCTCAAAAAATGTTTTTTTTTTTTTTTTAATTTAGGCTTTAAGGCCATGAAAAGGAGGGAGGAGAAACGAGCAGGGAGGAGAAGACACTGAAGAAGGAGGCCCGTGAGGGGAAGGTGGGCAGGTATCAGTAATGAATGGTAAAGATACAAGAGAAGATCAAGAATTATGGTAGGTATGTAATTTCCATGTTTTCCCTTGTCAATCTTCACCATTCATTACTGCTTGGGTGAGTACCAAGCCCCCTGAAGGGGGACTAGGAAAACCAAGAGGGAACAAGACCCTCAGCCTCCTGTTGGAGAAAAACAGAAGGAAGATACCCTGGCCTTATAAGACAGGAAGCCTAAGGCCGAACAGAGCTAGGAGGTGTCCCCCCGGAGAAGAGGAGACAGGGGAAGCCCCTGCAGAAGCCTCCTAGCCCTGGTGGAAAAAAGGCGGGTCCCTTCAGAAGGCAGAGTGAATCACCCTATGCCAGGCCAGGGGTGACAATCTTGATAGACGAAGCCATGCCGTCTGCCTAATGCAGATTGCTGTTCCCACAAGCCTGGAAGCCACCTCATTGGCGTCGCAGGATGCCCTTGCTTGGTGCCTTGCCAGTTCCAGGCCTATAGTGGAGAGAGGGCAGTGGCCTGTCTGGATTGCTCCATATCAGGCACTGATGCTAGAAGCTGAGAGAGCATCGACCATAAGTGCCGGTTGTAGGCAGCATGGTGAGCCTAAGATGCAATACATAACATCGCAAGAGAAGAAGAGAACACCCTTCGACCCCACTGGTCAAACTGTAGGGAATCTGAGTCCAGTAGATGGTCGTGCGCCAGGTGGCAGCGCCCAGAAGGAGTCTCTAGGAACTCCAATCCCAAGGGAGGGTTGGGAGTGTACCTAGAGACTCAGATGGGGGCACAATACCTTCTACTGCAGTCTGCTGGGGCTGGGAAAGGAATGCCTGGAGACTGCCAGGTGCGGATAGATGCCTCATGGAAACGGATAGGCCAGGATGGCACCACCAGGTGCTGGGCACTGAATTCACCAAGGAATTCAGGTGTCTCCCACTCGGTATTGTCTCATCTGACAAAGGAGATATGGAGATCCGCAACCATTCTCGAAAGGAAGCGCTGATATTCCATGAAACCAGCATCAGATGAGAGGTGAGCAGAGGGTTCCTCTCCCTCCGAGGAGGGAGTCGAGGAGGATGAGGACCTCGAATGTCCAGAGGATTCCTGTGGTGGTGGGGAGAGGTGGAAAACCCGCTCATGCATATATCTAACATATGACGGGAAGGCCTCCGCAGTGCCTCTGAGCATCTCCCAGGATAACGGGCCAGTAGGACCGACACGGCCTGGAAGGGGGTGGTGGTGCAGAGAAATGGGAGAGGGGCACCTATGAGGAGGCAACTGTCCTCAGCTAAGGCTCTGAAATCCAGGGAATGGAGCCCGACCTGGCAGGGTCCCGGATATCAAACCAGGTCACAGAACAGAACCCTGGGGATGCGAAGTCTGGAAGAGCCTGGATGGGGAATCTCCTGTGACACAGCTGGGGCTGCATTGATCCAGAAGGGCAACCCACAGCAACATCACCGGAGGGGTCCCTCGAGCCTAAGAAGGAGAGACGGGGCTCGGCACTACGACTCCTTCCCACACCCTGAAGGGGTGGCAGGAGGAACCCGATGCCCCTCACCCCAGCCTCTCAAACCCTCTGACTCTGAAGATGCCCTCCTCCTCAACCCCGCGACAGGTTCCGTCCATCCTGAGGCCTCCCAAGGGGGGCCCCAGAAGAAAGAACCCTTAGTCCATCCCGAGAAGATGCAGCATCACCAGAAATGGCAGCTGCCACAGCCCCTTCTGAGGGGACAGTCCCTTTCCCTAATCCCCAAGCCACCCTCCCCCATGAACCCCAGGCCACCCCCAGCCTGGGAGTCCTCAGAGGGAGACAGTTTTGGAGACTCAGGAATGGGAGTGCTGGGCCACCTGACACCACGTTCCACAGAAGACTCTGATCCTGAAGAATCGGGAAGCGAGGCCAGGTCCACCTCCGAGTCGTCTGCTTCTGAGGAAGAGTCAGCCAGAAGGACCTCGATGCTGGCCACCCAGAGTTCCTTGAGAAATGACTCTGCTAACAGTGCCGGTGTCACCCGCAATGCCGTCCACTCCCGGTGCACCACTCACGGCTCCAGAGCCTGGCCCCGACCCACCCACAGCTCCAGCTAAGTCCCCGGTGCCACCCGCAGCACCAGAACTCAACACGGTGCCGCTTACGGAGTCGACTGGACCCACGGTGCCACCCGCGGCACTGAAAACCAAACCAGTGCCGCCCTGATCACCAACATCACAAGCGGCGCCAAGATCTGAGACGGTGCCAGAGGACGCCATCATGGGCCCACTAATGCCGGACCTGGCAACCGTGGACCGTGACACTGTGGGAGCCTGCACCTCCGAAGAGGTGACTGCTGAGGTGGTGTCCCCACTGCGGCCCCGGGAGGGACCACGGCATTCCTCCAACACCGTGAAAGAGACCTCCTCCTTGGCAAGGCTTGAAGATGAGGAGATGTCTTCTCACCAGACCGTATAGTCCTGGGAGGGGACCTGCAGGAAGGGTCTAGAAACCTGACCTGGGAGGCCCGAGAATGATGCCATCCTCCAAAAATCGGCGGGGTCCTGCTGATTTTGAACACGCAGACTTCGAGAACACTGTGGTCCATTGAGAAACAGGCATCGCATCTGTCCATATCATGGTTAGGTCCCAGGCACCAAAGGCAGACATCATGTCGGTCCAACAAACGGAAAAATGCTGGCCACAGGAGCACCGACGCATGGGGGCATGGCCAGCTTTCGACTTATGTTTAGCTCCCGAACCAGACATGATGCGAAATTAAATGGTCTTACTGGAAAACGGTATCGGGAAATCGAACTGGGATGGAGTAGAAGGTTCGCTTGAAGTTTTAGGCCTAATGGCGTAGTACTGACAACTTGCACTGCAGGTGTTGCCTCAACGGGTGGGAGAAACAGAACTGGGATGAAGGAGGAGTCTGCGGTGCCTAACAGCTGCCCCTCGTGCACCACGTAGTGCATCGCTCTTGAGGGTGGCACCGTCAGCGCCCACTCCTCTCCAAAAAATAACTCCTGTGGTGGGTGCGTGCCTCCAGCTTACACCCAAGCAGTAATGAATGGTGATGACTGACAAGAGAAAATCTGACGGTTACACTTCAGAGTACCACAGACAGAGGTCTAAAAACCAAGCTCGAGCTCAACGTTCTATGCCTTTGCATAGAGTTAACTGTCTACTTTCCGGAGCAGTTCAAGTGCTGGGGCTAACTGCATACAGTCAGACTACAGCAAGACTTCATGTTGTTTGAATTAATGCTGACATATCTCAACATTTGCACAGAAGTGCCATCCGCACCACTACTACCCCTATTTCTAAGGCCCAGTAACTTTTCTACCACCTCAAAATACTCTATTTCTTTAAAAGGAAAGGTGGATGGACCATTTTCAGGGATTTTATGTTGCTTCATTAGAAGATTTGAAGTTTCCCCAAAGAAGTTTCTGGCCTCACTAAAAAATTTATTAAATCTGTCAGCTATATTGTGACCAACTGCAAGAGTTTCCTCAGAGGACAAATGTACTGTATGTTTGTAATTATTCATGCCATTGAAGTCTTTAATTAAAGATCAGAATTTAGAGGGGTTTCCCTTGGTCTCTGTTGTTTGTGTTCTAAAATAGTATCTTTTAGCAGCCCTAACACCTGCAACATATTTTATTCCTAGATTTTCTGTACTGTTATGAATCAGACATGGTACCTGTCCAGTGGGCAATATCCCAAGCCCTATTTTTCTCCCTTTTTAACTTTTGCAACGAGGTTGAAAACCATGCTGCCGAATTAGTTTTTATCCTTTTCGACTTTAGTATGTGTTTGTTGCAGACATTAAGAAACTCATCCTGGAAGTAATCCCAGGCTAGGTCAAGGTCCGGAATCAATTCCAGCCATTCCCACCACAAACAAGCAAAAGAAAGGAAAAACAAAATGCACCATCCAAATACATTACAGTTACAAACTTGGTATACCGCTAGACAGAAGAAAAAGAAAAGAAAACCCTCCAAAAAAAAAACCTTCCCAAGAATTAACCCCCCCCAAATATGATGCCATTAACCTTCAGAATAAGAAAATGCCCTGCCAGTGAAAAAATGGATTAGTAATACAATAAAAAGTAATATATAAGATACATAATAAACATGTACACACATTAAAAATAAAATTGTAGAAAGCCAAGCGTAGAGATGGCCCCATTTTGCAAGGAACCCTGCCCTATTTTTGTCTAACATTGGCTATGTGTAATTCCAGATTTAAGGCACTAAGGAGTTCCTTATGCCACTCCATGCAGGATGGGATCATAGCATCAAGTCAATGTGTAAGAAGTACCATTTTTGCAGCAGCTGCAATGAGAGGTATATAATTCCTTTGATATGTACAGGAAATGGTACGATAGTAAGCAAATCTTGCGAATAAAAAGGGAATCTAGATCTAATCGTGATTTAATTGGAGGCAGTATAGTGCAGTGGTTTAAGGCTCTGAGCTGCAAACCTGGAGACCTGGGTTTGAATCTCACAGCCCCCACTTGCATACTGTGTGACTCTGAGCAAGTCACTTAACTTTCTTGTGCTCCCAGGTTGCACCTGGAAACAAGCTTCGGCTTATTGTGCCTCTACTGGTTAAACAGTTCCCTCCCACCTTAACTGCCTTCCAGAATGCAGCAGCTTTACTGCAGTGCCATAAAATATGGAACGAGCCATCTGCTTGTTGGACAAGGTGTACTAATCCACACATCTTGGCAGACTCCTAGCAGTTCTCTGGGAGGAGGGAAGTTCACACCCCCTACTTAGGAAATAAGGATTGGAGAATTGCGGCCCCAAAACTAGCATCTTGGCATGACTCAAGGTCGATGTGGTAGTGGGAAATGAAGGTGTGTGCTGACTTCCAGGTAGCAGTCCAACAGATTCTTGCATGGGGACGTCCCTGGACGCAGCCACCGAGGCAGTGGTATGATGGGTGGAATGAGCCCTTAGCCCTATGGGAGGCTCCCTACCCACCAACCTATAGCAGAGGTCGAAGCAGGATACAATCTACCTACCAACTGTCCACTTAGCTGCCTGTCTACCAGGTGCGACTTCAGCGTAGGTGACATATAGCTGGCAAACCTCTCTCTGAACGCCAGTTGTGTACTCCTTATAATAGGATAATGCTCCCTGCAGGTCCAAAGTATGGAGCCTGTGCTTGCCCTCAGAGGTGTGGTTGGCAGAGTACACTGGGAGATTAATCACCTAGTCAAGGTGGAAATCTGACACAACCTTCGGGAGGAACTTCGGGTTGGGGAGAAGGACAACCTTGTCCCTGTGGAAGACCACATAAGGAGACTCCACTGAGAGTGCCTGGAGCTCACTGATCCTTCTGGCTGATGTGATAGACACCAGGAATGTAGTCTTCCATGACAGGTGTGACATCTCACATCTGTGTATCGGTTTGAATGGCTTGCCCATGAGCTTTGCCAAAACCAGCTACAGATCCCTAGGCAGTGGTGGTTCACACACTGGAGGGGAAATGTAGTCAAGGCCTTTGAAAAAGCGCCAGACTACCTTCTTCTGTGCTACCGACTGCTGACTGGTCCATGCCCAGTAGGAAGAGATGGCTAATAGGTGCACCTTAAGGGTCACTGACCTAAGGCCCGACTGAGAAAGCGACCAAAAATAGTCAAGGAGGCTAGCCACTGGGAAGGACAAAGGGTTCAGCCCCTTGCTCTGGCACCAAATGGAGAACCTCTTCCATTTGAAGGCATAGCATTTCCTGGTTGACTCCTTCTGAGAAGCTTCTACCATGTTGAGGACATCTTCGGAGAGACCCAAAGCCTGGAACTCTAGCTGCTCAGAAACCAGGCTACCAGGTACAGAGATTGAAGGTCCGTGTGGAGTACCTTCCCTTTATCGATCGAGAGCAGGTCCAGGCATAGAGGAAGACACCTCGGGAGCCTGCTGCTGAGGCTGAGGACATCAGGATAACAGAACTGGCAGGGCCAGTCCGGAGCCACCAGGATCACCTGTGCCTTGTCCCACCATGCTTTGGGCAACACTTTATGGATCAAGGGGAATGGAGGGAAGGCATAGAGGAGGCCCAGGGTCCAGGGCCTTGAGAAGGCATCCCCCTGCAGGCAAACAGGTCCACCAGAGGGGCCCCATTGGGAGAGAAGATTGTACACTACCTCAGAATGGAGAGACCACTCATGAGATGCCTTGCCCACTGGGCTGAGAGCATCCGCCAGCTGATTGGAGACACCAGCCATATGAATGGCCAGAAGATTGGCCTCCAGGCTGTGCATGAGGGTCCATAAGTGGAGAGCTTCCCTGCACAGCGGAAGGGATTGCATGCTGCCCTGCTTGTTGAGGTAGTACATGGTCGTGGTGTTGTCCATCTGGACCTGAACCACCTGATCCCTGAGATGTGGAGCAAAAGCAGTCAGTGCAGCTGAACTGCCCTGAGCTCCAGCAGGTTGATGTAGCATTGAGACTCCTCAGGGGTCCAGAACCTATGGACTCTGTGTTCTTCCAGGTGGGCTCCCCAGCCCACAAGAGAGGCATCGGTCATCAGGATGATTGTCAGCTCTGGGCGGACAGACAGGATGCCTTCCTGCAGATGTTCCAGGACCAACCACCGCTGGAGTGTGTCCCACATCTGCTGGGTCATGGTGACTAACTGGTCAAAGTGACCCCTGCACTGAGAGCACTGGCTGGTCAGCGCCCACTGCTGGGAGCACATTCTCCAGTGAACCCAATGCACCATGCTGGTGCAGGCCGCCATATATCCCAATAGGTGCAGGAAGTCCCGCACAGGGCTCAACTGCCTAACCAGAAATGATCAGGCAAAGGAGGTAAGAACCTCTGCCCTGTCCGCTGGGAGCTGAGCTCTGCCCCGATGAAGTGAATCACCTGTGAGGGCACAAGTTCCGATTTGGCCTCGTTGTCCAGGATGCCAAGAGCTATGCAGGTCTGGATGGCCAGGTCATTGGACCACTCCATCTGTCCGGAGGGCCCTGCAATGAGCCAGTCATCCAGGTAGGGGTAAATCTGGACTCCCCAGCATCACAGGTCAGCAACCACCACTGCTACGCATTTGTTGAAAACCCTGGGGACCAAGGACAGGCCGAATGGCATGGCCTGGAACTCATAGAGAGTCCTTTCTGCTCGAAAGCAGAGGAACCACCGGTGAGACAGATGAATTGGGACATGGAAGAACGCATCCTGGAGATCCAGTGAGCAGAACCACATGTTTTGCTCAAGAGATGGTATGATCTGGGACAGAGTTACCATCCTGAAGGTGCGGGACCTGAAGAATTTGTTCAGGTCATGCAGATCTGAGATGGGGCACCAGAAAGTACCTGGAGACAAACCTTGGTTGAGGTGAAGGGTCCAGGACAGGAGCCACTACCTCCTTGCACAGGAGCTGGGCAATGTTGTGCCGAAGTGGGTGACTGAACATCGACAGACACCATATCCTCCCATGGAGCACAGGCTCGGCTGGGTGGGTAAGAAAAAATTACTCATCTTAGTAATTATGTTTTTTCTAGTGGAGTCTTGCTGTATTCTGACAAGTGCAGTTAGCCCCAGCCTTTAAACTGCCCCAGAGAACAATGGGTTAACTTTTCTATGCAGGGCATGGAATGTTCATCTCGAGCTCGGTTGATGTCTCTTCGTGTTGTATTTTGAACTGTAACCGTCAGATCTTTATGAGCAAAACTCACTAGGTGTTCTGTGTGGAAACTGTAAAAAAATGTTTCCTAGCCAACTGGCAGAAAAATAATCTTTTGGGTTCTCAAAGGAAGACTCAAGTCAGGAAACCCAAACACAAAACCCAATAAAATGAAATAACATCTCACCCCATGAGAAACAGAGGGTGTAAGGGGGCACCCCTAGGGTGCCAACACTGTACCTGCCCACCCACATCCCAAAAAATCTAGGTTCTGAGAGGGGAGGTGGGGGGGGGAGAGGTCAGAATACAGCACGACTCCACTAGAAGAAACATAATTACTAAGGTGAGTAATTTTTTCTTCAAAGAACATGAAGTCTTGCTGTATTCTGACAAGTGCAGACTACCAAGCAGTACCTCCATGGAGGAGGGACAGAACCTACTTTGGGAATAGGCTCTGAAGTACTGCTGTGCCAAACTGAGCATCACTCCTAGCCTGGATATCCAGAGAGTAATGCTTGGTAAAGGTATGGACTGTTTTCCAGGTGGCTGCTTGACAAATTTCTAAGAGAGGGATATCCCTGGCAGCAGCTGTACCTCTTGTGGAATGAGCCCTCAGGCCTGAGGGTAGAGTTTTTCCCAGTTTTTATAGCAGAATTGTATACAAGACACAATCCACCTGGCAATAGATCTCTTGGTGGCAGGTTTGCCCTTCCCGACTTCTCCATAAGTGAGGAACAACTGGAGGTAGTCAAACCTGTGACACTTGGTATGCTCTATGTAGTAGCTAAGGGCTCTTTTAACATCCAAACAGTGTAGCCTCCTCTCTCCTGAGGAAGAATGATCAGTGAAGAAAACAGGGAGAGACATAGACTGGTTCAGGCGGAAATCTGAAACCACTTTAGGCAAGAACTTTCTGTTAGTTCTAAGGACCACTTTATCTCTGTGAAAAGAGATTAAATCAGGTTCCACTGACAGGGCTTGCAATTCACTGATACGTCTAGCAGAAGTAATGGCTACCAAAAAACACAGTTTTCCAAGTCAAGTACTTAAGCTCTGCTGAGGACAAAGGTTCAAAAGGGGGTTGCATAAGCTGAGCAATGCAAACATTAAGATACCAAGCAGCAGCAGGATCTCTAAAGGGGGGATTGGTGTGAAGCAATCTCTTGACAAACGTACAGAATACAGGAAGGGATGACAGTGAGGAAGACTTGCCTACTGACTGGGAAAGCAGAGACAGCAGACAAGTGTACCTTGAGGGTAGCTGTTCTGAGGCCCAGGCTATTAAGATGGACCATATAATCCAGAACTGTAGGCAGTTCAGCAGTATCTGGGGAGATATGCCTCTTGGAACACCAAATGCTGAATCTCTTCCATTTGGAGTTATAAGTCTTTCTGGTGGAAGGCTTTTGAGAAGCTTTGAGAATATCCAGAACTCCCTGAGACAGATGCAAATCTGCAAACTCTAACTCTTCAAGAGCCATGCCTTGAGATTGAGAGACTGAAGATTGGGTACCAAATCCTCCCTGAGAGGAGGTTAACAGGTTGTAATTCCTGGGAAGAGACAGGGGAAGATGGACTGCTAGGGACAGCAATCAGGGATACCATGGCTGCCTGGCCCAGTCTGGAGTAATCAGAATCACTTTGCAAGGTTGTGACCTTATTTTGACTAGAACTTTGAACAGGAGAGGGAAGGGGGAAGCATACAGAAATTTCCCTTCCCAGTTCAGAATCAGAGCATCCAGGGGGACTGAGCCCAAGGCTGGGGGTCTGCAACAAAAGAAAAAATTACTCACCTTAGTAATGTTGTTTCTTCTAATGGAGTCTTGCTGTATTCTGACATATGCAGTTAGGTCCTGCCTTTCAACTGCCCCGGAGAACAAAGAGTTACACTTTCCATAGCCAGCATGGAATGTTCACCACAAGCTCGGTTGAAGCCCCTGTCTGCTGTTGTTTAAACTGCAACCATCAGATCTTTACAAGCAATACTCACTAGAAGTTCTGTGTGGAAACTGTAAAACTCATACTAGCCAACTGGCAACTATATCTATATAAAAGGGTTTTTGGTTTCAAAAGGAAGACTCAAGTCAGGAAACCCAAAAACAAAACACATCCAAAACACAACCACTCACCCAAACTAAAAGAGGGTGAAAAAAGGACACCCCTAGGGTGCCAACACTGCTCCTGCCCACCCACATCCCAAAATCTAGGTTCTGAGAGGGAGGCAGGGGAGGTCAGAATACATGAACTCCATTAGAAGAAACAACATTACTAAGGTGAGTCATTTTTTTCTTCAAACAACATGAACTCTTGCTGTATTCTGACATACAGATTACCAAGCAGTTCTCCATGGAAGAGGACAGAACCTACTTTGGAAACAGGCTCTGAAGTACTGTTGTGTTAAACCGAGCATCACTCCTAGCCTGGATATCCAGAGAGTAATGCTTGGTGAAAGTATGGACTGTTTTCCAGGCGGCTGCTTGACAAATTTCTAAGAGAGGAGTATCCCTGGCAGCAGCCAGGGAAGCAGCTGTACCTCTAGTGGAATGAGCCCTCAGGCCTGAGGGTGGAGTTCTACCCAGTTTTTCAAGCAGAACTGTATACAAGAAACAATCCACCTGGCAATAGATCCCTTAGTGGCAGGTTTGCCCTTACCAACTTCTCCATATATAAGGAACAACTGGAGGGATTCAAACATGTGACCCTTGGTATGCTTTATGTAGTAGCTAAGGGATCTTTTAACATCCAAGCTGTGTAGCCTCCTCTCTCCAGAGGAGGAATGGTCAGTGAAGAAAACAGGGAGAGATATAGACTGGTTGAGGTGGAAATCTGAAACCACTTTAGGTAAAAACTTTCTGTTAGCTCTTAGGACCACTTTATCTCTATGGAAAGAGATGAAATCAGATTCCACTGACAGGGCTTGCAATTCACTGATATGCCTGACAGAAGTAATGGCTACCAAAAACACAGTTTTCCAAGTCAAGTACTTAAGCTCTGCAGAGGACAAAGGCTCAAAGAGGGGTTACATAAGCTGAGCAATGCAAACATTAAGGTCCCAGGCAGGAACAGGATCCCTAAAGGGGGGATTGGTGTGAAGCAATCCCTTGAAAAACCTACAAACAGGATGGGATGATAGACAGGAAGGCTTGCCTACTGACAAGAAAGCAGAAACAGCTACCAAGTGTACTTTAAGGGTAGCTGGTCTGAGGCCTAGGCCATTAAGATGGACCATATAGTCCAGAACCGTAGGCAACTCAGCACAGTCTGGAGAAATATTCTTCTTAGAACACCAAATGCTGAATCTTTTCCATTTGGAGTTGTAAGTCCTTCTGGTGGAAGGCTTTCGAGAAGCCTTAAGGATATCCAGAACCCCTTGGGAAAGATGCAGATCTGCAAACTCTAGCTCTTTAAGAGCCATGCCTTGAGATTGAAAGACCGAAGATTCGGGTACCAAATCCTCAACTGAGAGGATGTCAACACATTGTAATTCCTGGGAAGAGACAGGGGAAGGTGGACTGCTAGGGACAGCAACAGGGATACCAGGGCTGTCTGGCCCAGTCTGGAGCAATCAGAATCACTTTGCATGGTTGTGACCTTATCTTGACTAACACTTTGAACAGGAGAGGGAAGGGGGGAAAAGCATACAGAAATTTCCCTTCCCAGTCCAGAATCAGAGGATCAAGGGGGACTGAGCCCAAGACCGGGGGTCTGCAACAAAAGAGAGGAAGCTGGTGATTGTCTGGGGCTGCAAAAAGATCTCTCTCTGGAGTGCTCCATCTCGAGAAAATCACTTTCAAAACTAGAGGATCTAGGGTCCATTCGTGATGGCCCTGGGATATTCTGCTCAGAGCATCTGCTAGGACATTGTCCTTCCCTGGGAGGTGAACTGCTGTCAGAGAGGTTTGCAGGGAATAGGCCAGGGACCACAACTTCATTGCTTCTGTGCACAAGGCCGTAGACCGAGTGCCTCCCTGCTTGTTGATGTACCACATGGTGGTGGTGTTGTCTGTTCTGACCTGGACCACCTTGTTCTGTACAGATTTGGAAAAAGCCTGCAGTGCCAGAAACACTGCTCTGAGTTCCAAGAGATTGATGTGAAGCAGAGATTCCTGAGGTGACCACTGTACTTGGGTGGTAAGATCCCTCAAATGGGCTCCCCAGCCCAGCAGGGAAGCATCTGTGGTGAGTATCACTGAATGAGACTGAGTGACAAA
Source organism: Neoceratodus forsteri (assembly GCA_016271365.2). NCBI lineage: Eukaryota > Metazoa > Chordata > Ceratodontiformes > Ceratodontidae > Neoceratodus > Neoceratodus forsteri. Next base: position 542,041,234 of record CM057451.1, read on the forward strand.
AGGAACCCCTTGTCTCAAATTGTCCAGATCCTGCCACCATTGCAAGGCCTGGATCAGGGTTCGAGTCACTGGGACTAGTTTGGTAAGGGAATCCTTTCTTTGGAACCAGAAGGCTCTTAAGCAGAACTGAATGTCCCTCATCTGGAATATTGCTCCTTGGACCACTGCTGTGGAAGCTGCCATGTGGCCCAGAAGCTGAAGGAAATGCCTTGCTGGTTGAGACACCTGAAGGGTGAATGAAGAGGCCAGTTCCATGAGGGTCCTTGCCCTTTCCAGGGGAAGGAAGGCTCTTTCCTTTACTGTATCCAGCTCTGCACCTATGAAGGTGAGGAGCTGTACTGGTTTGAGAACTGACTTTGGAAGGTTGAGAAGGAATCCTAAGGAAGAGAGTACTTGCTGGGTCACTTGCAAATGTGACTTGGCTTGGTCTGGAGACTGACCTACTATGAGCCAGTCGTCCAAGTATGGGAAGATGGAGATCTTTTTTCTCCTTAGGAAAGCAACCACTACTGCCAGGCACTTTGTGAAAACCCTTGGGGCTGATGTTAGGCCAAAGGGCATTGCTCTGAATTGATAGTGGCCTGAGGGCAACTCGAACCTGAGGTACTTTCTGTGGGAGCACCTGATGGGAATGTGAAAATAGGCATCTTTGAGGTCCAGGAAGGCTAGCCAGTCCCCTGGCCTTAGAGAGGGAAGGATAATTCCCAGAGTCACCATTTTGAACTTTGGCTTTAAAAGATCTTTGTTCAGATATCTTAGGTCCAGGATGGGCTGCCATTCTCCTGTCTTTTTGGGGGTTAGGAAGTACCTGGAGTACAATCCTTTGCCCTTGAGTAGGGTGGGAACCCTCTCTATAGCTCTGAGAGCTAGGAGAGAAGAAACCTCTGCCTCTAAGGCAAGGTCTCTGAGAGATTCATGAGTGGAAAGGATCTGGTTCTCATCTTGGGAAATTTTTGAAGCTGAGAACCAGCCCCTGGCTTACTACTTCCAGGACCCACTTGTCTGATGTTAGAGACTTCCAGTCCTGGACAAAGTAAGCCAGCCTGCCTCCTACTGGTATGGGACATCGGCCCGGGCAGACCCATCAGGGTGTCTGCTTGGCAGGGGGTTTAGGCTGAGGGGTGGATGTAGGCCTGCTCATCCCCCTTCTGCCTCTCCCTCTAAAGAACCCCCTCTGAGAGAAAGAAGAGGAGGCCTGAGCTTGGTAAAAAGACCGTTGGAAAGGCCTGCCCCTGGACTGTTGCCTTTGAGGAGTTGCTTGCCTTTCTTTGGCCTGAGCACTCCTGTAAGTGGTCCTGTACTCATCCATCTTTTTCATGTAGTTCTCTGTCTGCTCCCCAAACAGAGAATTACCAATTACAGGAAAATCCATGGCCTTAGCCTGGGAATCCTGTGAGAGGCTCGTACATCTGAGCCAAGCCATCCTCCGAAGAACCACAGATGTAGCCATGACTCTTGATGAAACATCATTGGAGTCCACAGCAGCATGAAACTGTACTTTAGATGCCTCAATCCCATCTGCAGCCACCTGCTCCAGCTCCTTGGCAAGCTGGTCAGGGACCTGTTTAGCCAGAGACAGCACAGTGTCCCACCTGGACTTCTGGTATCTAGCTGTATAGGCCATATAGTTAGTCTGCCTGAGTCCCAAAGATGCTGCCATGTATTGTTTCTTTGCCATGGCATCAATCTTCCTGGAGTCCTTGTCTGGAGGGTGTGATGCCAAGGAGATATTTGCCTTATCACAGGCAGCAGCCTGCACTACCTCAACATGGCTGCAGTGCTGGAAAAGGAACTCCATGTCTGAGCTTGAGAGGGTGTACCTCTTGTCCATTCGTCTGTCCACAGGAGGTATAGAATTAGAAGACTTAAGAATTTTATGTGTCTGTTTCCCAAAGGATTTGTGGAGGGGAATAGACAGTCTGCTGGACTACGGGATGTCCATCATCTCAACAAAATCAGGCTCCTCCTGATCCTTTACTGCTTCCTCCTCAGGAAGCTGGAGGGTCTCAGCCAATTTTTTGTAAAACATATAGTGAGAAGGGAACTCAGAAAGCCTAGCAGGAGAAACACCTGAAGGCCTGTCTGGGGAGTTGTCCGGGTCAATAGGCACATCCAGACTTTCATAATCACCATTATCATCCTCATACTCTCCTTCCTCCTCCTCCGGTTCATAAAATTCTTCCAAAGTGTAATCCGGAACCGGGGGAACCGAATGAACCGAACCCCTGCCAGATGGTGCCGGTTCGGTCGGAACCGAAGTAAGCGATTGCACTATCCTTATCGCCTTGGCTATCTCATCGGCGGTCGGAGTAAGAATTTCTGGGTCCGAACCAGACGATTTGTCTTTTCTCTTTCTTTTCACCGGAACCGACTCCTCAGAATTGGCTCTCTTTTTGCCTGAAGAAGTATCGCCCTGGTCAGAGGGCACGCCTTCTGGTTCGGTCAGAACCGAACTGGGCTGGCCATCCGGGTCAGCGGACTTCTCGGCCTCCCTTTCCCTCTGTCTACCTAATCTCTTTTCCAGGGTAGATTTGGGAAAATTCTACAAATTTGGCAGTCTGAATCGAGGTGGTCAAACCCCAGACAATAAACACAGGTGGTGTGGGATCAGCCTGGCAAAGACTTCCCCACACACTGCAGTGTTGAAACCCAGTGTCCGCTTTTTCGGGTTTCTCAGACATGGCCAATCCTATCAAAACTTACCTTTTTTTTCGCAGTCCGCCAGGCAAAACTCCCCTATCGGTTCCTGACCATGTCACGGGTCTTGGAAAAAAACGTAATAAAATCCGTTTTTTTTAGAACCAATACGGACCGGCTACCACACTCTAAATCAAGCACAAACTTTTTACCTCAAACTGATCGGTTCAGCTGAACCGATCCACAGTTTACAAGTTCCACACAGAAACTAAACAGAAAACCTATCTAGTACTCACGGTACCACAGAGACTTGAACCGACTGAGTGATAACAGCAATTCGGTAGAAACTGACCGAAAAAAACGACACTTCAACCAACTTTTTTGAACTGAGCAAAGGAGAAATCTCCGGAGAGCTGTTCAGTGAGGTGGAGTAAAGAATCTGACGGTTGCAGTTTAAACAACAGCAGACAGGGGCTTCAACCGAGCTCGTGGTGAACATTCCATGCTGGCCATGGAAAGTTTAACTCTTTGTTCTCCGGGGCAGTTGAAAGGCAGGACCTAACTGCATATGTCAGAATACAGCAAGACTTCATGTTGTTTGAAGAGAGGAAGTTGGTGATTGTCTGGGGCTGCAAAAAGATCTATCTCTGGAGTGCCCCATCTTGAGAAAATCACCTTCAACACCAGAGGGTCCAGGGCCCATTCGTGATGGCCCTGAAATATTCTGCTCAGTGCATCTGCTAGGACATTGTCCTTCCCTGGAAGGTGAACTGCTATCAGAGAGGTTTGCGGGGAATAAGCTAGGGACCACAACTTCATTGCTTCTGTGCACAAGGCCATAGACCGAGTGCCTCCTTGCTTGTTGATGTACCACATGGTGGTGGTGGTGTTGTCTGTTCTGACCTGAACCACCTTGTTCTGTACTGATTTGGAAAAAAATTGCAGTGCTAGAAACACTGCCCTGAGTTCCAAGAGACTGATGTGTAGAAGAGATTCCTGAGGCGACCACAGTCCCTGGGTGGTGAGGTCCCCCAAATGGGCTCCCTAGCCTAGCAGGGAAGCATCTGTGGTAAGGACCGCTGAATGAGACTGAGTAGAAAATGGTACCCCTTGCCTCAAATTGTCCTGATCCTGCCACCATTGTAGGGCTTGGATCAGAGTTCGAGTCACTGGGATTAGTTTGGTAAGGGAATCCTTTCTTTGGGACCAAAAAGCTCTTAAGTGGAACTGAATGTCCCTCATCTGGAATCTTGCACCTTGGACCACTGCTGTAGAAGCTGCCATGTGGCCCAAGAGCTGAAGAAAATGCCTTGCTGGTCGAGACACCTGAAGGCTGAATGAAGAAGCCAGCTCCATGAGAGCTCTTGCCCTTTCCAGGGGAAGGAAGGCTCTTGCTTTTATCGTGTCCAGCTCTGCACCTATAAAGGTGAGGAGCTGCACTGGTTCGAGTACTGACTTTGGTAGGTTGAGAAGAAATCCCAAAGAAGTGAGCACTTGCTGGGTCACTTGCAGGTCTGACTTGACTTGGTCTGGGGACTGCCCACTATGAGCCAGTTGTCCAAGTATGGAAAAATGGAAATCATTTGTCTTCTTAGGAAGGCAACAACTACTGCCAGACACTTTGTGAAAACCCTTGGGGGTGAGGTTAGGCCAAAGGCATTGCTCTGAACTGATAGTGGCCTGAGGGCAACTCGAACCTGAGGTACTTTCTGTGGGAGCACCTGATGGGAATGTGAAAGTAGGCATCTTTGAGGTCCAGGGAGGCTAGCCAGTCCCCTGGCCTTAGAAAGGGAAGGATAATTCCCAGAGTTATCATCTTGAACTTTGGCTTTAAAAGATGTTTGTTCAGATATCTTAAATCCAGGATGGGTCGCCACTCTCCTGTCTTTTTGGGGGTCAGGAAGTACCTGGAGTACAGTCCTTTGCCCCAGTGTAGGGTAGGTACCTCTCTGTAGCTCTTAAAGCTAGGAGAGAAGAAACCTCTGCCTCTAGGGCAAGGGTTTCTGAAAGATTTGCAGGTGGAAAAGATCTGGCTCTCATCTTTGGAAATTTTTTGAAGCTCAGAACCAGTCCCTGGCTTACTACTTCCAGGACCCATTTGTCTGATGTAATAGACATCCAGTCCTAGACAAAGTAAGCCAGCCTGCCTCCAACTGGGATAGGAGACTCGACCCGGGCAGACCCATCAGGGTGTCTGCTTGGCAGGGGCTTTAGGCTGAGGGGTGGATGCAGGCCTGCTCATGCCCCTTCTGCCTCTCCCTCTGAAGAACCCCCTCTGCGAAAAGGAAGAAGAGGCCTGTGCTTGGTAAAAAGGCCTTTGAAAAGGCCTGCCCCTGCCCCTTGACTGCTGCCTTTGAGGAGTTGCCTGCCTTTCCTTGGCCTGAGCACTCCTGTAAGTGGTCCTGTTTTCATCCATTTTCTTCATGTAATTCTCTGTCTGCTCCCCAAACAGAGAATTGCCTACTACAGGAAAATCCATGGCCTTAGCCTGGGTATCCTGTGAGAGGTTAGTACATCTGAGCCAAGCCATTCTCTGAAGAGCCACAGATGTAGCCATGACTCTTGATGATACATCATTGGAGTCCACAGCAGCATGAAACTGAACTTTTGATGCCTCAATCCCATCTGCAGCCACCTCCTCCAGCTCCTTGGCAAGCTGGGGGGAAGCCTGTTTAGCAAGTGCCAGTACAGTGTCCCACCTGGACTTCTGGTACCTGGCTGTATAGGCCATATAATTTGCCTGCTTGAGTCCCAAGGAAGGTGCCATGTACTGCTTCTTTGCCATGGCATCAATCTTCCTGGAGTCCTTGTCTGGTGGGGGGTGTGATGCCAAGGGAATGTTTGCCTTATCACAGGCAGCAGCCTGTACAACCCTAACATGGCTGCATTGCTGATAAAGGAACTCCGTATCTGAGCCTGAAAGAGTATACCTCTTGTCCATTCTTCTATCCACAGAAGGTATGGAATTGGGAAACTTAAGAATTTTTTGTGTCTGTTTCCCAAAAGATTTGTGGAGGGGAATAGACAGTCTCCTGGGCTCTGGGATGTCCATCATCTCTACATAGTCAGGCTCCTCCTGATCCTCTACTGCCTTCTCCACAGGAAGCTGGAGGGTATCAGCCACCTTTCTGTAAAACATGAAGTAAGAAGGGGACTCAGAAAGCTTAGGAGGAGAAACACCTGAAGGTCTGTCTGGGGAGATGTCTGGGTCAATAGGCACATCCAGACTTTCACCATCACCATATTCATCTTCCAACTCTCCCTCCTCCACAAACTTTGGTTCATAAAATTCTTCCAGGGTATAATCGTGAACCGGGGGAACCGCTGAACCGAGTCCCTGCCAAAAAGTGCCGGATCAGTTGGAACTGGGCAAAGCGATTCCACAATACGAATCGCTTTGGCTATTTCTTCAGCATTCAGAGTATGAGATTCTGGATCCGAACCGGTCGATTTGTCTTTCCGTTTTCTTTTTGTCATAACCGATTCTCTGAATCGCCCTCCTTGCCCGCTGGTTAAGCACGCCTGCTCAGAGGGCACTCCTTCCGGTTCAATCAGAACTGAACCGGCTGGCCATCTGGGTCAGCGGACTTTTCGGCCTCCCTTTCCCTCAGCCTACCTAATCTCTTTTCAAGGGTAGATTTAGGAACATTTTTGCAAATTTGGCAGTCTGAAGCGAGGTGGTCAAACCCCAGACAATAAACACAGGTGGTGTGGGGATCAGCCTTAGCAAAGACCTCCCCACACACACTGCAGTGTTGAAACCCAGTGGGACCGTTTTTTTTCTTGGGTTTCTCAGACATGGCCAACCTAACCAAACTTACCCTTTTTTCGGCAACCGCCAGGCAAGACTCCCCTATCGGTTCCTGACCGTGTCACGAGTCTTGGAAAAAAACGTACTAAAACCCGTTTTTTTTAGGACCGATATGGACCAGTAACCACACACTAAAGTAAAGTACAAAATTTACCTGAATGATCGGTTCAGCTGAACCAATCCACACTTTTTACAAGTTCCACAAGGAAAACAGAACAACACCTATCTAGTACTCACGGTACCACAGACAGAGACTTGAACCACTATGCGGAAACAAAATTTCGGTAGAAAAATGACCGAAAACTGACACTTCAACCGACTTCGAACTGAGCTGCAGGAGAAACCTCCGGAGCGACTGTTCAGTGAAGCGGAGTAAAGAATCTGATGGTTGCAGTTCAAAATACAATAGGCAGAGACATCAACCGAGCTCAAGATGAAGATTCTATGCCCTGCGTAGAAAAGTTAATCCATTGTTCTCCGGGGCAGTTTAAAGGCTGGGGCTAACTGCACTTGTCAGAATACAGCAAGACTTCATGTTGTTTGAAGCCTCAAATTCTAGAAGCAGACCCTGGCTAACCACCTTGAGAACCCACCTGTCCATGGTAACAGCAGACCAGGCGGAAAGGAAGTGGTATAGCTGGCCCCCCCATGGGAGGGCCAAGGGGGTTTAGGGTGGAGTGGGAAGGGCATCCCACCGTCCTGTCACTGTGCAGGCTTGGAAGTGGAGGAAGGCCTGGCTGAGGGACCACCGGGATCATGTCCTCCGGACTTCCTGACAACAGAGTCCATGGACTTGGGCCGTGAGCTTGTGGCTGGGCAGGTTTGGCCGCAGGGGCAGAGGTGGGCTGAAAGGGCTTCTTTTTAGAGGGTTTGGAGCCCTTAGAATCCTTCTGGGCAGAAGTCACCGAGGCCAAGGTGGCACTGGACTTTTCAATCCTGGTGAGGTGCCCTTCACCCCAGGTCCGAACAGGTCGGTCCCCAAGAAGGGCACATCCAGTACCTGCTTAACGGTGGTTTGCAGGTCAGTGGAAAGATGAGGGAGCACCTCATCCAGGGATCCCAGGAGGGCATATGAGAAATAGGCCATCAAAAGGGCCGAACTTGCTTGCCGAAGGTTGAGTGAAGAGGCAGCATACACTTTTTTCACCATATGGCCTAGTTTCTTGAACTCTTTGTTGGAGGGTTTGTCTACATCCCCGACATTACCCATGCACTGGAAACCAGGGTTGGCTATGAGCCGCTCAGCCAAGGGACGCTCCATGAATTCTGACAGGGATCTGGTAAGGACCATATAATTTTGGGCCATCTGGGCCAACAGCATAGGACAAGATGCTGGATGCTGCCACAGCTCCAGGGCAGGACCAAGGATGGTGTCCTGGATTGGGAAAGCCTCCATAGGAACGTCGACCTGAGTCTTGGCCAACTAGCCCAATGGGGAGACTGTAGAACCAGTGGCCAGATCCGAAGCACCTGCTGAAGCTGAGTGTTCTGGTGAAGTGCAGGAATCGGAGGCCTGAGAACGCTCCTGATCCCATGAATGTCGGCGAGACTGCTTCTTGGTCTCTTTCTTCTTGTCCTTTTTTGGGTTTTTGGACTTAGTCCCCTTAGGACCCTGCCCAAGAGTGGGCAGAGACTGGCAGAGGTCCTTGAATGCTCCCATAAAGGAAGTGCCCAAAGAGAGCATCAAAAAAGGCTGAAGCTGAGAAGGTCTGCACTGTGGCCTGGGCCACGGCCTCCTCGATAACTGCAAGTTGCTCAGCAGACCCCGCAGCCATGGAGACCACCTGGCGAGCATCTTTCGAACAAACGGGTGGATCCCTGATGTCCAGACGGCCAAGGAGTGGGTGGGCTTGGTGATCTTCCAGAGTTGCCGGTAAAAAGGAACAGCAATGGATGCAGACCTGGACATCATGCTCGTTATCCAGGCAGTAGATGCATGAGGTGTGTAGATCAGATCATGACATAAGTTGCCCGTAACTGCATTTCTGGAAGCCCAGAGCAGACTTTGCATCGTCCATAGTGGCGGCGAGAAGAAATGCAAAGAAAATGTAGGGTTTCTAATAGCAAAAGTAGCAAAGGGCTTCAGTGTACATGAAAGTGATAAGGAGGGAACATGCTTATTCCAGCAGAAAGGAAGAACCGGCATCACGGGGCAGTGCTAGGGGAGTTACCACCTGGATGGCTGGGATGGGCCAGCTTGAAGATGTTCCGGCAGCACTTAAAGGGGAAAGGACACTGCCAAGACATGTGGATAAGTACATCATATCCACATCCCTAGCATTAAGGATTTAAAAGCTAGTTCACCTCCTGACAGCACAGTGGCTAGCAGTAACATTTTATATGAGGCACTTTTTTTTACCTGACAGGACAAGCTGAGATTTGAGGGAACAGTACTTTTCTGGAAGCGTGCATACTTAACTCTGTTTCTCTTCAGACCTTATCAGCATTGTGACCTTACTTATCTCCTTTACAGTTTTTTTTTTTTTTTGCTTTATATACTTTATCCAATATGTAACTATGTTTACAGAGCTATGTTAACCTGGTGCCCTCTTTAGTCCTGTTGAAAACAAGACACAGGCCAGCCTGGTGGCGCTGAGGGTTGAGGCGCTGGACGTCACACCTCGCGTCAAACCGGCGACCCGGGTTCGAGAATGGATTCGGACCACTGGGGGTCAGCAGGGGAGGGAAGGGATCGAGCATCTGGAGGACTGCTCTCCCTTCCTAGGGTGGGATCTGGGGTTGTGCTGGTCAAGTGCGGCTCCTGGTGGCAGCTGGGGGCAGTGAAGGAACAATCGGCGCAAGTGGATGCTGGGGGCGAAGCATCGGCAGGCATTGGCGCGTCAGCACCATGGATGCCATCACATGTCCGTGCCCCACAGGGAAACATATGGAGAAAAGCCCCAGAGACCGGGGAGATGACGAGGACCCCAGTGGTCTAGTCCCACATCCCCAACACTGGACTCTATCCCAACAGTCCTAGATCTACCCACAGGATGGACCCTCTAATTGCAGAAAGAGATGCCAGGTAGGAGAGGCAGGCCCTCCCCTGGGGGGGGGGGTTAATCTGGGGAGCTGGGAAGTCCTGTTGGGCACTCAGGGGAAGTCACTGTGGGGAGTAGGGGGCCATCTGAGACGGTACCTCCGAGAGACGCTCTGGCCGAAGGAGAAAGAGAGTTCGCAAAAAAAAAAAGAAAACAAGACACAACATCTCATGGGGTTATTTCAGTTAGACTCATTTCAAATAAACTGTGACAACGCAACTTTCCAAGCAGGGCCACTCGCCTTCAACCACTTGAAAAAAATACTCACCTTAGTAATTGTGTTTCTTCTAATGGAGTCTTGCTATATTCTGACATATGCAGTTAGCCCCAGCACTTGAACTGCCCCGGAGATGAAAGAGTTAACTCTATGCAGAAGCATAGAATGTTGCGCTTGAGCTCGGATTTCAAACCCCTGTCTGTGGTGCTTCAGAGTGTAACGGTCAGATTCTTATGAACAACTAACTAACTGCACTTCTAGTGTGGAAATTGTAAACAATAAACTAACGGGTAAAAAATGTGGATCCCAAAAGACTGAAGTCGAGAACCCAAGATAAAAAAACAGGTAGTATTTATTTATTTATTTATTGAAAATGTTTCACCAGGAAAGACACACTGAGCAAAAAGATGCTTGTCTCCTGGTGCGACCTGGGAGAGGGTTACAGAGGAGGCAGGTATACATACAATAGTTGAGCTTAGCAGCTAAGCAATACAGATAACATACAGTTGGGAGGGATTACTTTTGAACTTGTTACATTAGGAGAACAGTACAGAACATAATCATCAAGGACATGGTATACATAACATGGGTACATATAAAAGCAAGAACAGTACAGAACATGATCATCAGGGACAGGGTAAACATATCATGGGTACATAACAAGGCAATACATGCATTACATAAGTGCGAGTAACAGAACTATGGTCCCGGTTACAGAACCAGTGTGCCAGTACCAGGACTTGAGCTGCAGTGAGATGTACCAGTTGACATTAGGAATTGGAGAGTGAAGTTGGAGGGAAGGGGAGGAGTGGACTAGTAAACATATGGTGTATAGGGGGGAGGTTTAGGTGAGGTGGGAGGGGAAGAGTGGAGTTAGTAGCTGCGAGTAGGGCTGAAGAAGGTTAATTAGGAAGGAGGGAGAGAAGGGGGATGTTAGGAGAGAGAAGAGTGAGTAAGAGTGAGAGTGTAAGTGCGTAGGGCAGGATATAAGCCAGACAGTTAGGCGTGGCCAAGCCGCTGGTCAGGCGCTAAGGGACAAACGGGGAAGGGAATCTTTCAAGGGGGGGAGGTCGGGGTAGTTGCAATTTGGAGCAAGGAAGTTAGTGAGGGCAGAGGATAGGGAGCGTTTGGATGAGAAATGGCGGATCTGGGCCGGCAGGCCATTCCAGAGTTTAGGGAAGAGGTAAGAGAAGGCCGATTGGCCGGCGGTGGTCCTTCGTTGGGGGATGACTAAAAGCCTAGTGTTAGTGGACCTGAGGGCATGGATGGGGGTAGGTGGGGAAGATAGGGAGGATCTGAGGGTAGGGGCGGGAGGAGCCAAGTCAGAATTTGGAAGTGAATTTAACACTATGAATTTGGCGCCGGTTGCTCAGGGATGGCAGGGCCAGTGAATGGTAGAGCTCACAGTGATGTGAGCGGGGGGGCATCGAGGGCAAAGCGGCAGAATGCATTAAAGAGGGGGTCAAGTTTGGCTAGGGTGGTCTTTGAGGCAGAGCAGTAGACGACATCACAGTAGTCGAAGGTGGGTAGAATCATTTTCAGGACTAAATCACATCTGACAGGTAGCGGGAAACAAGTGCGGTTCCTGTAGAGGGCGCCAAGTTTCGGGCGCAGTTTAGAGATGATGGCATCCACATGTGTGGAAAAGGAGAGGTGACGATCGAGCCAAACCCCTAGATACCTGAAGGAGAGCACTTCATCAAGGATGGTGTTGTTTAGGGTATGGAAGATCGGGGGGGGGTGAGCTTGGATAAACACTGTCTAGTGCCGAAAGACATTGAGACAGTTTTCTTGGCATTTAGGGAGAGTTGGCTGGAATTGAACCAGTGCTGGATTTTGTTGAAGTCCATTTGAAGTTTGGAAGTGAGTTCTTCGTGTGTCCGGCCAGAGGTAAAGAGGACTGTGTCGTCTGCATACATGTGGATCGCGGTAGAGGAGCAAGAATTCGGTAGATCATTTAGAAGGATGACGAAGAGGATGGGGCCAAGAACTGAGCCTTGGGGAATGCGGGTGGTGATGGGGGGGAGGTGTGGTCTGCTAGTTTAGTGGATTGGGTTCTATTTAGTAGGTAGGCACTGAACCAGTTTGTGGTGGACGCTGCTAACCCTGCCCCTGATAGGTGGGATAGTAGGAGAGAATGGGATACCATGTCGAAAGCTTTAGCTAGGTCAATGAAAATAGCAGTAGTGATTAGCCCTTTGTCCATCCCAGTGAGGATGGAGTCTGTGAGTCTTAGTAGGGAGGAGATGGTAGAGTGGTGTTTTCGGAACCCGGACTGAAATTGGGTGAAGGAGTTAGTTTCTGAGAGAAAGTGGGAGAGCTGGGATAGCACTAGGTGTTCCTGGAGTTTGGCGAGGGCGGGTAGTGAACAATATATAGTAAAATATAAATAAACATAGAACCTCCCCCCCCAGAGGAGGGGTGTAAGGTACACCCCTGAGGTGCAACATTGTACCTGCCAGCCCACATCCCAAAAACTAGGTTCTGAGAGGGGAGACAGGGGGGAAATCAGAGTACAGCAAGACTCCATTAGAAGAATCACAATTACTAAGGTGAGTAATTTTTTTCTTCAAACAACATGAAGTCTTGCTGTATTCTGACATATGCAGACTAGCAAGCAGTACCTCCATGGAGGAGGGTACCGAACCTATTTTGGGAATAGGCTCTGCAGTACTGCTGTACCAAACCTAGCATCGCTGCTAGCCTGGATAGCCAGAGAATAATGCTTGGTGAATGTGTGGACTGTTTTCCAGGTGGCTGCTTTGCATATCTCTAGTAAAGGTACATCTCCGGCAGCAGCCACAGAAGCTGCTGTACCCCTAGTCAAGTGGGCCCTCAGGCCTGAGGGAGGTGTTTTACCTAGCTTGGTATAACAGAATTGTATACAGGCTACAATTCACCAGGCAATTGTTCTTTTAGTAGCTGGCCTACCCTTTCCCACTTCACCATAAGTGAGAAACAATTGAAGACAGTCATTCCTATGTGCCTTAGTATGCTCTATGTAATAACTAAGTGCCCTTTTAACGTCCAAACTGTGTAACCTTCTTTCTCCTGAAGAGGAATGATCAGTGAAAAACCCAGGAACAGACATGGACTGGTTCAGGTGGAAATCTGAGACCACTTTGGGTAAGAACCTCCTATTGGTTCTGAGGACCAGCTTATCTCTATGGAATGAGATAAAATCAGGTTCAACTGACAGGGCCTGTAATTCCTTAATTCGCCTGGCAGTAGTGACAGCTACCAGAAACACAGTTTTCCAGGTCAAGTACTTAAGCTCGGCTGAAACCAAATGTTCAAATGGTGGCTGCATAAGCTGAGCAATGCAGATATTGAGATCCCAAGCCGGGGTAGGCTCTCTAAAAGGAGGGTTGATATGGATCAGACCTTTAAAGAACTTTCCAAAGACAGGGTGGGATGCCAGAGAAGAGCCCTTCCCTGCTGACAGGAATGCAGAAACAGCTGCTAGATGAACTTTTAAAGTGGCTGGCCTAAGGCCTAAGCCATTAAGGTGAACCAGATAATCTAAGAGTGGGGAAATACCTGCAGCATCTGGCAGGATATCCCTGTGTGGACACCAAATGCTGAATCTTTTCCATTTGGAGTTATAGGTTTTCCTGGTAGAAGGTATCCGAGAACCCTTGAGGTTGTCTAAAACTCTATGAGAGAGTTGCATGCCTGCATATGCTAACTCTTCAAGAGCCAGGCCTTGAGATTAAGAGACTGGAGATTGGGGTACCAGATCCTCCCCTGAGAGGAGGTTAAGAGATTGTGCCTCTTGGGAAGAGACAGGGGAAGTAAGACTGCTAAGGACAACAGAGGATACCAAGGCTGCCTGGCCCAGTCTGGAGCAATTAGAATCACTGTGCAGGGTTGTGACCTGATCTTGACTAGAACCCTGAATAACACGGGAAAGGGAGGAAAGGCGTAAAAGAACTTGCCTTTCCAATTCAATATCAGTGCATGCAGGGGAACAGTTCCCAGGACTGGATGTCTGCATGGGGAAGTGGATGATTGTCTGGGGCTGCGAAGAGATCTATCTCTGGAGTGCCCCACCTGGTGAAGATTACTTTCAGGATGAGAGGGTCCAAGGCCCATTCATGATGGCCCTGGCAGATTCTGCTCAGAGCATCTGCTAACATGTTGTCCTTCCTTGGGAGGTGGACTGCTATTATGGAAGTTTGTAGGGAGTAGGCCAGAGACCATACTTTCATGGCCTCCATGCACAAGGCCATAGACTGCGTGCCCCACTGCTTGTTGATGTACCACATGGTGGTGGTGTTGTCTGTCCTGACCTGACCCACCTTGTTCTTCACTGAGTCCGAGAAAACCTGAAGGGCCAAGAATACTACCCTGAGTTCCAGAAGACTGATATGGAGAAGAGACTCTTCTGGGGACCAAACCCCTTGTGCTGTGAGGGCTCCCAGGTGAGCTCCCCAGCCCAAGAGAGAAGCATCTGTGGTGAGAACCACTGAGGCAGTTTGCTTGAGGAGTGGGACGCCTTGCCTGAGATTGTTTTGGTCCAGCCACCACTGGAGAGCTTGGACCAGAGTCTGAGTCACTGGAATCAGTCTGGTAAGAGAGTCTCTCTTCTGAGACCAAAAGGACTTTAGATGGAATTGAATGACCCTCATCTGGAACCTGGCCCCTTGCACCACTGCAGTGGAAGCTGCCATGTGGTTTATAAGCTGAAGAAAATATCTAGCTGGACGAGAAACCAGAGGTTGAAAAGAAGAGGTGAGATCTGTAAGGGCCTGAACTCTTGCAAGTGGAAGGAATGCCCTTGCTTGAACAGTATCTAACTCTAACCCTATGAAATTGAGAAGCTGTACTGGTTTGAGGACTGACTTTGGCAGGTTAAGAAAGACCCCAGGGAGCTGAGCAGATCTTGAGTGACCTGGCTGTAGAGCTGACTTGACCTGGTCGGAAGACTGCCCTACAATGAGCCAGTCGTCCAGGTATGGAAATAGAGAAATGCCCTCCTTTCTGAGGAAGGCCACTACTACTGCAAGGCATTTTGTAAACACCTGGAGCTGATGTTAGACCGAAAGGCACAACGCTGAATTGATAACAGCCTGAAGGCAACTCGAACCTGAGGTACTTTCTGTGGGAGCACCTGATGGGAATATAGACGTAGGCATCCTTGAGGTCCAGGGACGCTAACCAGTCTCCTGGCCTTAGAGAGGGAAGAATTACACCCAGAGTCACCATTTTGAACTTTGGTTTTAAGATGTGCTTGTTCAAATACCTTAAGTCTAGGATGGGTCACCACTCCCCTGTCTTTTTTGGGGTAAGGAAGTATATGGAGTATAGACCTTGTCTCTGTGTGGAGTAGGAACTTCTCCATGGCTCTGAGAGCTAGCAGAGAGGAAACCTCTGCTTCTAAAGCAATGGTTTCGAGATGTTTGCAGTGGAAAAGACCTGACCCTCATTTTTGGAAATTTTTTGAAACTGGGGGTCAATCCCTGGCTTACTACCTCCAGGACCCACTTATCTGAGGTAACAGACTTCCAGGCCTGGAAGTAGTAAGCCAGCCTGCCTCCTAATGGAATTGGGGAGTTGACCCACGCTGACACATCAGGGTGTCTGCTTGGCAGGAGCCTTAGACTGGGAAGAAGATGCAGCCCGGCTCACCCCCCTCGTGCCTCTCCCTCAGAAGAACCCCCTCAGTAGAAAGGAAGAGGAGGCCTGAGCTTGGTAGAAAGGTCTGTGAAAGGGCCTGCCACTGCCCATAGACTGCTGCCTCTGAGGAGTGGCTTTCCTTTCCTTGGCCTGAGCACTCCTCTACGTAGTCCTGTATTCATCCATTTTCTTCATGTAAGCCTCTGTGTGCTCCCCAAAGAAAAAATTACTCACCTTAGTAATGTTGTTTCTTCTAATGGAGTCTTACTATATTATGACAGTAGCAGTTTGTCCCACCACTAGAACTGCTCCGGAGGTGAAATGGTTAATACCATTCCAAAATAGAACTTTGAGCACAAGCTCTAAGAAGCAGCTCTATCTGTGTAATTTCAAACCTGAACTGTCAGATCTTTACGAGCAAAAACTCACTAAGGTCTGTGTGGAAGCTGTAACCTACACTAGCCAAATGGCTACCTAAATATTAACAACCATTGCTGGTCCCAACACCCAAGACTCAAGTCAGGGGACCAGAACTACTAACACAATTCTAACAACATGAGAATAAAACAACAGTATAATAAAACACACACACCCCAAACTCCCAAAAGGGGAGAAACGCTAAAAGGGCATAAAATAGTGCCCACACTAAGTTGCCCGCACCCCACCCAAGTAGAAGTTCTGAGAGGGGCAGACTGGGGGGGAGGTCATAATATAGCAAGACTCCATTAGAAGAAACAACATTACTAAGGTGAGTAATTTTTTCTTCAAACAACATGAAGTCTTGCTATATTATGACAGTAGCAGACTACACAGCAGTACTTCTATGGAGGAGGGGCAGAACCTACTTAGGGAATAGGCTCTGAAGAACAGCTGTGCCAAACCGAGCATCTCTCCTGGCCTGGACATCCAGGGAGTAATGCTTGGTAAAAGTGTGTACCGCTTTCCAAGTAGCAGCCTGGCATATCTCTAATATAGGGATGTCTCTGGCAGCAGCTAGAGACGAGCTCACGCCTGGTAGAATGAGCCCTCAAGCCAGAGGGGGATCTCTGCCCAGTTTCTGATAACAAAATTGGATACAAGAGACAATCCACCTGGCAATTGATCTCTAGTAGTAGGTTTGCCTTTCCCAACTTCACCATAGGTAAGGAAAAGTTGAGGGATTCAACCTGTGACCTTTGGTACGCTACTATAGTAACTAAGAGCTCTCTTAACATCCACGTTGTGCAACCTCCTCTCACCAGAAGAGGAGAGGAGTGATCAGTGAAAATACTGGAAGGGAGATAGATTGGTTAAGATGGAAATCTGAAACCACCTTAGGTAAAACTTCCTATTAGTCCTAAGGACTACTTTATCCCTGTGGAAGAAATCAAAGTCAGTTTCCACTGACAAGGCTTGCAACTCACTTATGCCTAGCAGAAGTGATAGCCACCAGAAAAACAGTTTTCCAAGTTAGATACTTAAGTTCTGCAGAAAACAGAGGTTCAAAAGGTGGCATTAACTGGGCATACAAACATTAAGGTCCCAGGCAGGGCGCGTTCCGAAAGGGTGGATTAGTATGGAGTAATCCTTAAAAACTTGGAAAACACAGGGTGAGTGGAAAGAGGGGATGACTTTCCTGCTGACACAAAAAGCAGATACAGCTGCCAAATGGACTCTCAGGGTAGCTGGTCTGAGACCAAGGAATTAAGATGGACCATGTAATCTAATACAATGGGCAAATCAGCAGATTCTGGGGAAATATTTTTCCCAGCACACCAAATGGAAAATCTTTTCCATTTAGAACTATAAGTAGCCCTAGTGGAAGGCTTTCTGGAAGCCTTTAGGATTTCAAGAACACCTTGAGAGAGGTAAATCAGCAAACTCTAACTCCTCAAGATCCAGGCCTTGAGGTTGAGGGATTTGAGGTCCGGATACCAAACCCTTCCCTGGGCACAAGTTAACAGGTTGTGAATCCTGGGGAGGCAAAGGGGAAGATGGATTGTCAGTGACAGAAGGAGTGGGTACCAGGGCTGCCTGGCCCAATCCGGGGCAATCAGAATCACCCTGCAAGGCTGAGATCTGATTTTGACTAATACTTTGAATAGGAGGAGAGAAGGAGGAAAGCATAAGAAACTTCCTCCCAATCCAGAAGAAGGGCATCCAGGGACTGAGCCCAACACTGGAGGCCTGCAACAGAACAGAGGAAGTTTGTGATTGTCTGGGGCTGCAAAAGATCTATCTGAGGGTGCCCCATCTGGCAAAGACTATCCCCAGCACTTGAGGATCCAGGGGCCATTCTGTGATGGCCCTGGGAAATCCTGCTGAGAGCATCCGCTAGGACATTGTCCTTCCCTGAAGATGAACTGCTATGAGGGAAGTGTTCAGGAATAGGCCAGAGACCACAACTTCATTGCCTCGGTGCACAAGACCAAGACCGAGTGCCCCCTGTTTGTTGATGTACCACATTGTTGTGGTGTTGTCTGTTCTGGACTTGTATCACCTTGTTGTGGACAGATGCAGAAAATGCTTGAAGAGCTAAAAAGACAGCTCTGAGTTCCAGCAAATTGATGTGGGAGCAGAGATTCCGGGGACCACACTCTCTGAGTGGAAAGGTCGCCCATGTGGGCTCCCAACCCAGAAGGGAAGCATCTGTAGTGAAAGTCAAATTGTGAGCAGGGGAATGAAGGGACCCCAATCTTAAATTGCTCTGATCCTGCCACCACTGGAGGGCCTGGATCAAGGTTCGAGTCACTGGGACCAACTTGAAGGGGGTCTCTTCTCTGAGACCAATAGGTTCTCAAGTGAAACTGAATGTCTCTCATCTGAAATCTTGCTCCCTGCACAACAGCTGTGGATGCAGCCATGTGTCCCAGGAGCTGCAGAAAGTGTCTTGCTGGTCGAGAGACCGCAGGTGAAGGAGGAGGCCAGAGTCACTAAATTGGCCACCTTTCTAAGGGAAGAAAAGCTCTGGCTAGCTTTGTGTCCAACTCTGCCCCTATAAAGGTGAGTACCTGGACTGGTTCCAGAACCGACTTTGGTAGATTTAGCAGAAAGCCCAGGAGGTGAGAAGCTGCTGGGTAACTTGCAGGTGAGATTTTACCTGTTCTAGGGACTGGCCTACAATGAGCCAATCATCTAGATAGGGAAAAACAGCAATCCTTTGCCTCCTTAAGTGAGCCACTGCCACTGCTAGACACTTTGTGAATACCCTTGGGGCAGAGGTAAGGCCGAAGGGCATTGCTCTGAACTGGTAATGACCTGAGGGTAGTTCGAATCTGAGATACTTTCGATGGGAGCTTCTGATTAGGACGTGGAAATAGGCATTCTTGAGGTCCAGGGAGGCTAACCAGTCCCCTGGCCTTAGGGAGGATAAAATCATTGCCAGAGTTACCATTTTGAACTTTGGTTTCAAAAGATGCTTGTTCAGATATCTGAGGTCTAATATGGGCCACCATTCTCCTGTCTTTTTTGGGGTAAGGAAGTATCTGGAATACAGACCCCTGCCCTGGTGCAGGGGAGGAACCCTTTCCACTGCTCTGAGAGCCAACAGGGTTGAGACCTCTGCTTCCAGAGCAAGGGTCTCTGAAGCACTTGTAGAAAAGTCTGGTTCTCAACTTGGGAAACTTTTTGAAGCTGAGAACCAGACCCTGGCTTACTACTTCCAGAACCCACTTGTCTGAGGTTAAAGAAGCCCAGTTCTGACTGAAGTAAGCCAGCCTGCCCCCCACCGTAAAGGAGACATGCCCTGGGCACCCCATCAGGGTGCCTGCTTAGCAGGAGTTTAGGCTGAGGGGTGGAGCATGCCCACCCCTCGTCTGCCTCTGCCTCTGAAGAAGCCCTCTGAGCATAGGGCAGAGGAGGCCTGAGTCTGGTAAAAGGTCCGTGAAAAGGCCTACCCCTACCCCTGGGGTATGCCTCTGAGGAGTGGCTTGCCGCCTCCTTAGCTTGGGCACTTTGTAAGTAGTCCCATATTCATCCATCTTTTCATGTAATTCTCTGTCTGCTCCCCAAACAGAGAATTTCCCACCACAGGAAAATCCATAGCCTTAGTCTGGGTATCCTGTGACAGACTAGTACACCTGAGCCAGGCCAACGCATTGCAAGCTACAGATGTGGCCATGACCCTAGAGGAAACATCATTAACATCCACAGCAGCATGAAACTGTACCTTAGAAGCCTCAATGCCATCAGCAGCCACCTGTTCTAGTTCACTAGCCAGCTGGCCATGGGCTTGTTTGGCTAATTCCATAACAGTATCCCATCTAGATTTCTGATACCTAGCTACATAAGCCATATAATTTGCTTGCCGGAGTCCCAGAGAGGCTGCCATATACTGTTTTTTCGCCATGGCATCAATCTTCCTGGAATCCTTGTCAGGAGGATGTGAAGCCAGGGGGATATTAGCTTTATCACAGGCTGCAACCTGAACTACCCCAACATGACTGCATTGCTGAGAAAGGAATTCTGTATCAGGACCTGACAATGTGTACCTTCTGTTCATCCTTTTATCTACAGGAGGCACAGAATTAGGAGCTTTTAAAATTTTTATTGTTTGCTTCCTAAAAGACTTATGCAAAGGAATAGACAATCTCCTAGACACTGGAATATCCATCATTTCTACAAAATCAGGCTCCTCTTGCTCATCCACAGCTTCTTCCAAGGGAAGCTGGAGAGTTTCAGCAACTTTTTTGTAAAACATAAAATGAGATGGGGACTCAGATAGCCTGGGGGAGATTCTAGAGGTCTGTCTGGGGAAATGTCCGGTTCAATGGGCACACCCAGACCTTCCCAGCCACATTCATACTGTTCATAATCATCCTCCCCCTCCTCTGGTTCATAAAATTCCTCAACATCATATTCTGAACCACTGGAACCGGACGAACCGACCTTTTGCCAGATAGTGGCGGTTCGGACGGAACCTGAGACAGTGACTGGACAATTTGTATGGCTTTTGCTATCTCTGCAGCAGTTGGAGAAAGGGTTTTGGACTCCAAACCTGCTGACTTTCTTGTTTTCTTTACTGGAATTGGTTCCTCAGAACCAGCTTTTCTTTTGCCCAAGGAAGTCTCGCCTTGGTCAGAGGGCACTCCCTCCAGTTCGGTTGGCACCGAACCGGGCTGGCCATTCGGGTCAGCAGACTTTTTGGCCTCTCGTTCCCTGAGCCTGCCCAATCTCTTTTCCAGGGTGGCTGCAGGAAATTCTTACATATCTGGCAGTCTGACTGAGGTGGTCAAACCCCAGACAATAGACATGTGGTGTGTGGGTCAGCCTTGGCAAAGACTTCCCCACAGACATCACAGTGTTGAAACCAGTGGGCCGGTTTTCTTTGGGTTTCTCAGACATGATGCCAGCCTAACCAGAAAATCCTTGCCCTTTAAACGCAATGCCAGGTACATGACCTTATCGGTTCTAACCGTGTCACGGGTATTGGAAAACCGTATTAAAATCCGTTTTATGAACCGATAAGAACCGGGAACCGACTTCAAAATGTTAAACTTTAAAGTTAAAAGTTTTAAACCCAGCTGATCGGTTCAAAACCGAACTGATAAACTTCCAAGTTCCACACAGACAAAACCTTTAATTTACTTCACGATTACCACAGACAGAGCTTGAACCGAACGGTTTTGGCGTTGTAAATAAAACTATTCTCGGTTGAATCGAACCAGAAAACACTGTTTAAACCGAGAAATGAACCGAGAGCAGTAGGAGAAATTCCAGAGCGACTGTTCACTGAGGCGGAGTAAAGAATCTGACAGTTCAGGTTTGAAATTACACAGATAGAGCTGCTTCTTAGAGCTCGTGCTCAAAGTTCTATTTTGGAATGGTATTAACCATTTCACTTCCGGAGCAGTTCTAGTGGTGGGACAAACTACTACTGTCATAATATAGCAAGACTTCATGTTGTTTGAACAGAGAATTACCTACTACAGGGAAATCCATGGCTTTAGCCTGGGTGTCCTGTGAAAGGCTAGTACATCTGAGCTAAGCGAATCTCCTAAGAGAGACAGATGTAGCCATGACTTATGATGACACATCATTTGAGTCCACAGCAGCATGGAATTGTACCTTGGATGCCTCAATCCCATCAGCAGCCACCTCCTCCAGCTCTTTGGCCAGCTGGGGGGAAGCCTGTTTGGCCAGTTCCAGAACAGTATCTCACCTGGACGTCTGGTACCTGGCTGCACAAGACCTATAGTTTGCCTGCCTGAGTCCCAAGAGGGATGTCAAATATTGTTTTTTGGACATGGCATCCACCTTCCTGGAGTCTTTATCTGTGGAAGTTGAAGCCAAAGGTATGTTAGCCCTGTCACAGGCTGCAACCTGCACTACCCCAATATGGCTTCTACGATTGTACAAAAACTCCATACCTGAGCCTGACATGTACTTCCTGTCCATTCTTTTGTCCACTGGAGGTAAAGAGTTTGGTGTCTGAAGAATCTTTTTTGTCTGTTTCCCCAAAGATTTGTGGAAGGGAATAGACAGCCTTTTAGACTCTGGGATGTCCATCATCTCGACAAAATCAGGCTCCTCTTCCTCTTCATCTGCAGCTTCTACCATGGGGAGCTGGAGGGTTTCAGCCACCTTTTTGTAGAACAGAAAGTGGGAAGGGGACTCAGAAAGCCTGGAAGGGGAGACACTGTGTCTGGGGAGATGTCCGGTTCAATGGGCACATCCAGACCTTCTAAATCATTATCATTCTCATCATCATCTGGTTCTGGATAGACTTCATCCCCCTCCCACTCCAATTCACAATAGGCATCTGGATCATAATCTGATGGAGTAGGATCCGACCAAACCGACCGCCTGGCCGAAGGCGTCGGTTCGGACGAAACCGGTTGAAGCGACGGAACAATACTTATTGCTTTGGCTATTTCATCAGCAGTTGAAGTACGTGGTTCTGGATCCGAACCAGATGATTTCCTTTTTCTTTTCACCGGAACCGACCCCTCCGAGTCGGATCTCCTTTTGCCCGAGGAGGTCTCGCCCAAGTCAGTGGGCATCTTTTCAGGTTCAACTGCAACTGAACCGGGCTGGCCATCTGGGTCAGCGGACTTCTCGGCCTCCTATTCCTTTAGCCTACTTAATCTTTTATCCATAGTGGCTTTTGGAAAATGTTTATAGATTTTGCAGTCTGTTTTGAGGTGGTCAAACCCCAGACAATAAACACAGATGAGGTGGGGATCAGCTTTAGCAAAAGCAACCCCACACTCACCACAGTGTTGAAACCCAGTGGGCCCGGTTTTCTTCTTGGGTTTCTCAGACATGGCCAGACTAACAAAATTACCCTTACAGCTTTTACGCCAGGTAATACTCCCCAACTGGTAACCAACCGTGTTACGGGTTGTGGAAAGAAACCGGTAAAAGTAATTTTTTTGGAACCAATCAGAACAGGCACACCACTACAAATTCAAAAGGAGAATTCAAACAGAAACAGTCGGTTCCCACCTGGACCGACCTCTAGGGAACCGAAGAAATTACAATTTCCACAGAATAAAAGAAAAAATTACTCAGCTTAGTAATTGTGTTTCTTCTAATGGAGTCTTGCTGTATTCTGACAATATGCAGTTAGCCCCAGCACTTGAACTGCTCCAGAGAGGAAAGAGTTAACTCTCTGCCAGAGCATAGAATGCTGAGTTCGAGCTCGGTTAAGACCTCTGTCTGCTGCACTTCCAAGTGTAACTGTCAGATTCTTATGAGCTAATACTAACTAGCTACACCTACTGTGTGGAAATTGCAAAATTACTAGCCCAAAGGGCAACCAAGTATTTTGGATCCCAAAAGACTCAAGTCGAGAAATCCAAAAGAAAAAACTATACAGTGAACAACTATAACTATCAAAAACAATATAACATAACCCACTCTCCCTCTCTAAAAAGGGAGAGTGCCAAGTGCACCCCTGAGGTGCAGCGCTGCACCTGCCATCCCACTTCCCAAAAACAGGTTCTGAGAGGGAAGGCGGGGGGAGGTCAGAATACAGCAAGACTCCATTAGAAGAAACACAATTACTAAGGTGAGTAATTTTTTCTTCAAACAACATGAAGTCTTGCTGTATTCTGACAATATGCAGACTACCAAGCATACCTCCATGGAGGAGGGACGGAACCTATTTTGGGAATAGGCTCTGCAGTACTGTTGTACCAAACCTAGCATCACTCTTAGCCTGGATATCCAGAGAGTAATGCTTGGTGAATGTATGGACTGTTTTCCAGGTCGCTGCTTTGCATATCTCTAATAAGAGTATATCCCTGGCAGCAGCCTGGGAAGCAGCTATACCTGTAGTTGAATGAGCCCTCAGGCCTGAGGGGGGTAATTTGCCTAGCTTTTCACAGCAGAATTGTATACAAGAGACAATCCACCTGGTAATAGTTCTCTTAGTATCAGATTTACCCTTTCCCACTTCACCATAAGTGAGGAACAACTGGAGGGAGTCAAACCTAAGTGCCTTAGTATGCTCAATGTAGTAGCTAAGAGTCCTTTTAATGTCCAAACTGTTTTTAACGTCCAAACTGTGTAATCTTCTCTCTCTCCTGAAGAAGAAGAATGATCAGTGAAGAACTCTGGAAGAGACATGGATTGGTTCAGATGGAAGTCTGAAACCACTTTGGGTAAGAAGGTCCTGTGGGTTCTAAGGACCACCTTATCTCTATGGAATGAGATAAAATCAGGCTCCACTGACAGAGCTTGTAATTCACCGATACGCCTGGCAGAGGTAATAGCTACCAGGAACACAGCTTTCCAAGTCAAGTACTTAAGTTCTGCTGAGGCCAAAGGCTCAATATTTGGTTGCATAAGCTGAGCAATGCAAACATCAAGATCCCAAACAGGAGTAGGATCCTTAAAAGGAGGACTGGTATGGAGCAATCCTTTAAAGGATTTACAGAAAACAGGACGAGATGCCAGTGAGGAAGCCTTCCCCACTGACAGAAATGGAGAAACAGCTGACAAGTGTACTTTGAGGGTAGCTGGTCTGAGGCCTAAGCCATTAAGATGAACCACATAATCCAGAATTGTAGCCAAGTCAGCAGAATCTGGGGATAAGTGCTTATTGGAACACCAAATGCTGAATCTGTTCCATTTGGAATTATAAGTTTTTCTGTTGGCAGGTTTTCGAGAGGCCTTGAGAATGTCCAGAAACCCTCGAGACAAATTCAAGCTTGCATGTTCTAGCTCTTCAAGAGCCAGGCCTTGAGGTTGAGAGACCGAAGGTTGGGGTACCAAATTCTGCTCTGAGAAGAGGTTAGCAGATTGTGATTCTTGGGAAGAGCTAAGTGGAGATGGACTGCCAGGACAGTAATAGAGGATACCAAGGTTGTCTGGCCCAGTCTGGAGCAATCAGGATCACTTTGCAAGATTGTGACCTTATCTTGACCAGAACTCTGAATAATAGAGGAAAGGGGGGAAGGCATACAGAAATTTCCCCTGCCAATCCAGAAGCAGAGCATCCAGGGCGACTGAGCCCAATACTGGGGATCTGCAACAAAAGAGAGGAAGTTGGTGATTTGTCTGGGGCTGCAAAAAGAAGTCTACCTCTGGAGTGCCCCACCGTGAAAATATCACCTTCAACACTGAGGGGTCCAGGGACCACTCATGATGGCCCTGAGAAATCCTGCTCAAAGCATCTGCTAGAACATTGTCCTTCCCTGGAAGGTGGACTGCTACCAGAGAAGTCTGTAGAGAATAAGCCAGGGACCATAGTCTCATGGCTTCTGTGCACAAGGCCGTAGACTGAGTGCCTCCCTGCTTGTTGATGTACCACACGGTGGTGGTGTTGTCTGTTCTGACCTGAACCACTTTGTTCTGTACTGATTCCGAGAAGGCTTGTAGAGCCAGGTACACTGCCCTGAGCTCTAGGAGATTGATGTGAAGTAGAAACTCCTGAGGGGACCACACTTCCTGTGCTGTAAGTGCTCCCAAGTGAGCACCCCATCCTAGGAGAGAGGCATCTGTGGTGAGAACCACAGAATGAGACTGGGTGATGAATGGGACTCCTTGTCTGAGGTTGTTCTGGTCCAACCACCACTGGAGAGCTTGGATCAGAGTCTGAGTCACTGGAATCAGTTTGGTTAGAGGGTCTTTTTTCTGGGACCAAAAGGCCCTCAAGTGGAACTGAATGTCCCTCATCTGAAATCTGGCACCTTGTACCACTGCAGTGGAGGCTGCCATGTGGCCCAGGAGTTGAAGAAAATGCCTAGCTGGTCGAGACACCAGAAGGTGAAAGGAAGAAGCCAGGACAGTGAGGGCCTTTATCCTTGCTAGAGGAAGAACGGCTCTTGCTTGGCCAATGTCCAACTCTACCCCTGTGAAGGTCAGGAGTTGCACTGGTTCGATAACTGATTTTGGAAGATTGAGGAGGAATCCTAGAGAAGTGAGCAATTGCTGAATCACTTGTAGGTCTGACTTGACTTGGTCTGGAGACTGCCCCACAATGAGCCAGTTGTCCAGGTACAGGAATATGGAGATGTTTTGTCTCCTCAGAAAGGCCACTACTACTGCTAGGCATTTTGTGAATACCCTTGGTGCTGATGTTAGCCCGAAGGGCATTGCTCTGAACTGATATTTGTGTGAAGGCAATTCAAACCTGAGGTACTTTCTATGGGAGCACCTGATGGGAGTGTGAAAGTAGGCATCCTTGAGGTCCAGGGAGGGTAGCCAATCCCCTGGCCTCAGAGAGGGAAGAATTATTCCCAGAGCCACCATTTTGAATTTTGGCTTTTAGATCTAGGATGGGTCGTCACTCCCCTGTCTTTTTCGGGGTAAGGAAGTATCTGGAATACAGACCTTTGCTCCTGTGTACTGTAGGAACTCTCTATCTCTAACTCTGAGAGCCAGCAGAGAGGAAACCTCTGCCTTTAGGGAAATGGTTTTGGAGATGTTTGCAGGTGGAAAAGACCTGACCCTCAGCTTTGGGAATCTTTTGAAGCTGAGCGCCTGGCTTACTACCTCCAGGACCCACTTGTCTGGGGTAACAAACTTCCAGGCCTGGAAGTAATAAGCCAGCCTGCCTCCTACTGGAGGGGGGAGTCGACCCGGGGTGACACATCAGGGTGTCTGCTTGGCAGAAGCCTTGGACTGAGAGGAGGATGCAGCCCTGCTCATCCCCCTTCTGCCTCTCCCTCTGAAGAACCCCCTTTGAGGAAAAGGAAAGGAGGCCTGTGCCTGGTAGAAAGGCCTGTGAAAAGGCCTGCCCTTGCCCCTAGATTGCTGCTTTTGAAGAATTGCCTGCCTTTCCTTGGCCTGTGCACTCCTATAGGTGGTCCTGTATTCATCCATTTTCTTCATATAATTCTCTGTCTGCTCCCCAGACAGAGAATTATCCACCACAGGGAAATCCATGGCATTAGCCTGGGTGTCCTGTGAAAGGCTAGTAGATCTGAGCCAAGCCAGTCTCTGAAGAGCCACACATGTAGCCATGACTTGTGATGATACATCATTGGAGTCCACAGCAGCATGAAATTGGATCTTTGGTGCCTGTATCCCATCAGCAGCCACCTCCTCCAGCTCCTTGGCTAGCTGGGGGGAAGCCTGTTTAGTCAGTTCCAGAACAGTATCCCATCTGGACTTCTGGTATCTGGCTATATAGGCCATGTAGTTATCCTGCCTGAGTCCCAAGAAGGATGCCAAATACTGCTTTTTAGTCATGGCATCTGTGACACTCAGCTGGTTCTGATTAATCTATGATTTTTGTATTTAAAAATGTGTTATTGAATGTCTCTCATGAGAGATGCTGAAACAGCTTATGGGATGACCCACATACCCCCTCTCAGGTTTTAGATACAAGGTGTTACCTGGAAAGCCAAGAGATAATTACAGGCCAAAAGAGGCCTAAATTAAGCATCTCCTGTTTATCTAGTTTTATTGTAGCTCACCAGCTGACAGGATAGAATATATCCATTTTATGACATTTAGAGGAGGAAAACCAGATTATGTCACACCGGCGCTAAGTCATAAATGTTCCTCTGATGTCTGTAAAAGCAGGATGTTGCTCATGGATGAAAGAAGGACTCAGAAATGGACCTTATTTAATTTACCTTCTGAGTGATGACATCCTGGCTGTATAATTTTTATATTCTGACAGGGAGGAGCTAGGTGACCTCATGCAAAGAGGTTGGCAAAGCCAGTTTTTAAACAGTATTGTTTTCCATTTACTTGACAAATGTTTGGACTCTGAAAAAGAAACATCTACAGCACTGTGCAGTAGCGTAGCAAATTCCCAGAGGGCCTGGGTCCAAGGCAATGTTATAGGGCCCCTCCCCAGTTTCGAATAAACATCAAAATTATGATTTGGGCCCCTCAAACCTCATGGGCCCGGGTGCCACTGCACCCCCTGCACCCTTGTAGCTACGCCCCTGGCACTGTGAGATAATAATACCTTAGAAAAAACAATTCTAAGAGTACTGTGGTAGGATATTTTGTCTGCACTTTTAAACCTGTTTTGTTTAAGAGATTTGTATCTTTTGTGATATATGGTTCTGTATTTACATTTTACATTTTTTTATCTATTTTGAAGTAAACCTTTACTTTAGAGACTACTTGGTGTGCCTTTGAATTTCTTTTTCTTGACAAGGGAAGCATACATGGTTAAAGCTGACACTACACAAAGCTTACTGGTTTTACCAAACTGGGAATAGGTAAGAATTTATTCTGAGGTCTTTAATAGAGTTTCAAGGGTTCATTT
Source organism: Neoceratodus forsteri (assembly GCA_016271365.2). Lineage (NCBI taxonomy): Eukaryota > Metazoa > Chordata > Ceratodontiformes > Ceratodontidae > Neoceratodus > Neoceratodus forsteri. The sequence continues at coordinate 542,069,214 of CM057451.1, forward strand.
TGTATGCCTGGTTAGGTGCCCATAGGCAAAAGATGTCTGGCGCCCCCCTGAAGAGCAGAATTATCTAAGCCTGTACATTGGGTACGCTAACAAGAGGTTCACAGTTTGAATCCCTCCAAGACTTGAGACCAAAGGTTGATTTGAACCCACAAAACAGACAGGAGAGTTACCCTGTTTCTGTTAACTGTTCACAAGACTGCGCTCAGAGGCTGGCACTTTGGGAGTAGAGGGCTGACCTGCTGAGTGGGTTTGTGACAGATTGGTTGGCAGCGGTGCGATACTTTTGGTATTATAAGCTTTTATTGTTCAGTGTGTCAGCTTGAGACCATCAGCTCACTTGCAAAGAAAGAAAAAGGCAGTGATTTATTTTTAAAAAAGGAGACAGAACTATATCACTTGGCGTACAGTCAAGTTCCTACCCATTTTATTTTGTTTCTAAAGTGCAAGTCAGAGTAGCCATAGTTAGGGAAGAAGATGGCTTCGAACTACAGCAGGCACATTGTAGACTACTTAAAGCCATTGTGCAGGGACAGAGGAGTCCTGTTCGAGGTGAAAGCCAGCAAACAGAACCTTGTGGATGCCTTGATGGTAGCAGATACCAAGAGCAGTGAGTCACAGACAGTGACTGAAAAGGACCAAACCTCAAGTGTGGCAGGGCTAGCAGCCAGTGCAGTGTCCAGATCCGATGAGGAGGGCAACAGGGCCACTGTCAGTGAAAAGCCACAGCAGCAAGGGAAGGTCATCAGTATCCTGGATCCAGAAGTACTCAGGTTGCAAACTGAGTTGCGCAGAATGGAGCTGGAGTTCCAGAGGGAGAGGGACCATGAACAGAGGGAGGCAGAGTGAGAATGCCGAGACGTAGACCGTGAGGAGCAGGAGCGCCAGAGGCAACACGAACTGGAAAAGCTACGACTCCAACCAGTGGCACCAGAGCAGCTAAGTGGCTTGGGTTTAACTGGGACTACAGGACTGGGTTACAAATTGAATTCCAAATTGATAGCCGAATTTAAAGAGGGGGAGGACATGTATGGCTTTTTAAATTCTTTTGAAAAAGTTTGTATTCAGGCTACAATTCCTAGAGAGTCCTGGAGCTTCCAGTTATCCCCACTACTTACCAGGAAACCTCAGGATGAATTGGGTCAAATGGAGAATGAGGACAGTGATGATTACAGCAAACTTAAAGCTGCATTGTTAAAAAGTCAGTGTCAGTGGCTCAGTAGGTAGCACACTCGCCTCTGAGGCCGGGAGATCAGAGGGCTGTGGGTTCAGTTCCCACATCTGGCACTTGCGTTAATATCCCAGTACTGACACTGTAATGCAGCATGAGAGGGGTGCTGCATTTCTGAGGTGCTGTCTTTCGGATGAGACGTTAAACGGAGGTTCCATCTGCCTGGATTGGTGGTAGTTCAGGTGGATGTTAAAGATCCCATGGCACTTATCGAAAAGAGTAGGGGAATTTCCCCGGTGTCCTGGCCAAATTTCCCTCATTCACTAAAAATACCACCAACAGCTTAATCTGGTTCAAGATCAGTTGGCATTCATCTGTATCCCCTTCCCCCAGGTCGTGCCTGAAAATAGGCAGGATTGTCTAGTGCACTTACCCGGTCAACAAAAGCTAAATAAATAAATAAATAAAATTTGAATTAACTGCTGAATCATACAGAGCTAAATTCTGTAAGCTCAGGAGAAGCCCTGACATGAGCTATGAGGAGCTAGCCATGAAACAACGTCAGTTTTTAAAATGTTGGTGGGAAGGAATTGGAGCAAACTCTGTTGATAAAATTGAAAATGTGATTTTGTTAGAACAGTTTTATTGGGCACGCCCAGCAGAGCTGAAAACCTGGCTGGAGGACCGAGATCCCAAAACAGTGCAAGAGGCTGCTGAACTCTTGGACCACTATGCCAAGAGCAGACCTGCTCTGAGAGCGAATAAATTGGTGATGGCAGCACAGAAGGGGAAGCGTGCCTTCAGAGACTAACGCCCTCACTGCCTCCCACCCGAAACCAGTTAGCTCCAGGTTTCAGAGAAAAGATTTCTCTGAAAAGAGAAGTGAATGTTGGTTATGTAAAGAAACTGGGCATATTGACAGACAGTGTCCAAAAAGAATGAGTAATACTATGCAGAATGGTACTAGAAAAGAAGTGGGTTGTTTGTGTGTCCCTGGAAGCATGCCTGTGAACATGAGGGACCACATGCACCCAGTCATGGTGAATGGTGTACAGACACAGGGTTTAAGGGACACAGAAGCATCCCTGACATTGGTAAAAGGGGATCTGGTACAGCCTGGTCAGCTTATACCCAATAAATACGTCACTGTACAAGGGTTCACTGGTGAAGAGAAAACATTGCCACTGGCCAGTGTTCTCCTAGACTAGGGTTAAACAGGGGGAACTGTGCAACAGGTGGCAGTAGCCAAAACATTAGCAGTGGATGTGATCCTGGGCTACAATCTCAAACAGGGTATGGTATGTGCAGTTACCTGTAACCAAGCGGCAAGGGAAAACTGTAGTTCCCTGAACCCCACAGAAGCCATTGTGGAAACCACTGAGAGGCTGGTTCCCCAGCCTGTGTCTCCAGATGGGAAGACTAATGAAAAGGGGGTAGAGATTTCCCCAGGAGCAAGTAACCACACAGCTACAGAGGGTTACGCTGAAGAGGGAGGGGTGACTCATTGTCAGAGGGTTGGGATTGACAGCGATCCTGAGTGCCCTGACGCTAGTGCTAGGGACCCTAGTTTAGTGACTGAAGGGGACCTGTCCCATGCCTTGGTAATGTGTGAGGGTTTTGCAGCTGCTCAGAGAAGTGACCCTAGTCTAGAGAAGCTGAGGGCTTGGGCAGACTTGAATGGCACACAGGGAGGTGACAGCAGACATAAGGTTAAATGGGAAAATGGACTTATGTATACTCAGGCTGTGCAGACAGAGGGAGGGATGCTAAGCAGGCAGCCTGTCATTCCCCAGGGGTATCGTGAGCAGTTGCTCAAGATTGCACATGATATTCCCTTGTCTGGTCATTTGGGAATTGTGCGCACGATTCAGCGGTTGGCCCAGAATTTCTATTGGCCAAACTTCACCCAGAAGGTGAAGGAGTATTGCAGGTCTTGTCACCGGTGCCAAGAAATAGGGAAGGCGGGCAAGAAAACCCAAGCCGCCCTGATTCCATTGCCCATAGTGGAGGAGTCATTCCAGAGGGTGGGAATGGATGAAAAAATTACTCACCTTAGTAGTGTTGTTTCTTCTAATGGAGTCTTGCTGTATTCTGACTATTGTAGTTAGATCCTGCCTTTCAACTGCCCCAGAGAACAAAGAGTTAAACTTTCCATGGCCAGCATGGAATGTTCACCATGAGCTCGGTTGAAGCCCCTGTCTGCTGTTGTTTAAACTCCAATTGTCGGATCTTTACGAGCAATACTCACTAGAAGTTCTGTGTGGAAACTGTAAAACTCACACTAGCCAACTGGCAACTAAATTTATATAAAAGGGTTTTTTGGTTTCAAAGTAAAGACTCAAGTCATGAAACCCAAAAAACAAAACACATCCCAAAACACAACACTCACCCAAAATAAAGGAGGGTGAAAAAGGGACACCCCTAGGGTGCCAACACTGCTCCTGCCCACCCACATCCCAAAAACCAGGTTCTGAGAGGGGAGACGGGGGGGAAGTCAGAATACAGCAAGACTCCATTAGAAGAAACAACATTACTAAGATGAGTCATTTTTTTCTTCAAACAACATGAACCCTTGCTGTATTCTGACATATGCAGACTACCAAGCAGTACCTCCATGGAAGAGGGACAGAACCTCTTGGAACACCAAATGCTGAATATCTTCCATTTGGAGTTATAAGTCTTTCTGGTAGAAGGCTTTTGAGAAGCTTTGAGAATATCCAGAACTCCCTGAGACAGATGCAAATCTGCAAACTCTAACTCTTCAAGAGCCATGCCTTGAGATTGAGAGGCTGAAGATTGGGGTACCAAATCCTCCCCTGAGAGGAGGTTAACAGGTTGTAATTCCTGGGAAGAGACAGGGGAAGATGGACTGCTAGGGACAGCAACAAGGGATACCATGGCTGCCTGGCCCAGTCTGGAGCAATCAGAATCACTTTGCAAGGTTGTGACCTTATTTTGACTAGAACTTTGAACAGGAGAGGGAAGGGGGGGGGAGCATACAGAAATTTCCCTTCCCAGTTCAGAATCAGAGCATCCAGGGGGACTGAGCCCAAGACTGGGGGTCTGCAACAAAAGAAAAAATTACTCACCTTAGTAATGTTGTTTCTTCTAATGGAGTCTTGCTGTATTCTGACATATGCAGTTAGGTCCTGCCTTTCAACTGCCCCGGAGAACAAAGAGTTACACTTTCCATAGCCAGCATGGAATGTTCACCACGAGCTCGGATGAAGCCCCTGTCTGCTGTTGTTTAAACTGCAACCGTCAGATCTTTACAAGCAATACTCACTAGAAGTTCTGTGTGGAAACCATAAAACTCATACTAGCCAACTGGCAACTATATCTATATAAAAGGGTTTTTGGTTTCAAAAGGAAGACTCAAGTCAGGAAACCCAAAAACAAAACACATCCAAAACACAACCACTCACCCAAACTAAAAGAGGGTGAAAAAAGGACACCCCTAGGGTGCCAACACTGCTCCTGCCCACCCACATCCCAAAATCTAGGTTCTGAGAGGGGAGGCGGGGAGTCAGAATACAGCAAGACTCCATTAGAAGAAACAACATTACTAAGGTGAGTCATTTTTTCTTCAAACATGAACTCTTGCTGTATTCTGACATATGCAGACTACCAAGCAGTACCTCCATGGAAGAGGGACAGAACCTACTTTGGAAACAGGCTCTGAAGTACTGCTGGGCCAAACCAAGCATCACTCCTAGCCTGGATATCCAGAGAGTAATGCTTGGTGAAAGTATGGACTGTTTTCCAGGTGGCTGCTTGACAAATTTCTAAGAGAGGAGTATCCCTGGCAGCAGCCAGGGAAGCAGCTGTACCTCTAGTGGAATGAGCCCTCAGGCCTGAGGGTGGAGTTCTACCCAGTTTTTCAAGCAGAACTGTATACAAGAAACAATCCACCTGGCAATAGATCTCTTAGTGGCAGGTTTGCCCTTACCAACTTCTCCATATGTAAGGAACAACTGGAAGGATTCAAACCTGTGACCCTTGGTATGCTCTATGTAGTAGCTAAGGGATCTTTTAACATCCAAGCTGTGTAGCCTCCTCTCTCCAGAGGAGGAAAGGTCAGTGAAGAAAACAGGGAGAGATACAGACTGGTTGAGGTGGAAATCTGAAACCACTTTAGGTCAAAACTTTCTGTTAGCTCTTAGGACCACTTTATCTCTATGGAAAGAGATGAAATCAGATTCCACTGACAGGGCTTGCAATTCACTGATATGCCTGACAGAAGTAATGGCTACCAAAAACACAGTTTTCCAAGTCAAGTACTTAAGCTCTGCAGAGGACAAAGACTCAAAGGGGGGTTGCATAAGCTGAGCAATGTAAACATTAAGGTCCCAGGTAGGAACAGGATCCCTAAAGGGGGAATTGGTATGAAGCAATCCCTTGAAAAACTTACAAAACACAGGATGGGATGATAGAGAGGAAGGCTTGCCTACTGACAAGAACTCAGAAACAGCTGCCAAATGCACTTTAAGTATAGCTGGCCTAAGGCCTAAGCCATTGAGATGGACCATATAGTCCAGAACCGTAGGCAACCCAGCAGATTCTGGAGAAATATTCTTATTAGAACACCAAATAGTGAACCTTTTCCATTTGGAATTGTAAGTCTTTCTAGTGGAAGGCTTTCGAGAAGCCTTAAGGATATCCAGAACCCCTTGAGAAAGATGCAGATCAGCAAACTCTGACTCTTCAAGAGCCATGCCTTGAGATTGAGAGACCTGAGGTTCGGGTACCAAATCCTCCCCTGAGAGGATGTCAACAGGTTGTAATTCCTGGGAAGAGACAGGGGAAGGATGGACTGCTAAGGACAGCAACAGGGGGTACCAGGGCTGTCTGGCCCAGTCTGGAGCAATCAGAATCACTTTGCATGGTTGTGACCTTATCATGACTAACACCTTGAACAGGAGAGGGAAGGGGGGAAAAGCATACAGAAATTTCTCTTCCCAATTCAGAATCAGAGCATGCAGGGGGACTGATCCAAAGACTGGGGGTCTGCAACAAAAGAGAGGAAGTTGGTGATTGTCTGGGGCTGCAAAAAAATCTATCTGTGGAGTGCCCCATCTTGAGAAAATCACTTTCAAAACTAGGGGATCTAGGGTCCATTCATGATGGCTCTGGGATATCCTGCTGAGAGCATCTGCTAGGACATTGTCCTTCCGTGGGAGGTGAACTGCTATCAGAGAGGTTTGCAGGGAATAGGCCAGGGACCACAACTTCATTGCTTCTGTGCACAAGGCCATAGACCGAGTGCCTCCTTGCTTGTTGATGTACCACATTGTGGTGGTGTTGTCTGTTCTGATCTGGACCACCTTGTTCTGTACAGATTTGGAAAAGGCTTGCAGTGCCAGAAACACTGCTCTGAGTTCCAAGAGATTGATGTGAAGCAGAGATTCTTGAGGTGACCACAGCCCTTGGGTGGTAAGATTCCCCAGGTGGGCTCCCCAGTCCAGCACGGAGGCATCTGTGGTGAGTATCACTGAATGAGACTGAGTGACAAAAGGAACTCCTTGTCTCAAATTGTCCTGATCCTGCCACCATTGCAAAGCCTGGATCAGGGTTCAAGTCACTGGGACTAGTTTGGTAAGGAAATCCTTTCTTTGGGACCAGAAGGCTCTTAAGTGGAACTGAATGTCCCTCATCTGGAATCTTGCTCCCTGGACCACTGCTGTGGAGGCTGCCATGTGGCCCAGAAGCTGAAGGAAATGCCTTGCTGGTCGAGACACCTGTAGGGTGAATGAAGAGGCCAGTTCTATAAAGGTCCTTGCCCTCTCCAGTGGAAGGAAGGCTCTTGCCCTTACTGTATCCAGCTCCGCCCCTATGAAGGTGAGGAGCTGTACTGGCTCGAGAACTGACTTTGGGAGGTTGAGGAGGAATCCTAAGGAAGTGAGCACTTGCTGAGTTATTTGCAAATGTGACTTGACTTGGTCTGGAGACTGACCCACTATGAGCCAGTCATCCAAGTATGGAAAGATGGAGATCTTTTTTCTCCTTAGGAAAGCAACCACTACTGCCAGGCACTTTGTGAAAACCCTTGGGGCTGATGTTAGGCCAAAGGGCATTGCTCTGAATTGATAGTGGCCTGAGGGCAACTCGAACCTGAGGTACTTTCTGTGGGAGCACCTGATGGGAATGTGAAAATAGGCATCTTTGAGGTCCAGAGAGGCTAGCCAGTCCCCTGGCCTTAGAGAGGGAAGGATTATTCCCAGAGTCACAATTTTGAACTTTGGTTTTAAAAGGTGCTTGTTCAGATATCTTAGGTCCAGGATGGGCCACCATTCTTCTGTCTTTTTGAGGGTTAGGAAGTACCTGGAGTACAATCCTTTGCCCTTGTGTAGGGTGGGAACCCTCTTTATGGCTCTGAGAGCCAGGAGGAAAGAAGCCTCTGCCACTAGGGCAAGGGTCTCTGATGGATTTGCAGGTGGAAAGAATCTGGTTCTCATCTTGGGAAATTTTTTGAAGCTGAGAACCAGTCCCTGGCTTACTACTTCCAGGACCCACTTGTCTGATATCAGAGACTTCCAGTCCTGGACAAAGTAAGCCAGTCTGCCCCCTACAGGTATTGGAGAATTAGCCGGGCAGACTCATCAGGGTGTCTGCTTGGCAGGGGCCTTAGGCTGAGGGTGGAAGCAGGCCTGCTCATTCCCGTCTGCCTCTCCCTCTGAAGAACCCCTCTGAGCATAAGCAGAAGAAGAGGCCTGGGCTTGGTAAAAGGCCTTTGGAAAGGCCTGCCCTGCCCCTGGACTGCTGCCTTGAGGAGTGGCTTGCCTTTCTTGGCCTGAGCACCCTGTAGGTGGTCCCATACTCCCATCTTTTTTCATGTAGTTCTCTGTCTGCTCCCACACAGAGAATTACCATCAATAGGGAAATCCATGGCCTTAGCCTGGGGATCCTGTGATAGGCTAGTACATCTGAGCCACGCCATCCTCCGAAGAGCCACAGATGTAGCCATGACTCTTGATGAAACATCATTGGAGTCCACAGCAGCATGAAATTACACATTGGATGCCGCAATCCCATCTGCAGCCACCTGCTCCAGCTCCTTGGCAAGCTGGTCAGGGGCCTGTTTAGCCAGAGCCAGCACAGTGTCCCATCTGGCCATCATTTCAACAAAATCAGGCTCCTCCTGATCCTCTACTGCTTCTTCCATAGGAAGCTGGAGGGTTTCAGCCACTTTTTTGTAAAACATAAAGTGGGAAGGGGACTCAGAAAGCCTAGGAGGAGAAACACCTGAAGGTCTGTCTGGGGAGATGTCCGGGTCAGTAGGCACATCCAGACTTTCATAATCACCATCATCATCCTCATACTCTCCCTCCTCCTCATCTGGTTCATAAAATTCTTCTGAGTGTAATCCGGAACTGGGAACTGATCGAACCGAACCCCTGCCAGATGGTGCCGTTCGCCAGAACCGGGGCAAGTTTATTGCACTATTCTTATCGCCTTTGGCTATCTCATCAGCGGTCGGAGTATGAATTTCTGGATCCGAACCAGATGATTTATCTTTTCTTTTTCTTTTAACCAGAACCGACTCCTCAGAATCGGCTCTCCTTTTGCCCAAAGAAGTATCGCCCTGGTCAGAGGGCACTCCTTCTGGTTCAGTCGGAACCGAACCGGGCTGGCCATCCGGGTCAGTGGACTTCTCGGCCTCCCTTTCCCTCAGTCTACCTACTCTCTTATCCAGGGTAGCTTTGGGAAAATTCTTACAAATTTGGTGGTCTGAATCGAGGTGGTCAAACCCCAGACAAAAAACACAGGTGGTGTGGGGATCAGCCTTAGCAAAGGCTTCCTCACACATACTGCAGCGTTGAAACCCAGTGGGCCCGGTTTTTTTCTTGGGTTTCTCAGACATGGTCAATCCTATCCAAAACTTGCCCTTTTTACGGCAATCCGCCAGGCAAGACTCCTCTATCGGTTCCTGACCGTGTTACGGGTCTTGGAAAAAAACGTAATAAAATCCATTTTTTTTTAGAACCGATACGGACCGGTTACCACACTCAAGTAAATTCACAAACTTTTTTACCTAAACTGATCGGTTCAGCCGAACCGATCCAACATTTACAAGTTCCACACAGAAACCAAATGCAAAACCTATGTAGTACTCACGGTACCACAGACAGAGACTTAAACCGACAGATTCGGTAGCAGAAATTCGGTAGAAACTGAGCGAAAAACGACACTTTAACCGACTTTTTTGAACCGAGCAAAGGAGAAATCTCCAGAGCGACTGTTCAGTGAGGTGGAGTAAAGAATCTAACGGTTGGGATTTAAACAGCAGCAGACAGGGGCTTCAACCGAGCTTTCGGTGAACATTCCATGCTGTGAATGGAAAGTTTAACTCTTTGTTCTCTGGGGCAGTTGAAAGGCAGGACCTAACTGCAATAGTCAGAATACAGCAAGACTTCATGTTGTTTGAAATTGTGGGGCCTTTAACTACCCCCAGCTCCTCAGGGAAGAGATTCATCCTGACTGTGGTGGATTATACCACCCAGTACCCAGAGACAGTCACCTTATCCTCACTGAGGACAAAGTGGCAGATGCCTTACTTGGGATTTTTTCCCTGTTGGGTTTCCGCAGGAGGTTATCACCGATCGAGGGGGTTCCTTCATGTCTAACCTGATGAAATGTTTATGGGAGAAGTGTGGGGTGGTGCAGAAGTGCACAACACTGTATCACCCACAAGTCAATGGTCTTGTGGAATGATTCAATGGTACCCTGAAGTCAATGCTCCGGGCATTTGCTGAACAGCATGGGTGGGACTGGGAGAAATACCTTCCCCACCTGTTGTTTGCATACAGGGAGGTGCCCCAAGAGTCAACAGGATTTTCCCCCTTTGAACTCTTACATGGATGTCGGGTACATGGGCCCCTAGCCTTGATCCAGGGAGGGCTGGGAAGGCAAGCACGCCACCCAGGGAACTCCCATAGTGGATTACATCCTTAGGTTTAGGGAAAGGCTGAAGGAGCTTATGGGGACAACCCAGAGCAACCTGGCAGCTGCCCAACAGAAACAAAAAGTGTGGTACGACCGCACAGCCAGAGCTCACTTGCACAGGGTGGGTCAGGAAGTTATGGTCCTTATTCCGGTCCGGAAAGACAAGCTGTAGGCTGAGTGGGCAGGACCGTACAATGTGGTTAGGAAGGTAAAAGATGTGAACTATATTGTAGAGTTACCTGACCGAAGACAGACAGAAAGGATATGCCACGTTAACATGATGAAGCCATATGCAAATAGGGCTGACATGGTGTTTGCAGTGTGTAGTCCTGGGGAGGGGACAGATGGAGGAGACCCTCTTCTGGACTTACTGGAAGAAAGTAAGCGGGAGTCCTCTGTGGAGGCAGTAAAATTGTCTCCCCAGCTGACCCTGGACCAGATCTGGAAGTTTTAGCAGACTTTGCCCCATTGTTTAGCGGCAAGCCTTGACTAACCCCCTTAGCGACGCATGATGTGGAGACAGGGGCACAGATGCCCATACCATGGACAGCATATTGGGTGTCAGAAGCTGTCCAAAAGGACATTAGGAGGGGAAGTGGAGGAGATGCTGGATTTAGAGGTAATCCAGAGTTCCCACAGCCCCTGGGCCTCACCTGTAGTCCTTGTGCCAAAGCCAGATGGCTCTACTTGTTTCTGTGTGGACTATCGTGGACTGAATGCAGTCACGAAGTCAGATGCCCACCCGATGCCCCGGACGGACAAACTCCTGGATAAGTTGGGAGGGACGACCTACCTTATGACCACTGACCTGACCAAGGGGTATTGGCAGGTAGAGTTGATGGACAGAGCTAGGGAGAGCGCGACCTTCATCACTCCGATAGGCTTATTTGAATTTAAAGTAATGCCTTTTGGAATGAAGAATGCCCTGGACACTTTCCAAAGGTTGGTGAACCAGGTGTTAAATGGTGCTGAGGAGTACGCTATGGCATACCTGGATGACATTGCCATCTTTAGTACCAGCTGGGAGGAACACCTATCCCACCTTAGGGAAGTGCTGGGCAGGATACACTGTCAAAGCCGGGAAGTGCCAGGTGGCCATGGGAGAAGTGGCATACCTCGGGCATGTGGTAGGCCGAGGACAGCTCCGTACTAACCAAATAAAGATAGAGGTAATCCGGACATGGCCCAGACCAGAAATGCAGAAGCAGGTCAGGAGTTTTCTGGGGGCAACAGGGTACTATAGACATTTGTACCCAATTACAGTGCCCTGGCTGCTCCCCTATCTGACCTGACAAAGAAAAGGATGTGCAAGAAAATTACCTGGGGCCCAGCCTGTGAGGAAGCCTTTTCCAAACTAAAGGAGGCACTGTGCAGTGCTCCTGTTTTGACAAGTCCTGACTATAGCAAATCCTTTATAGTTCAGACTGACGCCTCAGACGTGAGTATTGGGGCAGTACTGAGTCAGACATCCAGCCAAGGGAGAGAGCACCCAGTAGTGTACCTGAGTAGGAAGTTACTTCCCAGGGAGCAAGCATACTCTACTGTGGAAAAAGAATGTCTTGCCATAGTGTGGGTCCTAAAAAACTTGGAGCCATACTTATATGGGCAGCATTTTGTGGTGCAGACTGACCACAACCCCCTGGTTTGGCTGATACAGATGGGAAAGAGCAATGGTAGATTGCTAAGATGGAGTCTTGCTTTGCAAGGGTATGATATGACAATATTACATAGTTCTGGAGCCAAAAATCAGAACTCCGATGGGCTGTCTTGTGTGTACGAGGAGTGAACTGATTTGGGAAGCTCATCCCATGCAGGGGATAGAGCCCCCCCACCAAATTCAGTCTAGGTGGGGAGAAATTGTGACACTCAGACAGCTGGTTCTGATTAATCTATGATTTTTGTATATAAAATTTTGTATTGAATGTCTCTCATGAGAGATGCTGAAACAGCCTGTGGGATGACCCCCCCCCCAGGTTTTAGATACAAGGTGTTACTTGGAAGGCCACGAAATAATTACAGACTACAAGAGGCCTAAATTAAGCACCTCCTGTTTATCTAGCTTTATTGTAGCTTGCCAGCTGACAGGATAGAATATATCCATTTTATGACGTTTAGAGGAGGAAAACCAGGTTATGTCACACCGGCGCGAAGTCATAAATGTTCCTCTGATGTTTGTAAAAGCAGGATGTTGCTCATGGATGAAAGAAGGACTTAGAAATTAACCTTATTTAATTTACCTTCTGAGTGATGACATCCTGGTTGTATAATTTTTATATTCTGAGAGGGAGGAGCTAGGTGACCTCATGCAAAGAGGTTGGCAAAGCCAGTTTTTAAACAGTATTCTGTTTTCCATTTACTTGACAAATGTTTGGACTCAGAAAAAGAAACATCTACAGCACTGTGAGATAAGAATACCTTAGAAAAGACAATTCTAAGAGTACTGTGGTAGGATATTTTGTCTGCACTTTTAAACCTGTTTTGTTTAAGTGATTTGTATGTTTTGTGATATATGGTTCTTTATTTACATTTTACATTTTTTTATCTATTTTAAAGTAAACCTCTACTTTAGAGACTACTTGGTGTGCCTTTGAATTTCTTTTTCTTGACAAGGAAGCATACATGGTTAAAGCTGACACTGCACAAAGCTTACTGGTTTTACCAAACTGGGAAAAGGTAAGAATTTATTCTGAGGTCTTTAATAGAGTTTTAGGGTTCATTTTGTACACCTGGTTAGGTGCCCGTAGGCAAAAGATGCCTGACCCGGCCCCCCGAAGAGCAGAATTATCTGAGCCTGTACATTGGGTAGGCTAGCAAGAGGTTCACAGTTTGAATCCCTCCAAGACTTGAGACCAAAGGTTGATTCGAACCCACAAAACAGACAGGAGGGTTACCTTGTTTCTGTTAACTGTTCACAAGACTGCACTCGGAGGTTGGCACTTTGGGAGTAGAGGGCTGACCTGCTGAGTGGGTTTGTGACAGCATCTATCTTCCTGGAATCCTTATCTGGGGTGTGTGAAGCCAAGAGTATGCTAGTCTTAACACAGGCTGCAGCCTGCACAACTCCAACATGGCTGCATTGCTGGTAGAAGAAATCTGTACCTAAACCTGACAGCATATACCTCTTGTCCGTTCGTTTGTCCACAGGAGGTAGAGAATTTGGTGTCTTAAGCAGTCTTTGTGTCTGTTTCCCAAAAGATTTATGGAGGGGAATAGACAGTCTCTTGGACTCTGGGATGTCCATCGTTTCCACATAATCAGGCTCCTCTTGTTCCTCAACAGCTTCAACAAAAGGGAGCTGGAGGGTTTCTGCCACTTTTTTGTAGAACATGAAGTGGGAAGGGGACTCAGAAAGCCTAGGATGGGAAACACCAGAAGGTCTGTCTGGGGAGATGTCCGGTTCTATGGGCTCATCCAGACCTTCTATACCATCATCATTGTCATCATTATCATAATCTTCATCCTCCTCCAGGTCTGGGTCATAATACTCCTCAGGGGAATAATCCAGAGCCGGAGGAACCGACCGAACCGAACGCCTACCTGATGGCGCCGGATCAGTCGGAAACTGACAGAGCGATTCCACAATCCTAATCGCTCTGGCAATTTTTTCGGTGGTTGGACGATGCGGGTCTGGATCTGAACCGGCCGATTTGTCTTTCTTCTTTCTTTTTGCCGGAACCGATTCCTCAGGATCGGCTCTCCTTTTGCCCGAAGGAGTATTGCCCTGGTCAGAGGGCATGCACTCAGGTTTGGTCGGAACTGAACCGGGCTGGCCATCCGGCTCAGCGGACTTCTCAGCCTCCTTTTCCCTAAGCCTGCCCAATCTTTTATCCAGGGTGGCCTTAGGAAAATGTTTACAGATTTTGCAGTCTGAATCGAGGTGGTCAAACCCCAGACAGTAAATACAGGTGGTGTGAGGATCAGCCTTAGCAAAGGCTTCCCCACACACACTGCAGTGCTGAAACCCAGTGGGCCCGGTTTTTCTTTTGGGTTTCTCAGACGTAACCATCCTAAACATAAACTTACCCTTTACTCGGCTTCAGCCAGGCAAGACTCCCTTATCGGTTCCTAACTGTGTTACAGGTATTTGAAAAAATGTTAAAAACACGTTTTTTTTTTTTAGAACCGATAAGGACCAGTACCTCACACTAACCCACAATTCAAATAAAGAAACCGAACAATTGGTTCAGACGAACCGATAAAGAAACTATTTTTTTTTTTTTTTACAATTTCCACACAAAACACACAGTTTTAAGCAATCAGTCCACTACCTTCACACTTACTGTACCACAGACAAAGATCTGAACCGAAGGAATAAACAGAAAAAATGGTATAAAACCGGCGTTTTACTTGTACCAAACCAAAAGCGTAGGAGAGATCTCCGGAGCGACTGTTCAGTTAGGCGGAGTAAAGAATCTGACGGTTACACTTGGAAGTGCAGCAGACAGCGGTTTGAACTGAGCTTGAGCTCAACGCTCTATGCTCTGGCATAGAGTTAACTCTTTCCTCTCTGGAGCAGTTCAAGTGCTGGGGCTAACTGCATATTGTCAGAATACAGCAAGATTTCATGTTGTTTGAATAACAAAACAGTTCACTACCTATCTTACACACTTACTGTACTGAAGACAGAGACTTGAAAACCGAAAAAATAATAAATTGGTGAAAACCGACACTTTCAGGAAACTTTACCGAACTGAACGAAGGAGCAATCTCCAGAGCGACTTCACAGTTAGGCGGAGTAAAGAATCTGACGGTTACACTGTGAAGCACCACAGACAGAGGTTTGAAATCTGAACTCACGCTCAACGTTCTATGCTTCTGCATAGAGTTAACTCTTTCATCTCCGGGGCAGTTCAAGTGCTGGGGCTAACTGCATATGTCAGAATACAGCAAGACTTCATGTTGTTTTAATAGTCAGTTGTGATGTCAAAACAGTGAGGTCACAATGCTGATGAGGTATCAAGGGGCACAGCATTAGATGTCTGCCTCCAGGCAGTGAATTTCCCACAGTTCAACTTACCTTTACTACTGAGTCAAAAAGCTTTTACCTGGCAATAGGAAAAAGTAAAACTGTCTCAAAGTATAATACATAGGTCCTTTTAAAAACTGTAACATTGTCAGACTGCCGTTTTGGAAGTACTAGCGATTTATTATTTAATGACTTGACTGTTTTGAATGTTCTTTCTGAAGTCATATTTTACAGTTCTAGGTAGAATCATTAAGTACAACATTTTTAAAGTGCGCAGTATGGCTTAGGAAGTGTCAAATGGGCAGGCCAGGCTGCAGCAGCTGCTGTGTGGCAGTGTATCTTGGCTGAGCAGGGTAGATGGTGAGCTCTGGCATCACATCGACCCCTGCAGTTGGGCCAGGAAACTTGCTCCCATCACAGGAGATGCATTGTGCACTAAGGCCATAGGCTGCACTCATGTCAGGGAGGTGGGAGGGACTTCCAGACAAATATTGGGCCTCCTGGATCATCTGGGTCCTCATGTCTGCCAAACAAGGGATCCTAGTCTACACAGTGGACTGCCGGGGGGGGCAGAGGGCCCACCCTCCTGAGCCCCTGCCATGGAAGGCAAACCGTGGGGTAACAGACAAGTCTTTGGGGGGCAGGGGGAATCGGAGGAAGAAGGCATGAATAGGGTATATCAGTAGTAAGAGGCAAACTTTGGAAGACATACTTTTGTCTTTGTACCTGAGAAAAACCTCTATAAGAAGAAAAAGAATGTGTCAAATGGGTTTCCAAGGTAGGTTCAAAACAGCTCAAGTTATCTATTATAAAAAACTATTATATATCACTGGCCAGATTTCTGCTTATCAACAGTCAGATTTGCAGGGGCTCTTATCCCCCATACAGTTTTTGTCTCTTCAGAGATGGGGTTTAGGTGTTAAACTCTTCATAAAACAAACAACATTTGGAAATGTATAAATCCCTTTGGCCTACTAAAAGTGATCCATAATATGCTTATATGTGTACTGAGGGGGGTCTTTTAAGGTCGTTCTCTCATGCTGTTTGAGGCTCACAGAACTGTACAGCCTTGCTCTCACCCACACAGCATGGAGGAACATACAGATTCAAGAACGGACAGCCAACAGCACACATATTAACATACATTATAGATCAATGGAATGCTCCTGACCAATCATAGCACTCCTTTGTTCTGCACATGAGCTACTCTTATTCTGTGAAGAGTGTCTCACACGCTGCTGCCCTGCGAATGGGCACGTTTGGGGCAGATGTTTTAAACATTTTAAGACATTATTGATCAATCTCAATCAATAATATAATACTGCCACCAAGACCTTATGGTCGTGAATTGTCTTACATACATCCTTAGGGTATCAGAACTGCTCACCTTCAGTTTGCGGTTCTCATATCCCAAGTATGCGCAAGACCACTCTTACAACAGTAAGAATGATCTTGGCGGCACTACTAACATACAAAATACTGTCAACTATGACGTACAGGGTTGTAAAGACACCTTGGGGTTTCTGGTGATACTGTATCATGGAAATTACTTGAGCATAGCTATGCTATCACAAGAAACTATCTGTCATAACAATGCTGTCCTTTACAGCTCCCAGTTAATTTGTTTATTTATTTATTTGTTTTTGTTTACCAGGTAAGCACACTAGACAACCAGGTGCCTATTTTTAGGTGCAACCCGGGAGATTACAGAGATACATACTGATTAATGCAGAGATACATACATGATTATTACAGAGATACATACATGATTACAAGGATACAATCAGGTACAGCAGGAAAACAATAAGAGCAGGTACAAGTAAGAGCATCAGACATAAACGAGGTAAATGAAGCAATACCAGGGGACCTTATCTACCCTGTGGTAGGAAGATAATAGCTTCATACATAGGAGGCCAGCCGTCGGCTGGGAATATCAGCCAACACGACATCTGGAGGCTAGGGGTTGAGGCGTACATCAAGGAGATTACAAGAGGGGGATAGGAGAGGCAAAAGGAACACTCAGATGGCCTAGCACAGCTTGATCCAGAAGAGCAAGGAATGCTCCTTGTAATCTGATACACTGAACCCCTATATGTTTCACTGGAGGGAAAGGTCAGGATACCCTACACCACAGAGCCGAAGGAACAGTGGGGCAAGCGGCAGGAGTAACTTAAATGCAGAGGCAGGGAAGGGCAGATTTGAGGAAGCCCCAGAGGGAAGCCTTAAAACAGGAATGGGAGGTGGAGGAGCGAGTGCTTGCTGGCAGGGAGTTCCATAGCCTTGGAGCAAGGGTAGTGAAGGCCCAGTCACTCATCTGGGTGCGTGTTTTAGGCACCAGAAGGACATGAGAGTCGTTGGACCTTAGGTGGTAGGAGGAGGAAGGAGGAATGAGGGTAGCTGCAAGGCCAGGAGGGGTGGCAGTTCTGATGACCTTATCAATGAAGTTGCCTAGTACGAAGGACCGATATTTGTCCGGAGGAAGCCATTCCAGCTGAGAATAGAGCTGGCAGTGGTGAGTGAGGCAGGGGGCAGAGAGACCAAAGCGACATATATTATTGTATGCCGTATCCCATTTGGAGATTGTTTTTGTGGTGAGGGCAAAGGAAACAAGGCCGTGAGAGGCGTGAGGTGTGGAGGATGCCTTTGGCAAGGGCGAGATGTGCCGCCGGGGTGAGGCAACTTTTTACTATATACCCAAGGCCCAACTTACAGTTTGAGGCCTTGCAGACATTGCGAATGTGCAGAGTGCAGTCCAGTTGTGGATCTAGAGTCATCCCCAGGTACTTGATGGATTTAGCATCATGCAGGAAGGATCCATCAACACATGAGATCCTTAGAGGGGAAGGAGCCGCTTTTAGTTTGGCTGTGGAACCAAACAGCATGGTTTGGGTTTTCAGCAAGTTGATAGCAAGCTTGTGTTCAACCAGCCATGTTTGGATCTGGCTGAAGTCAGCACTGAGCTTGTTGTTGATGTCTGAGCTATCCTGGAAGCTGAACAGGATGACTAAGTCATCAGCGTCGGGGGTAGAGTGCCCATGGGCTGGGAGCGAGGGCAGCTGATTAATAAAGAGGGAGAAGAGGGAGAAGAGGAGGGGCCCTAGGACAGAGCCCCGAGGGACCCCGCAGTTGACCGGGGCAGGCTTTGACAGGGCCTTGTTAAATGAGGTGTACTGCTGTCTGCCCAAGAGGTAGTTGCTGATCCAGGCTAGTGCGGGGTGGGAGAAGCCCAGAGACTGGAGAGAGGAGCTCAGGAGAGTGTGGTCAACACGGTCAAAGGCTTTAGAGAGGTCCACAAAGATGGCTCCAGTCAGTTTGCCTTGATCAGCAGCAGATCTAATCTCAGAGGAGGCAACCGCTAGGGCAGTGCAAGTACTATGCCCTTTCCGGAACCCGTGTTGGGCAGGGGAGAGTATGTCATAGGCTTGCAGGTAATGGGAGATCTGCGAGGCAACCACCCTTTCGAGAAGCTTACTGATCGCTGACAGTATCGCTATTGGTCGGTAGTTCTTGAGGTCCTTGAGGTCACCCTGTTTGTGAACAGGGATGACTTTGGCCACCTTCCAAGTGTCAGGGATGACACCCATCAGAAGGGATCTGTTTAAAATGTGGGTGATAGGGTGGGCAAGTATGGAGGCCCCAAGTCTGAGTAGGTAAGGCTCAAGACTGTCGTGCCCAGCACCAGTATGAGGGGGGAGACCATCAAGAAGCTTCTGGGTCTCCAGGATGGAGATGACCCTGAGGTAGAAGGAGGGACGAGGGCTTGCCTCAACTGGGGTAGTGTCCCATGGTTTGGGGACGTGGGAGAGGAAGGAGAGAGCCGGCAGCTCGGTGAACATGGTGTTGAAAGCATTGGCAATCGTATGGGAGTTATTGCAATTTACCCCACCAATGTGCTTGTCAGAGACCTGAGCTCTAGTGGACCCACCGACCAGGTTTTTGATGTTCTGCCAGAAGCTCCTTGAGTTTCTGGCAGAGGAGAGTAGGGCAGATTGACAATATTCACTCTTGGCAGAGTGAATGGCTGTTTTGAAAGTGTTTCTCATTCGTCTGTACTCCTGTAGGTCAGTATTGGAGAGGGAGACCTTGTAGCGAGCCCAGCATTTGTCCCTGATCTTCATGAGGGAGAGAAGATCTCCATGAAGCCACTTAGTGACTGTACCCCTTACCCTCCTTTTTGTTAGGGGTGCATGCTTGCCTTGCAATTCAATACAGTATAAGCCACTTGTATCGGACCAGTTTGGCCACTGTGTAATCGTCCGGTAAATGCGGCATCGGTTACATCCATTTTACAAAACCCCATGTTGTGCCTTTGGTTCCACCAACTTAGCCATTCATCAGTGGGCTTGAAGTTAGACTTTCCGAGGGTTGCTGCAAGCTGTTGTGCTTTCTGAATAAGCAAGGGACCACTAATTAATGCTTACCTACCTCTGGCACTTGTAAACCAACAGAGGAGCACATCCTCCACATCAATTTCTTAACCCTCTGGTTTGTGTTATCAGGGTTTTGGTTTGCATGCCAGCCACTCTGCAGGGTTTCCTTGCTCTTAAGTATGTCACTTACAGAGGACTTGGGGATTTGAAAGTGAGCACTGAGGTCCCGCAGACTGAGCTTCCGCAGCTTTTCAATGTCATTTAAAATCACTATCTTGCACGATAGAGAGATGCAGGTTCTCTTCCCAGACATGGTAGTGTAATGCTCCCTTCAGAAAAAAAAAAAAAAAAAAAGGGGGTTCTGACATTGTCAGGCACAGCTATCTTAAATAATGTACCCCACTAAGTGGAGCGCTAGAAGGAATACCTGAAACCACTTGGAAAAAACACTCACTTGGTGACTTGTGAATGTGCAATTTACACTGTCTCGAGCTCCCTCAGCAAGTCACTACAAACAAAATTACAAGTCCATTTTAAAACTTTTATTTAACATTGGAAATACAGAAGACAGCTTTTGGCAGGTAACAACTGTGTCGTACAAGCGGAAGTCCGCTACATCCATGTCTGTTTCATTTGACGCATACTGTATTGAGTATCCTATAACTCTGCACAAACTCACAAGGGAAAAAGAACAGATTTCTCCCATACACAACTACTTATGCTTTATTAAAAAAAAATTATTACGTTTTATTTTTATTTGGGGGGGAGACACAAAAAGCTGAAGTTAAATTCTGCCTAGCCCTGGGTAGGAGCAGGATGTAGTTCATCTCAGCTGTGGTTGCAGAGAGCCTTTACCCCATGTCTACACACCAAGGCCAAAGACACTAACAATGCAGTACATGGTCTTGTTCTCCCATCTCACCGTGCAGCTTCCTGTAGGACAGAAAACAGTTGGTTAATAAGGAAACAACTCCATTGTTCTTTTATAAAATCTCACTGTGGGCATAAAATGCTCAGTAAATACTCAAAGTGAGTGAAATTAAATGTCAGTGCACTGCAAGGGGCATTACCTCGAGAAAAAGGGAGGTTATTCTACCGTTATACATATTGTTGGTTAGACCCCACCTGGAATACTGCATGCAGTACTGGCACCCATATCTACAAAATGACATTAGGCTGCTGGAAGGGGTGCCGCGTAGGCAACAAAGATGATTCAGAGCCTGGGGCAATTGCCATATGAGGACAGACTAAGAGAGTTAAATATGTACACACTGGAAGAAAGGAGGGATGGGGGGACATGATTGAGACCTTCAAGTACATGAAGGGGATAATCAAAACAAACACAGAGGGTCTATTCAGGAGGAGGGTGGGGAGAGACACTAAGGGCCATGACATGAGATTGGAGGGGGGTAAATTCAGGAGGGAGGTGAGGAGGCATTTCTTTATGGAGAGGGTGGTGGCAAAGTGGAACACACTACCGGCTGAGGTGGTGGCATGTAACACAATGGAAGGCTTCAAGAAGGGGTGGGACAGGGCAAAGGGGAGGGTAAAGGGAGGGAAGGGAGAGGGGGTTGGGGCAGCTGCTGAGTAGGGAGCTAGCTGCAGTCTCAAGCAGCCTAGATAGACAGGATGGTCTTTTGCTGCTGGCAACTTTCATATGTCATGTTTCTTCTTTTTTTTTTGTTTATATTTTACAGTTTGCTTACCTGGACTAGATCTGCTGAGAAGCAACAAAAAATTACTCACCTTAGTAATTATGTTTCTTCTAATGGAATCTTGCTGTATTCTGACAATATGCAGTTAGCCCCAGCACTTGAACTGCTCCAGAGAGGAAAGCGTTAACTCTGTGCCAGAGCACAGAACACTGAGCTCGAGCTCGGTTCAAACCTCTGTCTGCTACACTTTCAAGTGTAACCGTCAGATTCTTACGAGCTAATACTAACTACATCTGCTAAGTGGAAATTGTAAAAATTACTAGCCAAAAGGCAACCAAATATTTTTGGTCCCCAAAAGACTCAAGTCGAGAACTCTAAAACAAAAACTAGGTAGTGAACAAACATAACTATAAAAAACAATGTAACATAACCCACTCCCCCTCTCTATATACGGGAGAGTGCCAAGTGCACCCCTGAGGTGCAACACTGCACCTGCCAGCCCACTTCCCAAAAAACAGGTTCTGAGAGGGTAGGCAGGAAGGGAGTTCAGAATACAGCAAGACTCCATTAGAAGAAACACAGTTAATAAGGTGAGTAATTTTTTTCTTCAAACAACATGAAGTCTTGCTGTATTCTGACATTATGCAGACTACCAAGCAGCGCCTCCATGGAGGAGGGTACCAAACCTATTTTGGGAATAGGCTCTGCAGTACTGCTGTACCAAAGCTAGCATCACTTCTAGCCTGGATATCCAGAGAGTAATGCTTGGTGAATGTATGGACTGTTTTCCAGGTTGCTGCTTTGCAGATCTCTAACAAGGGTATATCTCTGGCAGCAGCCAGAGACGCAGCTGTACCCCTAGTCGAGTGGGCCCTCAGGCCTGAGGGGGGTACTTTGCCTAGCTTTTCATAGCAGAATTGTATACAAGAGACAATCCACCTGGCAATAGTTCTCTTAGTAGCAGGTTTACCCTTTCCCACTTCACCATAAGGGAGAAACAACTGAGGACAGTCAAACCTAGGTGCCTTAGTAAGCTCAATGTAGTAGCTAAGTGCCCTCTTAACATCCAAACTGTGTAAGCTTCTCTCTCCTGAAGAAGAATGATCAGTGAAGAACACAGGGAGAGACATGGACTGGTTCAGATGAATATCAGAAACCACTTTGGTTAAGAACCTCCTGTTGGTTCTAAGGACCACCTTATCTCTACGGAATAAGATAAAATCAGGCTCCACTGACAGAGCTTGTAATTCACTGATATGCCTGGCAGAGGTAGTAGCTACCAGGAATACAGCTTTCCAAGTCAAGAGTTCTGCTGAGGCCAAAGGCTCAAAAGGTGGTTGCATAAGCTGAGCAATGCAAACATTAAGATCCCAAACAGGAGTAGGATCCTTAAAAGGAGGATTGGTATGGAGCAATCCTTTAAAGAATTTACAGAAAACAGGATGAGATACCAGTGAGGAAGCCTTCCCCACTGACAGAAATGCAGATACAGCTAACAAGTGTAATATCAGGGTAGCTGGTCTAAGGCCTATGCTATTAAGATGAACCATATAATCCAGAACTGTAGCCAAGTCAGCAGAATCTGGGGATATGTGCTTATTGGAACACCGAATGCTGAATCTTTTCCATTTGGAATTATAAGTTTTGCTGGTGGCAGGTTTTCGAGAGGCTTTGAGAATGTCCAGAACCCCCTGAGACAGATGCAGGCTTGCATATCCTAGCTCTTCAAGAGCCATGCCTTGAGATTGAGAGACCGAAGGTTGGGGTACCAAATCCTCCCGAGAGGAGGTTAACAGATTGTGAATCTTGGGAAGAGCTAAGGGAAGATGGACTGCTAGGGACAGCAATAGAGGATTCCAAGGCTGCCTGGCCCAGACTGGAGCAATCAGGATCACTTTGCACCAGAACTTTGAATAATAGAGGAAATGGGGGAAAGGCATACAGAAATTTCCCCTCCTAATCCAGAAGTAGAGCATCCAGGGAGACTAAGACCAAGACTGGGGGTCTGCAACAGAAGAGAGGAAGTTGGTGATTGTCTGGGGCTGCAAAGAGATCTATCTCTGGAGTGCCTCACCTTGAAAAAATCACTTTTAACACTAGGGGATCCAGGGACCATTCGTGATGGCCCTGAGAAATCCTGCTCAGGGCATCTGCTAGTACATTGTCCTTCCCTGGAAGGTGGACTGCTACCAGAGATGTCTGCAGAGAATAAGCCAGGGACCATAATTTCATGGCTTCCGTGCACAAGGCCGTAGACCGAGTGCCTCCCTGCTTGTTGCTGTACTACATGGTGGTAGTGTTGTCTGTTCTGACCTGAACCACCTTGTTCTGTACTGAGTCCAAGAAAGCTTGTAGAGCCAGGTACACTGTCCTGAGCTCTAGAAGACTGATGTGAAGTAGAGACTCTTGAGGGGACCACACTCCCTGTGCTGTGAGGACTCCCAAGTGAGGTCCCCACCCCAGGAGAGAAGCATCTGTGGTTAGTACCACAGAATGAGACTGGGTGATGAATGGGACTCCTTGTCTGAGGTTGTCCTGATCCAACTACCATTGGAGAGCCTGGATAAGAGTCTGAGTCACTGGAATTAGTTTGGTTAGAGGATCTTTTTTCTGAGACCAAAAAGCCCTCAAGTGAAACTGGATGTCCCTCATCTGAAATCTGGCTCCTTGACCCACTGCAGTGGAAGCTGCCATGGGGACCAGGAGTTGAAGAAAATGCCTTGCTGGTCGAGACACCAGAAGGAGAAAGGAAGAAGCCAGGTCTGTAAGGACCTTTACCCTTGCCAGAGGAAGAAAGACTCTTGCTTGGACAGTGTCCAACTCTACCCCTATGAAGGTCAGGAGTTGCACTGGTTCGAGAACTGACGTTGGAAGACTGAGGAGGAATCCTAGAGAAGAGAGCAACTGCTGGGTCACTTGCAGGTTTGACTTGACTTGGTCTGCAGACTTCCCCACAATGAGCCAGCTGCATACCTCTCAACCTTTTGTCCCCCAAATGTGGAACATTGCCTCTCAAAATGTGGAACAAGAGAGCAAAATGTGGAACACTTAATTAAATCTTTACCTAAGAAGCTCAGAACACTGTTAAAATGTTTGCATTTATGTTCAGAAAGTCTGTTATTAATTGAATAATATATTTTTTGCATCATTTACTGTAGATTTTTGCTTTAAAATGTTAACACTGAATGTGGGACAAGTCCTCACAATGTGGAACAGGGAGCTTTTGTGAAGTAAAATGAGGAACGTTCCTCGTAATGTGGTACAGTTGAGCGGTATGGTCAGCTGTCCAGATATGGAAATATGGAAATGTTTTGTCTCCTTAGAAAGGCCACTACTACTGCTAGGCATTTTGTGAACACCCTTGGTGCTGATGTTAGCCCGAAAGGCATTGCTCTGAACTGATAATGGCCTGAATGCAGTTCCAACCTGAGGTACTTTCTGTGGGAGCACCTGATGGAGAATGTGAAAATAGGAATCCTTGAGGTCCAGGGAGGCTAACCAATCCCCTGGCATTAGAGAGGGAAGAATTATTCCCAGAGCCACCATTTTGAATTTCGACTTGACTAGGTGCTTGTTTAAGTATCTTAGATCTAGGATGGGCCATCACGCCCCTGTCTTTTTGGGGGTAAGGAAGTATCTGGAATACAGACCTTTGCCCCTGTGTGTAGTAGGAACTCTCTCTATAGCTTTGAGAGTCAGCAGAGAGGAAACCTCTGCCTCTAGGGCAATGGTATTGGAGATGCTTGCAGGTGGAAAATACCTGACCCTTAACTTTGGGAATTTTTTGAAGCTGAGGGCCAGTCCTTGACTTACTACCTCCAGGACCCACTTGTCTGAGGTAACAGACTTCCAGGCCTGGAAGTAGTAAGCCAGCCTGCCTCCTACTGGAAAGGGGGAGTCGACCCAGGGTGACACATCAGGGTGTCTGCTTGGCAGGAGCCTCGGACTGAGAGGAGGATGCAGCCCTGCTTGTCCCCCTTCTGCCTCTCCCTCTGAAGAATCCCCTCTGAGGAAAAGGAGAGGAGGCCTGTGCCTGGTAGAAAGGCCTGTGAAAAGGCCTGCCCCTGCCTCTAGATTGCTGCTTTTGAGTAGTTGCCTGCCTTTCCTTGGCCTGTGCACTCCTGTAGGTAGTCCTGTACTCGTCCATTTTTTTTTTTGAACTTCAAATTTTTATTGAACAGAAACAGATACATTATATCACATTTGCCCTCCTTCCCATTACAATTTTCTTATCAGTAAAAAGTAGATGGAAATGGAGGAAGGGATGTGGGATTCACATATCTTAGACAATCAAACATAATACCATATAAAACACTTGTAATAACTTTTACTCTCCTGTTTCTTTTCCTTATTATCTTATTCTTGTAATAAATTACATGAATTCAACAGTCTTGTAGCCTGATTTTAACTTAACAATTTAATAAACTAATGAGACAGTCAACTGAGCACCTTTTTGTAATTAATTTTGGTATTTTCCTCTCCATTCCCATTTAAATTAATTATAAGCTTTTATTTTATTTTTAACTCCCCTTCCCTCCCCCTGCCATCTCGTCCCTAGGTTTAAACCTCTGACTTATCTTCAACAGAGATATGTAAGTAATTAACAATAGCCCTTTATTCATGAATTAGTTGCTCTAAAATCGATGTGCCATCCTTCTCCTCCCAGTGTTTAAACCAAGGAAGCCATCTGGCATTAAATTTCTCAGTGGCCAACCTTAATCTTGCTGTGAGAGCTTCCGTTTCTTTAATCTGCTTTATATTCCGATACCAATCAGATGTCTGTGGGGATTCTTTTCTGAGCCATTTCTGGGTAAGTGCTTTCAGGGCCACAGCTATAAGTATGTTAAATATGTATCTTCCAGCTTGAGAATTTATTTCTTGGGCAGGGGGCTCCTAAAACCATGTTTTCAAATTTCAGAGATGTGTTTAAACTTAGGATTTTTACTATCAGGGTCTTTATCTCCATCCAATAGAGGGATATTTTGGGACATGCCCAAGAAATATGGTAGTGTGAGCCCTGAGCCCCACAGTCTCTCCAGCATTTATTAGTTATAGAGGTATCATAAAGATACGATATATAAGGAGTTTTGAAGAATCTGATATTAATTTTCCATCTAAAATCCCTCCAAGATGGAGAGTTAGTTGTCTTTTGCACTCCCATCCAGACTGTCTGCCACATTTGGTCTGATAAGAAAAAATTACTCACCTTAGTAATTGCTTTTCTTCTCATGGAGTCTTGCTATATTATAACAATAGCAGTCAGCCACTGCAGCTGAACTGCCCCGGAGAGGAAGGAGTTAACTCCAGAAGATCTGGAGTTCTACAGCGCTAGGGCGCTGTGCCCAAAGCTCTATCTGGCAGTTTCAAATGAAACTGTCAGATCTTTACGAAGCCAACATCAAAGGACGGAAAAAGTCTGTGTGGAAAAACTACACTAGCCTATGGCTACCTACTAGTAGTAATAACAACAATATAAACAACAAAGAAACACCCAGAACCATAATAACAAGATTGATGGTATTATGGTTCGTTTCCTATGACAAGCACATATGAACCCCCCTTCCCAAGACTCAAGTCCAAGAAGGGGACAATAAAAAATAACCTAAATGAACAATCTAGATCCCTAACCCAAAGGAAAACAGGGTTAGGGGAAAACTAAAATGGCATGACACAGTGCTTGCACCAATTTGCCACCTACCCAAGTAGGAGTTCTGAGAGGGCAGGAGGAGGTGGTTATAATAGCAAAGCTCCATGAGAAGAAAAGCAATTACTAAGGTGAGTAATTTTTTCTTCAAACACCATGAAGTCTTGCTATATTATAACAATAACAGATACACAGCAGTACCTCCATGGAGGAGGGTCAGAACCTACTTAGGAAATAGGCTCTGAAGCACAGCTGTGCCAAACCGAGCATCTCTCCTGGACTGGACATCCAGGGAATAATGCTTGGTAAAGGTGTGAACTGGTCTCCAGGTAGCAGCTTGACAAATCTCCAGAATAGAATGTCTCTAGCAGCCGCCTAGAGACGAGCTGTACCCCAGGAGTGTGGGCCTCAATCCTGAAGGGGTACTCTACCCAGTTTCTGATAACAAAATTGGATACAAGAGACAATCCACCTTGCAATTGTTCTCTTAGTGGCAGGTTTCCTTTGCCAACCTCGCCATAGGTAAGAAACAGTTGAGAGGATTCGAACCTATGACCTCTGGTGCGCCTAGATAGTAACTTAATGCCCTTTTGACATCCAAGCTGTGCAGTCTCCTCTCACCTGAGGAAGAATGCTCAGTGAAAAATACTGGGAGGGAGATAGATTGATTCAGGTGGAAATCAGAAACCACCTTAGGCAAAAACTTTCTATTAGTCCTAAGGACTACCTTATCTCTGTGGAAAGAGATAAAATCTTCTTCCACTGACAGGGCCTGTAACTCACTTATGCGTCTGGCAGAGGTGATAGCTACTAGAAAAACGGTTTTCCAAGTTAAATACTTGGTTCTGCTGAAGACAGAGGCTCAAAGGGGTTGCATTAACTGAGCAATGCAAATATTCAGGTCCCAGGCGGGAGCTGGTTCCCGAAGGAGGTTAGTGTGAAGTAACCCTTTAAAAAACTGGAGAACACAGGGTGAGAAGAAAGGAGGCAGGCTTCCTGCTGACACAAAAAGCAAGACAGCTGCCAGATGAACCTTCAGGGTAGCTGGTCTAAGGCCTAAGGAATTCAGATGGACCAAATAGTCCAAAAGAATGGGAAGATCAGCAGATTCTGGGGTAATCTGCCTCTCAGAGCACCAGATGGAAAACCTCTTCCACTTAGAATTATAAGTGGTTCCTAGTGGAAGGCTTCCTTGAAGCCTTTAAAATATCCATAACACCTTGAGAAAGGTGTAAATCAGCAATTCTAGCTCCTCAAGAGCCAAGCCTTGAGGTGGAGGGACTTGAGGTCCGGATACCACACTCCTGTGCACAGGCCAGTAAGTCGTGAACTCTGGGCAGGCTCAGGGCAGGGTGGACTGCCAGGGACAGGAGCAGAGGGTACCAGGGCTGTCTGGCCCAATCTGGGCAATCAGAATCACTCTGCAAGGTTGAGATCTGATTTTCACTAGTACCCTGAAAAGGAGAGGAAGAGGGGGAAGGCATGCAAGGACTTCCCTTTCCAATCCAATAGAAAGGCATCCAGAGGACTGAGCCCAGTACTGGAGGCCTGCAGCAAAAGAGGAAGTTGGTGGTTGTCTGGGAATGCTGAAAAGATCTATCTGAGGAGTGCCCCAACTGGCAAAGACAGACCCCAGTACTTGTGGATTCAGAGCCCATTCGTGATGGCCCTGAGAAATTCTGCTGAGGGCGCCCCGCCAGCACATTGTCCTTCCCTGGGAGATGAACCGCTATCAGGAGGTGTTCAGGGAATAAGCCAGAGACCACAACTTCATTGCTTGTTGCACAAGGCTGAAGACCGAGTGCCCCTTGCTTGTTGATGTACCACATTGTGGTGGTATTGTCTGTCCTGACTTGAACCACTTTGTTCTGGACAGAATCTGAAAAGACCCAAGAGCTAAAAAGACAGCTCTGAGTTCCAGAAGATTGATGTGGAGCAGAGATTCCTGAGGAGACCACACTCCTGAGTGGTAAGGTCGCTATAGGAGCCCCCACCCTAACAGGGAGGCATCCGTGGTGAGGGTGAGGGAGGAGAAATGGGAAATGAAGGGAACCCCTTGTTTCAGATTGCTTTGATCCTGCCACCAGTGTAAGGCCAGGATCAGGGTTTGAGTAACTGGGACCAATTTGGTGAGGGGTCCTTCCTCTGAGACCAATAGGCCCTCAAATGGAACTGAATGTCCCTCATCTGAATCTTGCTCCTGCACAACAGCTGTGGAAGCAGCCATGTGCCCGAGGAGTTGCAGAAAATGCCTTGCTGGTGAGAGACCCACAGGGTAAAGGAGGATGCCAGGGCGATGAGTCTGTCCACCCTTTCCGAGGAAGAAAGGCCCTGGCTAACCTTGTGTTCAATTCTGCGCCTATGAAAGTTAGGGCCTGAACTGGTTCCAGAACTGACTTTGGTAAGTTTAGCAGGAATCCCAGAGAAGTGAGAAGCTGCTGGGTGACTTGCAAGTGGGATTTCACCTGACCTGGAGACTGACCACAATGAGCCAGTCGTCCAGGTAGGAAACACAACAACCCCTTGCCTTCTTAAATGAGCCACTACTACAAGAGACATTTGTGAATACCCTTGGCGCAGAGGTAAGGCCGAAGGGCATTGCCCTGAACTGGTAGTGGCCTGAGGGCAGTTCGAACCTGAGGTACTTTCGGTGGGAAGGCCTGATCAGAACATGAAAATAGGCATCCTTGAGGTCCAGGGAAGCTAGCCAGTCCCCTGGCCTTAGGGAAGGCAATATCATTGCCAGAGTTAACATTTTGAACTTTGGTTTCAACAGATGCTTGTTCAAGTATCTTAAATCCAGAATGGGCCGCCATTCTCCTGTCTTTTTTGGGGTAAGAAAGTATCTTGAATAAAGCCCCTTGCCCTGATGGCAAGGAGGAACCTTTCCACTGCTTTGCAGACCAGAAGAGAAGAAACCTCTGCTTCCAAAGCAAGGGCTTCTGAAGAGATTGCAGGTGGAAATGCCTGGCTCTCATCTTTGGAAAATATTTGAAGCTGAGAACAGACCCTGGCCTATTACCTCCAGAACCTATCTGTCGAAGTTAGGGACAGCCAGCTCTGGCTGAAATAGGCCAACCTGCCCCACTGGTACAGGAGAATCGGCCCTGGGCACCCCATCAGGGTGCCTGCTTAGCAGCAGCCTTAGGCTGAGGGAGGGAGACGGCTCCGTGCGCCACCGCCTCACCCCTGCCTTCTGAAGAAACCCTCTCACAGACAGCAGAGGAGGCTTGAAATTGGTAAAAGGCCTGGAAAAGGGTCTGCCCCTTACCTTCTGGGAGCATGCCTTTGTGGCATGGCATGCTTCTCCTTAGCCTGGGCACTTTTGTAGGTAGTTCTGTATTCATCCATCTTTTCATATAATTTTCTGTTTGCTCCCAAACAGAGAATTTCCCACTACAGGAAAATCCATAGCCTTTGACTGAGTATCTTGGGACAGATTAGTGCATCTGAGCCATGCCAACCTACGGAAAGCTACAGAAGTGGCCATGACCCTGGAGGAAACATCATTAACATCAACAGCAGTATGAAATTGAACTTTAGAGGCTTCAATGCCATCAGCAGCCACCTGTTCCAACTCACTAGCCAGCTGGCCATGGGCCTGCTTGGCTAACTGCAATACTGTCCCACCTAGATTTCTGATATCTAGCCACATAAGCCATATAATTTGCCTGCCTGAGTCCCAAAGAAGCTGCCATATACTGTTTCTTAGCCATGGCATCAATCTTCCTAGAATCCTTATCAGGAGGATGTGAGGCCAGAGGAATATTAGCCTTGTCACAGGCTGCAGCTTGTACCACACCTACATGACTACACTGCTCAATAAGGAAGTCTGTATCCGAGCCTGACAAAGTATACCTTCTGTCCATTTTTTATCTACAGGAGGGACAGAATGAGGATTTTTAAAATCTTTGTTGTTTGCTTCCTAAATGACTTATGCAAAGGAATAGACAACCTCCTAGACTCTGGAATATCCATCATTTCCACATAATCAGGCTCCTCTTGCTCATCCACAGCCTCCTCTAAAGGAAGCTGGAGGGTTTCTACAACCTTTTGAAAAAATAAAGAAAGAAGGGGACTCAGACAGAATAGGGAGATTCTAAAGGTCTGTCTGGAGAAATGCCCGGTTCAATGGGCACGTCCAGACCCTCCAACCACATATATTGATCAAATTCCTCCTCCCCTCCTGTGGTTCATAAAAATCCTCAACTTCAAAATCCTGAACCACTGGGACTGAACGAACCAACCTTTTACCAACTGTTGGTGGTTCTACAGATGCCTGAGACAGTGACTGGACAATCTGAATGGCTTTAGCTATCTCTGCAGCAGTTGGAGACACAATTCTGGACTCCAAACCTCCTGATTTCTTTGTCTTTTACTTGGGACTGGTTCCTCTGAACCAGTCTTCCTTTGCCGAGGAAGTCTCACCCTGGTCAGAGGGCACTCCCTCTGGTCCAGTGGGTACTGAACCGGGCTGGCCATCCGGTCAGCGGACTTTTGGCCTCTCGTTCCCTGAGCCGCCCAATCTCTTCTCCAGGGTGGCTGCAGGAAATTTACACACCTGGCAGTCTGACAGGAGGTGGTCAGCCTCAGACAATAGACACAGTGGTGTGTGGTCAGCCTTGGCAAAGGCGTCCACAGACATCACAGTGTTGAAACCCAGTGGGCCGGTTTTTCTTTTGGGTTTCTCAGACATAATGCCAGCCTAACCAAAAATCCTTTTGATGGCAGTGCTAGGTACACCCTTATCGGTTCCTAACCGTGTCACGGTATTTGAAAACCGTAATAATTTCGGTTTTTTAGAACCGATAAGAACCGGGAACCGCACTCTAAAACCCACAGTACAGTTTTAAAAGACAGAAAAAACCAA
This sequence comes from Neoceratodus forsteri, assembly GCA_016271365.2. Lineage (NCBI taxonomy): Eukaryota > Metazoa > Chordata > Ceratodontiformes > Ceratodontidae > Neoceratodus > Neoceratodus forsteri. The sequence goes on from CM057451.1 coordinate 542,100,830, forward strand.
GCGATCGGTTCAAAACCGAACCGATAATTAATTTTCCACACAGACTTGAATTTTTTGTACTTACGGTTACCAGATAGAGCTTTAGAACCGAAATGCGGTAAAAATAATGACTTTTGCCGGTTCAAATGAACCGAAAACTACTCTTTTGAACCGAGAATGAACCGAGCTGAAGGAGCTGATCTCCGGAGCGACTGTTCAGTGAAGTGGAGTAAAGAATCTGACAGTTTCATTTGAAACTGCCAGATAGAGCTTTGGGCACAGCGCCCTCGCGCTGTAGAACTCCAGATCTTCTGGAGTTAACTCCTTCCTCTCCGAGGCAGTTCAGCTGCAGTGGCTGACTGCTATTGTTATAATATAGCAAGACTTCATGGTGTTTGAAAGGAACCTCTACCTCTGTTTTCCGACGATCCATCACTTTTTGTATTGCTAGGGATCCCTTATTTTCCATTAAGGTTTTATATAACCTTGAAATGTACCCCCTAGATTCCCTCAGAGCACATTTTTGCTGTGTATACGTAATAGGATCGGCTGGGTCCTGTATTAATTCTCTCAGCCCAATTTTATGTGTAATATAATGTATACATTGGCAAAACCTAAAGGCATCTGAGTTCAGAAGTCCAAATTCTGACTGAAGCTGGGTAAAGGGCTTAGCTGTTTCCCCCATAACCATTTGTTGTGGATATGTAAGGCCTCTCATGGCCCACCTAAAAAGAGTTGGATCTGTTTCCGAGACTGGGAGGTCTGGTAGGTATATTAGATGGATATACTGCCAAACAGGTCTAGTTATTGCCCAAGTCTGCCTCGCTTGGAGCCAGATCGTCATGGTATGTTTGGTTAGTGTGTTTGTGATCCCCTTTAAATCTTTAGGGAGAGTTCTCCAAGGTAAAAGATTAAGGGGGATTGGGTGGCATTCTCTCTCCTCTATCTGTAACCAACCATGACTCTTTCCCCTAGTCAGCATTTTCAACACCGGTAAGAGCTGGGCTGCCATATAATAATTAGGGAGGTCCGGAAGCCCCATACCCACCCTGCTCCTTTCTTCTGTAAGAACTTCCCATCTTACCCTTGGTTTCTTTCCGGTCCATATAAATTCCGATATCTTTTTTTTTTTAAATCTTTCCAGTCCTTTGGGGGGATCGCAAGAGGAAGGGTTGTAAATAGGAACAGAAATCTAGGGAGAATATTCATTTTAATTACCTCTAATCTGTTCGTAAATGTAAGAGGGAAGAGGTTCCATTGATGCAAATCTGCCGTTATTTGTTGTTTAAGGGTTCCATAGTTATATTTATATAAAGTAGAGAGCTCAGTAGGGAATCTGAATTCCTAAATATATTACCTTGGTGTCCACCCATTTAAAGGGTACCAGCCTTGTTAATTCCTGATCTCCCCCCTCCCGCAACAAGACTTCAGATTTTACCATGTTTATTTTAAATCCTGAGGCTTCTCTGAATTGATTAATAAGTTCTAATAACTTGGGAATGGAGGAGGAGGGGTTACTTATGTAAATTAGGGTATCATCCGCATATAGTGAAATTTTATGGGTTGGATGTTGTATGGTGATACCGTTGATGTCCTCGGTTTGTCTGATTGCTTGAGCAAAAGGCTCCATGCTTATTGCAAAGAGTAAGGGGGACAGGGGGCAGCCCTGTCGTGTGCCTCTAGCAATTTTAAAGGAGGAGGAGAGGTTCCCATTAACTCTTACCATAGCCTGTGGTTGCTGGTATCCCAGCTGTACCCATTTTAAATAGTTGTCCCCTAAGCCCATTCTCTCCATTACCTGAAAGAGATATTCCCAGCTGAGCCTATCAAAGGCCTTTTCGGCGTCAAGAAACACAGCTAGTGCAGTGTGTTGTAAGGCCTTTTTTGCCTGCAAAATATTCAGAAGCCTTCTGATATTGTCAGCTAAATGGCGATAGGGGATGAAACCTGTTTTGTCTGGGTGTATTATTAGATCTATGTATTTTTGGAGCTGAATTGAGAGTGTTTTCGTGAATATTTTCTGGTCCTGGTTTAAAAGGGCTATAGGTCTGAAGGATTTGCATTTGGTCTTCTCCTTCCCTGGTTTGGGTATTACAGTTATTAGGGATTGTGTCCAACTTTCTGGAAATTTTGCCTCCTCCAGGGACTGGTTAAAAACCTCTGTAAGGATCGGGGCCAATGTTGAGGCTAAGATTTTGTAATATTCTCCATTAAGTTCATCAGGACCTGGAGTTTTTTCTGAGGGCAGCCTTTTTAATCACGGCTAGTGTTTCTCCTACTGTTATATGTCTATTTAGCTCCTCTTTGGCTGTCTCAGGCAGAGAAGGCAATTTTATGGAGTTTAGAAAAGCTTGGGATTTTTGTTGAATAATAAGATTATTTTGGTCTTCTGAATACAGAGTTTGGTAATATATTTGGAATTGGTTAGCTATCTCTTTAGGTGATTCCCATTTATGGCTAGGATTTCCCTTATCTTCAATGTACAGTACATATCTGTCTGCTTGGGCCTTTCGGAGTTGAAAAGCCAGCAGTTTAGATGCTTGGCCCCCTACCTCATGGTATTTTTGATTTGCAAAACGTAAGTACCCTTCCACCTTCTTGTTTTCAAAGTCTTGCAGTTTCTCTCTAGCTTGCCTTAGTTGTTTCAAGATTCTTATATTAGTTGGGGTAGATTTATGTTTCCGTTCCAACAAGTTTATTTCTGTTAGAAGTCTATTTTGTGTTAAAGTTGCAAGCTTTTTTGGGGCAGAGGCAAAGTTAATTATCTCCCCCCTGGTGACAGCCTTTAGCGTGTCCCATTTTAAATAGGCATGTGAACTAAAACCTTTGTGAATCTCTACAAATTCTTCCACTTTTTGTTTTATTTACAAAAGGTTTGTTGTTCGGTAAAGAGACATTCAATCTCCAGAGCGTTCGTTTGCCTTGAGGTGGGAGGGATAGACAGATGGTACTGGCGAGTGATCTGATAGGGTCATTGTGAGAATCTGGGAGTCCAGCACCTTACTCAAGTCTGTAGCTGAAGTGAAAAATAGATTGATTCTCGAGTAGGATCTTTGTGCATTAGAATAAAAAGTGTAATTTCTCTCTGTCGGGTGTTGAGCTCTCCAGAACTCCACCAGACCCATCTCCCTCGCTAGAGACATTAAGAGCTTAGAGGCTGTCTGATTTCCCACCAGTCGGTTAGAAGGTATGTCTCTTTGGGGGTGAGGGGCTGTGTTAAAGTCGCCTCCCAGGATTAGCTGGCCCTGCGTTAAGTGGGCCATTTTTTGAAATACTTTTTCAAAGAATTCTCCCTGCTGGGAGTTGGGGGCGTATATGTTTATACGGTCTATAACCTACCCCTGAATGTGAGCTGTGACCCTCACAAATCTTCCCTGTAGTGCACTCTCCGTGGTATCTATTGTTAAGTTTAAGCCTCTCCGTAGTAGCATAGCCACTCCAGCCTTTTTGGATTTAGGGTGGGAAGCTGCAATCACCTGGCCTACCCAGGCCCTTCTCAGTTTTAGATGTTTTGTCATTGAGAGATGCGTTTCTTGAAGGAAGATTACGTCTCCCTGAAGCCTTCTTAATTCTTGTAGTAATCTTGTTCTTTTAATAGGGGAGTTAATCCCTTTTACATTATATGAACATATATTTAGGGAAGTCATTTCTCCATTTGTTAACTAAAAAACTACTGGGAAATATTCCTTTCTGCGTCTGCATAGTTTACTTATATCTCTTGTAACTCCTATACAATTTTAATATTTTAAGTTGTGAGGAAAATATCTGTCTTTGTCTAGGATTTACTTCCAGGTGACTGTCTTTCAACTTCAGTACTACCTTCATACCTTCTTTTGTCTCTTCCCCTCGTGATAGTAAAACAAAAAAGAGCCTGGGGTGGGAGGATATAAGATATAAACGAGCAAACAACAACCAGTTAAAAAAAGGGAAAGATAAAAAAAGGACCCCTTAAAACTAGGGTTAGCAACAACAATAACCTTATTTCAAGCGTTTATTGCTGAGAGGAGTAGAGTTCGAATTCTCTTCACTCCTCTCTGCCTAGTACTTCCTAGGTGAAACCCTGGGAACTCCTCCTCTACAGTGAGGTAGGAGGTCACTAGGTTCACTCTTAGTGTGCAGGGTATATGACACTGACCGTCTCCCTATTAGAGACTTGGAGCATAGATCTTATTGCTTCTGGTTATTCTATACGTCACCGGCTGGTGGAGAGTTAATATCTGCCCAAGGACTTGCCCAGTCATTTACACATTCAAGTTTAGCATATTTTCTCCCCCCTTCTTGCCTTCAATAAGACATCTTAAATAATAGCCTCTGATTTACAGAATTGGGCACCTCTTTCTTTATCCCTCTGTTATTCCCATCTGAGACTATTCCTCCCTCCCCCGATAAATCAGAGGGCACTCCGATCTGTCTGAGGTCTAGCAGGATCTTTTTAACAAACCAAGATATTGGGCCCCTCAATGTCTCCTTAGCCCTGGCCTATCTGTACCTGGGTATTGCCTAAGAGATCGTGCGGGGGAACTGGGGAATCGCCCATCAAGTTCATTAACGATCCTGCATTATTGGTGCTACGAGAGGCAAATTATTGTCTACATAATTTTTGCTTTTCAGAAATGCCCAAACCTCTAAAACAGTCCAGCTACACTAACGTCCCTTCTTTTCTCTTTCTCCCCTTGGACCTTGAGAGTTCAATGCTGTTGTGATGCCTTTATGTTCAGACCCTTTTCACCTTGACTCGGTGCTCTTGCTGTTCGGAGTAGGATTTTGTTGGCATCCTTCATTAGTTGCTTCGGGAGGGATCCTGAAAATGCTCGCTTCTGCGGTTTGCTTACTGGACGCCACGTGCTTTTGGACAACTTTTGCTCCAACAGTTCGAGTTCTAAGTCTGGTACTGAAATCTCCCATTCTTTAAGCTGTGTCACCACCTCCAGCAAGGTCGAGAAGGTTTTCGGTCCTGAATCCAAGTGGAGACGCAATTTAGCCGGAAACAATAGTTGTGCTTTAATGTTCTTTTTCTCCCTTAGTTCTTTTATTACTGATCGCACTTTAAGCCTTTTGTTTTGGAGGGCTGGGGAGAAGTCTTGTTCGAAGTATATTGCTGCCCCTTGGTATTTAAGGTCCATGACTCTCCATGCCTCTCGCAGTACCCATTCTTTGCTCTGAAAGAACACCATTCTCACCACCCAGGACCGAGGCCGGGCTGACGGGCTTGCAGGTTTAGGGACCAACGAACTATGCACTCGATCCATTGTGAGGTCTACCTCTGAAGGAATCTCAAGCGTAGAGTGGAGTGACTTTTGAATAAAATCTATAGGGGTTGCAAAACCCTCTTCTGCACCCTCGGAACTCCGTGGATCCGGAAATTATTCCGGCGCGAACGGTTTTCCATATCTTCTAACCGTGTGTGGGTGTCTCTTTCTTTCTGCAAGAGGAACAGTATTATTCTTTGGTCTGTATCTTGGAGTTCTGTTACCTCCGTGATCTTCGCCGTGTTCTCTGCGATACGTGAATCCATATTTTTAACATCTTGTCGGAGATCTGCCAAAGAGGATTCGATTTTCTGAACTGAGATATGGATTTGTTGCAGTGTCCATTCCATTTTTCTAGGTCGAAGAGAGTCATCTTCCTCCAATTCAAGTGAGGATTCAGAGATTGTACGCTCTCGGCGGGACCGGGCCGTGAAGCCATCCATTTCCTCATCTAGTGTTAATTGTTTAAATTTAGCTTGAGAATTATTATTCCTCAGTCCTTTCGGTTTGTTACCTTTGGTGGACATTTTATGCTCCTGAATCTAAGCCCGGAAGGGTCTAAAATTATTTCTGATGGAAGGATTTGATTAGATTAGCTGGGTTTGTCTTAGAGCTCTCTGTCTAGGCTTCCATCTGTCTGGTGACATCACCGGAAGTCGTACTCATCCATTTTTTTCATATACTTCTCTGTCTGCTCCCCAAACAGAAAATTATCCACCACAGGGAAATCCATGGCCTTAGCCTGGGTGTCCTGTGAGAGGCTAGTACATCTTTATTTATTTTTTATTTTATTTAGTTTTTGTTGACCGGGTAAGTGCACTAGACAAATCCTGCCTATTTTCAGGCACAACCTGGGAGAGGGGGATACAGATGAATGCCAACTGACCTTAAACCAGATTAAGCTGTTGGTGGTATTTTTAGTGAATGAGGAAATTTGGCCAGGACACCGGGAAATTCCCTACTCTTTTCGATAAGTGCCATGGGATCTTTAACAGCCACCTGAACTACCACCAATCAGGCAGATGGAACCTCGGTTTAACGTCTCACCCAAAAGACGGCACCTCAGAAGTGCAGCACCCCTCTCATGCTGCACTACGGTGTCAGTACTGGGATATTAACCCAAGTGCCAGATGTGGGAACTGAACCCACAGCCCTCTGATCTCCCGGCCCCAGAGGCAAGTGTGCTGCCTACTGAGCCACTGACACTGTAAATCTGAGCCAAGCCAATCTCCGAAGAGACACAGATGTAGCCATGACTAATGATGATACGTCATTAGAGTCTACAGCAGCATGAAATTGGATCTTAGATGCCTCTATCCCATCAGTAGCCACCTCCTCCAGCTCCTTGGCCAGCTGGGGGGAAGCCTGTTTAGCCAGTTACAGAACAGTATCTCATCTGGACTTCTGGTTGTGTAGGCCATATAGTTAGCCTGCCTGAGTCCCAAGAAGGATGCCAAGTACTGTTTTTTGGCCATGGCATCCAGCTTCCTAGAGTCTTTATCTGGGGTGCGTATAGCCAAGGGTATGTTAGCCTTATCACAGGCTGCAGCCTGCACAGCCTCAACATGGCTGCATTGCTGGTACAAGAACTCCGTACCTGAGCCTGACAGCATGTACCTCTTGTCCATTCGTCTGTCCACAGGAGGTAAAGAATTTGGTGTTTTAAGCAGTCTTTGTGTCTGTTTCCCCAGGGATTTATGGAGGGGAAGAAAAAATTGCTCACCTTAGTAATTGCTTTTCTTCTCATGGAGTCTTGCATATTATGACTAATGCAGTTAGCCACTGCACTGAACTGCCCGGAGGAAGAGTTAACTCCAGGGAGTCTGGAGTTCTACAGCGAGGCGCTTATGCCAAAGGCTATCTTGGCAGTTTCAAATGAAACTGTCAGATCTTACTGACTAATACTAAGCAACAAGTCTGTGTGAAAGCTCTACACTAGCCAAATGGCTACCTACTAGTAGAAATAACAACAATATAAACAACAATAACAATAATAACAATGAATAATAGTATTATTAGTTACCCCCCTGACAAGCACCATTAGGACCCCCCCTTCCCCCAAAGACTCAAGTCCAGGAAGGGGGCCAATATATACCTAAATAAAATAACCTAGTTCCCTAACCCTAAATAAAAGAAGGTAAGGAAAAAAACTACAATGGCATGACACAGTGCTTGCACTAATTTGCCACCCCTACCCAAGTAGAAGTTCTGAGAGGGGCAGGAGGGAGGGTGGTCATAATATAGCAAGACTCCATGAGAAGAAAAGCAATTACTAAGGTGAGTAATTTTTTCTTCAAACACCATGAAGTCTTGCTATATTATGACTAATGCAGATTACACAGCAGTACCTCCATGGAGGAGGGTCAGAACCACTTAGGAAATAGGCTCAGAAGCACAGCTGTGCCGAAGCGAGCATCTCTCCTGGACTGAATATCCAGGGAATAATGCTTGGTAAAAGTGTGAACTGTTTTCCAAGTAGCAGCTTGACAGATTTCAGAATGGGAATATCTAGCAGCGCTAGAGATACAGCTGTACCCCAGATGGAGTGAGCCCTCAGTCCTGAGGGGTTCTCTACCTAGTTTTTGATAACAAAATTGGATACAAGAGACAATCCACCTGCAATTGTCCTCTTAGTGGCAGGTTTCCCTTTGCCAACCTCGCCATAGGTAAGGAAGAGTTGGAGGGATTCGAACCTGTGACCCTTGGAGCGTTCCAAATAGTAGCTCTTTTGACGTCCAAGCTCTGCAGTCTCCTCTCACCTGAGGAAGAATGCTCAGTGAAAAATACTGGAAGAGATATGGATTGGTTCAGGTGGAAATCTGAAACCACTTTAGGCAAAAACTTTCTGTTAGTCCTGAGGACTACCTTATCTCTGTGGAAAGAGATAAAATCTTCTTCCACTGACAGGGCCTGTAGTTCACTTATGCATCTGGCAGAAGTGATAGCCACTAGGAAAACAGTTTTCCAAGTTAGAAACTTGAGCTCTGCTGAGGACAGAGGCTCAAAGGGAGGTTGCATTAACTGAGCAATGCAAACATTCGGGTCCCAGGCGGGAGCTGGTTCTCGAAAAGGAGGGTTAGTGTGAAGTAACCCCTTAAAAAACTTGGAAAACACAGGGTGAGAAGAAAGGGAAGCAGGCTTCCCTGCTGACACAAAAACAGAGACAGCTGCCAGATGAACCTTTAAGGTAGCTGGCCTAAGGCCTAAGGAATTTAAATGGACCAAATAGTCCAGTAAAATGGGCAGATCAGCAGATTCTGGGATAATCTGCTTCTCAGAGCACCAGATGGAAAACCTTTCCACTTAGAATTGTAAGTGGCCCTAGTGGAAGGTTTCTTGAAGCCTTTAAATATCCAGAACACCTTGAGAAGGTGTAAGTCAGCAAATTCTAACTCCTCAAGAGCCATGCCTTGAGATGGAGGGATTTGAGGTCCGGATACCACACTCTCCCCTGTGCACATGCCAGCAAGTCGTGGACTCTGGGCAAGCTCAGGGCAGGGTGGACTGTCAAGGACAGAAGCAGTGGGTACCAGGGCTGTCTGGCCCAATCTGGGAACAATCAGAATCACTTTGCAGGGCTGAGATCTGATTTTACTAGTACCCTGAAAAGAAGAGGAAAGGGAAAGGCATACAGGAACTTCCTTTCAATCCAACTGAAAGGCGTCCAGGGGACTGAGCCCAGCACTGGAGGCCTGCAACAAAACAGAGGAAGTTGGTGGTTGTCTGGGGCTGCGAAAGATCTATCTGAGGGGTGCCCCATCTGGCAAAGACCGACCCCAGCACCTGAGTTCGAGAGCCCATTAGCATGGCCCTGAGAAATCCTGCTGAGGCATCCGCCAGGACATTGTCCTTCCTGGAAGGTGAACTGCTATCAGGGAGGTGTTCGGGAGTAAGCCAGAGACCACAACTTCATTTTCTCGTGCACAAGGCTGATGACCGAGTGCCCCTTGCTTGTTGATGTACCACATTGTGTGTGTTGTCTGTCCTGACTTGAACTACTTTGTTCTGGACAGAAGCTGAAACGCCGAAGCAGAAAGACAGCTCTGAGTTCCAAAAGGTTGATGTGGAGCAGAGATTCCTGAGAGACCCACTCCCTGAGTGGACAGGTCGCCAAGTGAGCTCTCCACCCTAACAGGAGGCATCCGTGCTGAGGAGGTGAGGGAGTGGGAGGCGGAATGAAAGAACCCCTTGTTTTAGATTGCTTTGATCCTGCCACCAGTGTAGAGCCAGGATCGAGGTTTGGGTCACTGGAACCAATTGGAAAGGGGTCCCTCCTTTGAGACCAATAGGCCCTCAAATGGAACTGAATGTCCCTCATCTGAATCTTGCTCCTTGCACTACCGCTGTGGAAGCAGCCATGTGCCCTAGGAGTTGCAGAAAATGCCTTGCTGGTCGAGAAACCCAGAGGGTAAAGGAGGATGCCAGGGCAAGAGCCTGTCTACCCTTTCGGGGAAGAAATGCCCTGCTAACTTTGTGTCAATTCTGCACCTATGAAAGTTAGGTACCTGAACTGGTTCCAGAACTGACTTTGGTAAAATCTCAGGAATCCAGGGAAGTGAGAAGCTGCTGGGGACTTGAAAAGAAAGTTTTACCTGATCACAGGACTGACCACTATAGTATTGATGTCCAGTGAGAAAACAACCAATCCACTATCCCTAAATGAGCCACTACCACAGCTAGACATTTTGTGAATACCCTTGGCGCAGAGGCAAGGGCGAAGGGCATTGCCCTGAACTGGTAGTAGCCTGAGGGCAGTTCGAACCTGAGGTACTTACAGTGAGAAGGCCTGATCAGAACATGAAAATAGGCATCCTTGAGGTCCAGGAAGCCAGCCAGTCCCTGGCCTCGGGAAGGCAAAATCATTGCCAGAGTTAACATTTTGAACTTGGTTTCAAAAGATGCTTGTTCAGGTACCTTAAATCTAGGATGGGCCGCCTTCTCCTGTCTTTTTGGGTAAGAAAGTATCTTGAGTACAGCCCCTCCCTGATGGCAAGGAGGGACCCTTTCTACTGCTTTGCAGTCCAGAAGAGAAAAACCTCTGCTTCCAAAGCAAGGGCTTCTGTAGGATTTGCAGTGGAAAATGTCTGGCCCTCATCTTTGGAAACTGTTTGAAGCTGAGAACCAGACCCTGGCTTATTACCTCCAGAACCCATCTGTCTGAAGTTAGGACACCCAGTTCTGGCTGAAATAAACCAACCTGCCCCCACTGGTACAGGAGAATCGCCCTGGGCATCCCATCAGGGTGCCTGCTTGCAGTAGCCTTAGGCGGAGGAGGGGACTTCTGTGCCCTGTCTCCTCTGCCTCTGAAGAAAACCTCTGTGCAAACGCAGAGGAGGCCTGAGATTGGTAAAAAGGCCTGTGGAAAGGCCTGCCCCTACCTCTGGGAGCGTGCCTCTGTGGAGTGGCATGCCTCTCCTTAGCCTGGGCACTTTTGTAGGTAGTTCATCCATCTTTTTCATATAGTTTTCTGTTTGTTCCCCAAACAGAGAATTACCCACTACAGGAAAATCCATAGCCTTTGACTGAGTATCTTGGGACAGATTAGTGCATCTGAGCCATGCCAACCCACGGAAAGCTACAGAAGTGGCCATGACCCTAGAGGAAACATCATTAACATCAACAGCAGTATGAAATTGAACTTTAGAGGCTTCAATGCCATCAGCAGCCACCTGTTCCAACTCACTAGTAGCTGGCCATGTGCCTGCTTAGCTAACTGCAATACTGTGTCCCATCTAGATTTCTGATATCTAGCTACATAAGCCATAATTTGCCTGCCTGAGTCCCAAAGAAGCTGCCATATACTGTTTTTTCACATGGCATCAATCCTCCTGGAATCCTTATCAGGAGGATGTGAGGCCAGGGAATATTAGCCTTGTCACAGGCTGCAGCTTGAACCACACCTACATGACTACACTACTCAGTGAGGAAGTCTGTATCAGAGCCTGACAAAGTATACCTTCTGTCCATTTTTTTATCTACAGGAGGGACAGAATGAGGATTTTTTTAAATCTTTGTTGTTTGCTTCCTAAATGACTTATGCAAAGGAATAGACAACCTCCTAGACTCTGGTATATCCCACGTAATCAGGCTCCTCTTGCTCATCCACAGCCTCCTCTAAAGGAAGCTGGAGGGTTTCTCAACCTTTTGTAAAACATAAAATGAGAAGGGACTCAGACAGAATAGGAGGAGATTCTAAAGGTCTGTCTGGAGAAATGGCAGTTCAATGGGCACGTCCAGACCCTCCAACCACATATATATTGATCAAATTCCTCCTCCCCTCCTGTGGTTCATAAAATTCCTCAACATCATACTCCTGAACCACTGGAACTGGAAACCAACCCTTTACCAACTGATGGTGTTCGACAGGACCCTGAGACAGTGACTGGACAATCTGTATGGCTTTAGCTATTTCTGCAGCAGTTGGAGAGACAATTTTGGACTCAAACCTACTGATTTCTTTGTCTTTTCACTGGACTGGTTCCTCTGAACCAGCCTTCCCTTTGCCGAGGAAGTCCCGCCTGGTCAGAGGCACTCCCTCTGGTCCAGTGGGTGCTGGACCGGGCTGGCCATCAGGTCAGCGGACTTTTTGGCCTCTCGTTCCCTGAGCCAGCCCAATCTCTTTTCCAGGGTGGCTGCAGGAAAATTTTTACACACCTGGCAGTCTGACAGGAGATGGTCAGCCCCCAGACAATAAACACAAATGGTGTGTGGGTCAGCCTTGGCAAAGGCTTCCCCCACAGACATCACAGATGTTGAAACCAGTGGGCCCGGTTTTTCTTTTGGGTTTCTCAGACATAATGCCAGCCTAACCAAAAACTTGCCCTTTTGATGGCAGTGCCAGGCAAGACACCTACTTCGGTTCCTAACACGTGTCAGGTATTTGAAAAACCTAATTTTAAAGCAAGGTTTTTTTAGAACCGATAAGAACCAGGAACCGCACTCTAAAAGCCCAACCAACACTTTAAAACGTTAATTTCAGCAAACAGATCGGTTCAAAACCGAACCGATAATTGAATTTCCACACAGACTTTAATTTTTATACTTACGGTTTACCAGATAGAGCTTTTAACCGAAATGCGGTAAAATAAATACTTTTTGCCAGTTCAAATGAACCGAAAATACTCGCTTGAACCGAGAAATGAACCGAGCTGAAGGAGCTGATCTCCGGAGCGACTGTTCAGTGAAGCGGAGTAAAGAATCTGACAGTTTCATTTGGAAAACTGCCCGAATAAACTTTGGCATAAGCGCTCTCGCGCTGTAGAACTCCAGACTCCCTGGAGTTAACTCTTTCCTCTCCGGGGCAGTTCAAGTGCAGTGGCTAACTGCATTAGTCATAATATAGCAAGACTTCATGGTGTTTGAATAGACAATCTTTTTGACTCTGGGATGTCCATCATTTTTACAAATTCAGGCTCCTCTTGTTCCTCAGCAGCTTCAACCAAAGGGAGCTGGAGGGTTTCTGCCACTTTTTTGTAAAACAAAAAGTGGGAAGGGGACTCAGAAAGCCTTGGAGGGGAAACTCTAGAAGGCCTGTCTGGGGAGATGTCCGGTTCTATGGGCTCATCCAGACCTTCTGTACCATCATCATCATTGTCGAGTCTTCATCCCCCTCCAGATCCAGTTCATAATACTCTTCTGGGGAATAATCCAGAACCGGAGGAATCGACCAAACCGAACACCAACTGAGAGGTGCCGGATCGGTCGGAACTGGACAGAGTGGTTCTACAATACTAATCACCCTGGCAATTTCTTCGGCGGTTGGATGATGCGGTTCTGGATCCGAACCGGCCGATTTCTCCTTTCTCTTTTTCTTAGCCGGAATCAACCCCTCAGGATTGGCTCTCCTTTTGCCCGAGGGAGGCTCGCTCAGGTCAGAGGGTACTCCGTCATGTTCGGTTAGAACCAAACCGGGCTGGCAATCTGGGTCAACGGACTTCTCGGCCTCCTTTTCCCTAAGCCTTCCCAATCTTTTATCCAGGGTGGCCTTAGGAAAATTTTTACATATTTGGCAGTCTGAATCAAGGTGGTCAAAACCCAGACAGTAAACACAGGTGGTGTGGGGATCAGCCTTAGCAGAGTCCTCCCCACACTCACTGCAGTGTTGAAACCCAGTGGGCACGTTTTTCTTTTGGGTTTCTCAGACACAGCCATCCTAACACTTACCCTTTAATCGGCTTAAGTCAGGCATGACCCCCTTATCGGTTCCCTAACCATGTTATGGTATTGGAAAAATGTCTGAAACACGTTTTTTTCTAGAACCGATAAGGACCGGTACCTCACACTAAACAGTGAAAAATAAAACAGAATTAAATTAAACCAGACGATCGGTTCAATTGAACCGATTGAAAACCTCTTTTACAATTTCCACACACAGAATAACACTCAGTCCACTACCTAAGCACTTACTGTACCGCAGACAGGGATCTGAACCGAAGTAGAATAAGAAAAAAGCAGTATAAAACTGATGTTTTACTGTTACCAAACCGAAAGCAATGGAGAGATCTCCGGAGCGACTGTTCAGTTAGGTGGAGTAAAGAATATGACGGTTACACTTCAAAGTGCAGCATACAGAGGTTTGAACCAAGCTCGAGCTCAATCTTCTATGCTCTGGCATAGAGTTAACTCTTTCCTCTCCGGAGCAGTTCAAGTGCTGGGGCTAACTGCATAATGTCACAATACAGCAAGACTTCAAGTTGTTTGAATACCTCATTTTCAGTGGGGTCCTGTGTTTGCCCATTTTTATGGCTCAGTGGACTGAAGCACTGAGAGGTTAAGTGACTTACTCTGAATCACATGTAACTGGCTCTTATAGGATTTGTACCTAGGTCTCCTGGTTCCCAAGCCTGCTGTGTTCTAGCCACTAGACCACGCTACTTCTACTAACAAAAAAAAATAAAAAAAAATGGGTGAAATAAAAAGTTTTTTTTAACTTACTACTTGTGTTCCTTAGCACCAAGGTGGCTCTTGGCCAACTCTTGAGCTTCTGCAGCTGCAGCCCCCCCACCATCTCCCAGGACATATGTTTCTCCTCCATGGTGCCCTGTGATTTGCCCCCATGGCAGGGCCTACTGGTTGGTCCAACACCCTTGAAAATACTCAGCCAGTTTTCCAGAAAAAAGTGCCTAGCTCTGCAGGTGTGGGGCCTGCAAGTTGGTGGGCTATCATGCTGTATATCGGGGGATATTTACTTTCCTTTTTCACCTAGAGGTTGCCACATACTGGGACATAATAACATGTGCAAGCTGAACACATGCCCTGCCAATATCATGGATGATTTCCCCATCCTGCGGTCCCATGCTGCCCCTCTATTATGGTTACACAGCGGGTGGTATCATAGCAAGGATCTGATGTCCTCTCATCTGGAGAAAAGCAGCATCCATTGGTATGCTCAACTCTTCTCCTCGGCTGGCCCCCAATGGCACAGGCTCGTTTCAAACCCAGGTTGTAGAGGTCACATGCAGTAGTGCTACCAATGCACCAACACGGTGGCTGAAATAAAGTTTTGCATGTTTTGAATATTCTGTAGTAAACATTTTCTGAGTCTCCTTCTCAGTCACAAAGAGGTGTCCCTAACCTGTTTGCAGCAGGTCACAGCCCTTCCCTGGGTAACTGCAAAAAAATAGTCTGCATAGGGGAAGGTAGTCACCATGGAAATTTCTCACTGTACATACTAGGATAGGAGAAAGAGGGATGATATGATTAAGGCTTTCAAGTACCTCCATGGAATAAACAAGGTGGACAGAAACATGCTATACTTAATGAGTGGCAACACAGCTACCAGGGGTAATGCCCTAAAACTGGTGGAAGGGAGGTTAAAGAAGGATCTCAGGAAGTACTTATTTTACAGAAAGGGTGGTGACAGACTGGAACAAGTTTCTAGAGGAGGTCATTGGGGCTGAAACAGTGGGACAGTTCACAGGGGGAATGGGACATGCAGATGGGAATAGGGTGTAAGGGGCAGATTGGGAGGTAGAGAGGACTGACAAAGGCACAGTCACAAAATCAGACAAGCCTAGGCACACTGGATTGGCTGCTAGGCCTGTATTTGCCATCATTTTCTTTGTTTCTACGCTCAAAGCATGGCAACCCTTGCTAAGTCTGTTGCAAAGTTTTGCAACACCCCCTGCTACAGAACTATAAAAGGCAGAAGATAAGGGTATTGCAACTTTGCAATCAACACGTAAAGTGGCGGGGAGGGATGGCGATCATCGTAGGTCCCTGTAAATGAGCAGTTGGTGGGAGGACGGGGATAGGGTGGCAGGGGGAGTTCCATGAGATGCAAGAGATCTAGAAGTGGACAGTGACTAGAAGCAGGCATAAAGGCAAGGGCACTTCCAGTGGCACCGCAGGACATCATGAACTTGCAGACTGGCACTATCCCATCCTGTAACCCTGTGGATAATACTAACCAGCAGGTTAGTGGGGTATACCCATCAGGGACGTCATACCAAGAAACTTTCAGTGGGGGGGCACACAGTTTAAAATTAATCAAGGGAGATCACTAAATTATATATCTACACTCTGCCTTAAAAGCAATACTTTGATGGGAATTTGGGTGGACATGTACCCCGAAAGACTCTATGGGCAGGTGTGCACATACCCCATTAACATTCTGATGCATTATCTGCCCTGCAACAAAGTCACAGAGGAGACGTCTTCTACCCACAGACTATGCACAACTATGAGGCCACTAGTGTAAGATTAAAACTAGCCCTTCACAGCACCAGGCAGCCCCCTTGCCCAGGAAAGATTCTTAACTCATAAAAACCAAGAAATTATATTTCTGTCAACTTTGTCCATCTGCTGAATCCTGTGCTGTTATACAATCCTATTGTACATTTCTTCTCATTAATGTTTTCCTTCTTTCCATGAAGCTTTTTTTCTCCCTGGCTATGTCTGTCAGGGATATACTCTGATGTTCATCAAGGATAGCTCCACCACTGGACCACACCTCTGGAACTTTAAGTTGTTGGCATCAGAACCGCTCAGAAACGTTTGCTGGCCTGGGGATGCACAAGTTGATGTACTACATTGACACCTATATAACGTGGGTGGCCACATCACTCCTCAGTTCTTTCTCCTGCTGTCAACCACTCATCAAATCACATGAAGAAACAACATGATTGTTGATTCAACATTTATTTTATTTTCACTAGTTTTCCACTATCTTTGCTATTTTATGCCGTGGTCTAAAGAACCTTAAATGGAAATTACGTACTTACCGTAATTATTGATCTTCTTGGACAGTCTCCATCACTCATTCACACTAGTGGGATAGCGCCAGAGGCGCTAGGACCAAGCGGGACCCTAAAATTTTCTGAAGGGTCGGCGCCAATACAGGAGCACGCATGCGCAGCACCGCGAGACTAGCTTGTGCCTGTGTAGGCTATCTTGGTGTCGACCCTCCAACCTCCTCAGTACCTTTTTGACCGAGGAGGTGCAGCGTAGCTAATGAGAATAACTCATCCTGAGTTTCTGGGCTTGAGAGGGCCCAGATGGCCTTTGCAAGAAATGTCAAAGAATAATGTCCTCACAGTCTGAACCATAGGACCATGAAGACCAGGAAAGAAAATGAGTGAACCCAGGGGATGGTGGGTGTGAAAGTGATGGAGACTGTCCAAGAAGATCAATAATTACGGTAAGTACGTAATTTCCATATCTTCCTGGACTAAGTCTCCATCACTCATTCACACTAGTGGGAGAGTACCGAGCTAAAACCAACAACCCTGAGTAGGGTGGTAGGAGATAGGGTTCACTCAGAAAGGACAGCCAAGGGCTGTCCTGCTAATAAAAAGAGCTGTCTTGTAAAGAGCAACTAGAACATAGTGCCCACAAGATAAGCGCTCGAGTTGTAACTCACCACTTTGCAGACTACTGCAATGGACACAAATGAAAGTCCGCCAGGAAGCCGCAACTACTCTAGGAGAGCGGCAAGAACCTGGCCTCACAATTTGGTCTAGGACCAAAATTAATAGTGTCAAAGACATGTACTAATGTAACGTAAAAGGGATCTCAGGAACTGAAAGAGTCGAAGATAAAGTCTACTGGTTCAGGGTAGACCGGAAAGTGCAGATGGAAACCCCCACTATCAAGTATGGCTGACCTGTAAACAACAGGTCCAGGAGCACTTGAACCCCTTACTTGGTGAGCAAGGGGGTCCAGGTGGGGTTAGCCCATCAAGGAAAATGGTCTCCACTTAGTCACAGGAACTTTCCTGATGGAAGGCCAAGCACGACTTAGAAGCCTCTCGTGGTGGTCTAGTAGAACCAGATCCTACCCACTGCATATCCTAAAAGGAATCATCCTGCCCCTGTGTGTACAACTGGAGTAGTAGTCTCTGAACTCAGGGAAGAAAGGAAAAAGTGTACAGGAGGACATGTCCACTGTGAAAAAACATTCCGACAAAAAAAAACAGGGGCTAGATTTCTAAGGCAAATAGAGGGAGATGAGTATCGAGGAGGGACACAGCAGGACCAAGTTAGGGCTAATCCACTTGTTGAAGTGACTAAAAGAGGCAGTGACTCAATGAGGTGAGGCACTACCCACTCTGGCCTCCCTGAAGGGAATAGGAAAGGATTCTAGTTTGTTTGCTGAAAAACAAACATCATAACTCCATCATGCACTTGAAGAGGATAGCTTCGTGAGCGACTGGCATGGACCGGTGCACAGGAACCAAAGGTGTGAATATTTGAGAAGCTACCTCAGAAAAAAGACCTACTTGACCTTCCATCAAGAAGGAGAAAATCGCCTGTTAAGTTAAGCAAGCAAGGAAGTAGGAACCTGAGTTCCGATTCGGTGGAGAGTCACTTCTGCTGCTACAAGGCTCTGCTCAAGAGAAGAAAGCCTGATAAAAAGAAAGGGGAATTAACAGACTGGACAGTCGCCTAGGTCTAGGAAATGTCTCTGAATGAGAGAAATCTCTCTTAGAGAAAGAGATGACCCATACCACCGCCAGATCGGACTTCTCCTAGGGGAAGAAGAAGTCAGGTACTCTTTACCGTACTCTGGAGATGAGCGCCTCAGGGGCTGAGGCGGAACCTGACCAGATCAAAAAAAGGGGGTTATCGAGTAATTTCGGGTTAGGCCCTGTGCTGTGATAAAACATTTTTTTTTTTTTAGTCCGAACCTAACAAGGCTTTCAGGCTGCTATTTTGCAAGGATTGTCTCAACACAGAATGACGAAGATGTTCTCCATCTGAGTGCAGGAGGAGTCTGAGCATCCATACTGAAATCATGACCGGACTAATAATCACAGCTGGAGAGATGTTAACCACCTGTGCCGAAGAAGCCACCGAAGGGGCAATATCACAAGGGGGCTATATACCCCTATCAAAGGAGCGCAAGAGCCAGAGTGGCTCCCGACCATTAAATTAGAATGTTCCACAGAGTGTAATTGTCTTGATGATTGAAAAAGTCTAGATACAGAAGTGTATGGTCCATAGACACAGTGTGAAATACTATAGTTGACCCCATTACTGTGGAATGACTGAAAAGATTTTCCATCACGGACTCTGATGATAGAGAGGATGTGCCCTTCAGTATATAAAATGAGTTCTCCGCTGTATTACTGACCAGAAGTACAGGGAAAGACCCATCTAGATGCACTTCTACCCTAGAAGAACCTCCAAGAGAGGTCTAGGTCAGAGCCACTAGAGACTCTGCCATCAGGAAGGATGTCGAGGACCTTTGTACCTTGTAGGGAGCTGAGAAAGTGCTGAGCAGAATGAGATTCCGCTGGCAGAGCAGTAGAGCAGAGTTCCATCAGCAGAAAACCGCTGGATGACACAAGATCCCACATAGACTGCCACTCACTAAGATGTGTGGAAAAAATAATCCGCAGAACAGGAGTTCATTTTGCGATAAACATCCAGCCACAAGTTCTGTGGAAAGGAAAAATGTGTCACTAATTCTGCTATATAGCACCCATTAGCACCCGTGCAGCACCAGCATCACTCGAGGCACAGGAGGGCACCAAGCAGTGCTTATGCCATCCTGGGTGATACCCGAGGGCAGCAGCGGCAATGCCCGCAGGCACCCCCGGCACCCATGTAGCAATGATACCCAAGGGCACCCCTGATACCCATGGTACCATGGCACCCATGACACCCATGGCAAGAATGGCACCAGAGGGCACCAGTGGCACCCATGGGTGCCTGTGGTGCCACCCGCAGCACCACTCATGGGTGCACTGTGCCACCCAGACACCAGTGGCACCACTGACGGTGCCGACAACCAATGGCAGCAACAAGAGCACCCCCGGGACTGCACAGAGCGATGGCACCGACCCACGGCTCCAATTAAGGCACGGTGCCAACCAATGCACCAAGGCTCGGTGCCAACCAAGGCACTGAGCCACGGCTCTGAGGCACGGCGCCGACCAAGACACCAAGCCACGGTGCCAAAAGAAAATGCCAATGGAAATCCTGAGAAGGGGAGAAGGAAAAAGGTGGTGCCCGTGCCGGCCCCTGCATGGAAAAGGGAGGGGAGGTAGGCACGAGGGGTCGACACGATGGCAAAGGCACCAAGAGGGCACCTCACCATTCATGATCCAATCGACCCGGCTCCGGTCCAATGGCTCTGAGGCCCGGAGGTCCCGAAATCAGGAACAGAGCCAGGAAAAACTGGAAAGTCAAACTCCCTGCTCCATAGAAGTGGCCCAGAGGTGAAACTGCCCACCGGAGCTCCAACGAGGACAGAGATGGAGCTTGGAGTTGAGAATGCAGCCATTAGGAGCGGGGCCAAGAGGAACCCACCAAAGTCGGTTCAGGCCCATCGCCCCTCCCGACGAACAATCCTCGTGCAGACGTACCAACGGGCAACCTCGAGCGGCACCGATTCTGCTTCCCCCAACAAGGAAGAGGAGCTCGAGGTTAAGCGGAGCCGGATCCCCGGAACCACTAGATTTGTGCTTTGGAGGACTGTCCTCCCCCGAGCACAGGACTGTCCATAGTCGGACCCCTCCCCCAGTTAATTAAGGGCGGCGGACCGGACACAGCCCCTCTGCCATAAAAACTTTCAAACAAAGTCCTCCTACCGTCACCGCTACCATCTAAGGATGACTCAGTTGATGGCAGGAAATAATTTATTTTTCTTCTTCTTCATAATCTTCTTGTTCGTAAAATAAGAAATTGCTACTTAAAATATTAAATTAAACGTTAAAAGCTGCTGTCCTATAGATGAAAACTTAGACTCCGGCAGACGAGCAATGTCGACATCCAAGCGCACTCTACGGCGGGAGAAAAGGAACTGAGGCGGTTGGAGGGTCGACGCCAAGATAGCCTACACAGGCGCAAGCTAGTCTCGTGGTGCCACGCATGCGTGCTCCTGTCTCAGCGCCGACCCTTCAGAAAATTTTAGGCTCCCGCTTGGCCCTAGCGCCTCCAGCGCTATCCCACTAGTGTGAATGAGTGATGGAGACTTAGTCCAGGAAGATTTAAGGTTTTTGCAACTGTGGCTAGAAGATCTACAAAGATGAAGCACATTCCATCTGTGTTTGCTGTTTGGGATCATCCCACAATGTAAGGGTTTATGTGACTTGTCAGAGATTCAACCAGGCCATGAGGAGATGTCACTGGAAAGTCATTAAGTCCTTCATTATTAAAAAGGCCATGGACACTGCCAATAAGGCTGTGGGCTCAAAGCCAGCATCTCCATCTCTCTCATACATCAACTGCTGCCATGAGGAAGTCTTCCCTGCAGTCGGTAACACTCACTGATGGGGTCACTGAAGTCCAGAGATAAGGACAAGTCTTCCAAGTCCTCATTGTTCAGCCATCACTACAAGTACAATGATAAAGCTCCTGCTTTGCCAGTAAGGTTGAGGTTCCCACTCTGTCCAGAGGGTAAGTTCTTATCATCGTCTGCTAAAGCCTCCCATACCATCCAAGAAGCACCAAGTTTGGGGCCTGGCTGTGGCTCTTCCACATATCTACTATTAGTGGTTTGCAACCTCAGTCGATGGGCACCGTTCAGTCGACACTGGTCACTGCCACTTCTCTGCAAGTAGTCATCGACTCACAAGTTGTGCTAACCACTGCATCAAAGCTCTTTTGGTGACTAACGCTAACCCTTCTGCCGATAATCACGGCTGTACTATCGACTGGTCTTACCCCGTCAGCACTGTTGTCACTGATACTCACAAAGCACACTCATTGTTCCTCCCTCACAGCCACCACCTCCACTGGCTCCTTTTGATCATTCCATCATCGTTCCAGATGATGAAGAGGAAGAGGAATATAACCCTGACCTCCTTAATATGGAAGAGGATTTGGAGGAGAGGGAAAGGGCCATGTGTCCCTTTGAGGGTTGTCTAGCTTCCAGTTCCACTTTAGTTTCCTTGAAGTAAGGACACTTGTTTACACAACTGGGTCTACACCTGAGGATACCCCATTTCAGGCACTGCTGAGGAAAATGCAGATTGCCATGACCTTTGCTGCTGAGGAGGAAGACTCCACTTTGTTTGAAATTCTGGAGGTCATTACTACCACTTGCTTACTGATTACTCCAGTTTATCCTGCACTGGAGGATGCTACACTTGCTGTATGGCACAGGCCTATTATCCTGTCTGCAGTTGCTAGAAGGCAGACAAGCAATACCTTGCATCTTCCTCCAAGCCCTATTATGCCTCACAAACCTGAGGCTAACTCTGTTGTAATCATGGCTGCTCAGGTTAGGGGTCCTCTCCCAGGTCCACTACCCCAAGTGTCCATGCAAAGGCACGCAAGGGGTATTGGCCGAGACAGCACCCCCTATGCCTCCAATACCTTTGGACTCCAAACCCCATCCATCTCCACCTCTGCCTCTTGGTGTGCAGATTGGGGGAAAGGTTCTCCCTTCATTTGCCAAAATGGAGGGAGATCACCTCAAACGATTAAGAAACAATTACCAAGGTAATGTTGTTTCTTCCAGGGGATCTCTCAGTATGCTTAACTAATGTGGTTAGCCCCCTGTGTTGAACTGCCCCAGAGTGACTGGAACGTATATAAAGTGATGGAATGCATCACTGGCTTAATGCAACAGTCAAATAGCTTTTCCTGGAACACTGCAGCTCATAAATAAGCTCAAGGAACCCCCTGCTATAAAAACTTACCAAGGTGAGTAGATAAAAATACTAGTTTTACAAAAACAAGCACAAGGTAGACTGGTTTGTGAAGTTAAACTTCAACATATATAACAAACAGGACAAGAAGTTACCAGCAGGGATGAAGAAACCTACTTCTCATTCTGGAAGGGGAGTCAGGGTGGGAGGTTTAAGCATACTGAGAGATCCCCTGGAAGAAACAACATTATTATGGTAAGTATTTTTTTCTTCAAGCCCCAGGAATCCCTCAGTATGCTTAACTAATGTAGACTACCAAGCAGTAACTTGGGAGGTCGGGTACAGAACCTACTTAGGAAAAAGGTTCTGCAGAACTGCAGAGCCAAACCTGGCATCACTTCTGGACTGTATGTCTAAGCAGTAGTGCTTTGTGAAAGTGTGTACAGTTTTCCAGGCAGCTGCTTTACAGATTTGCAGTAGGAGGTTGTCCCTTGCAGCTGCCACCGATGCAGCTGTGCCACAAGTAGAGTGTGTCCTGAGGCCCTGAGGTGGCTATTGGTCAGCCTTGCTGTAACAGAACTGTATGCAGGAGACTATCCAGCATGCAATGGTTCTCTTGGAAGCTGGCCTACCTTTGCCCACTTCTCCATAGGTCAGAAACAATTGTGTGTCTTCTGACCTAAAAGCCTTGGTGCGGTCAAGATAACGGCTACGTGCACTCTTGACATCCAGGCTGTGTAACTTTCATTCATCTGAGCTGGAATTAGCTGTGAAAAAGACCAGTAGGGAGATTGATTGGTTCAGGTGGAACTCAGAGACCACCTTAGGAAGGAACTTCCTATTGGTCCTGAGCACTACCTTGTCCCTGTGGAAAGCAATATAGTTGGGTTCTGTGCACAGAGCTTGCAGCTCACTGACTCACCAGGCAGAAGTAATGGCTACCAGAAAGACAGTCTTCCTTGTAACATTTCAAGTCTGTAGTCACCAATGGCTCAAATGGTGGCTCCATGAGTTTGGCTAAGCAGATGGTTAGGTCCCAAAGAGGGACTGGTTCCCTAAGGGGAGGATGGAGGTGAGGCAGACCCTTAAAAAAACTTACTGAAAATAGGGGTGAGAGGCTATTGACCTCTCTTTGCCAGCTGAGATATATGCTGCAATGGCAGCAAGATGGACATTTAGAGTGGAGGGCCTGAGGCCCAGTGAGTGCAGGTGGACCAAGTAGTCAAGCAGCACAGGCAGCCCAGTCTGAGAGGGATTGACCTTCTTCTATTTGCACCATAAGGAGAACCTCTTTCACTTGGAAGCATAGGATTTCCTGGTTGAGGCTTCCTGGACACCCTTAGAACATTCAGAACTTCCTCAGAGAGCTATAGAGTAGAAAAATGAAAATTACATACCTACCGTAATTCTTGATCTTCTCTTGTATCTTCACCATTCATTACTGCTGGGTGTAAGCTGGAGGTGCGTACCTGCTACGGGATTTTTGTTTTGCAGGGAGGAGTCACAGCTATCGCACTGCAGCGAGCGACCACATTGGTGTGCGAGGGGCGCCGTTAGGCAATCAGAGACTCCTCCCTCCATCCCAGTTCTGTAAGCTGGAGAGGCGAAATAAGGATTAAGAAAAAGAGAGAGCAAGGCAAGAAAGCCGGGGGATAGGCAAAGGAAAGGAAACAAAGAAAAAGGAATAAGCCAAAAGAGGACAGGAAAGAGGAGAACCCTACCCTAAGGGACCGCAGGATCTCACTCCTGGGGCGGCTCCGAGGGAGGAACAGATAAGGGAGAGGAAAAAAGAAGGAAGAAGAAGAGATGGGGATGTTGGGAGGAGAAAAAGATTTCTGCCAAGTTGTGAGTCAAATTGGCTTAAAGGCTTACGAGCTCAGAAACAAAGAGGCAAGAGAGCAAGGATCCCATCAAACAAAAACTGGCCTTAGAAGGTTCGACCGAACCTTTTGCACAGCTTGATACACAAAAGGCAGACTTCTACACCTTCCGCCATCTCCCAACCCCTTACTTAAGCTGAGAGCTCACAGATTGCTGAGGCACATAATCTGTTCCAGAGGGAGAGCACCCAACTAGGATGGGGGAAAAAGGACCCCCCTAGCACATTGTTGCATGCTAATACTGGTGTGGGGGGGGTAGGGAGTCCTACAGAGGGCACCCCTTTGGGAAGGTGGACAGAGACAGAGTAGAAAACTCGTTCTGACTCCCCAGGCGACAGAGACAATAATCAGATCACCAGTTCCTAAAGGCAATTTGAACAATGCTAGAACAGTTTGACTAGCAGAGACTGGCGTAAGCAGGACAAGGTCCAAAGATGCCAGTGGATCCTGGAGCAAAGGAACAGGACCGTTAAAGAAGTAGTTTTGTTAACTGTTGATTGATAAAATATGGCCTAAGAAAGGGCCAGCAAGTGCCCCAAGGTGATCAGAAAGAGTTTCCCTCAGGAGAAAGATAAAATCCTACTTGTTCTCCTCTCTTTCCAGCCTTAAACTACCTGTTCTGAGAGAAGAACAGAAAGCCCAAATAGGAAATTAGGTTTTAAGACCATGAGGAGAGGGAGATGAAGAATGAGCAGGGTGGAAGGAACCCCCAAGAAGGAGGCCCATGAGGGGAAGGTGGGGGGGATTCAGTAATCAATAGTGAAGATACAAGAGAAGATCAAGAATTACGGTAGGTACGTAATTTTCATATCTTCCCTTGTCAATCTTCACCATTCGCTACTGCTGAGTGAGTACCAAGCTCCACCAGAGGGGGACTAGTGTAACCCTGAGGGAACAAGACCCTCAGCCTCCTGTTGGTGAGAAATAGGAGGAAGGGACCCTGGCCATACTAGACTGGAATCCTAAGGCCGAGGAGAACTAGGAGGTGTCCTCTGAAGATGAGAGGACGGAGGAAGCCCCTGCAGAAGCCTCCTGGCCCTGGAAGAAAAGGGCCGGGTCCCTCGGAAGGTGGAGGCATCACCCTACGCCAGGCCAGGGGTGACAATCTTGATAGACAAAGCCATGCTGCCCGCCTAATGCAGATCGCTGTCCCTGCAAGCCTGGAAGCCACCTCATTGGCATTGTAGGATGCCCTTGCTTGGTGCCTTGCCAGTGCCAGGCCTATAGCAGAGAGGGCAATGGCCTGTCTAGATTGCTCCATATCAGGCACTGACGCTAGAAGCTGGGATAGCATCGACCATAAATGATTGTTATAGGCAGCATGGTGTGCCTGATGCGATGCAATGCAATGCACAGCATCGCATGAGAGGAAGAGAACACTCTTCGCCCCCACAGGTCAAACTGTAGAGAATCTGAGTCCAGTGGTCAGTCGTGCGCCGGGCGGTGGCACCAAGGGCAGGTTGGGGAGAGAACCTAGGGGCTCAGATGGGGCACAAAACCTCCTCCTGCAGTCTGCCAGGGCTGGGTTAGGGTCGGCTGGAGACTGCCAGGTGCAGACAGACGCCTCCTGGAAGGGAATAGGCCAGGATGGCACCACCAGATGCTGGGCACTGAATTCACTGAGGAATTCACGCGTCTCCTGCTCAGTATTGTCACGTCTGACATAAGCGATATGGAGATCCTCAACCATCCTCGATAGGAAGCGCTGATATTCAGTGAAATCAGCATCGGATGAAAGGTAAGCAGAGGGTTCCTCTCCCTCTGAGGAGGGAGTTGAGGAGGATGGGGAACCCGAATGTCCAGAAGACACCCTGCGGCAGTGGGGAGAGGTGAAAAACCCGCTCACGTATATATTTAACATATGACGGGAAGGCTGCCGCAGTGCCTCTGAACGTCTCCCAGGATAACGGCCCCGTAGGACCGACCTGGCCTGGAAGGGGGGGGGATGGCTGCAGAGGAATGGGAGAGGGGCACCTACGAGGAGGCAACTGTCCTCTGCTAAGGCTCTGAAATCCAGGGAACAGAGCCCGAGCTGGCGGGATCCCGGAGATCAAACCAGGTTGCAAGACGGAACCCTGGGGATGCAAACTCTGGAAGAGCCTAGAAGGGGAATCTCCCCTGTGACACACCTAGGGCTGCATGGATCCAGAAGGGCAACCTACGGCAACGCCCCCGGAAGGGTCCCTTGAGCATAAGAGGGAGAGGCGGGGCTTGGCGCTATGGCACCTCCCTACACCCCAAGGGGTGGCAGGGGGGGCACCGACGCCCCTCACCCTGGCCCCTCAACCCCTCAGACTCTGAGGACACCCTCCTCCTCGACCCCAGTGACAGAGTCCATCGATCCTGAGGCCTCCCGAGGGGGGCCGCCAAAGACAGGACCCTCAGTCCACCCTGAGAAGGCACAGCAGCACCAGAATCAGCAGCTGTCACAGCCCCCACTGGGAGGACAGTCCCTTCCCCGACCCTCAATCTGCCCTCCCCCATGGACCCCAGGCCACCCCCAGCCTGGGAGTCCTCAGAGGAAGACTGCTGTGGAGATTCAGGAATGGGAGCACTGAGCCACCTCATACCACGTTCCACAGAAGACCCTGATTCCGAAGAATCGGGGAGCCAGGCCCGGTCCACCTCTGAATCGTCTGCTTCCGAGGAAGAGTCGACCAAAAGGACCTTTGATATTGGCTATCCCAACAGTTCCTGAAGCAGGCGCCACAAAATGAAACCGATTGTTGCCAGCCTTGACGCTCGGCGTGCACATGGCTCCAGAACCCAGCCTGACCTGCCCACAGCTCCGGTCAAGTCCCTGGTGCTGCCCACAGCACCTGAACCCAAGACAGCGCCACCGCCGAGAACCAAACTGGTGCCGCATGCAGCGTTGCCCCAACTGCCGGTGCCGCGAATGGCGTCGGGATCCAAGACGGCACTTGAAGGTGGCGTTGAGGGTCCACCAATGCCGGACCCAGAAACCATGGGCCGCAACACTGGGGGAGCCTGCACCTCCGAAGAGGTGACTGCCAACATGGTGTCCCCACCACAACCCCGGGAGGGGCCACGGCATTCCCCCGACACCGCAAAAGAGGCCTCCTCCTCAGCAAGGCTTGAAGATGAGGAGACCTCCTCCTCACCAGACCATATAGGCCTGGGAGGAGACCTGGAGGAGAGGTCTGAAGTCCTGGCCTGGGTGGCCCAAGAAGGACGCTGTCCTCCAAAAGTCGGCGGGGCCTTGCCGATTTTGAATGCGAGGACTTCAAGAACACAGCGGTCCATCAAGAAACAGGTGTGGCATCTATCCATATCATGGTTAGGTCCCAGGCACCGAAGGCAGACATCATGTCGGTCCATCACAGAAAAATGCCGCCCACAGGAGCACCGACGCATGGGGGCATGGCCGGCTTTTGAATTACGTTTAGCTCCCGAACCAGAGATGATGCAAATTAACTTATAAACAGTAAAGCTCCCGGCACCGTCAAAATAAAGAAAAGGAATGGTCTTACCGGTCAACGGTGTCAGGAAATTGAACTGGGACGGAGTAGAAGGATTGCTTTGGATTGAAGGCCTAATGGCGTAGTACTGACTCTCGCGCAGCAGGTGTTGCCTCGATGGCGGGAGAAACAGAACTGGGATGGAGAAGGAGTCTGCAGTGCCTAACGGCCACCCCTCGTGCACCACGTAGTGCGTCGCTCTTGAGGGTGGCGCCATCGGCGCTGATTCCTCCCTCAAAAAACAAAAAAACTCCCGTGGTGGGTGTGCCTCCGACTTACACCCAGCAGTAATGAATGGTGAAGACTGACAAGGGAAGATCTCTGGGTCTTTAAGAGCAGAGCTGTAGAGTAGAAAACTCTTAAGAGCCAAGCCTTGAGGCAAAGAGACCTGAGGTTGGGGTACAGGATCCTACCCTGGATCGTGGTCAGGAGATTGTGACTCTGAGGAAGATGGATGGGCTATGACACAGACAGGGCTAACGGGAGGGAGTACCATGGCTGTCTCACCCAGTCAGAAGCCACCAGGATCATAGTTGCTGGTTGGGTCCTGAGCTTTATGAGGGCTCTGAGCAACAGGAGAAAAGGAGGGAAGGCACAGAGAAACCTCCCTGACCAGTCCAGTATCAAGGCATCCACTGGCACTGTTCCCCAACCTGGAGGCCTGCAACAGAACTGGGACAACTGATGGTTTTCTGTGGAGGTGAAGAGATCTATCTCTGGAGTGCTCCACCTTCTGAACACTGAGTTTAACACTTGTCTTTTTAGGTACCACTTGTGGTGGTTCTGGCTGATTCTGTTGAGGGAATCTGCCAGGACATTGTCCTTCCCTGGCAAGTGGATTGCAGACAAAGATACCTGCAAGGAGTAAGCAAGGTTCCATACCTTCATGGCCTCTGTGCACAGCAGGGTCGACCTAGTGCCCCCTTGTTTGTTGATGTAGTACATGGTAGTGGTATTGTCTGTTCTGACTTGTACAGCCTTGCCCTGGATCTTGGGGGGGTGAAAGACTGCAGAGGTAGGAGAACTGCCCTGAGCTCTAGCAGACTGATGTGCAAGACGTACTCCTGGGGAGACCAGGTGTCACTTATTGTCAAGTTGTCCAGATGTGCCCCCCAACCCAGGAGGGAGGCATCTGTGGTCAGAATGACTGAAGGAGCTTGCTGCTGGAAGGGCAATCCTTCTCTGAGGTTGTCCCATCTTATCACCATTCTATGGCCTGCAGAAGAGACTTTGTGACAGGTACTAGTTTGGACAGAGGATCCCTTCTCTGTGACCAAGAAGCCCTTAGGTGAAACTGAATGTCCCTCATTTAGAACCTGGTCCCTGGCACCAAGGCTGTGGTAGCAGCCACATGTCCTAAGAGCTACAAGAAATGCCATGCTGGCCTGGGCCAGTTACATAAAAACATAGACTTTGATGGCAGATAAGGACCGCTTGGCCCACCTAGTCTGCCCATTTCCCTACCTACTGGATAAGCTGCAGATCCTAGTTAACTAACAGCCTATTTCTTCCTACCCCGCACAAGAATTGCCTTATGTCTGTCCCATGGATTCTTGAATTCCCCCACTGTTTTTGACCCCACGACCTCCTCAGGAAGGCCGTTCCATGCATCCACCACCCTCTCTGTGAAAAAATACTTCCTCACATTGCCCGAGTCGTCCCCCCTCTGTCTTCAAATTGTGTCCCCTTGTTCTTGCACATCTCTTTTTCTAAAAGATGCTACCCTCTTTGACTTTGTTGATCCCCCTGAGGTACTTACAAGTTTCTATCATGTCCCCCCTCTCCCTCCTTTCCTCAAGGGAATACATATTAAGCTCCTTTAGTCTCTCCTCATATGGATTCTGTTGCAGACCCTGCACCATTTAGTTGCCCTCCTCTGGACTGTCTCCATCCTGTCTATGTCCTTGTAGAGATGGGGTGTCCAGAACTGGACGCAGTACTCCAGATGGGGCCTCACCAACTGTCTGTACAGAGGGATAACAACCTCCTTTTTTTACTGGTGATGCCTCTCCCTATACATCCCAGTATCCCCCCAGCAATCCCTACTGCCTTCTCACATTGCTTGCTAACCTTTAGGTCATCTGATATGATCACCCCAGGTCTCTTTCCATTTTTGTTGTTGTTACTAACCCCTCCCCATTGTGTACTCTTCCCCTGGGTTTTTGCTTCCCAGATGCAGGCCTAGGCACTTACTCTAAAGCTGTCCCCTGACCCAGCTAGAGGCCCATTATTCCTAACCATAGCCTACATACCCCCCAAGGACCAATTCCAAGCCCTGGGCACACTAATTGACTACCTCACCTCCCTACCCAACTTGTCGGACCAAATCTTGGTGGGCGACTTGAATATAAACTGGCTCTGCCCCTCATCCTCCTCCCACCGTGAGGCTTTCGATTCAATTGACCTAACTCAACTGGTCACACAGCCTACTAGAAAAAACCCTGGGGGGGGACAAGCACCCTCCTGGATGTGGTCCTCACCAACAGGCCAATCCGCATCCACAACATCCAAATCCTCCCTGACTGCCTCAGTGACCACTCCCCTGTGCTTTTCAACTGGGAAACCCCTCGGCCCTCATCCCCGGTCAAAACCACCTCTCAAAGGCGGCTTAGGCCTGGGGGACTCATAGGCCTTAAGCGCTTCCCTGCCCACACTGATTGGTCTCCTCTGACGAGGGCAACCAACATTGACTTGGCCCTGGCCTTCTTTGTAAGCACTTTCAACTTTGCCTGTGATATCTTTGCTCCCATAACTGCTAGGAGGTCCAAAGTGAAACATGCCCTTGGATCACCCTGCCCTACTGTGGCAACTAAGCAGCGCGACAATCTTGGCACCTTGCTGTTGCTACTGGCGTTCAGCTGACAGGCAGTCCTATGCCGCCGCAGGCAGTGCACCTGGGCCATCCGCCAAAGCAAAGGCGGAATACTACCAAGCCTCTCGTACCTCCTTCTGGGGAATCCCAGGTGCTTCTGGGACAACGTCAAGCAACTGAATGGTCACTCCCAGTCCCCCTCTCCTTCTCTTCTCAACATCAATGGTACCGTCTCTTCTGACCCTGCCCTCATTGCCACCCACCTCAATAACTCCTTTACCGACCTTAGCTCAGTACTTCCTGGTAACTTTTTCAGTCCACCTCCTCCATCTGTACCACCACCTATTGCCCGCCCCTCTTTCCACCAGCGTCGTGTCACCAAGCAAGAAGCTAGGCCTTACTTGCTAAAAGCCCTAAAAGGTAACACCATCAGTAATGACTCACTTGATCCCTGCCTTTTACGTCAGGTCCTGGATAAGGTTCTCTCACCTATTCGTGCATTTTCAACAAATCACTTCTTCGGACAATTCCCTCTGCCTGGAAGATTGCCACAGTTACCCCTGTCCATAAAGGTAGTGACAGGACTCTTCGGGTAACTACCAACCATCTCAATCCTCTCCCCTCTCTAGGCGTTAGAGAAAATTGTGGCGTCCCAAGTCTCTGACTACCTCTGTAAGTACAATGTTCTCTGCCCTGAACAACACGGGTTCAGAGCAGGTCATAGTACCAATACAGCACTCCTGGAATTTTCCAACTTCCTCCATGCCTCCTTGGACTCTGGTGCCCTGGCTGGTGCTATATTCATTGACCTGTCTAAAGCATTAGATACTGTTCGCATCCTCTTTTGCTCTCCACCCTCGACCTAATAGGCTTTCCCTCAGGACCTGTTTCCTGGTGCACCAGCTATCTCCATCCGCTCCCAATGTGTGAAGTCAGCGGTACTCTCTCTGAAACATGCCCCATTCACTCTGGGGTGCATGGGGCTCAATTCTTGGACCCCTACTATTCTCACTCTTTCTTAACTCCCTACCCAGCAGTTATGCAGGTAAGATGCTTCTCTATGCTGATGATGCTGTTCGTTGCCCCACAATGACCCCATGCTGCTACAGAACTCCCTCCAACTAGTCTTTGACTCTGCAGCTACCTGGTTCACTGAGCACCGACTTGTTATCAACCTTAAGAAAACAAAAATGATGCTCTTCTCCCACCCCCACAATAAGTACAGCAAGTTTCCCTTAGCTGTCCACTCCACACCCAATCTCATCATTGACCAGGTGCAGTCCTATAAATATCTTGGTATAACCTTTGACCCTGCACTTTCATTCTATTGACATATATCTGCCCTAAATTCTGTCGCCAACTCACGGCTAGGCATTCTTTACCGGCACAAGAAATGCCTCCTTCCTGATGCACTCCGCCTGGCTGTCACCTCCTCTGTCATGTCTCTCATTGACTATGGCCTTCGGTCTATGGCTCAGCAGATCAGACTGCCCTCAACAAGGTTCGCCTCACAGTTAATAAGGCCTGCAGACTTATCACTGGTGCTCCCAGACTCACTCACACATGTGAGCTGTACACCCTGGCTACCCTACTCAACCTGGAAGAGCGACTCATGTATCAGACATGCCAGATCACCTTTAAAGCCCTGTGTGGCCCTATCCCCATAGGCCTATCCAACCCATCTACTGCACTGCACCGACTCTGATCAATGCAGCTCTTGTCAAGAGCTACCCTAGTTATTCCGAGAGCCAGGACCTCTCAAGGTCAGAGGGCATTCCTCACTGCATGCCCCACTGGTATAACTCCCTCCCTGCCAGTGTCTCAAACTCACTAACCTTAGCTTGCTTTAAGCCCAGGCTCAGAAACTTCCTGCTTAGCTCTCTAAAATGCAACTGTCGCTAGCCTAGTGTAAAAAAAATATATATATATATATATAACTCTGTTTGACAATGCTCACTGGCCTCCCCCCCTTTCCCT
Source organism: Neoceratodus forsteri (assembly GCA_016271365.2). Taxonomy (NCBI): domain Eukaryota; kingdom Metazoa; phylum Chordata; order Ceratodontiformes; family Ceratodontidae; genus Neoceratodus; species Neoceratodus forsteri. Next base: position 542,133,244 of record CM057451.1, read on the forward strand.
ACTAATTCCTCCTCCCTATCTCCTCCTTCACCCCCACCAGCTCTCCCCGACCATAAGTTTTGCACCTTTTGTTATCTTTTGCTTCGTTGGAGATTGTATTCTATTGTAACAAAATTGTAATTCAACTGTAACATTTTTGTTTGTAAGTACTGTGTCCCTTGTACTACTGTTCTGATGTCCTCTTTGTGCCGAGGTACCTTTGTAAATGAGCCTCTGGCTCAAAGGTTTCTAAACTGATGTTTAACTAAATAAATAAATAAATAAATTACTTTGCACTTCTTTGCATTGAATCCAAGCTGCTATACTTCAGACGATTTCTCCAACCTTGCCAAGTCACTTCTCATCCTTTCCACCCCCCCCTTGTGTATCAACCCTGTTGCAGATCTTTGTGTCATCTGCAAAGAGACATACTTTTCCTTCCAGCTGGCCTGGTGCCTTGAGGGTTGACGTGCTGGATGCAACACCTTGCATCACGCCAGCGACCTGGTTTCAGGAGTGAACTCGGATAGCTGGGGGTTGGCCGGAGGAGAAAGGCTGGAGCGTCCGACGACAGTTCGCCTTCTCCGGGGGGAAGGAGGGCTTTCTGGTTTGGCAAGCGGTGACCCCTGGTGGAGGCTGGGGGCACGACAGCATACCGAGTCACTGGGGCACAGGCCTGGGACCAGTCAGCTCTGGGGGCAGCTTCTTTGCAGAAGGAGGGAGAGGGATGTTGTGGGCGTCGGCGTGTGCGTCTTGATGCTAAGGCATGCAACGTCCCACAGAAAAAGGGAAAATCACCCTCCAGAGCCAGGTAGATGGAGCGCTGAGCCCAGTCCTGATATGCCACTGTCTCGGGGACTTGACAAGACACTAAATTACAGGGATGTCCTGCCCCACCCCGACCCCGCCCAGGGGCAATCTGCGGCAGGATGGAGGGACCCGAATAGCAGGTAAGACGGTGGCAGGGATGGGTTTCATTGGCGACTCCTGAAGGGGCGGCTCCGGTAGGGATGTAGATGGGAGAAAAAGAAATTAAAAAAAAAAAAATACTTTTCCTTCCAGTCCCTTTGCAATGTCATTTATAAAGACATTAAAAAGGACCGGACCCAGCATTGAACCCTGCGTTACCCCACTAGTAACCCCCTTTCTTCAGAGTGGATTCCGTTTACTATTACCTTCTGTGTCCTGTTGTCCAGCCAATGTTTTACCCAGGCTACCACCCTGGGACCCACTCCCAGAATGGCTAATTTGTTTATCAATCTTTTCTGTGGGACTGTGTCAAATGCCTTGCTAAAGTCTAGGTAGGCCATGTCCACAGCCCCTCCCTGATCTACTACTTTGGTCACCCCATCAAAGAAATTGATTAGATTCATCTGACATGACCTTCCCGCTGTGAATCTATGCTACCTTGGGTCCTGTGCCCCACTGGCCTCTAGGTACTCAACAGTTCTTTCCTTCAGAAGTGATTCCATCATTTTCCCTACCACTGAGGTCAAACTGACAGGTCTGTAGTTTCCTGCCTCTGTCTTGCTCCCACTTTTGTGAAGGGGAATCACATCTGCCCTTCTCTAGTCTTCAGGTACCACACCATCCTCCCATGATTTGTTAAAAAGGGTAGTCAGTGGTGTCACTAGTTCTCCCCTTAGTTCTTTTAGAATTCTGGGGTGAATCCTGTCAGGCCCCATTGCTTTGTCCACCTTCAGTTTTAGGAGTTCTTTCAGAACCCTTTCTTCTGTGAAAGGACTGGGATCAACTCCCCCCTCATCCAGAGTGCTTCTACTGATTGGATTAGGTACCTCCCCCTCCTCTTCTTTTGTGAATACTGAGCAGAAGTATTCATTCAGTATCCCTGCTTTGTCACTGTCCCTCTCTGCCAACCCACCATCCCTTTATTAAGCCTCATTGTCCCTCCCTTTGTCTTTCTTCACTCCCTAATGTACCTATAAAAGGTTGTATCTCCCTTCTTAACCGAGTTGGCTATCTTTTCCTCGGTTTGGGCCTTTGCTATTCTGACTGCCTTCCCGGCTTCCTTCTGCTTTAACTGGTACAGTTCTCTGTCCTGCTCCTTCTGTGTTTCCTTATACTTCCTAAATGCTATCTTTTTCTCCCTAACCTTCCCCGCCACCTCTTTTGAGAACCATAGTAGTTTTTTCTTTCATTTGGATTCGTTTATTTGCTTCACACCAAGGCTTGTTGCCTCTGTGATGGCAGTTTTGATGTTTCCCATTGTTCCTCCACCCCTCCTTCAGTCCAGTACCCTCACTTTTGTATGGCTTGACTCTGCAGCTGAGTTTATCATGAACCACACTGCTTGGTGGTCACTTGTCCCCAAATGGCTGCCCACTTCTAGATCTGAGATCCTCTCTCCATCCCCATTTGAGAGTACCAGATCTAAGATTACTTCCTCCTGAGTGGGTTCAAAGGAGCCTGTCAGAGCCAGTATGCTGTCCACCCTGTCCTGTGGGAGGAAAACTTTCCCTTGCAGGGTGTTCAATTCTGCTCCTATAAACTCTAGGAACTGGACAGGTTCCACTTGGGACTTATGGGCATTTATGAGCAATCCCAGTGACTCCAAGGTGCTCTGAGTTAGGTAGAGGGAATCCTGGTGTGCTGGGGGGACTCTCCTACGACCAGCCAGTCGTCCAGGTAAAGGAACACTGTGACCCCCCCCCCCAGCCATCTTAAATGTGTCATGACCATGGTCAGGCACTTGGTAAATACTCTGGGAGCAGAAGGGGAGTGCTGAAAACTGGTAATGACCCGAGGACAGCTTGAACCTCAGGTATTTCCTGTGGCTGGTTCTGATGGGTATGTGGAAATAGGCATCCTTGAGGTCCAGAGATGCCAAACAATTTCCCTGCTGCAGGGTGGGAATGATCATGGCCAGAGTGACCATCTCCAATTTTGACTTTGTCAGATGCTTGTTCAAAGTGTGAAATCCAGAATAGGCCGCCATTTCCCATTTTTCTTCTGGGTAAGGAAGTATCTGGAATAGAAGGCCTTTCCCCTCTGTGATGCGGGGACAGGTTCTACTGCGTTCATCTGCAGTAGCTTGGTGACTTCCAGCTCCAACAGTGCCTTTTCTGCTGAGGTTGCAGGCCTTAAGTGCCTGCTCTGCAGTCTGGGAAACATTTTTAAACTTAGGGACAGGCTTTGGCTCACTACTACCAAGACCCACTTGTCTGTGGTGATGGCTTTCCATGCTTGGGGGAAGTGAGTCAACCTGTCTCCTGCTGGGGGTGGGGTGGCAACCTGTGTGAACACATTAGGGGTTCTGTCTGGGCTGGATCTTGGCAGCTAGTCAACAGGAGTCCCACAGGGTTCAGTACTAGGCCCCATCCTCTTCTCCATCTTCCTAAATGACCTCCCTGCAGCCTGTTCCCCCTCAGCTTCTATCCATATGTACACCGACACTGTCCTGTACACCTCTTGAAATTGCACTATCGATGTAGCAACCATCCTTCAGCAAGACTTCCACCAAATTCAGCTATGGTTTGCTTCACATCAGCTATTCCTAAATGCCAAAAAGACAAGTCTCCATGACCTTTGGCACAAGGCAGAGACTATCTAGGCTCCACTTCTATGTTTCCTTCCCTCTTTCCATACCACTGATGGGACAATCCTTGAGGACACCTCCTCTTTCAGATACCCTGGGCTCTGGCTGGACCAACACCTCAGTTTCTCTGGACACATCGACGCCATTCTGAAAAAACTGTGACCCAAGCTTGGTGCCCTATTTAGAAACTGTAGTTGCATCCTTCCAACAGCATGACGTGAATAAGTCCAGGAGATAATCCTCCCTATTTTTGACTACTGCGATGTAATCTATGGTGCCGCTCCCAAATCCTCCTTGACAAGATTGGACTCTCTCTTTAACTCCTTCTGTCGCTTTGCCCTAGGTGCTCCTCCATGTACTTATCACTGCGACCTATACCATGTCTCGTCCTTTCCCCCCTTGGCAAACAGATGCCTTGCTCACTGTGTCAAACTCACTTCTAAATTCTGGCTTGGGGAACTCCCCCCCCCCGTACCTTCTATCCTCTCTCTCTGCTCCCCCTCCTCCCTCAGATCTACTGACACTCGTACTCTAATGATCCCCCATCGCACCACCCTTGTAGGTCAATCAGGCTATTCCCATCGTTTGCCTAAAATCTGGAACTCCCTTCCCCCCAAAGTTGTCATTCCTCCTCCCCCCATTCCCTAACCTCTGCCATTCATAACTTTCTTGCTGTGAACTGCTCTTGCTTTAACCCTCCCTAACTAATTCCCCTACAAATGATCCCTTCTTCCATACTCTGATAATCACTTACCTTGTCTCCCTCCTTCTTCCGACTGTCACCCTCACATCCTTCTTCCTCTGTGGCTATCGTGTTTCTGCCCCTGGCAGGGTTCACTACACCTTGGAAGGGTTAGCTCTTAGTCAACCCCCCTTCCCAAATTTCCACCTCTGACTCCTTACTACTTAGCACTTAAATAGGTATCAGTTTGCTTATACCTGAACTCCTGCACTTTCAGTCCTGCCTGGGTAGTGTTTATTACTGTATACAGAAATTATGCACCATGTTAAATATTTAATTTTGTTAACCACCTTTCAAATGCATAAATTATGTGCCATTCTAATCTGCTTATGTTGTACTGTTACACTTTGCCTGCTAATGCTATTGTATGTTGTTTTTGTCACATCCTGTTGTTCCCTTCCCCCTAGGTCGCACCGGGAGACGAGCAACATGTTTTTCAGTGTGCCTTCCTGGTGAAACATTTCAATAAAAAAAATAAAATAAATAAAGCTGGTGCTAGCTCAGCCTGCCTTGAGGACTTCCTGCCCCTACCCCTGAAATAACCTCTCGGTTGCTGGCAGTCCAGATCTGCTAGGGCCTGAAAGAAGGATCTAAGGTAGGGACTACCCCTGCCTCCCCTACCTTGAGTCTTGTAGGATGTGGAAGGCTTCTCCTGAGCTGAGTTGCTCCTGTAGGTGGACTTATACTCCTCCACCTTCTTCATATAGGCCTCAGTTTTATCCCCAAAGAGAGAGTTATTCTCACAAGGGAAATTCATGGCCTTGGTCTGAGTATCCTGGGACAGGCTGGTAGCCCTAAGCCAAGCAAATCTCCTCATGGAGATGGCAAGGGCCATGAACCTGGTAGCTGTATCACTAGCATCTACTGCCATGTGGAACTGATACTTAATGGCATCCAGAGCTGTCCTAGTTGTCTCACCCAGGTCAATAGCCATGTCCCCAGTAACCTTGTCACTCAAGGCTAACACTGATGATCAGAGAGCCTTCTGGTACTGAGCTGTATAAGCCATGAAGGTAGATTGCTTGAGGAGGAAGGAAGCTGCCAGGTACTCCTTCTTCTCCATGCTGTCCAGTTTCTTGGAGTCTTTGTTAGAGGGATGAGAGGACAAAAGTACCCTAGCCTTATCATAGGCCACTTCCTGGACAACACCCTCCTGGTCAGGATAAACAAAGAGAAAGTCAGTGTTTGCTCTCTCGAGCTGGTATTTCTTGTCTATTTTCCTATCTACTCCCAGTATGGATGTGGGGGTCTGCAGAATCTTAAGGGGAGCCTTTTTTAGAGACTTGTGAATAGGCAGCAATAGCCTTTTAGCGGGGACTGGTCCCACCATATCCAGGAACTCAGCCTTGTTCTCATCTTCCACTGTCTCTCCACTGGCAAGATCAAGGGTATCCACCATCTGCTTCACAAAGGCATAGTGAGACAAATAATCTTCGTGTCCCCACAGTGGGGAACTGAAGTCCTGCTCCAGGGAGACCACGGGCTCAATGGGGGTCTCTTTCTTCCTCCTCATCCTCTGGTTCCTCGTAAAGAAAATGGAAATTACGTACTCACCATAATTATTGATCTTCCTGGACATGTCTTCACCATTTATTCATACTGCTGGGTTCAAGCCGGAAGCGCTGGGACCCTGCAGGAGCCAGAAATCTTCTTGAGAGCTGGTGCCAGGGTAGGACCACACATGCATGGCACCTCAAGACTGGCTTGCGCCATATGGGCTACCTCACTGTCGACCCTCCAACTGCCTCAGTACCTTTTTACCGAGGAGGTGCAGCATATTCTAACTAGACAAACACCTAATCTAACAAGGGCACAAGATAGTCCTTCTGCCCTGTATAAAAAGGGGTTAACTAAAAACAATGTCTTCACTGCCCAAACTGAAACAAGGGAAGTGAAGACTGAGAACAGATCAAGTGAACTTGGGGGATGGTGGGTGGGAGCCTGAATAAATGGTGAAGACGAAAAAATTACTCACCTTAGAAATTGTGTTTCTTCTAATGGAGTCTTGCTGTATTCTGACAATATGCAGTTAGCCCCTGCACTTGAACTGCTCCGGAGAGGAAAGAGTTAACTCTATGCCAGAGCATAGAACCTTGAGCTCGAGCTTGGTTCAAACCTCTGTCTGCTGCACTTTGAAGTGTAACCATCAGATTCTTTTGAACTAATACTAACCATCAGATTCTTATGAACTAATACTAACCAACTATCCCCACTATGTGGAAATTGTAAAATTTTTACTAGCCAAAAAGGCAACCAATATTTTGGATCCCCAAAAGACTTAAGTCGAGAAATCCAAAACAAAAACTAGGTAGTGAACAAAATAATTAACAAACCATAACATTAACCCACTCCACCTGGCTAAAAAGGAGGAGCGCCAAGAACACCCCTAAGGTGCAACACTGCCCCTGCCAGCCCACTTCCCAAAAAGTAGGTTCTGAGAGGGGAGGCAGGGAGGAGGTCAGAATACAGCAAGACTCCATTAGAAGAAACACAATTACTAAGGTGAGTAAAGGAAAATTACGTACCTACCGTAATTCTTGATCTTCTTGGACGAGTCTCCACCACTCATTCACACTAGTGGGATTGGCGCCGGAGGCACTAAGACCCATCGGGAGCAAACTTTTTGCTGGAGGGTCGGCGCGAGAGACGGCGCCGCGAGACACGGGCGCCCGAGCAGCGGCTCGAGCGGTAATGACCATCTCGGCGACGACCCTCCAACCGCCTCAGTACCTTTTTACCAAGGAGGTGCAGCGCATTCAACGTAAAGGTAAACCTAACATTAAAAACGGATAAGATAGTCCGTATGACCCGTGTAGAAGGGTCAGCAAGAAGTCCTCACGGCCTAAAGATTTGAGGGAGTGAAGACCAATACAGCGGTGAGCTCGGGGGATGGAGGGTGGGCGTGTGAATGAGTGGTGGAGACTCGTCCAAGAAGATCAAGAATTACGGTAGGTACGTAATTTTCCTATCTTCCTGGACATAAGTCTCCACCACTCATTCACACTAGTGGGAGAGTACCAAGCTGATAATCCCCCAAAAGGGCGGCAGGAGAGCCAGAGCTCACGCGTCTAAGATAGAAGCCCATTAAGGATAGTTCTGCGAATCGCGGAATGTCGCCTGGCATGAACATCCAGTGCATAGTGTACGAAGTATGCACTGAGCTCCAGGTAGCGCGTTGCATATATCTGCAATTGGAACATTGCAATTTCCGCTAGGGATGCGACCGCCCTAGTAGAGTGGGCGTACACTCTACCTTCTAATTTAACTGAGCCATGGAATAGCAATGACGAAGGCATGCCACTAACCATGAAGAGATGCATCTAATAGCGACAGGTTGACCCAGCCGGTGTCGCTGAAAGAAACGAACAGTTGCTGAGTCTTGCGAACATCCTTGGTTCTATCTAAATAGAACCGCAAGGCTCTCTTAACATCCAAGGAATGAAGAGCTCGTTCCCCTTCATTTTGGAAATTAGCGAAGTAAGCGGGAAGTACCAGAGGTTGATTCAGATGGAATTCTGACACAACCTTGGGAAGAAATTTAGGATGAGTACGGAGAACTACCTTGTCCTTATGGAATACAGTATACGGAGGGTCCGTAACCAGGGCATGTATCTCAGAGACCCTGCGGGCTGAGGTAATGGCCACCAGGAAGGCAGTCTTCCAGGTAAGAAATTTTAGCTCACAGGTAGCTAAGGGTTCGAAAGGCTTCCGAGTGAGCATGTCCAGCACCAGGTTAATGTCCCAGGCTGCAACTGGACGCTTAACAGGGGTCTGGTATGGAGAATCCTATAAGAAATCTCTTCACCATGGTAACTGAGCCAGAGTTAAGGAAGAAACCGGCTCATGGAGCAGCTGAGATGGCACTAAGGTGAACTTTAACTGTGGAGTACTGAAGACCTAAGTTTGATAGGTCCAAAAGATACTCCAGAACCTTACCAGGAGGACAGGAAAAGGGATTCAAGAGATTTTGCACACCAGAGAACGTTTCCATTTGAAGCGACGTTTTTAGGGTGGCTGGCTTCCGAGCAGCCAGAAGGATGTCTGAGACTCCACAGAGAGCGTTGAACCGATCTACTTCTATCTCTTCAGGAGCCAAGCATGAAGGTGAAGTGATTTCAGGTTGGGATGGACCAACGAACCTGAGTCAAAGACTGATTTGCAAAGGAAGTGGTCTCGGAGGGCTGCCAACATACTGTTGAGTAGAGGAAACCATAGTTGCGAGGCCAGGAAGGAGCAATGAGAATCATCTTGGTCCCTGAGACTCGAACTTGAGGAGTACTCTCTGGATTAGAGAAGTGGTGGAAAGGCGTAAAGCGCTTTGTCCACGCAGCCTGAACGCATCCTGACAGAAAATGCCAGGCCCTGGATTTCTGGAGCAGAAGAGAGGCAGTTTGCGTTGAGTGGGGATGCAAAAGGTCCAGGTCTGGAGTCCCCACTCTTTGAACAGGGACCGAGCTACGGCTGGATCGAGACCACTGGTGAGGTCTGCCTCCGTTCTGCTGAGGTGATCTGCTAGGTAGTTTGTATACCTGGCAGATAAACCGCTTGAATCAGAGACTTGTGCTCCAAGCACCACTCCCACACCCTCATTGCTTCCCTGCAAGGGATAAGAATGAGCACCGCCTTGTTTGATGTAATACATCCTGCTTTGTTGTCCGTTTGAAGGAGAATGTTCTTGTGACAAAGGACATCCTTCAGAGCTCGGATTGCATAGAGGACCGCTCTCATCTCAGGACATTTATGTGGAGATGAGTTTGAACTGAGTCCATACACCTTGAGTGTGGAGGAGAGACAGTGAGCTCCCATCCCATTAGCGATGCATCTGTGGTGATGGAGATCTGATGATCCGGGGAGCAAGGGGAATCCTTCCGGAGATTGCTCTCTTGAGACCACCAGGTGAGAGACCTTGAAGGGCTCCGTCACCTTGATGGGATAAGACTGAGGGTGAGGTCGGGGACCACTGAGTGGAAAGCATCCATTGGGTGGTTCTCATGTGCAGTCGGCCAGAGGGACAGTGAAGACCGAGGGCGCCATGAGACCCAACATGCGTTGCATCGAGAGAGCTGTAACCGATTGGTTCTCCCTGATGTAGACCCATACGAAGGATGTCGAGTCTTCTGTCCTCTGGAAGGAAAGCCTCGCTGAAGAGGTGTCTAGAAGCGTCCCTATGAAAAGGAGCCTCTGGGAGGGTTGCAGTTGAGATTTTTCAAATTCAGCAGAACTCCCATGGACGTGAGAAGGCGAGAAGTCGCTTGCAGCTTCCAAAGTCCTGGCGGAAGGGCTTGCTAGAAGCCAATCGTCCAGGTGAGGGAAACACTCGAGTCCGACTTTCCTGAGATGCTCGTGCGAACTGCACAACACTTTGTAAAAACTCCGTGGCGAGATAGCCCAAAGGGCAGGACTCTGAACTGATAATGCTGACCCAAAGCTACAAACCTGAGGAACTTGCGGTGGGTCGGGTGGACGGGGATATGCTGGTAAGCATCCTGCATATCCAGAGAGGCCAGCCAGTCGTGCTGATGCAGCAAGGGTAACAGGGTACCTAGGGAAATCATCTTGAATTTCTCCCTGGGGAGGAATTTGTTTAACTTTCTGAGGTCTAGAATGGGGCGCATCCCCCCAGATTTCTTTGGAACCAGAAAGTAATGGGAGTAGAACCCTGTGTTTCGCAGATGGGGGGCACCAGTTCTATTGCCCTGTTGTTCAGAAGGCCCTGGATCTCCGCGGTGAGGAGGTCTGACTGAGAGGCCGACAACCTGGGTTGTCGTATGGGAGGACACGTCGGGGGTTTCCAAGAAATTGAGAGAATAACCCTCATGAACTATCCGAAGACCCATTTGTCTGAGGTTATGGACTTCCACTGGTTGTAGAAGTACATCAGACGACCTCCCACGGAGGAGAAGTTCCACCTCGGGCAGGTGGATGGAACTTGGGCCAGCGACTCATAAGGTGGCGCTGGGAGCTTTTAGGTCCCTAGCCTCTCTGCAGTCTTCTTTTGAGGTTGGGCAGGTTGGCTTTTATGGAGCTTCCTGCCTCTGCCTCGAAAGGACTGACGACTATGAAACTGCGTCTGTTCACATGCCCCGAGGGGGGCAGGCAGTCTGGCCAACAATGGCCGATCTAGTCTTCTAGTGGCCTCTAAGGCTTGCTCCACCTGGGGCCAAAGAAAGGAGCCATCAAAGGCAGCGCCATCACCTGCTGCTGAGCATCATTGTGAAGCAGAATGCACGCGCAGGAATGGCGCCGAGTACAAATCAGCGGCTGCTGAGCGAGAAGCAGTGTCGGCGTCCATGGCGGCTTTGACCTGTTGGTTATTGGACTCAATACCTCTAATAGCGGTCAGAAGAAGCTCTGACTTGGAATCCGAATCTGGAAGAGCTTCAACCATTCTTTTCATAGAGTGCCACAGGATATACTCATACTGAGAAAAATAGCCTTGATAACTGACATCGCATACTTAGAGTGGAGGCAGCAAAGACTCTCTTACCTAATGTATCAATCTTACGAGACTCTTTGTTAATAGTTAGAGCTGTAGTAGTTGAGGAAGAAACGACCTTGTCATTCTCTGCCAGGACTACAATAGGATCCATAAAGGCAGGATGCCAAAATGGGACGATCCTTGGGGCTGAATACTTCTTATCAATGGATTTAGCCACTGGGGGAATAAGAGCAGGGTTATTCCATACTATTTGAGACAGCGTCTAGAAGGAAACTGAATCGGAGGTCAAATCCGTAGGGATCTCCGAGCATGAAGATACTGGAGTCTTAATATCTTCCCAGGATCGATGTCTGTAGTCTGGAGAGAAAGAGTGGATCCCAGGTTCTTCAACAGAGACTTAAAGGACAGGTCCTCGACCACAGGCTCTGTAGCAAAGAAAGATCCTGTTTCTCCCACTTCATCACCCAACGAAGGTCTGGGTCAGGCTCAACATCATCTCCTGATGGTCCAGAAAGGACTGTTTGGACAGGAAAGGGGAAAATTAGGAGAGGAGGAAGTAACAGAAAAACAAGGAGAGTCCCCAAGGGCTGCCGGCGCCGAGGCAGCAAAAGCAGACTGAGACGGCACCGAGGAGGCCCCAGCGCCCGAAGAGCCTGTGACCCACTCGCGCCCCAGTGGCGCCCGCAGACTGACGCCCGTGCAGCAGCAGCGGCGGCAGCGCCCGCCCGGTCTGCTGACAGGCGCCGCAGATGCCGCGTGACAGGCATGAATCAGCAGCTTTCACCAGCCGCCCTTGAGACCAGCAGCGCTAGCCAACAACTCCCGAGACCACGGCACAGCCAGCCAGCACCATAAGCTCCGGCCCGAAAGCTGGCCGACACGGCCACAGACCCTGCAGAAGGCGCGGAAAAAGCCCGGAACCTGGAAAACAAAGAAGGAAAAAAAACCAGGAGATAAGAGCATCGGTGAGGCCCCTGCGCCGCAACCATGTGAGGGGAAACACTAAAGCAGGAGTCGCAGCTTACCGAAAGGCGCCCGGCGACTAGGAAGAGTCAACCGCCCTACCTGATGCCGGAGGGCCGAGGGCTCGAGGTAACGAGCCAGGCAGAAGAACCAACCTCCGGCCCATCGCTCCATAAGCGGCCCACTGATGAAACTGTCATCTGGGCCCTACCTATAGGGGAGGGCTCCGATCTCGAGGGCGACGATTATCGGAAGTTGGCGACTCAAGAAGAGACCGGCAACTAACAGCGATAACCGACCGTCGACATGAACATACCAGAAGGCGACCTCGGTGATGCCTTCTCTTTTTGACCTGTGGGCGAAGAAAGGAGCTCGAGGCCGAGCAGGCGCGAGAATGCGACCGTTTATTTTTATGCGGCCGGGGACGCCCATCCCAGACATCGGACTGACCGTGGTCGGAACCCGCTGAGGAGAAGGAGGCTGCCGGACCCAGCCCGGCTGACTGAACAGCTTTCATCAGAGTCTCCCTACCGTCACCTGACCTGCTCATGGTGGGCTCCGTCCAGTAGGCGAGACTTCTTCAAGTAAGTTAAATTTAAATATTAGAAAAATTTTATGAAAAATAGAATAAAACTAAGCGATACTACTATCGTGATAATGTTACAAAAACAAACTAGAAAACTATCGCTAGTTTGAAGTTTGACTCCGAAGAATGACGTCGTCACTGAAAGCCACTCGGCAAGCGGGAGAAAAAAGGAACTGAGGCGGTTGGAGGGTGCGTGCCGAGATGGTCATTACCGCTCGAGCAGCTGCTCGCTGCGTCGTGTCTGTCGTAACCCACAGCAAAAGTTTGCTCCGTCATGGGTCTTAGTGCCTCCGGCGCCAATCCCACTAGTGTGAATGAGTGGTGGAGACTTATGTCCAGGAAGATTGTTTTCTTCAAACAACATGAAGTCTTGCTGTATTCTGACAATATGCAGACTACCAAGCAGTACCTCCATGAAGGAGGGAATCAAACCTATTTTGGGAATAGGCTCTGCAGTACTGCTGTACCAAACCAAGCATCACTCCTAGCCTGGATATCTAGAGAGGAATGCTTGGTGAATGTATGGACTGTTTTCCAGGTGGCTGCTTTGCATATCTCTAATAAGGGTATATCTCTGGCAGCAGCCAGAGAAGCAGCTGTACCTCTAGTCGAATGAGCCCCCAGGCCTGAGGGGGGGTATTTTGCCTAGCTTTTCATAGCAGAATTGTATACAAGAGACAATGCACCTGGCAATAGTTCTCTTAGTAGCAGGTTTGCCCTTTCTCACTTCCCCATAAGTGAGGAACAACTGGAAGGAGTCAAATCTGAGTGCCTTAGTACGTTCAATGTAGTAGCTAAGAGCCTTTTTAACATCCAAACTGTGTAATCTTCTCTCTCCTGAAGAAGAATGATCAGTGAAGAACACAGGAAGAGACATGGATTGGTTCAGATGAAAATCTGAAACCACTTTGAGTAAGAACTTCCTGTTGATTCTAAGGACCACCTTATCTCTGTGGAATGAAATAAAATCAGGCTCCACTGACAGGGCTTGCAATTCACTGATACGTCTGGCAGAGGTAATATCTACCAGGAACACAGTTTTCCAAGTCAAGTACTTAAGCTCTGCTGAAGACAAAGGCTCAAAAGGGGGTTGCATCAGCTGAGCAATGCAAACATTAAGGTCCCAAGCAGGAGTAGGATCCCTAAAAGGGGGACTGGTATGAAGCAATCTCTTGAAAACAGGATGAGATGCCAGTGAGGAGGGCTTTCCCACTGACAGAAAACTAGAAACAGCTGACAAGTGTACTTTGAGGGTAGCTGGTCTGAGGCATAGGCCATTAAGATGAACCATATAATCCAGAACTATAGACAAGTCAGCAGTATCTGGGGAAATATGCTTCTTGGAACACCAAATGCTGAATCTTTTCCATTTGGAGTTATAAGTTTTCCTGGTGGCAGGTTTTCGAGAAGCTTTGAGAATGTCCAGAACCCCTTGAGACAGATGCAAATTTGCATACTCTAACTCTTCAAGACCCATGCCTTGAGATTGAGAGACTGAAGGTTGGGATACAAGATCCTCCCTTGAGAGAAGGTTAACAGGTTGTGATTCCTGGGAAGAGATAGGGTAAGATGGACTGCTAGGGACAGCAACAGGGGATACCAAGGCTGCCTGGCCCAATCTAGAACAATCAGTACCACTTTGCAAGATTGTGACTTTATCTTGACCAGGACCTTGAACAGTAGAAGAAAAGGAGGGAATGCATACAGAAATGTCCCTTCCCAATCCAGAATCAGAGCATCTGGAGGGACTGAACCCAAGACTGGGGATCTGCAACAGAAGAGAGGAAGTTGGTGATTGTCTGGGGCTGCAAAGAGATCTATCTCTGGAGTGCCCCACCGTGAAAATATCACTTTTAACACTAGGGGATCCAGGGACCATTCATGATGGCCCTGGGAAATCCTGCTCAATGCATCTGCTAGCACATTGTCCTTCCCTGGGAGGTGGACTGCTACCAAAGAGGTCTGTAGAGAATAAGCCAGAGACCATAATTTCATGGCTTCTGTGCACAAGGCTGTAGGCTGAGTGCCTCCCCACTTGCTGATGTACCACATGGTGGTGGTGTTGTCTGTCCTCACCTGAACCACCTTGTTTTGTACTGATTATGAGAAGACTTGCAGAGCCAGATACATTGCCCTGAGCTCCAGAAGATTGATGTGAAGAAGAGACTCCTGAGTGGACCACACTCCCTGAGCTGTGAGAGCTCCCAGATGAGCTCCCCACCCCAGAAGAGAAGCATCCGTGGTTAAAACCACAGAATGAGATTGACTGATGAATGGAACTTCTTGCCTGAGGTTGTCCTGATCCTGCCACCATTGTAGAGCCTGGATCAGGGTCTGAGTCACTGGAATAAGCTTGTTTAGAGGATCTTTTTTCTGAGACCAAAAAGCCCTCAAATGAAACTGGATGTCCATCATCTGAAATCTGGCCCCTTGGACCACTGCAGTGGAAGCTGCCATGTGGCCCAGAAATTGAAGGAAATGCCTTGCTGGTCAAGACACTAGAAGCTGGAAAGAGGAAGCCAGCTCTATAATGGCCCTTACCATTGTCAAGGAGAGAAATGCTCTTGCTTTGACTATCCAATTCTACCCCTATGAAGGTCAAGAGTTGTACTGGCTTGATAACTGACTTGGGAAGATTAAGGAGGAATCCTAGAGAAGTGAGCACTTGTTGGGTCACTTGTAAATCTGACTTGACTTGGTCTGGAGACTGACCCACTATGAGCCAGTCATCCAGGTATGGGAATATGGAGATGTTTTGTCTCCTTAGAAAGGTCACTACTACTGTTAGGCACTTTGTAAATACCCTTGGAGCTGATGTTAGGCCGAAGGGCATTGCTTTGAACTGGTAATGACCTGAAGGCAGTTCGAACCTGAGGTACTTTCTGTGGGAGCACCTGATGGGAATGTGAGAGTAAGCATCCTTTAGGTCCAGGGAGGCTAGCCAGTCCCCTGGCCTTAGAGAGGGAAGAATTATTCCCAGAGTCTCCATTTTGAACTTTGGCTTTAGTAGATATTTGTTTAGGTATCTTAAATCTAGGATTGGCTGCCACTCTCCTGTTTTTTGCGGGGTAAGGAAGTATCTGGAATACAGACATTTGCCCCTGTGAACTGTAGGAACTTTCTCTATGGCTCTGAGAGCCAGCAGAGATGAAACCTCTGCCTCTAGGGCAATGGTTTCAGAGATGTTAGCAGGTGGAAATGACCTGGCCCTCAGCTTTGGAAATTTTTTGAAGCTGAGGGCCAGTCCCTGGCTTACTACCTCCAGGACCCACTTGTCTGAGGTAACAGACTTCCAGTCCTGGAAGTAGTAAGCCAGCCTGCCTCCTACAGGGATTGGGGAGTTGACCTGGGCTGACACATCAGGGTGTCTGCTTGGCAGGAGCCTTAGGCGGAGAGGAAGATGCAGCCCTGCTCATCCCCCTTCTGCCTCTCCCTTTGAAGAACCCCCTCTGGGGAAAAAGGAGAGGAGGCCTGTGCCTGGTAGAAAGGCCTGTGAAAAGGCCTGCCCCTGACCCTAGCTTGCTGCCTCTGAGGAGTTGCCTGCCTTTCCTTGTGTTGTGCACTCCTGTAGGTGGTCCTGTACTCATCCATCTTTTTCATATAATTTTCATATAATTCTCTGTCTGCTCCCCAAACAAAGAATTATTGACAACAGGGAAATCCATAGCCTTAGCCTGGGTATCCTGTGATAGGCTATTACATCTGAGCCACGCTAGTCTCCAAAGAGCCACAGATGTAGCCATGACTCTTGATGACACATCATTGGAGTCCACAGCAGCATGAAATTGGATTTTTGATGCCTCAATCCCATCAGCAGCCACCTCCTCCAGCTCCTTGGCAAGCTGGGGAGAGGCCTGCGTAGCCAGCTCCAGTACAGTGTCCCATCTGAACTTCTGGTACCTGGCTGTGTAGGCCATGTAATTAGCCTGCCTGAGTCCCAAGGAAGATGCCATGTATTGTTTCTTTGCCATGGCATCCAACTTCCTGGAGTCTTTATCTGGGGGGGAGGTGAAGCCAAGGGTATGTTAGCCTTATCACAGACTGCAGCCTGCACAACCCCAACATGACTGCATTGCTGGTACAAGTACTCCGTACTAGAGGCTGACAACATGTACCTCTTGTCCATTCTTCTGTCTACAGGAGTAAAGAATTTGGAGTTTTAAGCAACTTTTGTGTCTGTTTCCTAAAGGATTTGTGCAGGGGAATAGACAACCTCTTGGACTCTGGGATGTCCATCAACTCCACATAGTCAGGCTCCTCTTGCTCCTCGACAGCTTCTTCCAAAGGGAGCTGGAGGGTTTCTGCCACTTTTCTGTAAAACATAAAGTGGGAAAGGGACTCAGAAAGCCTAGGAGGGGAAACACCATTTGGCCTGTCTGGGGAGATGTCCGGTTCTATGGGCTCATCCAGGCCTTCCACTCTAACATCATCATCATCCCCCTCCAAATCTGGTTCATAAAAGTCTTCAGGGGAATAATTTTGAACTGGAGGAACTGACCAAACCGAACACCTGCCCAAAGGCGTTGGACTAGTCGGAACCAGACGGAGCGATTCAACTATACTAATCGCCGGGCAATTTCTTCAGCGGTCGGATGATGTGGTTCTGGATCCGAACCGGCTGATTTATCTTTTCTTTTCACTGGAACTGACCCCTCAGGATCGGCTCTCCGTTTGCCCGAGGGAGTATCGCCCAGGTCAGTGGGCACTCCTTCAGGTTCAGCCAAAACCGAACCAGGCTGGCCATCCGGGTCAGTGGACTTCTCAGCCTCCTTCTCCTTAAGCCTGCCCAATCTTTTGTCCAGGGTAGCTTTAGGGAAATTTTTACAGATCTGGCAGTCTGACTCAAGGTGGTTAAAACCCAGACAGTAAACACAGGTGGTGTGGGGATCAGCCTTAGCAAAGGCCTCGCCACACTCACTGCAGTGTTGAAACCCAGTGGGCCTGGTTTTTCTCTTGGGTTTCTCAAACGAAGCCATAACTAACATTTACCCTTTTTTTTGGCAACCGCCAGGCAAGACCCCCTTATCGGTTTCTAAATGTGTTATGGGTATTTGAAAAAAACGATGAAACACGTTTTTTTAAAACCGATAAGGACCAGTACCTCACACTAAATTCCTGAAAGAAAAGACAAATACAGACACTATACAGGAAACCAGTTCAGCTGAACCGGTTGAAAAGCTTATTTTTACAATTTCCACAAAAGTTTTCTAAGCAAGTCCACTACCTATGCACTTACTGTACCACAGACAGGGATCAGAACCGAAAAACAAAGAAAAGTATAGGTAAAACCGACGATTTTTAAACCAACCGAACCGTGAGCTAAGAAGAAATCTCTGGAGCGACTGTTCAGTTAGGCAGAGTAAAGAATCTGACGGTTACACTTCAAAGTGCAGCAGACGGAGGTTTGAACCGAGCTTGAGCTCAACGTTCTATGCTCTGGCATAGAGTTAACTCTTTCCTCTCTGAAGCAGTTCAAGTTCTGGGGCTAACTGCATATCGTCAGAATACAGGAAGACTTCATGTTGTTTGAATTGTCCAGGAAGATCAAGCATTACAGTGAGTACGTAACGTTCATATCTTCAAACCCCAGGAAATCTTACTGTATTCTGACATATGCAGTATGGTCTCACCATAGGACTGCCCTGGAGCCGAAATGGTTAATAGAACCTATGTTAATGATGCAATGCTACGTTCGAGCTCGGTTTTCAAACCACTGTCCCTGGAATACATCCTGCAACCATCAGATTCTTTACTCCTCTTGCCAAGTAAGACGCCTCAGAGAGCTCTCCTTCATCTTTCTTGAAGATTCAGCAAGGCCTTTGACACTGTGCCACATAGAAGACTATTACACAAACTGGGGAATATGGGTGTGGGCAGGACAGTAGTGTGGTGGGTAGGTAACTGGCTGGGTGGCAGGACACAGAGGGTGGTGGTAAATGGCTGTCACTCCACAGAGGGAAGAGTGACCAGTGGGGTACCACAGGGATCAGTGCTGGGACCGGTCCTATTCAACATCTTCATCAGTGACATGGCGCAGGACCTAGAAGGCAGAATTTCACTGTTCGCTGATGACACAAAGCTCTGTAACAGAATAGACACACCAGAGGGTGTAGACAGAATGAGAAGGGACCTGCAGAAACTTGAAGAATGGTCAGGGTTTGGCAGTTGAAATTCAATGCAAAAAGTGCAAGATAATGCATATGGGGCACAATAACCCTGGCACAATATATCAGTTGGGGGTGAGGATATAGCATGCACCAAGCAGGAGCAGGATCTTGGGGTTATCATCTCTGATGACCTCAAGGTGAGAAACCAGTGTGACAAGGCAGCAGGTAAAGCAAATAGGATGCTGGGATGTATAGGCAGGGCATTACCAGCAGGAAAGGGAGGTCATAATTCCGCTATACAAGACACTAGTGAGGCCCCACATGGGTACAGTGTACATTCTGGAGACCATACCTACGTAAGGACACAGACAGGGTAAAGAAGGTTCAGAGGAGGGCAACAAAGATGGTGCATGGATTGCATCACAAGTCCTATGAAGACAGGTTGAAGGAACTGAACATGTACTCCCTGGAGGAGAGGAGGGAGAGAGGGGATATGATAGAGACATACAAGTATCTTACAGGGAGGAACAGGGTGCAGGAAAACACTATTTTTAAGCGAAAAAAGATGTTCCAGGACTAGAGGGCATGGGATGAAGTTGGAGGGAGGACGATTCAGAGGAAACATGAGAAAGAATTTCTTCACAGAGCAAGGTGGTGGACAAGTGGAACACCCTGCCAGAGGAAGTGGTGGGGGCTGAAACAATCACGGGATTTAAGAATGCATGGGATAGACATAAAGGAATTCTGGAGGTCAGGGTTAAGGTACAACAGACTTCTAGGAAACAAACTGAACTTACAGGCTCAAATGGGCAGACTGGGTGGGCCATAGGCCCTTATCTGCCGACACTGTCTATGTATCTATGTATGTATCTGTGTATTTTATTTTCTCATTTTTTTAAAGTAGCAATTATTTATTTTCATTTTTAAAGCACTGTCCTTGGTATTACAGGTAGATTAGTCTAGATTTCGTGTTGTTTTGGTAAATTTTTCGGTTCCTTGTCGGTTCTTCACAAGTGGAAAGAAACTAAACTTTTGTTTAAATTTCTTAGGTAAATTCTAAAAAAAATGACTTCTCTGGGCTGGTTTCTTATTTACATTTACTTTGTGCTGGGAAATGGGGTAACTCTCGGTTCTCGCTTTGGTCACTGAACCGACCGCAAAAAAAACCACAAAAAAAAAAAAAGTCTTTGTTTACAGGTATGTGCATTTGACTCGGAGAAACCCAGTTCTAGGTTTTTTTATGTTATATCACAACCCAAGAAAAGAACCAGCCCTACGGGTTTTCAGCATTGCACAAAGTGTGGTGAACCATTTGCTAAAGCTAATCTGCACTTAATTTGTGTTTTCTGTCCACCTGAACGCAGACTGTGAAATTTGTAAAAACTTTCCCCAGCCGACGCTTGATAGATGATTAAATCGACTGAGGAAAAAGATGTCTGATAAGGCTGCTGACCCGGCCTCAGATAAACAGACTCCTTCTCACTCTAAAGAAAAACCCAAGGAACCAGACGAACAGCCCTCTGACAAGGGTGAAGGTTCCCTGGGAAGAAAGCAAACCACAGAGACTGTCACTGAACCGGCAACATCTGCTAAAAAGAAGAAGAAGGAAAAGCCCTCAGGGAAGGAACTGCAACTGACAAATCCGCCAGTTCCTATCGCTGAGGAGATTGCTAATGCCATCAGGATAATCCAGTCGCTGCAAACTGGTACATTGGTTCTGTGACCCGGTTCACATTATCCGTCAGTTCAAACTTCTGGTCCCACCTTAGTTCCCAGTTCCTTTGAACATTACCCTGATATTTATGGGGATGATGATGAAGGGGATGATGATGAGAATTTTGGGGAGCCCCCTGAAGAAAAAGTTACTTACCATAGTAACCTTGTTTCTCCCAGGGGATACTCCAATATTCACATCTCTTATGCAGTATACCTTTAAGGTCAGATCTGCCCGGAGATAGAATGCTATGCTAATGATGGAATCATTGGCATGAGCCACTTTTCAAATGCTGCCATGTATCAACTGCTTACATTCTAACCCTCTGATTTCGTGGACGCCTATAAAGACAGAGCCCAAAATTTAAAATATATAAAATTTAACTTCAAAATTCCCCACACAGACCTCCAACTGGAGGAAATATAAACTTATCATAAACAATACCCAAAGCTCCTATGTCAGAATCACCTGAAAGGGAGAAAAATGAAAATTATGTACCAACCGTAATAATGATCTTTCTGTGTATCTTCACCATTCATCACCTTTGGGTATATGGCCGGAGGTCATGACCCCGCGGACTTTTTTTTGGTGGGCGGGTTGATGCACATAGGCCCCACCCTCTGGACCAATGACTGCGTAGCGCCGCTGGGTTGGCCGTTAGGTGTTGTCAACCCGCCCCCTCCCACCAGTTCTGAGTCACAGAGAGGTGAGACAAGGGTTGGAGGGTGGACAAGGAAGTCCAAGGGACAGATAAAGGAAAAGATATAAGAACTAAAAGAAGAAATAATGACTGAGAGGACAGAATAAGAAGAGGAAGATGAAAACTAAGGGGATTGGGTAGGGGCCCCAATCTCTGGAAGTAGAAAGGATGAGGAAGGGTGGGTTAGGGATTTTAGACATTAAGAAAAGAGTGAGAGGGGGGAAAAGGTAAAGACCATACCCTGGAACCATGACCTGTCTCCAGATTGTATAGGAACTGCAAGGAGTAGCCAAAGGCTTACTGCCAGAATTCAAGGCACAGAATCACTGTCAAAAACTCAATTTAAGCAGAGTCGGCTATTCTGGAAGAGAGACAGGATACAGGGAATTCTCCCCCCTCTCAAGGGAAAAAGATTTCTGGTGTAATAAAATTATTTTCTTGAAATAGTTAAGGATATGTCCAAATGACAAGGGAACTGAGGAATGACGGGAGAAAAAGAGATGAGGAGAGAATGGAGGGCAACTGCCAACTCCCACCCCACAGGGGTGAAGCCTAGAGCACTGGAGAAGGAGTGTCCCCCATCCTGACTACTCTCCCTAGAAACATCATCCCCCTATGTGCCCCTGTTTACCCCACCCCTGACAGAAGAAAGGAGGGGGGCAAGGATGGGCACAGAGAGGAGGGAACCAAGACTGAGGCCCCAGGGGATGGTGGGCAGGATTTGATGAATGGTGAAGATCACAGAAAGATCATAATTACGGTGGTACATAATTTTCATATCTTATCCGTGTCAATCTTCACCATTCATCCTGTGAGATGATGCTGAATTCCTAAGGGGGTTTTCAACTAAGGACAGAGTCCCTAGCTCTCAGTGGGTGACACACTAAGAGGGAGAACCTTGTGGGGCTGGAGAGGCCCGAGAGTGGGGAGAGTGAGACGGGGACCCCCCGGAGGGGGAAGGAAGTTGCCCCAACAGATGCCACCTCACTCTACGGGAGAAGTGATAGGTTCTCTGATGAGCGGAGTTAATCACCCTACGCCAGGCCAAGGGTGACAACCAGGAAAGATGTAGCCATGCCGTCCGTCTAGTGCAGATCGCTGTCCCTAAGACCCTGGTAGCTACCTCATTGGCATCATACGATGCTCTTGCTTGGTGCCTTGCTAGCTCCAGGCCATGTGCAGAGAGTGCAATGGCTTGTCTGGTTTACTCCATGTCAGGCAATGTGGCTAGGAGCTGACCCAGTCTGGACCACAGGAACCTGTCATAGGATGCGTAGTGGGCCTGATGTGCTGCGATAGAGAGCAGCAACCATGCCGAGTAGAACGTCCTCCTCCCCCAGAAGTCAAAATCCAAGGAATCTTGATCTGGGGGCCGGTCCCGGTGAAGGGCATGAAGCCCATCAGGAGTGTCAAGTTGCATCAATCCTGACTGAGGATGAGGCACTGACCCTGGAGACTCTGGGGGGAGGGCGAAATACCACTTGCAGAGATTCCTAGGGGCAGGAACTCCAGAAAAAGGTCTCTGCCAGGAATGCAACGATGCCTCCTGAAAGGGAGCAGGCCAGGGGGGCATCACAAGGGTGTCCTCACTGAAATCGCCTAGAAAAGTGTGCGCCAAATGCTCTGGATTGCTTTGAATGGGAGGGGTGATGTGCATGTCCTCCAACATCCTCACGAGGAATCGCTGATACTCCACAAGATCAGCAGCTGGAGAAATGTGGACAGATGTCTCCTCTCCCCCAGAAGAGGGGGATAATGAGTCAGAGGACCTCAAATGTTCAGAGAGTGGCTGCTCAGGGGGAGGTTGAAAATACTGTCTGTCCATGGCCCTGACGTGAGCGGGGAACCGAGCAGCCACGGCCCTGAACTGCTCCCAGGAGAGAGGCCCGCTAGGACCAAGAATGCCTGGGAGCGCAGGAGAATGTGGCAGAGGGATAGGGACAGAGCCGACAAGAGAAATCGACTGACCTCCGCCTGGGCTAGGGAGCACACCGGGAGCCCTGGAAGATGAAGGAGCTCCAGAAGACTTCACAGCCGACAGCTGAACAACCATACCGGAACTGCCTTGGCTGCGCCTGGAAGAATCCCTCCTATGAGGTGACTGGGGCCGTGTAGGTCCAGAAGGACGGTCCCCTACTTCTAAAGAACAGGGCCCTCTCGAGGAAACCAAAGGGGAAGAGTGGAGATCCGCACTACGGCTCCTCCCAGAGCCCGGGTGGGTTCCAGAAAAAGGCTGCCGGACAGAACCCAAACCCCTCAACCCCTCGGAATCCAAGAGTGCCCTCCTCCTCGAGAGAGCCAACCTAGGCAGCTGGCAACCCTGGTTGGCCCCCGAAGGGGCTATCCAAGGAGCAGCACCCTCCTCTCCCATGGGTGCTCCGATCGGCCCCAAAGTTGGGCGATCCAGGCACACCACCTGAGGGGGTACCACTGCTGAGGGGTCAGAGAACCCTCTGAGGCCAGGCTGCAGAGCAATGGTGACCTGCACCACTGCCTGCTGGTCAGCACCCCTGATCCTGGCCTCGGTAGTCCCTGTCCGCTCCTCAGAGGGGGACTGGCTGCGGTCTGTTGAGGACACTACCCGAGTGTCCACATGGGCAGCTAACTCCAGACAGCCAGACTGCCTGTCCGACTCCTCCTCCGAAGAGGTGGAGACTGAAGTCTTGTGCCAGACAGTGTGTGGACGCTCACTGCCATCCCGACCAAATAGGGCACCAGAAGCACAGACTGCGCCAGAGTTGGTACCGGTGCCCCCCGCAGCACTGCAAACGGTGGCAGAAGAGGACACTGCTCTAACAAGGGCAACAACTTCAGTGCCAGAGCCTGACACAGTGCCGTCCCACCCCACGGTGCCGCAAGCAGCGCCGAGGACAGAGACGGCGCCGATGATGGCTCCGACAGCGCTCTCAGCGCCAAGGCCAGAGACCTCCATTGTGCTGTCTGACCTCATGGTGCCACGAGTGGCACCGAGGACAGAGATGGCGCCAAAGATGACTCCGACAGCGCTCTCGGCACCGAGATCTGGAACCCCCATGGCGCCGTGTCCATGCCCAGAACTACGAACGGCTCCAGAGCCGGACACAGTGCCTAGCTCAACTTCAAGAAAAAGTCAGAGACGGTGCCATAGAACCTCCCACGGTGCCACTAGCACCATCGGCACCATGAACAGCACCGACAGCAGCCACGAAGCTGAGCGATGGACCAGCGGTGACGATGGCACCATCAGGACCCAAGGCGCCGAGCGGCGGGCCCAAAATGGTGCTGACAGAAGGCGTCCGAGGGGGGCAGGCGCCGACCCAGAACCTTCCGAGGCAGCCGGGTCCGACACTGGAGGGCCTTGCCTTGAAGGGGTGATTGCCAATGCGGTGCCTCCGCCCATCCCCAGAGGAACAGACTGGGCCTCCTGCACTCGGCAGGACTCGGCCATGGCTAGGCTCACGAGGCGAGACTCCCTCCTCCTCGGTCCATATAGAACCAGGAGAGGACCCGGAGGAAAGGCAGAGAGAACGCAGCTTGGCCCGCCGAGTGCGGGCCCGACCACCGAAAGTTGGTGGAGCTCACCCGCTTTCCATGCACGTTGTTCGATGACCCGGCGGTCCATGCAGAAGCAGGCATCGCACGAATCCATGTCGTGAATGGGGCCAAGATACGCGAGGCAACGATCGTGCTGGTCAGTGACAGAGAACTTACGGCCGCAAGGGCACCATCACATGGGGAGCCATCCCGTCTTAGAAGATTTCTTGCCCTCCAACCGAGACATGACCTACGAAAAAGAAACACCAAAACAAGACTCGATGTCACAAAATTAAAATAAATAAAGGAACAATCTTACTAGGTGATGTTGAGTAGGCTATCAGAACTGGCAGGAGAAGGGGCCAACGAACTGCAGCTTGGAGCTGACACGGAGTCGAACGGTAGGCTAGAAACGAAACTGCGTAGAAGTAGGCCTCAAATTCAGCTCAGAAGCATCCCACGAGGTGACCTCGGCGGCGGGAGATGAAGAACTGGCGGGAGGGCGGAGTCGACAGCACCTAACAGCCAACCCACGAGCTCTACGCAGTATGTCGGCCTCGAGGGCGGCACCAACGGTGCGTCGACTTCACCCACCAAAAAAAAAAAAAGCGCTCCCGTGGGGTCATGACCTCTGGCCATATACTCAAAGGTGATGAACAGTGAAGATTGACACAGATAAGATCAAAGAACAAGTTCAATAAAAGTAGAATGTGGCATGCAAACACTAAGGTACAGTATGGAATACAGAGGCCACTGGTTCTTAAGCGGGGGCAGGGTGGGAGAGTTATGAATATTGGAGTATCCCTGGGAGAAACAAGGTTACTATGGTAAGTAACTTTTTCTTCTCACCCCAGGAATGCTCCAATATTCCTAACTCTTCTGCAGACTAAAAGCAGTACCTTAGGAGGCGGGAAGAACCTATTTTGGAAACAGGCTCTGCAGGACAGCTGTACCAAACCTGGCATCAACCCTAGCCTGCATATCCAAGCTGTAATGCTTGACAAATGTGTGTACTGTTTGCCAGGTTAATGCTTTACAGCTATCCAACAAGGGTACATCCCTTGCAGCTGCCAGTGCTGCAGCTGTACCCCTTGTGGAGTGGGCTCTATGCCCTGTTGGAGCTTCCTTGCCTATCTTTGAATAGCAAAATTGGATACACCGGACAATCCAACGAGAAATGGACCTTTTAGATGCTGGATTTCTCTTTCCTACATCCCCATAAGTGAGGAAAAGTTGTGTTCTGTCCTGCCTATGGGGTTTAGTGGCTGTCATGTAGTAGCTCAAAGCTCTTTTGACATCCAGGCTATGCAGCCTACGTTCACCAGAAGAAGAATGGTCAGTGAAGAACACTGGCAAAGTGATAGATTGGTTCAAGTGGAAGTCTGAAACCACTTTGGGGAGGAATTTCCTATTTGTCTGTAGGACTACCTTATCCCTGTGGAAGGAAATGTAGTCCTTTTCAATGCATAAAGCCTGGAGCTCACTAATTCTTCTAGCTGAAGTAATGGCCATTAGAAACACTGTTTTCCATGTGACATACTTCAAAGGTGCTGAAAATACAGGCTCAAAGAAAGGGACCATGAGTTGGGCAATGCAGATATTAAGGTCCCAAGCTGGCAACGGTTCTTTCACTGGTGGAAACATATGAGAAAGGCCGTTGAAGAACCTTTTAAATATGGGATTTGATGCCAAAGAAACAGACTTGCCTGCAGATGCATAGGCCAAGACTGAAGCCAAATGAATCTTTAGTGTAGAAGGCTGTAAGCCTGTGGAATGTAAGTAGACCAGGTAGTCCAGTACCAACGGCACTCCTGCCTGGGTTGGCACTATACTCCTACTAGAGCACCAAATAGAAAACCTCTTCCACTTTGCAGCATAGTTTTTCTTAGTAGATATTTCCTGTATCCTCTTAAAACATCCATAACTGGTTCAGAGAGATGTAAACCAGTATACTCTAGGTCCTCAACTGCCAAGATTTGAGCCTGAGTGACTTGAGGTTCGGATACAGGAGCCTCCCCTGATTGGAGGTCAGAAGACTGTGCCTCCTGGGAAGGTGTATTGGTTTGTCCACTGACATGGACAGCAATAGGGAGTACCATGGCTGCCTGGCCCAGTCTGGGGCTATCAGAATCATTGTTGCTGGCTGAGACCTGAGTTTCAACAGCACCCTGTATACCAGAGGGAATGCATACAGGAATTTCCCTGACCAATCCAGAATAAGGGCATCCAGAGGAACCATGCCCACTATTGGAGGTCTGCAACAGAACTGTGGCAAGTGGTGACTCTGATAAGAGGCAAAGAGGTCTATTTCTGGGGTGCCCCACCTCCTGAATAAGGTATGCACCACTTGCCTGTTCAGGGACCATTTGTGATGGTCCTGGCTGATTCACCTCAGGGCATCTGCCAGAACATTGTCTTTGCCTGGCAGATGAATGACCTGTAGTGAGGAGCCCAGTGAGTAAGCTAGGGTCCAAATTCTCATAGCCTCTGTGCAAAGGAGGCTTGACCTTGTTCCCCCTTGCTTGTTTATGTAGTACATGGTGGTAGTGTTGTCTGTCCTGACTTGCACTACCTTTCCCTGTATCAGTGGTTTGAAAGCTTGCATTGCCAGAAACACTGCCCTGAGCTCCAACAAGTTTATCTGTAAAAGAGTCTCTGCACTTGACCAAGTGCCCTGGGTAGTGTGCTCTGCTAGATGAGCCCCCCAGCCCAAGAGGGATGCATCTGTTGTGAGAATCATTGATGGAAGCTCTTTTTGGAAAGGAACCCCTTCTCTGAGGTTGGTTTCCTCTTTCCACCACTGAAGAGCTTGAATAAATGTTTTTGTTACAGGAACAAGCTTTGACAGGGAATCCTTTTGTTGGCACCAGTGAGCTCTTAAGTGAAATTGGATGTCCCTCATCTGAAGCCTGGAGCCTAGCACTGTGCCTATTGCAGCTGCCATGTGGCCCAGAAGTTGAAGAAAATGCCTTGCAGGCCTTGGGACACTGAGCCTGAAAGAACCTGCCAACTGCAGGATACTTTTTACCCTGTCTCTGGGTAGAAAGTTTCCGCCCACTATGGTATTCAATTCTGCTCCTATGAACTGCAGAATTCGAGAAGGAAGAAAAACAGATTTTTCTAGCTTTAAAAGGAAACCCAGAGATTGCAGAAGCTGCTGAGTGAGCTGTAGGTGTTCTGCTAACTGTTGTGGTGAATTTCCCACCACCAGCCTGTCATCTAGATAGGGGAATACATTGACACCTTGTCTGCGCAGGTGAGCCACTACCACAGCCAGACACTTTGTGAACACCCATGGTGCTGAAGTGAGACCGAAGGGTAGAGCTGAGAACTGATAATGACCTGACAGGAGTCTGAACCTGAGATACTTTCTGTGAGACTCCCTTATGAGGATGTGGAAACAGGCATCTTTTAGGTCCAATGATGCCAGCCAATCTCCTTTTCAGAGTGCTGGTAGACTCAGATACAAAGTCACCATTTTGAACTTTGGTTTTGCTAGGAACCTGTTGAGGACCCCGAGATCCAAAATAGGCCATAGCTCTCCATTTTTCTGTGGTGTGAGAAAATACCTTGAGTAAAGTCCTTTTCCCCTTTGATGCAAAGGCACTGGTTCCACTGCTTTTAGTGAAAAAAGTGCTTCACCTCTTTTTCCAGCCTTTTGCTCTCTAGGAGGGAAGCTGGTTTGAAAACTGATTTTTTTGAACAGGGGAGGACTTTCTCCGGAACCCACTTGTCTGTGGTGATGGTTTTCCAATTCTGGAAAAAATGGGTCAGCCTGCCCCCTACTGGCAAAGGAGAGGCAGCCTGATCGATGAAGTAAGGAGTCCTGCTTAGATTGGGGCTGAGACTGGGCACCACGCCTGGCATCTTTTCTGCTCCTACCCCTGAAATACCCTTGTTGCGGGTATTGAGGTGCCTGAGGAAGTACCATGGCCTGATAAAAAGGCATGGAATGAAATTGTCTGCCCCTGCCTCCCCTAATGAAAGGTCTAGAGGAGGTGAAGGGTCTTTCTTTTGCAGAATTTCTATGGAAGGTGGCTTTATACTCATCCACCTTCTTCATATAGGCCTCTGTATGGCTGCCAAATAGGGAATTGCCCTCCATAGGAAAATCCAGAGTCTTATTATGGGTATCCTGCGTGAGGTTTGTGGCTCTCAACCAAGCAGACCTTCTCTGTGCAATGGTATTTGCCATCCACCTTGCAGCAGTCTTATTACTGTCTGCTGCCATCTGAAAGTGGTATTTGGCAGCTTCCAGGCTAAACCTAGCAGTTTCAGCTAGGTCTGCCAAAAGAGGAGAAGGTGCTTTCTCAGCCATGTCCAGGACAGACTGCCAGAGAGCCTTCTGGTACTGGGCTGCAAAGGCCTGATAACTTGCCTAATGGCCAGAGAGGCTGACAGGTAACCTTTCTTGGCCATACTTTCAATTTTTTGAGAGTCTTTCTCCAGAGGGTGGGAAGCCAGAGGGACTTTTGCCTTGTCACAAGCTGCAGCTTGCACCACCCCTTGGAGGTCAGGGTGTAAAAATAAGAATTCAGCCCCTGTTCTGTCAAGCTGATACTTTTTATCCAACCTTTTGTCCAAAGGAGGAACAGACCCAGGAGCTTGGAGGAGTTTTAAAACATCTCTTTTAAATAACTTATTTATGGGGAGTGACAGTTTTTTAGTAGGAGTCAGCCCCATCATTTCCAGATATTCAGCCTCCTCATCCTGTACAGCTTCAGAGGTAGGGATGTCCAAGGAATCAGCAATTTTTCTGACAAAGGAAAAATGAGAAGAAGAATCTTCTATAGTCCTGGGAGGGGAGCCAAACTTCTGTTCAGGGGAGACTTCAGGCTCTATGGGCTCACCTTCTTCTTCCTCCTCCTCCCCTTCCTCACCACACTCCTCAGGAAAGGAGGGTGGGTTGGAAAGTGCAGGGGTCTGGACTGGGGACTGTGAAACCACAGGCAGCAGACCCTGCAAAGTTAGCATTATTTTTATTGTTTGTGCAATCTCTGAAGGAGAAAGCACAGTGGCAGGCATCACATAAGTCCGCTTTTCCAAAGGGGGTTCAATGTGCTTTGTTTTCTTTACTTTTTCTCCTGGAACCGGAGAGTTAACCGGTTCAGAGGGTCTCTTTTTCCCCGTATAAGGGGTAGAAACAGTAGAAGTTGTGGTGTCACCCACAGACCCTGAGGGTTTCGGCTAGTCAGAGCCAGAGGGACCATTAAATTTCTTATTTAATCTCTCCAGACATTTTTCCAAAGTGTTTTCTGGAAAAGATTTACAAATGTCAGATTTTTTTCTTTTTTTTAATCATATCACAATTTAACGCCCTGCTGCGACGACTTACCGGCGGGAGCATCCAGCTGCCGGCCTTGCCCGCCGGGAGAGCAGCAGGCTCACTCACAAGATAGGGGGTCCGATATGGCCATCGACGACTCGCTGGGGGCTCCCCCTATGCCCTGCCTAGCCGAGCCGGACCCGGAACCCTCCCCAGCATGATTCCATGACAGTCCTCCCGGCACCACAGGGCGTGGCCATCAAGCTGCTTTGGTCGCGCATAGCTATTTTCCTCCAGTAGGTCCCCAATGGAGCACAGATGTGAAATGACGTCCATGCACTGATGTGCAGACGTCCACAGCGCTCCCCCTCTGCTGATACCTGTGTCTGCAGTACCTGCGGGTGTCCCCAGGGGCCGCTGCAGCGCAGTGTGCTTCCCCAACCCACCCCAGGACTAGGAGAGCTGTCTGCGGATGCTCAATCCTAGTTCTCCCCTGCCGACCCCTGACGATCCGAGCTTGTTCCCGAACCCTGGTCGCCAGTGTGGTGCAAGGTGTGACGTCCAGCGCCTCAACCCTCAGTGCCACCGGATCGGCCACAATTAGTTTTTAAATGGTCAAAACCAAGGCAGAAAACACAAATGGAGTGCTTATCTGCCCTGGCAAAAACTTCACTACACTCAGAAGAAAAAATTACTCACCTTAGTAATGTTGTTTCTTCTAATGGAGTCTTGCTATATTATAGACATTAGCAGTTTGTTCCAGCTCTAGAACTGCCCCGGAGTGAAATGGTTAAAACCATTCCAAAATAGAATTTTGGCACAAGAGCAGCTCTATCTGTGTCATTCCAAACTTGAACTGTCAGATCTTTACGAGCCAAACTCACTAAGGTCTGTGTGGAAGCTGTAACCTACACTAGCCAAATAGCTACCTAAATAATAACAACCATTGATGGTCCCAACACCCAAGACTCAAGTCAGGGGACCAGAAATACTAACACCATTCTAATAATATGAAAATGGAACATAAGTATAATAAAACACACACACACGTACACATACACACCCCCAAAGTCCCAAAGGGGACAAAATGCTAACAGGACATAAGTAGTGCCCACACTAAGTTGCCCGCACCCCACCAAGTAGAGGTTCTGAGAGGGGCAGGTTGGGGGGGAGGTCTATAATATAGCAAGACTCCATTAGAAGAAACAACATTACTAAGGTGAGTAATTTTTTCTTCAAACAACATGAAGTCTTGCTATATTATAGACATTAGCAGAATACACAGCAGTACCTCCATGGAGGAGGGCAGAACCTACTTAGGAATAGGCTCTGAAGAACAGCTGTGCCAAACCGAGCATCTCTCCTGGCCTGGACATCCAGGGAGTAATGCTTAGTAAAAGTGTATACCGTTTCCAAGTAGCAGCCTGGCAAATCTCTAATAAAGGGATATCTCTGGCAGCAGCTAGAGCGCAGCTGTACCCCTGGTAGAATGAGCCCTCAAACCGGAGGCTCTGCCCACTTCGGATAACAAAATTGGATACAAGAGACAATCCACCTGGCTATTGATCTCTTAGTGGCAGGTTTGCCTTTCCCAACTTCACCATGGGTAAGGAAAAGTTGGAGGGATTCAAACCTGTGACCTTTGGTACGCTCTATATAATAACTAAGAGCTCTCTTAACATCCAGGCTGTGCAACCTCCTCTCACCCGAAGAGGAGTGATCAGTGAAAAATACTGGAAGGGAGATAGATTGATTAAGATGGAAATCTGAAACCACCTTAGGCAAAACTTCCTATTAGTCCTAAGGACTACCTTATCCTGTGGAAAGAAATAAAGTCAGTCTCCACTGACAAGGCTTGCAATTCACTTATCGTCTGGCAGAAGTGATAGCCACTAAAAAACAGTTTTCAAGTTAGGAACTTAAGCTCTGCAGAAGACAGAGGTTCAAAAGGGGTTGCATTAACTGGGCAATGCAAACATTAAGGTCCCAAGCAGGGGCCGGTTCCCAAAGGGAGGATTAGTATGGAGTAATCCCTTAAAAACTTGGAAAACACAGGATGAGAGGAAAGAGGGATGACTTTCCTGCTGACACAAAAGCAGACACAGCTGCCAAATGAACTCTCAGGGTAGCTGGTCTGAGACCAAGGAATTAAGATGTACCATGTAATCTAACAAAATGGGCAATTCAAGCAGATTCTGGGGAAATATTTTTCCCAACACACCAAATGGAAAACCTTTTCCATTTAGAACTATAAGTAGCCCTAGTGGAAGGCTTTCTGGAAGCCTTTAGGATCTCAAGAACACCCTGAGAGGTGTAAATCAGCAAACTCTAACTCCTCAAGAGCCAGGCCTTGAGGTTGAGGATTGAGGTCGGATACCAAACCCTTCCCTGGGCACAAGTCAACAGATTGTGATTCCTGGGGAGGCACAGGGAAGATGGACTGTCAGAGACAGAAGGAGGGTACCAGGGCTGCCTGGCTCAATCCGGGGCAATCAGAATCACCCTGCCAGGCTGAGATCTGATTTTGACTAGTACTTTGAATAGGAGAGGAAAGGGGGGGAAAGCATAGATGAACTTCCCCTCCCAATCCAGAAGAAGGGCATCCAGGGAACTGAGCCCAGCACTGGAGGTCTGCAACAGAACAGAGGAAGTTTGTGATTGTCTGGGGCTGCAAAAAGATCTATCTGAGGGATGCCCCACCTGGCAAAAACTATCCCCAGCACTTGAGGATCCAGGGACCATTCGTGATGACCCTGGGAAATCCTGCTGAGGGCATCCACTAGGACATTGTCCTTCCCTGGAAGATGAACTGCTATGAGGGAAGTGTTCAGGGAATAGGCCAGAGACCACAACTTCATTGCCTTGGTGCACAACGCCGAAGACCGAGTGCCCCCCTGTTTGTTGATGTACCACATTGTTGTGGTGTTGTCTGTTCTGACTTGTATCACCTTGTTGAGGACAGATGCAGAAGAAGCTTGAAGAGCTAAAAAGACAGCTTTGAGTTCCATCAAATTGATGTGGAGCAGAGATTCCTGGGGGGACCAGACTCCCTGAGTGGAAAGGTCGCCCATGTGGGCTCCCCAACCCAGAAGGGAAGTATCTGTAGTGAGAGTCAAGTCGTGAGAAGGGGAAATGAAGGGGACCCCCGCTCTTAAATTGCTCTGATCCTGCCACCACTGGAGAGCTAGGATCAAGGTTCGAGTCACTGGGACCAACTTGGAAAGGGGGTCTCTTCTCTGAGACCAAAAGGTTCTCAAGTGAAACTGAATGTCTCTCATCTGAAATCTGGCTCCTGCACAACAGCTGTGGATGCAGCCATGTGCCCAGGAGCTGCAGAAAGTGTCTTGCTGGTCGAGAGACCTGCAGAGTGAAGGAAGAGGCCAGAGCCACTAAATTCCTTACCCTTTCTGGGGAAGAAAGGCTCTGGCTAGCTTTGTGTCCAATTCTGCCCTATAAGGTGAGTACCTGGACTGGTTCCAGAACCGACTTTGGTAGGTTTAGCAGAAAACCCAGGGAGGTGAGAAGCTGCTGGGTGACCTGCAGGTGAGATTTTACCTGTTCTGGGGACTGGCCTACAATGCGCCAGTCGTCTAGATAGGGAAAAACAGCAATCCTCTGCCTCCTTAAGTGGGCCACTGCCACTGCTAGACACTTTGTGAATGCCCTTGGAGCAGAGGTAAGGCCGAAGGGCATTGTTCTGAACTGGTAATGACCTGAGGGCAGTTCGAATCTGAGGTACTTTCGATGGGATCTTCTGATTAGGACATGGAAATAGGCATCCTTGAGGTCCAGGGAGGCTAGCCAGTCCCCTGGCCTTAGGGAAGCTAAAATCATTGCCAGAGTTACCATTTTGAACTTTGGTTTCAAAAGATGCTTGTTCAGATATCTGAGATCTAAAATGGGCCGCCATTCTCCTGTCTTTTTTGGGGTAAGGAAGTATCTGAATACAGACCCTGCCCTGATGCAGGGAGGAACCCTTTCTATTGCTCTGAGAGCTAACAGGGATGAGACCTCTGTTTCCAGAGCGAGGGTCTCTGAAGCACTTGCAGGTAGAAAAAGTCTGCTTCTCAACTTGGGAAACTTTTTGAAGCGGAGAACCAGACCCTGGCTTACTACTTCCAGAACCCACTTGTCTGAGGTTAAAGAAGCCCAATTCTGACTGAAGTAAGCCAGCCTGCTGGGCACCCCATCAGGGTGCCTGTTTCGCAGGAGCTTTAGGTTGGGGGGTGGGAGCAGGTCTGCCCACCCCTCGTCTGCCCCTGCCTCTGAAGAAGCCCCTCTGAGCATAGGCAGAGGAGGCCTGAGTCTGGTAGAAAGGCCTGTGAAAAAGACCTACCCCTACCCCTGGGGGCATGCCTTTGAGGAGTGGCTTGCTGCTCCTTAGCCTGGGCACTCTTGTAAGTAGTCCTATATTCATCCATCTTCTTCATGTAATTCTCTGTCTGCTCTCCAAACAGAGAATTTCCCACCACAGCAAAATCCATAGCCTTAGTCTGGGTATCCTGTGACAAACTAGTACACCTGAGCCAGGCCAACCTACGAAAAGCTACAGATGTGGCCATGACCCTAGAGGAAACATCATTAAAATCCACAGCAGCATGAAACTGAACCTTAGAGGCTTCAATGCCATCAGCAGCCACCTGTTCTAGTTCACTAGCCAGCTGGCCATGGGCCTGCTTGGCCAATTGCATAACAGTATCCCATCTAGATTTCTGATACCTAGCTACATAAGCCATATAATTTGCTTGCCTGAGTCCCAGAGAGGCTGCCATATACTGTTTTTTTTTTTTTTTTTTTGCCATGGCATCAATCTTCCTGGAATCCTTGTCAGGAGGATGTGAAGCCAAGGGAATATTAGCTTTATCACAGGCAGCAGCCTGAACTACTAACATGACTGCATTGCTGAGAAGGAATTCTGTATCAGGGCCTGACAATGTATACCTTCTGTCCATCTTTTTATCTACAGGAGGCACAGAATTAGGAGCTTTTAAAATTTTAATTGTTTGTTTCCTAAAAGACTTATGTAAAGGAATAGACAATCTCCTAGACTCTGGAATATCCATCATTTCTACAAAATCAGGCTCCTCTTGCTCATCCACAGCCTCTTCTAAAGGAAGCTGGAGGATTTCAGCAACTTTTTAATAAAACATAAAATGAGATGGGGACTCAGACAGCATAGGGGGAGATTCTAAAGGTCTGTCTGGGGAGATGTCCGGTTCAATGGGCACACCCAGACCTTCCCAGCCACATTCATACTGTTCATAATCCTCCTCCCCCTCCTCTGGTTCACAAAATTCCTCAATATCATAATCCTGAACCACTGGGACCGGACGAACCGACCTTTTACCAGATAGTGGTGGTTCGGACGGACCCTGAGACAGTGACTAGACAATTTGTATGGCTCTTGCTATCTCTGCAGCAGTTGGAGAAGGAATTTTGGACTCCAGACCTGCTGATTTTCTTGTTTTCTTTACTGGAATTGGTTCCTCAGAACCAGCTTTTCTTTGGCCCGAGGAAGTCTGGCCCTGGTCAGAGGGCACTCCCTCTGGTTCGGCTGGCACCGAACCGGGCTGGCCATCCGGGTCAGCGGACTTTTTGGCCTCTCGTTCCCTGAGCCTGCCCAATATTTTTTCCAGGGTGGCTACAGGGAAATTCTTACATACCTGGCAGTCTGACTGGAGGTGGTCAAACCCCAGACAATAAACACATGTGGTGTGTGGGTCAGCCTTGGCAAAGACTTCCCCACAAACATCACAGTGTTGAAACCCAGTGGGCCCGGTTTTTCTTTTGGGTTTCTCAGACATAATGCCAACCTAACCAAAAACTTGCCCTTTTGACGGCAGTGCCAGGCAAGACACCCTTATTGGTTCCTAACCGTGTCACGGGTATTGGGGAAAAAAACGTAATAAATCCAGTTTTTTTAGAACCGATAAGAACCGGGAACCGCACTCTAAAATAGTAACTTAATTTTAAATGAGTTTTAAACCCACTGATCGGTTCAAAACCAAACCGATAACTTACAAGTTCCACACAGACAAAACCTTCATTTACTTACGGTTACCACAGATAGAGCTTGAACCGAACGGTTTTGCGGTTAAAATAAACTATTCTCGGTTAAATCCAACCGAGAAAACACTTTTTAAACCGAGAAATGAACTGAGCAGAAGGAGAAATCTCCGGAGCGACTGTTCACTGAGGCGGAGTAAAGAATCTGACAGTTCAAGTTTGAAATGACACAAATAGAGCTGCTCTCGTGGCAAAATTCTATTTATAGCAAGACTTCATGTTGTTTGAACAGTTTTTAAAACCGGGTTCTCTGATTCTTTTTTTAGGTTTTTCTGACATAATGAAGAAAAACCGCAACTGCAAAGCACTAAAGGTTTTTAAATTCAAAAAACAATTTTATCAGTTGCGGTCGGTTCAAGAATTGATCGGGGAAACCGAGCGGAACCGGGAACTGATAGAAATAGAACCGGGATTAGCGGTTTGGAACCGAAGGTATCGGTTCTGAAAAACAAAGATTTTAGCACATAAAATTTACAAAAACTAGTAAATAACTGGGGAAACCCCTGAAACTAACTAAAAGTACCTCGGTTCCTCAGCGGTTATTCCGAGCTGTGAGAAACCGAGAAAACAACATAAAACTAGCTAAATAAACTAATGGTTATTAAAATAACACTGATAAGAGGCAGCAAATGAAAATAAATGAAAAATACTTAAGTATTTGTTATTAATAAAGGCTTCTCTGACTAGATGATAATGAGGAAATCTCCAGGTGTCTGGTCTTGACAGGTAGAGAGAGAAATCTGAGGGTTAGAATGTAGGAAGTTGATAAGTGGCAGCATTTGAAAAGTGGCTCATGCCAATGATTCCATCATTAGCATAGCATTATATCTCCGGATGGATCTGACCTTAAAGGTATACTGCAGAAGAGTTAGGAATATTGGAGTATTCCTGGGGTGAGAACCGGATGTTTCCCCTGATCCTCAATGCCCTGACTCCCCTGAAAAGGGACTGAGGATTTTACCTCACTTTTTGCTTTCATGAAGCAGGTGGCACAGACTCTGGACCTCTCCACTCAGGAATCTACAGAGGAGAGGAGCCAGATTACATGGAAATTATGGATGTACCAGCAACTAAGAGGTTGCTGCTTCCCATCCATACATCCCTAAAGAGACAAGCCACTAGAGTTTTGCAAACCCCCACTTTTATTCCCCCAGTGGACAAGAAGATGGATAGGAAATACTGGGTGGCCAAGACTGGAACTGAGTTCCTTTTTGGGCATCCCAGTCATGAGGGGGTGGTACACGCTACTGCATGTGATAAGGCAGGCATTCCTCTGGCATCACACCCCCCTTATAAAGGTTCAAGTAAAATTAATTCTATGGCCAAGAAGTCTTACTTGGGTTCTTCTCTGGCCATTAGGCAGGCCACTTAGTCAAGTCAAGTCAAGTCATTTTTATTTAAAAAGACGCCCAATCCCAAAGGCTCTGGGCGCCGTACATTAAAAAGAGGTAAAGAAATATTTTTTTTACAGCATTTCATGCCATGTAAGTACAAAACAAAAGAAATACATATACATAATCATAATCAAGCCCCATACTTACTTACGTGGCTTATGTTTCCAGATACCAGAAAAGTCTCTAGAATACAGTTTTGGAGATTGCTAAGGCCTGTCCTGCTCCCATGGCATCTGACCTAGCTGAGGCTGCAAAAAGGGGCATAGAGGCTTCCAGGTACCAATTTTGGATGGCAGTGGATGCCAATGACATTGCAGCCAGACTGATGACAACTTCAGTGTTCCTATGGAGATTTACTTGGCTAAGGGTCACTGATCTATCCCAGGACACCCAGGTGAAGGCCTTGGATTTTCTTTGTGAGCCCACATCCCTCTTTGGTGAGCAAACAGAGGCCTACAGATGGATGACTACAAGGTGACTTACAAGAGTGCTGCTGCTAAGGAAAAGGCAGCAACACCTCAGAAGTACCAGAGTAAAGGGTGTAGGGGTGGAACCCACTTCAGACCTTTCTTTCAGACTCAGGCTCTCCCAACCTCTCAGCCACAGAGAGGGTATTTCAGAGGCAGGGGCAGAAGGAGCAGCAATCGAGCTGGTCCCAGTTCCCAGCCAAGTGCACAAGCAAAGTAGGAGAAGGCAGTGGAGCCTGTTCCCTTGGCCCAAAAGGGAAAGGGACTCTACTCAAGATACTTCCTCACTCTAAAGAAAACAGGGGAGTGGTGACCCATACTGGATATCAGACATTTAAACATGTATCTGACAAAGCCAAAGTTCAAAATGGTCACTCTGGCTATTGTTCTCCCTACACTCAGGCAGGGGGATTGGCTGGCATCCCTGGACTTCAAGGATGCTTACTACCACATTCCTATCAGGCAATCCCGCAGAAGGTACTTCAGGTTCAGATTGCCATCAGGCCATTACCAGTTCAGAGCCATGCCTTTCGGCCTAACTTCTGCTCCAGGAGTGTTTACAAAGTGCCTAGCAGTAGCGGTAGCACACTTAAGGAGGCAGGGAGTTACAGTCTTCCGATACTTGGACGACTGGCTAGTGGTAGGCCAGTCCCCCCAGTAGGTCAAAGATGTACTGACCACCATTCAGGATATCCTGCAGTCCTTAGGCTTCCTGGTAAACCAAGAGAAGTCAGTGCTGAAACCAGTTCAGCTCTTGGAATTTATAGGAGCAGAATTGTACAGAGGAAAGGCATTCCTCCCTCAGGGGAGAGTGGACAGCCTTGTATAGTTGGCTAGCTTCTTCCAGCTGCATACACCCAGACCAGCAAGGCACTTTCTCCAGCCGTTGAGACACATGGCAGTGTCAACAGCAACAGTGCCACGTTCCAGATAAGGGACATCCAGCTCCATCTCAGGTCTCACTAGTCGCAGAGAAGAGATTCCCTGTCTAAGACGGTGCCAGTCACAGGAACTCTTCTTCAAGCACTCCAGTGGTGGCAGGAAAAGGACAACCTCAGAGAAGGTGTGCCTTTCCTTCAGCAACCACCAACAGCAGTACTAACAACAGATGCCTCCCTCCTAGCATGGGGTGCCCACCTGGGGGAGCACATCACACATGGTACTTGACTCCAGCAGGAGTCTCTGCTTCACATAAACCTGCTGGAACTCGGAGCGTTTTACCTAGGCATTCAGTTCTTTGCCTCAGTGCTGCAGGGCAAGTGCTTCAAGTCAGTACAGACAATACAACCACAATGTATTACATCAGCAAGTAAGGGGGCACAAGGTCATACCCCTTGTGTACAGAGGCCATGAAAGTATGGAAGTTGACCTACTCCCTGAGGATCTCCCTATCAGCAGTTCATCTCCCAGGGAGGGACAATGTACTCACAGATGCCCTCAGCAGGATCAACCAGAATCACCACGAGTGGTCACTAAACAGGCAAATCCTGCAAATTGTGTTCAGAAGGTGGGGTACCCCAGAGGCGGACCTCTTCGCAGCCCCAGACAATCACCAACTGTCACAGTTCTGTTGTAGGCCTCCTGCAGTGGGCACAGTGCCTCTGGATGCACTACTGTTGGATCAGACAGGAAAGTTTCTGTATGCCTTCCCTCCATTTCCCGTGTTACTCAGAGTACTGAACAAGCTCAGGGTTCAGCCAGTAACAATGATCCACATAGCTCCAGACTGGGCCAGGCAGCCCTGGTATCCACTGCTCCTGACCCT